>JALAZF010000006.1:16020000-17270000 GCA_022829125.1 Lathyrus tuberosus
ATTGCTGCTATTAAGTTGGTGTATTGAGTTGTATTGGTTAATTGAAATAGTAAGGCTGTGTTGGTTTATTGGTTCGATTAGGAAGAAATTGCAGAAAACGGTTCTGAGAAAAAAAAAACCCATTTAAGAAACGAAGAAGATGAAGTTGGGATGAGGTGGCGGGGGCCACAACCCTAAGGGGGCGGGCGCCCCATGTTGTTGGAAGAAAAGTGGGGAACCCCACATGCTAAGGGGCGGACGCCCCATAAGTGGGGGTGGGCGTCCCATGTCTTGGAAAGAAAGGAAGGAGGCGAGGGCCTCCAAGAGTTGAGGTGGGCGCCTCCAATGCCTTTTTGGTTTTTGGTTTTACGTGAGTAGCAGTATTAGTAACTCACCTTAAATCCCTACACTGTAACTAAATACTTTCCAATTAAATCAATTAAATAACCACTTTCTTTTATTTAATATAATGTATTTCTAATCATACCTTATTAAATCAAGTGGTTGGTATTAGTTTATTAGCATAAAGATAATATGTTAATCATTACCTAGCAGACACTTAACATGAAATCTAATTAAGTAGCAGTGGTGAATTTTGACAGAAAATTGGAAAATGTAGTAGTAGCAGTGTTAACAGAAAATAGAACAAGTAGCGCGAGCAGAATTTTGGCAGAAGCTTGGAAATGATTTTAAGAAAATCGTAACAGAAAGTAGAATTTTGAAATAAACTGGTAGTAGTAACAGAAGTTAAAAACAGTATAGTTTAGTCGGTTTAGCCGGTTTAGGCGAGAAACTTAGTTGTCCGGAATTTAACAAAAATTGTCGGGGTAAGTCGGGTAAATTAGTAGGTGACTTTTGTTGAATTGTTTTGTTGAAATTACGTTGAAAAAGTGGAATCTCAGGTACATCTGACTTTGTTGTTTCGTTCCGATACACGGGCGAATTGTAAGTTGTAGGCTTGATAAGCCAACGTTGATATAAGTTGTTTACGTCGGAAAAGTTGCTATGTTGTTTAAGTTGATTATGTTGTGGAAGTTGTTGAGTTGTTTATGTTGATGAGTTGTTCATGTCGTAAAACATACATTGCATTTTGTGTCGGAGCGTTGCTCACACCACGTTGCCTGGATTGGCACCTGTTTAAATTGGCCTTGATGGCACCACGTTGAAGGCTTATGCCTTGTTGAAATGCCTCGATAACCTGGCATATGTTTAAGTTGGGAGTTTTACTCCGATGGTACCACATGCATGTGCATAGTTGTGTCACATTTTGAGTCGTTGTGAAGTTGCTGTTGGTCTTGATTCGTGGTTGTTGTGAAGTTGCTGTTGTTGTGAAGTTGCCGTTGTTGTGAAGTTGTTGCTTGTTATAAGTTGTTGTTGCTATGTCTTGTTGCTTGAGATAAATTACTAATGCCGTGAGCTGATGTTATATATGTTGTTATTACTATAATTTGCATCTTTTATATAAGTTGTTGTTATATGTTGTTATTTGCTGTCAATACAAGTTGGGGTTGCTATTAAGTTGTTTATTTCTGGTTGTTGCATGACTGTCGTATGAAGCGGTGGAATTTATATGATTCTTATCTAGCATATTAATTATCATATTTCGTTTATAATATTCGATATCTCACCCCTTCTGTAATGATGTTACCTATTATGGGTAACTGAGCAGGTACTCAAGAATAGCTGCAGAAGTTGAGATATAATGTGAAGTCTTAGATGCTGTTAGCTCGAGTTGGTCTTGCTCTGATACGTAGCACTCGGGGGGAACGTTTTGTTTATGTTGTTGTTTCTAATTGTTGTTACTACTAATTGTTGAATAGTATAAATTGAACAATGTTTAGTTGAATAAAGTTGTTGACCGGTTTATGATTTAAAAGTTGTGACAACTGATTAAAGATATAAATGAAGTTTAAGTTGAATTTGGTTTTCCGAATGCTATGTATCCATGTTGAATGAATTACAGATTTTAACGATGTTGGTTAAGTCGCAAATGTGACATCTCATCCGTTTTATGTTTGAAAATTTTTGCACTCTGATTTCAATAAATGTTGGGTAGGAAATGGGGTGTTACAATTTGCCCCTTGATTGGGAGGATCATTAGGTGACTTACCCCTAGTCAGAAATTCCTTGAAAGGATATGCCCCTGATTAGACCATTATTGATATTTCCCTGATGCCAAGTATTGATTTACGAGTAAAGTTATTCCCTTTGAAAAGTAATTCCAACTCAATGCTCATGCAAGTTTTGAAATCGAGAATTGTTAGAAATGGATATGGCGTATACAGACGATATTTGGCCATGAGGTTGGCACAAACGAAGATTGAAAAATGATGTTTTAACAAACATTCGGATTCGAAGTCAGTTTAACAACGACTTTGCCGAGTATGCTTTTATAGTTCCCCTAGCTTCAATTAGGACTTTTATATGTTGTGACGTGGCCTGGTTCACGGTTTTAAAAAACAAAGATACAAGGCTCAAAATTTGAAATTTAACCCACCCCATTCTCCTTGATGTTCTCCATTCCTAAATCCAATTAACCCAACATATGCGTTCATCCTACAAGAGAACCTTTTCAGTCACGGTGATTAAAAGGTATACTGGTTTAAGCACTCGATGAGATTTTTTTTTGGTGCAGTCACTCACTCCTGTTTATAAGATTGTTCCATATTTTCCTTTTTCTTTGCTTTTAATCCCTTATTGTTGCATGGACCAATTCTTTTGAGTTTGTGGTCCATCGGGATACCCTAATTTTTGCCTAAGTCAAAATCCACTATTTTTCAGTTTTTCCTTTTCCTCTTGACTTAGCGGGCTTTTTCCCCATTTTTTTGGAACAATTCTTGAGTGACTTGCTTTTGACTTAAAAAGGGTGTGACTGCCATATTAGATATTATGAGCTATTATCCCTTTTGCTTCCTCAATGTTGGATGGTGTGAGGAAGAAGATGTGCTTTAAACCCTTTGTTTGGATCGACTGATTCTCTTGAGATCAGAATGCATCGTTGAGTAAATTGAAATCTACCCTGCCCCTGGTTAATATTAAGGTTTTTTTATAAATAAAAAGAACACCAACTTCTGGCTCGAGGGGGTTGACTACGGATTAACTCCTTATTCCTCCAGTGTTTGTGAAGTGAAACAATGCCTTACATCGTCAGCTAGGTCATACCATTAAAGCATACATCGGCAATATTCGTTTGTTTATTTACATCCTTCTCCTCCTAAGTTTGTTGAAGAGGTGAGGTGAAATGGAAAAGCGTTGATTCCTTTTTTTTTTATAAGAAAGAGTGAAAACAAATGGATGAATTCCAAAAACATGCATGTTTATTTCATTAAAATTATATCCCAAAAGGTACAACCTTTAATATAAACAACACTTAGCAAAAAGAAATTACAACTAGAAATGATAAAGGCCTACTGATCCTAGAAGTGAGCTCCCTTGTTGATCTTCCAGTCTTGAGATATTGGTGTAGGATCTAGTTCCCTTCCAAACATCCCTTGTTGATCCAAGGTTATTACATTTGAGGCTCTAAGCACTCCTCTGGTAGACCTGGTGAAGGGTTATCTTCTTTCCTCAATGGTACTTGTCCCTCTTGAATTCCTCCGTAGCTTCTTGAGGTATCCTTTAAGTTCGTTTATGAGTATCGGGAAACCTCTTAGCTCAAGGGCGAAAGCGGAAAGGATATGCAAATGTATGTGTATGTATGCAAATGCATGAAAATGCATGGGGTATGCAAAAATAATTTTAAAAATTTATTTGGGGGGAATTCCAAAATCCATTGTAGTTAGAGATGAATATAAAATTAGGAAAATAATCCAAAACAATAATCCCAAAATGGAAACTCCTGAACTTAAGAAGGCGTAAACTATATAGATGCCCCTAATGCCTTCTTCAAATGAGCTTTGAACTCCTCCAAGTACCCTTTCTTGAGCCCTTGCATTTTCCTGTCCTCTTAGATCTTCCACAGGTACAGCTAAGTCCTTAGGCTTGACCCTTTTCTTTTTTCTTTTCTTTTTTCCATGCCCCTTGCAAGTTTTTTTCTCCTTGTAAATCCAAATATAGCGTAAGAGCCAGTTGAAGCTCCTTGAAGGGGAAGTCACGTAGAGGAGGATTGTGCAAGAGTAGTTATGGCCTCTACCTTTCTAGGAGTCCCCATGAGATCGAGGAACCTTCCATGCTTGTGTATAACCATCCCTTGAGCAGATTTGGCATTAAGTCTTAATGGCCTTTGATACTTTGTAAATCAGCACTTAGCATTCTGATGCGTAGGGTAGCCTTTTATTTGAATCAATCTTTCCCATATTCCTACAACACATCTTGAAATTCCCCACAAAAATGCATATATGCAAAAAAAGTTTTTAAATGCATGATGACATGGATACTTTGTTCTTTTTTGTTTTTTACTTGGTTAGGGTAAGGTGAAAATGCAAGCATGACCTAGCAAGGTAAGCTCCCTATGATAGGTTTAGATCTAAAGCTTATCTACCCAATCCCCTCACATGTAGGATATAAAAATTTGGATAGCATAACTGCCCCAAAATGTTTAGACTATACCCTTGTTTTCCCATGAGAAGGAGCAAGCCTTCCTATGGTAATCCTTCGGGATAAGTCTCATTTGGGGTAGGAGCCTAGTAATAGCCCTTGAGGGTTGAATACATAGGGTCTCCATGATTGGTGTGGGGTAGGTTAAGGTTCTCATAGTCACGGACAACATCCAAATCATTCCACTACGAAAGGGGTTAACCCTTTCGTGAGGATGACTTTGGAAGGATCTACTCTGAGTGTGGCATCAATGCATTTTAGGGGACGTTGCGTCCCCCGCAAAAACATTTCCGTTCCACTTTAGGTTCTAGGGTTATCCTCCAAGCTTTGGGTTTTAGCTTCACTCCTTTTTTTATATGTCCCAATCCCTTGCATGATAATACAAAAAACAAAATGTTAAATAAATAAATATATGAAATAAAAATAAATATATAACAATAAAAAATTAAAAAAACCAAAATAACATCCAAGACAAACAAATCCCTAATATCTTAATCCCCAGCAGAGTCGCCAGCTGTCGCGGCCGGCAAAAATTTTCGAGTCGCCATCATATTTTTTATGGAAAAATAATGATAAACCTAATATCTTAATCCTAAGGTAGAGATTCCTAGGGTTCGGGAGTCGGTTAAGTGAAGGGAAGGTGTTAGGCACCCCTCACCTCCATTGTACTCAATGGGATCCACATTTGAATTTAGGGTATATTTGTTTGTCTAAGTTACAGGAAAACCTAAGTTTTTTATTATTATACTCGCTAGGGTTGGTTTGCAACCCTATGCCTACGTACCCTCAATTTGAAGGATCAGAGTAACAGTAGTTCACCTCCCCTATTCCTACCCCCTAACCTATTCCTAAATCCCAAAACCTGTCCCTAAATCCCAATCCACTATTTATACTCTTGGATAAAGAGTTCTATCCCTTAAATCTAGTGTTTATACTCCTAGATGAGGAGTTCTATACCTTAAAACCCTATCCATTATTTATACTCTCGGACGGAAGAGTTTTATCCCTTAATCCTTTTATTTATACTCTCGGATATCAAGAGTTTTATCCCTTGGCCTATATTTATACTCTTGGAACCTAAGAGTTTTATCCCAAAATCCTAATCCCTTGGCCTATATTTATACTCTTGGAACGTAAGAGTTTTATCCCAAAATCCTAATCCATTTATTTATACTCTTGGATATCAAGAGTGTTATCCCAAATATTTATCCCTTATCCCAAATTTTTATCCCAATTATCCCTAATATCCCATAAAATAAATAAATTCAATCCCAACATAAATTAATTCCTTTTAATAAAATAAATTTAGTCTCCTTTAAAAAATTAAAATAAATTCAATCCCAAAAAATTAGCTCCATTTAGTAATAAAAATAATTTTAATATCCCATAATGAAACCCCTTTAGAAAATAACAATAAATTCACTCCCAGAAATGATTTTAATATCCATTAATGAAATCCCTAATTTTAAATTAGCATTAAACTCATAAAAAAAACATTAATCCCTTTTTAAAAATTAACATAAATGTAATTATCATCTTAAAGACCCAAAAAAAATAGAACAATCCCTTATTTTTTAATTCCAATCATATAAAATCCCAAAATTATATTATAAACACCTTATATTTATGTAAATAAACCCCAATTTATAAACCCAAAATAAAATATAATAAACCCCAAAATTTATATCAATATAAATAAATCCACCGAATTATAACAATCCCAAATTTAAATGTTAAATTCAAAATTTATTAATTATAAAAATAAATAAACCCAAATTAATACCTATAAAGATAGATAAGTTATAATAACCCCAAATCATAAATTTATATAAATGAGCCCCTATTTATTATAATACCCAAAATAAAACTCCAAATTTGTATAAATTAATATAAATCAATCCAAACTTTATTATGATAAAAATCAAATTATAACAACCCCAAAATTATATTGTACAAAATAAATAAACTCTAAAATATAAATTAAACCCAATTTTTATAAATAAATTCCAAATTTTAAATTAAACCCAAAAATTACAAGTTTAAATAAACCCACATTTTTTTATTATAGAAAATATAATAATAAGCTAATAAATTATTTTATTTTATTACATGGTTAAACCCCTTATTCTTGATTATGTTAATTAATTAATTTTTATTAAGCCCAATTAAATTTCCTAATCATGAATAGTAAAAGTTAAAAAAATCTAATCATATTTATTTTATTTTTTATTTTTCAATATTCATTTTAAAAGAAAAGATTAATAAATGGTTATATTTTTTTTATTTTTTTTATTTTAACCATTTTATTAAAAATAACCCATACCCTAGTATTAATACCCCAAAAAATCAAAATTTGAACAATCAATCGAAACAAACAAGGAATAACATATATATTTTTACAAACAGGAATTCGATAATAAATATATACAAATGATAACTAAAAGTTTGAAGACACCAACCTAGAGTGTCGTGACCCACTTAAGCTTCCTCTCCTTTCTTTATCCTTTCTCCCACCTTATTTTGCGTTCTTCGCGTATCCTTTGCTGCTCCCTTTTGATTTTTCTTGGTCAGCTTGCTGTTAGAGGCTAGGGTTTATTTGTTGTTGTTCTTCTGTGTGAAGAACAACAACTTTGGGGATTGAATATGTGAATAGTGGGTGAGGAAAATATGAGAAAAAGAGGTTCTATTTATAGATAAAAAATTAGGTCCGAAATTGAATGTGATTATCTAAATTAGGAATAATTTAATCTGACCTGATTTTCTTCATTCCTTAGAGCCCAAGCCAATGAATCTGGATGAATTCATGTCTTGGTGAATTTTAAATAAAGAATATATTTTAAATAAAAATAATAACCTAATAATGATGATAAAAAAAGATTTTATTTTATTTTAGTGATTTTTTGAGATTTTTTCCATAAAATAATGATTTTAATGAAAAAATCATACTTTTAAAAATGCATTAAATACAAATACGAAAATTTAAAAAATAAATATTAAAAAATGATATTTTTGTGATTTTTTATTAAAAATAAAAATAAAAAGTTAGTAGTAAAGATAAAACAAATACAACATTAAAAATGAAAAAGGTGGGATTCGAACTCACAACCTCTCTGTCTTGTAACTCCCTATACTCCCCTTGCTACCAACTGTACCATTTTATTTATTCAAAATAAAACAACATTAGCGGGTATTTTAATAATAATTCAATGATAATATTAATATTAATAATAATATTAAATATTAACATTAATCCTCTAATAACCCCACTATGACCCTAGTATAATTCGATTAAAAATTAATATGACCCTAGTTAATCCCTATATATAAAAATAACAGTAATCTTACCCTATTTAACTCATAACGCCATCATAATTTATTCTACCCCTGCTATTAAAATAAATAAACCCCTCAATACAAAAAGCAAAAAAAAGAATAGACGGGTGGTCAAAATTTGGGGTACGACTCCCGCTTTCATATATATATATATATATATATATATATATATATATATATATATATATATATATAACTGTATTGTAGGGCTGCTCACTGTAAGTCTTCTTTCACAAACTTTTATATACTTGTCAAATATCAACTGTGTAATACTAGTATATCTATTTAGAGTTTTCCCCGACAACTATGTCTAGCACTAGGTAAAGCCTCGTTGGTCACTCTAAAAATACAAACAAAACTAGATCCCCATAGGATTACCAGACATAGTCTTCCCTCCTCTTGGGGTTAAACAATATGGAGACGTGAAAGGCAGCATTCTTCATGAACCCTTTCTCAGACTGTCACCCTTAGACATTGTCAAAGAAACTTTAACTCCCCAGAGATGATCTTTTCTCCGTGAATGGCATATCTTGAGTTTCTTCCAAATTCTCAGACTTTCCTGGCTTGATCTATTCTCGGTGAATGGCATGTCTTGAACTTCTCGGGGTTTGGGGACCCACAAGCTTCTTATAAGCACCCCCGCCTCCTCTTGGGCGTTGTACAAGGACCCTTCGGCTTCTTAAAAGCTCTCATGCCTTCTCTTGGGCTTAGTACAAGGACCCAGAGACCTCTACAGGTATAGGAACAGAACCTAGTCATCAATTTGCTAGAGCTGTCTTTCTGAGTCAAGTGTCAGACCATTTAATGGGTTGACCTTCATCCCTTAACATACCAGCCTTCTATTAGGCATTATACAAAGATCATTCACTACCTGAGAATCGATTTCTCAAAACACTAGTAGACTTGGACAGTCTCAATACCCCTTTGGATTTCCCATTTCCTTAAAGAACAGGAAATAACCCTGATCCTCTGATCAATCCTAAAGCACAACAATACCTTTAATCGTTCCTTTCATAAGAACTGATTTTCTCTTTTATCCAACATACTGGACCTGTCACTAAACTGAAATATTCACCAGCACAATAGCCTCCTCTTAGGCTTTGTATAACGATCCTTCCTCAGTGAAGTTAGCCTCCTCTTGGGCTTTGTACAATGATTCTCCCCGGCGGAGCTAACCTTTTCAGACTCTCTCGTTGAGTCAAACCCTTTAGCCTCCATCTCGGGCTTCGTACGAGATACAAAACACTCTCTTGTTGAGTATAAAAGACTCTTTTGTTGAGTCAAACACTTTTAGCCTCCAACTCGGGCTTCGTACGAGATACAAAACACTCTCTTGTTGAGTATAAAAGACTCTCTTGTTGAGTCAACCTCCTTTTAGCCTCCATCTCGGGCTTCGTACGAGACATATAAAAGCACTCTCTTGTTGAGTCAACCCTTTTAGCCTCTCTCTCGGGCTTCGTACGAGACACATAAAAGCACCCTCTTGTTGGGACAATTGCCTCCTTTTAGGCTTTGTATAAGAAAACCCCGGTTGAGTCAATCAACCTTTTAGCATCAAAATCTGTGCCTTGTTCACAGTATACAAACATCAACAACTCCTTTTCCTTCATCTAATTGCTGTAAGCGGTAAGCCTCTGGATTATTTACATCCACGCCACTGTCCCTTTTTAGCATGAGAAATTCCTAAGGAAAGATGGCATTGCTCTAAATTGAGTTAAAGTCTTCTCCTTCAGGTTAAGCAACCCCTATAAAGGAAATTATGGCATTGCTGGACTCAGATATCGCAGTTAAAGTAATTCTCCTTTATAATCAGTCACCCCAATAGTTGTGACAAACAGACCAAATATCCCCATTAGAGATGACAAATTCTCTCTAAAGTCAAAACCCTTTAGCTTCACATCCTGGGCTTTGAACAAGATACAAGTCACCCCTTTAGCTTCACATCTTGGGCTTTGAACAAGACATCAAAACACCTTTTTCCTCCCGTAGAATAGGAGGAACTACGATTGCTCTGATTTCCCTGTTTCGTTAAACGGGAATACGTAGGCATAAGATTGAAAAATCTTAGCGAGCACACTAATCAAAAACCCAAAATCCCATACATCAATAAAAAAAACATCAGACCTAACATCCTACCGATAGCCTAGACACTATTTTTAACAAAATAACCTAAGAGAAACCCACAATCTTTGTAGCATCTGTAAACCAACAGTCATTTGTTCAAACTCAGTTTGCAAGCAGGGTTAATTGGAGACATCTACTTCCCTTCCTTCATCAGCTTCAATAGGATAAAAAATGAATTGAGCTGTAGTACCCAAAAGCGATAGTGCTTCGCAACCATGCAAAAACTCGCGCTACAGCATGTAATCTTCGAAACCCAAGGTTACCCCAATCAACCTTGTACTCTCAATTCTTTAGCCAAGGATTGGTACAAGATAATGGTAACAAACCTAAGACCAAGAGAAAGAGGTGGAGGATGGCTTTCTTCTTGGTTGGTAGAGTCAAAATAAACCTTCCTCAGTCTATGTACAATCACCTCAAAGAAGAAATCCGTGTGTCCAGGGAAGACACAGTCTATCAGATCCACATTCTGCAGAGTCATCTTCCTCAGTCTATCAGATCCCATTCTGCAACCAATGACATTCCTAGTCTAAGATAGGATTCTTGCATCTTTCTTTGATTAATTAATGTTTTTGTTTAGATAAATCTTATCTCAAATATTAATGTCTACATAATTAGGGCCAAGTTATCTTAAAAATTATCTGTGTTCTTAAACGAAAGTTCTAACTATCCAGAATCAAATAACCAAATTAAAAGCAATGCTTGAAACTCCTTAAAAGGTTAAACTTTAATAATAAATCATTAATAAATTAAGATTAGGTAACCGTTCCTTTACCTCTTACTAAACCTCGCCATGACCTTTGATTAAAGGAATTAATCATTTATCCACTTTTCCACGTTATTTAGTGCTCCTAGGAAAATCAACCATTGCGGTTCCATCTTCCTAAAAAAAAAAGGCTGCTTCCTCTATAAAAGCATCAAACCCGAAGAGAACAAAACAACCTCCATTTAATCAGATTTCCTAGTTTCTCACCCTGTATCCTCTCTCTCTCTCTCTCTCTCTCTCTCTCTCTCTCTCTCTCTCAAAATGGCTTACGTCTCAATTCCCACAACCACACAAATCCCAGTTAACAATCTTAAGGTTCTGTCAGAAACTATAGTTAACTTCAACAATCTGAAGTCAAATGGATGCGACATTACTCCCTCATTGGAAACCCAAGGTTGGAAAAACTACTTCAAAAGATTGGAAGGACCAACTTATGGTCATCTAATCAAAGATTTTTGGATTCATGCAAATACATCCAAAAATCTCATTGTCTCTTTCGTTTTCGGAAGAAAAATCTTCATTACTGAAAAGACTATCACAGATCTCTTGCTGCATGAAAATGACGAATTCAGAATCTCTAGAAACTTACTCAATGAAGAGAATGAGGCTAAGGTGATGTCATCTATTTTCAAAGATGAAGCCTTATCTGAAAACCAAACCTTCTCAAACCTGAAAAACTCACTTCAAGTCTGGTTCAAAATTCTGCAAGACAATGTTTTCCATCATCTCTCTTCAGAACAGCTGAACGATACTAAAAAATGTATTTTATTCCTTCTACTAAAAGGAATTAAAATGCACATTCCCTCAATCCTCTTCAAGCTTCTCCAGGATGCCATCAGAAGCTCCAGAACTTGTTCTAATCATGAATGTGGTCTCATTCCCTATGGAAGACTTATCTCAGACATTTTAGTTGAATCAGGATTAGTTGACGACATTCTAATTAATGAAGGAGAATCTTGGAAGCTGCTTAAAAGCGCTGGAAATATTCTTAGGTTTAAGAACCTTTTGAAGGAAGACGCCAGTTTAGATAATTCACGTTTTAGAGAACTGACTCTAACCCCCAGAGTTCCGGTTATAGGTTTTCCAAAATTCGCTACCTACAATGAGGCAGAATTCGGAAACTATCTGAGAAAAATCAAGGACGAAGATATCAGTGTTTGGATTAACATGAAAAATATCACTGATGTTCTTCAAGAACTCTCAGATTGGAAGGTAGGAAGAAAAGTGGTTATTAAGGAAGAACATTCATCCAAGAGATTAAGAACCACAAATAGCGTTCTTGCATCGTTCAAAGACAATGCAATCTCAAGGATTCAAACCCTCGTCGATGCTTATAGTTCTTGTGTAAACCCTATGGAAGTAAGAAATGTATGGAAAGAGTTCCATGAATGGATCTCAGAAGAAATAGTAAAACACAAGAAGCTTGCAATGGCTCAAACAGAAGAAACATCACTTCCCTCAAGCTCAGATGACTCTGAAAGTCTTTCCTCATCTTCTTCATCATCCCTAAGCTCCTTTCAGTCTAACCTATAAGAACCAGTTTCGTCTAGTATAGATTTGTATGTTTTGATGAAATCCGTCCGTAATACAATCTATATTTTTATTTAATCTATGTGCTTTTGTTTAAGTCTTTCTCTAATGCAATCTATGTTTTTTTTTTATTCTTTAATTTAATCTATGAACTTCTATGTTTAAATGCAGTTAATCTTTTTAATGAGCTCCTTGTTGGTCATTTATAATTGTCCTTCAGATTAATTATGCCATTACGAAAAATTAGTAAAATAAACCTAATTGCTTTTAAAATACCTGAACACTAGTTTCACGACCTTCACAATTGGCTTCCATTACCTTCAATTGATATCATTCATATACTTGATTTTAATTGATTGAAAGACATATGCTTAATTGCTCATATGCCCTGACACTTTTTGATGATGTCAAAAAGGGGGAGAAATTAAATGATTTTGATTGAAAGAAATCTCTGTGGAAAAATGCTTATGCGGTTATTACTAACAACTGTTTGACTATCCGAGGAACTCTACACAAGTTCACTAGGCATTTTAAGAACAGGTTAAGTTTCTACAGACTGAACGAATGAATCAGATGTAAAAATCTGGATTGAAGATTCAAGAACAAGTAATTCTGTATATTACCAAGAACCAATATAAAAGTAAACAATTTGGTCTCAAACCAAAGATTGGTATCAAAGATTGGTATCAGACTAGGTCTGCAATATCAATCAGGACAAAGCTGTGAGAAGAATTATATACCTTCATTGGTACCCATTCCCTGCACATCAAAGAACTATTCTTCAAGTCAAAAGAACATCTTCAGTAAACACATCACTTTATATCAGCACAAAACAAGGTGTACCAGATTCAAAATCAAGTGTTGATCGATCACATAAATTAACCTGAAATTGGTATCTGATTAGAAATCAAGCTTTGATAAACCACTGAGCTGTGACATTAACAAGATAAGAACCTTTGGTCAAATGTCAAACTCTGAAAAGTCATGCTCCACATTGGTAATTAAAATCTTACAACTCTGAATCTCGATTCTGAAGATCCCAATATATGACTTATGGTAATTAGGGGGAGACTACCCAGAAGATGAAAATATAAAATAAAAAATCTTCATATAGTCTGAAACTCAGGGGGAGTTTCCTTTAAAGACAGTGTCTGTCTCTGATAGATAGCAAGGCTATGACTATCAGTCAAGAACTATTTTGATCTTATGCTTAATGGAATCTGCTGAAAAGTAGAAATGCTTCAGATGTCTCTGAAGATAATAAGCTATGATATGACAACAAAGAAAACTGAGTTCTGAAGATCTGAAGATGGAAGTTCTAATGAACTAGTCCAGATGCTAAAGACTCTTCGTTTTCCTAAAAACAAGATAGAGAAGTAACTCTTTTCTATTCCTGTTCTGACAACTCAAGTTGTTACTCTGTATATCTTTGGACTACATAAAATCCTAGATGATCTCAGATGAAGCTTTGAGGATAACTCATTCAGGGGGAGCTGTTGTTCCAAACTCTGAATTTGTTTGCTTTGGTGATTACCTTGTATAAAATGTTCAATCAAAATACTTGGTTTTGTCATCATAAAAAAGGGGGAGATTGTGAGAGCAAAAATTGTCTCTACAAGTCAATCTATGTTTTGATGATAACAATAAGTATTTGTGAAAGAACCATTTTATGGTCTAACGTGTGTTGTGTGCAGATCATAAGAAATAAAGACATCAAAACCAACATGCATCAGCTAGATGTACTATGATTGAATATATACATATGCGAAGTTACTATGTGTGACTAAAGTCGCAAGAAGCAAGAACGCTTCTTTATCTAGTCATGATCAGCCAGATCCAAGGATGCCAAGATTGTTGTTGCAATGCTCTTGTGGATGCTCTCTGAAAGTGATTGAGATTCTGAAGATAGCGAAGCTTCTGAAGAAGTACACTCTGAAAGAACCAAAGTGAGGAAGACTCCTATGACTTGAAGTTCTGATGGCTGAAGGCGCTGAAGACCAAGTGCAGAAAGAATCTGAAGACTTATGAGTTCTGAAGATCAAGGTTTCAAATATCAAGTTCTGAAGACTCTGAAGACACGTTCTGAAGATTCGGAAGACTTGAAGCAGAAAAGAATAACATTCTTAAAGACCAAGTCCTAAAGTTCTGAAGACTGATTCCTAATGGACTTCTTCAACCGACTGAAGACTTGAAGCATCAGATATTCTGCTAAGAAGACTCCACTCATGCTTAATCAAATTAACATCAGAAGCCACTGAAGTTTTGAAGTCTAAATATTACCGTTGTGAGTTAAATGTACGCACTGCCCAAGAAAAAATGTCCGGTCACTTCTCCCTCTGCAAAAACGAGACGTGTCAATACAACTCATTATATCACAACGTCTCTTTTCCAAACAGCCAACAGTATTCTCAAACGGCTATATTTCTACTGGCTATTTAATGGAAAGAGTTTTTGCTTCTGATGTGTCGATCACTTGTAGAATCACGAACTGAATGTTCATCTACAAAATTGACCAAGTCATTGTGAAGATAGCCACAACGATGAGTTCTCGTTTTAACACTTAGAATATTCAAAAGCTATCATTATATCACTGATGGCAATTGTTGTTGAAACTCAAGAAGACAAATCAACACAACAACAACAATAAAGAACAGAAGCTGTTGATGAAGAAGACAACATTGAAGATCTGTCAAGTCATCAACCTACCTTCTCGTCAGGACTACATTGAAGATCTGAAGCAAGGAGTTTCTGCTCAAAGCTTGCTCAACCAAGAAGACGAAGAAGAAGAAGATCTACAAGATGTCAACAATTGTAATATCTAAATACATCTTTGTAGTTTCTTAGGAAAGCAAGGAGCTGTTGCTCAAATCTTGCTTGAACACATGTGTGTGTTCTTTGTACTTAAACTTAGGAGAAACTTGCTTATTAAGAAGCACAATTTGTAATCTCCAGTTTGCCAATTCAACTAAATGAATTGAGACTTCTCTAGTGAATGTTATATCTAGAATGGATCCCTGAACGGTTCAGCTATGAGTTAAGGACCTTGAGTAGATCACGTGGTGATCAGATACTTGAGATGACAATGGCTGGGTATCATTGTAGAAAATCCTGAAATATGGTCAGTAGCGTTATATTCATTGTGATGAATCCCTGAACGGCTACTGTGAAATCCCAGTAGTGGGTCTGCTCGGTCAATGAACGTTATATCCTGTTGGATCCCTGAACGGTTCATTGGGTTGTTAGTCGCAATGCGGTTGTGCAAGTTGTTAGTCACCGGCGTGGCCCGTGCAAGTGTAATCATGATTTGGTTATAGTGGATTAAGACCTTGTGTTAAAGGCGAAATCACCTGAGGAGGGTGGACGGGATTAGCCCGCGTGGTGAACCCTAATATATCGTGTGTCCTTTACTCTCTTGTTTAGTATCTCTATTTATGTTTCTGCATTGAATATCAGAACCTCAGATTAAGCAAAGTCAGTACCTTGCAGCCTATCTCTGATAAGCTTCCGCACTGCAAGTTCTGAGTATCATATCTTATGATCAGAACCTATATGGTTCTCATGCTCCATAGTTAAGAGATCAGAATCTCTCAACGAACTTTGAAGGTTCTTGAGCGTCTCTTTAATAAGATGCGAAAAGTTAAGAAAAGAGTAAATTCACAATTCAAACCCCCCTTTCTTGTGTCTTTCTCGCACCTTCAATATCCAGCTGTGGATTTTCTATCCTCAACATCACTACACCAGCTAGAGTTGGTGTATCCCACTAACTTGCATTCTTTCCTTTCATCTGCTGTAGGAAACAAAATGCCGTAGTCGAGAGCCCCTTTCAGATACCTCAATATCCTCTTCATTGTTGTTAGGTGTGATACCTTTGGCTTCTGCATGAATCTACTTACCATACCCATATTGTATGCTAAGTCAGGCCTTGTGTGACAAAGGTATCTAAGTGACCCAATAAGTCTTTTGTATTGGGTTGGGTCGACATCCTCTTCATCTGAATCCTTCGACAATTGCAGTCTGGTCTTAGCTGGAGTCGAAGTTGGGTTGCAATCTTGCATCTCAAATCCCTTGAGTATTTTGCCTGCATATCTTCTTTCGTGCATCATCAAACCTCTACTAGTCTTGTAGAATTCGATGCTAAGGAAATATGAGAGATTTCCCAAGTCTGACATTTCAAACTCCTAACTTAGGTCATGTTTGAAATCTTCGATCTCCTTCTTGCAACTCCCTGTTATCAACAGGTCATCGACATAGAGGCATAGTATAAGCAATTCATTATCGCTTCTCCTTACATACACTCTATGCTCAGTCGTACACTTCACAAATTCCTTCTCCCTTAAGAAGCTGTCAATTTTCTTATTCCAAGCTCTTGGAGCTTGCTTAAGTCCATACAAGGCTTTATACAGCCTGTACATCTTTCCTTCTTTGCCTCGTTTCGCATACCCAGCTGGTTGTGCGACATAAACTTCTTCATCTAAGGGGCCATTAAGGAACGTACACTTCACGTCCATCTGACATGTGTGCCAATTGTTCATATTTGCAAGACCAACAACCAACTTGATTATTTCGATCATAGAAATAGGTGCGAACACTTCATCAAAGTCGATTCCTTCTTTCTGTAGAAATCCTTTCGCCACAAGTCTGGCCTTGTGTCGAGTTACTTCTCCTCTAGGATTCACCTTCACCTTGTAAACTCACTTCATATCAACTGCCTTCTTTCCTTGAGGTAATTCAACAAGTGACCAGGTGTTGTTGACTTCGATGGACTCTAACTCCTCATTCATTGCTTTTACCCACTTCGAATCTTTCAATGCCTTAGCTGCATTGACTGGTTCGACATCTGCGTAGAAAGCATAGTGTACCAACTCACCCTCTTCATTAACCACATCATCTGATGTAATTACACATTCTTGCAAGAGATTCTCACTGAATCCTTCTTGACATCCTATCAAGATCATCTGATTCGACTTGTCATCAAGCTTCCTTCTCAACTGATCTGGCACATGTCTATGTGCTATAGATCCAAACACCTTCAAGTGACTGAGGCTAGGATTGACACCAGACCAACATTCTTCTGGTGTGATTCCTTCAAGCTTCTTCGTCAAACATCTGTTCAAAATATATGTTGCTGTCGAAACTGTTTCTCCCCATAATTCTTTGGATAAATGCTTTCCATTCAACATACTTCTCACCATGTTCATGATGGTTCTGTTCTTTCGTTCTGCAATTCCATTTTGCCGTGGAGTGTAGGGTGACACCACTTCATGCACAATCCCTTCTTTTTCACATAATGCATCGAACTCTTTCAAAACATACTCTCCACCACCACCAGTCCTCAGAGTTTTCAACTTTCAACCACTCTGTCTTTCGACCATAGATTTGAATCTGGCAAATACCTCGATCACATCACTTTTCTTGATGAGGTAAGTCCACAACTTTCAACTGTAATCATCTATGAACGTGACAAAGTATCTGTTGCCACCAATCGAATCCACCTGGATTAGACCACATACATCAGAGTATATGACTTCCAGAATTGCCTTCGACTTCCTTCCCGCATCCTTGCTGAAGCTATTCTTGTGTTGTTTGGATTGAACACACTTTTCACAGACTTCACTTGGAATGTCAATTTCTGGTAATCCTGAAACCATATTTGTTCTCTTTAGCTCTCTGATGTCATTGAAGTTGAGATGGCCTAGTCGAAAATGCCATAACCACTAATCTCTGCTGGCTGCAGTTGCTCGGCACTTGTGCTCCATCACATTGAGTTCAATCTTGAAGGTCCTATTCTGAGACATTGGAGCCTTCAAGATCAACCTACCACTTGCGTCGAGGACTCTCATCGTCTTGTCTTTTACAACTACCTTGTAGTTCTTTTCGACTAGCTGCCCTATACTGAGCAAATTAATCTTCATGCCTAGTATGTACAACACATTGGAAATTGTTGACCTCTTGCCATCTCTCCTCATAATCAGAACATCACCAACACCTTCAGCTGCTAGAGTGTTGTTATTTGCAAACTTCACTGTGTTCTTCGATGAGGGCTTCATGTTGACAAACCAATCTTTCCTTCCAGTCATGTGTGATGAGCATCCTGAGTCCAAGTACCACTGATCTTGGAATCTTTCTTCATCTCTTGCTGTGACCATCAACAACATCTCTTCTTCTTCATGTTTCGCCAGCTTTACATCAGTTTCTTGATTTTTCTTCTTTTCTAGAAAGTCACTAAAATAGTGGTCATACTTCTGCCAATTGAAGCACTGAATGTGACTTTTGTCAGATTTTTGAGCTCCACCTCTTTGGTTGCCTTGATTCCAGGGTTTTCTCTGATTCGACCAGTCTCCTCCTTTACCTTTGTTGCCATTCTAGCTTCCTTTGCTTTTCCTTTCCTTTTCTGACTGTGCATGCAAAGCCATATCACTCTTCGACTTTCCTGTAGCTCTTTCAGCCATCCTTTGTTCATGAGACTCAAGCGTCCCTTAAAGCTCTTCCTTTGTCAATACTGGCAAGTCTTTTGACTCTATGGCTACTACCACGTGGTCGAACTTTGGAGCTAATGACCTCAAGATCTTTGCAACAACTGATCTTGATGTCAACACCTCTCCACATACCTTGATTTAATTCACCAGCTTTGTAACTCTGGTGAAGAAATCTGTTATGCTTTCATTGTCTTCCATCTGAAGCAACTCATAGTTTCTCTTGCGAGTTTGTAACCTCACCTCTTTCACCTTCTCTGTGCCTCCAAACAAATTTTCAAGAATCTCCCGTGCTTCCTTCACTGACTCTACATCACTAACCTGTTCAAAGTTATCTGGATCGACACACTGATGGATTATAAAGAGAGCTTTATAATCTTTCTTCTTCAATTCTTTGTGTGCAGCCTTTTCTTGATCCGTCGCATTCTCTACAAGCGGTACTACTCATTCCTTCACAAGATCCCAAAGATCTTGATAATAGAAAACCACCTTAATCTGCTTGCAATAATTCTCATAATTATCTTACTTGAGAATCGGAAGGCTCGCCGAAAAGTGCCCGTTCGGATTATTTATCGCCATCACGATTTTTCCTTCCTTGAATCGCAATTGGAGCTCTAGATACCAGATGTTGGAATTAACCCAAAACCTTTTGGGAATTCCTATTCAATCTTGATCTCAAGATTGTTAACAAAACACGCAATGGCAATGAAAAAAGGGTTAGGAAAGAAAAGAAAGAGAAACGTTGGAGAAGAAGATGAACAATTTTCTGCAGAGAACTCTCTGCCCACAAACTGTGAAAAATCTATTATTTCACTTGCAACTGCAAACTGTGAATACAATTTCTCAATTATAAGCTTATTACAAAATAAGGGTTTCTCCCTATTTATAGATTTAGGTTAGCTTGCACCCCAAGCCAAGACCCAAAACTATAAAAGCCCAAAATAGTTATCATTACTAAAATTGGCTTGCAAAAGTATTTAAGTCTTGCAAAACTATTTAAGTCGAAATCCTGTGTGAAGGAACCTCCTTCGACACTCCGACACAAGGAATTACAACTCAACAATGGTAAGGCTTGCAAAGTCATCAAAATGACAAAATCGTGTGGTATATGTAAATCTGCCTTGGAAAAACCAAATGCATCATGTCATGTTGTGATGTTCATAACTTCTTGCTCAAATTGAATTAATGGATGTTCTTGTACTTCTTAGAAAGGTGATATGAGGTACTACAACATTGATGTTCATATTTTGCATTGATTCAACTTGGATCATAATGAAAAATGCCTCTAAAGATTGGTGTTTCATGCTGAAAAACTTGGCAGAATTTTCACTAAGTGTTGGAAGCTCAAAAATGGTTTTTCTTGATTTTGATCAATCCATAAATTAAAATCTATGCACTTTTTGGATATGGTTCATATTAACAACTTTGTTGTATGGAATGAGATCTATCATTTAGGCTTTGGAACAAAAAATTTGGTTGCTTGGATCACTAGTTATGGCTCTTTGAAGTTGGGTACTTGAACACTTTTTTTCCATAACTTAGAGGAATTTTTAATTTCTCAACTTTGCCCATTTTACAAGTAACCTTGATCTCTTGATCAAATCTTGTCCAAATGCAACAATGGACCATATTTTCTTGAATAATGGCTCATGATGAACATTTTTGGCCAAAAAGTCAAACTTTGACTTTGGGTCTCAGATGGATTTTGTGTAGAGAAACCCTAATTCCCGATTTTTTATAGATGCATCCTTTGAGGCAACTTGGAACTTATGAATGGACTTTTGAGGTTCTTTTGAGCTTCTTGAATCATATATTGAGGTATTAGCTCATGTCTAGATGAAAATTTTACTTTGGAGGCCTTGATCAATCAAAACCCTAATTTGGTAACACACATGAATTTAGGGCTTGATCCACTTAACATTGTGCAATATTGTGCTTGATTCTTGATGTTGAGGATATCTTGATCTTTATGGATGATTCAGAGACTTGAGAAGTTGAGGATCATGCCAATTCTTAATTGATCTTTTGCCTGGATTCTTTATGAGGCTAAAAACCCTAATTCATTGTAATCACAACAAACTTAGTATTCTCTATTGGGTTAGTGATACACAAAAGTACATGCATGTGATGTTAATGTAATGCAAATGATGTGGGTGTCTTAGGGTCAAAAATTAGGGTATGACAATATCGCTCTACACAATGCCAACTGCTGGATGCCGGCATCATCCGAGACTCGTCTGGCACCATATGATGCTCCCAATCCTTAAAGATGACATCGAAATCCCGACGGGTAATGGTGTCGGGAGCAGCATGAAAGGGAGATCTGGGTATGGTCTGCACATAGCCAAACAGTGGGATGCATCGCTTTGGAAGATACCTGACCATAGTGCTAGTCCCACATGCCAGCAACCCGGAGTACAATGAGATGGGATCGAATGAGATAATCTACATTTGATCATCGAACAACGTCCATATGAAGTCATCATGAACAGTCCGATCAAGATACACCCGAAACGACATCACAACATGATTTCCTCTCTTGAGGATATGCATGGCAGCCCTCGGTATCTCCTCACTATACAACAAATCAAGATCAAAACCATGAATGCGGTGGAAGTGAGAAATGGTTCATCCCTGAAAAATGAATAAGAGTCATGTAAGAACAAATTATTAATAGTAAATTAAATTTAATAGTTGGAATGAAAGGTGTTGTCAGTAGTGTAGCAGAGCCTGTCAGCTGCCTCGTCCTCCAGCTAGAAGCTTCATTCAACTTTTGGTATAGGTATACAAAATAACCGGCCCCCCAGTTCCACTCCCTCACTATATCCAAATCCATGAAGTACCGGAGGTATGCTACATCCACGTTGTTTGTACTTTTGTCCACAAAAAGGGACGTGCCAACCAAGAACATGAAGTAACACCTCAAAGCACAATGATGGTGGTACTGAACAAAGAAGTCATCGTCCTCGGTCTCGGAATCTGCTGCCGCAGACAGATGCTTGTGATATGGGTCCTTCAGGAATAAGAACTTGGCATGAGCCCAATTAGTCGAGGAACACTGCTCAGATTCCTTTTCCGGTTGAGCTCCCAGATAGTCGACCATCCATTCAGTGGCAACTTCACGAGTGATCTGGGAGTGGTTAAGTAACCTCCCTCTGCTAGGAAGGTGTAGTAGGCATGCGACATCATCAAGTGTGATTGTCATCTCCCCAACAGGAAAATGGAAAGATGACATTTCCTTGTGCCATCTCTCGGCAAATGCCCTCAACATGCTGTGGATGATAGTAACGTAACCAGAACAACAAAGTCCATCAAGTCTGGAGCCAAGAATAGCCTCCTTGAACCAATCCTCATTCGGATGATGCAGATCAAATATTTTCCGCGTGTGGTTCACGGACTTTAGTGGCATGCGTTCATGTAAAGATAACATATTTGTGCATTAGTCGTTAACATATTTGTGCGTAAATCATTTAAATGAAAAGTGTAATAAAAAAATATACCTCTCCATCCCAAACATATCGAGCGACATGATCATTATAATAGATTAAGGGGGAGCTGCCAGAGGGCCCTCCTGAATACTTCGGGTTAAGCTGTGCAGCCTGTGCCGGAACATCAACCTCCTCGAGTGCCGGAACATCAGCATCCTTGGGTATCAGAACATCAACCTCCTCGGGTTCCTGCTCATTATCCCGAGATGAGGACGCATGAGATAGAAGACTCCGTGGAGCAGAAGTGGATGTTCCCTCCACTTCCTCCTGTGGTACCCGACCGCGTCCTTGAACTTTCGTAGACTGCTCAACTCTCTCACGCCGAGCAGAGGCAGTTTGACTTGGCCTGCCAAGTCTCAATCCGTTGGGATTCTCCGCCATTTTTTCTTAAAGAAAAAATAATCAGTACTCAAAGGGAAGGGAAGTAACAAGAACAAGTTTGAAAAACTTAAAAAAAAATCCAACTCAGGCATATTTTTGGAAGTGCATATCGAAACTCCTCAAAGGGGTTTTCGGATATGCAATTCCGAAAAAACCTGCGATTGCCATTTTCACCATTTTCGGACCTTGAACCTAAATCACCTAAAAACTTCATTTTCACACCCAAACACCCACATTTTACAAGTTATACTTCAACATACTGAATTTAAATGATTCTAAATAACCTATTATACACATGCAAAGTAGAACAATGGATTCTGAAAAACTTACTAAAATTTGGAGCTTTGAGAGTTGTTGAAATGAGTAGAAATGAGTTGAAATGAGTTTGGAAAGTACGGAATTTGGTTTTTTGAGAGTTTATGTGTTTGAAATTAGACATAATGAGGGGTCCTGGCGTGTAAGTAATTACCCTAATTCGGAGATGCATCTTCGAAAAGCCCCAGAACTTAAAATAAGTGGGTTTATTCTGAGATTCATCTCCAAAACCCCTCTGATCTTCACAAAAAGGATATTTCAAACATACATATCCAAAAACCCCCTCAAAAAATAAAATGTGGTGAATTTGGATATGAATCTATGAATTCTGAGAGTATTTTGGAGATTTCGCCAAGGGCCCCTAAAAAGATATAGGGATGTAAAAAGAAATGGGAATTTCTTTGTACACCTATAAATAGGAACCATTTCTGATCATTTAACACACACCAAAACATCACAACACATGTTTTCTCACATTTCCCTCTTTCATACCAAAGTTCCATTTTTCAAAGAGTGAAAATCGAATTTCTTAAACCAGAGTAATTCCATTCAAACCAATGATTCAAACACCTTACATACATCGTATATGAGTGATCCAAACACTTAAACATCATCTGTAACATCAAATTCATCAAGATCATAGTTCATCCCAAGCAAGTTGCAGTTTGATTCGTGCTTATCAATCCAAAAGGTTTCAATCCATTCCAAGCACACCAACACACTCCTTGAGGTCCAAGGAAGCTGTCCAGATCATCAAAACACTTCTGTAACACCTACAACTGAGGCTCCAATTCCTCTTGCAAGGTAAGCCTGAACTTTTCAAACTCCATGAATCACATGCATCATAAATGTTGTTTCAAGTTACCAACTTGTTTCTGGGTGTTCATAGATCAATAACCTTTAATCAATTGCCATGTATCAATCGTGTATAGAATTTCATGATAGCTTTTGCAAAGTTAGGGTTCATCTGTTCATCACATAATAACTCACTTCACACTTAAAATAAATGAAATTAATTGGTATCATCGTGTTCCTTGTTTAAAAGCGAGCAATTTTGATGTTTACATCGTGCAATTTCATCACGAATTGAGTGAGATAGGAGGGATTTTGCATCTGGCTGGCACCAGGAAGAAGATGATGTTATTTGCGCCATAATTCAAATATTTGAATATTTGAATATTTTCTTATTTTTCATAATTATTTTCAAAAATTAATTTCTATATTCAATTTTAATTATTTTCAAATGATTTTTTGGACAAATATCATTCACATATTTAAATATTTTATTCATCAAAAAAAAAAAATTTTTATTTGATATATTTTTTAATATATTAATGAATATTATTTTAAATTGTTGTAAATATTTTAAAATAATTTCTTTTCTTTATTTTTCTTAAATCTAATTGATTTCAAATATTCATGTGAATAAAACATCTTTTTATAAGCCTTAATCATTGTTCATGACATGTTTAATGGATTCATTTGATCATTTTATCATTTTTTTAATTGATTTTTCTTTTGAAAATATCTTTAAAAATGAAATTAGGGTTTTTACATTAATTCAATCTTTCAAAACTTCATCTTAAATCACCTGGGCCTCTATTAGATTGTATGACCCAACCCCCACTGTAAATAAATAAATCCTTGGGCCTCTCTTTGAGTATAAGTCTCACTGCATTTTTCAAAATCACGCTGCGATCACTATTTTAAATAAAACCTTCTGGGTCTCTAATAAAGTGTAAGTCCCATCTTTTTTTTTTCCTTTTTTAATAATAAAAATAAGATTCAAATTGAATACATAATGGGCCTCTCCCTGAGTATAAGACCCAACACTTTTTGTAAATAGAATAAATCTTTTAGCCTCATTCATCTTGGGCTTTGTATAGGATACAAATAATCATTTGGGTCTCTATTTGTAACACCCTGTATAATATTCATCTAGAATAATACCATACAAGTGTTTTATTTGGTACTGACACATCAAAAGTGCCTAATGACATAGTTCACATACTTGTCCATTCTAAAATAATGATACAACATATGGCACAAGTCATGGAAACTAGCCAAAAATAAAATCTAAGAATAATATACAATATCCTCAATTGTATACAACAACAAACAGAATATACAGCAGAAAAACTAATACTAAGCTTCTCTTGAAACATCCAAGCATAGCTCCACTTGTAAATCAACCTGCAATCCGAACCTGAAATATAGCAACTATAGTGGGGTGAGATACATCAAATCTCAGTGAGTTCCCTATCTTATAAGTCCTCTCGGCTTTACAAGGTTCTATCAATCCTAACTCAAGTCCACGGTAAAAAGGGGAAAGGACCTTGAGTTCACGTATTCATTCTTGCCCTATATGGAAACATGCTCACGAGTTCTCTAACTCTAGTATCATCAAATGATATCTCTCACGAAGGCATCTTTCCCCGGCCAACCCTACAAGAGGATTCAACACGGGTCACGGATCCTTAAATTCTTAGCCAACCATTCTCGGCCAACCCTTCCAAAGAGTTTTCGACATGAGTCTTGGATGCTAAGGTAAATAACTTTCCCCAGCCATCCACAAAGGGCTCTTCAACACGGGTCACGGTTATCTACACATAGTACTTTCCCCGGCCAGCCCACACCAGGGGCCCTTCAACACGGGTCACTAATACCATCTTCTAAGCTACCTACCCGGTCATCCACAAAGAGGATCGAAACGCGGGTCACAGTTACTTAGGTGACGATTACCCATCGCAATCCCTCATGTTCCATACTAGGGTCTTTCACTCCTCTAGGCCAATCTCGTCACGGATGCAGCTTCCTACATCAGGTGCCCGAACCTTGCCGTCTAGAGTTATCTATCACAATTCTATTCACATTCTAGAATTATAACATCTTAAATATGACATTTTCTTTGGGATAAAGTTTCCTCACTCTACCTAATTCATATTTTAAGCATGCATATTCTCTCATTTACAATTTACAAATAGATGGACATGGTATACTCACAAATATTACAAGTAAACACATGTAATCACACATCACATAAAACATCACTTTTCACATTTACATAGTTAACACAAATCATAGGTTTCCTCCGATTCATCAATCGGGTATCATATCAATAGGTCTCACTCTTATCCCGTAGGATATTCCACCGCTTACATCGGCTATAAAACATGCCACGGTCGGATTTACGATCCAAAAGATGTCAATTCCGACATTTCACAAAACATTACTTTCCTTCATTTTCTATTAAATCATTTATCCCACATCATAATTAATATTTTCACTTTTTATCAGATAGAGGGTCGTCATAGCTTTCTAATGACACCAAGAACGTCCCGATCCGAGTTACGGATCAAAAGTTATGAAGGAAAGAAAACTGCACAAACTGACATGTTCGATAAGCGAACCTCCTAGCGAGCGTTCGCTTCCGCCTTCGCTAGGCGAACAAACTGGCGAGTAATCAAATAGAAATGCTCCCAAACCCAAAACACCATAAGTTCGCTAGGCGAAAGTCTGGCGAACCTTCGCCTTCGCCTTCGCTAGGCGAACGTGCCAGCGAACACCTTGGCAGAAAGCACCCAGAGCTAAAACACACTAAGTTCGCTAGGCGAACCCCCACAGCAAACATTCGCTAGGCGAACGTTCGGGTTCGCTAGTCGAACCATGCGAAACCCAGAAAAAAATCAGCAGCGCTGTTATGGGTGATTTAGGCCAAAAACCAACATTTCTTCTACCAAAACTCATCCAAATCATACCAAAACATAACCCAATCATACAACAAGTATTCTACACATTTTATATCACAATTCATCCGTTAGATTTCATTGATTCCACAATTTGTCATTTTCTCTCAAATCTAACCTAAGTTCCAAACATCAATTTCTAGAACTTAGAGTGTCTAACTAGAACCCACCTGAAATCCGAAGAGGAGTTTGACGAAGATGATGAATCGATGATCCAAGCTTTTCCTTCTTTTCCATTTTCCTCTTCTTCTTCTCTTCCTTCCTTCTTCTTACTATTTTTCTTCTTTTCTTTCTAATATATATATATATAATACTATATTATATAATAGAATCCCACAGGGTAAAATATCTCCAACCGATATTTTGTCGTCTCAACCAATTGATCAATTATTACAGTTACCTTAAAATTCTCTTTCGGACTAATAATTATTATTCTGTCTCCTTAATAAAATAATCGATCTCTTCTGATATCCAATTGAGCAATGCAATAATACGGGGTATTACACTATTCAGAGTGTAAGACCCAACACCTTTTCTTCCCTCCTATTTAAGATCAAAGACATCTTTAAATTCAAATTCAAAATCATATCAAAACTTTCTTCAATTTCTCAAAACCCTAATTCAATCAATCTTAAAACATTCAATCAATCACAATATATTTGGGCCTCTGTTCAGAGTGTAAGACCCATCATCACCTTTACAATTCATACTTTCTTATATACTTGTTCATATATCTGTATATATACTTGTGCATATCTTGTTAAGTTTCTCTTAGCACATACGTCATCCTTAAGTTTAGACAAGTTCAAACATTATGATCCTTTCAATACAACTTAGTTCAAACAACTTATTCCCTATTATACAAAGGAAGTCTCCCCCCAGAACAGTCAGTCTCCTCTTGGGCTTTGCTCAATTTAACACTTCAATAAAGAGATAATTATTTCCCGGTGAACCCTCTCTTAAACTTCTTCAACCTTAGAACAGTTCAGTAAATAAATGATTATTTCTCGGTGAAACCTCTCTTGAAATCTTCTAAGACTTGAAAATAAGTTCCCCATAGCCTTCTCTTGGGCTTCATACAAGGACTCACAAGCTTCCTAGAAGTTCCCCATATCCTCCTCTTGGGCTTTATACAAGGACTCACAGGCTGCTTAGAAGTTCCCCAACCTCCTCTTGGGCTTCATACAAGGACTCACAGGCTTCATAGAAGCATCATATAGCCTCCTCTTGGGCTTCATACAAATATTTCTCCCCAGCTAAGTTAGCCATCTCTTGGGCTTCATACAAGGACCCTTAGGCTTCTTATAAGCATAGGCCAAGTCTTAGTTATCTCACAAATAAAATTCCCGAGGAGAATCAGAATCTTTGGGGCAACAAATACAGATAAATCCCCAAAGTAATCAAAGTCCAATCACAATAATTCAAGTGTTTAGATTCTTTTCTAATCCTCAACATTGAATCAATTCCTCAGCAGTCCAACCTCCTCTTAGGCTTAGAATTCCTCAGCAATAAGTGAGCCTCCTCTTAGGCTTCATATAATGATTTCCCCAGTCAGCCTCAATCTTGGGCTTGGTACAAGACAGATAAAACTCCCCAATTGAGTCAGTTTCCAAAATTTTTAGCATCATCATCTTGGGCTTCAAACAAGATATTCAAATAAAATTCCCCCTGTGGAGTCAGTTTTCAACTTTTTCAACTTTAACCTTGGGCTTCAATCAAGGCAGTAAATTCAACATCCCCACAGATAAGACCCTGAGTCACCTCTTTAGGAGGATATTTCCTCTATACACTACAATTCAAATCAAACATCAAACATTTTTCCCGATAACGGTTGTAAGTGGCACACTTGTTGATTCAAAATCCAAGTTGGAGTCATTCTCTTATCATGGCTTAAAACTTTTCTTTCATCTAAGTGGCGTAAGTGGAAAACCTCTGGATTCCACACATCCAAGTAAATATCTCTCTCTTAGCATGTAAAGACTTATAAAGGAAGATATGGCATTGCTGGATTTTACACATTCCAGTTAAAGCAACTTCTCTTATAATCAATTTTCAAATGTTTGTAGTGAATAAGTGAGATATCTCCCTTTAGAGATGACAAATTATCAAATCTCAGTCATATCTTTTTAGCTTCATCTCTTGGGCTTTTAACAAGACACAAATAAACTTTTAGCTTCATCTCTTGGGCTTTGAACAAGACACAAATACTCTTTTAGCTTCATCTCTTGGGCTTTGAACAAGACACAAATAAACTTTTAGGTTCATCTCTTGGGATTTGAACAAGACATAAATACTCTTTTAGCTTCATCATCTTGGGCTTTAAACAAGATACACACAAATTTCCTCCCAAAGATTTAGGAGGAACTACAAACGCTATGATCTCCCAATTCTCTTTTTGGGGGTACGTAGGTATAAGGTCGTAAGATCTTAGCGAGCACACCTTGTAAACAAACACCCATCTTTTTTCATAAAAATAACAAAATCCTCAAAAACATCTCACTCATATCTCCTTTATCCTCACTATCACCCAATTCCCATCTCATAGCACTAAACAAATAAGGCAGTAAGTAGTAAACAGTAATGAACATAAATAAACAAAAAGGTTCCTATAGAGTACTATAGATATTTAGGGTGTTAATAGCTTCCCTAGGTATAACCAAACACCGATTCTAGATCTCTTTACATTTGTGAGAAAAAAATTTGCGCGCAGGGTTAATTTGAGATATCTTCCCCTTCCTTTTAAGCTTCATAGGATAAATTTTGAAATCAGAAAGTAACACCAATGCGATAGTGGGTCGCGCCACAAAAATCGACGCTACATGATGCATGATATGTTTATGATGTGTGTTGTGGGGTATTGATGAGTTAAGGGAATAATGAGATTATTTAGAAAGTATATGATTAATTAGAATTATTTTATTGTTAATAATAGTGGAATAATATGGATGATATTATTTAGATTATTATTAATTAAAATAAAAGGAGTAGAACATCAAGGGCAAGGTGGTCATTTGTAAGAGGTTAAGTGAGGACAAGGTTGGGAAAGACATATTAGGGGGTCCTAGGGGTAAGTTTGACATAAGGGAAAATAGAAGTGGAGAAGTTTATTCTGAATGATCGTATTTGGAGAACGACTATGATAGAAATTGTGGAAGAGGCTAGGGCTTGAAGGAGATCGCTGCATAATTCAAAGAGGAAGATCAAACTAAGAATCTAAGATATGGGGATTATGACTTTTCATTATAGTTGATATAGAGTCTAGGTATGTTGGGGTTTTGTAGATGGGGTTTTTGACTTGAGAAGGTTTATGAAGAAATTGGGGATAAATTGATGTTTTTAGGCCATGAGATGATGTTTATGACGTATAATATGATGGTAGGATCCTTAAATATGTGTTGTGGGTGGTTACGCATCCGTCGTTGTCATACCCCAAATTTGTCCTACCTGTGTATAACTTTCATTTGTACATCCATATACTAACCATTATTCAGAAAATCCAAAAAATATGTTGTTTCTATCATGAGGTTGAATTGAATAAAATCAAGTCTCATTTGAGATTCATCAAGTCAGGAATGAGTATGGGTTGAAGCTCATTTATTGGTCGACTTAATCTCAGTCAGGCAAAGTTTGTTTCAAAGCCAAGGCTTGGTTGCAATTGATTCAAGTGTTTCTGTATGAGGTTTCAGTTAGGTTTCTGTGCCAACTCAAGTTATCAGGCTGTGTCAAGTTATCAGTTGTTTCACGATTGAAAATCATCAAGGAACAGATCATGGTAAATTAGGGTTTTTCAATTGGTCCATAATGTTATTCAAGAAATTCCATAATGAAGATTGTGGTTAATCATGGTTCAAATGGTTGTGTTTAAGATCGATTCATTTGTGGATCCACTCATCAAAGTAGGGTCACATTTGGTCATGACATTGTCAAAAAAAAAGTTTTCAAGCGGACAATTTGGTTCATATTGAATTTGCATTTGATCAAGTGATGTCCAATGCCTTTGTATAAAAGTGGTTAGGATTGTGCAACATGGAATTAAGTCTTTATTCATTTCAAAGGAAGATTCAAGATTGATTTATTTCTCAAGAATTGATTTAAGGATTTAAATTTACCTATTTGTTGGTATCAAATTCAAGGCATTGTAAATTCAAGGGTACAAAAAAGAAATACATGTACAAAATAATTCCAAGCCATTAGTGTTAACATACTACATTTGCCTAAATTCAATAGAATTCCAAGCCATTCTACAGAGCCAACAATCAATAAACCATCCTAAACCACATTGCCATCCTACCCCACGCCATACACACTATTATACAAAATTGCAAAAAAACCTTCAGCACCATGACACCACTTGCCATTACATCACGCACAACGCATAACTTTTATCTAAACCATGATAAACCACCTCTCACAATCTGTAAACAAATTACAAATCCAAAGTGAGAAAATTGAAAACATGAATGACAAAATTGCAGACCCCACAAAATTCCTCAAAAAGAGCTGCTCATTCAAAACCAATATAAATTGATGCAAAATGCGAACCACCAATTTTCCAACGGACCTGCTGTGAAAAATCAGGAGTCAACATTTCCTTTTTATACATACAATGTCGCACCACAACTGGTATCTCGTACCATCCTCAATACACTCACCATGATTCGCACCAACCTTTTCTAACACCCCACAAAGACCTCCAGCCTACCCTTCAAAAAAATTGTACGACACAATCAAACAATGCCAAAAAAACCGTTTCACAATAAAACGCAGCAGCATCAAAATTCCAGCTCACAATTTTCTCTCAATCTTTCCCAAATCACCCTTCTCTCCTCCTATAAATCAAACACATCTTCCTTCATTTCAAAAGCCGGAGCCGCCACAAAACCCCTTTCACAAACCGAAAATCTTCCAACAACAACAAATTCATTCAACTTTCTTCATCCATCTGCAAATCATTCCTTCAAACCTTAAAGCTATTACTCAAAACTACTACCTCAAATCAACACAAAACCACAACCCACTGTATCTTCTTCCTCTCTTTTCGCCATAAACTGACATAACTCTTTCTTGACCCCAAATCAAACACAACCGATACCGACAACAACATTTCACAACACCCAAATCCACAAAAACAGAATCCCAGAAGAAATAGAAGGAGAAGAGCAGTTGAATAGTAACATTCGAACCTGAGTTGAGACCGACCGAGTAAAAGAGAGAAACGAAGCGAGTGAAGATTGAGCGGAGGAGAAGGTCGGTGGCGAGATTGACTTTTCTGGATCTGATTTTTTTTATCGAACCTTGTTTTGAGAAGATCTGATTTTCCACCGAGGATCTGTTGTTGTTTTGAAACATAGTTTTTTTGTTCTGTTTTAAAATGATGCTGATGGAGAGTTGTTCAGTTCTTTTTCATTTTTTTATTATTATTCTTTAATCTGATGATGATTTAAGAAAGGGGGTTTTAGATGTTGGATTCTATCACCCACATTTTTATCCATGCCACCTTTCCTTGTTTCTTATCGTGTTTGTTGAATTATTGGATGATGGGCTCTAAGCCCAAGTGATTCCATGTCTTCTCCAACCTCTCTAGTCTTTGTACACCTCTCCCTCTTTTATGATTTTGGTTTTAAAGAGTTTTTAGAATTTTACTATTTTGGTTTAAATATCTTTTTTGTGTTTCTTCCATTAATACACAAATCTTACTTTTTTTTCTCATTTTTTACTTAGATTATCTATTTTATTTTTGGGCCAATGATACAACAATATTCATGATTTAGTCAAACCGATTAAATTTTGATTTATTTGAGGCCTACTATTCATTTTTTTTCTTTTCGATTTATTTTATCCATTATTTTATTTCTACTAATTTTGGGTCAATGAAAACCAAATATCAATGATTTATCGATTTCTCGATTAAATCTTGATAAAGGTGAGACCTTTATTCTTTTTCCTATCTATGTTCGATTTTATTTCATTTTATCGTCCTTTCATTATTTTTATTCATTTTTGGGTCAATGAAAACCAAATATCAATGATTTATCGATTTCTCGATTAAATCTTGATAAAGGTGAGACCTTTATTCTTTTTCCTATCTTTCTCGATTTTATTATTTTTTTTCATTATTTTTATTCATTTTGGGTCAATGAAAACCAAATACAAAAGATTATCGATTTTTCGATTTAAAATCTTAGTAAAGGTGAGACCTTTCTTAGTTTTTTTTTTCGATTTAATTGTTATCTCCATTTAATTTTCGTATATTCTTTTATTTGGTCAATGAAAGTCAAATATTAAAGATTATCGATTTCTCGATTAAATCTTGATTAAGACGAGACCGATTTTATTTCTATTTCGATTTTATTTTTCATTATCTTATGTCTTTTCATTTTTGGTCCATGAAAGTCAAAAATCGTTGATTATCGATTTGTCGATTAAATCGTGATTAAGACGAGACCAACTTTATTTTATGTCAACTTTAATTACTTGTCAATATTATTCCTATTCATATTGTCCATACCATATTCATATTTATTCATCTAACCATTTCATTTGTTCACCATTAATCAAAAAACACTAAAAATATCGAAACCCTAAAATAATAATTGATGGACTGTTGGTTGCTTGGCGACTTTCGACCAAGGCTTAGCTTAGGACACCTTGCACACACACGGCTTTCTCTTGGGCTACCTTACAATGAGACCCTTTATTTCATGTCATCCCTTGTAATTTACATGTACCCCTCTCCCCATTCCGATGTAGGCATTTAAGTGTTCTTTTGATTGTGGTTTGTTTACTAGGAGCACCCCTAAGGACTAGCATAGACAACCCATTTTCAAACTAATTCTCGATTCGTCGTCGAGCCATTTTCAAACAAACCCATTTCCAACCAAACCCTCGACTCGTCGTCGAGCCCATTTTCAAATCAACTTCTAACCAAACTTTTTTCAAACTAACTTCTTCGCATACAAATAAACCCTTGATCCAACGTCAAGCGGATTTTCACAAATAAACTTCAAAAACGACTAACAACTATCGAAACTTTTTTCAAGGTGAAAAATGGGGGTTCAAGTCTTTGATCTCTCTTCGATTGTTTGGGTGAGAGTTCTCTTACTCGTGTGTGAACAATTGACGCCTTTAAAACAAACTAACTATCCTCTTTTCGTGGGCGTACCACGAACTACGACTGCTCTGATTCTTTATTCTCGTCCGAGTAAAGATACGTAGGCACACGATTGCGACGATCTTGGCGAGCACACTTTTTCTTTTTTCCCTGTTTGCGTCCACACTTTTTCTTTTTCCACCTTTTCCACACTACCATCTTTTTCCGTCAAACCCCGTAGTCGAACTACGATTGCTCTGATTCCTCATTCTCGTCTGAATGAGCATACGTAGGCCCGAGGTCGCAATGATCTTGCCGAGCACCCTATCCTAAAACCACCCCATTTTCCCTTAGCATCTTTTCCCTTTTATCTTATCATTCCGCATTTATTTTTAGAGAAGAAAACAAACAAGCTTAGCTAACGAGCATCGCGATTCGAATTAAGAGGTTCCCGTTGAGTACAACAGACGTGAGGGGGTGCGCGTACCTTCCCCTCACGTAACCGACTCCCGAACCCAGAATGTGGTTGCGACGACCATATTCTTATCCCTCCTTAAAGGTTTTCTCGATATTTTCCTTTCCCTCTTTTGGGATAAATAAAGTTCGATGGCGACTCTGTCGAACCGTTTTCTGCGCCTTTCGCTCGAAGGGTCGTGTCTTCGATGAAGCGATTTTTTTTGAGGTGCGACAGCTGGCGACTCTGCTGGGGACATTTGCTCCATGCAGGAGAGAGTCGAGCCTATCTTGATTCGAATCGCGAGTTCGTTAGTTTTGTTTGTCTATTTTCTTCTTGTTTGCTTACTTAATTGTTTTCCTATTTTCTTATCTGTGTCACCTTTTGTGACATTGTTGGGTTGTTCTGATATTGGGAACTTTGTGAGATAGCTCTACACCCGAGTCGAGAAAAACCCTAGGATTAGGATGGTGGTTGTGTAGTGTAGGCTTGCATGGTCTCTTCCGCGTGAGTTGAAGCGAAAACCCCGCTTGGAGTAGATTCCCTTGGAGATATTATTGTTGTGGTGAATCTTTGCCATGGCGGTAATATTTTCGAGGTGGGTCGTCGATCCCAAGGACCATTAACCCAATTTACCCATGGTGGTTGGTAGTGTTAATTCTATGTGAGTTAATGCGAACGCCCCAATCAGATGAGATCCCTCGAACGTATTACTTCCTGACAGTAATATTTTTGACCTCGATCTAGGATTCTAAGAACCCTATTTAGAACCCGTGTGTCGATGGTTGTGTAGTGGACGCCTCCGAGGAGTCTTTCTCGTGGGGAAGAAACGAAGACCTCACCTAGACGAGATTATTTCGAGGATATTATAATCAGATGTCTCTTCGTCTTGGTTACAATGTGTCGAAATATATCCGTAACTCTAGGCACCTACCCGTCTTAGAAACCTACCTGTGGGCTTTCATGATCCTAGTTGTGGTTCTTGACCCGTTCCTCCGGCCAACCCCAGAACTGTTTGAAGCTGTTTGATCTGCGATCCCGGATCTTGCATCTTCCATTGCATCTCATGTCATTGCATTGCATTGCATCTGTTACGCATCTTGCATTACATTTTCAACTCCAGAATCTCACTTCAACTTCCTTCCTTCCCCAGTAAATCAAGCTGATTCCTCGACACCAGTACGCAACTCGAGCCAATACTAGACGAATGATGGAGCAGATTCAACAAGAGCAAGCCGCTTTCAGAGAAGAGTTGGACTCTATCAAAGGAAAGATCGATCAGATTCTCGAAGCCATCATGATGGCCAAAAAAGAAGAAGAACTGCGTGAAGCCGCTACTGCCAACAACACTGTGTCTATTCAAGCATCTACCTCAAGGCTCTTAGTTCCTGTTCCCAACCCTATCAATTATGGGATACCAATGAACTTTACTCCTGCCGCTGAAGGAGCCACTCCTCAAACACTTCCAACATCTGGAGTTACTGTTGGAGCTATTCCGTAAGCCCAACCTGTTGTCACTCAGATTCCTATTCCTCATGCTGAAGAAAATCTGCTAGATCAGTATGATGAGGTACAGAACTACCATGCTGCTATCCCAATTGTCGTGATCTAGCTGAGAAACTCCGAGTCATGGAGGGGCGCAACTCAAAATCTCTGAATGCCCTGGAAATGTGCTTGGTGCCAGATGTTGTCATTCCTCCCAAGTTCAAGGTACAGGAATTCCCGAAATACAAAGGTCTCAGTTGTCCTCGCATCCATCTGAAGACGTACTGCCGCAAGATGGCTGCCTATGCCAAAGACGAAAAGTTGATGATCCATTGCTTCCAAGACAGTCTGTCTGGAGCATCTCTCGAGTGGTATATGCAGTTGGAGCGTACCAATGTGCGCACTTGGGATGATCTAGCTGATGCATTTGTCAAGCAATACAAGTACAACACTGACCTTGCTCCGAATCGTACTCAACTTCAGAGTGTGGCTCAAAAAGACAACGAATCCTTTAAGGAGTATGCACAACGCTGAAGAGAGCTAGCTGCAAGGGTGCATCTACCTCTTGTTGACCGTGAACTGATTGACATCTTCATGGGTACCTTGCAAGGTCAATACTATGAGAAGCTGATTGGTAGTGTTTCTGCTAGATTCTCTGATTTGGTAATCGTCGGTGAGAGAATCGAAGAAGGTCTAAAGAGCGGAAGGATCCAAGGAGGATCTAGCAGTCAGTCTCAAGCCAAGAAGCCCTTCAATGGATACAAGAAAAAAGAGGGTGAAACAAATGTTGTCTCTGCTCAGAAAGGGCAAGCTCAACAACAAGCTCCCCCTCCAATGCCTTTTCAAATGCCATACTTCCAGTATCCGTATGTTGCTGCTGCGCAATATGCACCAATGCCTTATCAACCGGCTGTTCAAGCTGTTCAAGCTCCAATACCTCAGCAACAGGCTCCTCAGCAACAATCCTACAATCAACAAGGGTATCAGTATCCTCCTCAACATCAACAACAGAGAGCTGCTCAACAACGTCAACCTAATCAACAAAGGACAAGGAGGTCTGATAGAGACTTTGATCGTCTGCCAACATCATATGCTCAGATCTTTGCTCAATTAAAGGAGAAGAGGGCAATCGCTCTGAGGGACTTAGCTCCTCCAATTGTCATCCCTCCAGACTATGATGCTAATGCTCATTGCGAGTTTCATAAGGGTGCTCCAGGGCATATGATCGAGGACTGCAGAGCTTTCAAACACAAGGTTCAAGACATGATCGACTCAAAGTTTCTCACGTTCAATGGGAGGGCTCTAAACGTCATCAAAAACCCGCTGCCACTACCAAACTAGTGTCAGCATCAAGTCAAGTCAAGTCAAGTCAATTCAAGTTCATTCCCCGAAGAAGGCAGTCATGTCGCCATCCCGTCATTTTGCATTCTTGTTATTTTGTCTTTATTTGTTTAAGAACTGTATGCTTTGAACATTGCCTTTCGTATGTGCTTTTCTTAATGTATTGACTATGCATGTTTTGAATTAGTTATGTCGTATTCACTCATTTCTTCCATTAACTGCAAATCACTGACACATTTATCCACTTCACTCTCTATATCAAACTGTCGTTTAGCAATGATTGGAGGGAGGATGATGAAAACGAAATACCCATAATTACAAAATGTATGCTTTCGGATAAAATCTCGTCGATGATGTACAGGCATTGTTTCAACCCCCAAACACTGGAGAGACAAGGAGTTAATCCCTAGTAAACCACTTCGAGACTAGAAGTAGCAGTTTCCTTCGGATATTCAAACCCTTACACTCAACCTGGGGCAGGGTAGTGTTCAGTTAACTCAATTACGCACTCGAATCACAAAGCTAAATCCAAAAGACAAGATAGTTGTTCATCAATAACCATAACTTGGCAGTTACAATCATCCAACAAAACCAAAAACAAAAAAATCAAAAGCCTGCTAAGTCGAGCACCTCAAAGGAGACTTAGGCAAAAATCAAGGCTACCCTGATGGACTCGGAAAGTAAAGTCAGTCCATGCAAAAGATAGGGGTCAACAAAAATCAAAAGAGGCCCTCGAATCCTCAACAAAAACAAAATAAGATCCAGTGACCACCAAATCAAAACCAAAGGATCACTGACATTCATCAAAAATAAAATAAAGGTGACTGCCATTTCGAGCATACCTTAAATCATTACGCTTACACCTTCAACCCTTTTGGAAGACAAACACGTGTGAATTAACTGAATGTAGGACTGGAGATTATCATGTAGGGGGTACAAATCAAATTTGAGCCTAATATCCTTTGTTTCATAAACCGTGAACCAGACCACGTTACAACCCTCGAAAGACCTAATTGAGGTGAGGTTTATTCTGAAAGCATACCATCGTAAGGTTGCGTAACCTGACTCCCCATATTTGCTAATCTTCAGCATTGGTGTCATTCTCCTTGCTATATCTTTCACACCATCAAAATCAGCACACGTTTGGGCTAATGGTCCATTCGTTTCACTATCACTACACTCCAATAAATGACTCTTTTTCAAAACTTGCATGAGCATCACATTAAGATTACCATTTGTGAATGTACAATTTTAACTGGAAATCAGTGCTACACATCAAAGCAACTCCAACAAGGGGCAATCTAATAGGAACTTGAATTCTTCAGTGGTGCCAACCAAGACTCCCTCAAACCCTCAATCTGGGGCAATTCCTTCAACAGCTCAATCAGGGGCAAGTCATATCAAAGTACATCAAATCTCAACCTCCAAAGATCAAACTCCTTTCAGAACCGGTTAATCAGGGGCAGGCCATTACCATGTTCAGACTGGGGCAAGCCTTGTTGCAGAAGGCAAGTTGGAAAAGCAAAACCTTGCCAGACATTAGCAATCATCAAGTTAAGAGAAAAAGCACAATCTTCATGAGTTGATCATGTCGCTACACTCAGTTTCAAGCCATCCTGACCCTCAAGCACAGAGTCATGGTCTTCTTAGAAACGACTTATCATCAAGTGATCAAGCTTAAGGCTTCAAGAGCATCTTCGTCTGCATCAATCATGGCATCTTCAACGAACTGAGTGTCGAGGAAATCAAATCCCTCCCACCGCCCAAAAGCCCAATCCTCATTGGCAACTACCAAAAAGTCCACCATGCTGACACCCTTACAAAACATATCCAATCACCTGTCTGCAATCATGAGCATCATACGCATCATATACATCGCATTCGACATCATGTGCATCATATGCATACAAAAACCAAATCATACTTCCCCAGCACTTGCATCTCCGCGCATCAGCATTTGCATTGCATATCATTACAAAACCAAGCATTCACATGCATAGTCAAGATCCAGGATCAATCTCACGACGAGCTCAAGACGATCTCCAGCCCATCCAGGGGCATCTTCTTCAAGTTCGTGGGCGTTCCTCACGAAGTTGTTTCAACCTTTTGTTGATCAAGCTCAAGCAATCTTCAGCCCAGTTAGGGGAATCTCCTTCAGTTCATGGCCGTTCCTCATGAAGTTTTTCAACCTTTTGTTGATGATACTGTGATCTCCAAGCAAGTCAGTGGGCGTTCCTCATTGAGTTGTGTTCCTCAACCTTTTGTTGATGAAGTTTGCCATCCTCAGCCTAACCAATAAACATTCCTCCGAGTCAGTGGGCGTTCCTCATTGAGTTCTTCTCTTCAACCTTTTGTTGATGTCTCAAAAAAGCCTCACTCATCATATCCCCAGCAAACTTGACCTTTTGTCAATTGCATTACTATCATCCTTTTGGTGATAGCCAAACCCAATTAACTCAACCTGCATCCTTTTGGTGTTGGTCAATCCTCAAAATCAGAACTTTCTATCATCCTTTTGGTGGTAGCCGTTCGTATTGTCAACTTAACCTTCATCCTTTTGGTGTTGGTCCTCGCAAGTGGGAAGTTCTTTCCATCCTTTTGGTGGAAGGGTCTGTGTGCGTGTGTGCCCTATTATCCTTTTGGTAATAGCAGGCTTTGACCTCATTTTCATCCTTTTGGTGGAAGGGTCTCTGTGTGCGTGTGTGCCCTATTATCCTTTTAGTAATAGCAGGCTTTGACCTCATTTTCATCCTTTTGGTGGAAGGGTCTGTGTGTGTACCCTATTATCCTTTTGGTAATAGCAGGCTTTGACCTCATTTCCATCCTTTTGGTGGAAGGGTCCATGTGCGTGTGTTACTATCATCCTTTTGGTGATAGGCCTGCCATTCTTTTGGTGTCAGATTCTCCCGTTATCATCCTTTTGGTGATAACGACCTTTGCAAGTTTTTCAGTGTCCACTCGAGAGTGACGTTGATCCATCGTTTCACTTCCCAAGCATTTTCTTTTTGGACAAATTTGTGGTCTTCTTAATATCTAATTGACTTCTACCTTGAAAGAATGAACGCCGCAGCAGTTCGCTTTACTAGGTCCAAGCCAATTAGATAGGGGCATTAGTCATACCCCAAATTTGTCCTACCTGTGTATAACTTTCATTTGTACATCCATATACTACCATTATTCATAAAATCCAAAAAATATGTTGTTTCTATCATGAGGTTGAATTGAATCGAATCAGGTCTCATTTGAGGTTCATCAAGTCAGGAATGAGTATGGGTTGAAGCTCATTTATTGGTCCACTTAATCTCAGTCAGGCAAAGTTTGTTTCAAAGCCAAGGCTTGGTTGCAATTGATTCAAGTGTTTCTATATGAGGTTTCAGTTAGGTTTCTGTGCCAACTTAAGTTATCAGGCTGTGTCAAGTTATCAGTTGTTTCACGATTGAAAATCATCAAGGAACAGATCATGGTAAATTAGGGTTTTTCAATTGGTCCATAATGTTAATCAAGAAATTCCATAATGAAGATTGTGGTTAATCATGGTTCAAATGGTTGTGTTCAAGATCGATTCGTTTGTGGATCCATTCGTCAAAATAGGGTCACATTTGGTCATGACATTGTCAAAAAAAAAGTTTTAAAGCGGATAATTTGATTCTTATTGAATTTGCATTTGATCAAGTGATGTCCAATGCCTTTGTATAAAAGTGGTTAGGATTGTGCAACATGGAATTAAGTCTTTATTCATTTCAAAGGAAGATTCAAGATTGATTTATTTCTCAAGAATTGATTTAAGGATTTAAATTTACCTATTTGTTGGTATCAAATTTAAGGCATTGTAAATTCAAGGGTACAAAAAAGCAATACATGTACAAAATAATTCCAAGCCCATTTCAAAAAAGAGCCATTAGTGTTAACATACTACATTTGCCTAAATTCAATAGAATTCCAAGCCATTCTACAAAGCCAACAATCAATAAGCCATCCTAAGCCACATTGCCATCCTGCCCCACGCCATACACACTATTATACAAAATTGCAAAAAACCTTCAGCACCATGACACCACTTGCCAATACATCACGCACAACGCATAACTTTTATCTAAACCATGATAAACCACCTCTCACAATTTGTAAACAAATTACAAATCCAAAGTGAGAAAATTGAAAACATGAATGACAAAATTGCAGACCCCACAAAATTCCTCAAAAAGAGCTGCTCATTCAAAACCAATATAAACTGATGCAAAATGCGAACCACCAATTTTCCAACAGACCTGCTGTGAAAAATCAGGAGTCAACATTTCCTTTTTATACATACAGTGTCGCACCACAACTGGCTTATCGTACCATCCTCAATACACTCACCATGATTCGCGCCAACCTTTTCTAACATCCCACAAAGACCTCCAGCCTACCCTTCAAAAAAAAACTGTACGACACAATCAAACAATGCCAAAAAAACCGTTTCACAATAAAAGGCAGCAGCATCAAAATTCCACTCACAATTTTCTCTCAATCTTTCCCAAATCACCCTTCTCTCCTCCTATAAATCAAACACCTCTTCCTTCATTTCGGAAGCCGGAGCCACCACAAAACCCCTTTCACAAACCGAAAATCTTCCAATAACAACAAATTCATTCAACTTTCTTCATCCATCTGCAAATCATTCCTTCAAACCTTAAAGCTATTACTCAAAACCACTACCTCAAATCAACCCAAAACCACAACCCACTGTATCTTCTTCCTCTCTTTCCGCCATAAACTGACATAACTCTTTCTCGACCCCAAATCAAACACAACCGATACCGACAACAACATTTCACAACACCCAAATCCACAAAAATAGAATCCCAGAAGAAATAGAAGGAGAAGAGCAGTTGAATAGTAACATTCGAACCTGAGTCGAGACCGAGCGAGTAAAACAGAGAAACGGAGCGAGTGAAGATTGAGCGGAGGAGAAGGTCGGTGACGAGATTGACTTTTCTGGATCTGATTTTTTTTTATCGAACCTTGTTTTGAGAAGATATGATTTTCCACCGAGGATCTGTTGTTGTTCTGAAACGTAGTTTTTTTGTTCTGTTTTAAAATGATGCTGATGGAGAGTTGTTCAGTTCTTTTTCATTTTTTTATTATTATTCTTTAATCTGATAGTGATTTAAGAAAGGGGATTTTAGATGTTGGATTCTATCACCCACATTTTTATCCATGCCACCTTTCCTTGTTTCTTATCGTGTTTGTTGAATTATTGGATGATGGGCTCTAAGCCCAAGTGATTCCATGTCTTCTCCAACCTCTCTAGTCTTTGTACACCTCTCCCTCTTTTATGATTTTGGTTTTAAATAGTTTTTAGAATTTTACTATTTTGGTTTAACTATCTTTTTTGTGTTTCTTCCATTAATACACAAATCTTACTTTTTTTTCTCATTTTTTACTTAGATTATCTATTTTATTTTTGGGCCAATGATACAACAATATTCATGATTTAGTCAAACCTATTAAATTTTGATTTATTTGAGGCCTACTATTCATTTATTTTTTTTCTTTTCGATTTATTTTATCCATTATTTTATTTCTACTAATTTTGGGTCAATGAAAACCAAATATCAATGATTTATCGATTTCTCGATTAAATCTTGATAAAGGTGAGACCTTTATTCTTTTTCCTATCTATCTTCGATTTTATTTCATTTTATCATCCTTTCATTATTTTTATTCATTTTTGGGTCAATGAAAACCAAATATCAATGATTTATCGATTTCTCGATTAAACCTTGATAAAGGTGATACCTTTATTCTTTTTCCTATCTTTCTCGATTTTATTATTTTTTTCATTATTTTTATTCATTTTGGGTCAATGAAAACCAAATACAAAAGATTATCGATTTTTCGATTTAAAATCTTAGTAAAGGTGAGACCTTTCTTAGTTTTTTTTTTCGATTTAATTGTTATCTCCATTTAATTTTCGTATATTCTTTTATTTGGTCAATGAAAGTCAAATATTAAAGATTATCGATTTCTCGATTAAATCTTGATTAAGACGAGACCGATTTTATTTCTATTTCGATTTTATTTTTCATTATCTTATGTCTTTTCATTTTTGGTCCATGAAATTAAAAAATCGTTGATTATCAATTTGTCGATTAAATCGTGATTAAGACGAAACCAACTTTATTTTATGTCAACTTTAATTACTTGTCAATATTATTCCTATTCATATTGTCCATACCATATTCATATTTATTCATCTAACCATTTCATTTGTCCACCATTAATCAAAAAACACTAAAAATATCGAAACCCTAAAACAATAATTGATGGACTGTTGGTTGCTTGGTGAATTTCGATCAAGGCTTAGCTTAGGACACCTTGCCCACACACGGCTTTCTCTTGGGCTACCTTACAATGAGACCCTTTATTTCATGTCATCCCTTGTAATTTACATGTACCCCTCTCCCCATTCCGATGTACGCATTTAAGTGTTCTTTTGATTGTGGTTTGTTTACTAGGAGCACCCCTAGGGACTAGCATAGACAACCCATTTTCAAACTAATTCTCTATTCGTCGTCGAGCCATTTTCAAACAAACCCATTTTCAACCAAACCCTCGACTCGTCGTCGAGCCCATTTTCAAATCAACTTTTAACCAAACTTTTTTCAAACTAACTTCTTCGCATACAAATAAACCCTTGATCCAACGTCAAGCGGATTTTCACAAATAAACTTCAACAACGACTAACAACTATTGAAACTCTTTTCCAGGTGAAAAATGGGGGCTCAAGTCTTTGATCTCTCTTCGATTGTTTGGGTGCGAGTTCTCTTACTCGTGTGTGAATAATTGACACCTTTAAAACAAACTAACTCTCTTCTTTTCATGGGCGTACCACGAACTACAACTGCTCTGATTCTTTATTCTCGACCGAGTAAAGATACGTAGGCACAAGATTGCGACGATCTTGGCGAGCACACTTTTTCTTTTTTCCCTGTTTGCGTCCACACTTTTTCTCTTTCCACCTTTTCCACACTACCATCTTTTTCCGTCAAACCCCGTAGTCGAACTACAATTGCTCTGATTCCTCATTCTCGTCCGAATGAGCATACGTAGGCCCGAGGTCGCGATGATCTTTCCGGGCACCCTATCCTAAAACCACCCCATTTTCCCTTAGCATCTTTTCCCTTTTATCTTACCATTCTGCATTTATTTTTAGAGAAGAAAACAAACAAGCTTAGCTAATGAGCATCGCGGTTCGAATTAAGAGGTTCCCGTTGAGTACAACGGACGTGAGGGGATGCGCGTACCTTCCCCTCACGTAACCGACTCCCGAACCCAGAATGTGGTTGCGACAACCATATTATTATCCCTCCTTAAAGGTTTTCTTGATATTTTCCTTTCCCTCTTTTGGGATAAATAAAGTTCGGTGGCGACTCTGTCGAACCGTTTTCTGCGCCTTTCGCGCGAAGGGTCGTGTCTTCGATGAAGCGATTTTTTTCGAGGTGCGACAGTCGCAGCGGTCAACGCATACTGAGTGTGTTTTTTTGGATTTGTTTCTGCCTTCAATGCGTCGACTTATCCGTCGCTAGCGGTCGACGCATGCTGTGTATTTTGTAAAATTTTCGTTTCGACGATTTTGGCCATAACTTTTGATCCGTAAGTCCATTTTGACCGCCGTTCAAAGCGTCGGGAAGCTGACGCGATGAACTATATTTTAGTATAATAAAATGAGTAGTGTGGTGTATTTTTCCAGTGACAAATTAGGGAATTTGTGATTATTTCTTTGTAACGACATGTTATGATAAATGCATTATGATGATTTGGTGTTGAAATGAAGTTGTGATGCTATACGATGATGCTTATGATTGCCATGTGATGATGATTATGTGTTGATGGCTATATGATGATGATTAGGTGTTAATTTCTATGTGATGATGATTATGTGTTGATGGCTATATGGTGATGATTATGTGATGGTGATTTTGTGTTGATGATTATGTGAGGGATGTTATTATGATGATTACATGAATGATGATGCAATTTGACTAGTCGTGGTCTTGATTATTATTAATTTTTGCATCATGCATTCATAGCATATGTTAGGACTTCAGTCCAGTGATGATGTTAGGACTTCGGTCCAGTGACGATGTTAGGACTTCGGTCCAGTGGTGGCATCAATCCCATTGTGTGGATTGAAGCGTTTATGACGTGCTTCGGTTCTTATGTGGGAATCAATCATATTGGTGGGGATCTCTGGAGGGTGATGACCCAGTGTCCATCAAATGATGTTTGATACCACATGCACGAGTCTATGTTGTTGCATTTCATACTAAGTGGCATTGCATAAATGAGTGTTAAATGACGTTTTGATGACAATGCGACTTACATGATGTTATGTTGATTGATGATTGTTATTCGTCTATATCTTTTCTTTATATTTTTATAATGATTCGTGATTACCCACCCTTCCTGTTTGAATGTTGCCTCCACGTGGGTAACATGCAGATTCTCAGGAATAGCTCGAAGAAGCATCAGTGATGGCTTTCGAAGTATTTATTTGTTTCCGTTAATAATAGAAGTGTCTTGCTCTGATATGTAACATCTAGTGGGGAACGTTTGAGTTGAAGTTTGTGTTGTTTTGTTAAACCTATTTTATGAGTTTTCTAATACGCTGAATTATTGGATGACGACTTTTGACAATGACCAAAGAGGTCTTGATGTTTGATGAAATAAATTAAGTTATTTTGAGACTATGATTCCGCTGCGAAGTCTGAATTTATTTGTTGATATTACCAAAGAAATGATTATTATAAATGTTTGAAACCCCGTGTTATGGAGCAGGAAGTTTATTAAGATGTTTTTATGAAGCATGTGACACCTTGGTTGGTGATTTTGTCGAACAAATATTTTACTATTGGTGTGTTATTCCTTAGGGCTAGAAGGGTGTTACAACCGCCCCTCTCAATGATCCCTAAGCCCAAAGCCTCCTTCCCAATCAACTGTATCCATTGACATATCGACAAGACATTAGTGGCATGGTCATCCTGCACATGCTGGTTCTCCGAGATCTCCTCATGAGCTGGCTTATGTGGACGTCCAAGAGCATCAGGTGTCATGATAGGGTGTGACACTATGTAGAACCATGTCACGTATCCCTCTATACAATGCCAACTGTTGGATGTCGGCATCATCCGAGACTCGTCTGACACCATATGATGCTCTCAATCCTCAAAGATGACATCGAGATCCCGGCAGGCAATGGTGTCAGGATCAGCCTGAAAGGGAGATCTGGGTATGGTCTGCACATAGCCAAACAGTCGGATGCATCGCTTTGGAAGATACCTAACCATAGTGCTAGTCCCACATGCCAACCACCCGGAGTACAATGAGATGGGGTCGAATGGGATAATCTCCATGTGATCCTCGAACGACGTCCATATGATGTCATCATGAACAGTCCGATCAAGATACACCCGGAACGACATCACAACATGATTTCCTCTCTGGAGGATATACATGGCAGCCCTCGGTATCTCCTCACTATACAACAAACCAAGATCAAAACCATGAATGCGGTGGAAGTGAGAAATGATTCATCCCTGAAAAACGAATAAGAGTCATGTAAGAACAAATTATTAATAATAAATTAAATTTAATAGTTGGAATGAAAGGTACCGTCAGCAATGTAGCAGAGCCTGTCAGCTTCCTCGTCCTCTAGTTAGAAGCTTCATTCAGCTTTTGGGTATAGGTATACCAAACAGCCAGCCCCCAGTTCCACTCACTCACTGTATCCAAATCCATGAAGTACCGGAGGTATGCTACATTCACGTAGTTTGCACTTTTGTCCATAAAAAGGGACATGCCAACCAAGAACATGAAGTAACACCTCAAAGCATACTGACGGTGGTAGTGAACAAAGAAGTCATCGCCCTCGGTCTCGGAATTTGCTGCCGCAGACAGGTGCTTGTGATATAGGTCCTTCAGGAATGAGAACTTGGCATGAGCCCTATTAGTCGAGGAACACTGCTCAGATTCCCTTTCCGATTGAGCTCCCAAATAGTCAACCATCCATTCAGTGGCACCAAATTTCATTTTTTTTTGGTGTTTTCGGAAATGCATTTTCGAAATAACCTAATATTTTGTCTTGGGAATTTTCGGAAATGCATCTCCGAACTAATGAAGTGTTAAAAAAAATTAGAATTAAAATGTATCAATTGTATTAATTGCATAATTAATTGTATTAATCAAGATATATAATTAAATCTATTAAATAGAATAAAGCAAGAGTAGTTCTTTGGCAAGTTTGCCACATGTCGCTTTTTTAGAGCTCTTGACTATTTGAAATCTTGCTATTTTTAGAAAACTTACAATATTAACATCTGTCTATTTATTTTATTATTTTATTATTTTATTATTCATTATTATTTATTATTAAATTTAATTATTTATTTATTTAATACAACTTTGGAAATTTATTCTCCTTCCGCGTGAAGAGCTCGAAAAACTACACAACCTTTCCCCTTCCGCGTTCAAGCATTTCCAATTTCCATCTCTTCTTCTTCCGTCATGGCTTCTTATGAAATTTATTGCTTTCTCTTTTCCAACACCGAGTTCATGCTATCTTCAATTTGTGCAGATGCATCTGCCGCCCATTCATCTATTATGACATTTATACTGATGATGCTTTCTCTTTTCCAGGTAACTAATTTATTCGTATTTTTTTGTATATAAATATGTCATCTTCATCTCCAATTTCATACAACATTTGATTTGGTCTTCAGTTTTGTATTCCCTTATTATCCTACGACTTACTGTTTAGGGATTTGTTAATGGCTTCCGGTGGACATAACTTTGTTAGCGAAATCATTCCTGCAAAAGAGTCGTGGAATGTTAAACATAAGTTTTTTGCTATGGAAATGGTTCTCATGGATGATAAGGTTAATTCCAGATATGAATGTTCGAGTTATCCGGTTATGGTTTGTTACAGATATGAATGTTAAACAGAAGTTTTTTGCTATGGAAATGGTTCTCATGGATGATAAGGTTAATTGTTGTACTTTTATTCAATCTTTAACTATTTAATTAGATTTAATTAGATTTTTTTATATTCATTTATATTGTTTGTGATTTGATAGGGTGACAAAATCCAAGCTTTGGTTAGGAAGGCTCGGCTGCCTAAATTTGAAAATAGGATTCATGAGGGAGCTGCTTATAATTTCAAGTATTTTGGTGTCGCTGCTAATACTGGAGCGTTTAGGACCACAAAACACCAGTTCAAGTTGAATTTACAGAATGGCACAGTTGTTGCAGAAATTGAAACTGGACTGACAGCAATATCCCCTTACTCATTTGTATCCTTTCCAGATATTGTTGGCAATATTGACATGGACTACTTGATTGGTAGAATAGTTAAATTTTAGTTTATTGATTCTGATGTTTTTATGTTTGTGCTTTTTAATCCAATGTCTTAATTGTTTTCCAGATATTGTTGGGATTTTGTCTTCTGTTGGTTGTGAAAGGGTCTATGAAAGGAATCGTTTAACAACTAAGTTTAAAGTTATTGAATTGGAGTCTAATGGGTAAGTTATTCTATATTCTATGTGATTTATAAAATATTTTATGTGATGATGTAATCGTTTAACATAATTTTTTTTTTCATTTATGTAAAATGAAGCTTGAGTGCACGCTATTTGGACCATATGTTGATGCTCTTGATGCCTTCCTTCAACCTGGCTGCACACAAAATGTTGTTGTGGTTGCTCAGTATCTCAAAGTGAAATTATATAATGGCAAGGTCCAACTGCAAAATGCAATGAACTGTACAAAGCTTTTGTTCAACCCTGAAATTCCCGAGATAGATAGTTTCAAACTCGGCGATAACATTGGGCCACGTACTCATCCATTCAGTTATATGAAGGATGCTTCTGAGTTGAGTTTAGAAGAAGAGTTTTTGAACTTGAGTCACCGCAAAACTATTGAAGAACTGAAAGATTGTCAAGATGTAATCTTAAATCAATCTTCATACATTTTTTACATTTCATGGATTGTTTTGTTTAGTTGGTTATCTTAACTTTTTTTTTTGTGATTTTGTCTGTGTAGAATATTATTTGTATTGTTCTAGGTACAATCAAACATGTTATTGGTGGCAATGATTGGTGGTATGCTGCATGTGTCTGCAACAAGGGGGTTGTTCTATATTCAAAAAGGATTTTCTGCCCTAAGTGTATCAAGCATGTTTGGACAATTGTCTCGAGGTATTTGTCTTAATTTATCGTATTGTTAGTAAGTAATTGACTGCATTTCATGTTTGTTAACTAATGTTATCACTTGCTTACATATTACTTCTTAAATTTATAGATACCGTATCAAACTAAGGGTCATTGATGAAACCGATTCTGCTACCTTCGTGCTCTTTGACCGAGATTGCTATTTGTTGATTAAGAAAACATGTTCTGATTTGATTGATGAAATGGACCGTGTGAGTGTTTTTGAAAACTCTTTTATTGAAATATTATTTTTTTTATTTTTATCATACTACCATTTGGTTTCTGATTGTTACTATATAAATAATTTTGAATTTAAGGATATTGAGCCAACTGATGTGCCCAAAGTTATTAGCCAATTTGTTGAACAAACTATGTTGTTTAAGATTGTTGTCAACAATGACGTGAACTCTGGATTTGAACAATCATTTCGCATAAAGAAAGTCTGTGCTGACCAAGATATTGTCTCTAACTTCAAATCTTCTGCGCAGGTAGTTCTTATTATCATACATGATATAAGTTATAATTTTTTTTATGTCAACTACCGTCTGTATTGATAACTAATTGTTTAATATGAATGTTTTTTATTTAGAAATCTGTTCGTGTTGAGGACGACTTGGCTGCTGGTGTTGTTCGTAATGAGGTAGATGCTGGTGCAGTGCAGGATTTGAGTGTAAAATTTTACAACGTCGCTGCTGAAGAGAAATGTGATGATAATGGATCGGTGTCTAAACTTGGTGATGGCAATGCTGCTGAATACACTCCTGTTAAAAGGAGCATTGAGGAAGTTGCTGATAACAATGATGGAGCCAACTCAAGAATTACAAAAAAACATAAAGATTGAAAAGGAATGATGGAGCTGCTTCATGTATCATTGTTTTGTTTTTTTATGCATTGTTATTGCTATGAATGGGCTGGATGATTTGTACTTTGGATAATGGGGGCACATGTTTAGCCCGATTTTGAGTACTTTGAATTTGGCATCTGTTTCTATTCGTATTATTAGTTATTTTCAACTAATTTGTAACTGTGTTTGGTTGCCTTCTGAGGTTTGTTCAACTAATTTAGAACATGGAAATATCTAGGATTAATTATTATGATGCACTCTGTTATTTTGTTGGTTCATCGTGAATGTGGTTATTGAATTTTGGTTAGTCTAAATTCGTTTATTTTGTGTATACTTCTGTTATTATGTTGTAATGATGTATGTTTTGGAAATGTCTTTGCCAATTCTGTACCGATCACATTGGAGCAGCCTAAATCTCTATATGAATCAAAAGGTATGGAAATCATTTATCTGGTTCTTAACTATATGCATTATGTATCTTTACATGACGTTTCCAATGTTTTTCAGTTTAGAGGATGCTGTATCAACCAATCAATAATTTACAAGGTTACTTCGAGAGAGGACACACAAATGTTATGCCTTAGTTTTATCACTTATGTAAACTTATGCATAATTGTAAAATTCCTTATTAATAATAAAGATACGATATTTTACTTACTGTCTTTGAAGTGATTTTGGGTTATGCAATTTTGTTGAAAGTGTAACGCCCATATATAAATACATACATCAAAGCATATATTATACATGAATTCCACCTTTGGTACTGAAATATGCAATAAGTTTCTAGTAAACACATTATACATATACATGCCCAAAATGACCTAAGTACAAAAAAACTACGGCATAGTATATCTACAAGATGTTCCAAAGACAAATACTAAGAACTAGATCAAATAATGATCTCAAAAATCTTCACAACGGAAGCCTTGCCACACAAAAGCTACGATCCGTAAGGAAAGTCAAACAACCTTGTCCTTACCCTTCGCCGAACCTGCAGAACCTATGATGTAAACAACAACAGTGGGGTGAGATACATCAAATCTCAGTGAGTTCTCTATCCTATGGATTCTCTCGGCTTTACAAGGTTCTAACCAAAACCTAACTCAAGTCGGGGGAAAAGGAACTAGACTTTGAGTTCAAACATTCTGACTAGAGAAACAATCGTGCAAAACACAAAACGACATACAAGTTAAGAATCTTCTCCCCGGCCAGCCATACCAGGCAAACACAACGCGGGTCACGGATTCTTAACGTAGATAACTTCTCCCCGGCCAGCCATACAAGGGAAATACAACACGGGTCACGGTTATCTACAGTTGGTACTTCTCCCCGCCCAGCCCACACAAGGAGCACTTCAGCACGGGTCACGGTACCAACCACTAAGTAACTTCTCCCCGCCCAGCCCACACAAGGAACACTTCAGCACGGGTCATGTAACGCCCCGTTTTGTCTTATTTATTTAATCGAGTCGATTTAATTAGTTTCATTTTTATATTATTTTATTCTTGACTTTTATTTGACAATATATTATTTTTCATCGTTGTTTATGTCTTATCGCATTTTGAGAGCGTTTGGGAGATATTTGAGCTGAGGGGTATTTTGGTCTTTTGCTTGGGTAAGTTTTATGTTTTTATATAAATAGAAATAGAGAGAGAAAAATAGTAAGGAAAAAAGAGAAAAAGAGAAAGAGAAGAGAAAAAGAGAAAGAAGGAGAAGAAAGAAAGAGAGAAGAGGAGAAAGAGGAAAATTCGGGAAAACTCCATTTTAAGCGCGAATAATCGGGTAAGGGTGAGAAGTTTCGATTATATCTTGCTTGTATATGTATATGTGTGTGATTGTGTGAATGTTTTCTTGTTTTTCCATAGTTTTCCAATTATAGGTTAAAATGAGAAAAACGATTAGAAATCGATGTTTTCACGGATGAAAGTCGGAATAAATCGCGTAGTAGAGTCGTGTGATGTTGGGTCTTGATTTAGCGTGATCGTTTGATTGAATCGAGTTGAATTTATAACTTTTGAGTTTTTGATATATATTGATGTTTTTGTGCAAATTGATGTTGTGATCGAGTAAAAGTGTTTGGATATGTCTGGTAACATTGGTATAGGTTGATATTTAATCGGGTAAGGATAGGAATTAATCGGGGATGGTTATTTGTGTGTTTTCGAGTGGTTTTGAGCGAGTTTGGAGTTGGGATAAACTGATAAAATTATGTTTCAAAATATTTAAAAAATGGAAAATGTGTTGGATGGCTTTTTAATGGTTAAAATATTGTAGTACGTTGAATTCTGAGATCGCAGCTTTTTACGGAATCGAAATCGGAGGTCCGGAAGGCATTTAACGGCTGAAAACTGAGTTTTTAGCAAAATCTACGCATTTATACGCTATCCCCCAGAATCATACGCTAACCCCCAACTTTATGCGCTGACCCGGGCGAAATTCCCAGGTTCATGCGCTGACCCTCAAGCTTCATGCGTCGGCGCATGGTCATCAATTTTCCAAAATGTCCGATTTTATTTTCTTCATAACTTTTGAACCGTACGTCCGTTTTGACCCCCGTTTGAAGCGTTGGAAAGCTAATGGAATATTATTTCTATTAAAAATGGTTTGGAGGGTAAAATATGATTTAATTAATTCGTGTTTTTTGAAAAATAGTCGGGTTGTCGGGCTTTTATCACGTTAATCGTGTGCGATTGATGTGTTATCATGCTATATGTTTTTGTTATGTAACATGTAGCTTGTGTGCTGTTGTATGATGTGAATATACATGATGAAATGTTGTGATGATGGGTTGTGGCCTTAGGGCAAATATGTGCATTGTTTTGGATTGGACCTCGATGCGTGATTAATGATGTTGTTGTGTGGTAAAATACATTGTTTGATTGAATATCAATGTATGTTGTTATGATGTGTTGTGGTGTGAATCCCTTGTGGAAGTAATTGTGATGGCATGATTGTTGTGGTTTGTGGTGAAATGCATTGTTTATGCGAAATTCAATGTCTGTTGTGTGGTGGCGTTTATGGTTTGAAATGCATTGTTTGAATTGATTTGCAATGCATGAGTGTGATGATGTTGATTAATTCATATGGTTGAACTGTGAATGTATGGAATTGATGAGTTGAAATATATGCATGATTATGGTTGCATATTGTGTGAAGATGCATTCGATTGTCATGAGTTCTTGTTTGTCAAGCATCATGATATGCATCTTGTGATGTCGTGTGCCCATGTGGGGTGTGAGCGACGAATCGATTCCAGAGGGAATCTGCTATAACATCGTGTGCCTTAAAAATAAGAGGACCTAAAGCGATTGGATGGATCGTGTGCCTTAAAAATAAGAGGACCTAAAGCGATGATTATAGACGATCGTGTGCCTTATACAAAGAGGACCTAAAGCGATCAGATCGTGTGCCTTAAATACATAAGAGGACCTAAAGCAATCCATAAACGTCGTGTGCCTTAAATACATAAGAGGACCTAAAGCGACGGGGAACATCGTTTGCCCGACGGGGTGTTACGTGAGTGATCCTCAGTAACAAGTGATGGTTCCAGCAGAGTTCCTGAGTGAACTAGTGATGAGAAATGTTGAAAGTCGGTACCCGCATGGCATTTGCATAGAGTCGTTGTGTCGGTCTCTGTGCATTTGCATAAGTCATGGATTGATTATGTGTGAGAATTGTGAATGGATGCATTATGTGTGGAAAATCATGATTTGATTGATTATGTGTGGAATTGTGAATTGATTGAGTATGTGTTGAGATTTATGATAGAATTGGTGAATTGATGTGTATATGTGATAAATGCATTGGTTGTGGATAATATGTTTTATGTTTGGACATGCTATGGGATGTGGTGGTGTGGTTCCATATGTCATAATGGTGGTTGGATTATGTGTGATATGTTTTGTATTTGTGGCATGCTATATGTGTTAGTGTGTGATGGTATGGGTGAGATGATTTATACATGTGTTTGAATGTGTGTTTGCATATTATTATGCAATCTTGATTTAGTTGTTATTTCTCACCCTTCTGCTGTTTTATAATGCTCTATGAGGCATTGCAGACTAGAGTTGCTGGAGGTCTTTTTGTGAAGATTAGCCCTCCGTTCTGTTGTCGGTCTTGGTGTCTGCTCTGATACGTAGCACGGGAGTCGGGGAACGCTTTTGTGATATATATGTATATAATTGTTGAATATATGTGGTATTACTTTTGTAAGTATATTTTGGTGTTATTAAATAACTTATTTGTAAAACAAGTCGGTTATGGATCTTTCCGCTTTATTACATAATTGACCTTTCCCTTTAGATGGAAAAAGTTTCCCGTTAATGATTTTCTCTATTATGTGTTATGTATCAAATAATTGAGCAGGGATTGTGTTTTCTTATTTTAAAATGTGGCATCCTTGTTTCTGTCAGAAAAATAATTTTTTAGTTACTCTGATTTATCTATGTATTATTTATTCGCGATGGGAATTGGGGTGTTACATTAGTGGTATCAGAGCAGGTCGGTCCGTCCGGCCAAGTTGTTGAGTCAGTTGGTGTGACAGTTGAATACTGTCGGTGTTGGTTGTCCCTTAGTACCTGATATGTGTGTGGAACACTGTAAGTGCTTTCTGGTTTTTCTAATCCTTTGTTTTCAGGATTGAGAATGGAATAAGTGGGGGAGAAGCTTGTACTTCTCCAGGTTGCTTCAGGTGTGGAGCGTTGGCTCAGTGTGTTGTGAATTGCAAGATTGTAAGTGTAGTTTGGACAGCGTTGTTCCCGGTTCTGGAAGGAAGGCAGAGGTAAGGTTTTTGTCAACTAAGGATTTGTGCCTTAGGTAGTTTTGTGCATGAGATGTAAGTAATGCTATTATAGTTTGGTAAAGATGGTTTATGCCCCATCATGATTGTCGACTGTCTATTGGCAAATTGAGGAACTGATCACCTTTAATCTCTTGTTGATAGTAGGCGGGAATTATGTTGGATGGAATAGACGGGTCTTTCCGGCTTGGATAGTGTGTGCCATGAATTGTTTGGAATTGAGAAAATGATTACAGATTGCTTCGATGAGTTGATGAAGATTCTTATACTGGAAGATGAGACGGATTAGAGGCTTTGGTATGTTGGTCCAGTTGGGAAGTTTTGAGAGAGAATGATTGGGCATCGTTAATGGTTGTTCTCAGAGAGAAGAGTGTGAACTCAAATTAGACGAAGGTAAGGATTTGAGGTTTGGATCTGCTAAGTAAGTAAAAGAACTTTTAGGACGTGAAACTAAGATGTTGTTATGTTTGTGACGATAGTTTTCTAGAAATTGGCAGAAAGGACACAGTGATGAGCTACCGGTTGTGCGTGATTTTCAAATGTATTCTTGGATGGAATATTGGATGTTAGTATTAGAAGTACCCGGACTGATAGAGCAGTTGGAAGATTTACTGGAAAGGAGAATTGTGAGGCCAAGTGTGTTGTCTTAGAGAGCTCCAGTATTGATAGTAATACAAGGAACCGATGATTGAATGGAATAACAAGCATGATGTGTATGAAGGTATTGAGACTATGGAAAGCGAAACTTAAAGTTCTGGAGAGGTTTGGAGTCTTTGGAATTATAGAGCATTAATGGAAATTTTGAGAAAACCTTAAGGGTGGATGTACTATTTGAGAGTTCTTTTGGGATGGTTGTTGCTACACGTGGGGATTTATGGGATTTGGATTGTTAAGAGAAGAAATTGTGTATGGATTGCTAACAGTTGAATAAGGTAACGATCGAGAACAAGTGTCCACTTTCATGAACGGATGACTGGAATGGTTTGGTTGAGTTTGAGTGAAATTGCAATTATTTGGGATGTTTGATAAGAGTGGTGAATGGTGTGAGTTGAGGCTTTGATCGATTTAATGTGACTGGTTACGGTTGTTATCGTTGGGATAGGCTGTCATGTACTCGGTTAAGCTTGTGTGTGAGTAACCAGTTACCCAGGGAAAAGAATTTTGCAAAAACTTTAAGAATTTATATCTTTTGGAATTTGTTTGGGTATTACAATGTGCAGTGATGTTATTTGGTGTTAGTAAGGATCTGTAATGTTTGTGGAGTAGAGGAATCGTATCTTCCATATTTATTTGGATAAGTTCGTAATGGCTTTGATTGAGGATATTCGGATCTATTGTAAACTCGGAGGAAGAACAGGTAGAGTGTTTGAGATTTGAATTACAAGTGTTGAACAGAGGAGAAGTTTTATGCTAAATTATTCAAGTGAGAATTTGGGTTGGAAAAAGGTTAGTCTTCTTGGATATGTTATTTCAGATGAGAGTATGGTTATGGATCCATCGGAAGTAGATGTAGTTCTATGTGAGAGGCTCCGAAGTCGGTTAAGGAGATTAGAAACTTTTGGGCTTAGTTGGTTGTTGCTGCAGGTTATGGAAGACTTTGCTAAGTTCGTATTTCTGTTATCTCAGTTGACTTGCAAAGGGTGAGTCGTTTGTTTTGGATGTTCGTTGTGAGTAAGTTTTGGTGAGCTAAAGTAGAAGTTGTCTACAGCTTCAGTTTTGATTCTGTGTGATCCTGATGAACTGTTTGTGAGGATATTGGGATGCGTCTTTGATGAGTTTAGTTAGTGTGTTAATGCAAGAGGGTAAAGTCGTGGCTTATGCTTTACGACAATTGAGGATTCATAAAAGGATCTATACTATTCTGGATTTGGAATTAGTCACGAGTGTATTGTGTTGGAATATTGGGAGGTATTATTTTTATGGTTCTCGGCTCGAAGTGTTTGGTAATCGCAAGAGTTTAAAGTACTTGGTTGTTTGAAGGGATAGAGTATGAGACAATGAGGATGGTTAGAATTTGTGATGAGTTATAAATTTGGCTTGGATAATCCTTCGGGGAAAGCTGAGGTTGTGTAGAGGTTGTTGAAATGTGGTTGTGTTCTTGTTTGTGGTGTTACCTAGGGTGAGGGTAACGATCTTGTTGTGTTCTGGTTCTAGAGTGAACTTGTGTGTTCGTAACTTGGTTATTCTTTGAGTTGTGAGTTGGTCGTCAAGGGCATTGTATGGGCTATGCATCTTGTCGTTGTAGTTGTCGTCGTGTCGATTGGTGTTGTTGTTGTTAGCAAGGTGGTTTGTCAGTTGGAGTTATTCGTGGTGTGCCTAGTGTTGGCATGTTAGTTGGTTAGTCGGATGCGAGAGTCGTATTCCGGGTTGTTCGTCTCAGTTATATTTTCGAGGACGAAAATGTCTAAGTGGGGGAGAGTTGTAACGCCCCGTTTTGTCTTATTTATTTAATCGAGTCGATTTAATTAGTTTCGTTTTTATATTATTTTATTCTTGACTTTTATTTGACAATATATTATTTTTCATCGTTGTTTATGTCTTATCGCATTTTGAGAGCGTTTGGGAGATATTTGAGCTGAGGGGTATTTTGGTCTTTTGCTTGGGTAAGTTTTATGTTTTTATATAAATAGAAATAGAGAGAGAAAAATAGTAAGGAAAAAAGAGAAAAAGAGAAAGAGAAGAGAAAAAGAGAAAGAAGGAGAAGAAAGAAAGAGAGAAGAGGAGAAAGAGGAAAAATCGGGAAAACTCCGTTTCAAGCGCGAATAATCGGGTAAGGGTGAGAAGTTTCGATTATATCTTGCTTGTATATGTATATGTGTGTGATTGTGTGAATGTTTTCTTGTTTTTCCATAGTTTTCCAATTCTAGGTTGAAATGAGAAAAACGATTAGAAATCGATGTTTTCACGGATGAAAGTCGGAATAAATTGCGTAGTAGAGTCGTGTGATGTTGGGTCTTGATTTAGCGTGATCGTTTGATTGAATCGAGTTGAATTTATAACTTTTGAGTTTTTGATATATATTGATGTTTTTGTGCAAATTGATGTTTTGATCGAGTAAAAGTGTTTGGATATGTCTGATAACATTGGTATAGGTTGATATTTAATCGGGTAAGGATAGGAATTAATCGGGAATGGTTATTTCTGTGTTTTCGAGTGGTTTTGAGCGAGTTTGGAGTTGGGATAAACTGATAAAATTATGTTTCAAAATATTTCAAAAATGGAAAATGTGTTGGATTGCTTTTTAATGGTGAAAATATTGTAGTACGTTGAATTCTGAGATCGCAGCTTTTTACGAAATCGAAATCGGAGGTCCGGAAGGCATTTAACGGCCGAAAACTGAGTTTTTAGCAAAATCTGCGCATTTATACGCTAACCCCCAGAATCATGCGCTAACCCCCAGCTTTATACGCTGACCCGGGCGAAATTCCCAGGTTCATGCGCTGACCCCTAAGCTTCATGCGTCGGCGGATGGTCATCAATTTTCCAAAATGTCCGATTTTGTTTTCTTCATAACTTTTGAACCGTAAGTTCGTTTTGACCCCCGTTTGAAGCGTTGGAAAGCTAATGGAATATTCTTTCTATTAAAAATGGTTTGGAGGGTAAAATATGATTTAATTAATTCGTGTTTTTTGAAAAATAGTCGGGTTGTCGGGTTTTTATCGCGTTAATCGTGTGCGATTGATGTGTTATCATGCTATATGCTTTTGTTATGTAACATGTAGCTTGTGTGCTGTTGTATGATGTGAATATACATGATGAAATTTTGTGATGATGGGTTGTGGCCTTAGGGAAAATATGTGCATTGTTTTGGATTGGACCTCGATGCGTGATTAATGATGTTGTTGTGTGGTAAAATACATTGTTTGATTGAATATCAATGTATGTTGTTATGATGTGTTGTGGTGTGAATCCCTTGTGGAAGTAATTGTGATGGCATGATTGTTGTGGTTTGTGGTTTGTGGTGAAATACATTGTTTATGCAAAATTCAATGTCTGTTGTGTGGTGGCGTTTATGGTTTGAAATACATTGTTTGAATTGATTTGCAATGCATGAGTGTGATGATGTTGATTAATTCATATGGTTGAACTGTGAATGTATGGAATTGATGAGTTGAAATATATGCATGATTATGGTTGCATATATGTGTGAAGATGCATTCGATTGTCATGAGTTCTTGTTTGTCAAGCATCATGATATGCATCTTGTGATGTCGTGTGCCCATGTGGGTTGTGAGCGACGAATCGATTCTAGAGGGAATCTGCTATAACATCGTGTGCCTTAAAAATAAGAGGACCTAAAGCGATTGGATGGATCGTGTGCCTTAAAAATAAGAGGACCTAAAGCGATGTTTATAGACGATCGTGTGCCTTATACAAAGAGGACCTAAAGCGATCGGATCGTGTGCCTTAAATACATAAGAGGACCTAAAGCGATCCATAAACGTCGTGTGCCTTAAATACATAAGAGGACCTAAAGCGAAGGGGAACATCATTTTCCCGACGGGGTGTTACGTGAGTGATCCTCAATAACAAGTGATGGTTCCAGCAGAGTTCCTGAGTGAACTAGTGATGAGAAATGTTGGAAGTTGGTACCGCATGGCATTTGCATAGAGTCGTTGTGTCGGTCTCTGTGCATTTGCATAAGTCATGGATTGATTATGTGTGAGAATTGTGAATGGATGCATTATGTGTGGAAAATCATGATTTGATTGATTATGTGTGGAATTGTGAATTAATTGAGTATGTGTTGAGATTTATGATAGAATTGGTGAATTGATGTGCATATGTGATAAATGCATTGGTTGTGGATAATATGTTTTATGTTTGGACATGCTATGGGATGTGGTGGTGTGGTTCCATATGTCAAAATGGTGGTTGGATTATGTGTGATATGTTTTGTATTTATGGCATGCTATATGTGTTAGTGTGTGATGGTATGGGTGAGATGATTTATACATGTGTTTGAACGTGTGTTTGCATATTATTATGCAATCTTGATTTAGTTGTTATTTCTCACCCTTCTGCTGTTTTATAATGCTCTATGAGGAATTGCAAACTAGAGTTGTTGTATGTCTTTTTGTGAAGATTAGCCCTCCGTTCTATTGTCGGTCTTGGTGTCTGCTCTGATACGTAGCACGGGAGTCGGGGAACGCTTTTGTGATATATATGTATACAATTGTTGAATATATGTGGTATTACTTTTGTATGTATATTTTGGGGTTATAAAATAACTTATTTGTAAAACAAGTCGGTTATGGATATTTCCGCTTTATTCCATAATTGACCTTTCCCTTTAGATGGAAAAAGTTTCCCGTTAATGATTTTCTCTATTATGTGTTATGTATCAAATAATTGAGCAGGGATTGTGTTTTCTTATTTTAAAATGTGGCATCCTTGTTTCTGTCGGAAAAATAAATTTTTAGTTACTCTGATTTATCTATGTATTATTTATTCGCGATGGGAATTGGGGTGTTACAGGTCACGATTACTTACTTAATAAATACTTCTCCCCGCCCACCCCACACCAGGAGCACTTCAGCACGGGTCACAGTATTTATTAAGACACACACACAACAAACCGGAGGAATACGATCCTCCACTAACAACTACTTAACAAAGATACTCTTCTAGTATCGATGTAAGCATTGCCGCACGATTCTCTAAGTCATTCTATTGTACTAAGGTTTTCTCGCTCTACCTGTTTCATATTTTAACATGCATATTCAATAACAATTACCCACCATTAAACGATAAAAGTCGGCAAAACGACACTATTCCAAATTCCCGACATAATTAAATCGGCCAACATTCTCAAAACCATTTAAATAAGAAAGTAAATTTTATTAGCCTTCCAACGATATCAAGAATGTTAAAAACGAATAATCGGAACACGAGTTATGGAAAATAACAAGAAATGGTATCGCGAAAAACACAATTCTGCACTCTCACTGGCCGTACGCGTATTGCCTTGTGCCATACGCGTATTGCCCAAAGTGATACGCGTATGGGAAGAGGCTGATTTTCCCCCAAAAAGTCCACTAAAACTCCAATACGCGTATTGACTTACCTCATACGCGTATTGCCCAAAACCTTATGCGTACCAATACGCAAATGAGCAGATGGCCGAGAAAATGGAACTCCATACGCGTATTGCCCACATTTCTTCATTGCCATACGCGTATTGCCTTAACCAATACGCGTATTGCCTTGAGTGATACGTGTATGGGTAGTGGGAAACCTGAATTTTTCCTGCATAATTTTTCTGCAAAATTGATCCATTTTCCCCTCCAAACCACTTCTAAACACCAGAAAAATACCAATCGGATACATAACAACACATATCTAACATGTATCAACCATAAGGAACATTAAAGCATGAATCTATTGCAAAATTTCTCATTTCTCACAATATCATAACTAACTCTAAACTCAATAAAACTCTACTCTAAAGTATCTAACTAGAACCCACCTGGATTACACGGTGATGATGAAGAAGATGAGATGAAAAGATGAAGATGGGTTGATGATTCAAGTCCTAGAACTCTTGAGAATTTTCCTCTCCTTTTCTTTCCTTTTCCTTCCGTTTCCTTCCTTTTTCCTTCTCTTCAATTTCTCTCTCCAAAGTTACTATATTACAAATAATGGAAAAGGAAAAAGATATAGAGAAACATTAATTAGTAATACTACTAATTGTCCAAATTATCTCAAATGCACCAATTAATAAAACTCCAAGTTAAATAATATTAATCTAATCAGTTCTGAGTTCGTCAGTTTACTCTAATTATCTTATCCAATAATTGCTCAGAGTACACCGGAACCCAGTTGATCATAATAATATTATCCAAAGCGTTCACAAAATTACGGGGTATTACATCCTCCCCCCTTAAATAGAAATTCGTCCTCGAATTTAAAAGATTACCCGAACAGATGAGGGTAAGCATCCCGCATCTCCGATTCTAATTCCCAAGTAGCATCACCCAGATGCGTCACATCCCATTGCACCTTCACAAGAGGAATGTCTTTGTTCCTTAACACCTTCGTTTCTCTTCCCACAATACGACTCGGTTGTGGTTCAAAAGTTAAGTCTGCTTCTATTTCCACTGATTCGGGTAGAACTGGCTGAAAAGGATCAGGAACAAACCTTCGGAGCTGAGATACATGAAAGACGCCATGCATCTCTGACAGAGAAGGCGGTAAGGCCAATCTGTAAGCTGCTTCACCAATTATTTCCAAAATTTGATACGGTCCCACGTATCTCGGACTTAATTTTCGCGACCGAAACGGTCCTTTCAACCGCAATCTCGGAGTAACTTTCAAAAACACGTGATCGCCTTCTTCAAATTCTAAAGGTCTTCTACGGTTATCCGCATAACTCTTCTGACGATCTTGTGCTTGTTTGACCTTATCACGGATCATCCTAATCTTCTCCGTAGTTTCGTGAATAATCTCAGGTCCCAACATCCTATCTTCACCAACTTCTGCCCAACACAAAGGTGTCCTACACTTCCTTCCATATAATGCCTCATAAGGTGCCATACCAATACTCGCATGATAACTGTTATTATAAGAGAACTCGATCAACGGCAAAAGTTATATCCAATTTCCTCCACTTCCAAGTACGCAAGCTCTCAACATATCCTCCATGGTTTGTATTGTCCGTTCCGTCTGACCATCCGTTTGTGGATGATTCGACGTACTCAAACACAACTTCGTTCCCATAGCTTGTTGAAAAGCTCTCCAAAATCTGGAAGTAAACTTTGGATCTCTATCCGAAACGATACTAGTGGGAATACCATGCAATCTCACTATCTCTGAAATGAACAACTTTGCGAGATGACTCGCCTTGTAGGTAGTCTTCACAGCTAAGAAATGCGCGGATTTCGTTAACCGATCCACAATTACCCAAATCGAATCATAACCACCCTGAGTATGGGGTAGTCCAACGGCGAAGTCCATAGAAATACTATTCATTTCCATACCGGAATTTCTAAAGGTTGCAACAAGCCACCCGGTCTTTGGTGCTCAATCTTCACTTGTTGGCACACCACACATTCCGACACATACACTGCAATATCCCTTTTCATCCCGGACCACCAATAGTCCCTCTTTAAATCTTGATACATCTTTGAAGACCCCGGATGTATAGTAAAAGCACCCTTATGCGCCTCTTCCAAAATCCTCCTTTTTAACTCTGTGTTATCCGGAACACAAATCCACTGGATAAACAAAATAATTCCATCGGTAGCTCGCACAAAACCCGGTTATACTAACACTTCTTGTAACTTCTCATCTAATCCTTGTTCTTGTTGGATTTCTTCCCTATGAGTAGAATTGATATTCAAATTTCCCATAATCACACCATTAGGAGTCCAAACAAATTGAAGATTCAGATCTCGAAATTTTTCCAATAAAGTATACTCTAGCATCATCAACTCGGCATTATGCAACACCTTTCTACTCAATGCATCCGCCACTTTATTGGCTTTACCCGGATGGTATTTTAGCTCCAAGTCATAATCTTTCAAATACTCCATCCACCTCCTTTGATGCATGTTCAACTCTTTCTGATCGAAGAGGTACTTTAAGCTCTTGTGGTCGCTAAACATCTCGAAACGTACACCATACAAATAGTGACGCCACACTTTCAAAGTAAATACAACTGCCGCCAATTCTAAGTCATGCCTTGGATAATTCTCTTCATGGACTTTCAACTGTCAGAAGCATAAGCCACAACATGTCCATCTTGCATTAACACACCTCCTAATCCCATCTTCGATGCATCACAATATACTTCATACGACTTGCTAGGATCCAGAATAACCAAAACAGGAGCGGTCGTCAATCTTTCTTTCAAACTCATAAAACTTCTTTCACAAGCCGAATCCCACTCGTACGAACAATCCTTTTGAGTAAGTCTCGTCATTGGTAAAGCCAGTTGCGAAAAGCCTTTGATAAACCTTCTGTAATACCCTGCCAATCCCAAGAAACTTCTAACCTCAGAAGCATTCTCCGGTCTCTCCCAATTAATCTCTGCTTCAACTTTTGATGGATCGACCGCTACACCTCCCTGAGATATGACATGACCAAGAAAATTAACCTCAGACATCCAAAACTCACACTTACTTAATTAGCAAAAAGTTGCTTCTCTTGTAAGATGGATAAAACAATTCTTAGGTGTTCTCCGTGCTCTTGAGGATCACGAGAATAAATAAGAATGTCATCAATGAAAATCACCACAAATTGATCCAGGTAAGGTTGAAATATCCGATTCATATAATCCATGAAAACTGCCGGAGCATTTGTTACACCGAAAGGCATCACAAAAAATTCATAATGACCATAACGGGTTCTAAATGCGGTCTTTGGTACATCTGAACTCTTCACACGAATCTGATGATAACCCGACCGTAAATCAATCTTCGAGAACACACAGGCTCCTTTCAATTGATCTAACAGATCGTCTATCCTTGGTAATGGGTATTTATTCTTTATGGTGACCTTATTCAACTGACGGTAATCAATACACAACCGCATTCCACCATCCTTTTTCTTTACCAATAACACTGGAGCTCCCCAAGGCGAAACACTTGGTCGAACAAAATGCTTAGCCATCAATTCTTCCAATTGATCCTTTAGTTCCCTTAATTCAAGTGATGCCATCCGATACAGAGAAACAGATATTGGAGCCGTTCCCGGTATCAGGTCAATAGAGAATTCCACTTCCCTCTCCGGAGGAAGAGAAGTGACATCCTCGGGAAAAACTTCCGGAAACCCACAAACTACCGGAATACTAAAAACTTAAAGGTTGCTACCCTTCTCCTTAGTAAGGACCAACAGAATAGACTTCTCTTTTTTAAACAAGAAATTAATCATTCCAACCATACCTTCCAAAATAGTCGTTAACACATCCCTTGGAGTAGCCTCATCGGATGGAATAATGATTAGCTTTTCCTTACACCCAATAAACACCGAATTAGCAGAAAGCCAATCCATTCCCAAAACCACATCAACTTTCTTAAGCGGTAAACAGATAAGGTCAATCTGGAAAACTCTATCATTCACAGACAAAACACAATTTTCACACATCAACGGTGTCTCAACCATTTCATCCATGGCGGTAGTGACCACCATGGGAGGAAACAAAGGAACAACTTGCAACCCAAGTCGCTTCACACATCGCGTTGACACAAAATAATGCGTTTCCCCACAATCAAATAAAACAAAACAAGAATGCCCATTTACGAAACACGTACCCGCAATCAAGGAGTTATCATTCTTTGTCTTCCTTGCATCTAAGGTATAAACCCTCCCGGTATTCCGTCCTTGCCCTTGGCTTTTATTCTGAGTACAATCTCTAGCCATATGACCCAAACCATTACAATTATAACACCTAAAATTCCCGTCGACACACTTCCCAAAATGACATTTATTGCACACTTTACACAGAGGAATAGCATTAGGTCTAGCAACTTGCTTTCCTTTGAAAGCTGGTGATCTTGGCCCAAACTGTTGACTTGCTCTTCAACGATCACCCTGATTTACCCTACTTGCAACACTTTCCGCTTGCACTTTCTTCAAACTATGCTCCGCCACATAACATTGTCTTAGAACTTCTGCATAAGTAGTAAATTCCCTCTGAGAGACACTATGAGATATTTCCGCTTTTAGTCCAAAAAGAAACTGATTTATTTTCCACCGTTCATCCGGAGCATACATAGCCTGCCTAGAATAAGCAGCCATATCCTCAAACTTTTCAGCATAACTGGCCACAGACATATTACCCTATCTTAACTGTTGAAATTCAAACTCTTTCTGAGTCTGCAAGGAGCTAGGAAAATATTTCTCCATAAACGTCACCTTGAATTATTCCCAGACCTTGGGCACACCCTGAATAGTCGTAAGAGCCGACGCACTCTCCCACCATCTCATGGCAGGACCCTTCAAGGAATGCGAAGCAAAAACCACTTTATTCTCCTCGGTACAAGGCACTATCAAGAAAATCCTTTCCATACCTGAAATCCATTCGTGAGCCTTTACAGGATCTAATCCGCCATGAAATTCCGAAGGATTCATGCGGGAGAAATCCTGGAAAGTCCCACCTACCACTTCTGGAACAACCACCTGAGGATGCAGACCCTCATTGAATTGTTGAACCATTTGCTGCATAAATTGATTCTGTTGTTGCTGCATCTGTTGCATAAACTGATACAAAGGAGCATTCTCATCGCCGGCCGGCAGATTCGTCCCAGCTGGAGTAGTCTGGGGCCTACCACGGTTGTTTCTGCACCTATCAGCCATGTTCCTGGATGTCATACAGATAGGATTAAGTTGATCAGGCTCAATACCATAAATATAACACATAAGACCAAAGGCGACACCACGCATATGAAACGGAAAGAAAAACTTATTCTATTTCATAGCTAGGTCGAGGATACAACCAGGCTCTGATACCAACTGTAACGTCCATATATAAATACATACATCAAAGCATATATTATACATGAATTCCACCTTTGGTACTGAAATATGCAATAAGTTCCTAGTAAACACATTATACATATACATGCCCAAAATGACCTAAGTACAAAAAAACTACGGCATAGTATATCTACAAGATGTTCCAAAGACAAATACTAAGAACTAGATCAAATAATGATCTCAAAAATCTTCACAACGGAAGCCTTGCCACACAAAAGCTATGATCCGTAAGGAAAGTCAAACAACCTTGTCCTTACCCTTCGCCGAACCTGCAGAACCTGTGATGTAAACAACAACTGTAGGGTGAGATACATCAAATCTCAGTGAGTTATCTATCCTATGGATTCTCTCGAATTTATAAGGTTCTAACCAAAACCTAACTCAAGTCGGGGGAAAAGGAACTAGACTTTGAGTTCAAACATTCTGACTAGAGAAACAATCGTGTAAAACACAAAACGACATACAAGTTAAGAATCTTCTCCCCGGCCAGCCATACCAGGAAAATACAATGCGAGTCACAGATTCTTAACATAGATAACTTCTCCCCGGCCAGCCATACAAGGCAAATACAACGCGGGTCACGGTTATCTACAGTTGGTACTTCTCCCCGCCCAGCCCACACAAGGAGCACTTCAGCACGGGTCACGGTACCAACCACTAAGTAACTTCTCCCCGCCCAGCCCACACAAGGAGCACTTCAGCACGGGTCACGGTTACTTACTTAATAAATACTTCTCCCCGCCCAGCCCACACCAGGAGCGCTTTAGCACGGGTCACAGTATTTATTAAGACACACACACACAACAAACCGGAGGAATACGATCCTCTACTAACAACTACTTAACAAAGATACTCTTCTAGTATCGATGTAAGCATTGCCGCACGATTCTCTAAGTCATTCTATTGTACTAAGGTTTCCTCGCTCTACCTGTTTCATATTTTAACATGCATATTCAATAACAATTACCCACCATTAAACGATAAAAGTCGACAAAACGACACTATTCCAAATTCTCGACATAATTAAATCGGCCAACATTCTCAAAACCATTTTAATAAGAAAGTACATTTTATTAGTTTTCCAATGATATCAAGAATGTTAAAAACGGATAATCGGAACACGAGTTATGGAAAATAACAAGAAATGGTATCGCGAAAAACACAATTCTGCACTCTCACTGGCCGTACGCGTATTGCCTTGTGCCATACGCGTACTGCCCAGCTGGCTCGCCCAGCCATACGCGTATTGCCCAAAGTGATACCCGTATGGGCAGAGGCTGATTTTTCCCCAAAAAGTCCACTAAAACTCCAATACGCGTATTGACTTACCTCATACGTGTATTGCCCAAAACCTTACGCGTACCAATACGCAAATGAGCAGATGGCCAAGAAAATGGAACTCCATACGCGTATTGCCCACATTTCTTCATTGCCATACACGTATTGCCTTAACCAATACGCGTATTGCCTTGAGTGATACGCGTATGGGCAGTGGGAAACCAGAATTTTTCTTGCATAATTTTTCTGCGAAATTGATCCATTTTCCCCTCTAAATCACTTCTAAACACCAGAAAAATACCAATTGGATACATAACAACACATATCTAACATGTATCAACCATAAGGAACATTAAAACATGAATCTATTGCAAAATTTCTCATTTCTCACAATATCATAACTAACTCTAAACTCAATAAAACTCTACTCTAAAGTATCTAACTAGAACCCGCCTGGATTACACGGTGATGATGAAGAAGCTGAGATGAAAAGATGAAGATGGGTTGATGATTCAAGTCCTAGAACTCTTGAGAATTTTCCTCTCCTTTTCCTTCCTTTTCCTTCCGATTCCTTCCTTTTTCCTTCTCTTCAATTTCTCTCTCCAAAGTTACTATATTACAAATAATGGAAAAGGAAAAGATATAGAGAAACATTAATTAGTAATACTACTAATTGTCCAAATTATCTCAAATGCACCAATTAATAAACCTCCAAGTTAAATAATATTAATCTAATCAGTTCCGAGTTCGTCAGTTTACTCTAATTATTTTATCCAATAATTGCTCAGAGTACACCGGAACCCAGTTGATCATAATAATATTATCCAAAGCGTTCACAAAATTATGGGGTATTACAGAAATCTAATTGTACTTTACTTATCCAACAATGAGTTTGTTGCATCATTGTATAATGTACAACTACAAATGGCTATGCCATACAAATTATTTCATAATCTGTTGCAATTCAATTGTTTGTTAATTCCAATGTGCACCTCTATATTAATATGCTAAAACCTGTTTCAATTCTATCATTATTATTTGATAGTTCCAATGTGCTTATCGGGAATCTGCTATAATCTGTTGCAATTCTATCACTCACGGTCAGGTAGCAGTATATATTTTTCTTGGCCACTATGTTTTACATCCAGTTCACTACTCTTTGCAGTCTTACAGGAATTCATAGTTTGCACTGGCTATGGATGGAGACAGCTCATCTAATGCCAGATTTCGGAGGAAGATGATATTGAGAAGCAAGGTATCTAAAAACAGAATGATTATAAGAGGTTTGTAGAAACTTTAAATTTTTACTAATAATGATCTTGATAAACATTATAACATTGGTACTATACCATATGATATTTGAATTTATGCTCTTTATTTGTTAGACGAAAATTTTACTTCGACGGTGCATGCATCTGGACTTAGAGCTTCAACCGGCGTACAACAATATGGTCCCAGAACTCCATTGTCAACTTTGATAATATGTAATTCTACAAATCCCTTTTCTATTCCAGATCTTTGATTGTAATGTTTTCCATTGATTGATATATGTATATGTCTTTTGGTATTACTTATTTGGAAATACGTTGCAGCTTCAAGTCGAACAAATGATACGTAAGCACGCGCCTGGTTCGAATTCATGCACACCTCTTTCAGAAATACTGAATCCAACTTCCATACAACTTTCAAAACGAGTACGTCAACCTGCCCATGTTCTTGAATCGATCCCTTCCTTCGCCTTCAATTTTCATGGATACAAAAATTCAAACACCGAACCCGTTAATGGTGAATGTATGTTGTTTGTTGAATATGTACCTATTTGTATGAATTATTGGTTATATTGTTTATAAATTATTAAGTTATGTTATTTTTTTGCCCCAGCAAGTACAATTATAAATGAGCCGGGAGATCATCTTCGGGACGACAAATACGAGCAGGCTGAATCTGAAGGTGAGCACACATGGAAAATCTATTATGAGACATATTCACAAATAATATTCATGTCCTAAATTTTTTGATCATCAACAACTTTTGTTTCTTAGTTTAATAGCAAAGCTGGATTTTGGAGAACCATCATATAATTGTTCTCATTGTGGTGCCCGAATGTGGTATGAGGAGCGGTCCGACAAAAATGTCAATAAAACCTTGAATATTAATTTTTCACTTTGCTGTACGAAAGGAGTTATTCATCTTCCATACGAAAACCGATCTCCAGATCTGCTTCTTAACCTAATGAATGGCACATATTCTAGAAGTAAACATTACAGAGACAACATTCGAGCGTATAATAGCATGTTCTGTTTTACCTCAATGGGTGGGAAGGTCCAGTCAAATTCTCATGGTGGTCCTCCCCAGTTTATTCTTGGTGGCCAAAATTTTCACAGAATTGGCAGTCTGGTTCCAGAAGAAGGTGTAGTCCCCAAATTTGCCCAGCTCTACATCCATGACACAAAAAATGAGATTGATAATAGATTTATTCATTTCAGGTATCAACTTCATTTTCTATTGACTGTTTTTTATGTAATATATATTGTTCTTATATTGTATATATTATAGAATGTTTGATGCGTTCTGTTATTTACGTCCCTCATTTTCTTTATTTTTTTCCAGTTCCAGTGACAAAGAGAAGTGTTTAGACAAATCATTAGTTGAAGACATCACAAAGATGATTGATGAACACAATGTGTTAGCCAAATCTTTTAGAAAAGTTCGCGACCACTTAGAGCACGACATCACATCCAACTTTTGTTTGAGATTGTTTAGGAACAGAACAAAAGATCCAAGAACACATAATTGGCCCTCATGTTCCGAAGTTGCTGCGTTAATTGTAGGTGATCTTCACAACCTTGATCCGGGTCGAGATATTATTGTTAGGAAAACATCTGGACATTTGGAAAAAATCAAAGATACTCATGTTTCGTTTCTTCCACTTCAGTATCCGTTGTTGTTCTCGTACGGTGAAGACCAATATACTGAAACCATCCCTTACAGGGAATCTGTTATCAAAGAAGGAATAAGGAAGCGTCTGCGAGTTACATTTAGGGACTTTATCGCATTTCACATTCAGGAGAGGGATTTCGAACATGGATCCATTGTTAATGCTGGAAGGCTATTTCAGCAGTTTGTTGTTGACACTTTCTCCATAATTGAGTCACAGAGATTACAATGGTTACGCCTGAACCAGTCATCAATAAGATGTGATATCTTAAGTGGTTTACAGGAAGCAGTTTATAGTGGAGAAAATCAGGCATCTGAAATAGGAAAACATGTTGTACTGCCTGCGTCTTTTACCGGAGGTCCACGCTACATGTTTAACAACTGTCAGGATGCAATGGCAATTTGCAAAAAATTTGGTTATCCTGATTTATTCATCACCATCACGTGCAATGCTAATTGGCCGGAAATCAAAGACTTCATTACTATGCGAGGGCTTGCAGCAAGTGATCGTCCAGACATTGTTTGCAGAGTCTTTAAGGCAAAGCTTAATCAAATGATGGCTGATTTTAAAAATGGAATTATCTTTGGGAATGTTATTGCAGGTAATATAACAAACTATTATGAGTGTTATTGACTATTTAAATAAATAACTAACTATAACTGTTTTTAAGGGTTATTTTATTGTTTCTCAGGGACATACACCATAGAGTTTCAGAAGAGGGGTCTGCCACACACGCACATTTTGTTATGGCTCGATTCCTCAAATTCATTGAAACCTGGTGCTGACATAGACAAATTTATATCCGCAGAACTACCTGATCGTATTCTGTATCCAAAACTTGCAAGTATTGTTTCGAGTTTTATGTTGCATGAACCTTGCGGAAGAGCCAATGTTAATTCACCATGCATGAAAGAAGGCAGGTGCTCGAAATATTTTCCAAAGGATTACCGAAGTTCCACCATAGTAACGATGAGGGTTATCCAAAGTACATGCGTAGAGATACTGGTTTGTCTGTTCAGAAAAAGGGAATCAGTTTGGACAATAGGTACGTAGTTCCTTACAATCCAAAGTTATTGGTTAGATACGAAGCACATATTAATGTTGAGTATTGCAACAAGGGAAACGCTACCAAGTATATGTTTAAATATGTAAATAAGGGCCCTAACAGGGCGACAATTGAGATTTCAAACAGATCTGAAAATGGATGAGTTTTGGATGAAATAAAACAGAATGTCGTTATTTGGCACCGTGTGAGGCTGTTTGGAGGATTTTTGAGTTTGATATACATCATAGGTGGCCTCCTGTAATAAGGTTTATGTTTCACCTGCAAAACGAGCAGTCTATAATGTTTTTGGAAGGTGATACAGTTGAATCTGTCGTGGATCATAATGAAGACAAAGACACAATGTTTTTGGTTTGGTTTGAGGCAAATAAAAGATATCCACATGGACAAGGATTGACTTATGGGGAATTTCCTACAATGTTTGTTTATGATAAAAATTCTAGGGTGTGGCGTCCTAGACAGAGAGGTAACTCCATTGAAAGGCTTACTTATATACTCCCTGGATGTGGTAATGTTTTTTATTTAAGACTATTGCTGACTATACAAAAGGGTTGCACATGTTACAATGATATCAAGACCGTGGCTGGTACGGTACACCAAAGCTTTAAGGAAGCATGTGTTGCACTAGGATTGTTGCAAAATGATAACGAATTTGTGTATGCTATTAAAGAAGCCAGTCAATTGGCCTCTAGTACTCAGTTGAGGAGATTATTTGTTATGTTATTGTTTATGGATTCAATGACAAATCCTTTTGTCGTTTGGGACTCAACCTGGAAATTCTTATGCGATGGTATTTTGTATGATGCAAGGAACAGGCTTAATAACCCAGGTATTAACATTTATGTTTAATAAATTTAATTTAATTTTCTTTATCTTGCACACTCATTATATGTTGAGATCCATCAATTTTGTTGCAGATCTTCAGCTTAGTGATGAAGAATTGAAAAATCTATGTTTGATTGAGATTGACAAATTGCTTTCCTTCAACGGTAAATCTCTTAATGACATTGACTCCATGCCACAACCTTCAACTTCAGATATGGCTCAATTTAGAAATAGTTTAATGTCTGCTGAATTAAACTACAATAAGAAAGAGTTGGCTGCAACCCACATGTCACTCATGTCGAGCTTGACGGATAAACAGAGGTCAGTTTACCACGAGATCATGAAATCTGTTATGACTGGATCTGGAGGTTTTTACTTCTTGCATGGATATGGAGGAACAGGAAAAACGTTCATTTGGAGAACTTTATCGGCAGCTCTTAGGTCACAAGGCTTAATTATTTTAAATGTTGCTTCAAGCGGGATTGCAACTTTATTGTTGCCTGGAGGTAAGACAAGTCACTCTATGTTCTATATTCCTTTAGTTACAACTGAAACAACCACGTGCAACATAAAAAAATGCACCGACAGATGTAATCTCATCTTGCATTCTGCACTTATTATATGGGATGAAGCGCCAATGCTTAATAGATTTTGTGCTGAGGTTGTTGATCGTGCTTTGAGGGAAATAATGAGGACTGTAGATGATTCAAACCAATATAAACCATTTGGGGGTAAGGTGGTTGTATTTGGTGGAGACTTTAGACAAATATTTCCCGTGGTTAGAAAAGGTTATAGGCACGACATAGTCTCCGCTTCGATAAACTCATCTGAATTGTGGAAATATTGCAGGGTACTGACTTTGTCGAAAAACATGCGACTGTCCGCAGCAAGTTCCCCTGAAGGCTCCGATGAAATAAAAGAATTTTCAGATTGGATGCTTGATATCGAAAATGGTAAACAATGCTCAAATGAGTACGGAGAGAGCACGATTCATATTCCCGAAGACTTATTGGTAGCGCATTCGGATAATCCTTTGCTGTCTCTGGTTGAAGTAACGTACCCACTGCTTTTACAGAACATTAACAATCTGAGATACTACGAAGAAAGGGCATTACTAGCTCATACTCATGATTCTGTAGATGTCGTTAATGATTTTGTTCTGTCCTTGATTCTAGGTACTAAAAAGGAATATCTTAGTGCTGACTCGACGGTTATTTCTGATGAAAATTGTTCTGTGCAGGCAGATTGGTTCACACCAGAATTTTTAAATGAAATGAAATGTTCAGGGATGCCAAATCACTGATTGAGGTTGAAGATTGGTGTTCCAGTCATGCTTCTGAGGAACATAGATCAATCAAATGGGCTCTGCAATGGAACGAGGTTGCTTATAAATGAACTCTGTCCAAACATTATTGGTGCCACTGTCATTACAGGAAAAAATATTGGTGATGAGATTTACATACCGAGGATGAATTTGATTCCTTCCGATCCGAGCTTTCCTTTTAAGTTTCAGAGAAGGAAATTTCCAATTGCTCTTTGTTTTGCAATGACCATAAATAAGAGCCAAGGTCAATCTCTTTCTCAAGTCGGTTTGTATTTACAACGCCTGGTATTCACTCATGGTCAATTCTACGTGGTTGTTTCAAGGGTCAAGTCTAGAAAAGGATTGAAGATTCTTATTTTAGATGGCGAAGGAAATCCATGTACGGAAACTACAAACGTTGTCTATAGTGAGGTTTTCGACAGTTTATAAACGTTTTTGGCAGTGTCTTAAGAGTTGAACATCATTTTTTAGTAATGTGTTTGTATTTTGTTTTTAACTTTAGCTATCTTAAAAATTCTGAAGCTGTTGATAATTAACAATTAAATTTGTTGCAGCCTGTTAAAATAAAGTGTTGTTGCATGTTGTTGCATGTGTTTCTATCCTTTTGTATATTAAATATCTCACACATTTGAATGTAAGGATTTTGTATTATTTTTTTATTTATAATTTTTTAAACATATCTTCAAGAATAATTTTCCATCATTTTTCTCCAATTTGTTATGTTTTGGTAGTTTGATAATGAAATGAGCATGATAGCTGAATATGTTTAAGAGTTCTCAAACATCTCCAAGAATAAAGTTTCTCAAAAACTTCGAGAATAATTTTTCATTATTTTTCTCCAATTTGTGGTGTCTTGGTAGTTTGAGAATGAAATTAGTATGATAGTTAAATATGTTTATGAGTTTGATACAAATCGTCTATTAAAATAAATATAACATTTTTTTTTGTGTAATTGTCTTTCATTATACCAATAAATATTAAACTATTCAACTACTTTTAATGTTACTATAACTTCATTTCTAAAATGTAAATAATTATAAAACATTTTTTAATTTAAAAAATTTTGTCTCGTGCCTCGCACGGGTATACATACTAGTATGTATCATTTTAATTCAATAGTTTTTCTTTAAATTCAAATACAATGTTTATATTATTAATTGAATAATTAATTATTATAAATTATGTAAATATTCTTTAATGTTTAATTATATTGTTAATATAGTAATTAATTCCTCATAGAAAAATAACATTACTTTATTCAAGCCCAAGAGTATCAAATGAGACTTTTCGTTGCCTAGTCTCTTTAACCTCACTCTCTCTTTACTCTCACACACACTCTATTCTCTCTCTCGAAATCTCTCGCAAATCTCTCAACTCTTCTCGCTTAACTTTGCTTCTCAGAAATCATCAAATTCCCTTTCTTCTACGCTTCTAGGTAACCATATTTTCTTCCCTTTCTTTATCTTATCATTGTTCATGATCAATTTGCGTTATTTTAGGTTATAATCGAATGGAAAATTCTTTATTTCCTTTGAGTTTTGTGTAATTTCATTGTTCGTGTTCAATTTTGCCTTATTTTAGGTTATAATCGAATGACAAATTCTTTCTTTCCTTTGAATTTTGTGTAATTTCATTGTTGGTGTTCAATTTGAATTATTTTAGGTTATAATCAAATGCCCAATTCTATGTTCCTTTGAATTTTGTGTAATTTCATTGTAATTAACCACTCAATTGACACTTGACGAATGCTCTGAACATGTTTTTACACGGTCTTTCTGCTCTGAATGATGTTCTAGTTTTGGAACTGATTTTTTTTCTTTTTTCATTTTGTTGACTTAAATTTTTGCTTTATTTAGCTGATTTGCATTGAATCGAATTGAACTTCATAGAATGTAATTGTATGTCATTCACCTTTTTATATGGTCTTGTTTATTTAAATATTTTTGAACTTATTGAATTTGCAGGAACAATGGCGTCGAGTTTAACTCTAGCTGTCAATGACAAAAAATTCTGGATGAAGTGTGTAGTTCAGATCCTTTTGATCCCTCGATCGACGCGCTTGTGTACTATTTTCCAGGAAGTGCGGACAATGCTGGCAGCGCCTATCTATGTCGGATTTTGTCCATCAACTTTCTAGCTCATGGTGAATATGAAGAAGTGTTTGCTAAGATAAAGTTGAAAACCGTTGACGACAACAACAAGTATCCTAATCAAGTGTTCGAAAAGGAGTAAAACGAAGATGTTTTTTTTATAAAAATTCTCACAAACACGACATAAACCGAGGTTTATATTTACCAATATGGAGATCAAATGACAACATATCCTCCATGTAAACATCACTATCTTAACACCCATAAAATAAAAAAAATACAAAATATTAATTATTTAAAAGTAATTTAATCACCTATCTAAAGAATTCAAGTAATCAAAGCCCAACCAAGTAAAAAAAAAGAAAAAGAAGGTAAAACAAGCAATAAAAAAGAACAGGGCAAAACCGCCTACAAATTTAGGGCAAGTACCTTGCGGATTTGATTTTCTAACTCTCATATTTTTAGACAACTTGCTCTTGGAGTTTATCAGGGTGTACCAAAAACTCAATCCAATGTGGAAAGTATATTACTTCGAACTCGTCTCCAATTTGTGCAATTTGTGCACTCATTGCGGATGAAGCCACCCGACCAAATTCACAAATGACAAGAAATTAAATTATATTGTGAATTTAATTTCTTATCATTTGTGAATTTGGTCGGGTGGCTTCATCCGCAATGAGTGCACAAATTGTACAAATTGGAGACGAGTTCGAAGTAATATACTTTCCACATTGGATTGAGTTTTTGGTACACCCTGATAAACTCCAAGAGCAAGTTGTCTAAAAATATGAGAGTTAGAAAATCAAATCCGCAAGGTACTGGCCCTAAATTTGTAGACGGTTTTGCCCTGTTCTTTTTTATTGCCTGTTTTATCTTCTTTTTCTTTTTTTTTACTTGGTTGAGCTTTGATTACTTGAATTCTTCAGATAGGTGATTAAATTGCTTTTAAATAATTAATATTTTTTATTTTTTTATTTTATGGATGTTAAGATAGTGATGTTTACATGGAGGATATGTTGTCATTTTGCCCAAGTGGGTTTCGCCTGAAACAAGACGCCATCTTCAATTCATGACATGCCATTTAGTTGAAAATTGATTGTATTTTGTAATCTAGTATGGATACGGGGATATTTTGTCACCTTTTTTTATATTCTTAAGTGATAAAAATAGAAGATACGTGTCCATTCCATTCCATTCGTTAAGAAAAATCATTATTTAGCCTCATAATTCATGCACAGAGAATAAGGATGTATGTCTTTCCACTCTTACAAATTCAAGTTATCTATCCCAAATCTTTCTAGCTTTGAATTTAGAGGTCGTCCTTTACAGAATCTATGTGGGAGCAATAGCAATATCAATAGCAATTTCTCTTCTATTAAACATGTAAAGATTGTTTTACCATATTCAACTGCTGGCAAAAAATTTCCTTTGATTCTATTCAATTGGCTAGTTGAGCTTGCCCTTATGGAATCGTTGACAATCTCTTTAAAGACTCTTCAGGTATTTTAATTTGGTTTACTTCAAATTTAGGGCTTTCATTTTTTTAATTACTAAGAGTCTTTTTTATAAATACGCCTGCATTATGTTTTATTGACTTAAATTGATCTTAATTCACCTTCATTCCTCATTGCTTAGATTCTCAACTTAATTCCTGATTTATGGAAGAATGATTTCCATTATTTGCATAACTTGAAGTTATTGAAAATAGACACATTTGAACACAATCTTTCATCAATACCAGATGGCATAGGAGACTTTTTGCTTCAAAACGCACCGTCGGCAAAGAAAGTCATCAAATGTTTGCGGTAAATGTGCATTCAACTTTTAAATTCGATTGTTTAATTTAGCTTTTGATTTCTTCTTTGTTTTTGTTTCCCTTAGTCTCTCTTGTTATAACTTAGTATAACTTGTTGTCTAGTTTGTGTCAACATTGCAAGTAGCTTTATTCTATTCATTTTTCTTGCAGTATACCTTAATAGTTTTGATATAGTCTCACTAATTTCTTGCATCCTGTTTCTTTTTATGGATACCTGCTTTGATTTTCGGTCTGATTTGCTACATTTATTGCCTCTATATTTTACAGAACTGTAGGGAGCCTTTTAATTTCCAAGGGATTAGAATATGCGCGCAAGAATCAAGAGAGATCGCAAAATCGTACGATCCTACGAATGGGATCGTGATTTTGACTACCATGAGTCTATCACTCTCTTTTTCATAAGTTATTATGAATGTCTACGTATCAGTGTTGTGTCTGCGTCTTTGTTAGTGCTTCATTATAACATTTGATTTGGAAAATCAAACAATATGTATTTTATGGTTTTTATGTGCAATATTACATGTGCGGGATTTTATCATCCAATAAATCGTCTGGGAACTTACCAGTGACATTTTCTCAGTTACATAATTTGACATATTTGTAAGCTCTGATCTGTTTTTTCTCAGAAAATAAATATTGACACTTTCTGTGATGAATGCCAATTTTTGATGTATTGCAGTAGGATAAATGATAATAGTTTCAATGGAAAAATACCAAGCTTCACACAGAATTGGAAACAGCTTCAGAGACTGAGATTGCAATCACTTTTTCTCTTCTCTTCAAATATCTTTACACAATAGATACACACCTACTTTATGTTTATCTTAAGATTGACATTCTCATTATAATTTACATCAATGAAGAGAAATGCATGCAAGTGGACTTGAGGTCTCAACTGAAAAGCCTACTAATATTCTAGTTTCTTTAATGTTCTCCCCCTAATTCATCTATTTTATACTTAAGATCCAGGAGGATTAGTGACGTCAATGGTCCAAATCAGGATTTTCCCTATTTTAAGCGACATGACAGGAATGATAAGAGTGTATGTTTGGTTTTATGTTAAAAACTAGGGATGGGCTTTCGTGCCTTTAAGGTGTCAAAGGCACCATACCTTCCTGCCTTTCTCTCTCTGCACAACTCTCTCTCTCATCGGATTTTTCAAAATTATTACTATTTCTTTTTCATCAAAAGTGAAAAAAAAAACAACCAAAGGCAGTGTGCCTTTACCACCTTATTGTTATTTGATTTAAAGTAATTCAGGCTTTTTGAGGAATTGCAATATTACCGTAGAGATTCCTAGCTATTTATGGACAATGAAGAATTTGGAAATATTGCAAGTAGAGGTGGAAATAGACCAGACTAATAACAGGGGTCTATGGCCTAGGCTTATACAGGTTCAGGACATGTCAATTTTTTTTTTAAAATAGAAAACGTTTAGACTTTTTTATAAGTTTATTTAGTTAAAAAGGTTAGGTCTCAGGCCATAAAAAAGTCTTATAAGCCTAACATCGGCCTATTTAAATAAATATGAATAATTTTTTTATTAGTATTATGTTATGTTTTGTACTTTGAATTAAAATACATAAATAAAATTTGGTTATCTTTGAGAACTTATGAAAATAAGATGAAAATACCGTATGAACAATGTTATAAGTTATTTTCATAAGTTATCTTAAACAAATAGTCTCACAAAACTTATGCCAATATGTAAGTTAAAATAAGTCAATGCAAACAAATTTGTAGTCTCATTTGTTTTTTAGTTTGTTAGTTTATTTAAACATTATTTTAATTGCTTATTTACATATGTCTAAAATAAAGGACATTTATGTAGGCTAACAGGCTAACCAGACCATAAAAAAAGCAGACTCAAGCCTAAAAATAAGCCTATGACAGGCTACAGGTCAGGCTTAGGCTTCATTTTTTTGACAGACCAGACTTAGACTTGGCAAAGCCTAGCTCGACCCAGCTTATTTCCACCCCTAATTGTAAGCTATGAAGTCCGGACTTGAACACTAGACACGACACGAATACGGACACGAAAACTCCGCTAATATAAAAAATATAGGACACGGACACGACAATATATATAATAATGCAATTTATGAGCCCAATTTATAGAGTTTAAAATGAAAAGCAAAATTTATGTTTATTTAAGCTTAATACTTTCGATCAACAAAAAAAAGACATAAATCCACCAAAACAAAATAATTCAAATCATATAATAGTTACTCCACATTGAGAAAATCAGGGCCAGGCTCATCCAAGACAAGTCAACAACTTCAGAAAATCCACTGTCATCTAATGATCCAAACTCATTTTCAAGACATCCCACATTTTAGTTTTCTCTTGATGATATTGGAGAGTGCTCCTCGATAAAAGTCGAAGGGTACTATCCACATATACTAAAGCTTCCACTCGATGTTGTATCATCTTGTGGAGACAGAAGCAAAAGAATCTTAATTGTGTTGTTTTTATAGTGGGGAAGTTGAATATGATAGGTAAAAAACCTTTTATTTTTTAAAAAATCTGAAATTTTTTGAGTTGGGTCGTGTCCCTTATTTAAAATAAGGTGTAGTATCCGTGTCCATTGCGATTCAAATTTTTTTCGTTGAACACTTCAAAAACGTGTCAGATACGTGTCGTACGCGTATCCGTGTAAGACACGCGACGCATCGTGTGAATGGCGTGTCAGAGCTTCATAAATTCTTGTAAGTAAACTATTTGAATTTCATATGTGTAATTCCAATTCTTGTCATTGGTGCAATCATAAATACCTTTATTTTCCTAAAATTGCCTAATTTAATCCTTGTCTTTCATGAAGTTCAGAATCTGCGTGAACCAATTGGCACCTATCGCAATAGCATTCTGCGACAGCCAGATGAGATGAAAAGGAAGTTGTCACTTTACTTTTTTGTGGAGTACTCGGAGAGATACTACTTTTTAAATGTATTTTTGTGTACCTTCATTCGCTATGAGATATACTCCACTCTAGTACTGCTGGTCAAAGTAGTTTTTCTAACTGAATGAGAGCAAGTCCTGAACTCTACTGCATTATTCACATATTAACTGTGAGGTCAAAGTAGTTTTTTTCCAGTTCCAGTGACAAAGAGAAGTGTTTAGACAAATCATTAGTTGAAGACATCACAAAGATGATTGATGAACACAATGTGTTAGCCAAATCTTTTAGAAAAGTTCGCGACCACTTAGAGCACGACATCACATCCAACTTTTGTTTGAGATTGTTTAGGAACAGAACAAAAGATCCAAGAACACATAATTTGCCCTCATGTTCCGAAGTTGCTGCGTTAATTGTAGGTGATCTTCACAACCTTGATCCGGGTCGAGATATTATTGTTAGGAAAACATCTGGACATTTGGAAAAAATCAAAGATACTCATGTTTCGTTTCTTCCACTTCAGTATCCGTTGTTGTTCTCGTACGGTGAAGACCAATATACTGAAACCATCCCTTACAGGGAATCTGTTATCAAAGAAGGAATAAGGAAGCGTCTGCGAGTTACATTTAGGGACTTTATCGCATTTCGCATTCAGGAGAGGGATTTCGAACATGGATCCATTGTTAATGCTGGAAGGCTATTTCAGCAGTTTGTTGTTGACACTTTCTCCATAATTGAGTCACAGAGGTTACAATGGTTACGCCTGAACCAGTCATCAATAAGATGTGATATCTTAAGTGGTTTACAGGAAGCAGTTTATAGTGGAGAAAATCAGGCATCTGAAATAGGAAAACATGTTGTATTGCCTGCGTCTTTTACCGGAGGTCCACGCTACATGTTTAACAACTGTCAGGATGCAATGGCAATTTGCAAAAAATTTGGTTATCCTGATTTATTCATCACCATTACGTGCAATGCTAATTGGCCGGAAATCAAAGACTTCGTTACTATGCGAGGGCTTGCAGCAAGTGATCGTCCAGACATTGTTTGCAGAGTCTTTAAGGCAAAGCTTAATCAAATGATGGCTGATTTTAAAAATGGAATTATCTTTGGGAATGTTATTGCAGGTAATATAACAAACTATTATGAGTGTTATTGACTATTTAAATAAATAACTAACTATAACTGTTTTTAAGGGTTATTTTATTGTTTCTCAGGGACATACACCATAGAGTTTCAGAAGAGGGGTCTGCCACACGCGCACATTTTGTTATGGCTCGATTCCTCAAATTCATTGAAAACTGGTGCTGACATAGACAAATTTATATCCGCAGAACTACCTGATCGTATTCTGTATCCAAAACTTGCAAGTGTTGTTTCGAGTTTTATGTTGCATGGACCTTGCGGAAGAGCCAATGTTAATTCACCATGCATGAAAGAAGGCAGGTGCTCGAAATATTTTCCAAAGGATTACCGAAGTTCCACCATAGTAAACGATGAGGGTTATCCAAAGTACATGCGTAGAGATACTGGTTTGTCTGTTCAGAAAAAGGGAATCAGTTTGGACAATAGGTACGTAGTTCCTTACAATCCAAAGTTATTGGTTAGATACGAAGCACATATTAATGTTGAGTATTGCAACAAGGGAAACGCTATCAAGTATATGTTTAAATATGTAAATAAGGGCCCTGACAGGGCGACAATTGAGATTTCAAACATATCTGAAAATGGACGAGTTTTGGATGAAATAAAACAGAATGTCGTTATTTGGCACCGTGTGAGGCTGTTTGGAGGATTTTTGAGTTTGATATACATCATAGGTGGCCTCCTGTAATAAGGCTTATGTTTCACCTGGAAAACGAGCAGTCTATACTGTTTTCGGAAGGTGATACAGTTGAATTTGTCGTGGATCATAATGAAGACAAAGACACAATGTTTTTGGCTTGGTTTGAGGCAAATAAAAGATATCCACATGGACGAGGATTGACTTATGGTGAATTTCCTACAATGTTTGTTTATGATAAAAATTCTAGGGTGTGGCGTCCTAGACAGAGAGGTAACTCCATTGGAAGGCTTACTTATATACCCCCGAGATGTGGTAATGTTTTTTATTTAAGACTATTGTTGACTATACAAAAGGGTTGCACATGTTACAATGATATCAAGACCGTGGCTGGTACGGTACACCAAAGCTTTAAGGAAGCATGTGTTGCACTAGGATTGTTGGAAAATGATAACGAATTTGTGTATGCTATTAAAGAAGCCAGTCAATTGGCCTCTGGTACTCAGTTGAGGAGATTATTTGTTATGTTATTGTTTATGGATTCAATGACAAATCCTTTTGTCGTTTGGGACTCAACCTGGAAATTCTTATGCGATGGTATTTTGTATGATGCAAGGAACAGGCTTAATAACCCAGGTATTAACATTTATGTTTAATAAATTTAATTTAATTTTCTTTATCTTGCACACTCATTATATGTTGAGATCCATCAATTCTGTTGCAGATCTTCAGCTTAGTGATGAAGAATTGAAAAATCTATGTTTGATTGAGATTGAAAAATTGCTTTCCTTCAACGGTAAATCTCTTAATGACATTGACTCCATGCCGTAACCTTCAACTTCAGATATGGCTCAATTTAGAAATACTTTAATGTCTGCTGAATTAAACTACAATAAGAAAGAGTTGGCTGCAACCCACATGTCACTCATGTCGAGCTTGACGGATGAACAGAGGTCAGTTTACCACGGGATCATGAATTCTGTTATGACTGGATCTGGAGGTTTTTACTTCTTGCATGGATATGGAGGAACGGGAAAAATGTTCATTTGGAAAACTTTATCGGCAGCTCTTATGTCACAAGGCTTAATTGTTTTAAATGTTGCTTCAAGCGGGATTGCAGCTTTATTGTTGCCTGGAGGTAAGACAAGTCACTCTATGTTCTATATTCCTTTAGTTACAACTGAAACAACCACGTGCAACATAAAAAAACGCACCGACATATGTAATCTCATTTTGCATTCTGCACTTATTATATGGGATGAAGCGCCAATGCTTAATAGATTTTGTGCCGAGGCTGTTGATCGTGCTTTGAGGGACATAATGAGGACTGTAGATTATTCAAACCAATATAAACCATTTGGGGTTAAGGTGGTTGTATTTGGTGGAGACTTTAGACAAATATTGCCCGTGGTTAGAAAAGGTTGTAGGCACGACGTAGTCTCCGCTTCGATAAACTCATCTGAATTGTGGAAATATTGCAGGATACTGACTTTGTCGAAAAACATGCGACTGTCCGCAGCAAGTTCCCCTGAAGGCTCCGATGAAATAAAAGAATTTTCAGATTGGATGCTTGATATCGGAAATGGTAAACAATGCTCAAATGAGGACGGAGAGAGCACGATTCATATTCCCGAAGACTTATTGGTAGCGCATTCGGATAATCCTTTGCTGTCTCTGGTTGTAGTAACGTACCCACTGCTTTTACAGAACATTAACAACCTGAGATACTACGAAGAAAGGGCATTACTAGCTCATATTCATGATTCTGTAGATGTCGTTAATGATTTTATTATGTCCTTGATTCTAGGTACTAAAAAGGAATATCTTAGTGCTGACTCGACGGTTATTTCTGATGAAAATTGTTCTGTGCAGGCAGATTGGTTCACACCAGAATTTTTAAATGAAATGAAATGTTCAGGGATGCCAAATCACCGATTGAGGTTGAAGATTGGTGTTCCAGTCATGCTTCTGAGGAACATAGATCAATCAAATGGGCTCTGCAATAGAACGAGGTTGCTTATAAATGAACTCTGTCCAAACATTATTAGTGCCACTGTCATTACAGGAAAAAATATTGGTGATAAGATTTACATACCGAGGATGAATTTGATTCCTTCCGATCCGAGCTTTCCTTTTAAGTTTCAGAGAAGGCAATTTCCAATTGCTCTTTGTTTTGCAATGACCATAAATAAGAGCCAAGGTCAATCTCTTTCTCAAGTCGGTTTCTATTTACAACGCCCGGTATTCACTCATGGTCAATTCTACGTGGCTGTTTCAAGGGTCAAGTCTAGAAAAGGATTGAAGATTCTTATTTTAGATGGCGAAGGAAATCCATGTACGGAAACTACAAACGTTGTCTATAGCGAGGTTTTCGACAGTTTATAAACGTTTTTGGCAGTGTCTAAAGAGTTGAACATCATTTTGTAGTAATGTGTTTGTATTTTGTTTTTAACTTTAGCTATCTTAAAAATTCTGAAGCTGTTGATCATTAACAATTAAATTTGTTGCAGCCTGTTAAAATAAAGTGTTGTTGCATGTTGTTGCATGTGTTTCTATCCTTTTGTATATTAAATATCTCACACATTTGAATGTAAGGATTTTGTATTATTTTTTTATTTATAATTTTTTAAACATATCTTCAAGAATAATTTTCCATCATTTTTCTCCAATTTGTTATGTTTTGGTAGTTTGATAATGAAATGAGCATGATAGCTGAATATGTTTAAGAGTTCTCCAACATCTCCAAGAATAAATTTTCTCAACAACTTCGAGAATAATTTTTCATTATTTTTCTCCAATTTGTGGTGTCTTGGTAGTTTGAGAATGAAATTAGTATGATAGTTAAATATGTTTATGAGTTTGATACAAACCGTCTATTAAAATAAATATAATTTTTTTTTGTGTAATTGTCTTTCATTATACCAATAAATATTAAACTATTCAACTACTTTTAATGTTACTATAACTTCATTTCTAAAATGTAAATAATTATAAAACATTTTTTAATTTAAAAAATTTTGTCTAGTGCCTCACACGGGTATACATACTAGTATGTATCATTTTAATTCAATAGTTTTTCTTTAAATTCAAATACAATGTTTATATTATTAATTGAATAATTAATTATTATAAATTATGTAAATATTCTTTAATGTTTAATTATATTGTTAATATAGTAATTAATTCCTCATAGAAAAATAGCATTACTTTATTCAAGCCCAAGAGTATCAAATGAGACTTTTCGTTGCCTAGTCTCTTTAACCTCACTCTCTCTTTACTCTCACACACACTCTATTCTCTCTCTCGAAATCTCTCGCAAATCTCTCAACTCTTCTCGCTTAACTTTGCTTCTCAGAAATCATCAAATTCCCTTTCTTCTACGCTTTTAGGTAACCATATTTTCTTCCCTTTCTTTATCTTATCATTGTTCATGATCAATTTGCGTTATTTTAGGTTATAATCGAATGGAAAATTCTTTATTTCCTTTGAGTTTTGTGTAATTTCATTGTTCGTGTTCAATTTTGCCTTATTTTAGGTTATAATCGAATGACAAATTCTTTCTTTCCTTTGAATTTTGTGTAATTTCATTGTTGGTGTTCAATTTGAATTATTTTAGGTTATAATCAAATGCCCAATTCTATGTTCCTTTGAATTTTGTGTAATTTCATTGTAGTTAACCACTCAATTGACACTTGACGAATGCTCTGAACATGTTTTTACACGGTCTTTCTGCTCTGAATGATGTTCTAGTTTTGGAACTGATTTTTTTTCTTTTTTCATTTTGTTGACTTAAATTTTTGCTTTATTTAGCTGATTTGCATTGAATCGAATTGAACTTCATAGAATGTAATTGTATGTCATTCACCTTTTTATATGGTCTTGTTTATTTAAATATTTTTGAACTTATTGAATTTGCAGGAACAATGGCGTCGAGTCTAACTCTAGCTGTCATTGACAAAAAATTCTGGATGAAGTGTGCAGTTCAGATCCTTTTGATCCCTCGATCGACGCGCTTGTGTACTATTTTCCAGGAAGTGCGGACAATGCTGGCAACGCCTATCTATGTCGGATTTTGTCCATCAACTTTCTAGCTCATGGTGAATATGAAGAAGTGTTTGCTAAGATAAAGTTGAAAACCGTTGACGACAACAACAAGTATCCTAATCAAGTGTTCGAAAAGGAGTAAAACGAAGAAGTTTTTTTTAAAAAAATTCTCACAAACACGACATAAACCGAGGTTTATATTTACCAATATGGAGATCAAATGACAACATATCCTCCATGTAAACATCACTATCTTAACATCCATAAAATAAAAAAATACGAAATATTAATTATTTAAAAGTAATTTAATCACCTATCTGAAGAATTCAAGTAATCAAAGACCAACCAAGTAAAAAAAAAAAGAAAAAGAAGGTAAAACAAGCAATAAAAAAGAACAGGGCAAAACCGCCTACAAATTTAGGGCAAGTACCTTGCGGATTTGATTTTCTAACTCTCATATTTTTAGACAACTTGCTCTTGAAGTTTATCAAGGTGTACCAAAAACTCAATCCAATGTGGAAAGTATATTACTTCGAACTCGTCTCCAATTTATGCAATTTGTGCACTCATTGCGGATGAAGCCACCCGACCAAATTCACAAATGACAAGAAATTAAATTATATTGCGAATTTAATTTCTTATCATTTGTGAATTTGGTCGGGTGGCTTCATCCGCAATGAGTGCACAAATTGCACAAATTGGAGACGAGTTCGAAGTAATATACTTTCCACATTGGATTGAGTTTTTGGTACACCCTGATAAACTCCAAGAGCAAGTTGTCTAAAAATATGAGAGTTAGAAAATCAAATCCGCAAGGTACTGGCCCTAAATTTGTAGACGGTTTTGCCCTGTTCTTTTTTATTGCCTGATTTATCTTCTTTTTCTTTTTTTTTACTTGGTTGAGCTTTGATTACTTGAATTCTTCAGATAGGTGATTAAATTGCTTTTAAATAATTAATATTTTGTATTTTTTTTATTTTATGGATGTTAAGATAGTGATGTTTACATGGAGGATATGTTGTCATTTTGCCCAAGTGGGTTTCGCCTGAAACAAGACGCCATCTTCAATTCATGACATGCCATTTAGTTGAAAATTGATTATGTTTTGTAATTTAGTATGGATACGGGGATATTTTTTGTCACCTTTTTTTATATTCTTAAGTGATAAAAATAGAAGATACGTGTCCATTCCATTCCATTCGTTAAGAAAAATCATTATTTAGCCTCATAATTCATGCACAGAGAATAAGGATGTATGTCTTTCCACTCTTACAAATTCAAGTTATCTATCCCAAATCTTTCTAGCTTTGAATTTAGAGGTCGTCCTTTACAGAATCTATGTGGGAGCAATAGCAATATCAATAGCAATTTCTCTTCTATTAAACATGTAAAGATTGTTTTACCATATTCAACTGCTGGCAAAAAATTTCCTTTGATTCGATTCAATTGGCTAGTTGAGCTTGCCCTTATGGAATCGTTGACAATCTCTTTAAAGACTCTTCCGGTATTTTAATTTGGTTTACTTCAAATTTAGGGCTTTCATTTTTTTAATTACTAAGAGTCTTTTTTATAAATACGCCTGCATTATGTTTTATTGACTTAAATTGATCTTAATTCACCTTCATTCCTCATTGCTTAGATTCTCAACTTAATTCCCAATTTATGGAAGAATGATTTCCATTATTTGCATAACTTGAAGTTATTGAAAATAGACACATTTGAACACAATCTTTCATCAATACCAGATGGCATAGGAGACTTTTTGCTTCAAAACGCACCGTCGGCAAAGAAAGTCATCAAATATTTGCGGTAAATGTGCATTCAACTTTTAAATTCGATTGTTTAATTTAGCTTTTGATTTCTTCTTTGTTTTTGTTTCCCTTAGTCTCTCTTGTTATAACTTAGTATAACTTGTTGTCTAGTTTGTGTCAACGTTGCAAGTAGTTTTATTCTATTCATTTTTCTTGCAGTATACCTTAATAGTTTTGATATAGTCTCACTAATTTCTTGCATCCTGTTTCTTTTTATTGATACCTGCTTTGATTTTCGGTCTGATTTGCTACATTTATTTCCTCTATATTTTACAGAACTGTAGGGAGCCTTTTAATTTCCAAGGGATTAGAATATGCGCGCAAGAATCAAGAGAGATCGCAAAATCGTACGATCCTACGAATGGGATCGTGATTTTGACTACCATGAGTCTATCACTCTCTTTTTCATAAGTTATTATGAATGTCTACGTATCAGTGTTGTGTCTGCGTCTTTGTTAGTGCTTCATTATAACATTTGATTTGGAAAATCAAACAATATGTATTTTATGGTTTTTATGTGCAATATTACATGTGCGGGATTTTATCATCCAATAAATCGTCTGGGAACTTACCAGTGACATTTTCTCAGTTACATAATTTGACATATTTGTAAGCTCTGATCTGTTTTTTCTCAGAAAATAAATATTGACACTTTCTGTGATGAATGCCAATTTTTGATGTATTGCAGTAGGATAAATGATAATAGTTTCAATGGAAAAATACCAAGCTTCACACAGAATTGGAAACAGCTTCAGAGATTGAGATTGCAATCACTTTTTCTCTTCTCTTCAAATATCTTTACACAATAGATACACACCTACTTTATGTTTATCTTAAGATTGACATTCTCATTATAATTTACATCAATGAAGAGAAATGCATGCAAGTGGACTTGAGGTCTCAACTGAAAAGCCTACTAATATTCTAATTTCTTTAATGTTCTCCCCCTAATTCATCTATTTTATACTTAAGATCCAGGAGGATTAGTGACGTCAATGGTCCAAATCAGGATTTTCCCTATTTTAAGCGACATGACAGGAATGATAAGAGTGTATGTTTGGTTTTATGTTAAAAACTAGGGATGGGCTTTGGTGCCTTTAAGGTGTCAAAGGCACCATACCTTCCTGCCTTTCTCTCTCTGCACAACTCTCTCTCTCATCGGATTTTTCAAAATTATTACTATTTCTTTTTCATCAAAAGTGAAAAAAAAAACAACCAAAGGCAGTGTGCCTTTACCACCTTATTGTTGTTTGATTTAAAGTAATTCAAGCTTTTTGAGGAATTGCAATATTACCGTAGAGATTCCTAGCTATTTATGGACAATGAAGAATTTGGAAATATTGCAAGTAGAGGTGGAAATAGACCAGGCTAATAACAGGGGTCTATGGCCTAGGCTTATACAGGTTCAGGACATGTCAATTTTTTTTTTAAAATAGAAAACGTTTAGACTTTTTTATAAGTTTATTTAGTTAAAAAGGTTAGGTCTCAGGCCATAAAAAAGTCTTATAAGCCTAACATCGGCCTATTTAAATAAATATGAATAATTTTTTTATTAGTATTATGTTATGTTTTGTATTTTGAATTAAAATACATAAATAAAATTTGGTTATCTTTGAGAGCTTATGAAAATAAGATGAAAATACCGTATGAACAATGTTATAAGTTATTTTCATAAGTTATCTTAAACAAATAGTCTCACAAAACTTATGCCAATATGTAAGTTAAAATAAGTCAATCCAAACAAATTTGTAGTCTCATTGGTTTTTTAGTTTGTTAGTTTATTTAAACATTATTTTAATTGCTTATTTACATATGTCTAAAATAATGGACATTTATGTAGGCTAAAAAAAAGCAGACTCAAGCCTAAAAATAAGCCTATGACAGGCTACAGATCAGACTTAGGCTTCATTTTTTTGACAGGCCAGACTTAGACTTGGCAAAGCCTAGCTCGACCCAGCTTATTTCCACCCCTAATTGTAAGCTATGAAGTCCGGACTTAAACACTAGACACGACACGAATACGGACACGAAAACTCCGCTAATATAAAAAATATAGGACACGGACACGACAATATATATAATAATGCAATTTATGAGCCCAATTTATAGAGTTTAAAATGAAAAGCAAAATTTATGTTTATTTAAGCTTAATACTTTCGATCAACAAAAAAAAGACATAAATCCACCAAAACAAAATAATTCAAATCATATAATAGTTATTCCACATTGAGAAAATCAGGGCCAGGCTCATCCAAGACAAGTCAACAACTTCAGAAAATCCACTGTCATCTAATGATCCAAACTCATTTTCAAGACATCCCACATTTTAGTTTTCTCTTGATGATATTGGAGAGTGCTCCTTGATAAAAGTCGAAGGTTACTATCCACATATACTAAAGCTTCCACTCGATGTTGTATCATCTTGTGGAGACAGAAGCAAAAGAATCTTAATTGTGTTGTTTTTATAGTGGGGAAGTTGAATATGATAGGTAAAAAACCTTTTATTTTTTAAAAAATCTGAAATTTTTTGAGTTGGGTCGTGTCCCTTATTTAAAATAAGGTGTAGTATCCGTGTCCGTTGCGATTCAAATTTTTTTCGTTGAACACTTCAAAAACGTGTCAGATACGTGTCGTACGCGTATCCGTGTACGACACGCGACACATCGTGTGAATGGCGTGTCAGAGCTTCATAAATTCTTGTAAGTAAACTATTTGAATTTCATATGTGTAATTCCAATTCTTGTCATTGGTGCAATCATAAATACCTTTATTTTCCTAAAATTGCCTAATTTAATCCTTGTCTTTCGTGAAGTTCAGAATCTGCGTGAACCAATTGGCACCTATCGCAATAGCATTCTGCGACAGCCAGATGAGATGAAAAGGAAGTCGTCACTTTACTTTTTTGTGGAGTACTCGGAGAGATACTACTTTTTAAATGTATTTTTGTGTACCTTCATTCGCTATGAGATATACTCCACTCTAGTACTGCTGGTAAAAGTAGTTTTTCTAACTGAATGAGAGCAAGTCCTGAACTCTACCGCATTATTCACATATTAACTGTGAGGTCTATGTTTTGTTACTTTCCTTTTTTGATTTCTCTTCGTTAGGCCCGTGGAATATGGATGTATAACTATTGAGTCAACTTAAGTTTGGCTAGTGAATTGTATATCTAGAAATGATCATGATTGTTGCTAAACTGAGCTCGCTTTGAAATTCAGACATAATCTTTTATATGGTCCGAGGTTGTGATCATTGATGTAACTTGGTTCTGGTATTAATGAAATCCTTGGGTTCAAGATTTAGATACTGCATAATATGAACAAGTTCCAGCATCACCATTTGACCTATCTGCTGTAAATCGTCAAACATCACCTTATTTGTCTCCATATCAGGGGTTTCTTGGCCGAAAAGAAATGCACGAAGGTGTTCAAACTATACATAAACATGTTATGAAATTGCATGAAATATTAATGACATTGATGTCAATAACTTGATCTAGCTATTTTAGGAACGAGATGTGAACTAAACTTGTTTCTAGCAAAGCCAACATGAGTCCAATCCAAATCTTAAGATGTCTTGTTTGTTGGTTTGTGTAGGAGAGTTGAGCAGAACATGTTCCTTTGCAGATGAAGGAGAGATTCTGGATAGGATTATCACTAGGAGCCGCAGAGATACATGGTAAACATTGCATTTGGCACATCTTTTCAAAAAATTTGAAGTTATGAAACCCTACAGAGGAAGAGGCTAAATTCACTTGTTGGTATACTGTCTTTTCTTTTTCTGTTTGAATTTTACCTTTCATTTGCTATTATGAGCCTGTTTGGATTGAATTATTTGAGAATTTCAGCTTATTTCATAAGTTTTTTAGGATAACAAATAATAAGAGCTTATAAATTATTTAAAAGAGTTTGAATAAACATAAAAAAGCAATTGACATAAAACTCTATTAAAAGGAAGCAGTAGATCCTCCAAATAGTGAAAGATAGTAGGTATCAACTCATTATGAATCATTATTCTCACCTACTAAAAAAATCACTTATTTCCTACGTGAACCTCTCAATCATTATATTATATTTCTTATATGTATACTAGTAATAGACCCGTGCGTCCGCACGGGTAATCATTTCTATTTTAAATCATTTGATAAAAAAATCTGAATGTTTATGTCTCTTTTTAAATATATTTTTACATGTATTAATAATAAATGATAAAATTTAAATTAAAAAATATTAAGAGTAATTATTTCAAAAATAATTATTTGACTATAATAACGATCTAGCATATATTTGCATTTCTACGGATAAATTTATCTAATATGATAAAAAAAAATTTTAAATTGATATATAAATTTAAAAAGAAATACTTAAAAATAAATAGATATTTATATGGAAATGCCACTCACTACTCAAATTTGCAGATTTGCATTAATTGTAATGTTATTGTAGAATTTCTTTGGATTTGTTTGTCACATGTTATGAACGGCGCAATTTGACGAGTAAAAAATTAAAATAATAGATGCATTGATATTTATACGTAAATACAATAAACACATTTAATTGTGTGATAATTTTGTAAATAATTAAAAAAATTATTTATTTTGAAAGACAAAAAATAAAATGTAATAATATGTAAGGGCTGAAAATATATTCAATCTTATTTCTAACTATCCATTAGCTAATATATTTAATAAAGAATATTTTTAACGTTCAAAATTACAGAATATTTAATAAACATATTATTTACATGTTGGTGTTATAATATTGTTCATTTTCTTTATAAGAAAATAATGTTAAACATTTTTATATTAGTTATTTATAGTCGTTAGAAAGAAACTATTATTTGCAAATATTTGTAGCACATATAACATAATTTATCAAAAATATTCAGCATAAAGTTAAAATAAAATAATATCATAAAACAATAAAAAAAAAAAACAATCTTAAAAAGTAATGAGTTATCCAAAAAAAAAAAAATTTTGTCTAAGACTATTGACTTGATGTGGAATCATAAGGTGAATGATCTCATTCTTTATAAAATGTGTTATAATAGGATATAAAATAGAGGAATGAGAAGTACATAAAAGCATATATCTCTATTCTACATATTATTCATGTTGTCTGCAAATCTGATCATATAAGTAATGGCTTGAGCAAAACCATTAAGTAGATCTACCAAAATATATGACAATAAGAGAGGAGCTACAATTAAAATTTTGTAGTTTAAATTAATGGAATGCTGTCAAAATTATAAACCATGACAACGGTTAACTTGCAAAGGACTTGCAACAGCAAAAGGTAAAGCACATCAGTAAAACAAAATCAAGACATAAGAAAAAATATGATAGAAGTAGAATCAAAACAAATGTAACAAAAATTGAATGGAGCAGAAGTAGAACAAAAAGCGAAAATAATATTCTCATTACATGTAACAGTGCAATGAATTACAGATAAGAGTACAATAAGTTTATCATCGTTCTTTCGTTCAACGAAGCTCCATAATTTTTCGTTTGGAATACCTGTGCCATGCTTCTTGAATAAAGCATAAAGCCTAAGTTCTCCATTAGGGAGTAAAAGCAGAAGATGTGTTGTAAAGGCGCCTAAACTGACCACGACAAACTTCAACTCTTTCGCAGTTAACGCAAAAACCTCAACTTCCATTAAAGCCTTAACTGTTCGAGTAGAAAATAGGAGGCTAGAGCCAGATTTGGGATCAAAAGCCCATGTTAAAAGCTCTTCACCGCAGAAGTCTGCCTCTTTTAGAAAACTACGATTACAAAAATCCACTCCTCCCATTATTTGTAGAGACACTCTCGAGCCAACCACATATGATGAAAAGCATCTCATCAATCAGATCTCCTTCCCGCATAATGTAAGTACTCTCTGTAAATAAACATGGATTCAGTGTCTCACAAATGGCATCAAGAAAACTCTCATCCATACTAAAATAAAGGAACCTACAAATCCAAGAGAGGCAATTAATAAATTGACAAACTCATGTTTATGATATTTTGGGTGCATTGTACAAAGCATAGAGAAATAAAGAAAGATGTAAACTGTCAAATTTAAATGGTGTGGATAAAATGGAGGAAAGTAAGCTATGTTGCTATAGGTAAATATGATGATAAGTATCAACTCCAAACTCTTGGTTTATTGATGGCATGGTGTAATCAATTCTGAAAGTAATATCCTGTTACAGAAACATACCATATAAGAATAAAAGCAATTGAGTAAATCTGCAGCATCATCAGCATTGAAGAAAACTTACATAACACCAATCCATACTACAATAGATATGCAGAAGTTTCACGGCCAAATAGAATATGCCACAAGGAAAGAAAAGAAAGAAGCTATAACATTCATTTTGGTAGCTGTCAAATAGGAATATACAAAAATAAAACAATAGACTAAAGGATGTTGCAAAAGGGAAATATAAGAAGAACAAACGCTTATCCATAAGGAAGAATGCATACCCCTTTTTTGTATTCGATCTAGTTCCTACAGATGTACCACCCTAGGCGAGCTACCCAAGTAACGACTACTTAGTCAGAACTCCGGAAGAATACACGTGTGAAGAACAAGCATTTAATATTTGTGTTTGAGTATCAAACCTGATACATGTACGAAAAACTGCTAATCACATTATCAATATTATACTTCACCTGTCAATAGATGGAAAAGTTATCAGAAACAACTCCCTACAAATTATTGTGAATTTACAAAGCACACTAATGTTAAGCAAAATACACATCATCATAACCAAATGAAAGCAAGCTTAACAATATCTTTGAATTCAATAGACTGGTAAAATCATTTTTTTTAAAACAAAAGAAGAAAGTTAATTAATACTGATATAGCAAAAAATGATAATTGGCATTAAAAAAAACAATTACAACACAAATGTCTCTAGTTATAAAGTTCCATCTTAGAGGATAAGAGATAGAAAGATTTTATGAAAGTTCCATCTAGTTATAAAGTTCCATAGTAGATTTTAAGCATCAACTCCAATTATTTTGTGTGACATACATTACAGAAACGAAATTGCCGATAAAAATAGGGCATTAGTAGTAAAAGTCTTACCGTCCAAATGTAGTGAATCAATGTTTCATTGAGATCTAGAATAAGTGTGAACACATGTTGCTCCTGAGGAAGCAAATCTTGAAGGAACTTGTCTGTATATGGCCCTGTATAACTTTAGATGAATGCAAAGACCAGAGTAATAAAAGTTTAACACATGTGGGAAAATAATAGCTGACAAAAAGGAAAATGTACAAGGCCAAAGTCAGAAAACCCCGCAATATCAGCAGATACTTACCATTGCAGCATTCTTGGAAACCGTCGTGTATATCCTTCATAGCTTTCATGGCTCTGTTATTTGATAAATCAACTTGATATGTTTGTACAAAGTACAAATCCTATGGTACATTTAAAAATTACTGTTAGGTTTAATACATCAAAGCATTTTTTGTACCTAATACTCTGCAAACAGATAATTCTCCATGGACCCCTAGTGCATGTTATGTTTTGTTGATGAACAAATTTAAGAGAAATATTGCTTAGGAATAGCTAAAAGCACTTCACAAATTCACAAAAAGATATGGTGATTAACTCATCCATTCGTTACATGTAACAAAAAAATTCCAGGAATCCGAAGGAAAAAAAGCTCACATGTAGAAAATCAAAGTAGCCTGCCAACTTCCTGACGAGTTCTTGTGTTGTTTAATTTCTTTCCTAGAGGGCCATCAGTTATTGCAAAAGCAAAGATAAAATGTAACATGCTCATAGAATCATACAAACTTCTGTGGATATCGTCGTGTTTATAACCTGTATTTCCATGATAACCAAAAAGATAAACTCAACATACAATAAAGTAATGATAGTATCAACTCAACTAACAAATATTAATGAAAATGAGCATATGGGGTGTCCAAAAAAAAATTAAACAATTGCATGTAATGGCAGTAGCCAAGCAATACATTAGTTAATGGTGCTCGATTGTAGAAAAAAGATTCTAACTACAGTGAATTTTAAAATTTACATAAGCCAATTTTTTTTAATAGAATTTGAGCCCATATCCTAATTACAATGTTGAATGATTGAGCTAACAGTTATATTCAGTTGCATAGACCTCTTTGATACTCCTTTTAAGGTCCTTTAAAGAATTGTAGAAGTGAAGTGAGTCCTAAGAGAATATAACAGATTAACCAGTGATAACACAATACATACATACCCAGTAAAGAAATTGAAAGCAAAGAGATGCATCCAATCTAGGCAAGATTAACATTTTGTTAGGAATCGTTAAGTTTAGCCATTCACATCTAATGGTAGCAATATCTTAGTGTCACCTTTCCATTCCAAACAAAATTTAAATCGAGTTTAGTAAAACCATAACTTCATCCTATACTGTTAGAAAAACCTTAATCATTCGCCATAGTAACGCAGCTACGCAGTCTGAATAAGATGATTTAAGAGGAACAACGAAGTATCATCGTGTGAACTATCATTCATAAGAACTTCATCATGTGAACTATCATCGTCGTCAATTTCACTGTCAGACTCTATCTGCTGACAGTCAGATTGCTCCTAGAGCAACAACGAAGTTGCATGTACAAGCTTGAGCAAGTCTGGTATTAGAAAATCTCACATTAGCATTAGCTCAGTAAAATAACATTAGGTGATAGGTAACTCGTTGCTTACATGGCTCAAGAGTTGCATAACCGTAATCTCTAATGATGTCAGCCACGTTAGTGCAAGCTTGAGCAACCACTTCCTTGTCATCATCTTCAACCATAGTCTTGATGAAAACAACCATCATAGTATTTGTAGAATCAGTCAGACACAATAGATAAAATTAACAGCTCATGATGACAATAACAATTTAAAAAATTGTTTTTCCAGACTCCAATTAATGATCTCACCTAGAATTTCTTTTGCTTTGGCATCCCCTTCCTGAAAAGTAAGGGTGGTGTCATTTTGACATAAGTAAGAAAAATGCTTAACCAAAGAGCGGACATTTGATGCCAGAGAGAAAACATGTTGGCGTCTGCTATCAGGTTAAAGCATGACAGAACTGATGAATACACAAGCTCAGCAGATAAGCGCTTAATTAAGTTATTGGTCTCGTCATTGAATTTAGTGTTAATGAAATTTGAAATGCATATTGTGCTCCTCACCTGACAAGTGACCATTGACGAAAACCTGCATAGCATGCTCAACAGATAACACCGTAACAACATGATCATTTCCATTCTTCAAAACACCTTCATTGGGATCAATTACAACACTGGAAAAAAAAGCGAACAATAAGACATGGAAAAACCAAAATGAATGTTAAGAGTTATGGTTTAAAAACTTCTGAGTTCTTTATTACTCACTTTGCGGAGTACCACAAGTAATCGGTTAAATCTCTTGTTGTATTTAACTGCTCCAATAAACCAGTCATGGTGAAGGAACTATAATCAGTTGAGGCTGTTTGTTCAGAAGCATCATCTTGCTTGCACATTATCCACGGATCTCTAGTACCGAGTCCTTTAGCCATATTTGCTGTCCATTTTGTGTAGGATTTACCAGAAGCACCCATTTACATATTCCATAGGTTCATATTCATTTTTAAACTATACAAAACCACAAGTTCTAGTCAATAAATAAAACCTTCAAGATACTATAAAAAGCAAGTTTAAATTAAGTAAAAATCTAGTAGTATCTTTAAATTTACCTGTGATAGAATTATTGGACCACCTTGAGACTCATAACCATTTTTCTTTCTTCATATCAACAATCTTCTAGGTAAATTTTTGCATTTTAAACTTCATTATGGAAATGTAAAAACCAAAAGTAATTAGAAGATTTTATCTAATCAATGAAAAAAACTGAGAATCTTAACAATTCATAAGGTATAATAATAACTAAAATGTTACCTTAAATGGTTCATTGTCTGTAGCCACGAGGGAGCATTGAATATGCATAAGGTATGGACCCTTAGTAACTTATACGACCTGATACAGCGCCGGTGGATGCAAAATTTGACTGCATTTCAGGAAAAATCACCTGACGAACCTTCAACAGTGGTAAATGGAAGTTGAGTTTCATCGCAGTTAAAACCATCGAATTGGTGTAGTTCCTTTTTGACACAGTCCGCAGGAGCTGAAGGCCTAAAATGATAATCCCTGTTCGGTTCATCAACGGTTAATCCTAAAGAAGGACTTGTCAATACTTCTTCCTCAACAATATTATCTGATTCTTTCAATTTGGAGTTCTAATCATGTTTAGCAGAAAGCTGCAAAACAATGCATAAATAGATATGTTTCAAAAGATTTCAAAATGAAGAGATGACAATTTAGGCAAACAATATTTTATCCTACACCTTCTTAAATACTTATGCTGCACAATTTATGAACCTTTTCATGAACAAACGTTTGGTTATGCAAAAACTCCAATCCTAACATCATCATTCCTGGAAACCAGTAGCTGCAGCTAATTCAGTGGGCAAATCTAGATCAGAATCCTGAAGTGAAATCAAATAGATGGTTAATTTAATTAAAATACATTCAACCAGAGATACAACAACACATGCAGGAAATCTTTTAGTTTTGTGCTTCAGAGCCCAAATTGAACGAAACTTCAAAAACAAATGTCAACAAAATAACTAAACAGAATGACAACCTTTTTCTATGACCAACATAATGATTCTCACGCAATTTTACAAGATCATTTTCAATGGTTTCCACAAAAGTTACACTTGAGCCATCCAAAACATCGCGACCATCTATAAGAATATGCAGACGGACTCTCTTAAGACCTCGCTCGCTAGCTCCTTTAAGCAAGTAGATCTCGATCTTCTTCTTTGTTTGAAATCAGACGAGAGAGAAGAAAGTATTTTTAGGTCTGAATCGTGAGACGGACGAATAGATCTCCATCGTCTTCTTGGTTTGAAACTCAGACCACAACCCACGGCCAAATCTCCATCTTCTTCAGTTGTGTTGGTTGCGTAGAGGAAGGAAGAAGAAGAAAAATGGAGAAAATGGAGAAAGAGATGGGGAGAGGGTACGAGAAAGAGAGAGAATTCTGAGAGAAAGAGGGAAGAAGAGTGCACCAGAAAGAGAGAGAAGGTGAGAGAAAGAGGGAAGACAAGAGTGAGAGGGAAATTGTAAGAATTTTTCAAAAAATTTCTGCCACTTGGCAATTTGGGGTCTTTTGATTGGGTAATGGAATATGAGTTAGTCAATTACATAAAAGAGTTTTTAATGGGGTAAATGAAATATTAATGAAAGGGTAATTAAGGGTGTTTAGTAGTAGTTTTCAATAATAGGTAGGTAGTTGATGTCTATCATTTAGAATCAGAATGTTCTTTTATGGAATTGCATTAAAACAAAAAAAAAGGTCTTAGTTGTCAAGACAAGACCACACCACTTTCAAATCATAAGATAGGTTACATACAATTCAGCAAACAAAAAAAGAGTAACAAGTACAAAAAAGATGGAGATATTAAAAAATCGCATGGTTTAAGATCTATAAAATACAATAAAAAGACTCATATAAAGAGGACGTTACTGTCACCGATCGAGATGATGGATCATTCGTATACTTTTCTAGATCAGCAATGCATGTTCTTGTTGGATCAGCTCTTGCACCAGCCCTAGTGGCTGATATAACCTTTAAGCCCCTAGGTACACATGCAGCCAGAAGTGTCACCTATTACATAAACCAATATAAACCTTAACAATTAAATTAATAAAGAAACAACACAACTCATATCAATTACCGCTGTCACAGCAACATCAGCCAAGAAATAAAAGAAGTATTCATTAATTACCAGTGAGAGAAATGATTGGAATGTCATTGCTGAAGTCATTGTAAGACCTTGGAACAAAGACGAAGACTTTGGAAGGATATAGAGAAAATCAACCTGACTATTAAAGGTTCATGGTTTATAATGGGTGATTTTAATAATGTATGCCAAGTGGTTTAGTTCATTGATCTTAACACCATGATGGAAGCAAGTGGTTTAGTTGAGAAGGACAGTGAGGGTGACTATTTTACATGGTTCAATAAACATTCCAAATATCCTATCTACTCTCGTATTGATAGAGTGTTGGGCAATATGGAGTGGCATACTAAGAACATGTGTTGAAGATTATGGATGATGGAGTGTCTGACCATGCCCTCCTCTGCCTTGAGGAGCAGGGCTGGAAAACACCTCAAAGAACCTATTTTAAATTTCAGAACATAATCACTACCGCTGAGGGCTTTTTGGAATCAGTAAAACAGAACTGGAATCATGGTATAGAGGGTAATGCTATGTTTGTGCTTTGGAGGAAATTATTCAGATTAAAACCCACCATTAAGAAACTTGGCTCTCCATTCAAAGGTATTAAAACCCAGCTTGAGAAAAGCTAGAGAAGTATTGGCTGCTACTCAAAATGAGCTCAATAGGGATATATTAAATGAGGAGGGTATTGATCGTTCCATAGCTTGTACTGCAGAAGTTTTGGGTTGAGTAATATTGAAGAAGACATTCTGAAGCAGAGATCTAAAGTTGAGTGGCTAAAGCTTGGAGATGGTAGTAGCAGGTATTTCTATGCCTCTCTAAAGAGCAAATTCAACCAAAGCAATATCTTAAAATTGTTCAAAACAGATGGAACTACTATCAATAAGCAGGAAGAGTTCGAAAGAGAAATTCTGGACTTCTATAGCCAACTGGTGGGTACTGGTTCCAATAATATTCATGGTATCAATATTGCCGCTATGAGGGAAGGGAAACAAATATCAGAGGAACAAGGGCTCATGTTGACTGCTCCTGTTGCAGTGGAGGAAATTAAGGCCACCCTGTTCAACATTAATGATAATACTTCTCCTGGTGTAGATGGCTATGGAGCCAAATTCTTCAAAGCATCTTGGGAAGTGATTAACAATTATGTGGTCAATGATGTATATGAATTATTTGTTAAAGAGAGAATGTTTAAAGCTATATATTGCACATTAGTCACCCTCATCCCCAAAACACCTAATGCTACCATGGTTAAAGAATTCAGACCAATATCATGCTTGTCCACTATTTACAAAATCATCTACAAGATCATGACTAGAAGATTGAGCAAAGTTTTGAATAGCATCATTGTTGTGAGCCAAACAACTTTTGTCCCTGGGCTCCACATCCAAGACCATATCCTGTTTGCTTATGAACTCATCAAAGGCTACAGTAGAAAAGGAGGCCCTCCTAAATGCACGATCCAGATGAACATTCATAAGGCCTATGATACTATGAAGTAGAGTGCACTTGAATCTATTATGAGAGAGCTGAGTTTTCCTGCATAGTTTATCAGATGGGCGATGCTTGCTATTACTACTGTCTCTTTCAGGTACAAAATTAATGGCCACCACACGGGTATGCTCCAAGCTAGAAGAGGCCTCAGGCAAGGGGACCCTCTATCCTCATTGCGTTTTGTCATCATAAAGGAGTGCCTATATAGAGTTATGCTGTCATAGGTGACTATTATTGGTTCCTGCTTAGGGACATTGGGAATCTTTCCGCTGTCAAAAAGAATCTCTAAGCGCTTTGGTTCACTGAGTAAAGGAATTATGGTGAAAACATCTTCATTAATTCCATCGGGCTCTCTTTCATTGAAGATGGAGATGGTCCTTTGGTCTAACAAACCTTGGATCTCATTTTGGATGAGGAGGCAACCATACCGGCTTCTGCGACATTTTCTGCAAGTCGAATGATCATGGTGATTTGGACCAAAGTAGTAAAGTCCGCACAAGCATTTATGAAATTTGACCAATGACGTTTCAATGTTTTTAATGTCATAAACTGCATACTGCCTTGGGCAACCTTGCACCATATTGATCGTCTGAGAATTCAGGCGTAGTTAGGGATCCCCTTGGTCTACTTGATTCTGGAGAGCTGCTCGCACGAGGTAGCACCCTTGGCTATTTTCCGAACATATTCCACAGCGTTCATAATTGTGAGGTGGTACACGACCGCATCCACTCTGTATGCAATGCATCTTTACAAAATCCGTTTCCAGTAAGCGGACGTCACAACTTTGGTGTCTACTTGGGTTTGTATTAATCATGCTGACTTGATGAGTGTCTTCATTCTGGTAGATTGGAAGCCACCAATGATCCAACGGATGTTGAAGAGTTCTTTGTACGAGTGCGCAACCTTGATCACCTTCAGAGAAATCTTTGCAATCTTGATAATTATGTGACGACAGAAAGCCAAGTCTGACTTGTTTGGCATGTAACTCTACCAAGCTGGTATTCATTAAGCGAATGTCAAAAATTTGAATCATGTTGACTTGATAATCATCGCTTCCATGGTAGTCTTGAATCCATCCTAGATCCATTTGACGTTGGAGAGCTTCTTACACAAAGGAGCATCCTTGATTGTCTTTTGAGCAAATTAAGCAGGCGTTGTAGTCGTGCAACGGAAGATTGTGATGTTGACTTTGTCTGAGTGCATATCCACCAGATTAACATTCATTGCGCGGATGTCAATGTTTTGAACAACTCTCGGAGATTCATGAACCATGTTTATCCCGCAGATTCTGTGATCTTGGATCCAGCCTATATCCATCTGTTCTTGAAGATCTATCTGTAAAATGATGCACCCTTGATTGTTCTTGGAACAAATGTCACATTGATGATAGTTATGAGATGTCACGTGGCCATAACCGCTTTTTCTGCAGTTCATCTTGATTAGATTTGTTCCTAGTAAGCGTACATCGTGAATTTGATAACTGCTGCCGGGACCGTCGTCAATCAAATTTGAAAGCACCTTTGGTTTGACAGAATTTTGGTAAAACAATTTTAACGATAAAGATGAAGAAATCTGGCCCTGAACAAAGATGTCGAAGAAGATTTCTTAACCTGAAGACATGACATCCTGAAGTACTGCACTGATTTAGCAGGATTTAAATCTGTAACAAATCTGCCCAAGATTTGATGCGCTATATAGGAATGGATCGAAGACCAGAGATAGAAAGCCCATGGAAACTGAAGCCTATAAAAGAATACTTAGACATAGGATTTTATATGCCTTTTGTAACCTAGTTCTCTTGCGTAAGAAACAAGGGTTTAGGGTTTGAGAGTCGTTGGCTCTCTAGGTTGTAAGTCTCCCTTTGTATCAGTTGATGCATTGTGGCAGATATAGGTGTCGCACAGATCCATAAGCCTTGAGGTATTGGATTGTGTATTGTTCTTGGATGAAGCTTTTAATCAAATCTGAGTTAGCTTGTTTGTCAAGTATGCTTGACATAATTCTGTATTGACAGGAATGATGTAGAAATCACAGTTGGTGATTAAGGGAAATGAGTGGGGTATCTCATATCAAAGAGGTTGTTCTTTGATAAAGTCTTCATTGGGTAGAGATTAGGATATAAATTTGTAAACGGGGGAGTTTAGCTTTGTAATAATTCTACAGATAGTGGAGTCTTCTTCCTGGATTGGTATCCCCCAGATGTAGGTGAGTTGCACCGAACTGGATTAACAATTGTTGTGTTCTTTATCATTCTGCAGATTTACTTTTCTGTTAGGGTTCATGATAAACATGTTGGATCAGATGTCATAACATCTGTGATGTTGCAGTTCTGATATTCAAGGTATCAGTCTGCTGTTGTGCCTCTGTGTTTAAATGTTCATGCAGAACAATGTCTTGACATGTGTTAGGACATCTGCTGTCTGCATTGTCAGAATTTCAAAATTTACTGAAGTCTTTTCATGTTCTGGCAACGGATTTGTTTGAACATTCGGATTTGTATCCTTGAAAGATAAAAATCCTTTTTTGACGAGTCTTTCTACATTAGACTTGAAACTGAGACAGTTCTCAATGTTATGCCCTGGTCCTCCTTGATGATAAACACAAAATTGATCAGTCTTGAACCAATAAGGGGAATTATCTAGCACCATCTGAGGAGTCTTGGTTTGAATGTGCCCTTTTGCTAACAAAACAGGAAATAGTTATGTATATGACATTGGTATAGGGTCAAATCCTGGTGACTTGGGAAAACGATTGTTATTGTTGTACTGCGGGCGAGCTTGCTGAAGAGGTTGTTGTTGCCTTTATTGATACTGTTGTTGATTAGGCTGGCTCTGAGCAATTTGAGGTTGATAAGTCGGAGCTGGCGCTGGGTTGATAACAGTAGATACCGTTGCTACTTGGCGAGACTGATATCTTTGTCTTTGTTTACCCTGAGAGATATTACTGATATCTTGCTATTTCTTCTTTTGAAAAGCACTACCATATCTCTTGCTACTGCTGGATGGTTCAGTGTCTTTGATCAATCGTCATTCTCAGACTACTTCTTCCAGACGTACTCCAATGTTTACCATCTTGGTAAAGTCACTAAGTGCACTTGTGACCATTCGTTCGTAATAGAATGAGCTTAATGTTTTCAGGAATATCTTTTTCATTTCCTTCTCCTCGAGGGGGGACAAATATGAGCAGTAATTTCACGCCATCTTTGAATGTATTCCTTGAAGGTTTCTTTTTCTCTTTGGGACATAGCTCTGAGTTGATCTCTATCAGGTGCCATATCCAAATTATACTTGTATTATTGAACAAATGCTGCTCCAAGGTCTCTGAAAGTGAGGATATTTGTATGATTTAACTTCATGTACCATTGGAGAGCTGCCTTGGTTAAACTATCTTGAAAGTAGTGAATTAGCAATTGTTGATTATCCGTCTGAGTGGACATCTTTCGAGCATACATTATCAGATGACTTTGAGGGCAAGAGTTTCCTTTGTAATTTTCAAAGTCCGACACCTTGAATTTGTGTGGTATCTGAACATTTTGGACTAAGCAGAGGTCAGCGGTGTCCTTTCCAAATAACTTTTGTCCTCGGATAGCCTGAAGCTTTTTCTGCATGGCTGAGAACTGTTCTTGAAATTCATCCATCCTTTCCTATACTCCCATTCCTTCGCTTGGAGCGGCGTGAAAGATCTGATCTTCTGGAGTAAGGTGTATCACAAGCTGTGGTACAGACATTACTGCTGTTACCTTTGGTGCTTCAGTGACCTGGAGTTTGTAACCTCCGGGTACGGGATTCTCCGTTGTAATTCTTCCATCTTCATGGGCTTGAAGTTTGTAACCTTCAATTTTGGAGCTTCCAGCTGCATTTTCAGTGTCCGGAGGTATGTATCCTTCTGGTATGTAGTTGATGGGCATGCCTCAGGGAAAACCCTTTGGCATGGTACCGAGGAAGGTGGACGGGTACTTTTGAGATTGGTGCTGAAACCACTTCTGAGATCACAATCCTTTGTTGATTCTGTAGATTCTGAGTTGCTGCCATTGGTTCAATCATGGTATTGAGCCTTTCCAGACTTTCCTTTAGAGTAGAGACTTCCTCTCTTAGTTCTCTGTTCTCTTCTTCCAGATCGTCCATCTTTTTCTGGCGATTGACCCGAGTATTGTATGAATGAGACAGTTTAACTCTAAAGTGTGATAGTGTGTAAGAATTTATGACAAAAAATGTGTACGAAATGCAAGAATGATGAATGATATGCAATGCAAATGCTCTCTTTTTATTAGTTTTTATTTTAAAGAACTTTTAAGAATATGTTGCAAATATCATACAGACTTTTTATTGAATTTGAAATGTTACAAACAGAAGTACAGTATTTTACAAGTGCAGGAAGGAAACTAAGCCTAGGGATTTTGAGGAATCCTCTCTGATGGAGATCCAATAATTTGTTGATGGCTTCTCTTCTATTTCTTGAACTGGGCTTCTTCAATTGTCGGTGGATTGACGACTCTTTGCCAAGTGTAAGGAGTGCCAGAGTGATATTTGGAAGAGAGTAATTCCTCTTTTTCTATGACATATTGCTCACGTATCTCAGTGAGAGCATCCTTTTCCTTCAGGAGACTCTGGATCTTTGCATTCTCCAAGCTGAGAATCCGATACTTGTTCCTCCAGGAGTTCTTCTCTCATTGGACTTTGTTGAAAGCAATCTGAAGCTTCACTGTATCTTTCATAAAGTAGAGGATAATTTCCTTCAGTGGAAACACTTCTTGTCGAGGGTAAGGCATCCTCAACTTGATGGCTCTGGCTTGCACCCATTGGAGGTAGGGCTCCATAGAAGTGAAATTTTGCTTTCCCAGAGATTATTTTCCTTTCTTATGAGTATGATGCCAAGTGTGCACGATTTCTTCTTTTAGTGCTCTGTCATTTTCTCCTTCCTTGAAGAAAAGACCTTCCAGATGATCGTTGTAAGGTATGTCTTTCATTGGGTATCCAAGCTGTCGGCGAGCTAAAACTGGGTGGTAGTTGATTCCTCCTTTAGTACCAATGAGGGGTACATTGGGAAAACTTCCACAGTTGTCAATGATTTTAATTCCATCGTAGACGCGATTGTACCAGTCAATGTATGAATGAGTGAGAGACATAATCTTTTGCAACCAACGCATTCCACTTTTGAGATCCCAAAAAGCACTTGACTTGGGCAAGTGGGAGATAAACCATTTGTAGAGTAGTGGTACACAACAGGTAATCATTCCTCCGCTGCATAGATTCCTTAGATGCACTGAGTGGTAAGCATCTGCAAGTAATGTAGGGACTGGATTCCCAATTAAGAATATCCTGATTGCGTTGACGTCTATGAAGTAGTCAATGTTGGGAAAAAGGAATATTCCATAGATGAGTAACACATAGATAACTTTGAAAGCGACCATATTTCCTATAGTGGCAAAGTATAAGGCTTTTTCCATAAAAAACTTAGCCGGTAATCCTTGAATTCCTTCCTTGGTGGTCATGTGAGCTTTGATATCTGACACTTCCAAGGAGGTGGCTCTTGCAATGGTCTGATCCTTAGGAATTTCCTCCAAGCTAGAGAATGGATCTTGATCAGTGATAAGTAGATCAATCAGCTGGGAATATTCTTCCAATGTTGGAATGAGATGATAATCTGGAAATGTGAAGCAATGGTACATCGGGTCATAGAATTGAACCAGTGTAGATAAGACTCCTTCCATTATGTTAACTTTCAGTAGTGATAAAAGTCCTTCATATCTTGCTCTGAATGCTTCTGGATTCGCAACCAACGTTCTTAGCTTTCTAAGGTCTTCTAGTCTTGGACTTCCGAATGTGTATTTCTGGGTTTTCTTTCGTCCAAAATCCATAGTGAAACTTTGATATTGGCAACAATTTTTTTAGTTCTTTTGGAAAATGATTTTTTTTTTGAAAAATTTTAATTTTAATTTATGAATGAATGCAGCAAACACAAACATTTGAAAACATGGGTTTAAAGGGTTCGTCGTCACGAGCATGAAGTCATGGATCTACCCATCCCCAAGGTTATGTATTATGGTTGATTTTGTACGTGTAGAACGGGTTCTAACAAAGGTTATCAAAATCAATGACCCTTCTTTAAGATATCATCAACCAACCGATTGACTAATGAGAGTTGTAATATCAAAAAGATGAGTCTCATTCGAGTGTAGTATCGCGTATCAAATATTACCGATAGTTACCGCACTACCCTAAACAAGGCCAAATGGTTAAAATGTTTTTCTAATCCTCAGTATTCGTGGGTTCCCAGTGGAAAAAGTAGTGCATATGGGGATGTCCCGCGCAACACCAGCAATTCCAAAAGGCACCTCTACTGATTTGGTGGACTTTCAAGTTAGCTTGTTCGGGACTCACTCCCTATAATCCTCCTTGATTATGCCACCTCCTATCTTAAAATATGTTCTCCAGCCCACTGAGGATTATTTGCTTCACCACATGTATATTAATCACATTCCCAGATAAAAGCGGTAAACAAGTATAACAATTAAGCAGGATGAATTTTACAGTAATGAAAATGACATGGTATTTACAATAATATGAACATGAATATTTATAGTAAATATAAACATAAATATAAACAAAAATAGGTTTAAACTTCTTAGGGCACTAAAATCAGTGGCAAAGTCGCCATTTTTCTGTAGCTCAGTTTTAGTGACGCGACCACTACCGCATTGGTGCTACTTTCTGATTTCAAAATTTATCCTATGAAGCTTAAAAGGAAGGGGGATATATCTCAAACTAACCCTGCATGCAAATATTTTCCTTACAAATGCAAAGAGATCTAAAATCGGAGTTTGGTTATACCTAGGGAAGCTATTAACACCCTAAATATCTATAGTACTCTATAGGAACCTTTTTGTTTGTTTCTGTTTATTACTGTTTACTGTCTACTGCCTTATTTGTTTACTGCTATTAAATGCGAATCGGGTGAGAGAGAAAGAAAGTGAGATAGAAGAGATGTTTTTGAGGATATTGTTGTTTTTATGAAGAGATAGGGGTGTTTATTTACAAGGTGTGCTCGCTAAGATCTTACGACCTTATGCCTACGTACCCCCAAAAAGAGAATTGGGAGATCAGAGCGTTCGTAGTTCCTCCTAAATCTATGGGAGGAAATTTGTGTGTATCTTGTTCAAAGCCCAAGATGATGAAGCTAAAAGGAAATACGTGTCTTGTTCAAAGCCCAAGAGATGAAACTAAAAGAGTATTTGTGTCTTATTCAAAGCCCAAGAGATGAAGCTAAAAGAGTATTTGTGTCTTGTTCATAGCCCAAGAGATGAAGCTAAAAGTTTGACTGAGATTTGACAATTTGTCATCTCTAAAGGGAGATATCTCACCTAGTCACTACAAACATTTGAGAATTGATTATAAGGGAAGTTGCTTTAACTGGGATGTGTGGAATCCAGCAATGCCACTTCTTCTTTTATAAGTTTTTGCATGCTAAGAGAGAGACATTTACTTGGATGTGTGGAATCCATAGGTTTTCCACTTACACCACTTAGATGAAAGAAAAGTTTTAAGCCATGATAAGAGAGGGACTCCAGCTTGGATTTTGAATCAACAAGTGGGCCACTTACATTAGTTATATGGAAAAATGTTTGATTTGAATTGTAGTGTATAGAAGAGATGTCATCCTACAAAGAGGACTCAGGGTCTTATCTGTGGGGATGTTGATTTTAGTGCCTTAATCAAAGCCCAAGGTTGAAGCTGAAAAATTGAAAACTGACTCAACTGGGGAGTTTTATCTGTCTTATACCAAGCCCAAGATGGAGGTTGACTGGGGAGATTCATTATATGAAGCCTAAGAGGAGGCTAACTACTGAGGAGATTCTCCGTATGAAAAGAGATTGACTCAATGCTGAGGAAATTTAAGTCTAAGAGAAGGCTTAAACTACTGAGGGGATTGTAAGTGGAGACTGACTATTGTTGATGATTAGAAGAGAGTCTAAATACTTGAATGATTGTGATTGGAATTTGATTCCTCTGGGGATTTATTGTGTTGGTTTCCCTAAAGATTATGACTTTTCTAGGGAATTCTATTTGTGAGATGACTAAGACTTGAACTATGCTTATAAGAAGCCTGAGGGTCTTTGTATGAAACCCAAGAGGAGGCTGGCACTTAGCTGGAGAGAAATCTTTGTACCATGCCCAAGAGGAGGCTAGGAATGCTTCTAGGAAGCCTTTGGTTCCTTGTATGAAGTCCAAGAGGAGGTTATGGGGAACTTCTAGGAAGCCTGTGGGTCCTTGTATGAAGCCTAAGAGGAGGCTGTCGGGAACTTCTAGGAAGCCTGTGGGTCCTTGTATGAAGCCCAAGAGGAGGCTGTCGGGAACTTCTAGGAAGCCTGTGGGTCCTTGTATGAAGCCCAAGAGGAGGCTGTGGGGAACTTCTAGGTGTAAGACCCCAATTTTTACCCCTAAGATTTCACACATCTCATTTGCATATCATACCACAAGCAAGATCACAATCTGTGTTTCTCCTTAGCACCTGTGTGTTTCTCTTTCTTACTTGTTTCTGATTATCTAACCTCTAACCAAAAATATGAAAAAATATGCTGTCGTTTGCTTGTTTCTCTGTCTGTGTGTTGTGCAGGTTTGTCAAAGACAATGAAGTGATTTCAAGTCACGTGTGATTGTTCAAAAGCAAGATGTCTTGTGCTGAGATTCTTCAGTTTATCAGGCAGTGGCGCATGTGAGTTTTGGGTTCAGAAAGTCAGATTCAAATGGCTATTGTTCGGTTGTAGCTTGTTCAGTGGTAGCTGTATTTTTGTCAGAGGCTCGTGAGACAAAATCAATATTGATTTTGGGCTAAAAAAAAGAGACTTGCTATCCATTATCCACATTTTTTTTAACCAAATTTTCCATATTCCACTTTTTGCTATCTAAACCATTTTTTTTCCCTAATCCATTTCCTAAAACAAATATCCACATTTATCATATCCATTTTTTAGACAATATCCATTCAAATATCCATTAACCATTTATCACCATTTAAATCCAATTTCTTAGTCCATTTCACCTAAATCCATTTGTTATATTCAATATCCATTTTTTATGTCCACATTTATATATATATATATATATATATATATATATATATATATATATCCATATCACTTTCCAATACCCAATTTCCCAACTATCCATTTTTATTCTAAATCCATCATAACCATTATTTTTCTAAAAGTCCATATCCAATTTTTCTAACCAATTTTACAATTCTTTCTTTCATATCCATTCTCCATATTCATTTCTAAAATTCCATTTTTTATCCATGACCCAAAATTCATTTCCCATGAAATATCACAAAAATTGTCAAAAATAATAATCAATACCAAAAGTCCATTTTACAAAACCAAATTACTTCTTAAGTTCATAAGCCTATTCCTAAAAAAGCCCATCTACAATGCAAATCAGTTACAAAAAAAGAGTAAAAAAAAATTGGAAAAATGCCTCAGCTACCACAAACCCAAGCCGTCCCTACACGCAAATTCTACAAGCCAGCTGCTACTATTTTTTTTCCAAGCCTTGAAACAATTCCTAGCCGGCCCATCTAACATCACGCAAATGCATCAGCTCACTCTCACAACTACAACGTCCAAGCCAACTCTTTCCTTCCAAACTACACTTCCTACACGCCTTCAGCCTACAAGCCGTGAACATTACCCAACACACTTCACCAAGCCATCACGCGATGCAAAACCCCAGCCGAGCTTCCCAACATCAAGCCGCTCAGCCCATCTACAAGCTACCACCTCACGTCAGCTCCAACACACACAAATCCTTCCCAGCCTCCAAGCCGTGCACACACGATACAAAATCACACACTGCAACGAAACCAAAACGCACACTTCATTAACACAAAACGGCATCAACAACTCACCAATTCTCCTATAAATAACAACCTCACCTCATTCCAATTTCAAGCTTGGACAGCCCTAAACACCCTGCCAAAATCAAAATTCAAAGCTTCATTCACCTTCAACCATTTCACACTCCAATTCCATAAACCTTCTTCAATCCGAAACTCATAAACACCACTCCACAACCATATACAAACCACTCCTCCATCTTCAACCTCTTTCAACATCACATAGCAACAACTCCGATTCACATCAACATCTTCATTCAACAATATCCAACAATTTCAAGAAGCAAGTTCATAAAAGAGAAGAAGATTTGAAGCTAAACTCACCATTTTTGAAGGTATTGGAGCTTTTTTTCGACGAAACTTCGGATCCGAATTTCACATCGCATAGTTAATTTCAATTGAAGTCTTTGGTATATCTGAGTTCCTCTCGCGATTCCGATCGTTTCCGTCATGATTTCGCTTCCCGTCGCTCCGATTTGATGAATCCGCAATTTGTTGGCTATGATGTGAATAGTACCACCGTGAGAGAAATTGAAGAAGATGAAACAATTACTTTCTGTTTTTTTTCTTTTTTTTCTTTTAATATTTATTTCTTCTTTTTTTTTTCTTTACAACCTTGGGCTTGGCCCGTTGCTATCCACACCGCCACCACCTTTTTCATTAACCTCCCTCCATGTATTTTTTTTTATTAACATTCTTTACTATTTTTCTAACCTTTTAAATTCTCTTTTTATTTTTCTAAAAAAGTTTCTTTTTAATTCTTCTTTTATATTTTCTTCTTTCTTAGACTTTAATTTACTATTTTTGTTTTTTTTTAATCTCTTTGTTTTTTCTAAACATTTTCTTGAAAAATCATTAAAAATAGTCTTGATTTTATTTTCCTCTATTTCTCATTTTTGATTGGTTGTGTGGATCATAACTTTTAGATCCACTTTTTCTTCATCTATTTTCTTTTTGATCGATGAAAGTCGAAGTGATCGTGAAATTTCTTTGTTGAATTTCGATCGAGACGAGATCATTTCCACCTTTTGTTTTCGTGTGGCACCACTTTAGGATAACGATCCCTATATCGTTTATCTCGCGTGCATTAACACATACATCTCATGGCCGGCCTCATTCGTAGGGTAATTACTCGAACAAATTACTCGGCGTGCGCTTAACATAGACCAAAATTTGTCCCTACTCGGAATAAATCCAATTCAACACTTGTACTTTCGTGGACCGGACTTTGATTAGTCGCGTCATCCCAAGGTTGATTATTTGTTTGTGTTAGTTCCATAAACTTTGAAGCTTGATGCGTAGTTGCTTTGGGTATCCCAATCTTCTTTCAAGTCTTCACTAAATTTGGGCTAATTGCATTAATTAATCACCGTAGTGCAAGATATGAAGCGGAATCGGTTACCTTTTCATTTTCTTTGACACTATTTGCTTTGTCTTTGGTTGTGGATGATTAAGTTCACCATACCATTATTTACTAACATTTCTATTGTACTAATAATTTATTATATCTTGTTTCCTTCTTATCCCTTATCTCTCTTTTACTTTTATGCTTCATTATTATCATATCATATCATGTTTATGCTTCCGCAATTTTTCCTTTGTCCGTTGGACACATGTTTATGCTTATGCCTTTTTCTCTTTGTCCACTTGGACCAAAAACATTAATAAAGGCCAAAACCTCTAAAAAAAACTTGTGCTTTTAATCTTGGACTATGGTTACTATCCTTTGCAATGGACATGGAGTTTTGAACTTAGACCTTGGACTTCCAATGCAATTCTTAGAACCTTGGACTTAGAACTTAGGACCTTTCCCCCTTTGCTTTGGAATTATGGTTCGAATACTTGGAAGCTTACTTGTATGGTTAGGCTTTTCTCTTCCTTAGCTTTTACTTTATGCTTTAGGATAGTCTCTTCTTCTCCTCCTCATTCTTCAATTTTCAAAACTTTCTCTCTTTTTCAAAACCTTCTTGATTTCAAACTTTCACCGCTTTCATAAACAAACCTTGACTTTGTCAAGTGATTTTACTTTTTTCTTTTCATTTCTTAATCAAATGCTAAATTACATAAGCATATTGACACTTTTTTCAAAATAACCTTAAAAAACACCAAACTCACTTACTCTCTTTTGTGCCCTCGTGCACTTTTTCCTTTAACTTTTTCATAAGTTTAGACATGATTCATTTCTTTAAGCGGAATTATTCGCTTAGAAATGACGACTTGTCTTTACATTTAAAAACAACCAAAACAAACAATTTCACTCTTTGTACCACGAACTACGGGGTTTTGATCCTACATTGCACATCGTGGGTATGTAGGCATGAGACGACAAGTCTCTCCAAACACAAAAATCATAAAAACAATTTCTTTTCTCATCTCCTCAATCACTTTTCAAGCAAACTTTTTCAGACCAAAAGCGGTAGATATTTCAAAGGGCTCCTATAGAGTACTATAGACGTTTTGGGTGCTAACACCTTCCCATTGCGTATCCAACCCCCTTACCCGGACTCTCTTCACTTGTTCTTATTTAGAGCTTGTGTAGGTTTTGTTCGCTCTTTTTCCTTTCCTTTTAGGATAAAATAAAAGTGCGGTGGCGACTCTTGCTTATTTTCGAGTTAAGTTAATCAATAGCTTACACTCACGATTTTGCCGCTACAGAAAAGTGGCGACTCTGTTGGGGAAAGATTGACCTCTTGCTGGTCCATCCGTTAAGGGGTTTAGCCTACTTTCATTTATTTACTGCTTTTTGTCTGACTTGCTTGTTATCTGTTTGTTCTGGTTGGGATGTTATGAGAGATAAGCCCAATACCTAGGCTTGAGCATACACCTATGATTAGCGTGGAAAGTAGTGTGACTTGTTTGGCATTTGGCCAGATGAAGTATACATGAAAACTCCACATCCAGACGAGGTTTTCTTGGTAATATTCTATCCTGTTCATTTGGGGCAGACGATGGAATATAACCTGGAAAACTGTCGACTCTGGCGACCGTTTTCCGAGGACTCAGTTGCGGCACTCCTCCCGAGATGTGACAGTGGCAGACCACGTTCTATGGCAAACCCATTGCACATTCTTGATCCGAGGACCCAATGCTGGGAACTCGCTATAGGATACCCCTTTTGAAAGAAAATCAGTGGAGGCACTCCTCGATTGGCGATAGTACTGTACCCCAAGGGATGAATGTACTATTGCTTCTCGACCTCAGTGCCAGAAGCTGAGGACCTTTCGTTTTGGAGAATCAGTTGAGGCCTCCTCAATTGATGATGATGCCAAACCAAAAGTGGTGAACGTATCATCATTTCTCGACCTGAGAGCCCGGGATACTGAACATCCTAGTACCCACATGTGAGAATGGGCGGGTGTTTACAGGTTTGCAGGAAACCCTGACTTCCAACATGCCCGGTACTTTGGATTTCCTATCAATGTGGACTTATCAACCTGGTATTCTGGTGTTCTCTTCAGAGCGGACCTTTGAACTTGTGTGCTTCGAGTGATCTTGTTTGTGGTTGTTGCACTCATGCATTCTTGCATCCATGAGCATACATATGCATTTCTTCCCAGTTGTCTCAGAAACTCATTTCGGTTGTCTCCTTCTCCAGTTATTTGTTTGCCGTCAAGCTATTTCCTCAACACAACTACGGAACTAGAGTTGCTGTTAGATTGAGAATGGAAAACCAAGAACAACACAACGCCGAAGTCAGAATGGAAATTGATGAGTTGAAGGCCGGCATGACCAAGCTCACAGAAATGCTGCAAGTTCTGATTGCTAGAGGTGAACCACCCCAGAGGACTGTGATTGTTGAAACATCAACTGCTGCCGTTGACCCTCCACTGACTCAGCAACCAGCTTCTACTTGGCCAGAATTTGGGTTACCTCTGAATTACTCGCCACCCTTTGTAACTACTCCTGTGTTTGTCTCACCAGTATCTTCAGCTCCTTTATTCACTGAACCTCAGCCTGTTGTGCATTATGTTGCTCAAGCTGTTCCTGAGAATCCTTTCGTGTACCATGCTGCTGGTCCACAATCTGAAAGTCAAGGAGAACCTGGGTACATTGAAGAAGTCAGAGAGCAATGGCAAACTCTAGACAAAAGGATAAGAGCTGTGGAGGGAAGTGATGTCTTTAATGCTGCTGCAATGGACATGTGTCTGGTTTCTGACTTGGTTATTCCTCCAAAATTCAAGACTCCTAATTTTGAAAAATACCAGGGGCACACCTGTCCCAGAACCCACTTGGTAATGTACTGCCGCAAGATGGATGCTCACGCAAAAGATGACAAACTGCTCATTCATTATTTCCAAGACAGCTTGAGTGGGGCTTCAATGAAATGGTATATGGGACTTGATAAGAACCGTATTCAAAGCTGGATGGACTTGTCTGATGATTTCTTAAAGCAGTATAAGTACAATCTGGATATGGCACCTGACCGCCGTCAATTGCAGAATATGGCTCAAAAAGAAAAAGAATCCTTCAAAGAGTACGCTCAACGATGGAGAGAGCTAGCTGCTCAAGTGGAGCCACCCTTAGCTGAAAAAGAATTGACTGGTCTGTTCATGGACACCCTTCAGCCACTCTATTGGGAAAAGATGATAGGCAGTGTATCATCTGGTTTTGCTGACCTAGTCACTATTGGAGAAAGACTAGAAGAAGGTATCAAGAAAGGAAGGATTGCTAATGCTGAAGCTCTCAGTGCTGCTAAAAAGTATGCCGGGAATTTTCAAAAGAAAAAGGATGGTGATACTCATGCTGTTTCAGTTGAGAGGAAGCCTCGTCAGAGACAACAGTATGTAGCTGCAGTTGCTCCAGTTGTTAATGCTCAACTAGCTCAAGCTCCTCGTCAGACTGTTAGACAGAATCAGACTCGCAATAGGGTTAACTTTGATCCTATCCCGATGTCTTACATTGAGCTGTATCCATGTCTTGTAAACAAAGGTTTGATTACAACAAGGGCTCTACCTCCTCCTCCAAATCCTCTTCCAGCCGGCTACAGGGTTGATCTTCACTGTGAGTTCCATCAAGGTGGGGCAGGTCATAACCTGGAAGGTTGTTTCGCATTAAAAGCTAGAGTGCAAGAGTTGGTGAACTTAAAGATTCTGGACTTTATTGATAATAATCCAAATGTTGTCAACAACCCTTTGCCAGAGCATGCCAAGTGAAGTTTGAGTCAGTTCAGACGGATCATCTCCTAAAGCCAGTGTTTTAGACAGGACAGCTCATCCTTGTTGCTGATTAGTCACTAGGCCTTGTTTCTTTCTGTTTGCATTTTCCTTTGATTGTATTGACTGTTTGCTTTTGAACTTTATTTGTACTTTCATGGTAATTTCAATGAAATAAGCATTGCAACTTTTGATTCAATTCATTTATATCCACTGTGTGTATCTTTATGCTTTCTTTTTCACAAAAAATATTATATCTCCTGTTCACTTTCTTTATCAAGCTTTTGTTTATGCAAAGATTGGAGGGAGGATGATGAAAACAAAATACCCGAAATTGCTAAACTGTATGCTTTCAATTAAAACTTGGCTGATGATGTACAGGCATTGTTGCAACTCCCAAACACTGGAGAAATAAGGAAGTTAATCCCTTGTCAACCCCTTCGAGCCTAGAAGTTGGAGTTTCTTTCTGTACAAAAAACCCGCAATTTTAACCTAGGGATGGGTAGTTCTCAGTTAATTTGACTGTGTATTTAAACACAAGAGAATCATTACAATCACAAACTTTCCTTCGCACACATCAAAGAAGTGTTGAAGATGTCTTTCAAATCAAAAGCCAATGATGGTTCACCGTAATCATTAAGCCAGGCAGTCACTATCTTTCAAAAAAATATCAAATAAAAAGCCCGCTAAGTCAAAACCTATGAAGGAGACTTAGGCAAAAATTGGGGCATCCCGCTGACTGTAAGCTCAAATGACACAGTTCAGGCAAAAGTTAGGGATAACAAAAGATCAATCAAGAGGTTACCAAAATCCTCAAAGACAAAACAAGTTGACTAAGGTCCTCATCAAAAACAACAAAATGTTGTAAGATAAGTGACTGCCATCTCAAAAATACCTTGGTCCTTGAACCATCATCATAACTGTGTTGCAATTCCAAAATCACTTGGAACCTGAATGCATAGTTTGAATTAACTGAGCATAGGACTGAAGGTCATCACGAAGAATGGGTTGGGTACAAATAAACTTTGAGCCTATATCCTTTGTTTCAAAAACCGTGAACCAGACCACGTTGCAACATTCAAAAGACCTAATTGAAGCCAGGTTTCTTTTGAAAGCATAGTACAACAAGATTGCGTAAATTGACTCCTATGTTTGTTGCCAATTATTTGCTTTGATGTTTTGCCTTTGCTTTCTCTATCACTTTGCATGTCTTAACCGCCGTGTTTTGACAAGTGTTTCATTTTGCTTTACATCAATAACATCATTTCAAAAATAATTTTTGATTTCAAAATTGCATGAGCTTTGCATTAAAATTACCATGTTTGTTTGAATAATTCTATTTGCAGGCAAACTTTCCTCATCAAGGAATTTTCAAACAGTTGAGAAACCTGGTCAGTGATCTTATCAGGGGCACATTACATCCAGATCCTGTTGTGAATCAGATTTATTGCTCATTACAAGCCATTCTCAGAATTGGTTAACTAGAAGATCTCTTTCAAGATTCATACTGAGTTTAGCCTTCTCAACAATCATTTCAAGAACTGAAGCCATGATCAGTTCATCCCCAACAATAGTCAAACTGAAGCCATGATCAGTTTATCCTCAGTAGTCATTTTAAGAATTGAAGCCACGATCAGTTTATTTTTCTCCCTACAGCAGTCAAACTGAAGCTATGATCAGTTTATCTTCATCAGTCAATCAATCTGGGGCAGTCTTCTTCAAGAATCCTCAAGAAGTCTTTCCTCAAAAGACCACCAGCCTGATACAATTCATAAGTGTGACAGAGATGTGTTCAACATCTTCTCTCCAAGCAAAGTGGGCAGTGTTCCCTGTGTTGAGGAATCAAAGTTCCATTCTACCCTCACAAAGGAGTCTATCTCTGTTGTCTCTATCATATGCATTGCATACATGAATCATTCATCTATCATACATAGAAGGATTTTCATAGCTCGAAGTGTGCTTCACGCTCATATGCATTTTTCCGAGGTCCTGTTGCTTTCAACGTCTTACCTTGTGATCGAAGTCCAACTTACTTGGCACCTACCAAAACTTTTACCTGCCTTTTCATTCAGTGCCATTCCTGGATGTTGTCGTTTACCCGTCTTCTCACCCAGTGCTATTCCTGGATGTCTTATTTGTCTTCCAGTGCTGTTCCTGGATCTTTGTATTCTTTCGCTCCAGTGTTATTCCTGGATGTCTGTCTCTTTTGATCTCCAGTGCCATTCCTGGATACCTTGTTCCTCTTGTTTCTCCCAGTGCTATTCCTGGAAGTCTTTTCTCTCCTCTATAATCCCCAACAGATCTGCTTGGATATCTTTCAGTGCCATTCCTGAAAGTTTTACCTGTTCATTCAGTGCCATTCCTGGATGAGTTTTTACCTTTACTTTCAGTGCCATTCCTGAAAGTTTTATCTGTTCATTCAATGCCATTCTTGAATGAAGTGATTTCATCTTTACCTTTCAGTGCCATTCCTGAAGGTCCCTGCTCACTTTATTCAATGCCATTCTTGGATATTGTGAACCTTTTTATCCAATGCCATTCTTGGATAATTCTGATATATTTTCCGGAACTTTTCTCACTACATTCAATGCCATTCTTGGATGTTGTGATTTCTTCTGTCCAATGTCATTCTTGGATATGATTTCCTCAACAGAGTCCAATGCCATTCTTGGACACCTTTCCCCAGCTAAGTCCAATGCCATTCTTGGATATCTTACCCAACAGAGTGTTTTTCACCTCCATCCAATGCTATTCTTGGATGACGCTGCTGTTTTTACCAGAAAATTTCTTGTTGCTGTCCAATGCCATTCTTGGACATCTTTCGACATCCCTTTTGTCTCGTTTGTAGTTTCTATCCAATGCTATTCTTGGATGTTACTACTTGTCTTCCCAGGGTCTTGTCCCTCTCTTTCCAACTATCGATGGATACTTCTTGTCACCTTGGCAGACCTCCAGAAATAGCTTGTGTCCCCCGGCGTGTCTTTTCACGTCATCTCCCTCAACTTACCTTATCCTTTGTTTCAAGTTTCCCCGCAGTCTGTTTCATACTTTGCATTCATATCATCTTGTGACATCTTATGGCTAAAAATTTGGTTTTCTGTATTTAAGTATCTTCAATCTTGTCGAGACGAAGTTTTCAACCTTCATATCTCCTGATTGAAGAAACTTAAATAGGGGTAGCTGTAAGACCCCAATTTTTACCCCTAAGATTTCACACATCTCATTTGCATATCATACCACAAGCAAGATCACAATCTGTGTTTCTCCTTAGCACCTGTGTGTTTCTCTTTCTTACTTGTTTCTGATTATCTAACCTCTAACCAAAAATACGAAAAAATATGCTGTCGTTTGCTTGTTTCTCTCTCTGTGTGTTGTGCAGGTTTGTCAAAGACAATGAAGTGATTTCAAGTCACGTGTGATTGTTCAAAAGCAAGATGTCTTGTGCTGAGATTCTTCAGTTTATCAGGCAGTGGCGCATGTGAGTTTTGGGTTCAGAAAGTCAGATTCAAATGGCTATTGTTCGGTTGTAGCTTGTTCAGTGGTAGCTGTATTTTTGTCAGAGGCTCGTGAGACAAAATCAATATTGATTTTGGGCTAAAAAAAAGAGACTTGCTATCCATTATCCACATTTTTTTTAACCAAATTTTCCATATTCCACTTTTTGCTATCTAAACCATTTTTTTCCCTAATCCATTTCCTAAAACAGATATCCACATTTATCATATCCATTTTTTAGACAATATCCATTCAAATATCCATTAACCATTTATCACCATTTAAATCCAATTTCTTAGTCCATTTCACCTAAATCCATTTGTTATATTCAATATCCATTTTTTATGTCCACATTTTATATATATCCATATCACTTTCCAATACCCAATTTCCCAACTATCCATTTTTATTCTAAATCCATCATAACCATTATTTTTCTAAAAATCCATATCCAATTTTTCTAACCAATTTTACAATTCTTTCTTTCATATCCATTCTCCATATTCATTTCTAAAATTCCATTTTTTATCCATGACCCAAAATTCATTTCCCATGAAATATCACAAAAATTGTCAAAAATAATAATCAATACCAAAAGTCCATTTTACAAAACCAAATTACTTCTTAAGTTCATAAGCCTATTCCTAAAAAAGCCCATCTACAATGCAAATCAGTTACAAAAAAAAGAGTAAAAAAAAATTGGAAAAATGCCTCAGCTACCACAAACCCAAGCCGTCCCTACAAGCAAATTCTACAAGCCAGCTGCTACTATTTTTTTTCCAAGCCTTGAAACAATTCCTAGCCGGCCTATCTAACATCACGCAAATGCATCAGCTCCCTCTCACAACTACAACGTCCAAGCCAACTCTTTCCTTCCAAACTACACTTCCTACACGCCTTCAGCCTACAAGCCGTGAACATTACCCAACACACTTCACCAAGCCATCACGCGATGCAAAACCCCAGCCGAGCTTCCCAACATCAAGCCGCTCACGCCCATCTACAAGCTACCACCTCACGTCAGCTCCAACACACACAAATCCTTCCCAGCCTCCAAGCCGTGCACACACGATACAAAATCACACACTGCAACGAAACCAAAACGCACACTTCATTAACACAAAACGGCATCAACAACTCACCAATTCTCCTATAAATAACAACCTCACCTCATTCCAATTTCAAGCTTGGACAACCCTAAACACCTTGCCAAAATCAAAACTCAAAGCTTCATTCACCTTCAACCATTTCACACTCCAATTCCATAAACCTTCTTCAATCCGAAACTCATAAACACCACTCCACAACCATATACAAACCACTCCTCCATCTTCAACCTCTTTCAACATCACATAGCAACAACTCCGATTCACATCAACATCTTCATTCAACAATATCCAACAATTTCAAGAAGCAAGTTCATAAAAGAGAAGAAGATTTGAAGCTAAACTCACCATTTTTGAAGGTATTGGACCTTTTTTTCGACGAAACTTCGGATCCGAATTTCACATCGCATAGTTAATTTCAATTGAAGTCTTTGGTATATCTGAGTTCCTCTCGCGATTCCGATCGTTTCCGTCATGATTTCGCTTCCCGTCGCTCTGATTTGATGAATCCGCAATTTGTTGGCTATGATGTGAATAGTACCACCGTGAGAGAAATTGAAGAAGATGAAACAATTACTTTCTGTTTTTTTTTCTTTTTTTTCTTTTAATATTTATTTCTTCTTTTTTTTTTTCTTTACAACCTTGGGCTTGGCCCGTTGCTATCCACACCGCCACCACCTTTTTCATTAACCTCCCTCCATGTATTTTTTTTATTAACATTCTTTACTATTTTTCTAACCTTTTAAATTCTCTTTTTATTTTTCTAAAAAAATTTCTTTTTAATTCTTCTTTTATATTTTCTTCTTTCTTAGACTTTAATTTACTATTTTTGTTTTTTTTTAATCTCTTTGTTTTTTCTAAACATTTTCTTGAAAAATCATTAAAAATAGTCTTGATTTTATTTTCCTCTATTTCTCATTTTTGATTGGCTGTGTGGATCATAACTTTTAGATCCACTTTTTCTTCATCTATTTTCTTTTTGATCGATGAAAGTCGAAGTGATCGTGAAATTTCTTTGTTGAATTTCGATCGAGACGAGATCATTTCCACCTTTTCTTTTCGTGTGGCACCGCTTTAGGATAACGATCCCTATATCGTTTATCTCGCGTGCATTAACACATACATCTCATGGCCGACCTCATTCGTAGGGTAATTGCTCGAACAAATTACTCGGCGTGCGCTTAACATAGACCAAAATTTGTCCCTACTCGGAATAAATCCAATTCAACACTTGTACTTTCGTGGACCGGACTTTGATTAGTCGCGTCATCCCAAGGTTGATTATTTGTTTGTGTTAGTTCCATAAACTTTGAAGCTTGATGCGTAGTTGCTTTGGGTATCCCAATCTTCTTTCAAGTCTTCACTAAATTTGGGCTAATTGCATTAATTAATCACCGTAGTGCAAGTTATGAAGCGGAATCGGTTACCTTTTCATTTTCTTTGACACTATTTGCTTTGTCTTTGGTTGTGGATGATTAAGTTCACCATACCATTATTTACTAACATTTCTATTGTACTAATAATTTATTATATCTTGTTTCCTTCTTATCCCTTATCTCTCTTTTACTTTTATGCTTCATTATTATCATATCATATCATGTTTATGCTTCCGTAATTTTTCCTTTGTCCGTTGGACACATGTTTATGCTTATGCCTTTTTCTCTTTGTCCACTTGGACCAAAAACATTAATAAAGGCCAAAACCTCTAAAAAAAACTTGTGCTTTTAATCTTGGACTATGGTTACTATCCTTTGCAATGGACATGGAGTTTTGAACTTAGACCTTGGACTTCCAATGCAATTCTTGGAACCTTGGACTTAGAACTTAGGACCTTTCCCCCTTTGCTTTGGAATTATGGTTTGAATACTTGGAAGCTTACTTGTATGGTTAGGTTTTTCTCTTCCTTAGCTTTTACTTTATGCTTTAGGATAGTCTCTTCTTCTCCTCCTCATTCTTCAATTTTCAAAACTTTCTCTCTTTTTCAAAACCTTCTTGATTTCAAACTTTCACCGCTTTCATAAACAAACCTTGACTTTGTCAAGTGATTTTACTCTTTTCTTTTCATTTCTTAATCAAATGCTAAACTACATAAGCATATTGACACTTTTTTCAAAATAACCTTAAAAAACACCTAACTCACTTACTCTCTTTTGTGCCCTCGTGCACTTTTTCCTTTAACTTTTTCATAAGTTTAGACATGATTCATTTCTTTAAGCGGAATTATTCGCTTAGAAATGACGACTTGTCTTTACATTTAAAAACAACCAAAACAAACAATTTCACTCTTTGTACCACGAACTACGGGGTTTTGATCCTACATTGCACATCGTGGGTACGTAGGCATGAGACGACAAGTCTCTCCAAACACAAAAATCATAAAAACAATTTCTTTTCTCATCTCCTCAATCACTTTTCAAGCAAACTTTTTCAGACCAAAAGCGGTAGATATTTCAAAGGGCTCCTATAGAGTACTATAGACGTTTTGGGTGCTAACACTTTCCCATTGCGTAACCAACCCCCTTACCCGGACTCTCTTCACTTGTTCTTATTTAGAGCTTGTGTAGGTTTTGTTCGCTCTTTTTCCTTTCCTTTTAGGATAAAATAAAAGAGCGGTGGCGACTCTTGCTTATTTTCGAGTTAAGTTAATCAATAGCTTACACTCATGATTTTGCCGCTACACTAGGAAGCCTGTGGGTCCTTGTATGAAGCCCAACAGGAGGCTGTGGGGAAATTATTTTCAATTCTAAGAAGAGTTCAAGAGAGGTTTCACCGGGAAATACTCCTCTCTTTGTTGAACTGTTCTAAGGTTGAAGAAGTTTTAAGAGAGGTTTCACAGGGAAATAATCCTCTCTTATTGAAGTGTTAAATTGAACAAAGCCCAAGAGAAGGCTGACTATATTGGGGAAAAGAATTCCTTTGTATAAGAGGGAACTAGTTGTTTGAACTAAGTTGTAATGATTGAAAGGATCCTATTATTTGAACTAGTCTAAAACTTAAGGATGGCTTAAATGCTAAGAGAAACTTAACAATATATGCACAAGTATATATACAGATATATGAACAAGTATATAAACAAGTATGAATTGAATTGAAAAGATGATGATGGTTCTTACACTCTGGATAGAGGCCCAAGTGTATTGTGATTGATTGAATGTTTTAAGATTGATTGAATTAGGGTTTTGAGAAATTGAAGAAAATTTTGAAATAATTTTGAATTTGAATTTAAAAATGACTTTGATCTTAAATAGGAGGGAATAAAGGGTGTTGGGTCTTACACTCTGACTAGAGGCCTAGATGATTATTTGTATCTTGTATAAAGCGCAGGATGAACAAGGCTAAAATATTTATTCTATTTACAAAAGGTGTTGGGTCTTATACTCAGGGAGAGGCCCAAATGATTTATTTATTTACAGATGGAGTTGGGTCTTATACTCAAGGAGAGGCCCAGATGTTTTCAAGAAGTTTTTGAGAAAACAGAGAGATGATTTTGAAAACAGAGGTATGGGGCTTACACTCAAGGAGAGGCCCATGTATATTCAATATGAATCTTATTTTTATTATTAAAAAGGACAAAAAAGATGGGACTTAAACTCTATTAGAGGCCCAGATGTATTTGTTTAAAACAATGATCGCACTGTGATTTTGAAAGGCGCAGTGGGACTTATACTATAGCAGAGGCCCAAGGATTTATTTATTTACAAAGATGGTTGGGTCTTACACTCTAATAAAGGCCCAAGTGTATTGAGATGAAGTTTTGAAAGATTGAATCAATGTGAAAACCCTAATTTCATTTTTAAGATATTTTCAAGAGAAAATCAATTTAAAAGAGGTATAATTATCAAATGAATTCATTAATCACGTCATAAACAATGATCAAGGTTTATACAAAGTGTCTTATTCACATGAATATTCAAAAGTCAATTTGGTTTAAGAAAAATCAAGAAAAAGAAATTATTTTAAAATATTTAAAACAATTTAAAATAATATTCATTAATATATTAAAAAATATATCAAATAAATATATTTTTTTGATTTTTTTTGGTGAATAAAATAATAAAATATGTGAATTATATGTGCATAAAAATTCATTTGAAAATAATCAAAATTGGTTATAGAAATTAATTTTTTAAAATAATTAAAAAAATAGGAAAATATGAAAATATTCAAATTTTTGAATTATGGCGCGAAGAACATCATCTTCTTCCTCATGCCACCGGATTTGCAAAATCCCTCATATCTCACTCAATTCGTGATGAAATTGCACGATGTAAACAAGGAAATTGCTCGCTTTTGAACAAGGAACACGATGGTACCATTTAATTTAATTTATTTTAAGTGTAGAGCAAGCTATCGTATGATGAACAGATGAACCCTAACTTTTCAAAAACTAAAATGAAATTCCATACACGAATGATAAATAGCAATTGATTGAGGGTTAATGATCTATGAACATCCAGAAACATGTTGGTAACTTGAAACAACATTTATGATTAATGATTTATGGAGTTTGAAAAGTTCAGGCTTACCTTGCAAGAGGAATTCAAATCCTCAATTGTAGGTGTTACAAAAGTGTTTTGATGATCTAAACAACTTTCTTGGACCTCAAGGTGTATGTTGATGTGCTTGGAATGGATTGAAACCTTCTGGATTGATGAGCTCGAATCCAACTGCAACTTGCTTGGGATGAACTATGATCTTGATGAATTTGATGTTACAGATGATGTTTAAGTGTTTGGATCACTCATATATGATGTATGTGAGGTGTTTGAATCATTGTTTTGGATGAAATTGCTCTGGTTTGAGAAATTCGATTTTCACTCTTTGAAAAATGGAACTTTGGTATGAAAGAGGGAAATGAGAGAAAACACGTGTTGTGATGTTTTGGTGTGTGTTAAATGATCATAAATGGTTCCTATTTATAGGAGATCAAGTTTATTTTGGGAGGAATAATGAATGGATGAAGGATCACTATTTTATCCAATGGACATAGCTAGGTATCCAAAGTCTCCTCTAGCATAGCTATTGATCGTGAAGGCTGGATCAGATCGTGTAGAATTGGGCCGTCAAGTGCGCCAGGGATGCTGGTTGTATGGAGAGGAGGGGGTGTACCTGCAAGGTACTCCGACGCTCAAGTAAGAAAGGGTCAGAGAAAAGGGGCAAGTACAAAGTATGAATTCTTAGGGTGAATATTGGATACCTGACCCTCTCAAGCGAGAGGGTTTATATAGAGCCCCCAGCGCGTGGCCAACGGTCCTATTTTCGGGGCGAAATAACTGTTTTCCCCAAAGAATAGGTAACTACCCAAACTAGCCGTTGTGTCGGGCAGGGTGCCCAAAACTAGCCGTTATGTCAGGCATAGGCATAGTTCCGGGCACCTGCCCATAGCTGTTCGGGGAGCAATGAAGCTGTGCGTGACGGGCAGTAATTCCGGGGAGGAACGTTGCCTTCCTTGCCCTGTTGGAGGGGCAGAAAGGTAACTTATTCCCCTTTGTGGATTGGACTTAGGAAATTTGGGCCGCTCTGGAGCAGAAGTGGATTGGGCCATGTCTAGCCATTGGTCCAGTCTAGAACAGGAGCCCCCCAAGTCGTTGCTCCCGAGCATGGGAGTGATGACTTAAGGACAGTTCGTTGCTCCGGGGAGCTAGCATGGAGTCGTCGTTTGAAGACGAGGAGGATTGTCTTAATGCGCCCGTGACCCCTGGTGTTCGTGAAATTAGTGGTCGAGACCTTGTTGCCCGGTGTTCGGGGAGAGTAACGGTCAGACGAATTGGAATTGATGGGATGCCACGTGTGCCTAGAGCTCCGTGTAGCAGTTAATAGGCAATGATGGCTAGTGGATAGCCATCATGGCCTACGAGCGCGTGTTCGCACGTGCCCCTTTTGTATAAAAAGGGAAAAATCGTTCCATTTGGAACTTTTTGCTCTAATTTCTCTCCATTTCCTTCAGCATTCTTGCCCGTAACCGCCGTCTGCCTACTCCGACCACTGCTTCAAGCTTCGAGCAGCTACTTTCGTCTACTTAAATCAAGTAAGTTTTATGATCCTTTGCTTGTTTTACTCCTTTTTGTTGTCAATGGTAGGTTGCATGTGGTTAGGGCTAGGTTTAGAGGACGAAATGAGTGAGTTTCCGGCGATTGTTGGTGGTGGACGGTGGCTGTGCCATTTTTCTACCTCTGACATGTCGCCGGAGTTAGTAGTATGTTTCAGCGAGCAGGGTGGTCCACGACGATGTTGCGACAGCCGTGTATGTGTGACCGCCGTGTCTGTTTATCTTCTGAGTGGGTGATGAGTTTTCCGGTAGGACATTCCCAGATTCCGGTGACGCTTTGCGATTTCTGCCGAAGCTTCAAACGGAAACTGGGTATGAGTACGGGGAAGCTCCTCGCTCGGGGATGATTAGCTTCGAGCGTCTCCTCACGGGGAGGTATCAGCTTTTCCTTTGATGTTAGGGCTTAGGCCGGGGATGTTGTCCTCAGCCCTTTGCACGCCCTTTCACTTGACTTAGCGGTGGAAGGGTGGATTTGATTTGTTGTCGAATTCACTTTCTTCTCTGCTTTTCAGGTGATCGTAATGGCGACGGGGCCAGATAGAGAGGTTATCCTAGATACATCCGAGGAAGAAACAGGCTCTTCGGAAAATAGTAGCTCGACGACGTCGAGCACCTCCAGTGATGTCGGGGAGGAAGAAGACTTGGAAGTTATGGACGAGGACGCCGCTGAAGGTCCTGATGAAGAATGGGAGGTGGCCGAGCCTTCTGAACATGTGTCCACTTTCGCAACATATTTGGGCGATGTCTTCACGGAGGTTGGACCAGAGGGGGAGTGGAAGGTGCACTTCCCTACTGAGGAAGAGCGGGTCTGCACGAACTTCGGGGACCGTTTTACGATGTATGAATATGCCTTTAAGGAGTTGGGCCTAAGGTTGCCGTTCACTGAATTTCAGCAGTCAGTGTTCATTCATTTGAGATTGGCCCCTACACAACTGCATCCCAACTCGTTGGCCTTTATCCGGGCGTTCGAGCTGGTATGTGAGCATCTCTCCATAGGGGTTACTCTCCCTCTGTTCTTCACTGTCTTCCATTTGAAAGGCAACTATCGGGGAGGAATTACGGCTGGGTTTCTTTGAAGCAGCCACGTAAGTTGTTCAAGCCTTTCTCCGAATCGATACGGACGTTCAAGGAGCGATATTATGCTGTCGAGCCCCTGTCTGAAGCTGCCCAGGACAGTATATACGTCTGGGAGATTGAGGTGGACGAGGATGGGAACGACCTGCGTGACGAGGAGGGGAAATTTATTGGACGGAGAATCTATAAGTTCCCCATCCATTGGGCGCCCGATCATTTCGCCAAGAAGCCCAATGACTATGTCCTCCAGTCGAACGAGCTCCACGGGCAGGATGTCGTGACGTATGAGGAGTTGGTGAAGTGGGTCAACTCCTTCTGGCTTGCTGAGTGCTGGACGAGCAAGGGTAATCCGATCTTCGAGGAAGATGGGAGTCAGAGGGTTGAGTGTCGATTTATCAATATTAAGGCACTGCTGGAGTGCAAGACCCCCGAGGATGCCGGGAAGCTACTTGGTAGTCTTAGTTGTTTAAATTTGTTTGCTTTATTTCTTTTCCTCGTATCTAACGTGCTCGTATTTTGTTTTTGCAGGTGAGATGCCTCAGGCTCATGACCGGGTTGTGAGGAATGCTCTCGCGAGGAACAAGGCCGGTGCGGCTCCTCCGAAGTCTCGGTTTACCGGTGCTTGTGCTTCTCCTCCGACGCAGTCTGCTGCGGGGACCTCTTCCTCTCCTACTCCTACTCCCCGGGGGTCTCCTCTTCCTTTGACCGCTCGATCCAAGCAGCCAAGAATCACTGACGCTGTGGATCTCACTCGGGCATCGGAGAAGGGGAAGTTCGAGCTTCCTCCTTGCATCCATGACAGGAAATTCTTCGAGGGGAACTCTCTGATTGTGCCTCGGGCGGAGTCTCTTTGCTTGGAAAGCATGGACCGCCCGAGCAAGAGGGCGTTGGTGGCTCAAGATGCTCCCGCCTTGGTCAGGATGCTGGAGATGGCAGCCGTTTACGCTGAAGGGGACTCTGCAACAGAGGCCGAACTTACCGCTGCTCGGGCTTCCATGGCGTCCCTCAGGGAAGAAGTTAAGGTTGCCGAAGATGCTCGGATGAAGGCTGAGGAGGAGGTGGCTCAGTTGAAGAATGAGAACTCCACGCTGGCGGCGGAGAAGAAAGTTGTCGAGGAGCTGGTCCAGCGGCTGAGGGCGGCCAATGCCCCGGGTGATGATGAGCCGGAAGATGTGAAGGCATTGAAGACGAGATCCGAGCTAGTTGCCCGTTTGCTGAAGGCCCAGGATGATGGTATTGTCGTCGCGGAGGAGTCTTTCGGGAACGTCGTGGCTCAACTGCGGGTGGTGAACCCTGAGCTTGACTTTTCTATCGAGAGCACCCACTATCTGGCGCATGTTGAGGATGGCCGGATCATCATGCCCGATGCTCTCCTTGAAGGGAATAACAAGGATCAGCCCGCGGAGGACCAGGGGCCTCAGTCCAAGCCTGCCGAGCATGTGGATGAGTGAGGAGTTTGTATTTTTAATGTTGTAATTTGTCCGGCCTGCGTGCCGTGTAACTGTTGTAATTTAATTTTTGGGGGGCGTGGCCCCCGTTTCATGTAACTTAGTACAATCGTGGCCCTTGCGGCCATTTGTTATGTTAAATTATTACATGTTTGATTCTGTCATCTGCATGATTTTACTTGCTTTTATTTTTCGCTAAGTGTTGTACTCATGCTCGTTGTGAATGTATGTCCGCCCGTGATAGGGGGTATTTGACTTGTGCGAATAATTTGGGGGGATTGCTCGTTGTAGATGCGTTCGGTAGTGAGGGGAACTGGTCGAACGGTCGGGGAATATCCTGGCGGGGGTGCGGAGCTCAGGTCGCGTTTGAGGCCTGAGTTCGCGGCGTGAACGTTCCATCGCGAGCTGGGGTTCTGCCAGTCATGGTACTTTGACGACAGCGATGCTCGATCGAGGACCGCTGTCGAGCAGTTACCCGGCTCGTTACTGAGCGAGGTTCTGCTTTATTCGTATGCGACACTTATACCTAGACGTGCATAGTGGTCGGTAGCTGACGTTTGTCGTTGCGACGGTCGAACCGAGAAACTAGCTGCAGTATTGTTTTAGCTTTTCAGCGTTCCATGGTCGAGCAAGTTCTTCCCCGGTGAGATGTTTTAGGTAGTAGGCCCCATTTTCCGTTTTAACTCAGACGCGATAGGGCCCCTCCCAGTTAGCTGCTAGTTTTCCTTCTCGAGAGTCTTTGTGGTTTCTTCTTAGAACAAGTTTTCCCACGTCGAACTCTCGTCGTATCACCTTGGCGTTGTGCTTGATGGTAATTTTTTGTTTCAGTGAGGCTTCGCGGAGGGCTGCTCCGGCTCGTATTTCCTCGACAAGGTCGAGTTCTTCTCGCAATGACTCGTCGTTCATCTCCTCGTCTAGGGGTGACTCTGTCCGCCTAGAGGGCACGTGAACTTCAACGGGAATTACAGCCTCGGTCCCGTGTGCTAGATCGGAAAGGTGTTTCCCCGGTCGTCGAGTGTGGAGTTGTGCGGTATGCCCAGAGTATGTTGTGCAGTTCCTCGACCCATGCCTTCTTTGTTTCGTCCAGCCTTTGCTTGAAGCCTCGAAGGATGACTCGGTTGGCTGCTTCAGCCTGTCCGTTTTTTTGAGGGTGCTCTACGGATGCGAAGTGCTGCTTCGTGCCCAGTTGAGCGACGAAGTCTTAGAACTTCCTGTCCGTGAGTTGCATCCCGTTGTCCGTTACTATCACTTGGGGGATACCGAAACATGCAAGGATGTTTCGTTTGTAGAAACGCAGGATGTTGAGGGCAGTTATTTTGGCTAGAGCTTCCGCTTCTATCCATTTTGTGAAATAGACTACACCCACTATTAGGTACTTGTTCTGTCTTGATCCTACCACGAATGGTCCTAGGATGTCTAGGCCCCACCAGGCGAATGGCCACGGGGAGGACATAGCCTTGAGCTCATTAGGCGGGGATAGGTGTATGTCCCCGTGTCATTGGCATTTATCGCATTTCTTCACGTGTTCTTTCGCGTCGTGCTGCATGGTCGGCCAATAGTACCATGCTCGGAGGGCCTTTCGGGCAAGCGACCTTCCGCCGAGATGTTGGGCGTTGATTCCTTTGTGGATTTCGCGCAGGATGTGCGCGACCATTTCTTCCTCGACACACTTGAGTAGCGGAATGGAGAATCCCCGCCTGTAGAGTTTATCTTCGACCAAGATGTAAGAGCAGGCTCTTCGCCTGACTGTGCTGGCCTCCTTTGGGTCAGACGGAAGTTCGTCTTTGGCGAGATAGTTGTAGACGGGGGTCATCCAACAGTTGTTGTCGCCGATCACCTGCACGTCGAGTGTTGGGGAGGCCTTCTCGATGCTGGGTCGAGGAAGTACTTCCTGTATGACGGATTTGTTTCCGCCTTTCTTCTTTGTGCTAGCTAGTTTGGATAGCACGTCTGCTCGCACGTTATGTTCGCGGGGAACGTGTTTCACTTCCACTATTGTGAACTTCGCCATCTCCTTCTTGACCAAGGCCAAGTATTCGGTCAGGTTGTCGTTTTTGGCTTGGTATTCTCTCCGGACCTGGAGGGCCACGAGTTGTGAATCCCTGCAAATGACGACTTCTTCTGCGCCCAGGTCCTTGGAAAGGCGTAGCCCCGCGAGGAAGGCCTCGTATTCATCCTGGTTATTGGAGGTTGGGAAGGACAAGGTGAGTGAAACTTCAACAATGATTCCTTCGTCGCTCTCCAGTATGATGCCCGCGCCGCTCCCTGCCGAGCTCGAGGCACCGTCAACTAAAATGGTCCATTTGTGCACTTCACTCGCGGGGGAGTCTACGAATGTCATTTCCGCGACGAAGTCGGCCAGAGCTTGGGCCTTGAGGGCTTTTCTACTTTCGTATTGGATGTCGAATTCGGACAGTTCCAACACCCATTTGAGCATCCGACCGGCCATGTCTGGTCGTCCGAGCAGCTGCTTTATGGGTTGATCTGTTCGAATCACGATCGTGTGAGCCAGGAAGTAGTGTCTTAATCTTCTGGCTGCGTTGATGAGGGCCAGCGCCACCTTCTCTATCTTTTGGTATCTTAACTCTGGTCCTTGTAGCACTTTGCTCGTGAAATATATGGGCTTCTGCCCGTCAGGTGTCTCGCGGATGAGAGCGACACTCACTGCTTCAGTTGCTACGGCGAGGTACAGGTACAATGTTTCGCCATTGTCCGGGCGACAGATGACCGGTGGCTCTGAAAGTGCTTATTTCAGATGGATAAGGGCCTTGTCATACTCCTCGGTCCATTCAAATGCTGCCTCCTTGCGGAGGAGTTTGAAGAACGGTAGGGCGTGCTGGGCGGACTTAGCCACGAAAGGGATAGTGATGCGAGCATTCCGTTGAGGGACTGAATGGATTTTTTAGACTTGGGCGTAGAAAACTCGGAGAATGCCCGACATTTATCGGGATTGGCCTCGATTCCCCGTTTCATTAAGTAGAAGCCGAGGAATTTGCCTGCCCGGACACCGAACGTGCATTTCTCCGGATTAAAACGCATTTTGTATTTCCTGGCCTGTTCGAAGACCTTTCTCAAATGGGCAGTATGATCGGTTTCCTCGTGGGACTTTACGATCATGTCATCCATGTAGACTTTGAGCATGTCGCCTATTTCTCCCCGGAATACCTTGTTCATCATTCGTTGGTACGTTGCTCCGGCGTTCTTCAGGCCGAAGGGCATTACGTTGTAGTAATAGTTGCCCGATTCGGTCATGAAGGCCGTATATTTTTTGTCGGACATTGCCATCGGAATTTGATTATAGCCCGAGTAGGCGTCCATGAATGATAAAAGTTTAAAACCAACAGAATTATCAACAAGTTTATCAATATTGGGGAGGGGGTAGGCATCCTTCGGGCATGCCTTATTGAGATTGGTGTAATCAATGCACATGCGCCATTTTCCATTAGATTTTTTAACTAATACAATGTTGGACAAACAAGTGGTGTACTTGGCTTCCGAAATAAATTTGGCCTCAAGGAGGTCCTTTACAGCTTTTTCAGCAGCATCCGTCTTCTCTGGGGACTGCTTTCTCCTACGTTGCGCTACGGCCTTGACGGCCGGGTCAATTGTCAGCTGGTGGCATGCAACGGATGGATCCAAGCCGGGTATTTCGGCGGCACTCCATGTGAAGAGGTCGACATTCTCGCAGAGGCATGCTTTGAGCCGATTCCTCACGATGTCGGGCAGGTCTGCTCCAATCTTCACTCCCCGCTGAGGGTCGTCGCCGAATAGAACGATCTCGAAGTTGCCATCCGGTATTGGGCGCATCGGATGGGAGCCGCTACTGGACGATGTGGACGGGTTGGCTGAAGCTGCCCGTTCCTCCTACTGGTCTTCTTCCTGGAAGCGACTGTCGAGGTCGATGGAGTCGACCTGGGGAAGAGGCTTGGCTTCCTCGGAGCTGCTTGGCAATGCTGGCTTACCTGATGCTTTTGGCTTGGATGCAATGGCGTTGAGCCCCTTTGTAGCTGCCTCGAAACACCTACGTGCAGCTTCGATGTCGCCGTGGAGGGTGGCGACCATCCCTTTTGAAGTGTAATACTTCATCTTCAGGTGGACTGTTGAAGGCACCGCTACCAACTCGGCCAGAGTTGGCCTTCTGAATATGCACTGGTAAAGCGACGGGCAGTCGATCACTAGAAATTATACCTTGACAGATCTGGCCATCTCAGCTGACCCGAAGGTTACGATCAGTTCGACGTAGCCCCACGACTTGGTCACTGATCCGTTGAATCCCTGTAAATTGGACCCTTCCGTCATACCCCAAATTTGTCCTACCTGTATATAATTTTCTCATTTTCACCCTAGCCCTAACCTTGCATATCATGTTATTTTCACCACCTATGCATTCCATTAGGTCATGGCTTGCATTCATCTGACTTTATTTTCATTTCGCATCATTCGCATAGCATAACACGCCACTCATCTTGCATACTGTCTAAAATGTCAGCAGGAGTAGAATTCTCGGGTTTACAAATGAACCAGTCAAAATGAAAGTCTGTCCTGATTAATTTCTGATAAAATTTTTTATTTCTCCGATCGATTTATCCCATGCTGATAATTTTAGTGTTGTCTTTTTAGGGAATTTCGATACCCATTTTTTTTAATTCGCTTTTATTCATTTTATTTTATTTGCATTTTTTTTAGTTGAAAAAATCTTTTAATTAATTTAGAATTAACTTAGGTTTTTTTAGCTAAATATTTTTAATTAAATTAATTTTAATTTAGATAATTAGGATTTTACTTAATTTTACTTATTTAATCATTTTCTTTTATTAATCTAAAATTAATCTAGATTTGTTTTTATAATTAGGATTTTATTCACTTAATCATTTTTTTCTATTATTTTTTTGCTAATTAGATTCATTTAAATTTATTTGATTTATTTCATCATTTTTTTTATCAAGTCCATTCATTCAAAAACTTCTAAAAAATAACATAAACACTTAACCATTCTTTTAGCCCATTTACAATTAGCAAGCCCATCATCAGATACAACCAAAAAAAACTTTTGATACATTTTTACAATAAAATTTGAAAAGATAATGCTTTATTCTACAGCATATGAACCGTATCTCTATGCCATCACAACGTACCACCACGCTACCATCCAAAAACAAAAAAGAACTACAACGACAACACTCTCGCACTGTGACCAATTCCTGCACCTGCTATTTCCTCTGCTAGCTCCCAAACGCAACAACACACTGCCACTACGAGCCAAAACCTGCTACACCAGAAGCTTATAGCCCTGCTACACCAAATCAACAGACAAAAACAAAAGGGCAGAAGGTACAACAAAACATATTCACTGTTTTTGCGTAACACATTTTCAGCATCAAAAAGTGGTAACAGAACTTGCAAGAGAAAGGATTCCGAAGAAGATTTTCAACCATAAACCTAGCTTCTTCAATATAAAAAGGGAGAATAGCAAGAAACTGAGGACGGACCTTGGCTATGTAAAATATCGGTGAAAAACTCCTTCTTGGGGGGATCCCAAAAAACTCAACAAAACATACAACACCTTGCCACCATACTCTCCACTCTTCTTCCAACATAATACCTCCGTTTTCCAGCCATCAAAGCACCAACTTTCCACTGTGCATCAGTACCATTCATTCACCCAACTAACCTGCAACAGTGTTCTTCTCAATAGAGTCCATCTTGTGTATCAAATTTTGTACGGTGATTTCAAGGTTTATCAGCTTTTGAGCATCTGAATCAAGTCTTTCTAAAACCTTTATCTTATACTCTTCAAACTTTTCCTTGTTCATCACTAACATCACACTAAACCTTGCTGATAACCTTCTCAAACCACCTGTTTTGTTTCCCATACAATGACCCTGTTTCTCATATTACACCCAGTGACCTCCACTTGGAAACGAAAAGCAAAAATCCAAATTTTTACAGCCTAGAATCAAGCTGAAACCTCACTCGCAGAATGTTCACTCAAAAGAAGAGGAAGTTGCGTACTCAGAAGGCAAAAAAAGAACAAAGTACCTCGGTGTTAATACATACTTTCATTTGCTGGTATAATCTTCTTCTCCTTCGCCAATAATCCTTGTTTTATTGATCTGTGTTGTCTGCTAGCGTTGAACTTTCATTTGTTTTAGAGAGAGCCACGAGAGAGAAAATGAGAGATTTGGGGTGAGGGAGTCGAAAATTAAGAGTTTGATAGAGAGATTGTCGAAAGAGAGAAGAGAGCGTGCGTGATGATGAATCGCGTGAGAGAGCAAAAAAGCAGAATGTTGAACGAGAATGAGAAGAGGGTATCGTGTTATCTAGGTTTTCCACCCTTCCTTTCTTTGTGGTGATCCGAACCGGGTTAGGTTCAACCCGTCCAGAAATCTGATTGGGTCTTGGGCCCTTGCAATTTCTTTGCTAATCTCACCCCTGGACGTATTTAAGGCCCTAAATCTGATTTTAAATACTCTTATTAATAAGTTATAAAAAGAAGAGCATTTTTTTACAAAAAAAGGTTTTCCATTAAGTGTTTTATTTAGACTTAGTTTTCTTTTTAAATTTAGTTTTTTTTCTTAATTAGTTTTAGACATAAATTAGAGATTAATTTAGGAAATTAGAAATTTCATTTAATTAGGATTTTGAGCAATTTACTCTTAGTAATTAGGGATTAGTAATTAGGCTTAGTTATTTAATTTTAGAATTAGTTACCTATTTAGATTAATTTAGAATTTCCCTCCTTAGTCTAACCTTAGAATTAGGTTGTTAACTTTGCTAACAGTTTTGACTATTATCTTCTCCCCCATTATCATTTCATTTGTGATCTTTATGTGATGTTTATACTTTTCACTTATGGATTAATATCATGCTTTGATTATATTTGTCATTCCTCATATGTTTGTTCAAGCCAATCCCGTGCAAACTAATACCTTGATTTAAAAATCAAGCCATTTTCAAACACCTTGTAAGTCGATTGTTTTCACGATTGCCATCAACCTCACATAGCCTCCTCTTGGTCTTTATACAACGATACTTGTTGCACATTTCACTTTGGTTTACATGCATATGTGTGATTGTCATACTTTAATTGTGGTTTGATTATTCTCGCTTGAGTAATTGCATCCCTATCCCATAAGATTAAAATTAACCTTTTTTTACAACAATAAACAAGCTTGATCCAACATCAAGTGTTTTTTCAAATTAATAGCAACTCATCCTCAAGTTCACTTGATCCATATATCAAGTTCCTTACCCTCTTGTAAGTTGAGTGCTTTTGCCTCGCCATCGACCTTACCTTGAACCACTAGGACCTCTTTTCCATTAGTTCAATCCTTTAACCATTTCACACGCAAATTCAAACCTCGATCAACATCGAGCATTTTTCAAATCAAATAAAAACATTTAATCATACTTAAACACTTTTCTTAAAAGGAGAAAAGGGAGTAGAATGGAATCTTCGATTCTTCTCCTCAATTATTTGGGCCCGAGGAATCTTTCTTAAGTTCAAGCAATTGTCTTCTTTAAAAGATCCATAATGCGATTACATATCAAACCCTTTTTTACAATAAATCAAATCAAATCTTCTTTTCTTAAACACTTGGATGAAAAAGAGAGAGAGTCGGTTCTTCGACTAGCTTTCCCGATTACTTGGACCCGAGGAATCCTTCTTAAGTTCAAGTAATTGTCATCTATTTAACATACTCTAACCATATTAAAACTCTTTCATATTAAGGGCGAAAAAGAGAGAGAGCCGGTTCTTCGACTCGCTTTCCCGATTACTTGGGCCCGAGGAATCTTTCTTAAGTTCGAGTAATCGTCACCCAATCAAAATACGAACACATTAATCCAACTCCTCGCCGACGTGCGATTAAAACTCTTTTCATAAAGAACATTGTTTAGTCCATTCTTCCACGCATATAAACTAGTGCTTCAGCCTCCCCTAGCGAGCAGACAAGCCAACGTTTAGCAGTTAGAATGCGAATTAAACACTCGTTCGTTTAAAAAACACCAACTAACCGTAGTCCCACGAACTACGAATGCTATGACTTTCCCATTGCACGAGGGAATACGCAGGCACAAGGGTTCTAATCCTTGCCGAGCACCCTAATAAAAAACCACCCATCTTCCCCTTAGAAAACAATATCTGTCTTAGAAGAAAACAAACAAACCTAGCTAACATTTCACCCGAATCGAATCAAGAGGTTCCCGTTGAGTACAACGGACGTAGAGGGTGCTAATACCTTCCCTCTTGCGTAACCGACTCCCGAACCCGAATTTGGTTGCGATGACCATTTTCTTATCCTTTCAAAGGTTTTCTCGATATTTTCCTTTCCCTTTTTTGGGATGAATAAAGTTCGGTGGCGACTCTATTTCGAACAGTTTTTTCCGCGTCCATCGTGAGGATCGTATTTTTCGAGGTACGACACCTACATAGGGGGTAAGGTGCGATTCGTCCAGCTGAAGCGTTGAGAACAGCTGGGAGTACATGATGTCGACCGAGCTGCCCTGGTCGACGAGTATTCTGCGAACGTCGAAGTTCGCCATTCGGGCTCTGACGAGCAAAGGTATGCTCGAGTTTGGGGATCCGCCGAGGAGCTCTTCCTGGTAGAAGGAGATGGGTACAGAGCCTTTCTGGGCCTGATCGAGCGTGGTCACTTTATTGGAGCTCGTGTTGATCAGATGCTCGAACTTGCGTTTCACGGAGCCCACAGTGACTTTGTTGAAGCCCCCGCCAGAGATGACCATGGCGGAGGGAAAAGTCTCCCACGGGCTGTGGACCACGAAATAAGCAGGGGCGCTGAGCCCGTCCGGGACGTATAAGTCCTCCGGTCGCGATATGGACATAGCGACCTGTATGTTGTCGTCTTTCGAGGAGGGCACTTCCTCCTCTATCTTCTTGGACTCCTGGGCATCTTGCCGAAGAGTGTCCTTCTTCTTCGCGAACTGTTTCAGCTGCCCGTCCCTGATCAGTATCTCAATGGCATCCTTCAGATGGATGCAGTCCTCCATAGTGTGGCCGTGACTCTTGTGGAAACGGCAATATTTTGATTTGTCTACGTTTAGTCTGTTCGGCAGTTGCTTAGGGAAGCGGACCCCTACCTGCTTAAACTCCGAATTGGCACATTCAGACAAGATCTTTCCCTAGAGACGATCAGGGGAGTGTAGTCATGGAACCGCCCGGAGGGTCCCTTGTTGTCACGGGAGTCACGAGGACGATCCTCGCGCCTCCGTTCACCCCGACGAGATGTCGAGGCTTCCTCTCCTCTGGATGCCCGAGCATTCTCTTGATGGCGTGATGCTCGGACGTTGCTGGCCGCAACCTTCTCTTCGTATTGAATGCGTGATTGGGCTTTGAGTAGGAGGGCGTCTAAGTTCCTCGGTGGTGCGAGGCCAATGGCTTTAGAAAACTCGGAGCCTGGGCGGAGCCCTTGCTCGAGCAGAAACTTCTTCATTTCGTTCGTTGTAGGGACTTGTACAACTTCCTTGTTGAACCTCTCGATATATGCGCGAAGAGGTTCATCTTTTCCTTGGATTATGGCTCCAAGGGAGGCCTCAGTTTTGGGGTGGCGGCGAGATGCCGTGAAGTGCCACGAGAACATCCTGCCCAGTTGTCTCCACGAGGTAATGGACTCCTCGGGTAGTTGCTTGTACCATGTCATTGCTCCTTTTCGGAGCGTGGTCGGGAACAGTCGGTATTTGATGGCGCCTCGTACGCTGCGATAGTCTAACAGCGCATCGATGTTCTCGATGTGCTCGTCGGGGTCAGTGGTTCCGTCATACGTGCCAAGTGACGAGGGTTTCTCCAAGCCTTTTGGGAGACGGGTAGCCAAGATCTCCTGGGACAACGGGCCGCGAGGCTCGTCGTCGCTGCTAGAACTGGTGTATGATGGGGACCGAATGGGATGCTCGCGGAGGTGGTTCCTCCGGGGAGAAGGGGAGCGGTTCCTTCACGGAGAAGGTGATCGGTTCCTTCGAGGGGAAGGTGAGCGGGCCCGTTCTTTTGACTTGACCGACAGAGATTGTTCGTTCCTCTGAGTCCTCTTGTGGTCGTGAGCGTGTTGGTCACGCGGGGAGATCTGGTCGCGCTTCCGGGCTGCGCGAGGATCAGGCACTTGGCGCATTCTTCGGTCAACGTCTCTCCGGGGATGCGGGCTCCTTGATCGTCGCTGGTTCCTCCGCGTAGGAGGGGATCTTGGACGGTTGGACTCTTCTAACGCCTCAATCTTCTCGTTTTGCTGCAGGATCAGGGTGTTGGTCTTGTTGATTGCTTCCAAGAGGGCTGCCACGGCTGGGTCGGCGTTGGGCGGAACAGAAACGGGCTGGACACCAAGTGAAGACTGATCATTGTTGCGATCAACAGGGGTAGGGGAAGGAGAATCAGTGGCTCCTTCCCTGAGGAAACGGGTATCTCGGAGGAGAGATGACTGGCCATCAACGTCAGATTTGTTGACGGGGAAGATAGTGGTTTGGAGAGCATCCTTGGTGCGATCTTGGGAGGCCATGATCGTGATGATGTTTGAGAATTGTTTTGATCTTCGGCTTCTGAGGAAAGAAAGACGGGGAGAACAATGGTTCCTACAGACGGCGCCACTGATCGTGAAGGCTGGATCAGATCCTGTAGAATTCGGCCGCCAAGTGCGTCAGGGATGCTGGTCGTATGGAGAGGAGGGGGTGTACCTGCAAGGTACTCTGACGCTCAAGCAAGAAAGGGTCAGAGAAAAGGGGCAAGTACAAAGTATGCATTCTTAGGGTGAATATTGGATACCTGACCCTCTCAAGCGAGAGGGTTTATATAGAGCCCCCAGGGCGTGGCCAACGGTCCTATTTTTGGGGCAAAATAACCGTTTTCCCCAAAGAATAGGTAACTACCCAAACTAGCCGTTATGTCGGCCAGGGTGCCCAAAACTAGCCGTTATGTCGGGCATATGCATAGTTCCGGGCACCAGCCCATAGCTGTTCGGGGAGTAATGAAGTCGTGCGTGACGGGCAGTAATTCCGAGGAGGAACGTTACATTCCTTGCCCGGTTGGAGGGGCAGAAAGGTAACTTTTGCCCCTCTGTGGATTGGACTTAGGCAATTTGGGCCGCTCTGGAGCAGATGCGGATTAGGCCATGTCTAGCCATTGGTCCAGTCCAGAACAGCTATGCATTGACTCCCATCAATTTTGTAGGTTTGAATGCTTTTGATTCTTGGATATGGCTTGACTGGTTTGTGCACAATTCATGCCACCTTTATGTACCACATAAATGCAAGATAACAAGAATTAAATTCATGGACTTGTAAAAGTGATTCTCACATGCCAAAGGATATAATTCTTGACTTGTATGGCTATATGCTATGATTCTTCTGCAGAGGGCAAGTGCATTGCATGTTTGATGTTGACCATGTATGATGATTGTTGGAATTAACCCAAAACCTTTTGGGAATTCCTATTCAATCTTGATCTTAAGATTGTTAACAAAACACGCAATGACAATGAAAAAAGGGTTAAGAAAGAAAAGAAAGAGAAACGTTGGAGAAGAAGATGAACAATTTTCTGCAGATAACTCTCTGCCCACAAACTGTGGAAAATCTATTATTTCACTTGCAACTACAAACCGTGAATACAATTTCTCAATTCTAAGCTTATTACAAAATAAGGGTTTCTCCCTATTTATAGATTTAGGTTAGCTTGCACCTCAAGCCAAGGCCCAAAACTATAAAAGCCCAAAATAGTTATCATTACTAAAATAGGCCTAAGTCGAAATCCCGTGTGAAGGAACCTCCTTCGACACTTAAACACAAGGAATTACAACTCAACACACCACCTAACTCATTGTGTCTAAGCTGTCTACATTCATCATGGCTCTTAGTCTTCTGAAAACTTCGACCTGCACTCCCTTCGTCATGATATCTGCAATCAGTTTCTCAGTTCTGCAGTGTTCCAAGTTCATCTTCCCTTCTGCTACCTGCTCTCGAAGATAATGGAACCTCATTTCGATGTGCTTGCTTCGATCGTGTGCTATTGGATTCTTCACCAAGTTGATAACTGACATGCTGTCGATCTTCATGGTAATTGTTCCTTGACTCTTCCCTGTAATCTCTTCGACCAAGTTCACCATCCAGGTTGCTTGACATACACAAAGAGAAGCAGCTATATATTCTGATTCGCATGATGACAATGCCACTACTGGCTCCTTTCACGAACTCCAAGCAACTGGTGCACCACCTAACATAAACACATATCTGTGAGAGCAAAAATTGTCTCTACAAGTCAATCTATGTTTTGATGATAACAATAAGTATTTGTGAAAGAACCATTTTATGGTCTAACGTGTGTTGTGTGCAAATCATAAGAACTAAAGACATCAGAACTAACATGCACTAGCTAGATGTACTATGATTGAATATATACATATGCGAAGTTACTATGTGTGACTAAAGTCGCGAGAAGCAAGAACGCTTCTTTATCTAGTCATGATCAGCCAGATCCAAGGATGCCAAGATTGCTGTTGCAATGATCTTGTGGATGCTCTCTGAAAGTGATTGAGATTCTGAAGATAGCGAAGCTTCTGAAGAAGTACACTCTGAAAGAACCAAAGTGCGGAAGACTCCTATGACTTGAAGTTCTGATGGCTGAAGGCGCTGAAGACCAAGTGTAGAAAGAATCTGAAGACTTATGAGTTATGAAGATCAAGGTTTCAAATATCAAGTTTTGAAGACTCTGAAGACAGGTTCTGAAGATTCAGAAGACTTGAAGCAGAAAAGAATAACGTTCTTAAAGACCAAGTGCTGAAGTTCTGAAGAATGATTCCTAATGGACTTCTTCAACCGACTGAAGACTTGAAGCATCAGATATTCTGCTAAGAAGACTCCACTCATGCTTCATCAAATTAACATCAGAAGCCACTGAAGTTTTGAAGTCTAAATATTACCGTTGTGAGTTAAATGTACACACTACCCAAGAAAAGATGTCCGGTCACTTCTACCTCTGCAAAAAGGAGATGTGTCAGTACAACTCATTATATCACAACGTCTGTTTTCCAAATAGCCAACAGTATTCTCAAATGGCTATATTTCTACTGGCTAATTAATGGAAATAGTTTTTGCTTCTGATGTGTCGATCACTTGTAGAATCACGAACTGAATGTTCATCTACAAAATTGACCAAGTCATTGTGAAGATAGCCACAACGATGAGTTCTCGTTGTAACACTTAGAATATTCAAAAGCTATCATTATATCACTGATGGCAATTATTGTTGAAACTCAAGAAGACAAATCAACACAACAACAACAATCAAGAACAGAAGTTGTTGATGAAGAAGACAACATTGAAGATCTGTCAAGTCATCAACCTACCTTCTCGTCAGGACTACATTGAAGATCTGAAGCAAGGAGTTGCTGCTCAAAGCTTGCTCAACCAAGAAGACGAAGAAGAAGAAGATCTACAAGATGTCAACAATTGTAATATCTAAATACATCTTTGTAGTTTCTTAGGAAAGCAAGGAGCTGTTGCTCAAATCTTGCTTGAACACATGTGTGTGTTCTTTGTACTTAAACTTAGGAGAAACTTGCTTATTAAGAAGAACAATTTGTAATCTCCAGTTTGCCAATTCAACTAAATGAATTGAGACTCCTCCAGTGAACGTTATATCCAGAATGGATCCCTGAACGGTTCAGCTGTGAGTTAAGGACCTTGAGTAGATCACGTGGTGATCAGAAACTTGAGATGACAATGGCTGGGTGTCATTGTGGAAAATCCTGAAATATGGTCAGTAGCGTTATATTCATTGTGATGAATCCCTGAACAGATAGCTGTGAAATCCCAGCAGTGGGTCTGCTCGGTCAATAAACGTTATATCCTGTTGGATCCCTGAACGGTTCATTGGGTTGTTAGTCACAATGCGGCTGTGCAAGTTATTAGTCACCAGCGTGGGCCGTGCAAGTGTAATCATGATTTGGTTATAGTGGAGTAAGACCTTGTGTTCAAGGCAAAATCACCTGAGGAGGGTGGACTGGATTAACCCGCGTGGTGAACCAGGATATATCATGTGTCCTTTACTCTCTTGCTTAGTATCTCTATTTATGTTTCTGCATTGAATATCAGAACCTCAGATTAAGCAAAGTCAGAACCTTGCAGCCTATCTCTGATAAGCTTCCGCACTGCAAGTTCTGAGTATCGTATCTGATGATCAGAACCTATATGGTTCTCATGCTCCATAGTTAAGAGATCAGAATCTCTCAACGAACTTTGAAGGTTCTTGAGCGTCTCTTTAACAAGATGCGAAAAGTTAAGAAAAGAGTAAATTCACAATTCAAACCCCCATTTCTTGTGTCTTTCTCGCACCTTCAATTGGTATCAGAGCCCCGGTTCTGTTATTGATTTACATCAAACACTTAACAGTGTCAGAAAAAGATCCAGATGTGGTGCGTAGAAGTACTCTGGGTGAGATTGAAATCCACTTACAATTTTTGTAACAGTTCAGCAGTTGACTGTGTACAAAATTGTAATCAATCTGATTACTTCTTGAGCAATTCAATGATTCTAGATGAAGTCTCATTAAAAATTGAAGAATCAGCTGATAAGATAAATTCATCAGATAAGAAACTGTATCTATTGAATGCTCATCCTGGAAAATACGTGTGGATAAAACCACGTATATGCTTAAAAGATGAAGCATCAGAAAGCAAGAAATCTTGTTTGTTGAAGATTAATTCTTTATGAGTTTTTGAGATGTTTTCAAGAAACGGATTAGGTCCACCCTTGACTTTCTCGCTTGAAACTCATTCAGAACCTCTTCATTTAAAGAAGGAAGATTGTTGTTCTAAGACTTTGAATTTCAGAATGAAATCTGTTAAAGCCAGAATCTTGAAAATTCAAATTATTAAAAAAGATTCTGAACGAACTCTTAAGCCTTAATTGATTCAGAAATCAATCTCTAATAACTTGAGATTATCCTAGTGGAATCAAATGTTGATAATCTGATTTTCGTCAGATCAAGTGTTCTCAGAACCACTTGAGCTATGAAATTAGAAGCTATCAATCCAGACATCTAGGTTCTCTAACTGATGTCTTAAAAGATGACGTTAATGATGTTCTTTTGAAGAAATCAGTTAACTCATAGATATGCGTGACCAACCTAAATAAGTTGATCAACATTGTGAGAACAAGAGGCTTCATGCAAACCATGTCCTGTGTCGTACATTTGAGTTATGTGATAATGCTTTGTTCTGAACAAGTTTTGAAACAAACTCAGAAGCTGATGTGTTAATTCTTCACTGTATAACCTCTAAAAGGTTCTCACTAATCTTGTGAAATCAACCATCTTTCAAAGAAAAGAAATTCTCACAAACGCAAATTGAATTAAGGCTATGAAAGGAGAACTCAACCAATTCTCAAAGTTTGTCGTTTAAAATTCAGATCCATAACTTAAGAACTGTATCGGAACCAAACAAGTTCTATGGATCAAGGAAATGAGAAGTGAGAAGCAATCAAAAACAGATGTAATATGTTGCTTATGAATGGGGTCATCAAATAGAATTTATTGTTCACTCAGTACTGCTCCCAAGCATATGAGTGTCAATTTTCCTTCAGAACATTCATTACATCGCCTTACCAAAAGGATTACATGTAATTGGCTAAGTTCAGATGAAGTGGTCACTATGATCATGTTAAGTCTTAATCTCGGTTATTATAATCTAGAGAGTTGATGGACAAGGTTGAACAAGAAAAGAGAGAAAGCTGTAATTCAAATAGGATCACATTCCAAGAAAATATTCATTTTCCTCAGAAGTCAGAACACAAGCGTATCTTGAAGAACCCAAGAAATCTCTGCAGCTTACTCAGAAATAGGCAGAATCAGAAAGATGCTCAAAGATTCAGAAGTCAAAAAGGAATGCTTTCACGAAAAGAGTTAGCTAAAAGATTCTTGTCAAAAAATTATGCATCCTTAAGGTATGGCCTTTTACTTTTCTTCATTAGCATTTTTCCTAATTCATATAAAAGTCTGAACGCTACAGGATTTAAGCTAGACATTTTTTTAATCATAATTACGTGTGTCAGTGTCCATAACTCTAACCTTAGGTCTAGAGCGAGTTAAAATTCTAATACGTCTTTTCAACTGTACCGTCAACACATTTACTTCTAGCCTTGGAACTAATAAAACTTGTGGGCTTTATAATTAGCTATCATAACTTTGTGCTCCTCACATTCTAATTCCCCTCTTAGGGAGAATCATAATTAAGTTAGGCTCTCCTTCTTCAATCATCCTTCTATCCAGGATGTCCTCACACAATATCCGTGGAAAAATTGATGACCTTGAACTTCTAAAGGAACAAACTCTCTCCATAAATCAACTACCTCTTCTTCACAAGTCAAGTCTTTTCTCAGGACTTAAATTTCAAAACTGGGAGAACTATTTCTCCATGCTTGATGGACCAATTTATCCCAAGCTGGTAACCGAATTCTAGGAAAATGTTCGGTCTTTGGAATATGCTGCTCGCAAGGATGTTATTTTATCTGTTGTTACTGGTTGCCCAGTCATGATTAATCCCACCATCATCTCTACGGCCATTGGTTGTATTAACGATGGTCTAATAGTGGAAGATAAAGTTGAACAAGTCTGTCTGGACGGACACTTGCATGTGTCATACCCCAAATTTTGACCACTAAGATCTCCCATCATTGTGCAAATCATCATCACAATATGGATGAACCATCAATTCTCATCAGTCTCCCCAAAGATGGGTGAGCACTCACTACAAACAATAATTAGGGTTTCAAGCCCTCTCAGAGCTTTTAGACAAAAGATCAATCAAGGAATGACATTATCTTCAACTTTTCTAAGCCTCTCAAATACTTATAAAGGATCAAGAGGACTCCCACCTCAAGGACTAAGCACAAGGCTGCAACATTCTGAGTGGATTAAGCCTCAAGATCACCAGTGTCACCAAATTAGGGTTTGGTCGACCAGGGCCACCAGAAGGAAATTTTCCTCTGGGAATGAGCCAATGCTTCAAAGCATAACCTAAAATACTCCATGGGACATCATGGACCCAATCATCAATTCAATTTAGCCTCAGGGGATGCATTCATAAAAAATCAGGAATCAGGGTTTCTTGACCTAATTCACCCCTAAGCTAACTTTTAGGACAAATTATGAGCCAAGACCTCAAAGGAGGATTTGAGGGTCTCTAATACACCACATTTATCCATTTGCAACAATGGATTGATCCAAGAAGCTTGATTCCCAAGTTTCAAGTTCATCAGAACCACAGTTAGGGTTTCGCAGAAAAAGTCAAATGTACCTTTGACTTTTGACCAAGACATGCTCCCAAACCTTGGGACATGATTTAATACACCCTATAACACCTATGAAATCAATCCATCAAGTTTGATTTAGGTCAATGACTTGATTTCATAGAGGATCGCACAGTTTGGAATTCATCTGACAAAAAGTCAACTGTGCACAAAAGTCAACTTTGACTTTTTGAGATTTTTCACAATTATGGTTCTTTGAACCTAAAATGATGTTAATGTGTGATTGGAATCATCATTCATCAAGAAAAATCAAGAAAAGTGGGATAACTTGTAAAAGGGGTAACCATAAAAAACTTAGAAATTTTTCTAAGTTATGGAACAAAGTGGCTAGGGTACCAACTTTGGAGGATCATAACTCATTCAAATCTGGATTTGTAGCTCTCATGGCACTCTACAAAAGCTTCAAACATAACTCATTCCAATTCCTCATGGATTTTAAGTTATGGAATGATCAAAATCACAAAAAGTGAAAATGTCACTTTTTTCCAACACTTAGTGAAATTTTCACTAAGTCAGAATCTGCCTTCACTTTTTTCCAAATGTAGGGGCATTTTTCACTTGGATCCAAAAAGTATCAAAACCAATTATGATCAAACAGTTGTTGTACCATATGGGGGTTTCCAAAATGACCAAGAACTTCACCAAATTCAACTTGAGCCATGAGATATGACATTGGCAATCTGCCTTGCTGAAAACTGCCAAAGCAAGGCAGATTTGTACATTTTGCTCGATTTGCCAAATTTGTGCAAATGACAAGCACACTTATCCATCTGAACACCTCAAGGGGAGACCAAGAAGGAACCAACTCTGATCCCAAGCCTCCCAAGTCCTTGGAACTAAAAATAGCATGCCAAACCTATAAATCCCTAAAGAGGGGACAAGACTCCAATTTTGTTTTAGAGCATTCAATGGATGCACTAAGGTGGCATGGACTGAGCCATTTCCTACTGAATTCAGTCAAGACTTATCTAAGACCAAGGGAACCAGCAGCCTGTGCCCTAACCTCTAGTCAATGGCTAGAGGAGACTTGGATTCTCATTGCTCAACATTGGCCAAACCTATGCAGCAGTTGCCATTCACTATTCCTTGCAAAACAAACTTGCTCTACTATAAAAAGAGCTCATTTGTGATCAGTTTGAGTACACCAAAGCCATCAAACGAATGCTTTCCTCAAAATCTCCTTCTTCACTCCAAAATTGCCTTCTAAAGCAAGTCACTATCGGGTTTTGAGTATGAGTGCTATTCCAACCAAACCAATCACACACACCTCATAAACATCATATAGAAGTGATTCAAACACTCACATAACATCTGGAACACCAGATTCTCAAAATCACCAGCCATCTGCATAATCCTTTGACAGATTTGCTGTTGAGGTGCCAAATCAAGTTCCAGCTCAATTCAATCCACTCCAAGCATCCAGACACACTCCATAGCACCTTGGGAAGCTGTCCATATCCTTGGAACCAAGCTGCAACACCTCTAACACAAAACACCATCACCAGCTGCAAGAGGTAAGCATGAGCTCTTCTAACTCTATGATCCATGCATTTTTTGCTGCATAATAATTTGGCCATATGTTCATAATCATGCATGAAGTGTTTTCCCTCAATCAATTGCTTTGTTTGAATCGTGTATGGAATTTCTGAGCCTTCATGCAAATTTTAGGGTTCTTGAGGTTTCTCTTTGATTTATTATTCCATGCTTAAAATAAATGAAATTAAAGACCATATACATGATCGTGAGGTGAAAACGAGTAGATTGATATGTAGATTGCATGTTATCATCAAGTATTCAGTGAGATTGGATAGAAAACGCAAATCTGCAGAAACAGAGGGTGGCGCGTGTTCTTGCCATGTTCTTGGCGCCCCTTTTGAAAATTCAAATATTTGAATTTTGTGATTTTATTTAATTAATTCAAAAATTAATTTCTCTCTAAATTTTAATGATTTTGAGTTGATTCTTTTTTTAATAATTCACAAAAATGTTAAAATATTTTATTTTCCCAAAAAATCCCAAAAATATTATTTATTTCATATACTTGATATTTTTCTAAAGAATTAATATTTTAAATGTTTTTGACATTTAAAATATTTTCTCCTTCTTGATTTTTCAAATTTTAGTGATTTCCAAACATTTTGTGGATCAAAACCTGATTTTTGAAACATTAATCCAAAATCACAATTTGTTTTCCACATGTTTAACAATTTTGATCATTTTAATTAAATTTTTTATTCAATTAAAATACATTTTGAAAACAAATTAGGGTTTTTGATTAATTCAACCCTCATCAAACTTTTTCAAACACTTTGGGCCTCTTATAGAGTGTAAGACCCAACCCACTTTGAAAACCAAAACATTTTGGGCCTCAGTCATTGTATAAGACCCACTGCGTTTTCAAAAACCTCGGCACAATCACCATTTTCAAACAAACATTTTGGGCCTCTCCTTGAGCTGTAAGCCCCATCACTTGTACAAAAAAAAAATTGGGCCTCTAATAGAGTGTAAGACCCAACCCCCTTTTAACCAAAACTTTTTGGGCCTCAGACATGATATAAGTCCCTCTGTGTTAAAAGAGAAATCTCGGTGTGATCGTCAATTCAAAAACAAATCATCTGGGCCTACCCTCGTGTTATAAGCCCCATTATTTTTCTTTAAACACCTTTGGGCCTCTTGAGAGAGTGTAAGACTCATCCCTTTGTACAGAAAACCTTTTTTGGGCCTCAGTCACTGGTATAAGTCCCTGTACAAAACAACAGTGCAATCACTGATAAAACCTTGGGCCTCTCCTTGAGCTGTAAGCCCCAAAAATCTTTTCAAAGCACTTTCTCCTTTGATTTTGAATATAATATTGTTATCAAAGCTTTCTTTGTTGAACAACTAACCAAACAACATGGAAGCTCTACAACCGAGTAAGTGTTTACCCGCTTTCTTTATCCGCTTTCATATATATATATATATATAACTGTATTATGGGGCTGCTCACCGTAAGTCTTCTTTCACAAACTTTTATATACTTTTCAAATATCAACTATGTAATACTAGTATAGCTATTTAGAGTTTTCCCCGACAACTACGTCTAGCACTAGGTAAAGCCTCGTTGGTCACTCTAAAAATACAAGCAAAACTAGATCCCCATAGGATTACCAGACACAGTCTTCCCTCCTCTTGGGGTCAATCAATATGGAGACGTTAAAGGCAGCATTCTCCGTGAACCCTTTCTCAGACTGTCACCCTTAGACATTGTCAAAGAAACTCTAAATCCCCAGAGATGATCTTTTCTCTGTGAATGGCATATCTTGAGTTTCTTCCGAATTCTCGGACTTTCCTGGCTTGATCAATTCTCAGTGAATGGCATGTCTTGAACTTCTCGGGGTTTAGGGACCCACAGGCTTCTTAAAAGCATCCCCGCCTCCTCTTGGACGTTGTACAAGGACCCTTCAGCTTCTTAAAAGCTCTCATGTCTCCTCTTGGGCTTAGTACAAGGACCCAGAGACCTCTAAAGGTATAGGAACAGAACCTAGTCATCAATTTGCTAGAGCTGTCTTTCTGAGTCAAGTGTCAGACCAGTTAATGGGTTGACCTTCATGCCTTAACATACCAGCCTTCTCTTGGGCATTATACAAAGATCATTTACTACCTGAGAATCGATTTCTCAAAACACCAGTAGACTTGGATAATCTCAATACCCCTTTGGATTTCCCATTTCCTTAAAGAACAGGAAATAACCTTGATCCTCTGATCAATCCTAAAGTACAACAATACCTTTAATCCTTCCTTTCATAAGAACTAATTTTCTCTTTTATCCAACATACTGGACCTGTCACTAAACTGAAATATTCACCAGCACAATAGCCTCCTCTTAGGTTTTGTATAACGATCCTTCCTTAGTGAAGTTAGCCTCCTCTTAGGCTTTGTACAATGATTCTCCTTGGCGGAGCTAACCTTTTCAGACTCTCTCACTGAGTCAAACCCTTTAGCCTCAATCTCGGGCTTCGTACGAGATACAAAACACTCTCTTGTTGAGTATAAAAGACTCTCTTGTTGAGTCAAACACTTTTAGCCTCCATCTCGGGCTTCGTACGAGATACAAAACACTCTCTTGTTGAGTATAAAAGAATCTCTTGTTGAGTCAACCTCCTTTTAGCCTCCATCTCGGGCTTTGTATAAGACATATAAAAGCACTCTCTTGTTGAGTCAACCCTTTTAGCCTCTCTCTCGGGCTTCGTACGAGACACATAAAAGCACCCTCTTGTTGGGATAATAGCCTCCTCTTAGGCTTTGTATAAGAAAACCCCGGTTGAGTCAATCAACCTTTTAGCATCAAAATCTGTGCCTCGTTCACAGTATACAAACATCAACAACTCCTTTTCCTTCATCTAATTGCTGTAAGCGGCAAGCCTCTGGATTATTTACATCCATGCCACTGTCCCTCTTTTAGCAATAGAAATTCCTAAGGAAAGATGGCATTGCTCTAAACTGAGTTAAAGTCTTCTCCTTCAGGTTAAGCAACCCCTATAAAGGAAATTATGGCATTGCTGGATTCACATATCCCAGTTAAAGTAATTCTCCTTTATAATCAGTCACCCCAACAGTTGTGACAAACAGACCAAATATCCCATTTAGAGATGACAAATTCTCTCTAAAGTCAAAACCCTTTAGCTTCACATCTTGGGCTTTGAACAAGATACAAATCACCCCTTTAGCTTCACGTCTTGGGCTTTGAACAAGACACCAAAACACCTTTTTTCTCCCGTAGAATAGGAGGAACTACGATCGCTCTGATTTCCCTGTTTCGTTAAACGGGAATACGTAGGCATAAGATTGAAAAATCTTAGCGAGCACACTAATCAAAAACCCAAAATCCCATACATCAATAAAAAAGCATCAGATCTAACATCCTACCGATAGCCTAGACACTATTTTTAACAAAATAACCTAAGAGAAACCCACAATCTTTGTAGCATCTGTAAACCAACAGTCATCTGTTCAAACTCAGTTTGCAAGCATGGTTAATTGGAGACATCTATTTCCCTTCCTTCATCAGCTTCAATAGGATATAAAATGAATCGAGTTATAGTACCCAAAAGCGATAGTGCTTCACAACCACGCAAAAACTCGCGCTACAGAAGACTGACGACTCTGCTAGGGAACTTTTATATGATCTTGTTCCCTCCTCATTTCTTAGGTAGAAACCTTAGATAGTGCCATAACAGATTGGTGACCACAGTGGGAGGCATTCTTTCTTGCTTTCCCAAGGGACGAAACCCTAAATTCGCGTCGCAGAAAATGACAGCTCTGCTGGGGAGTCATTGTCTGTGTAGGATCATTAGACTAGAGGTCTAGGATGATTAAGACAAATATATATACTGCTTTTCCTAATTGATATATGTGTTTATATTTTTGCTAATGGGAATGCGTGTGATGCCGCATGTGGAAAGATTGAGTATACACCTAAGATAGGTGATGGCAATGCAGGTAATCTTACTGGGAGTGAATTCCAGTTAAGAGCCCCCGATCGACCATCAAACTCAGTGGAGACTCCCTTTGCAGATACATTGCCTATACGACTTCGGTTGTTGAAAGTAGTGTGGTCGACTGGGTTATCTGAGAAGCTAAGGTTTTTAGTAGACTTAAGCCATTTTGTAGTGCGGAAGCTATCGAAAATAGTTGTCACACGATACTACCCTCATTTGAGATCACTCTAGGATACATCAGCTCGCTGGCGATCCGCTTGCTGTTGCTATCCCAGAGGGGTCAATGATTTTGCGGACAGGTACAAAAAATACCAGTATAAACCTTTGGGGGGGGGGGGGGGGGGGTAGAGCCTTGACTTCATGACACCGACCCTTTGACCCCATGTTTTTTCTATGTTTTTGTGTGCTGCATTCATGCATTCATTTAAAAAAACATTAAAACAAAGAAAATCTTCTCTTCTAGTCTCTCTTTTTCAAACTAAACTAAGACAATGATTGCAAATGTCAGAGAGAAAGGAGATTGCCCTAATGGATTTCAGTAGAAGGAAAACTCATAAGTATACCTTCAAGGTTCCAAAGTTAGAGGATTTAAGAGGTCTGGCGAGAATGATCACCAACCACGAGGCTTTCAGAGCTAAGTATGGAGGACTGTTGTCCTTATTAAGGGTCCACGTAATTGAAGGAATCTTGTCCATGCTAATCCAGTTCTACGATCCGGTTTATCACTGTTTCACATTCCCGGACTATCAGCTAGCACCAACGCTAGAGGAGTATTCTCACCTGACTGATTTACATATCACTGATCAAGCTCCATTTTCTGGACTGGAAGAAATTCCAAAGGATCAAACCATTGCAAGAGCAATCCATTTGGATGAGTCAGAAGTCAGGACTCACATGACCACTAAGGATGGAATACAAGGTTTGCCAGCCCAGTTCTTGACAAAGAAAGCCCTGTACTTCGCTAGTATAGGGAACATGGCCGCTTTCGAGAGCATCTTTATTTTGCTCACCTACGGGTTATTTTTGTTTCCCAACATCGATAACTTTGTAGATATCAATGCCATTATGATTTTCCTGATTGGACACCCTGTACCGACCTTGCTCGCGGATGCTGTGTACCCTTGCTTTACAAATGGTTCACTTCCCATTTGCCCAAGTCTGCTGCATTTTTGGATCAAAAGAATACTTTACGTTGGTCGCAGAGAATAATGTCTCTTACCAACTCTGACATCAATTGGTACAATCGAATCTACGACGGGATCAGAATCATTAACCGTTGTGGAAATTTCCCAAATGTACCCGTTATAGGAACTAAGGGGGGAATCAACTATAATCCAATTCTCGTTTGTCGTCAATTTGGATACCCGATGAGGCATGTCCCGCGTAATGCTCATCTGGAAGGTCTTTTCTTCAAGTAAGGAGAAAGCGACAGGGCACTAAAGACAGAAATAGTGCATGCTTGGAAACACGTTCATAGGAAAGGACAAGAGTTTCTAGGAAAACCAGACTGTGTCTCGGTGAAGCCTTATCTCCACTGGGTACAAACTAGAGCTCTCAAGCTGAGGATGCCTTACCCTCACCAGGAAGTTCTTCAATTGAGGGACTCTGCCCTTTATTTCATGTCTGAGACGGAAAAGCTTCAGGTTACTCTCAGCAAAGTTCAGCAGGAGAAGAGGTCTTGGAGGAACAAGTACCGTATTCTCAATGTGGAGTGTAAGAAAATATAGCAACTATTGAAAGATAAAGATGCCCTGATTGAGATTTTAGAGCAACATGCTGTAGAAAATCAAGATGACCAAAGGAATTTGCTCACTCATTTCACTTGGCAAAGGAATGACAACCCGACAACGGCTGAAGAGCCCCGGTCAAAGAAAAGGAAAGCACCCGAACCATTACCTGAGCTCTCTTCAGAGAGGACTCAGGATCCATTAGTTTAGATTTCCTTTTTCAGCACTTTGTAATCTACTGTATTTCTATTTCCGCAATCCTTTGAATTCAATAAAACGGGGTTTCCCCACTGTTTGATATTTGCAATCCAATTGTCGAAGTTTACTTTGAATAAACAAAAATAATTAATAATCATTGCATTCATCATTCTCATAAACACCTTCTTCTTACCTACGAATCTCACGTTTGCGTCTCAATTCTAGAGTCAAACTGTCTCATTCGTACAATACTCGGGCCAATCGTCAGAAAAAGATGGATGATCTCGAGGAAGTGAATAGAAAGTTGAGCGAAGAGATCGACACTCTGAAAGAGGATATGAGAAAGCTTCATAACGACATGCAAGCTCTAGCAGAAGCTCAAATGCAACAACAAAGGACTGTGATCTCAAAGATCACATCAACGCCCATAGTGGAGAAGTATGATCCTAGGTACAAGATGCCGAAAGATCGTCCCTGGGGCATGCCTATGAACTATATCCCGGAAGGATATCTTCCGCCGATCGCTGAGGATCAGGGAGCCGCGGCAGGAGCCGCTGGGCCTGAAGGTTACAAACTTCGGGAAAGCGAAGATGCCGGGGGCATGACAGCAACTCCTGAAGGTTACAAACTTTGGGAGACACCAAGAGTCTCGGCCATAATGACTATACCACCGCCAGTGGTAAACACTGTCCCAGAAGGACAGATTCCACAGATACCTTCTGGTGGAAACGAAAGTATGTTCAACTAAATGAATGAATTCCAGGAACAATTCTTGGAGATGCAGAAAGAACTGCAGGCCCTTCGCGGTCAGGATCTATTTCGAAAGGGTAACTCTTGCCCTCATAGACATTTGGTGATGTACGCTTGGCGAATGTCAGCTCAGACAAAGAACCAGGAGCTACTGATTCACTACTTTTAGGATAGTTTAACCGGTGCCGCATTAATATGGTACATGGGTTTAAACCGTGCTACGATCGGCACGTTCAGAGATCTCGGCGCTACCTTCGTTCAACAATATAAATACAATTTGGACATGGCACTGGACAGAGATCAACTCAGATTAATGTCACAAAAGGACAAGGAAACCTTTAAAGAATACGCTCAGAGATGGCGTGAAATTGCCGCTCAGATTTCTCCACCTCTGGAGGAAAAGGAGATGACAAAGATCTTCTTGAAAACCTTAAGCTCATTTTACTACGACAGAATGGTTACCAGTGTACCCAGCGACTTCACCGAGATGGTGGGCATGGGAGTTCGTCTTGAGGAAGCCGTCTGAGAAGGACGTTTAGCAAAAGATGCTGGATCATCAAGTAGCACGAAACGATACGGTAGTGCTCTCCCTAAGAAAAAATAGCAGGATATTGGGAATATCTCTCTCGAAAAGCAAAGGCGACATTACCAACCAGTAGCAGCTGTAACTCCTGCTATCAACCCCGTGCATGTTCCTACGTATCAACCTCAGGTTGCGCAGAGCCAACCTAATCAACAACAACTTCAGCAAAGGACACAACAGTCTCTTCAGCAGACTCGTCCTCAGTACAACAACAACCGTACTACACGACCACCAGGGTTTGACCCTATACCGATGTTGTACGCAGAGCTGCTTCCATTATTACTGGTCAAGGGGCATGTCCAAACTAAGTCTCCTCTTACGGTACCGGAAAATCCTCTTTTTTAGTTTAAAACGGATCAGACTTATCCTTACCATCAAGGATGACCAGGGCATAACATAGAAAATTGTCTCAGTTTCAAATCCGACGTACAAAAGCTTGTTAGGAGCAGGGTCTTATCTTTCAAAGATACAAATCCAAATGTTCTCATAAACCCGCTGTCTCAACATGGGAAAGTTGCAGTCAATTTGATAGAGGGAGAGTCTAACAACACATATCAAATTCATGATGTACTCTTATTAAGGGGCAACTTGGTCAAGATACATTGTAGACAGAGCGGATATGGCCATGTGCCACCTCATAATTATCACCAGTGTGATATCTGCTCTAAAAATAATCAAGGATGTTCTGTGGTGCAAGCATCTCTATAAGAACAATTGGATCTCAGATGGATCCAAGAGCATCGAGTTCGTGGAGTCAACAATGACCTATACGAATTCCAACATCTTTCAGAACCACGACATCCGTGCAATGAATGTCAACTTAGTGGCAATGCACTCAAGGAAAAGCCAGTATCATAATCTGCTGCGACATGATTACAATTCCTGTCTGACTTGCTCGGTAAATAAATAGGGATGCTCTTTTGTACAAGAGGCCCTCCAGCGTCAGATGGATCTTGGATGGAGCCAGGACTACCATGATAAAAATCCCTATCAGATCAACATGATTCAGATCTTCGATATTCGCTTGATGAATACCAGCTTGGTAGAGTTACATGCCAGGCAGGTCCAACTCAGTTTTCTCACTTCACATGATTATCGGAACTGTAAAGGATGTTGTGAGAGTAACCAAGGGTGTGCTCTTGTGCAAAGAACTTTACAACACTTGTTAAACCACTGGTGGCTTCCGATCTATCTGGATGAAGACACGCAACAAATCAGTGTGCTTAATGGAAACCCTACTCGGCGTCAAAGTCAGGATGTCTGATCTATGGAAACAAACCTGGTAAGGTTGAACTGCATTCAAAGTGGGCGTAACCAGGTGCCGCCACACAACTATGAACGTTGTAGAGTCTGCTCAGAGAGTAATCAGGGATGCTACCTTTTGCGGGCAGCCCTTCAACGTCAGTTGGATCGTAAAGAGATTCACCCGTGTCCGAATCCCTAGCTAATCAACTGGACGCCGCACTACTTCGCTGATCAAATCAGAGACGTTGTCATAATATCTGATCATCAACAGAACAAGGTTGTTTGTACCATCATCCCTCTACTGGACGAATCAAAGGTTCTTAGCCAAGAACTGATTGAAGTTACTTACGACAATTAGAAAAATCAGAAGGCTCCGGTAGTTATTTATTTGCCGGGACCATTACCGTATGAATCAGCTAAGGCGATCCCTTACAAATACGGTGCACAATAATTGAGAATGGAAAGGAAATTCCATTACCCTCCGTCGTGAATATTGCAGACATCAGTCGAGTAACACGGAGCGGTCGAATCTTCAACCGAGGAGTTGGAGAACCTAACAAAGAAAAGGAACTTCAGACAGAAGCTCCTGATCCACCGGTCGGTCAATGCAGTAATCCCGACCTTTTGAAAAACAATGATGAGATGCTGAAGCTCATCCAAAGGAGTGAATACAACATTGTTGATCAGCTGTTACAAACTCCTTCAAAGATCTCTGTGCTATCACTTTTACTCAGTTCTGAAGCCCACAGAGAGGCTCTATAGAAAGTCTTAGAGCAGGCCTTTGTGGAACAGGATGTGTCAATACGACAGTTCGATAGCATCGTCTCTAACATCACTTCCTGCAACAACTTAGGATTCAGTGATGAAGATGTGCCAGAGGGGGGAAAAAGTCACAACATGGTGCTCAATATCACAGTTAACTGCCAGGACGATGCTTTAGCCAGCATACTGGTAGACACAGGATCGACCATCAACGTTATGCCGAAGTCCACTTTAATGCAACTATCATTCAAAGGGTCCCCGATGAGGGGCAGTGAGGTCATCGTCAAAGCATTTGACGGGTCTTGGAAAGCAGTTATCGGCGAAGTCAACCTTCCCATAACTATCGGTCCTCACACTTTCCTAATCACTTTCCAGGTCATGGACGTCTGGGCAGCGTACAACTATTTATTAGGAAGACCTTGGATACACCAGGCTAGGGCAGTCACTTTGACGCTGCACCAAAAACTGAGGTTCGTCAAGAACGATCAACTCATCACGGTCTGTGGAGAGCAAGCCTTGCTCGTGAGTAACTTATCATCGTCTACTTGTGTAGAACCAGAGGAGGTTATTGGGACTCAATTCCAAGCACTTTCGGTGAGCAATGAGAATCAATCAGAGAAAGGAACCTCGCTTTCCTCATACAGAGATGCTTACGAAGTGATAAAAAATAACAATACAAAAGGATGGGGACAACTTGTCATTCCTACTGATAATAAAACAAAGAAGGGTCTTGGTTTTTCTGCAACCTGTACCCAGACAGCTGCTAACGATGAAAGTCTTCATCCCATTCAGGACTTCTTCCACAGTGGAGGTTTCCTTCACCCAGTGCCTCAAGCTGTCCACACCATCAACGAGGAAGATTCCTCCGACACAGATAAGGAATGGAAGTCCTATCTTAACAAGGACGATTATATGTCTCAGGAAGAGGTGCCTACGCCATTTTGCTATCCCGCACAGAGTCCGAGATTTATACCCAGGTCAGACGTCGAAATGATATATGGAGATTGTGATCCGGAGGGATGCCGTGCTCCACCAAATTCATTAGAGGAAGACACTCTGATGAAAGACAACTTTGACCACGACTATTATGGCCCAATGGATTGCCTGCCTATCTGGCAACCATATCCTGGAGACTTGGGGCAAGAAAATCAGCCGAACAATGAAAATCAGCTGAGCATCATTGAAAAGAATACCTGCGTCCCCACCATGTCATGGGATCAACACTCAGGTCATTCCGAAAATATCCTGTATGACGATGAATTGGCAAAGCTTGCCGGACTAGAACTCATCAACTATGCTTTTCCCGAGGTCAACGTCATCGAAAGAGATGACTCCTCCAATTCCAAAGAAGTGTGGGACACCTTGGGACAACCAAGTGGAAAATACGACTATATGGTCAAGTACACCACTCCCGAAAGCTCTCGTATCAGACTCGAAGACATCCAGCCAACTGGATGAGGATATTTTCCTGAGAGCACCAATACTATGCAAAATACAACAGAGGAATCCTCCTACGACAACTCTGCCTGGGAGACAGATTCCAATGATCCTGCTCCGCCAGAAATCAGCGTTATTTCTGAAGCAGACTTTGTGATTCACCGAGGAGTTCGCCACTAATGGGTTGCAGTCGATGTTCCAAAGATTGTTCATAAGTCAAAGTAATTGCCGTCTTTACTTTAACCTTTCACCCTGCCCAGGTGAAACAGATGTTTTGATAGGGCTCGCTTTCTGTAAATTTCCCTCTTCGCTTCGCCCAAAGCGACAGAGTTTTGTTTTATAGGGCTGTAGTTTTAATAATCGACTTGTTCATAAATAAAATAACGTCGTTCTGTAATTTCCGCAGTTATTGTTGTTTTCTCTTTTCGCTTTTTCAGAAAATGGTAATCCTAAAAAACAACTCAATAATAAAAACAAGCAGTTTTTCAAAGAAAATACACTACACACACTCTTGCATTCTCTCTATCTCTTCTAAACACAAATCATCACGTCATGTAGATTATTTGTTTTAAACCCCGTTGAAACATACGATCCGATGCCTTCTCCCGACTTTGAGTTCCCGATATTTGGGGCAGAAGAAGAAGTTGACGACGAAATTCCAGAAGAGATCTCCCGATTACTCAGACAAGAGGAAAGGTCCATTGAACCTCACAAAGAGCCGTTGGAAACGATCAATGTGGGTTCAGAAAAAGAGAGAAAAGGAATCAGGATTGGGGCACTGCTCAGTCCAACTGCCAAAGAGAGTCTGACAAAGCTTCTCAGAGAATTTCCCGATGTGTTTGCTTGGTCCTACCAGGACATGCCAGGGTTGGATACCAGCATCGTGGAACATCATTTACCATTGAAATCAGAATGTCCTCCAGTAAAACAGAGGTTGAGACGGACTCACCCGGATATGGCCATCAAAATCAAAGAGGAGGTACAAAAATAGATTAACGCTGGTTTCCTCGCCACGTCAGAACATCCTCAATGGTTAGCCAATATCATACCCGTTCCAAAAAAGGACAGAAAGGTCAGAATGTGTGTCGATTACAGAGATCTAAACAAGGCTAGTCCAAAGGACGACTTTCCTTTACCACACATTGACATGCTGGTTGACAGTACAGCAAAGTTCAAAGTTTTCTCCTTCATGGATGGATTCTCGGGCTATAATCAGATAAAAATGGCGCTGAAAGACATGGAGAAAACTTCGTTCATTACCCCCATGGGGTACCTTTTGTTACAAGGTAATGTCGTTCGGTTTGAAAAACGCCGGGGCAACCTATCAGAGGGCCATGACTACTCTCTTTCATGACATGATACACAAGGAAATCGAGGTATATGTCGATGATATGATTGTAAAATCTAAAAAGGAAGTGGAGCATGTTGCCCACCTGTCAAAACTATTCGAGCGGATGGAAAGTACAAACTCCGCTTGAATCCCAACAAATGCACATTCGGTGTCCGTTCAGGGAAACTCTTAGGGTTCATCGTCAGCCAAAAAGGAATTGAGGTTGATCCTGACAAGGTCAAGGCCATTCAAGAAATGCCTTCTCCGAAAATTGAAAAACAAGTCAGAGGATTCCTGGGACAGTTGAGCTACATTTCCAGATTCATATTCCTAATGATCGCGACATGCGCACCAATTTTCAAATTACTCAAAAAGAATCAGGATTGCGTTTGGACAGAAGATTGCCAAACCGCCTTCGACAGTATTAAGGAATACCTATTGAATCCACCGATTCTATCACCTCCAGTGGAAGGAAGACCACTAATCATTTACCTCACAGTCCTAGAGGACTCAATGGGATGTGTACTTGGCCAACAAGACGAAACCAAAAGGAAAGAGTCTGCCATCTACTATTTGAGCAAGAAATTCACCGACTACGAGACTCGGTACACTATGCTTGAGAAAACATATTGTGCTTTGGCTTGGGCAGCCAAACGTCTTTGCCAGTACATGATCCTCACACTACTTGGTTAATCTCAGAAATGGATCCAATCAAGTATGTCTTTGAAAAACCTGCTCTCACGGGAAGGATTGCCCGTTGGCAGATGTTGTTATCGGAATATGACATCGAGTACCACGCTCAGAAAGCCGTTAAAGGGAGTATTTTAGCCGATCATTTGGCTCATCAACCGATTGAAGATCAAGAATCAGTCGGATTTGACTTCCCAGATGAAGATGTCATATATTTAAAAATGAAAGATTGCGATAAACCGCTACCCAGTGAAGGGCCAGAACAAGGTTCCCAATGGGGACTTATCTTTGACGGAGCAGTTAATTGTTATGGAAACAGAGTTGGGGCAATTATCATAACACCTCAGGGTACCCACATTCCTTTCACTGCCAGACTTACATTCAAGTGTACAAACAACGAGGCCGAATACGAAGCTTGTATTATGGGTCTCGAGGAAGCGATTGATTTGAGGATCAAAAACTTGGATGTTTATGGCGACTCAGCCCTGGTTATCAATTAGATCAAAGGAGATTGGAACACATACCAATCAGGATTGATTCCTTAAAAAGATTATGCGAGAAGGTTGTTACCTTTCTTCAATAGAATCGAGTTTCATCACATCCCTCGTGATGAGAATCACATGGCTGATGCATTAGCCACCCTCTCTTCCATGATTAGTGTAGTTCAATGGAGCGACCTGCCTAAGACAAACATAATACGCCTAGAACGGCCCGCTTACATCTTCACGATTAAAGCAGTCATAGACGACAAACCTTGGTATCACGATATCAAGTGTTTCCTTCAGAAACAAGAGTACCCGCCTGGGGCACTAAGGAAAGACAGAAAGACCCTCAGAAGGCTGGCCGACAGCTTCTTTTTGAGCGGTGATACACTCTATAAGAGGAACTTTGACATGGTCTTGCTCCGATGCGTAGACAGACCAGAAGCAAACATGCTGATAAAAGAAATTCACGAAGGATCCTTTGGCACTCATGCCAACGGACACACAATGGCGAGGAAAATTCTGAGAGCAGGGTACTACTGGTTGACCATGGAATCCGACTACTATAGGTACATGAGGAGGTGTCACAAGTGTCAGATATACTCCGACAAAATTCATGTACTGCCAACACATCTCAAAATTCTTTCTTCCCCATGGCCTTTTTCCATATGGGGAATCGACGTGATTGGCATGATTGAACCCAAGGCTTCGAACGGACATCGGTTCATCCTGGTAGCTATTGATTACTTCACCAAGTGAGTCGAAGTAGCATCGTACGCCAATGTAACCCGACAAGTGGTGGTCCGATTTATCAAAAACAATATCATTTGCCGTTATGGTATTCCAAGCCAGATCATTACGGATAATGGATCTAACTTGAACAATAAGATGATGAAAGAGTTGTGCGCTGAGTTCAAGATCGAATACCATAACTCATCTCCCTACCGACCTAAGATGAACGGAGCGGTAGAAGCGGCTAACAAGAACATTAAGAAGATCGTTCAAAAAATGGTTGTAACCTACAAAGATTGGCACGAGATGCTACCCTTTTCTCTTCACGGTTATCGTACATCTGTCCGCACTTCAACAGGGGCAACCCTTTTCTCTCTAGTATATGGCATGGAAGCAGTGCTCCCCATAGAAGTAGAGATCCCATCAATCCGGGTATTGATGAAAGCTAAGCTAACAGAAGCTGAATGGTGTCAAAGTCGACACGACGAACTAAATCTGATCGAAGAAAAGCGAATAACGGCTCTATGTCACGGTCAGTTGTATAAGCAAAGAATGAAGAAGGCCTTCGACAAAAAGGTCTGACCTCGCGTCTTCAGGAAATGAGACCTTGTGCTTAAGAAGATACAATCATTTCTCACTGATTCCCGGGGCAAATGGACTCTGAATTATGACGGCCCCTATGGGGTCGAGAAAGATTTCTTAGGCGGTGCCTTGAGACTTGCAACCATGGACGGAGAGGAATTTGCCTACCCCACGAATGTTGATGTAGTCAAGAAATACTTCGCCTAAACTAAACTAAAAAAAAAATGTCTCGGTGGATTGAAAACCCGAAAGGGCGGTTCAGGCAAAAATTAGAGGCATAATCAAAAATCATCCCGGTGGATTGGAAATTACAAAGTACAATCCAGGCAAAAGTTAGGGATAATGGCAAGTAACTACGTCCAACAGGGGCGAATCCCTCAACAGCAGTTACGCCATCCATTTGAAGAAAACTCCAGTCAAGGTCATCTTCGACAAAAGCTCAGGATGTCCCGAATTCAAAGTTGGTAGAAGGATAGTGGTCGTTATGTTTCAATGTAGTCCTTTTCCCTTAAATTACCATTTTCAAACTTTTTAAATACTCTACGGAATCACGCGCTTGGCTGATTTCCATCCTATCAATAAAATTTGAGCCCTCATGCTTTTGTTTGCAATTCTCATTTGTTTTAGCTTTATAGAATGACATTTTAACATGATCAACGATTCTTGAAACGAAACAAAAATGAATTTACTTGTTAAAACTTTTTTTGCTTTTTAAATAAAAATGGAAATTTATTTTGAGTGTTGAACACTGAAAGAACATTAATTGCGTCTCCAAAGGTGTTCGAGCCTCAAAGTACAGAATCAAAGGACTCCTTCTAAACCAGTGCGCCTGAACAAAGGATCAGTTATGTCAGATGAGAATACTCCATTTGACACCCTCGACCGAGTTCTCATCTCCTAAGCCCGACCAACGGTGTTCCCCGCAGGGACTATTTCTCCTAAGCAAGGCAGAATTGCTATCTTGGACCAGCGATGCTTTTTATCTCCCACTGTGGTCGAGTATCCAGTCGTGTTCATCTAATTAGTTTGTATGTCGCGTCAGTTTTGTCAGCATATACATACATACATCATGCATTGTTGATTTACATTCACATTCATATTGCATCACTATCACTCTAGTCGGTCTTGTCCCCTAGTGATAGAAGTCTTTTCAATCGAGTTGTCAGTTCTTTCCTCGTCAGGAAGCGAATCAGCTAAACAATCTCTCCTCCGGTTTATTTCTGGATTAGAATTGGCCCTTGACCACTTTGATAACTTGAACCTCTGAAAGACCAGAAAATCTTCGACAAACGTCACTCTTCGCCATTGAAGATGATATTTTCGCTTTCCCGGATTAAGGAAAATCCCCAGAGAAAGCCTCTTAATTAGAGATTTGACAATACAATAATTTTTCTCTGAAAAATCCGCTGACGAGAAGGTCATCAGCACCTCAAAATTGGATCACATCATATGGCATTTCTCCGAGAAGATCCCGAGAAAAGTATGATGTAATACCCCCAAGCGGAAATAGTCTCTCAAGAGACTCGTTTTCCCCAGTAGATTCAACAAATGGCGTCTCCAATAGAGAAGTTTGTACACCTTTACAACTCAGACGACTAGGTTCCCCAGCAACTTTGACATCAATTTTTTTCTATCAAATGACATCTCCCCAGGAAAATTCGGCGAGAAGTTTTAGGAAAACTGCTACACATAGCGTCCATTGTCAAGAAAGTTTATTGACAAAAGAAACTTAGACCAGTTCCTTGGTAGGAAACCAGGATCGAGGGGAAGTTTATTTTAGAAACTTAGACCAGTTCCTTGGTAAGAAACCAGGGTCGAGGGGAAGTTTACTTTAGAAACTTAGACCAGTTCCTTGGTAGGAAACCAGGATCGAGGGGAAGTTTATATCAGCAACTTAGACCAGTTCCTTGGTAGGAAAACAGGATCGAGGGGAAGTTCATTTCAAAAACTTAGTCCAGTTCCTTGGTAGGAAACTAGGATCGAGGGGAAGTTTATTTCAAAAGAAAACTGAGACCAGTTCCTTGGTAGGAAACCAGGATCGAGGGGAAGTTTTTACCTTTTCAAAACATCATTGCTTAGTAAAAGAAGAAGGATACGTAAATTGCCATTCCTAACCACCATCAAAATTTCGGGTATTCCGATATTTAATCCTCTTGCACCCCGAATGCCCGAATACCTTCGCCATTCACACCTTCGGGTCCAAGAAGATTAAATAGGGGCATCTGTCATACCCCAAATTTTGACCACTAAGATCTCCCATCATTGTGCAAATCATCATCACAATATGGATGAACCATCATGCCTCATCAGTCTCCCCAAAGATGGGTGAGCACTCACTACAAACAATAATTAGGGTTTCAAGCCCTCTCAGAGCTTTTAGACAAAAGATCAATCAAGGAATGACATGATCTTCAACTTTTCTAAGCCTCTCAAATACTTATAAAGGATCAAGAGACTCCCACCTCAAGGACTAAGCACAAGGCTGCAACATTCTAAGTGGATTAAGCCTCAAGATCACCAGTGTCACCAAATTAGGGTTTGGTCGACCAGGGCCTCCAGATGGAAATTTTCCTCTGGGCATGAGCAAATGCTTCAAAGCATAACCTAAAATACTCCATGGGACATCATGGACCCAATCATCAAGTCAATTTAGCCTCAGGGGATGCATTCATAAAAAATCAGGAATTAGGGTTTCTTGACCTAATTCACCCCTAAGCTGACTTTTGGGACAAATCATGAGCCAAGACCTCAAAGGAGGATTTGAGGGTCTCTAATACACCAAATTGATCCATTTGCAACAATGGATTGATCCAAGAAGCTTGATTCCCAAGTTTCAAGTTCATCAGAACCACAGTTAGGGTTTCCTGGAAAAAGTCAATTGTACCTTTGACTTTTGACCAAGACATGCTCCCAAACCTTGGGACATGATTTAATACACCCTATAACAACTATGAAGTCAATCCATCAAGTTTGATTTAGGTCAATGACTTGATTTCATAGAGGATCGCACAGTTTGGAATTCATCTGACAAAAAGTCAACAGTGCACAAAAGTCAACTTTGACTTTTTGAGATTTTTCACAATTATGGTTCTTTGACCCTAAAATGATGTTAATGTGTGATTGGAATCATCATTCATCAAGAAAAATCAAGAAAAGTGGGATAACTTGTAAAACGGGTAACCATAAAAAACTTAGAAATTTTTCTAAGTTATGGAACAAAGTGGCTAGGGTACCAACTTTGGAGGATCATAACTCCTAAACCACAAGGCCATTTTTCCCCATTCAAAGCTGGATTTGTAGCTCTCATGGCACTCTACAAAAGATTCAAACATAACTCATTCCAAATCCTCTTGGATTTTAAGTTATGGAATGATCAAAATCACAAAAAGTGAAAATGTCACTTTTTCCCAACATTTAGTGAAATTTTCACTAAGTCAGAATCTGCCTTTACCTTTGTCCAAATGTAGGGGCATTTTTCACTTGGATCCAAAACGTATCAAAACCAATTATGATCAAACAATTGTTGTATCATATGAGGGCTTTCCAAAATGACCAAGAACTTCACCAAATTCAACTTGATCCATGAGATATGACATTGGCAATCTGCCTTGCTGAAAACTGCCAAAGCAAGGCAGATTTGTGCATTTTGCTCGATTTGATAAATTTGTGCAAACGACAAGCACACTTATCCATCTGAACACTTCAAGGGAGACCAAGGAGGAACCAACTATGATCCCAAGCCTCCCAAGTCCTTGGAACTAAAAATAGCATGCCAAACCTAGAAATCCCTAAAGAGGGGACAGGACTCCAATTTTGTTTTGGAGCATTCAATGGATGTACTAAGGTGGCATGGACTAAGCCATTTCCAAATTAATTCAGTCAAGACTTATCCAAGACCAAGGGAACCAGCAGCCCGTGCCCTAACCTTTAGTCAATGGCTAGAGGAGACTTGGATTCTCATTGCTCAACATTGGCTAAACCTATGCAGCAGTTGCCATTCACTATTCCTTTCAAAACAAACTTGCTCTACTATAAATAGAGCTCATTTGTGATCAGTTTGAGTACACCAAAGCCATCAAACAGATGCTTTCCTCAAAATCTCCTTCTTCACTCCAAAATTGCCTTCCAAAGCAAGTCACTATCGGGTTTTGAGTATGAGAGCTATTCCAACGCAACCAATCACACACACACACACCTCATAAACATCATATAGAAGTGATTCAAACACTCACATAACATCTGGAACACCAGATTCTCAAAATCACCAGCCATCTGCACAAGCCTTTGACAAATTTGCAGTTGAGGTGCCAAATCAAGTTCCTGCTCAATTCAATCCACTCCAAGCATCCAGACACACTCCATAGCACCTAGGGAAGCTGTCCATATCCTTGGAACCAAGCTGCAACACCTCTAACACAAAACACGATCACCAGCTGCAAGAGGTAAGCATGAGCTCTTCTAACTCTATGATCCATGCATTTTTTTACTGCACAATAATTTGGCCATATGTTCATAATCATGCATGGAGTGTTTTCCCTCAATCAATTGCTCTGTTTGAATCGTGTATGGAATTTCTGAGCCTTCATGCAAATTTTAGGGTTCTTGAGGTTTCTCTTTGATTTCTTATTCCATGCTTAAAATAAATGAAATTAAATACCATAGACATGATCGTGAGGTGAAAACGAGTAGATTGATATGTAGATTGCATGTTATCATCAAGTATTCAGTGAGATTGGATAGAAAATGTAAATCTGCAGAAACAGAGGGTGGTGCGTGTTCTTGACATGTTCTTGGTGCCCTTTTTGAAAATTCAAATATTTGAATTTTGTGATTTTATTTAATTGATTAAAAAATTAATTTCTCTCTGAATTTTAATGATTTTGAGTTGATTCTTTTTTTAATAATTCACAAAAATGTTAAAATAATTTATTTTCCCAAAAAAATCCCAAAAATATTATTTATTTCATATACTTGATATTTTTGTAAAGAATTAATATTTTAATTGTTTTTGACATTTAAAACATTTTCTCCTTCTTGATTTTTCAAATTTTAGTGGTTTCCAAACATCTTGTGGATCAAAACCTGATTTTTGAAACATTAATCCAAGATCACAATTTGTTTTCCACATGTTTAACAATTTTGATCATTTTAATTGAATTTTTTATTCAATTAAAATACATTTTGAAAACAAATTAGGGTTTTTGATTAATTCAACCCTCATCAAACTTTTTCAAACACTTTGGGCCTCTAATAGAGTGTAAGACCCAACCCACTTTGAAAACTAAAACATTTTGGGCCTTAATCATTGTATAAGACCCATTACGTTTTCAAAAACCTCGGAACAATCACCGTTTTCAAACAAACATTTTGGGCCTCTCCTTGCGCTGTAAGCCCCATCACTTGTACAAAAATAAATCATTGGGCCTCTAATAGAGTGTAAGACCCAACCCCCTTTTAACCAAAACTTTTTGGGCCTCAAACATGGTATAAGTCCCTTTGTGTTAAAAGAGAAATCTCGGCGCGATCGCCAATTCAAAAACAAATAATCTGGGCCTACCCTTGTGTTATAAGCTCCATTCTTTTTCTTTAAACACCTTTGGGCCTCTTGAGAGAGTGTAAGACCCATCCCTTTGTACAGAAAACCTTTTTTGGGCCTCAGTCACTTGTATAAGTCCCTGTACAATACAACAGTGCAATCACTGATAAAACCTTGGGCCTCTCCTTGAGCTGTAAGCCCTAACAATCTTTTCAAAGCACTTTCTCCTTTGATTTTGAATATAATATTGTTATCAAAGCTTTCTTTGTTGAACAACTAAAAAACAGCATGGAAGCTCTACAACCGAGTAAGTGTTTACCCGCTTTCTTTATCCGCTTTCATATATATATATATATATATATATATATATATAACTGTATTGTAGGGCTGCTCACTATAAGACTTCTTTCACAAACTTTTATATACTTGTCAAATATCAACTATGTAATACTAGTATAGCTATTTAGAGTTTTCCCCGGCAACTATGTCTAGCACTAGGTAAAGCCTCGTTGGTCACTCTAAAAATACAAACAAAACTAGATCCCCATAGGATTACCAACACAATCTTCCCTCCTCTTGGGGTTAAACAATATGGAGACGTGAAAGGCAGCATTCTTCGTGAACCCTTTCTCAGACTGTCACCCTTTGACATTGTCAAAGAAACTCTAACTCCCCAGAGATGATCTTTTCTCCGTGAATGGCATATCTTGAGTTTCTTCCAAATTCTCGGACTTTCCTGGCTTGATCAATTCTCGGTGAATGGCATGTCTTGAACTTCTCGGGGTTTGGGGACCCACAGGCTTCTTAAAAGCACCCCCGCCTCCTCTTGGGTGTTGTACAAGGACCCTTCGGCTTCTTAAAAGCTCTCATGCCTTCTCTTGGGCTTAGTACAAGGACCCAGAGACCTCTACAGGTATAGGAACAAAACCTAGTCATCAATTTGCTAGAGCTGTCTTTCTAAGTCAAGTGTCATACCAGTTAATGGGTTGACCTTCATCCCTTAACATACCAGCCTTCTCTTGGGCATTATACAAAGATCATTCACTACCTGAGAATCGATTTCTCAAAATACCAGTAGACTTGGACAGTCTCAATACCCCTTTGGATTTCCCATTTCCTTAAAGAACAGGAAATAACCCTGATCCTCTGATCAATCCTAAAGCACAACAATACCTTTAATCGTTCCTTTCGTAAGAACTGATTTTCTCTTTTATCCAACATACTGGACCTGTCACTAAACTGAAATATTCACCAGCACAATAGCCTCCTCTTAGGCTTTGTAAAACGATCCTTCCTCAGTGAAGTTAGCCTCCTCTTGGGCTTTGTACAATGATTCTCCCCGGCGGAGCTAACATTTTCAGACTCTCTCGTTGAGTCAAACCCTTTAGCCTCCATCTCGGGCTTCGTACGAGATACAAAACACTCTCTTATTGAGTATAAAAGACTCTCTTGTTGAGTCAAACACTTTTATCCTTCATCTCGGGCTTCGTACGAGATATAAAACACTCTCTTGTTGAGTATAAAAGACTCTCTTGTTGAGTCAACCAACTTTTAGCCTCCATCTCGGGCTTCGTACGAGACATATAAAAGCACTCTCTTGTTGAGTCAACCCTTTTAGCCTCTCTCTCGGGCTTCGTACGAGACACATAAAAGTACCCTCTTGTTAGGACAATTGCCTCCTCTTAGGCTTTGTATAAGAAAACCCCGGTTGAGTCAATCAACCTTTTAGCATCAAAATCTGTGCCTCGTTCACAGTATACAAACATCAACAACTCCTTTTCCTTCATCTAATTGCTGTAAGCGGCAAGCCTCTGGATTATTTACATCCACGCCACTGTCCCTCTTTTAGCATGAGAAATTCCTAAGGAAAGATGGCATTGCTCTAAATTGAGTTAAAGTCTTCTCTTTCAGGTTAAGCAACCCCTATAAAGGAAATTATGGCATTGCTGGATTCACATATCCCAGTTAAATTAATTCTCCTTTATAATCAGTCACCCCAATAGTTGTGACAAACAAACCAAATATCCCCTTTAGAGATGACAAATTCTCTCTAAAGTCAAAGCCCTTTAGCTTCACATCTTGGGCTTTGAACAAGATACAAGTCACCTCTTTAGCTTCACATCTTGGGCTTTGAACAAGACATCAAAACACCTTTTTCCTCCCATAGAATAGGAGGAACTACGATCGCTCTGATTTCCCTGTTTCGTTAAACGGGAATACGTAGGCATAAGATTGAAAAATCTCAGTGAGCACACTAATCAAAAACCCAAAATCCCATACATCAATAAAAAAACATCAGACCTAACATCCTACCGATAGCCTAGACACTATTTTTAAAAAAATAACCTAAGAGAAACCTACAATCTTTGTAGCACCTGTAAACCAACAGTCATCTGTTCAAACTCAGTTTGTAAGCAGGGTTAATTGGAGACATCTATTTCCCTTCCTTCATCAGCTTCAATAGGATAAAAAATGAATCGAGCTGTAGTACCCAAAAGCGATAGTGCTTCGCAACCACGCAAAAACTCCCGCTACAGCATGTAATCTTCGAAACCCTAGGTTACCCCAATCAACCTTGTACTCTCAATTCTTTAGCAAAGGATTGGTACAAGATAATGGTAACAAACCTAAGACTAGGAGAAAGAGGTGGAGGGTGGCTTTCTGACAAGGAAAGGCTATTTATTTTCTTCTTGGTTGGTAGAGTCAAAATAAACCTTCCTCAGTCTATGTACAATCACCTGAAAGAAGAAATCCGTGTGTCCAGGGAAGACACAGTCTATCAGATCCCATTCTGCAGAGTCATCTCCCACACTCTCGATCTCCAGGGTGTTGTTAATCACTGCAGAAGAAATGGTATGGCTGAGAAGACTATTCCTGAGCTTTGTCAACCAATGACATTCCTAGTCTAAGATAGGATTCTTGTATCTTTCTTTGATTAATTAATGTTTTTGTTTAGATAAATCTTATCTAAAATATTATTGTCTACATAATTAGGGCCAAGTTATCTTAAAAATTATCTGTGTTCTTAAACGAACGTTCTAACTATCCAGAATCAAATAACCAAATTAAAAGCAATGCTTGAAACTCCTTAAAAGGTTAAACTTTAATAATAAATCATTAATAAATTAAGATTAGGTAACCGTTCCTTTACCTCTTACAAAACCTCGTCATGACCTTTGATTAAAGGAATTAATCATTTATCCACTTTTCCACATTATTTAGTGCTCCTAGGAAAATCAACCGTTGCAATTCCATCTTCCTTAAAAAAAAGTCTGCTTCCTCTATAAAAGCATCAAACCCGAAGAGAACAAAACAACCTCCATTTAATCAGATTTCCTAGTTTCTCACCCTGTATCCTCTCTCTCTCTCTCTCTCTCTCTCTCTCTCTCTCAAAATGGCTTAAGTCTCAATTCCCACAACCACACAAATCCCAGTTAACAATCTCAAGGTTCTGTCAGAAACTATAGTTAACTTCAACAATCTGAAATCAAATGGATGCAACATTACTCCCTCATTGGAAACCCAAGGTTGGAAAAACTACTTCAAAAGATTGGAAGGACCAACTTATGGTCATCTAATCAAAGATTTTTGGATTCATGCAAATACATCCAAAAATCTTATTGTCTCTTTTGTTTTCGGAAGAAAAATCTTCATTACTGAAAAGACTATCACAGATCTCTTGCTGCATGAAAATAACGGATTCAGAATCTCCAGAAACTTACTCAATGAAGAGAATAAGGCTAAGGTGATGTCCTCTATCTTCAAAGATGAAGCCTTATCTGAAAACCAAACCTTCTCAAACCTGAAAAACTCACTTCAAGTCTGGTTCAAAATTCTGCAAGAGAATGTTTTCCATCATCTCTCTTCAGAACAGCTGAACGATACTCAAAAATGTGTTTTATTCCTTCTACTAAAAGGAATTAAAATGCACATTCCCTCAATCCTCTTCAAGCTTATCAAGGATGCCATCAGAAGCTCCAGAATTTGTTCTGATCATGAATGTGGTCTCATTCCCTATGGAAGACTTATCTCAGACATTTTAGTTGAATCAGGATTAGTTGACGACATTCTAATTAATGAAGGAGAATCTTGGAAGCTTCTTAAAAGCGCTGGAAAGATTCTTAGGTTTAAGAACCTTTTGAAGGAAGACGCCAGTTTAGATAATTCACGTTTTAGAGAAATGACTCTAACCCCCAGAGTTCCGGTTATAGGTTTTCCAAAATTCGCTACCTACAATGAGGCAGAATTCGGAAACTATCTGAGAAAAATCAAGGAAGAAGATATCAGTGTTTGGATTAACATGAAAAATATCACTGATGTTCTTCAAGAACTCTCAGATTGGAAGGTAGGAAGAAAAGTGGTTATTAAGGAAGAACATTCATCCAAGAGATTAAGAACCACGAATAGCGTTCTTGCATCGTTCAAAGACAATGCAATATCAAGGATTCAAACCCTCGTCGATGCTTCTAGTTCTTGTGTAAACCCTATGGAAGTAAGAAATGTCTGGAAAGAGTTCCATGAATGGATCTCAGAAGAAATAGTAAAACACAAGAAGCTTGCAATGGCTCAAACAGAAGAAACATCACTCCCCTCAAGCTCAGATGACTCTGAAAGTATTTCCTCATCTTCTTCATCATCCCTAAGCTCCTTTCAGTCTAACCTATAAGAACCAGTTTCGTCTAGTATAGATTTGTATGTTTTGATGAAATCCGTCCGTAATACAATCTATATTTTTATTTAATCTATGTGCTTTTGTTTAAGTCTTTCTCTAATACAATCTATGTTTTTTTATTCTTTAATTTAATCTATGAACTTCTATGTTTAAATGCAGTTAATCTTTTTAATGAGCTCCTTGTTGGTCATTTATAATTGTCCTTCAGATTAATTATGCCATTACGAAAAATTAGTAAAATAAACCTAATTGCTTTTAAAATACCTGAACACTAGTTTCACGACCTTCACAATTGGATTCCATTACCTTCAATTGATATCATTCATATACTTGATTTTAATTGATTGAAATACATATGCTTAATTGCTCATATGCCCTGACACTTTTTTATGATGTCAAAAAGGGGGAGAAATTAAATGATTTTGATTGAAAGAAATCTCTGTGGAAAAATGCTTATGCGGTTATTACTAACAACTGTTTGACTATCCGAGGAACTCTAAACAAGTTCACTAGGCATTTTAAGAACAGGTTAAGTTTCTACAGACTGAACGAATGAATCAGATGTAAAAATCCGGATTGAAGATTCAAGAACAAGTAATTCTGTTGATTACCAAGAACCAATATAAAAGTAAACAATTTGGTCATAAACCAAAGATTGGTATCAGACTAGGTCCGCAATATTAATCAGGACAAAGCTGTGAGAAGAATTATATATCTTCATTTATATCCATTCCCTGCACATCAAAGAACTATTCTTCAAGTCAAAAGAACTTCTTCAGTCAACACATCACTTTATATCAGCACAAAACAAGGTGTACCAGATTCAAAATCAAGCGTTGATCGATCACATAAATTAACCTGAAATTTGTATCTGATCAGAAATCAAGCTTTGATAAACCACTGAGCTGTGACATTAACAAGATAAGAACCTTTGGTCAAATGTCAAACTCTGAAAAGTCATGCTCCACATTGGTGATTAAAATCTTACAACTTTGAATCTCGATTCTGAAGATCCTAATATATGACTTATGGTAATTAGGGGGAGACTACCCAGAAGATGAAAATATAAAATCAAAAATCTTCATATAGTCTGAAACTCAGGGGGAGTTTCCTTTAAAGACAGTGTCTGTCTCTGATAGATAGTAAGGCTATGACTATCAGTCAAGAACTGTTCTGATCTTATGCTTAATGGAATCTGCTGAAAAGTAGAAATGCTTCAGATGTCTCTGAAGATAATAAGCTCTGATACGACAACAAAGAAAACTGAGTTCTGAAGATCTGAAGATGAAATTTCTAATGAACTAGTCCAGATGCTAAAGACTCTTCGTTTTCCTAAAGACAAGATAGAGAAGTAACTCTTTTCTATTCTTGTTCTGACAACTCAAGTTGTTACTCTGTATATCTTTGGACTACATAAAATCTAGATGATCTCAGATGAAGCTTTGAGGATAACTCATTCAGGGGGAGCTGTTGTTCCAAACTCTGAATTTGTTTGCTTTGGTGATTACCTTGTATAAAATGTTCAATCAAAATACTTGGTTTTGTCATCATCAAAAAGGGGGAGATTGTGAGAGAAAAAATTGTCTCTACAAGTCAATCTATGTTTTGATGATAACAATAAGTATTTGCGAAAAAACCATTTTATGGTCTAACGTGTGTTGTGTGCAGATCATAAGAACTAAAGACATCAAAACCAACATGCACCAGCTAGATGTACTATGATTGAATATATACATATGCGAAGTTACTATGTGTGACTAAAGTCGCGAGAAGCAAGAACACTTCTTTATCTAGTCATGATCAGCCAGATCCAAGGATGCTAAGATTGTTGTTGCAATGCTCTTGTGGATGCTCTCTAAAAGTGATTGAGATTCTGAAGATAGCGAAGCTTCTGAAGAAGTACACTCTGAAAGAACCAAAGTGAGGAAGACTCCTATGGCTTGAAGTTTTGATGACTAAAGGTGCTGAAGACCAAGTGCATAAAGAATCTGAAGACTTATGAGTTCTGAAGATCAAGGTTTCAAATATCAAGTTCTGAAGACTCTGAAGACAGGTTCTGAAGATTCAGAAGACTTGAAGCAGAAAAGAATAACGTTCTTAAAGACCAAGTGCTAAAGTTATGAAGATTGATTCCTAATGGACTTCTTCAACCGATTGAAGACTTGAAGCATCAGATATTCTGCTAAGAAGACTCCACTCAAGCTTCATCAAATTAACATCAGAAGCCACTGAAGTTTTGAAGCCTAAATATTACCGTTGTGAGTTAAATGTACACACTGCCCAAGAAAAAATGTCCGGTCACTTCTCCCTCTGCAAAAAAGAGACGTGTCAATACAACTAATTATATCACAACGTCTCTTTTCCAAACAGCCAACAGTATTCTCAAACAGCTATATTTCTACTGGCTATTTAATGGAAAGAGTTTTTGCTTCTGATGTGTCGATCACTTGTAGAATCACGAACTGAATGTTCATCTACAAAATTGACCAAGTCATTGTGAAGATAGCCACAACGATGAGTTCTCGTTGTAACACTTAGAATATTCAAAAGCTATCATTATATCACCGATGGCAATTGTTGTTGAAACTCAAGAAGAGAAATCAACACAACAACAACAATCAAGAACAAAAGCTGTTGATGAAGAAGACAACATTGAAGATCTGTTAAGTCATCAACTTACCTTCTCGTCAGGACTACATTGAAGATCTGAAGCAAGGAGTTTCTGCTCAAAGCTTGCTCAACCAAGAAGACGAAGAAGAAGAAGATCTACAAGATGTCAACAGTTGTAATATCTAAATACATCTTTGTAGTTTCTTAGGAAAGCAAGGAGTTGTTGCTCAAATCTTGCTTGAACACATGTGTGTGTTCTTTTTACTTAAACTTAGGAGAAACTTGCTTATTAAGAAGCACAATTTGTAATCTCCAGTTTTCCAATTCAACTAAATGAATTGAGACTCCTCCAGTGAATGTTATATCCATAATGGATCCCTGAACGGTTCAGCTGTGAGTTAAGGACCTTGAGTAGATCACATGGTGATCAGATACTTGAGATGACAATGGCTGGGTATCATTGTGGAAAATCCTGAAATATGGTCAGTAGCGTTATATTCATTGTGATGCATCCCTGAACGGCTAGCTGTGAAATCCCAGTAGTGGGTCTGCTCGGTCAATGAACGTTATATCCTGTTGGATCCCTGAACGGTTCATTGGGTTGTTAGTCACAGTGCGGTTATGCAAGTTGTTAGTCACCGGCGTGGCCCGTGCAAGTGTAATCATGATTTGGTTATAGTGGATTAAGACCTTGTGTTCAAGGCGAAAACACCTGAGGAGGGTGGACTGGATTAGCCCGCGTGGTGAACCCTGATATATCGTGTGTCCTTTACTCTCTTGCTTAGTATCTCTATTTATGTTTCTGCATTGAATATCAGAACCTCAGATTAAGCAAAGTCAGAACCTTGCAGCCTATCTCTGATAAGCTTCTGCACTGCAAGTTCTGAGTATCATATCTTATGATCAGAACCTATGTGGTTCTCATGCTCCATAGTTAAGAGATCAGAATCTCTCAACGAACTTTGAAGGTTCTTGAGCGTCTCTTTAACAAGATGCGAAAAGTTAAGAAAAGAGTAAATTCACAATTCAAACCCCCCTTTCTCGTGTCTTTCTCGAACCTTCAATATCCAGCTGTGGATTTTCTATCCTCAACATCACTACACCAGCTAGAGTTGGTGTATCCCACTAACTTGCATTCTTTCCCTTCATCAGCTGAAGGAAATAAAATTCCGTAGTCGAGAGTCCCTTTCAGATACCTCAATATCCTCTTCATTGCTGTTAGGTGTGATACCTTTGGCTTATGCATGAATCTACTTACCATACCCATATTGTATGCTAAGTCAGGCCTTGTGTGAAAAAGGTATCTAAGTGACCCAATAAGTCTTTTGTATTGGGTTGGGTCGACATCATCTTCATCTGAATCCTTCGACAATTGCAGTCTGGTCTCAGCTGGAGTTGAAGTTGGGTTGCAATCTTGCATCTCAAATCTCTTGAGTATTTCGCCTGCATATCTTCTTTGGTGCATCATCAAACCTCTACTAGTCTTGTAGAATTCGATGCCAAGGAAATATGAGAGATTTCCCAAGTCTGACATTTCAAACTCCTAACTTAGGTCATGTTTGAAATCTTCGATCTCCTTCTTGCAACTCCCTGTTATCAACAGGTCATCGATATAGAGGCATAGTATAAGCAATTCATTATTGCTTCTCCTTACATACACTCTATGCTCAGTCATACACTTCACAAATTCCTTCTCCCTTAAGAAGCTGTCAATTTTCTTATTCCAAGCTCTTGGAGCTTGCTTAAGTCTATACAAGGCTTTATGAAGCATGTACATCTTTCCTTCTTTGCCTCGTTTCCCATACCCAGTTGGTTGTGCGACATAAACTTCTTCACCTAAGTGTAGCGAGTGATTTTTGGATGTGGTTGCAAAGCACGATCGCTCTGGTACTACAGCTCGATTCATTTTTTATCCTATTAAAGCTGATGAAGGAAGGGAAATAGATGTCTCCAATTAACCATGCTTGCATACTGAGATTAAACAGTCAAAACTGTTGGTTTACAGATGCTACAAAGATTCGGGGTTTCTCCTAGGTTATTTTGTTGACAAGGGGTGCTTTAGGCTATCGGTTAGGATGTTAGGACGAATGTATGAGAGTATGGGATTTTGGGTTTTTGTTTAGTGTGCTCGCTAATATTTTTTCTTTCAATCTTATGCCTACGTATTCCCATTTAGCGAAACAGGGAAATCAGAGCGATCGTAGTTCCTCCTATTCTATGGGAGGAAATGGTTGTTTTGGGGTTTTGTTCAAAGCCCAAGATGTGAAGCGAAAGGTAGTTTTTATCTTGTTCAAAGCCCAAGACGTGAAGCTAAAAGTGTTGACCTTAGAGAGAATTTGTCATCTCTAAAGGGGTCTATTTGTCACAACTGTTGGGTGATTGACTGTAAAGGAGGATTACTTTAACCAGGATTTGTGAATCCGACAATGCCATAATTTCCTTTATAGGGGATTTTAACCTGATGGAGAAGACTTTAACTCAGTTTAGAGCAATGCCATCTTTCCTTAGGAATTTCTCATACTAAAAGAGGGACATTGGCATGGATGTAGATGATCCAGAGGCTTGCCGCTTACAGCAATTAGATGAAGGGGAAAGAGTTGTTGAAGTTTGTGTATTGTGAACGAGGCACAACTTTGATGCTAAAAGGTTGATTGGACCAACCAGTGGTTTTCTTATACAAAGCCTAAGATGAGGCTAATATGTGCCTCGTACAAAGCCCGAGAGAGAGGCTAAAAGGTTTTGACTCGACGATGGAGTCTTTTGGAATCTCGTATAAAGCCCGAGATGAAGGCTACTTGACTTAACAAGAGAGTTTTTTGTATCTCGTACGAAGCCCGAGATGGAGGCTAAAATTTGTTTGGCTCAATAAGAACCTTTTTGTATCTCGTATCAAGCCCGAGATGGAGGCGAAAGGGTGATTGACTCAACAAGGGAGTCTCTTTATGTGTCTCATACAAAGCCCGAGAGAGAGGCTAAATGTTGTTTGACTCTGCTGGGGAGAATCATTGTATAAAGCCCAAGAGGGGGGCTATTGTAACTGGAGAAGGATCATTATACAAAGCCTAAGAGGAGGTTATGGTTACTGTTTCAGTTGAGTGACAGGTCCAATATGCTGATTTAAAGAGAAAATCAGTTCTTATATGAGCAACACTGTACTCGAAGATTTGATTCGAGGATCCGGGTTATTCCTGTTCTTTAAGGAATTGGGAAATCCGAAGGGTATTGAGACTGTCCGAGTCCACGGGGTTCCTTCCTATTTAACGAAGGGGTCACTTGAGAATGTCTTTGAGACTCAAGGAGATTACACTGTCTAAGTCTAGAGTTTTATCTTTTGTACCATGCTTTGAGAAACAGTAGTAGACTCTTTGAAACGACTGTTCTATACAGATGACTAATTTATGTTCCTATACCTCTAGGAGGTCGTCGGGACAATTTGTACGAAGCCCAAGAGGAGGCTGGAAACTTTTAAGAAGTCGGTCGGTCCTTGTACGAAGCCCAAGAGGAGGCTATCATTCTCGGAGGAAGAGATCATTATACGAAGCCTAAGAGGAGGCTGTGAATACTTCTAAGAAGCCGACATGTCCTTGTACTAATCCCAAGAGGAGGCGGGGTTGCTTTTAGGAAGCCTGTGGGTCCTTGTACGATGCCCAAGAGGGGGCCGATGCTTTTAAGAAGCCCGTGGGTCCCCAAACCCCGAGAAATTCAAGACAGACTATTCACAAGGAATAGATCAAGCCAGGAAAGTTCGAGAATTTGGAAGAAACTCAAAGATGCCATTCATGGAGAATACATTCATCTCTGGGAGTAGAGTTTCTTGACAATTCCTAATGAGGACAGCCGAAGAGAAGACTGTATCTGGTAATCCTATTTGGGATCTAGTTGTCTATTTCTATGAATAAACTAAATGGCGTCACCTAGTTCTAGACGTAGTTGCCAGGGAAACTCGAAATATCTATACTGTTATTACACAGTTGATATGAGTTTATGAAAGAAGACTTACAGTGAAACAGCCCCACAATACAGTTATATGTATATGAAAGCGGTAAATGAAAGCACTAACCACTTACTCGGTTGTAGAGCTTCCATGCTGTTTGGTTAGTTGTTCAACAAAGAAAGATTGAAAATAACAGTATATTCAAAATCAAAGGAGAAAGTGCTTTAAAAAATAAAGATTTGGGGCTTACAGCTCAAGGAGAGGCCCAGGGTTTTATCAGTGAGCGCACTATTTGAATTTTGTACAGAGGGACTTATACAAGTGACTGTGGCCCAAAAAGTGTTTTCTGTACAAAGGGATGGGTCTTACACTCTCTCAAGAGGCCCAAAAGGTTTTAAAGAAAAAGAGCGGGGCTTATAACACGAGGGTAGGCCCATTTGACTTTTTGTTTGAAATGGCGATCGCGCTAAGGTTTCCTTTTAACGCAGAGGGACTTATACAATAAGTGAGGGCCAAAAGGTTTTGGTTAAAAGGGGATTGGGTCTTACACTCTATTAGAGGCCCAAAAGTTTTGAATGGGTCTTATAGCTCAAGGAGAGGCCCAAGGTTTGCTTTTCAACGGATGATGATCGCGTCGAACTTTTTGAAATACAACGGGACTTATACCATAAGTGGGGCCCAAAATAGGTTGTATTTACAAAGGGTTGGGTCTTACACTCTATTAGAGGCCCAAATGAGTTTTAAGAAAAGAAATGGGTCTTACTACTCGAGGGTAGGCCCTGAAGGTAATTTTTAAAAGGCGACGATCGCGCCGTTTGTTTTTTGACGGTATCGGGACTTATACAATACACTGAGGCCCAAAAATGATTTGGTCAAAAAAGGGATTGGGTCTTACACTCTATTAGAGGCCCAAAGTGTTTTGAAAATGATTTATGAGGGTTGAATTAATCCAAAAACCCTAATTTGTTTTCAAAAATGTGTTTTAATTGAATAAAAATTCAATTAAAATGATCAAAATTGTTTAACATAGGAAAAACAAATTGTGATCTTGGATTAATGCTTCAAAAATTAAGTATTGACCTACAAAATAATTAGAAAGCATTAAAAGTTGCAAAATCAAGGTGGAAAAAATATTTTAAATGTAAAAAACAATTAAAACATTAATTCTTTGCAAAAATATCAATTATATAAAATAAATAATATTTTTGGGATTTTTTGGGAAAATAAAATATTTTAACATTTTTGTGAATTATTAAAAAAAGAATCAACTCAAAATCATTAAAACTCAGAGAGAAATTAATTTTTGAATCAATTAAATAAAAATCACAAAATTCAAATATTCAAATATTGGAAAATGGCGCCAAAAACAAAGGCAAGAACACGCGCGTTTTTCAGTTTTGCCCAGATTTGCATTTTCTCTCCAATCTCACTGAATACTTAATCATATCATGCAATCCACATACCTATCAACTCGTTTCAACCTCACGATCATGTCTATGGTATTTAATTTCATTTAAATTAAACATATAACAAGAAATCACGAAAAATCCTCAAGAACCCTAATTTATGCATGAAGGCTAGGATTTTTGATACACGATTCAAACAATGCAATTAATTGAGGGGAAACATTCCATGCATGATTATGAACATATGGCCAAATTATTCTGCAGCAAAAATTGCATGGATCATAGAGTTAGAAGAGCTCATGCTTACCACTTACAGCTGGTGATCGTGATTTGTGTTGGAGGTGTTACAGCTAGGTTCCAATGATCTGGATAGCTTCCCTAGGTGCCATGGAGTGTGTATGAATGCTTGGAATGGATTGAAATGGTTTGGAGCTGATGATGGTACCTCAACTGCAAAACTGTCAAGAACTTGAGCAATTGGCTGGTGATTTTGTGAAATCTGTGTTCCAGATGTTATGTGAGTGTTTGGATCACTTCTATATGATGCATATGAGGTGTGTGTGTGATTGGTTTGATTGGAAAAGCTCCCAAACTCAAAACCCGATAGTGACTTGCCTTAGAAGGTAAAATTGGAGTGAAAGAAGAGATTTTGAGGAAAGCATCTGTTTGATGGCTTTGGTGTACTCAAACTGATCACAATTGAGCTCTATTTATAGTAGAGCAAGTTTGTTTTGCAAGGAATAGTGAATGACAACTGCTGAGTAGGTTTGGCCAATGTTGGCAAATGAAAATCCAAGTCTCCTCTAGACATTGACTAGAGGTTAGGGCACAGGCTGATGGTTCCCTTGGTCTCGGATAAGTCTTGACTGAATTCAGTTGAGAATGGCTCAGTCCATTCCACCTTGATGCTTCCATTGAATGCTCCAATCCAAAATTGGAGTCTTGTCCCTATTTTGGCAATTCTAGGTTCAACATGCTATTTCTTGTTCCAAAGACTTTGGAGGTTTGGCTCATTGATTGTCCCCTTTAGATTCAATCCTCAGAGGCGTCCAAGTGGATAGGAGCATTTGGATTTGGCTGATTTTGACAAATCGAGCAAAAATACAAAATCTGCCTTGCCTTGACAGATTTCAACAAGGCAACTTGCCAATGTTATATCTCATGACTCAAATTAAATTTGGTAATGTTCTTGGTCATTTTAGAAAGCCCTTACATGATACAACAACTGTTTGAACATGTTTGGTTTTGATCTCTTTTGAATCCAAGTGAAAAATCCCCCTACATTTGGCAATAATTAGGGTAAAATCTGACTTAGTGAAATTTTCACTAAGTGTTGGAACAAAGTGACTTTTCTTGATTTTGATCACTCCATAACTCAAAATCCATGAGGAATTTGGTCATAAGTCAGTATGAAGCTTTTGTAGAGGGCAATCAGATCTACAAATCAAGCTTTGAATGGGGAATAATGGCGTTGTGGTTTAGGAGTTATGGTCCTCCAAAGTTGGCACATTAGTGTCACTTTTTCCATAACTTAGAAATTTTTCTAAGTTTTTATCGTTACCCCTTTTACATGTTATCCCACTTTCTTTGATTTTTCTTGATGAATGATGATTCAAATCATACATTAACATCATTTTAGGGTTAAAAATCCATTTTGGTGAAAAATCTCAAAAAGTCAAAGTTGACTTTTGTGCACAGTTGACTTTTTATCAGATGAATTCCAAACTGTGTAGTTCTTCATGAAATCATGTCCTTGACCTAAATCAAACTTGATGGACATGTTCCATGGGTGTCATAGGGTATATTGAATCATGTCTTAGGGTTTGGGAGCATGTCCTGGTCAAAAGTCAAAGTTACAGTTGACTTTCCTCGCGAAACCCTAATTGTGGTGCAGATGAAATTGAGACTTGTTGCTCAAGCTTCTTGGATTAATACATTGTTCCAAATGGGCCAATATAGTTCATTAGAGACCCTCAAATCATGTCTTGAGGTCTTGGCTCATGATTTGTCCCAAAAGTCAACTTAGGGGGGAATTAGGTCAAGAAACCCTAATTCCTGATTTTTGATGAATGCATCCCCTGAGGCAAAATTGACTGGATGATTGAGTTCATGAGATCCCATGGAGCATATTAGGTTATGTTTTGGATCTTTGGCTCATGCCCAGAGGAAAATTTCCATCTGGAGGCCCTGGTCGACCAAAACCCTAATTTGGTGACACTGTCGATCTTGAGACTTGATCCACCTAGAAGGGAGCAGCCTTGTGCTTGATCCTTGAAGTGGAAGTCCTTTTGATCCATTGTGGATGTTAGACAAGTTGAAGATCATGTCATTCCTTGATTGATCCTTTGTCTAAGGCTCTGAGAGGGCTTGAAACCCTAATTTTGATTGTAGTGGATGCTCACCCATCTTTGGGGAGACTGATGAAGAATGATGGTTCCTCCATATTGTGATGATGATTTGCAAAATGATGGGAAATCTAAGTGGTCAAAATTTGGGGTATGACAGATGCCCCTATTTAATCTTCTTGGACACGAAGGTGTGAATGACGAAGGTATTCGGGCATTCGGGGTGCAAGAGGATTAAATATCGGAATACCCGAAATTTTGACGGTGTCTATGAATGGTAATTCACGCATTCATCTTCTTTTGCTAAGCAATGATGCTTAGAAAAGGTAAACTTCCCCTCGATCCTGGTCTTCAGCGAAGGAACTGGTCTCAGTTTCTGATTTAAACTTCCCCTCGATCCTGGTTTCCTACCGAGGAACTGGTCTTAGTTTCTGATGTAAACTTCCCCTCGATCGTAGTTTCCTACCAAGGAACTGGTCTTAGTTTCTGATGTAAACTTCCCCTCGATCCTGGTTTCCTACCAAGGAACTGGTCTTAGTTTCTTTCGTCAATAAACTTTACTGACAAGGGACGCTATTCGCAGCAGCTTTCCTTCAAACTTCTCGCCGAATTTTCCTGGGGAGATGTTATTTGAGTGGAAAAAGTTTTGATGTCAGACTTTCTGGGGAACCCAGTCGTCTGAGTTGTAGAGGTGCACAAACTTCTCTGTTTGGAGACGCCATTTGTTGAATCTACAGGGGAAAACGAGTCTCTTGAGAGACTGCTTTCGTTCGGGGTCTTTACATCATACTTTTCTCAGAGATCTTCTCGGAGAAATGCCATATGATGTGATCCAATTTTGAGGTGCCGATGACCTTTTCATCAGTGAGTTTTTTGGAGAAAAACTGCCGTACTGCATGATGCATGTATGTATATGCTGACAAAACTGACGCAACATACAAACTAAAAGATGAACACGACTAGATACTCGGCCATTGCAGGGCGAAGAAGTACCGCTGGTTCAAGATAGCAATTCTGCCTTTCTTAGGAGAGATAGTCCCTGTTGGGAACTATGTTGATGGGGCTTAGGAGATGAGAACTCGGCCGAAGCGTGTCAGACGAAACAAGGTCTCTGACACAGTTGATCCCTTCATTCAGGCGTACTGGCGTAGAAGGAGTACTTTGATTCCGTACTTTGAGGCTCGATTACTTCTGGAGAAGCGACCGATGTTCTTCTGATGTTCAACAGTCAAAAGAAATTACGGTCTTTATTAAAAAGCAGAAAAAGTTTTAACAAGTAAATTCATTTTTGTTTTATTTCAAGAATCGTTAGTCATGTTAACAACGTCGTTCTATAAAGCTAAAACAAATAAGAATTACAAACAAAAGCACAAGGGCTCAAATTTTATTGATAAAATGGAGATCAGCCAAATGCGTGATTCCATTGAGTATTTACAAAGTTAGAAAATGGTAATTTACAGGGAAAAGGGCTACGTTGAAACATAACGACCACTATCCTTCTACCAACTTTGAATTCGGGGCATCCTGAGCTTCTGTCGAAGATGACCTTGACTGGAGTTTTCCTCTGATGGATGGTGTAACTGCTGCTGAGGGACCTGCCTCTGTTGAACATAGTTACTTGCCATTATCCCTAACTTTTGCCTGGATTGTACTGTGATGTTTCCAATCCACCGGGATGATTTTTTTTAGGCGAAGTATTTCTTGACTACATCAACATTTGTGGGGTAGGCAAATTCCTCTCCGTCCATGGTTGCAAGTCTCAAGGCGCCGCCTGAGAAAGCTTTCGTGACCACATAGGGGCCATCATAATTCGGAGTCCACTTGCCCCGAGAATTAGTGAGAAATGATTGTATCTTCTTGAGCACAAGGTCTCCTTTCCTGAAGACGCGAGGTCGGACCTTTTTGTCGAACGCCTTTTTCATTCTCTGTTGATACAGCTGACCATGGCATAGTGTCGTGATTCGCTTCTCCTCGATCATATTCAGTTCGTCGTGTCGACTTTGACACAATTCAGCTTCAGTGAGCTTAGCTTCCATCAATACTCGGATTGACGGGATCTCTACTTCTATGGGGAGCACTGCTTCTATGCCATACACTTGAGAGAAAGGGGTTGCCCCTGTTGAAGTGCGGACAGATGTGCGATAACCGTGAAGAGCAAAGGGTAGCATCTCGTGCCAGTCTTTGTAGGTTACAACCATCTTTTGAACGATCTTCTTGATGTTCTTATTGGCCACTTCTACCGCTCCGTTCATCTTGGGTCGGTAGGGAGATGAGTTATAATGTTCAATCTTGAACTCTGCGCACAACTCCTTCATCATCTTGTTGTTCAAGTTAGATCCATTGTCAGTAATGATCTCACTTGGAACACCATAACGGCAGATGATATTGTTTTTGATAAATCGGATCACCACTTGTCGGGTTACATTGGCGAATGATGCTGCTTCGACCCACTTGGTGAAATAGTCAATGGCTACCAGGATGAACCGATGTCTGTTTGAAGCCTTAGGTTCGATCAAGCCAATCATGTCGATTCCCCATATGGAAAAAGGCCACGGGGAAGAAAGAACTTTGAGATGTGATGGCGGTACATGAATTTTGTCGGAGTATATCTGACACTTGTGACACCTCCTCAAGTACTTGTAGCAGTCGGATTCCATGGTCAACCAGTAGTACCCTGCTCTTAGAATTTTTCTCGCCATTGTGTGTCTGTTGGCATGAGTGCCAAAGGATCCTTCATGAATTTCTTTCATCAGCATTTCTGCTTCTGGTCTATCTACGCATCGGAGCAAGACCATGTCAAAATTTTTCTTATAGAGAGTGTCACCGCTCAGGAAAAAATTTCCAGCTAATCTTCTTAGGGTTTTCCTGTCTTTTCTTAGTGCCCCAGGTGGGTACTCTTGTTTTTGAAGGAAGCATTTGATATCATGATACCAAGGTTTGTCGTCTATGACTGCTTCAATCGTGAAGATGTAAGCGGGCCTTTCAAGGCGCATTATGTCGATCTTAGGTAAGTCGTTCCATTGACCTACACTAATCATGGAAGAGAGAGTGGCTAATGCATCAGCCATGTGATTCTCCTCACAAGGGATATGATGAAACTCAACTCTGTTGAAGAAAGGTAGCAACCTTCTTGCGTAGTCTTTGTAAGGAATCAATCCTGATTGGTATGTGTTCCAATCTCCTTTTATCTGATTGATAACCAAGGCTGAATCGCCGTATACGTCCAAGTTTTTGATCCTTAAATCAATTGCTTCTTCGAGACCCATAATACAAGCTTCGTATTCGGCCTCGTTGTTCGTACATTTGAACGTAAGTCTGGCAGTGAAAGGAATGTGGGTACCCTGAGGGGTAACAATGATTGCCCCAATTCCATTTCCATAATGATTAACTGCTCCGTCAAAGACAAGTCCCCATTGGGAACCTGGTTCTGGCCCTTCACTGGGTAAAAGTTCATCGCAATCTTTCATTTTTAGATACATGACATCTTCGTCTGGGAAGTCAAACCCGATTGATTCTTGATCGTCAATCGGTTGATGAGCCAAATGATCGGCTAAAATACTTCCCTTAACGGCTTTCTGAGCATGGTACTCTATGTCATATTCTGATAACAGCATCTGCCAACGGGCAATCCTTCCCGTGAGAGCAGGTTTTTCGAAGACGTACTTGATTGGATCCATTTCGGAGATTAACCAAGTAGTATGACGAATCGTGTATTGGCGAAGACGTTTGGCTGCCCAAGCCAAAGCGCAACAAGTTTTCTCAAGCATCGTGTTCCGAGTTTTGCAGTCGGTGAATTTCTTGCTCAAATAGTAAATGGCAGACTCTTTCCATTTGGTTTCGTCTTGTTGGCCAAGTACACACCCCATTGAGTCTTCCAAGACTGTGAGGTAGATGATCAGTGGTCTTCCTTCCACTGGAGGTGATAGAATCGGAGGATTCAACAGATATTCCTTGATACTGTCGAAGGCAGTTTGACAATCTTCTGTCCAAACGCAATCCTGGTTCTTTTTGAGTAACTTGAAAATCGGCGTACATGTCGCGGTCATGAGGAATATGAATCTGGAGATGTAGTTCAAACGTCCCAGGAATCCCCTGACTTTTTTTTCAGTTTTCGGAGAAGGCATTTCTTGAATGGCCTTGACCTTGTCAGGATCAACCTCAATTCCTTTCTGGCTGACGATGAACCCTAGTAATTTCCCTGAACGGACACCGAAGGTGCACTTGTTGGGATTCAAGCGGAGTTTGTACTTTCGCAGACGCTCGAATAGTTTTGACATGTGGGTCACATGCTCCTCTTCTGTCTTAGATTTTTCAATCATATCATCGACATATACCTCGATCTCTTTGTGTATCATGTCATGAAAAAGAGTTGTCATGGCCCTTTGATAGGTTGCCCCCGTGTTCTTTAAACCGAACGACATCACCTTGTAACAAAAGGTACCCCATGGGGTAATGAACGAAGTTTTCTCCATGTCTTTCGGCGCCATTTTGATCTGATTATAGCCCGAGAATCCATCCATGAAGGAGAAGACTTTGAACTTTGTTGTACTGTCTACCAGCATGTCAATGTGTGGTAAAGGAAAGTCGTCCTTTGGACTAGCCTTGTTCAGATCTCGGTAGTCGACACACATTCTAACCTTTCCATCCTTTTTCAGAACGGGTACGATATTGGCTAACCATTGAGGATATTCTGACGTGGCGAGGAAACCCGCATCAATCTGTTTCTGTACCTCCTCTTTGATTTTGATGGCCATGTCTGGGTGAGTCCGTCTCAACCTCTGCTTTACTGGCGGATATTCCGATCTCAACGGTAAGTGATGTTCCACGATGCTGGTATCCAACCCTGGCATGTCCTGATAGGACCAAGGGAATACATCGGGGAATTCTTTGAGAAGCTTTATCAAACTCTCTTTGGCAGTTGGACTGAGAAGTCCCCCAATCCTGATTTCTTTTCTCTCTTGTTCTGAACCCAAGTTTACCGTTTCCAACGGTTCTTTATGAGGTTCAATGGAACTTTCCTCTTATCTGAGTAGTCGGGAGATCTCTTCTGGAATTTCGTCGTCCTTTTCTTCTTCAGCCTCAAATATCGGGAACTCAAAGTTGGGAGAAGGCATCGGATCGTATGTTTCAACGGGGTTTAAAACAAGCAATCTGCATGATGTGATGATTCGTGTTTAGAAGAGATAGAGAAAATGCAAGTGTGTGCAGTGTTTTATTTTACTGCTTGTTTTTATTATTGAATTGTTTTTTAGGATTACCATTTTCTGAAAAAGCAAAAAGAGAAAACAGTGATTAATGCGGAAATTACAGAATGACATTATTTTATTAATGAACAAGTCGATTCTTGAAACTACAGCCCTATAAAACAAAACTCTGTCGCTTTGGGCTAAGCGAAGAGGGAAAATTTACAGAAAGCGAGCCCTATCAAAACATCCGTTTCACCTGGGCAGGGTGAAAGGTTAAAGATGGCAATTACTTTGACTGACAAACGACCTTCGGAGCATCAACAACAACCCATTGGCAGCGAACTCCTCGGTGAATCACAAAGTCTGGCACCTTCCTTGATTTTTCTTCAGAAATGACGCTGATTTCTGGTGGAGCGGGATCATTGGAATCTATCTCCCAGGCAGAATTGTCGTAGGAGAATTCCTTAGTTGTATTTTGCATAGTATTTGTGCTCTCAGTTGTATCTCCCCATCCAGTAGGCTGGATATCTTCGAGCCTGATACGAGAGCTTTCGGGAGCGGTGTACCTGACCATATAGTCGTATTTTCCACTCAGTTGTCCCAAGGTGTCCCAAACTTCTTTGGAACTGGAGGAGTCATCTCTCTCGATGATGTTGACCTCGTGAAAAGCATAGTTGATGAATTCAAGTCCTGCAAATGTTGCGAATTCATCTTCATGTTGAGTAGTTTCTGAATGACCTGAGTGTTGATCCCATGACATGGTGGGGACACAGGTATTCTGTTCAATGGTGGCCAGCTAATTTTCATTGTTCGGCTGACTCTCTTGCCCCAAGTTTCCTGGGTAGGGCTGCCACATTGGCAGACCATCCATTGGGCCATAGTAGGTGTAGTCAAAATTGTCTTTCATCAGAGTGTCCTCCTCTAATGAGTTTGGCGGAGCACGACATCCTTTCGGATCACAATCTTCATAGATCATTTCGACATATGACCGTGGTATAAATCTCGGACTCTGTGCGGGATAGCAAAATGGTATATGCACCTCTTCCTGAGACATATAACCGTCCCCGTTAAGGTAGGACTTCCATTCTTCATCTGTGTCAGAGGGATCTTCCTCATTGATAGCATGTACTGCTTGAGACACTGGGTGAAGGAAACCTCCACTGTGGAAGAAGTTTTGAAGGGGATGAAGACTTTCATCGTTGGCAGCTGTCTGGGTATAGGTTGCAGAAAAACTAAGACCCTTCTTTGTTGTATTGCCAGTAGGAATGACAAGCTGTCCCCATCCTATCGTATCGGTACTCTCGACCGCTTTGATAGCATCGTTGTATGAAGAAATGGATGTTCCTTCTTTGAACTGATTGTTCTTGCTCACCGACAGTGCTAGGAACTGAGTTCCAATAACCTCCTCGGGTTCTATACCAGCAGATGATGACAAGTTGGTCACCAGCAAGGCCTGTTCCCCGCAGACTGTGATGAGTTGGCCGTTCTGGATGAACTTTAGCTTTTGGTGGAGGGTGGAAGTAACCGCCCCAGCCTGATGTATCCAAGGTCTTCCTAATAAACAACTGTACGTTTCCTGGATGTCCATGACCTGGAAAGTGACTTGGAAAGTATGAGGACCGATAGTTATAGGAAGATCAACTTCGCCGATAACTATTTTTCTGGATCGGTCGAACGCTTTGACGATGACCTCACTGATTCTCATCGGAGGGCCTTTGAATGATAATTGCATCAAAGTGGACTTCGGCATAACATTCAGCGCTGACCCTGTGTCTACCAGTACGCTGGCTAAAGCATCATCCTGGCAGTTAACTGTGATATTGAGAGTCATGTTATGACGACGACCCTCTTCGGGTAATTCCTCATCACTAAATCCCAAGTTATTGCAGGAAGTGATGTTAGAGACAATACTATCGAACTGTCTGATTGTTACATCCTGTTCCACAAAGGCTTGCTCAAAGACTTTCTGTAGAGCCTCCCTGTGCTCTTCTGAACTGAGTAACAGTGATAATACCGAGATCTTTGAAGGAGTCTATAATAGTTGATCAACAATGTTGTATTCACTCCTTTGGATGAGCTTGAGCATCTCATCATCATTTTTCGAAAGGTCGGGATTACTGGATTGACCGACTGATGGATCAAGAGCTTCTGTTTGAAGTTCCTTTTCTTTGTTAAGTTCCCCGACCCCTCGGTTGAAGATTCTACCACTCCGTGTTACACGATTGATGTCTGCAATATTCACGACGGAGGGTAATGGAATTTCCTTTCCATTTTCAATTGTTGTTGCACCGTATTTTTAAGGGATAGCCTTAGTTGATTCATACGGTGTTGGTCCCGGCAGATAGATGACTATGGGTACCTTCTGATTTTTCTGACCATCATAAGTAATCTCGATCCGTTCCCGGTTGGGAATTCTAGATTCGTCAAGTAGAGGGATAATGGAAAAAACATCCCTGGTCCTATGATGACCAGAGATTGTGGCAACGTCCTCGACCTGATCGGCAAGGTAGTCCGGCGTCCAGTTGATGGGTCCAGAACCCGAATATGGACGAATCTCTCCACGATCCACCTGACCCTGAAGAGCTGCTCTCACAAGGTAACACCCTTGGTTACTTTCCGAACAGATGCTACAACGGTCATAATTGTGTGGTGGCACCTGGCCACGCCCACTTTGAATACAATGTAACCTCACTAGGTTAGCTTCCACAGATCGGACATCCTGACTCTGACGCCGAGCGGGGTTTCTGTTATTGATACTAATTTGCTGAGTATCTTCATCCATATAAATTGGCATCCACCAGTGATTTAACAAGTGCTGAAGTGCCTCCTGGACAAGGGTACAACCTCGATCGTTTTCGCAACCCGCTTTATAGCATTGATAGTCATGTGATATTAAGAATCCGAGTCAGACCTGCTCAGCATGTAACTCTACTAGGTTGGTATTCATCACGCGAATATCAAAGATCTGAACCATGTTGATTTGATAGGAATTCCTATTATGGTAGTCTTGGATCCATCCAAGATCCATCTGACGCTGGAGGGCTTCTTGTACAAAAGAGCAACCCTGTTTGTTTACCGAGCAAGTCAAACAAGAACTGTAATCGTGCCGCGGCAGATTATGATACTGGCTTTGCCTTGAGTGCATTGCCACTAAGTTGACATTCATCGCACGGATGCCGTGGTTTTGAATGACGTTAGAATTCGTGTAGACCATGTTAACTCCACGAACTCGGTGCTCTTGGATCCATCCGAGATCCATTTGTTCCTGTAGAGCTGCTTGCACCACAGAACATCCCTGGTTGTCTTTAGAGCAGATATCACACTAGTGATAATTATGAGGTGGCACATGGCCATATCCACTCTGTCTATAATGCATCTTGACCAGATCGGTTTTCAACAAGAGTACATCGTGAATTTGATAGACATCGTTAGTCTCTCCTTCTATCAAATTGACTGCAGCCTTTTCATGTTGAGGCAGCGGGTTCATGAGAACATTAGGATTTGTATCTTTGAAGGATAAGACCCCGCTCCTAACAAGTTTTTGCACGTCGGACTTGAAATTGAGACAAGTCTCGATGTTATGCCCTGATCCTCCTTGGTGGTAAGGGCAAGTTTGATCCACCTTAAACCAAAAAGGCGGATTTTTCGGTACTGTAAGAGGAGATTTAGTCTGAATGTGCCCCTTAGCCAGTAGTAATGGAAATAGCTCTACGTACGACACGGGTATAGGATCAAATCCTGGTGGTCGTGTTGTACGGTTGTTGTTATATGGAGGACGAGCCTGCTGAAGAGGCTGTTGTGTCCTTTGCTGATCAGGTTGGCTCTGCGCAACCTGAGGTTGATACGTAGGCGCGGTGCTGATAGCAGGAGTTACAGCTGCTACTGGTTAGTACCGTCGCCTTTGCTTTCCGAGAGACATATTCCTAATATCTTGCTCTTTTTTCTTAGGGAGAGCACTACCGTATTTTTTAATACCGCTCGTCGATCTAGTGTCTTTTACCAAACGTCCTTCTCGGACGGCTTCCTCAAGACGTACGCCCATGCCCACCATCTCGGTGAAATCACTGGGTGCACTGGCAACCATTCGGTCATAGTAAAATGAGCTTAAGGTTTTTAAGAAGATCTTTGTCATCTCTTTTTCCTCAAGAGGTGGACAAATTTGAGCGGCAATCTCACGCCACCTTTGAGTATACTCCTTAAAGGTTTCCTTGTCCTTTTGCGACATCGATCTGAGTTGATATCTGTCGGGTGCCATGTCCAAATTGTATTTGTATTGTTGGACGAAGGCAGTGCCAAGATCTCTGAATGTGCTGATCGTGGCATGGTTTAAACCCATGTACCATTTGAGTGCGACACCGGTTAAACTATCCTGGAAGTAGTGAATCATTAGGTCCTGATTCTCCGTCTGAGCTGACATCCGCCAAGCGTACATCACCAGATGGCTTTGAGGGAAAGAGGTACCCTTGTATTTTTCAAAGTCGGGCACTTGAAATTTGTGCGGAACTTTTACATTGGGGACCAAGCAGAGGTCTGCGGCGTCCTTTCCAAATAAATCCTGACTGCGAATGGCTTGCAGCTCCTTCTGCATTTCCATAAACTGCTCCTGGAATTCATCCATTCTGTCGAACATGGTTTCCTTTTTACCAGAAGGTATCGGAGGAATCTGTCCTTCCGGGACAGTGTGCACCAAGGGGGTGGGACCGTGACTACGGCAGTGAGTCTTAGCGTTTCCCGAAGTTTGTAACCTTTCGGAGTCTTCAGTATGCCTCTGGCATCTTCGCTTTCCCGAAGTTTGTAACCTTCAGGCCCAACGGCTTCAGTTGTGATTTCCTGATCTTCAGTGATCGGCGGAACATATCCTTCCGGAATATAGTTAACATGCATGCCTCAAGGACGATCTTTCGGCATTTGATACCTAGGATCATACTTCTCCACTATGGGCGTTGAGGTGATCTCTGAGATCATAGTCCTTTGTAGCTGAGCTTCTGCCATAACTTGCATGTCGTTAGGAAGCTTTCTCATATCCTTTCTCAGAGCATCGATCTCTTCTTTCAACTCTCTGTTTTCTTCCTCAAGATCATCCATCTTTTTTTGACGATTGGCCCGAGTATTGTACGAATGAGACAATTTGACTCTAGAATTGAGATACAAATGTGAGATTCGTAGGGAAGAAGAATACGTGATGTGAGAATGATGAATGCAATGATTATATTAATTGTTTTTTGGTTTAATCAAAATAAACTTCGACAATTAGATTGCAAATATCAAACAGTGGGGAAACCCCTTTTTATTGAATTCAAAGGATTACAGAAATGGAAATACAGTAGATTACAAGGTGCGGAAATAGAAACCTAAGCTAATGGGTCCCGAGTCCTCTCTGAAGAGAAATCGGGTGCGGACTCTTTCCTTTTCTTTTATCGGGGCTCTTGGGCCGTTGTCGGGTTGTCATTCCTTTGCCAGGTGAAAGGAGTGAGCAAATTCCTTTGGTCATCTTGATTCTCTACAGCATGTTGCTCCAAAATTTCAATCAGAGCATCCTTTTCTTTTAGTAATTGCTGTATTTTGATGCACTCTATGTTGAGGGTGCGGTACTTGTTCTTCCAAGACCTTCTCTCCTTTTAAACTTTGTTGAGAGTAACCTGAAGCTTTTCAGTTTCCGTCATGAAGTACATGACAGATTCCCTTGGCGGAAGGATTCCGTAATGAGGATAAGGCATTTTTAGCTTGAGAGCTCTAGTTTTTACCCAATGGAGATAAGGCTCCATCGAGACACAGTCCAGTTTTCCTAGAGACTCTTGTCCTTTCTTATGAACGTGTTTCCAAGCGTGCACTATTTCCATCTTTAGTGCTCTGTCGTTTTCTCCTTCCTTGAAGAAAAGACCTTCTAGATGAACACCCCGTGGGACGTGTCTCATCGGGTATCCAAACTGACAACGAACCAATACCGGATGGTTGTTGATTCCTCCTTTAGTTCCTATGAGGGGTACGTTGGGGAAGTTTCCACAACGATCAATGATTTTGATTCCATCATAGATCCTATTACACCAATCTATATCAGAGTTGGTGAGGGACATGATCTTCTGCGACCAACGTAAGGCACTCTTACAATCCCAAAAAGCAGCAGACTTGGGCAAGTGGGAGATAAACCATTTATAAAGCAAAGGTACACAGCATGTGATTTCCCCTCCGCTGTACAAATTCCCTAAGTGTACAGAATGATACGCATCTGCGAGCAAAGTCGGCACAGGGTTTCCAATGAGAAAAACCTTAATGGTGTTGATATCGACGAAGTTATTGATGTTGGGAAACAAAAATAACCCGTAGGTGAGCAAGACAAAGACGCTTTCAAAAGCAGTCACGTTTCCTATACTGGAAAAATACAGGGCTTTCATTGTCAAGAACTGGGTTGGCAAACCTTGTATGCCACCCTTGGTGGTCATGTGAGTCCTGACCTCAGACTCGTCCAAATGAATTGCTCTTGCAATGGTCTGATTCTTTGGAATTTCTTCCAGTCCAGAAAACGGAGCTTGATCTGTAATGTGTAGATCAATCAGATGAGAATACTCCTCCAGTGTTGGTGCAAGCTGGTAATCCGGGAATGTGAAACAGTGATAAACTGGATCATAAAACTGAATGAGCGCATCCATGATTCCCTCAATCACATGGACTCTTAACAGTGGTAGCAGACCTCCGTGTTTGGCTCTGAAAGCCTCAGGGTTAGTGATCATCCTCGCTAACCTTCTCAAATCCTCTAGCTTTGGAACCTTGAAGGTATACCTATGAGTTCTCCTTCTATCGAAATCCATTAGCGGAATCCTTTTCTCTGATATTTGCAATCACAGTCTTAGTTTAATTTGAAAAACAGAAAGACTAGAAGAGAAATTTTTCCTTGTTTTAATGTTTTTTTAAATGAATGCATGAATGCAGCACACAAAAACATAGGAAAAACATGGGGTCAAAGGGTTGTTGTCATGAAGTCAAGGCTCTACCCATCCCCAAAGGTTTATACTAGGGTGATTTTTGTACCTGTACTCATTATCATCAGCTCCTCCCAGGAAAGCAAAACAACAAGCGGATCGCCAGCGAGTTGTAGAGCGATCTTAGAGTAAGTGCCATTCACCGAGAATAGATCACCAGCCTCAAATGAGGGTAGTATCGTGTAGCAACTATTCCCGATAGTTTCCGCACTACAAAAGGGTTTGGCTCCTCAGCTTCTCAGACATCACAATTGGCCCATTGTCTAGGTGAGAGAATGGGTTGCATTGGTCAGCCTCCACTGAGGTTGATGGTCGACCTCGTCGCCATCACTTATCTTAAGTGTATACTCAATCTTTCCACATGCGGCATCACACGCATTCCCATTAGCAGAAAAATAAACATGTATAGCAATTAGGAAAAGCAGTATATATATTTGTCCTAATCATCCTAGACCTTTAAAGCTATGAATCCTAAGTTCCTGACAGAAAATGGGTTCCCCGACAGAATTACCATCCTGTGGTTTCATTCCAAATTAACGGCGTTTTGACCTAAGATCCTAATGACGTCAAGGTTTCTATCTAGGGGACAAAAAAAGAACAAGATCCCTAAAGAGACTTGTAATTCTCCCCAGCAGAGTCGCCATTTTTCTGTAGCGAGTGATTTTTGGATGTGGTTGCGAAGCACGATCGCTCTGGTACTACAACTAAATTCATTTTTTATCCTATTAAAGCTGATGAAGGAAGGGAAATAGATGTCTCCAATTAACCCTGCTTGCATACTGAGATTAAATAGTCAAAACTGTTGGTTTACAGATGCTACAAAGATTCGGGGTTTCTCCTAGGTTATTTTGTTGACAAGGGGTGCTTTAGGCTATCGGTTAGGATATTAGGACGAATGTATGAGAGTATGGGATTTTGGGTTTTTGTTTAGTGTGCTCGCTAAGATTTTTTCTTTCAATCTTATGCCTACGTATTCCCGTTTACCTAAACAGGGAAATCAGAGCGATCGTAGTTCCTCCTATTCTATGGGAGGAAATGGTTGTTTTGGTGTCTTGTTCAAAGCCCAAGACGTGAAGCGAAAGGTAGTTTGTATCTTGTTCAAAGCCAAAATGTGAAGCTAAAAGTGTTGACCTTAGAGAGAATTTGTCATCTCTAAAGGGGTCTGCTTGTCACAACTGTTGGGTGACTGACTGTAAAGGAGGATTACTTTAACCGGGATTTGTGAATCCGACAATGCCATAATTTCCTTTATAGGGGATTTTAACCTGAAGGAGAAGACTTTAACTCAGTTTAGAGCAATGCCATCTTTCCTTAGGAATTTCTCATACTAAAATAGGGACATTGGCATGGATGTAGATGATCCAGAGGCTTGCCGCTTACAGCAATTAGATGAAGAGGAAAGAGTTGTTGAAGTTTGTGTACTGTGAACGAGGCACAACTTTGATGCTAAAAGGTTGATTAGACCAACCAGTGGTTTTCTTATACAAAGCCTAAGATGAGGCTAATATGTGCCTCGTACAAAGCCCGATAGAGAGGCTAAAAGGTTTTGACTCGACGATGGAGTCTTTTGGTATCTTGTATAAAGCCCGAGATGAAGGCTACTTGACTTAACAAGAGAGTTTTTTGTATCTCGTACGAAGCCCGAGATGGAGGCTAAAATTTGTTTGGCTAAATAAGAACCTTTTTGTATCTCGTATCAAGCCCGAGATGGAGGCGAAAGGGTGATTGACTCAACAAGGGAGTCTCTTTATGTGTCTCATACAAAGCCCGAGAGAGAGACTAAATGTTGTTTGACTCCGCTGGGGAGAATCATTGTATAAAGCCCAAGATGGAGGCTATTGTAACTGGAGAAGGATCATTATACAAAGCCTAAGAGGAGGTTATGGTTACTGTTTCAGTTGAGTGACAGGTCCAATATGTTGATTTAAAGACAAAATCAGTTCTTATATGAGCAACACTGTACTCGAGGATTTGATTCGAGGATCCGGGTTATTCCTGTTCTTTAAGGAATTGGGAAATCCGAAGGGTATTGAGACTGTCCGAGTCCACGAGGTCCTTCCTATTTAACGAAGGGGTCACTTGAGAATGTCTTTGAGACTCAAGGAGATTAGACTGTCCAAGTCTAGAGTTTTATCTTTTGTACCATGCTTTGAGAAACAGTAGTAGACTCTTTGAAAGGACTGTTCTATGCAGATGACTAATTTCTGTTCCTATACCTCTAGGAGGTCGTCGGGACAATTTGTACGAAGCCCAAGAGGAGACTGGAAACTTTTAAGAAGCCGATCGGTCCTTGTACGAAGCCTAAGAGGAGGCTATCATTCCCGGAGGAAGAGATCATTATACGAAGCCTAAAAGGAGGCTGTGAATACTTCTAAGAAGCCGATAGGTCCTTGTACTAAGCCCAAGAGGAGGCGGGGTTGCTTTTAGGAAGCCTGTGGGTCCTTGTACGATGCCCAAGAGGAGGCCGATGCTTTTAAGAAGCCTGTGGGTCCCCAAACCCCGAGAAATTCAAGACAGGCTATTCACAAGGAATAGATCAAGCCAGGAAAGTTCGAGAATTTGGAAGAAACTCAAAGATGTCATTCACGGAGAATACATTCATCTCTGGGAGTAGAGTTTCTTGACAATTCCTAATGAGGACAGCCGAAGAGAAGACTGTATCTAGTAATTCTATTAGGGATCTAGTTGTCTATTTCTATGAATAAACTAAACGGCGTCACCTAGTTCTAGACGTAGTTGCCGGGGAAACTCAAAATATCTATACTATTATTACTAAGTTGATATGAGTTTATGAAAGAAGACTTACAGTGAAACAGCCCCACAATACAGTTATATGTATATGAAAGCGGTAAATGAAAGCAATAACCACTTACTCGGTTGTAGAGCTTCCATGCTGTTTGGTTAGTTGTTCAACAAAGAAAGATTAAAAACAACAGTATATTCAAAATCAAAGGAGAAAGTGCTTTGAAAAAGAAAAATTTGGGGCTTACAACTCAAGGAGAGGCCCAGGGTTTTATCAGTGAGCGCACTGTTTGAATTTTGTACAGAGGGACTTATACAAGTGACTGTGGCCCAAAAAGTGTTTTATGTACAAAGGGATGGGTCTTACACTCTCTCAAGAGGCCCAAAAGGTTTTAAAGAAAAAGAGTGGGGCTTATAACACGAGGGTAGGCCCATTTGACTTTTCGTTTGAAATGGCGATCGCGCCGAGGTTTCCTTTTAACGCAGAGGGACTTATACAATAAGTGAGGCCCAAAAGGTTTTGGTTAAAAGGGGATTGGGACTTACACTCTATTAGAGGCCCAAAAGTTTTGAATGGGTCTTATAGCTCAAGGAGAGGCCCAAGGTTTGTTTTTCAACGGATTACAACGGGACTTATACGATAAGTGGGGCCCAAAATAGGTTGTATTTACCAAGGGTTGGGTCTTACACTCTATTAGAGGCCCAAATGAGTTTTAAGAAAAGAAATGGGTCTTACTACTCGAGGGTAGGCCCTGAAGGTTATTTTTCAAAAGGCGACGATCGCGCCGTTTGTTTTTTGACGGTATCGGGACTTATACAATACACTGAGGCCCAAAAATGATTTGGTCAAAAAAAGGATTGGGTCTTACACTCTATTAGAGGCCCAAAGTGTTTTGAAAATGATTTATGAGGGTTGAATTAATCCAAAAACCCTAATTTGTTTTCAAAAATGTGTTTTAATTGAATAAAAATTCAATTAAAATGATCAAAATTGTTTAACATTGGAAAAATAAATTGTGATCTTGGATTAATACTTCAAAAATTAAGTATTGACCTACAAAATAATTAGAAAGCATTAAAAGTTGCAAAATCAAGGTGGAAAAAATATTTTAAATGTCAAAAACAATTAAAACATTAATTCTTTGCAAAAATATCAATTATATAAAATAAATATTATTTTTGGGATTTTTTGGGAAAATAAAATATTTTAACATTTTTGTGAATTATTAAAAAAAGAATCAACTCAAAATCATTAAAACTCAGAGAGAAATTAATTTTTGAATCAATTAAATAAAAATCACAAAATTCAAATATTCAAATATTGGAAAATGGCGCCAAGAACAAAGGCAAGAACACGCGCGTTTTTTAGTTTTGCCCAGATTTGCATTTTCTCTCCAATCTCACTGAATACTTAATCATATCATGCAATCCACATACCAATCAACTCGTTTCAACCTCACGATCATGTCTATGGTATTTAATTTCATTTAAATTAAACATATAACAAGAAATCACGAAAAATCCTCAAGAACCCTAATTTCTGCATGAAGGCTAGGATTTTTGATACACGATTCAAACAATGCAAGTAATTGAGGGGAAACATTCCATGCATGATTATGAACATATGGCCAAATTATTGTGTAGCAAAAATTGCATGGATCATAGAGTTAGAAGAGCTCATGCTTACCACTTGCAGCTGGTGATCGTGATTTGTGTTGGAGGTGTTACAGCTAGGTTCCAATGATCTGGATAGCTTCCCTAGGTGCCATGGAGTGTGTATGAATGCTTGGAATGGATTGAAATGCTTTGGAGCTGAAGATGGTACCTCAACTGCAAAACTGTCAAGAACTTGAGCAATTGGCTGGTGATTTTGTGAAATTTGTGTTCCAGATGTTATGTGAGTGTTTGGATCACTTCTATATGATGTAAATGAGGTGTGTGTGTGATTGGTTTGATTGGAAAAGTTCCCAAACTCAAAAACTGATAGTGACTTGCCTTGGAAGGCAAAATTATAGTAGAGCAAGTTTGTTTTGCAAGGAATAGTGAATGGCAACTGCTGAGTAGGTTTGGCTAATGTTGGCAAATGAAAATCCAAGTCTTCTCTAGCCATTGACTAGAGGTTAGGGCACAGGCTGCTGGTTCCCTTGGTCTTGGATAAGTCTTAACTGAATTCAGTTGAGAATGTCTCAGTCCATGCCACCTTGATGCTTCCATTGAATGCTCCAATCCAAAATTGGAGTCTTGTCCCTATTTTGGCAATTCTAGGTTCAACATGTTATTTCTTGTTCCAAAGACTTTGGAGGCTTGGCTCAATGATTGTCCCCTTTAGATTCAATCCTCAGAGGTGTCCAAGTGGATAGGAGCATTTGGATTTGGCTGATTTTGGAAAATCGAGCAAAAATGCAAAATCTGCCTTGCCTTGACAGATTTCAACAAGGCAGCTTGCTAATGTTATATCTCATGACTCAAATTGAATATGGTAATGTTCTTGGTCATTTTGGAAAGCCCTTACATGATACAACAACTGTTTGAACATGTTTGGTTTTGATCTCTTTTGAATCCAAGTGAAAAATCCCCCTACATTTGGCAAAAAGTAGGGTAAAATCTGACTTAGTGAAGTTTTCACCAAGTGTTGGAACAAAGTGACTTTTCTTGATTTTGATCACTCCATAACTCAAAATCCATGAGGAATTTGGACATAAGTCAGTATGAAGCTTTTATAGAGGGAAATGAGATCTACAAATTAAGCTTTGAATGGGGAACAATGGCCTTGTGGTTTAGGAGTTATGGTCCTCCAAAGTTGGCACATTAGTGTCACTTTTTCCATAACTTAGAAATTTTTCTAAGTTTTTATGGTTACCCCTTTTACAAGTTATCCCACTTTCTTTGATTTTTCTTGATAAATGATGATTCAAATCATACATTAACATCATTTTAGGGTTAAAAATCCATTTTGGTGAAAAATCTCAAAAAGTCAAAGTTGACTTTTGTGCACAGTTGACTTTTTATCAGATGAATTCCAAACTGTGCAGTTCTTCATGAAATCATGTCCTTGACCTAAATCAAACTTTATGGACATGTTCCATGAGTGTCATAGGGTATATTGAATCATGTCTTAGGGTTTGGGAGCATGTCCTGGTCAAAAGTCAAAGTTACAGTTGACTTTCCTCGCGAAACCCTAATTGTGGTGCAGATGAAATTGAGACTTGTTGCTCAAGCTTCTTGGATTAATACATTGTTCCAAATGGACCAATATAGTTCATTAGAGACCCTCAAATCATGTCTTGAGGTCTTGGCTCATGATTTGTCCCAAAAGTCAACTTAGGGGGGAATTAGGTCAAGAAACCCTAATTCCTGATTTTTTATGAATGCATCCCCTGAGGCAAAACTGACTGGATGATTGAGTTCATGAGATCCCATGGAGCATATTAGGTTATGTTTTGGATCTTTGGCTCATGCCCAGAGGAAAATTTCCATCTGGAGGCCCTGGTCGACCAAAACCCTAATTTGGTGACACTGTCGATCTTGAGACTTGATCCACCTAGAAGGGAGCAGCCTTGTGCTTGATCCTTGAAGTGAGAGTCCTTTTGATCCATTGTGGATGTTAGACAAGTTGAAGATCATGTAATTCCTTGATTGATCCTTTGTCTAAGGCTCTGAGAGGGCTTGAAACCCTAATTTTGATTGTAGTGGATGCTCACCCATCTTTGGGGAGACTGATGAAGTATGATGGTTCCTCCATATTGTGATGATGATTTGCACAATGATGGGAAATCTAAGTGGTCAAATTTTGGGGTATGACACTAAGGGGCCATTAAGGAACGTACATTTCACGTCCATCTGACATGTGTTCCAATTGTTCATATTTGCTAGACCGACAACCAACTTGATTATTTCGATCATAGCAACAGGTGCGAACACTTCATCAAAGTCGATTCCTTCCTTCTGTAGAAATCCTTTCGCCACAAGTCTCGCCTTGTGTAGAGTTACTTCTCCTCTAGGATTCACCTTCACCTTGTAAACTCACTTCACATCAACTGCCTTCTTTCCTTGAGGCAATTCAACAAGTGACCAGGTGTTGTAGACTTCGATGGACTCTAACTCCTTATTCATTGCTTTCATCCACTTCGAATCTTTCAATGCCTCAGCTGCATTGACTGGTTCGACATCTGCGTAGAAAGCATAGTGTACCAGCTCACCCTCTTCATTAACCACATCATCTAATGTAATTGTACATTCTTGCAAGAGATTCTCACTGAATCCTTCTTGACATTCTCAGTCCAATCCCATTCTTTAAGCTCATCTATGATCACGTCCCTACTGATCACTACATGCTTATTCACTGGGTCGAACAACTTGTAACCTCCAGTTGAATGATATCCTATCAAGATCATCTGATTCGACTTGTCATCAAGCTTCCTTCTCAACTGATCTGGCACATGTCTATGTGCTATAGATCCAAACACCTTCAAGTGACTGAGGCTAGGCTTGACACCAGACCAACATTCTTCTGGTGTGATTCCTTCAAGCTTCTTCGTCGAACATCTATTCAAAATATATGTTGCTGTCGAAACCGCTTCTCCCCATAATTCTTTGGGTAAATGCTTTTCATTCAACATACTTCTCACCATGTTCATGATGGTTCTGTTCTTTCGTTCTGCAATTCCATTTTGCTGTGGAGTGTAGGGTGACACCGCCTCATGCACAATCCCTTCTTTTTCACATAATGCATCGAACTCTTTTGAAACATACTCTCCACCACCACCAGTCCTCAGAGTTTTCAACTTTCAACCACTCTGTCTTTCGACCATAGATTTGAATCTGACAAATACCTCAATCACATCACTTTTCTTGATGAGGTAAGTGCACAACTTTCGACTGTAATCATCTATGAACGTGACAAAGTATCTGTTGCCACCAATCGAATCCACCTGGATTGGACCACATACATCAGAGTATATGACTTCCAGAATTGCCTTCGACTCCCTTCCCGCATCCTTGCTGAAGCTATTCTTGTGTCGTTTCGATTGAACACACTCTTCACAGACTTCACTTGGAATGTCAATTTCTGGTAATCCTGAAACCATATTTCTTCTCTTTAGCTCTCTGATGTCATTGAAGTTGAGATGACCTAGTCAAAATTGCCATAACCACTAATCTCTGCTGGATACAGTTGCTCGACACTTGTGCTCCATCACATTGAGTTCAATCTTGAAGGTCATATTCTGAGACATTGGAGCCTTCAAGATCAACCTACCACCTGCGTCGAGGACTCTCATCGTCTTGTCTGTGACAACTACCTTGTAGTTCTTTTCGACTAGCTGCCCTATACTGAGCAAATTAATCTTCATGCCTGGTATGTACAACACATTGGAAATTGTTGACCTCTTGCCATCTCTCCTCATAATCAGAACATCACCAACACCTTCAGCTGCTAGAGTGTTGTTATTTGCAAACTTCACTGTGTTCTTCGATGAGGGCTTCATGTTGACAAACTAATCTTTCCTTCCAGTCATGTGTGATGAGCATCCTGAGTCCAAGTACCACTGATCTTGGAATCTTTCTTCATCTCTTGTTGTGACCATCAGCAACATCTCTTCTTCTTCATGTTCCGCCAGCTTTGCATCAGTTTCTTGATTTTTCTTCTTTTCTGGAAAGTCACTAAAATAGTGGTCATACTTCTGCCAATTGAAGCACTGAATGTGACTTTTGTCAGATTTTCGAGCACCACCTCTTTGGTTGCCTTGATTCCAGGGTTTTCTCTTATTCGACCAGTCTCCTCTTTTACCTTTGTTGCCATTCTAGCTTCCTTTGCTTTTCCTTTCCTTTTCTGACTGTGCATGCAAAGCCATATCACTCTTCGACTTTCCTGCAGCTCTTTCAGCCATCCTTTGTTCATGAGACTCAAGCGTCCCTTAAAGCTCTTCCTTTGTCAATACTGGCAAGTCTTTTGACTCTTCTATGGCTACTACCACGTGGTCGAACTTTGGAGCTAATGACCTCAAGATCTTTGCAACAACTGATCTTGATATCAACACCTCTCCACATACCTTGATTTAATTCACCATCTTTGTAACTCTGGTGAATAAATCTTTTATGCTTTCATTGTCTTCCATCTGAAGCAACTCATTATTTCTCTTGTGAGTTTGTAACCTCACCTCTTTCACCTTCTCTGTGCCTCCAAACGAATTTTCAAGAATCTCCTGTGCTTCCTTTACTGACTCTACATCACTAACCTGTTCAAAGTTATCTGGATCGACACAATGATGGATTATAAAGAGAGCTTTATAATCTTTCTTCTTCAATTCTTTGTGTGCAGCCTTTTCTTGATCTGTCGCGTTCTCTACAAGCGGTGCTACTCATTCCTTAACAAGATCCCAAAGATCTTGATAACAGAAAACCACCTTAATCTGCTTGCAATAATTCTCATAATTATCTTGAGAATCAGAAGGCTCGCAGGAAAGTTCCCGTTCGGATGATTTATCGCCATCACGATTTTTCCTTCCTTGAATCGCAACCGGAGCTCTAGATACCAGATGTTGGAATTAACCCAAAACCTTTTGGGAATTCCTATTCAATCTTGATCTCAAGATTGTTAACAAAACACACAATGGCAATGAAAAAAGGGTTAGGAAAGAAAAGAAAGAGAAACGTTGGAGAAGAAGATGAACAATTTTCTGCAGAGAACTCTCTGCCCACAAACTGTGAAAATCTATTATTTCACTTGCAACTGCAAACTGTGAATATAATTTCTCAATTATAAGCTTATTACAAAATAAGGGTTTCTCCCTATTTATAGATTTAGGTTAGCTTGCACCCCAAGCCAAGACCCAAAACTATAAAAGCCCAAAATAGTTATCATTACTAAAATTGGCCTAAGTCGAAATCCTGTGTGAAGGAACCTCCTTCGACACTTCGACACAAGGAATTACAACTCAATAATGATAAGGCTTGCAAAGTCATCAAAATGAAAAAATCGTGTGGTATATGTAAATCTGCCTTGGAAAAACCAAATGCATCATGTCATGTTGTGATGTTCATAACTTCTTGCTCAAATTGAATTAATGGATGTTCTTGTACTTCTTAGAAAGCTGATATGAGGTACTACAACATTGATGTTCATATTTTACATTGATTCAACTTGGATCATAATGAAAAATGCCTCTAAAGATTGGTGTTTCATGCTGAAAAACTTGGCAGAATTTTCACTAAGTGTTGGAAGCTCAAAAATGCTTTTTCTTGATTTTGATCAATCCATAAATTAAAATCTATGCACTTTTTGGATATGGTTCATATTAACAACTTTGTTGTATGGAATGAGATCTATCATTTAGGCTTTGGAACAAAAAATTTGGTTGCTTGGATCACTAGTTATGGCTCTTTGAAGTTGGGTACTTGAACACTTTTTTTTCATAACTTAGAGGAATTTTTAATTTCTCAACTTTGCCCCTTTTACAAGTAACCTTGATCTCTTGATCAAATCTTGTCCAAATGCAACAATGGACCATATTTTCTTGAATAATGGCTCATGATGAACATTTTTGGCCAAAAAGTCAAACTTTGACATTGGGTCTCAGATGGATTTTGTGTAGAGAAACCCTAATTCCCGATTTTTTATAGATGCATCCTTTGAGGCAACTTGGAACTTATGAATGGACTTTTGAGGTTCTTTTGAGCTTCTTGAATCATATATTGAGGTATTAGCTCATGTCTAGATGAAAATTTTACTTTGGAGGCCTTGATCAATCAAAACCCTAATTTGGTGACACACATGAATTTAGGGCTTGATCCACTTAACATTGTGCAATATTGTGCTTGATTCTTGATGTTGAGGATATCTTGATCTTTATGGATGATTCAGAGACTTGAGAAGTTGAGGATCATGCCAATTCTTGATTGATCTTTTGCTTGGATTCTTTATGAGGCTAAAAACCCTAATTCATTGTAATCACAACAAACTTGGTATTCTCTATTGGGTTAATGATACACACAAGTACATGCATGTGATGTTAATGTAATGCAAATGATGTGGGTATCTTAGGGTCAAAAATTAGGGTATGACAATATCCCTCTACATAATGCCAACTGCTGGATGCCGACATCATCCGAGACTCGTCTGGCACCATATGATGCTCCCAATCCTTAAAGATGACATCGAAATCCTGACGGGTAATGGTGTCGGGAGCAGCCTGAAAGGGAGATCTGGGTATGGTTTGCACATAGCCAAACAGTCAGATGCATCGCTTTAGAAGATACCTGACCATAGTGCTAGTCCCATATGCCAGCAACCCAGAGTACAATGAGATGGAATCGAATAAGATAATCTCCATTTGATCATCGAACAGCGTCCATATAAAGTCATCATGAACAGTCCGATCAAGATACACCCGAAACGACATCACAACATGATTTCCTCTCTTGAGGATATGCATGGCAGCCCTCGGTATCTCCTCACTATACAACAAATCAAGATCAAAACCATGAATGCGGTGGAAGTGAGAAATGGTTCATCCCTGAAAAACGAATAAGAGTCATGTAAGAACAAATTATTAATAGTAAGTTAAATTTAATAGTTGGAATGAAAGGTGTCATCAGTAGTGTAGCAGAGCCTGTCAGCTGCCTCGTCCTCTAGTTAGAAGCTTCATTCAACTTTTGGTATAGGTATACAAAACAACCGGCCCCCCAGTTCCACTCCCTCACTGTATCCAAATCCATGAAGTACCGGAGGTATGCTACATCCACGTTGTTTGCACTTTTGTCCACAAAAAGGAACGTGTCAACCAAGAACATGAAGTAACACCTCAAAGCACAATGATGGTGGTACTGAACAAAGAAGTCATCATCCTCGGTCTCGGAATCTGCTGCCGCAGACAGGTGCTTGTGATAGAGGTCCTTCAAGAATAAGAACTTGGCATGAGCCCAATTAGTCGAGGAACACTGCTCAGATTCCTTTTCTGGTTGAGCTCCCAGATAGTCGACCATCCATTCAGTGGCAACTTCACGAGTGATCTGGGAGTGGTTAAGTAACCTCCCTCTGCTAGGAAGGTGTAGTAGGCATGCGACATCATCAAGTGTGATTGTCATCTCCCCAACAGGAAAATGGAAAGATGACATTTCCTTGTGCCATCTCTCGGCAAATGCCCTCAGCATGCTGTGGCTGATAGTAACGTAACCAGAACAACAAAGTCCATCAAGTCTGGAGCCAAGAATAGCCTCCTTGAACCAATCCTCATTCGGATGATGCAGATCAAATATTTTCCGCGTGTGGTTCACGGACTTTAGTGGCATACGTTCATGTAAAGATAACATATTTGTGCATTAGTCGTTAACATATTTATGCATAAATCATTTAAATGAAAAGTGTAATAAAAAAAATATACCTCTCCATCCCAAACATATCGAGCGACATGATCATTATAATAGATCAAGGGGGAGTTGTCAAAGGGCCCTCCTGAATACTTCGGGTTAAGCTGTGCAGCCTGTGCCGGAACATCAACCTCCTCGAGTGTCGGAACATCAGCATCCTTGGGTATCAGAACATCAACCTCCTCGGGTTCCTGCTCATTATCCCGAGATGAGGACGCATGAGATAGAAGACTCCGTGGAGTAGAAGTGGATGTTCCCTCCACTTCCTCCTACGGTACCCGACCGCGTCCTTGAACTTTCGTAGACTGCTTAACTCTCTCACGCCGAGCAGAGGCAGTTTGACTTGGCCTGCCAAGTCTCAATCCGTTGGGGTTCTCCGCCATTTTTTCTGAAAGAACAAATAATCAGTACTCAAAGGGAAGGGAAGTAACAAGAACAAGTTTGAAAAACTTAAAAAAAAATCCAACTCAGGCATATTTTTGGAAGTGCATATCGAAACTCCTCAAAGGGGTTTTTGGATATGCAATTCCGAAAAAACCTGCGACTGCCATTTTCACCATTTTCGGACCTTGAACCTAAATCACCTAAAAACTTAATTTTCACACCCAAACACCCACATTTTACAAGTTATACTTCAACATTACTGAATTTAAATGATTCTAAATAACCTATTATACACATGCAAAGTAGAACAATGGATTCTGAACAACTTACTAAAATTTAGAGCTTTGAGAGTTGTTGAAATGAGTAGAAATGAGTTGAAATGAGTTTGGAAAGTATGGAATTTGGTGTTTTGAGAGTTTATGTGTTTGAAATTAGACATAATGAGGGGTCCTGGCGTGTAAGTAATTACCCTAATTCGGAGATGCATCTTCGAAAATCCCCAGAACTTAAAATGAGTGGGTTTATTCGGAGATTCATCTCCAAAACCCCTCTGATCTTCACAAAAAGGATATTTCAAACATACATATCCAAAAACCCCCTCAAAAAATAAAATGTGGTGAATTCGGATATGAATCTATGAATTCTGAGAGTATTTTGGAGATTTCGCCAAGGGCCCCTAAAAAGATATAGGGATGTAAAAAGAAATGGGAATTTCTTTGTACACCTAAAAATAAGAACCATTTCTGATCATTTAACACACACCAAAACATCACAATACATGTTTTCTCACATTTCCCTCTTTCATACCAAAGTTCCATTTTTCAAAGAGTGAAAATCAAATTTCTTAAACCAGAGTAATTCCATTCAAACCAATTATTCAAACACCTCACATACATCGTATATGAGTGATCCAAACACTTAAAAATCATCTGTAACATCAAATTCATCAAGATCATAGTTCATCCCAAGCAAGTTGCAGTTTGATTCATGCTTTTCAATCCAAAAGGTTTCAATCCATTCCAAGCACACCAACATACTCCTTGAGGTCCAAGGAAGCTGTCCAGATCATCAAAACACTTATGTAACACCTACAACTGAGGATTCGAATTCCTCTTGCAAGGTAAGCCTGAACTTTTCAAACTCCATGAATCACATGCATCATAAATGTTGTTTCAAATTACCAACTTGTTTCTGGGTGTTCATAGATCAATAACCTTTAATCAATTGCCATGTATCAGTCGTGTATAGAATTTCATGATAGTTTTTGCAAATTTAGGGTTCATCTGTTCATCACATAATAACTCACTTCACACTTAAAATAAATGAAATTAATTGGTATCATCATGTTCCTTGTTTAAAAGCAAGCAATTTTGATGTTTACATCGTGCAATTTTATCACGAATTGAGTGAGATAGGAGAGATTTTGCATCTGGCTGGCACGAGGAAGAAGATGGTGTTCTTCGCGCCATAATTCAAATATTTGAATATTTGAATATTTTCTTATTTTTCATAATTATTTTCAAAAATTAATTTCTATATTCAATTTTAATTATTTTCAAATGATTTTTTGAACAAATATCATTCACATATTTAAATATTTTATTCATCAAAAAAATAAAAAAAAAAATTTGATTTGATATATTTTTTAATATATTAATGAATATTATTTTAAATTGTTGTAAATATTTTAAAATAATTTCTTTTCTTTATTTTTCTTAAATCTAATTGATCATGTGAATACAACATCTTTTTATAAGCCTTAATCATTATTCATGACATGTTTAATGGATTCATTTGATAATTTTATCATTTTTTTAATTGATTTTTCTTTTGAAAATATCTTTAAAAATGAAATTAGGGTTTTTACATTAATTCAATCTTTCAAAACTTCATCTTAAATCACCTGGGCCTCTATTAGATTGTATGACCCAACCCCCACTGTAAATAAATAAATCCTTGGGCCTCTCTTTGAGTATAAGTCTCACTGCGTCTTTCAAAATCACGCTGCGATCACTATTTTAAATAAAACCTTCTGGGTCTCTAATAAAGTGTAAGTCCTATCTTTTTTTCCTTTTTTAATAATAAAAAGAAGATTCAAATTGAATACATAATAGGCCTCTCCCTGGGTATAAGACCCAACACTTTTTGTAAATAGAATAAATCTTTTAGCCTCATTCATCTTGGGCTTTGTATAGGATACAAATAATCATTTGGGTCTCTATTCAGAGTGTAAGACCCAACACCCTTTCTTCCCTCCTATTTAAGATCAAAGACATCTTTAAATTCAAATTCAAAATCATATCAAAACTTTCTTCAATTTCTCAAAACCGTAATTCAATCAATCTTAAAACATTCAATCAATCACAATATATTTGGGCCTCTGTTCAGAGTGTAAGACCCATCATCACCTTTACAATTCATACTTGCTTATATACTTGTTCATATATCTGTATATATACTTGTACATATCTTGTTAAGTTTCTCTTAGCACATACGTCATCCTTAAGTTTAGACTAGTTCAAACATTATGATCCTTTCAATACAACTTAGTTCAAACAACTTGTTCCCTATTATACAAAGGAAGTCTCCCCCCCCCCAGAACAGTCAGTCTCCTCTTGGGCTTTGCTCAATTTAACACTTCATTAAAGATAGGATTATTTCCCGGTGAACCCTCTCTTAAACTTCTTCAACCTTAGAACAGTTCAATAAAGAAATGATTATTTCTCGGTGAAACCTCTCTTAAAATCTTCTAAGACTTGAAAAGAAGTTCCCCATAGCCTTCTCTTGGGCTTCATACAAGGACTCACAGGCTTCCTAGAAGTTCCCCATAGCCTCCTCTTGGGCTTCATACAAGGACCCACAAGCTTCATAGAAGTTCCCCATATCCTCCTCTTGGGCTTTATACAAGGACTCACAGGCTTCTTAGAAGTTCCCAACCTAGTCTTGGGCTTTATACATGGACTCACAGGCTTCATAGAAGCATCATATAGCCTCCTCTTGGGCTTCATACAAAGAATTCACCCCAGCTAAGTTAGCCATCTCTTGGGCTTCATACAAGGACCCTTAGGCTTCTTATAAGCATAGGCCAAGTCTTAGTTATCTCACAAATAAAATTCCCGAGGAGAATCAGAATCTTTGGGGCAACAAATACAGATAAATCCCGGATGACACTAAATTATACTGTATTTTCGACTCTGATTTCACATGCATATTAGTTTTTTTTTAATTTTTTTATGCCTTGTTATTGTTATGTTTTCCTTTTTTTCAGGTTTTTAATAAAATCGAGGTCCCAGACGAATAAGGATGCAAAAGGAGCTAGAATTCAAGTTTGGCAGCAATTTACTCTGGTCGCTTCTCTTATCGCGGGCGCCCCAGGGTAGGCGACGACGTGTCCCATGATCTCCACAACTCAACTGCCACGTTCCCACGATCAGCACTCACCTTTGCCGTTTTCTTCTCGTCGCGGGCGCGGTAGGCCTGTCGCAGGCGCGACAAGGCAAAATTTGTTCCCGCCCATTTTTCAAGCCAAGGTCACTTTTATCTTTGCACCATGTCAACTTTGCCTATAAGTACTCTCAGAACTCGAATTTTAGTTTTATCCAATCTTAGTTTACTTCACCCTAGGCATAAATTTCACTCTTGTAAAGCGGTAATCTTCTCACGTCGAGGAGTTATTGCACTGTGTGTGATCGAGTTTGTAATCAAGTCTTGGAGTGTCTGTAATCAAGTTGGAGCACTTTGGTAGAAGTAATCCTGACAGCATTTTCTTTTCCGTACATTGTACCAGATTTAAAGACTCCGCTTTGGAGCAGGTTTTATTTTAATCGCATTTACTTTCATTTATTTCTTGCACTTGCTTTATTTTGTTTATTTATTGTCTTGCCTTACTTTTCAAAAGACTTAATTCCATACATGATAAGAATTAATATGACTGTTATAACTATCATGGCTGGCTAAGTTTTAGATAGGTAAGAATGTAAAGACCATAATCACCGTAATACGTCTATATGTTAATAGAAATACTTAAGGGTTGTTTTAATCTTTAACACAAGTTTTCTGTACTTAAAAGCAATGTTGGGTAAGATCGAAATCCGTCCAACCCTTTGTGAACTTGTTTAGTTCTCAACTGATCAAATACAGCGAAAGCGCTTTGCTCAGTCGAGTAGGGATTTTTAACACTTTAGAAAAGAGATTTTAAAACTATTTTCGGACGTGTTAGTGGGATTAGAATCTGGTTCATTTTGAACCTCTTTAGTTTAGAGATTTCAGGTCAAAATACTTTTCTGTTTAGTTTAGAATTTACATTTCTTAAAAGTAAGTTTTCCATGACTTTAACGCAATGCGCGCCTTTTTATAAGTGACAATAAAGGGGTTAGTTTAGAGGGTAAACTTGGTTCTGACTACGCGAAAGCGACAGTTCCTGTTAAATTGAATTCTTTTCTTAAAATAGAAGATATTGCCCATAAGTAGTTCTGTTGATGAATATAGAAATATTATCGGTTATGAGAATTACATTCAAGCTTATTATTTTGTCCGAATTTTATTACCTCGTCATTTACTTTTATTTATTTTCCTCTGCATTAGTAAACCCTGAATTGAACTGCCCTAGATAAGCACTGTAACAAACAGAATTCGTTAGATCGACATTTGGTCTCTGTGGATACGATAACTTTTTATATTACTGTGACGCGATTCGTACACTTGCGAATACAATGCATCAAGTTTTTGGCGCCGTTGTCGGGGACCAATTTCGACGAATTTTGAATTTCGTTTGTTATCACCATTTAGACTAGGGCCGCGCGAACTGGTCGATGCGAAGATCTCGCAGCTCCAGTAGTGTAATAGATCCTTTAGTGGAACCAGAACGTTACGCTCGCGCACGACTTTGGCTTCGTCAAATTAAGCAAGCTATGGCCGAAGATCGTAACCAAAGACCCCTTAAGGAATTCGCTCAGCCTGCTGACAAAGAACCGAGCTCTAGTATAGTTAACCCTACCATACCTGCCAATAATTTTGAACTAAAACCGTCCCTATTACAACTAGTTCAACAAAACCAATTCGCAGGACTACCATCTGAAAACCCAAACCAACATCTAAAAGTCTTTATCCAGTTGTCAAACACCTTTAAGACCAATGGTGCTAGTCCTGAGGCGATTCGTGTAAGACTATTTCCCTTTTCCCTTAGAGACAAAGCCCTAACTTGGTTAGATTCCCTTCCAGCCAATTCTATAACAACATGGGAAGACCTTAGGAGAACATTCCTTGCTAGATACTTTCCCCCAAGCAAAACAGCCGTTCTCCGAAACCAAATAACAAGATTTACCCAAAACCAAGGAGAATCGCTATTTGAAGCTTGTGAGAGGTATAAAGACCTTCTAAGGGCTTGTCCACACCACGGTTTGGAGCAATGGTTGATTATACATACCTTTTACCACAGACTTCATTATAACACAAAGATGTCCATCGACGCTGCCACTGGCGGTGCCCTGATGAACAAACCATATCCTGACGCTTGTGGTCTCATTGAAGATATGGCTCAAAACCATCATCAATGGGGAAACGAAAGAGCAACAGTGGAAAAGAAAGAAGCCCAAGGAGGTAAACATGAGGAAAGCTCTATAGATATGATGCAAGCCAAAATGGATGCTATGGCCCTCAAGATCGATCAAATGTACGCACAACCAACCGGTGCAGCAGCAGTAGTATCGGATTGCGAACTTTGTGGTACTAAAGGTCATCAATCAGCTGACTGCCATCTGTTAAACGAGACTAACCCAGACCCAATCAACTATGCCCAAGGAAACCCGTTCTCAAATACTTACAACCCTGGATGGAGGAATCACCCTAATTTTTCCTACAAAAACAATAACCCTATCCAAAACCAACCACCTCCGAGATCAACCAACAATCAAGCACCTAGACAAAACCAACCTATGCAAGCAGTGCCACCTAAGCCAAATATTGAGAAAGTGCTAAATGATTTTATGACAGCACAAGCCCAGCAAAACAAAGAATTCCTAAATCAGAATATTCATGTGAATGAGCTGCTTACCCAACTAGGAACCAAAATGGACCAAATGGCCACCCACAGCAAGATGCTTGAAACCCAGATCTCTCAGGTAGCCTTAAAGCAAGCACCCCAAACTACTCCTGGAGGACAATTTCCTGGACAACCTCAACAGAACCCTCGAGGGCAAGCTAACGCTGTTACCTTACGAAGTGGAACCACTTATGAAGGGCCTAAAAACCCGACATTGAGTGACTCCGAAATTTTCAAAAAGGATGCTACCCCCGAAGGTGAGAAACCCGTAGAAATTGAGAAACCAAAAGACAAAGATAAAGGAGAAGTTACGGACGAAGCTTCAACACCCCCTCAGCCATACAAACCACCAATTCCCTATCCACAAAGACTTAAACAAACTAAGATCAATGACCAATTCCAGAAGTTTGTTAAAGTTATAGAAAAACTCCATGTAGAGATTCCTTTTACAGAAGCCATCACCCAAATACCATCTTATACTAAATTCCTGAAGGACATCCTCACCAATAAACGTAGACTTGACGATCCAAAACCAGTGGAGTGTAATTCCATTTCCGAGAACAAACTTGCCAAAAAAGACAAAGATCCGGGGAATTTCTCCATACCTTGTATTTTGGGGAATCATGTCATAGATAAAGCCTTTCTGGACTTAGGAGCCAGTGTAAGCCTAATGCCCCTCGCAGTTTGTGAACGATTGAAACTAGGAGATTTTCAACCTACTAAGATGTCTCTCCAATTAGCTGACAGATCTATAAAATACCCTGTAGGCGTATTAGAAGACATCCCAGTTCGAATAGGCAAGTTGTTCATTCCCACCGACTTCGTCGTAATGGACATCAAAGAAGATAAAGATATCCCAATCCTCCTAGGTAGACCCTTCCTATCAACTGCAGGAGCCATAATAGATGTCAAGAAAGGAAAATTGACTTTTGAGGTAGGTAACGAAAAAATAGAGTTTGTCCTAGCAAAGTTTCTCACGGCACCAGTAATAGGAGATGCATGTTATGCAGTTGATGTCATTGATGAATGTGTTCGTGAACTTAACCAGGAAGAGCCAATAGAAAGAATAAAACTACCTTCAACGCCCATTGAGAAAGATGATGACAGTATGGAACCCTACATAGATGATAGCCTTTTGGAATGTTTATCCTTAACTCCAGATCCTATACAAAACCCCAGCAAACCAACCTTAGAATTAAAAGAATTACCCAAGAATCTAAGATATTAGTTTTTAGACAAAGAAATGGATAGACCAGTTATAGTCAGTGCCGTTCTGAACCAAAATGAAACAAACTAACTCTTAGATGTCTTGCGAAGATATCCCTCAGCACTAGGGTACGACATCTCAGATCTTAAAGGAATAAGCCCATCCGTGTGCATGCACCGGATTTCACTTGAAGAAGATGCTAAACCTTCGAGAGAACACCAAAGAAGGATTAACCCTATAATGAGTGAGGTAGTTAAGAAGGAAGTTCTTAAGTTGTTGGAAGCAGGGATAATATATCAGATCTCGGACAGTAAATGGGTAAGCCCTGTGCATGTAGTACCTAAAAAGGGAGGCATCACCGTGGTACAAAACGAAAAAGGTGAGCACGTTACAAAACGGATAGAAGGAGGTTGGCGTATGTGCATAGATTACAGAAAGTTAAACAAAGCCACTAGGAAAGACCATTTCCCATTGCCTTTTATAGATCAGATGTTGGAACGTCTAGCTAGACATTCCTACTTCTGTTACCTCGACGGATATTCAGGTTTTTTCCAAATTCCTATACACCCTGATGACCAAGAGAAAACAACCTTCACATGCCCATATGGAACTTATGCCTATAGACGTATGCCTTTCGGACTCTGTAATGCCCCAGCAACTTTCCAGTGTTGCATGATGTCAATCTTCGCTAATTATCTTGATGGAATTATGGAAGTATTCATGGACGATTTCTCAGTCTGCGGATTTGATTTCAATAACTGTCTAGTCAACCTTGAAAAGATCTTGAAGAGATGTGTCGAAGTAAACCTGGTATTAAATTGGGAGAAATGTCACTTCATGGTCACTGAAGGTATAGTTCTAGGACATATCGTTTCTGAAAAAGGCATTGAAGTTGATAAAGCCAAGATCGAGGTGATAGAGAATCTTAAACCACCCAAAACAATTAGAGAAGTTCGAAGTTTTCTTGGACATGCTGGATTTTACCGGCGTTTCATTAAAAACTTCTCTAAGATCACTAAACCTTTGACAGGTCTTCTGATGAAAGATGCCGAGTTCATTTTTGATGAAAAATGCAACGAAGCATTCAACCTTTTAAAACAAGCTTTAATCTCAGCACCCATTATGCAACCACCAGATTGGACAAAACCTTTTGAAATCATGTGTGATGCCAGTGATTACGCTGTAGGAGCAGTGCTAGGGAAAAGATCTGATAAGAAGTTACATGTGATTTACTACGCCAGTTGAACTCTAGATGCCGCTCAGCTAAACTATGCAACCACAGAAAAAGAACTCCTAGCCGTAGTTTTCGCCATAGACAAATTTAGATCCTATTTGGCGGGAGCCAAAATAATTGTTTACACTGATCATGCCGCCATCCGATACCTTTTGAATAAAAAGGATGCTAAACCTAGATTACTCCAGTGGATACTTTTATTGCAAGAATTTGACCTTGATATCAGAGATAAGAAAGGCACCGAGAATGTAGTTGCTGATCACCTTTCTAGGCTTGAGTTCTTGAAACCTGATGTAGTACCCATAAATGATGACTTTGCTTATGACAGGTTAATCGCTAAGCTAGATGCCATTGGAGATGTAAGTTTAGAAACCTTAGAAGATTCTGAAAAATCCTTAGCGGTAAATAATGTACCTTGGTATGCAGATTTTGTTAACTATCTTGCTGCAGATATAATACCTCCTGACCTCAGCTATCAGCAGAAAAAGAAGTTCTTCAATGACGTTAAACATTTCTATTGGGAAAAACTACTCCTTTTTAAGAGAGGCACTGACGGAATCTTTCGCCGGTGTGTTCCAGAGGAAGAAGTGCACCATATCATAGAACATTGTCACTCAGCACCCTACGGAGGACACCCAAGCACATCTAAGACTCCCGCTAAGATCTTACAAGCTGGTCTTTATTGGTCAACTATATGGCGTGATGTTCATACATATATAACCAAGTGTGACCCGTGTCAACACTCCGGAAACATCTCGAGGAGAAATGAAATGCCATTAAGAAACATTCAAGAAGTAGAACTTTTTGATGTTTGGGGAATCGACTTTATGGGACCTTTTCCATCATCCTCAGGAAACAAATATATTTTAGTCGCTGTCGATTACGTGTCCAAATGGATTGAAGCTATAGCTGCACCCACAAACGACACCCGAGTGGTGATTAAGATGTTCAAGCAGAATATATTCCCTAGATTCGGAGTTCCCAGGCTAGTCATAAGTGATGGAGGATCACATTTTATATCTAGGATTTTTGACAAACTGTTGAGGAAGTATGGAGTTAAACATAGAGTAGCCACACCTTACCACCCGCAAACCAGTGGGCAAGTAGAAGTATCCAATAGAGAGATCAAGCATATCTTAGAAAAAACTGTCTCGATATCCAGAAAGGATTGGTCACAGAAGCTTTCAGAAGCACTGTGGGCCTACAGGACAGCCTATAAGACTCCCATTGGAACAACCCCTTACCAGCTAGTTTACGGAAAATCATGTCACTTACCCTTTGAATTGGAACACAAAGCATATTGGGCCATCTGAACCTTAAATTTTGATTACTTAGCAGCTGGTGAGAAATGCATCTTAGACATACATAAGTTAGAAGAGCTCCGACAATCAGCCTATAAAAATGGCATCATATATAAAGAGAGAACCAAAGCATGGCATGACAAGAAGATCGTCGAGAAAGACTTCAACATAGGTGACCCTGTTCTTCTATACAATTCAAGACTGCGACTTTTTCCAGGTAAGCTTCGATCTAGATGGACGGGCCCGTTCGAAGTTTCCAAAGTCCTAAAATCTGGGGCAGTGGAAATTAAGAACAAATCTTGCAGTCCGTTCGTTGTAAATGGACAAAGGCTTAAGCATTATGAAGGAGGTGACATTCCAGCATACTACTCTAGGTTCACGTTAACAGACCCACCTATCCTCGCACCAGATACATGACTTGAACTCGTCGAGCTAACGACGTTAAGCAAGCGCTGCATGGGAGGCAACCCATGGTTCTTTTCCTTTTCGTATTTATTTTCTTTCCGTTTATTTTGATTTACGTTTATTTGTTTGTTTGTACATATATGTCTAACTCGTTTGGTGTGTTTGATTTCAGGGCCTGTTTATTTTTCCTAACCTTTTCTTTCAGGATGCCACCAGTTGATGACATGCACGTGACCTTTAGAGACGACGCCCAGAGAGAACGTTATGCGATGCTTTCACTCAGACCTATGGCACCCACTCGCTACCCAGATAGTGATTGTATGGAAGCTTTGGGCATAGAGCCCAGTGTCTGATACTTGACCCACCAGCTCAAACGGGACCAGTACGCTGATGATTTGCATCCCACCTATAGGAACCTCACTCTGGAGTTCCTCAGCTCTTTCTCCAATGATCCGTACTTGGGACCAGATGGCCACACCAGCTTCAGGTTATTTGGCACAGAGTATTCGTTCACCCATACTGAGTTCGGTGATCTTCTTGGATTTGAGACTAGAGTTGGCGTTATCCCTGAGCTGCCCATGGGTTACTTCATGAGTAGAGACGTGGAGAATTTCTGGAGTGACATCTCTGGAGGTGGAGGCCCTGACCCTGATACTCACATTTCGCAGGTTATCCATAACCCAGCTCTCCAATACCTTCAGATGTTGAATGGTCAGTCGGGATATTCGCCTTCTGGCACAGGTTGTTAGATACTATTGTTGATTCCTTTAAGGGTATACTCGCCTCGACCATTCATAACCCGGCAATAAGAATTTTCAGATATCTTTTGGCATGCTCCATTTTTGGCCGGGATAATCAAAACAAAGTTAATAGCAAAGAACTTTTGTTCTTGCAAGGATGCCTCACAAATGTAAGAATCAATCCGGTTCCATTTATGATCGCCCACATGTGCTTAACGGTAAATAAGGGTGGACCGATAGTTTTTGGCGGATTGATTACGTCTATTGCTCGGGCACTAAATTTGAATGATGAGATAACTACTTTAGAACCACTGCCCCCTCGCACAATTAATTTAAAATTTCTGAAAGACATGAAATTGTGCCGATCGAGGAGGGCTGGTGGTTATGAGTTTATTATTCACGGGGTAGCCGTCGAATGTTATACCGTGCAGTAGACGTACAGATGTACGATTCGAGAGGAACTGGATCTATGACCTTACTGCCCCACCTTTTCTAGGTCCAATTCCTCCTAATGTCCATGACAATGAGGGGCCCGACACAGATGATGAGTATGACCATAGAGAGCGTGTGTCCCCCCCTCGTCCTACACAATCACACACCGCACCATCTTCTTCTAACACTTTTGCAGGAGCTGCTCCCGGATTTTATATTACGGAGGAGATGTGGCGAGACCATATGGCTAGAGAAGCACGGCATGAAGACCCGCTCTCTTCCATTCAGCAACAGATGGCGGACCAGATAAGCTTTATGCAAGAGTCGCAGCGGAGAGCGGACCAATCTTACGAGACCATCTCCCGTACTCTGCTTGCGATCACCACTGAGCAGTCCCGTCAACAGCAATATAACCATCAGCACTTTCAGCTTATGGAGGCCACTCAGGGTTCCATCTTAGGTAACCTTCGTGAGGTGAAAGCTACTCAGACAGAATTGCAGGCTAGGATGGACCAGCGAGACCATCACCGTAGCAGATCCCATCGTTCCGAGCGTTCAGCACAGGGCGGCGAGGGCACCAGCAGTCCTCACTAGTTTTGCCAGATTCCTTTCTCCTTAGCTTACTTCGAAACATTGGGGACAATGTTTGATTTAAGTGTGGGAGGAGATTTTATCGTTTTTATTTCCGTCGTTTTAGTAGTTTGTTTTTTCCTTCAGTTATTTACTTTTGTTTCTGTTTTAGAAAATGCATGTGTTTGAAAAGTCATTAGTATAAGTATATTTTTTTGATCACCTTCATTTTTCCCACATATTTTAACCCCAAAAACAAAAACAAAAAATAATAAAAATAAAAATAAAAATAAAAATAATTTTTTTTTTTTTTTTTAGAAAAAAGTGTTGTTCTGAAAAAATTTCTGGACTTTAAGACAGGTTCGGGTTAGGATGCGGTGACTTGGGAGAACCTTCGAAACATCAGTATCGTCCTTACACCATGAACTTCGTAAATATAAGAAACACACCTGAACCCCCATGTACCATGGCCCTAATTTCATTTCAAAATCATCCTTAGTAGTTTATTTCAGCAATCAGCTCCGGCCTAAACATGTTCTAAGTAGGAGACCGACGAATATAAGTGACTGATCTGAGTGCAAGAAAAAAGCAAAAAGAAAAAAAATTATTTTTTATCTACACCGTTGCTTTATTTCGTTCAAAAAAAAAAAGAAGTAATAAGATGTTTAGCTTGCTCATTTCAGTTGGTTCAGAGGTATCTGGCGCTGAACTCGGTAGGGCGGATTACGATCCGATCCCCCACAACTGCACTTGAGAGGAATAAAAGGATTTTACACAGTTCCTTGTGCCAGAAATCCGGTATGAAAAGATCAGAATCACTAACAGGTCACTCTACCATGAAGCATGTGCGGAAAACGGGCTTAATGTGATTGCGCTGAATGAAAAGGACTCAAAAGAGATGGAAAAGGAAGGCCTAAGTATTGTGGGATATAATGGGTTAATTAGTATAGGAGCGAAGTTTATGTCCGTATTTGCGGATTAGTGTCATCACGATGCCCTTGGTTCACTCAGTTAGTACCGACCACTGCATCCAGACTCAGACTTAGAAGCCCTTTTCGCCCAAAAATCATCGATCGACACTGACTTTTCTATGAGCTTTAAATGTTTTGCTTGAGGACTAGCAAAGGTCTAAGTGTGGGAGAATTTGATGACACTAAATTATGCTGTATTTTTTACTCTAATTTCACATGCATATTAGTTTTTTTTGTTTTTTTATGCCTTGTTATTGTTATGTTTTCCTTTTTTTCAGGTTTTTAATAAAATCGAGGTCCCAGACGAAAAAGGATGCAAAAGGAGCTAGAATTCAAGTTTGGCAGCAATTTACTCTGGTCGCTTCTCTTGTCGCGGGCGCCCCAGGGTAGGCGATGACGTGTCCCATGATCTCCACAACTCAACTGCCATGTTCCCACGATCAGCACTCACCTTTGCCGTTTTCTTCTTATCGCGGGCGCGGTAGGCCTGTCGCGGGCGCGACAAGGAAAAATTTGTTCCCGCCCATTTTTCAAGCCAAGGTCACTTTTGTCTTTGCACCATGTCAACTTTGCCTATAAGTACTCTCAAAACTCGAATTTTAGTTTTATCCAATCTTAGTTTACTTCACCCTAGGCATAAATTTCACTCTTGTAAAGCGGTAATCTTCTCACGTCGAGGAGTTATTGCACTGTGTGTGATCGAGTTTGTAATCAAGTCTTGGAGTGTCTGTAATCAAGTTGGAGCACTTTGGTAGAAGTAATCCTGCCAGCATTTTCTTTTCCGTACATTGTACCAGATTTAAAGACTCCGCTTTGGAGCAGGTTTTATTTTAATCGCATTTACTTTCATTTATTTCTTGCACTTGCTTTATTTTGTTTATTTATTGTCTTGCCTTACTTTTCAAAACTTTACTTTTCAAAAGACTTAATTCCATATATGATAAGAATTAATATGACTGTTATAACTATCATGGCTGGCTAAGTTTTAGATAGGTAAGAATGTAAAGACCATAATCACCGTAATACGTCTATATGTTAATAGAAATACTTAAGGGCTGTTTTAATCTTTAACACAAGTTTTCTGTACTTAAAAGCAATGTTGGGTAAGATCGAAAGTCGTCCAACCCTTTGTGAACTTGTTTAGTTCTCAACTGATCAAATACAGTGAAAGCGCTTTGCTCAGTTGAGTAGGGATTTTTAACACTTTAGAAAAGAGATTTTAAAACTATTTTCGGACGCGTTAGTGGAATTAGAATCTGGTTCATTTTGAACCTCTTTAGTTTAGAGATTTCAGGTCAAAATACTTTTCTGTTTAGTTTAGAATTTACATTTCTTAAAAGTAAGTTTCCATGACTCTAACACAATGCGCGCCTTTTTATAAGTGACAATAAAGGGGTTAGTTTAGAGGGTAAACTTGGTTCTGACTACGCGAAAGTGACAGTTCCTATTAAATTGAATTCTTTTTTTAAAATAGAAGATATTGCCCGTAAGTAGTTCTGTTGATGAATATAGAAATATTATCGGTTATGAGAATTACATTCAAGCCTATTGTTTTGTCCGAATTTTATTACCTCGTCATTTACTTTTATTTATTTTCCTCTGCATTAGTAAACCCTGAATTGAACTGCCCTAGATAAGCACTGTAACAAATAGAATTCGTTAGATCGACATTTGGTCTCTGTGGATACGATAACTTTTTATATTACTCTGACGCGATTCGTACACTTGCGAATACAACGCATCAATCCCCAAAGGAATCAAAGTCCAATCACAATCATTCAAGTGTTTAGATTCTTTTCTAATCCTCAGCATTGAGTTAATTCCTCAGCAGTCCAACCTCCTCTTAGGCTTAGAATTCCTCAGCAATAAGTGAGCCTCCTCTTAGGCTTCATATAATGATTTCCCCAGTCAGCCTCAATCTTGGGCTTGGTACAAGACAGATAAAACTCCCCAATTTAGTCAGTTTCCAAAATTTTTAGCATCATCATCTTGGGCTTCAAACAAGATATTCAAATAAAATTCTCCCTGTGGAGTCAGTTTTCAACTTTTTCAACTTCAACCTTGGGCTTCAATCAAGGCAGTAAATTCAACATCCCCACAGATAAGACCCTGAGTCACCTCTTTAGGAGGATATTTCCTCTATACACTACAATTCAAATCAAACATCAAACATTTTTCTAGATAAAGGTTGTAAGTGGCACACTTGTTGATTCAAAATCCAAGCTGGAGTCATTCTCTTATCATGGCTTAAAACTTTTCTTTCATCTAAGTGGCGTAAGTGGAAAACCTCTGGATTCCACACATCCAAGTAAACATCTCTCTCTTAGCATGTAAAGACTTATAAAGGAAGATATGGCATTGCTGGATTTCACACATTCCAGTTAAAGCAACTTCTCTTATAATCAATTTTCAAATGTTTGTAGTGAATAAGTGAGATATCTCCCTTTAGAGATGACAAATTATCAAATCTCAGTCATATCTTTTTAGCTTCATCTCTTGGGCTTTTAACAAGACACAAATAAACTTTTAGCTTCATCTCTTGGGCTTTGAACAAGACACAAATACTCTTTTAGCTTCATCTCTTGGGCTTTGAACAAGACACAAGTAAACTTTTAGGTTCATCTCTTGGGCTTTGAACAGGACATAAATACTCTTTTAGCTTAATCATCTTGGGCTTTAAACAAGATACACACAAATTTCCTCCCAAAGATTTAGGAGGAACTACAAACGCTATGATCTCCCAATTCTCTTTTTGGGGGTACGTAGGTATAAGGTCGTAAGATCTTAGCGAGCACACCTTGTAAATAAACACCCATCTTTTTTCATAAAAATAACAAAATCCTCAAAAACATCTCTCTCATATCTCCTTTATCATCACTGTCACCCAATTCCCATCTCATAGCACTAAAAAAATAAGGCAGTAAGTAGTAAACAGTAATGAACATAAATAAACAAAAAGGTTCCTATAGAGTACTATAGATATTTAGGGTGTTAATAGCTTCCCTAGGTATAACCAAACACCGATTCTAGATCTCTTTACATTTGTGAGAAAAAAATTTGCGCGCAGGGTTAATTTGAGATATCTTCCCCTTCCTTTTAAGCTTCTTAGGATAAATTTTGAAATCAAAAAGTAACACCAATGCGATAGTGGTTCGCGCCACAAAAATCGACGCTTCATGATGCATGATGTGTTTATGATGTGTGTTGTGGGGTATTGATGAGTTAAGGGAATAATGAGATTATTTAGAAAGTATATGATTAATTAGAATTATTTTATTGTTAATAATAGTGGAATAATATGGATGATATTATTTAGATTATTATTAATTAAAATAAAAGGAGTAGAACATCAAGGGCAAGGTGGTCATTTGTAAGAGGTTAAGTGAGGACAAGGTTGGGAAAGACATATTAGGGGGTCCTAGGGGTAAGTTTGACATAAGGGGAAATAGAAGTGGAGAAGTTTATTCTGAACGATCGTATTTAGAGAACGACAATGATAGAAACTGTGGAAGAGGCTAGGGCTTGAATGAGATTGGTGCATAATTCAAAGAGGAAGATCAAACTAAGAATCTAAGATATGGGGATTATGACTTTTCATTATAGTTGATATAGAGTCTACGTATGTGGGGGTTTTGTAGATGGGGTTTTTGACTTGAGAAGGTTTATGAAGAAATTGGGGATAAATTGATGTTTTGAGACCATGAGATGATGTTTATGACGTATAATATGATGGTAGGATCCTTAAATATGTGTTGTGGGTGGTTACGCATCCGTCGCTGTCATACCCCAAATTTGTCCTACCTGTGTATAACTTTCATTTGTACATCCATATACTAACCATTATTCAGAAAATCCAAAACATATGTTGTTTCTATCATGAGGTTGAATTGAATAAAATCAGGTCTCATTTGAGGTTCATCAAGTCAGGAATGAGTATGCGTTGAAGCTCATTTATTGGTTGACTTAATCTCAGTCAGTCAAAGTTTGTTTCAAAGCCAAGGCTTGGTTGCAATTGATTCAAGTGTTTCTGAATGAGGTTTTAGTTAGGTTTCTGTGCCAACTCAAGTTATCAGGCTGTGTCAAGTTATCAGTTTTTTCACGATTGAAAATCATCAAGGAACATATCATGGTAAATTAGGGTTTTTCAATTGGTCCATAATGTTATTCAAGAAATTCCATAATGAAGATTGTGGTTAATCATGGTTCAAATGGTTATGTTCAAGATCGATTCATTTGTGGATCCATTCATCAAAGTAGGGTCACATTTGGTCATGACATTGTCAAAAAAAAAGTTTTCAAGCGGACAATTTGGTTCATATTGAATTTGCATTTGATCAAGTGATGTCCAATGCCTTTGTATAAAAGTGGTTAGGATTGTGCAACATGGAATTAAGTCTTTATTCATTTCAAAGGAAGATTCAAGATTGATTTATTTCTCAAGAATTGATTTAAGGATTTAAATTTACCTATTTGTTGGTATCAAATTCAAGGCATTGTAAATTCAAGGGTACAAAAAAGCAATACATGTACAAAATAATTCCAAGCCCATTTCAAAAAAGAGCTATTAGTGTTAACATACTACATTTGCCTAAATTCAATAGAATTCTAAGCCATTCTATAGAGCCAACAATCAATAAGCCATCCTAAGCCACATTGCCATCCTACCCCACGCCATACACACTATTATACAAAATTGCAAAAAACCTTCAGCACCATGACACCACTTCCCAATACATCACGCACAACGCATAACTTTTATCTAAACCATGATAAACCACCTCTCACAATCTGTAAACAAATTACAAATCCAAAGTGAGAAAATTGAAAACATGAATGACAAAATTGCAGACCCCACAAAATTCCTCAAAAAGAGCTGCTCATTCAAAACCAATATAAACTGATGAAAAATGCGAACCACCAATTTTCCAACGGACCTGCTGCGAAAAATCAGGAGTTAACATTTCCTTTTTATACATACAGTGTCGCATCACAACTGGCATCTCGTACCATCCTCAATACACTCATCATGATTCGCACCAACCTTTTCTAACACCCCACAAAGACCTCCAGGCTACCCTTCAAAAAAAACTGTACGACACAATCAAACAATGCCAAAAAAACCGTTTCACAATAAAACGCAGCAGCATCAAAATTCCAGCTCACAATTTTCTCTCAATCTTTCCCAAATCACCCTTCTCTCCTCCTATAAATCAAACACCTCTTCCTTCATTTCAGAAGACGGAGCCGCCACAAAACCCCTTTCACAAACCGAAAATCTTCCAACAACAACAAATTCATTCAACTTTCTTCATCCAACTGCAAATCATTCCTTCAAACCTTAAAGCTATTACTCAAAACCACTACCTCAAATCAACACAAAACCACAACCCACTGTATCTTCTTCCTCTCTTTCCGCCATAAACTGACATAACTCTTTCTCGACCCCAAATCAAACACAACCGATACCAACAACAACATTTCACAACACCCAAATCCACAAAAACAGAATCCCAGAAGAAATAGAAGGAGAAGAGCAGTTGAATAGTAACATTCGAACCTGAGTCGAGACCGAGCGAGTAAAAGAGAGAAACGGAGCGAGTGAAGATTGAGCGGAGGAGAAGGTCGGTGACGAGATTGACTTTTCTGGATCTGATTTTTTTTTATCGAACCTTGTTTTGAGAAGATCTGATTTTCCACCGAGGATCTGTTGTTGTTCTGAAACGTAGTTTTTTTGTTCTGTTTTAAAATGATGCTGATGGAGAGTTGTTCAGTTCTTTTTCATTTTTTTATTATTATTCTTTAATCTGATGATGATTTAAGAAAGGGGGTTTTAGATGTTGGATTCTATCACCCACATTTTTATCCATGCCACCTTTCCTTGTTTCTTATCGTGTTTGTTGAATTATTGGATGATGGGCTCTAAGCCCAAGTGATTCCATGTCTTCTCCAACCTCTCTAGTCTTTGTACACCTCTCCCTCTTTTATGATTTTGGTTTTAAATAGTTTTTAGAATTTTACTATTTTGGTTTAACTATCTTTTTTGTGTTTCTTCCATTAATACACAAATCTTACTTTTTTTTCTCATTTTTTACTTAGATTATCTATTTTATTTTTGGGCCAATGATACAACAATATTCATGATTTAGTCAAACCGATTAAATTTTGATTTATTTGAGGCCTACTATTCATTTTTTTTTTCTTTTCGATTTAGTTTATCCATTATTTTATTTCTACTAATTTTGGGTCAATGAAAACCAAATATCAATGATTTATTGATTTCTCGATTAAATCTTGATAAAGGTGAGACCTTTATTCTTTTTCCTATCTATGTTCGATTTTATTTCATTTTATCGTCCTTTCATTATTTTTATTCATTTTTGGGTAAATGAAAACCAAATATCAATGATTTCTCGATTTCTCGATTAAATCTTGATAAAGGTGAGACCTTTATTGTTTTTCCTATCTTTCTCGATTTTATTTTTTTTTCATTATTTTTATTCATTTTGGGTCAATGAAAACCAAATACAAAAGATTATCGATTTTTCGATTTAAAATCTTAGTAAAGGTGAGACCTTTCTTAGTTTTTTTTTTTCGATTTAATTGTTATCTCCATTTAATTTTTGTATATTCTTTTATTTGGTCAATGAAAGTCAAATATTAAAGATTATCGATTTCTTGATTAAATCTTGATTAAGACGAGACCGATTTTATTTCTATTTCAATTTTATTTTTCATTATCTTATGTCTTTTCATTTTTGGTCCATGAAAGTCAAAAATCGTTGATTATCGATTTGTCGATTAAATCGTGATTAAGACGAGACCAACTTTATTTTAGGTCAACTTTAATTACTTGTCAATATTATTCCTATTCATATTGTCCATACCATATTCATATTTATTCATCTAACCATTTCATTTGTTCACCATTAATAAAAAAACACTAAAAATGTCGAAACCCTAAAACAATAATTGATGGACTGTTGGTTGCTTGGCGACTTTCGATCAAGGCTTAGCTTAGGACACCTTGCACACACACGGCTTTCTCTTGGGCTACCTTACAATGAGACCCTTTATTTCATGTCATCCCTTGTAATTTACATGTACCCCTTTCCCCATTCCGATGTACGCATTTAAGTGTTCTTTTGATTGTGGTTTGTTTACTAGGAGCACCCCTAAGGACTAGCATAGACAACCCATTTTCAAACTAATTCTCGATTCGTCGTCGAGCCATTTTCAAACAAACCCATTTTCAACCAAACCCTCGACTCGTCGTCGAGCCCATTTTCAAATCAACTTCTAACCAAACTTTTTTCAAACTAACTTCTTCGCATACAAATAAACCCTAGATCCAACGTCAAGCGGATTTTCACAAATAAACTTCAAAAACGACTAACAACTATCGAAACTCTTTTCAAGGTGAAAAATGGGGGTTCAAGTCTTTGATCTCTCTTCGATTGTTTGGGTGTGAGTTCTCTTACTCGTGTGTGAATAATTGACGCCTTTAAAACAAACTAACTCTCCTCTTTTCGTGGGCGTACCACGAACTACGACTGCTCTGATTCTTTATTCTCGTCCGAGTAAAGATACGTAGGCACAAGATTGCGACGATCTTGGCGAGCACACTTTTTCTTTTTTCCCTGTTTGCGTCCACACTTTTTCTTTTTCCACCTTTTCCACACTACCATCTTTTTCCGTCAAACCCCGTAGTCGAACTACGATTGCTCTGATTCCTCATTCTCGTCCGAATGAGCATACGTAGGCCCGAGGTCGCGATGATCTTGCCGAGCACCCTATCCTAAAACCACCCCATTTTCCCTTAGCATCTTTTCCCTTTTATCTTACCGTTCCGCATTTATTTTTAGAGAAGAAAACAAACAAGCTTAGCTAACGAGCATCGCGATTCAAATTAAGAGGTTCCCGTTGAGTACAACGGACGTGAGGGGGTGCGCGTACCTTCCCCTCACGTAACCGACTCCCGAACCCAGAATGTGGTTGTGATGACCATATTCTTATCCCTCCTTAAAGGTTTTCTCGATATTTTCCTTTCCCACTTTTGGGATAAATAAAGTTCGGTGGCGACTTTGTCGAACCGTTTTCTGTGTCTTTCGCGCGAAGGGTCGTTTCTTCGATGAAGCAATTTTTTTCGAGGTACGACAGCTGGCGACTCTGCCGGGGACATTTGCTCCATGCAGGAGAGAGTCGGGCCTATCTTGATTCGAATCGCGAGTTCGTTGGTTTTGTTTGTCTATTTTCTTCTTGTTTGCTTACTTACTTGCTTTCCTATTTTCTTATCCGTGTCACCTTTTGTGACATTGTTGGGTTGTTCTGATATTGGGAACTTTGTGAGATGGCTCTACACCCGAGTCGAGAAAAACCCTAGGATTAGGATAGTGGTTGTGTAGTGTAGGCTTGCGTGGTCTCTTCTGCGTGAGTTGAAGCAAAAAAACCCGCTTTGAGTAGATTCCCTTGGAGATATTATTGTTGTGGTGAATCTTTGCCATGGAGGTAATATTTTCGAGGTGGGTCGTCGATCCCAAGGACCATTAACCCAATTTACCCATGGTGGTTGGTAGTGTTAATTCTATGTGAGTTAATGCAAACGCCCCAATCAGATGAGATCCCTCGAACGTATTACTTCCTGACAGTAATATTTTCGACCTCGATCTAGGATTTTGAGAACCCTATTTAGAACCCATGTGTCGATGGTTGTGTAGTGGACGCCTCCGAGGAGTCTTTCTCGTGGGGAAGAAATGAAGACCTCACCTAGACGAGATTATTTCGAGGATATTATAATCAGATGTCTCTTCGTCTTGGTTACAATGTGTCGAAATATATCCGTAACTCTGGGCACCTACCCGTCTTAGAAACCTACCCGTGGGCTTTTGTGATCCTAGTTGTGGTTCTTGACCCATTCCTCCGGCCAACCCCAGAACTGTTTGAAGCTGTTTGATCTGCGATCCCGGATCTTGCATCTTGCATTGCATCTCATGTCATTGCATTGCATTGCATCTGTTACGCATCTTGCATTACATTTTCAACTCCAGAATCTCACTTTAACTTCCTTCCTTCCCCAGTAAATCAAGCTGATTCCTTGACACCAGTACACAACTCGAGCCAATACTAGACGAATGATGGAGCAGATTCAACAAGAGCAAGCCGCCTTCAGAGAAGAGTTGGACTCTATCAAAGGAAAGATCGATCAGATTCTCGAAGCCATCATGATGGCCAGAAAAGAAGAAGAACTGCGTGAAGCCGCTGCTGCCAACAACACTGTGCCTGTTCAAGCATCTACCTCAAAGCTCTCAGTTCCTGTTCCCAACCCTATCAATTATGGGATACCAATGAACTTTACTCCTACCGCTGAAGGAGCCACTCCTCAAACACTTCCAACATCTGGAGTTACTGTTGGAGCTATTCCGCAAGCCCAACCTGTTGTCACTCAGATTCTTATTCCTCATGCTGAAGAAAATCTGCTAGATCAGTATGATGTGGTACAGAACTACCATGCTGCTATCCCATTTGTCAATCCTACTGTTGCTCGGGATTCTGAAGCTATCAAGATGTGTCGTGATCTAGCTGAGAAACTCCGAGTCATGGAGGGGCGCAACTCAAAATCTCTGAATGCTCTAGAAATGTGCTTGGTGCCAGATGTTGTCATTCCTCCCAAGTTCAAGGTACAGGAATTCCCGAAATACAAAGGTCTCAGTTATCCTCACATCCATCTGAAGACGTACTGCCGCAAGATGGCTGCCTATGCCAAAGATGAAAAGTTGATGATCCATTGCTTCCAAGACAGTCTGTCTGGAGCATCTCTCTAGTGGTATATGCAGCTGGAGCACACCAATGTGCGCACTTGGGATGATCTAGCTGATGCATTTGTCAAGCAATACAAGTACAACACTGACCTTGCTCTGAATCGTACTCAACTTCAGAGTATGGCTCAAAAGGACAATGAATCCTTTAAGGAGTATGCACAACGCTGGAGAGAGCTAGCTGCAAGGGTGCATCTACCTCTTGTAGACTGTGAACTGATTGACATCTTCATGGGTACCTTGCAAGGTCAATACTATGAGAAGCTGATTGGTAGTGTTTCTGCTGGATTCTCTGATTTGGTAATCGTCGGTGAGAGAATCGAAGAAGGTCTAAAGAGCGGAAGGATCCAAGGAGGATCTAGCAGTCAGTCTCAAGCCAAGAAGCCCTTCAATGGATACAAGAAAAAATAGGGTGAAACAAATGCTGTTTCTGCTCAGAAAGGGCAAGCTCAACAACAAGCTCCCCCTCCAATGCCTTTTCAAATGCTATACTTCCAGTATCTGTATGTTGCTGCTGCGCAATATGCACCAATGCCTTATCAGCCGGCTGTTTAAGCTGTTCAAGCTCCAATACCTCAGCAACAGGCTCCTCAGCAACAATCCTACAATCAACAAGGGTATCAGTATCCTCCTCAACATCAACAACAGAGAGCTGCTCAATAATGTCAGCCTAATCAACAAAGGTCAAGGAGGTCTGATAGAGACTTTGATCGTCTGCCAACATCATATGCTCATATATTTGCTCAATTAATGGAGAAGAGGGCAATCGCTCTGAGGGACTTAGCTCCTCCAACTGTCATCCCTCCAGACTATGATGCTAATGCTCATTGCGAGTTTCATAAGGGTGCTCCAGGGCATACGATCGAGGACTGTAGAGCTTTCAAACACAAGGTTCAAGACATGATCGACTCAAAGTTTCTCACGATCAATGGGATGGCTCCAAACGTCATCAAAAACCCGCTGCCACCGCCAAACTAGTGTCAGCATAAAGTCAAGTCAAGTTAAGTCAAGTCAAGTTCATTCCCCGAAGAAGGCAGTCGTGTTGCCATCCCGTCATTTTGCATTCTTGTTATTTTGTCTTTATTTGTTTAAGAACTGTATGCTTTGAACATTGCCTTTCGTATGTGGTTTTCTTAATGTATTGACTATGCATGTTTTGAATTAGTTATGTCGTATTCACTCATTTCTTCCATTAACTGCAAATCACTGACACATTTATCCACTTCACTCTCTATATCAAACTGTCGTTTAGCAATGATTGGAGGGAGGATGATGAAAACAAATACCCATAATTGCAAAATGTATGCTTTCGGATAAAATCTCGTCGATGATGTACAAGTATTGTTTCAACCCCCAAACACTGGAGAGACAAGGAGTTAATCCCTAGTAAACCACTTCGAGCCTAGAAGTAGCAGTTTCCTTCGGATATTCAAACCCTTACACTCAACCTGGGGCAGGGTAGTGTTCAGTTAACTCAATTACGCACTCAAATCACAAAGCTAAATCCAAAAGACAAGACGGTTATTCATCAATAACCATAACTTGGCAGTTACAATCATCCAACAAAACCAAAAACAAAAAAATCAAAAGCCTGCTAAGTCGAGCACCTCAAAGGAGACTTAGGCAAAAATCAAGGCTACCCTGATGGACTCGAAAAGCAAAGTCAGTCCATGCAAAAGATATGGGTCAACAAAAATCAAAATAGGCCCTCGAATCCTCAACAAAAACAAAATAGTGACCACCAAATCAAAACCAAAGGATCACTGACATTCATCAAAAACAAAATAAAGGTGACTGCCATTTCGAGCATACCTTAAATCATTACGCTTACACCGTCAACCCTTTTGGAAGACAAACACATGTGAATTAACTGAATGTAGGACTGGAGATTATCATGTAGGGGGTACTAATCAAATTTGAGCCTGATATCCTTTGTTTCATAAACCGTGAACCAGACCACATTACAACCCTCGAAAGACCTAATTGAGGCGAGGTTTATTCTGAAAGCATACCATCGTAAGGTTGCGTAAACTGACTCCCCATATTTGCTAATCTTCAGCATTGGTGTCATTCTCCTTGCTATATCTTTCACACCATCAAAATCAACACACGTTTGGGCTAATGGCCCATTCGTTTCACTATCACTACACTCCAATAAACGACTCTTTTTCAAAACTTGCATGAGCATCACATTAAGATTACCATTTATGAATGTACAATTTTAACTGAAAATCAGTGCTACACATCAAAGCAACTCCAACAAGGGGCAATCTAATAGGAACTTGAATTCTTCAATGGTGCCAACCAAGACTCCCTCAAACCCTCAATCTGGGGCAATTCCTTCAACAGCTCAATCAGGGGCAAGTCATATCAAAGTACATCAAATCTCAACCTCCAAAGATCAAACTCCTTTCAGAACCGGTTAATCAGGGGCAGACCATTACCATGTTCAGACTGGGGCAAGCCTTGTTGCAGAAGGCAAGTTGGAAAAGCAAAACCTTGCCAGACATTAGCAATCATCAAGTTCGGAGAAAAAGCACAATCTTCATGAGTTGATCATGTCGCTACGCTCAGTTTCAGGCCATCCTGACCCTCAAGCACAGAGTCATGGTCTTCTTAGAAATGACTTATCATAAAGTGATCAAGCTTAAGGCTTCAAGAGCATCTTCGTCTGCATCAATCATGGCATCTTCAACGAACTGAGTGTCGAGGAAATCAAATCCTCCCACCGCCCAAAAGTCCAATCCTCATTGGTAACTACCAAAAAGTCCACCATGCTGGCACCCTTACAAAACATATCCAATCACCTGTCTGCAATCATGAGCATCATACGGATCATATACATCGCATTCGACATCATGTGCATCATATGCATACAAAAACCAAATCATACTTCCCCAGCACTTGCATCTCCGCGCGTCAGCATTTGCATTGCATATCATTACAAAACCAAGCATTCACATGCATAGTCAAGATCCAGGATCAATCTCAAGACGAGCTCAAGACGATCTCCAGCCCAGCCAGGGGCATCTTCTTCAAGTCCATGGGCGTTCCTCACGAAGTTGTTTCAACCTTTTGTTGATCAAGCTCAAGCAATCTTTAGCCCAGTCAAGGGCATCTCCTTCAGTTCATGGGCGTTCCTCATGAAGTTTTTCAACCTTTTGTTGATGATACTGTGATCTCCAAGCAAGTCAGTGGGCGTTCCTCATTGAGTTGTGTTCCTCAAACTTTTGTTGATGAAGTTTGCCATCCTCAGCCTAACCAATAAACATTCCTCCGAGTCAGTGGGCGTTCCTTATTGAGTTCTTCTCTTCAACCTTTTGTTGATGTCTCAAAAAAGCCTCACTCATCATATCCCCAGCAAACTTGACCTTTTGTCAATTGTATTACTATCATCCTTTTGGTGATAGCCAAACCCAATCAACTCAACCTGCATCCTTTTGGTATTGGTCAGTCCTCAAAATCAGAACTTACTATCATCCTTTTGGTGGTAGCCGTTCGTATTGTCAACTTAACCTTCATCCTTTTGGTGTTGGTCCTCGCAAGTGGGAAGTTCTTTCCATCCTTTTGGTGGAAGGTCTTTGTGCGTGTGTTCCCTATTATCCTTTTGGTAATAGCAGGATTTGACCTCATTTTCATCCTTTTGGTGGAAGGGTCTCTGTGTGCGTGTGTGCCCTATTATCCTTTTAGTAATAGCAGGCTTTGACCTCATTTTCATCCTTTTGGTGGAAGGGTCTGTATGTGTGCCATATTATCCTTTTGGTAATAGCAGGCTTTGACCTCATTTCCATCCTTTTGGTGGGAGGGTCCGTGTGCGTGTGTTACTATCATCCTTTTGGTGATAGGTCTGTCATCCTTTTGGTGTCAGATTTTCCCGTTATCATCCTTTTGGTGATAACGACCTTTGCAAGTTTTTTAGTGTCCACTCGAGAGTGACGTTGATCCATCGTTTCACTTCCCAAGCATTTTCTTTTCAGACAAATTTGTGGTCTTCTTAATATATAATTGACTTCTACCTTGAAAGAATGAATGCCGCAGCAGTTCACCTTACTAGGTCCAAGCCAATTAGATAGGGGCATCTGTCATACCCCAAATTTGTCCTACCTGTGTATAACTTTCATTTGTACATCCATATACTAACCATTATTCAGAAAATCCAAAAAATATGTTGTTTCTATCATGAGGTTGAATTGAATCAAATCAGGTCTCATTTGAGGTTCATCAAGTCAGGAATGAGTATGGGTTGAAGCTCATTTATTGGTCGACTTAATCTCAGTCAGGCAAAGTTTGTTTCAAAGCCAAGGCTTGGTTGCAATTGATTCAAGTGTTTCTGTATGAGGTTTCAGTTAGGTTTCTGTGCCAACTCAAGTTATCAGGCTGTGTCAAGTTATCAGTTATTTCACGATTGAAAATCATCAAGGAACAGATCATGGTAAATTAGGGTTTTTCAATTGGTCCATAATGTTATTCAAGAAATTCCATAATGAAGATTATGGTTAATCATGGTTCAAATGGTTGTGTTCAAGATCGATTCATTTGTGGATCCATTCATCAAAGTAGGGTCACATTTGGTCATGACATTGTCAAAAAAAAGTTTTCAAGCGGACAATTTGGTTCATATTGAATTTGCATTTGATCAAGTAATGTCCAATGCCTTTGTATAAAAGTGGTTAGGATTGTGCAACATGGAATTAAGTCTTTATTCATTTCAAAGGAAGATTCAAGATTGATTTATTTCTCAAGAATTGATTTAAGGATTTAAATTTACCTAGTTGTTGGTATCAAATTCAAGGCATTGTAAATTCAAGGGTACAAAAAAGCAATACATGTACAAAATAATTCTAAGCCCATTTCAAAAAAGAGCCATTAGTGTTAACATACTAAATTTGCCTAAATTCAATAGAATTTCAAGCCATTCTACAAAGCCAACAATCAATAAGCCATCTTAAGCCACATTGCCATCCTACCCCACGCCATACACACTATTATACAAAATTGCAAAAAAGCTTCAACACCATGACACCACTTGCCAATACATCACGCACAACGCATAACTTTTATCTAAACCATGATAAACCACCTCTCACAATTTGTAAACAAATTACAAATCCAATGTGAGAAAATTGAAAACATGAATGACAAAATTGCAGACCCCACAAATATTCCTCAAAAAGAGCTACTCATTCAAAACTAATATAAACTGATGCAAAATGCGAACCACCAATTTTCCAACGGACCTGCTGCGAAAAATCAGGAGTCAACATTTCCTTTTTATACATACAGTGTCGCACCACAACTGGCTTCTCGTACCATCCTCAATACACTCACCATGTTTCGCACCAACCTTTTCTAACACCCCACAAAGACCTCCAGCCTACCCTTAAAAAATAACTGTACGACACAATCAAACAATTCCAAAATAACCGTTTCACAATAAATCGCAACAGCATCAAAATTCCACTCACAATTTTCTCTCAATCTTTCCCAAATCACCCTTCTCTCCTCCTATAAATTTAACAACTCTTCCTTCATTTCAGAAGCCGGAGCCACCACAAAACCCCTTTCACAAACCGAAAATCTTCCAACAACAACAAATTCATTCAACTTTCTTCATCCATCTGCAAATCATTCCTTTAAACCTTAAAGCTATTACTCAAAACCACTACCTCAAATCAACACAAAACCACAACCCACTGTATCTTCTTCCTCTCCGCCATAAACTGACATAACTCTTTCTCGACCCCAAATCAAACACAACCGATACCAACAGCAAAATTTCACAACACCCAAATCCACAAAAACAGAATCCCAGAAGAAATAGAAGGAGAAGAGCAGTTGAATAGTAACATTCGAACCTGAGTCGAGACCGAGCGAGTAAAAGAGAGAAACGGAGCGAGTGAAGATTGAGTGGAGGAGAAAGTCGGTGACAAGATTGACTTTTCTGGATCAGATTTTTTTTATCGAACCTTGTTTTGAGAAGATCTGATTTTCCACCGAGGATCTGTTGTTGTTCTGAAACGTAGTTTTTCTGTTCTATTTTAAAATGATGCTGATGGAGAGTTGTTCAGTTCTTTTTCATTTTTTTATTATTATTCTTTAATCTGATGATGATTTAAGAAAGGGGTTTTAGATGTTGGATTCTATCACCCACATTTTTATCCATGCCACATTTCCTTGTTTCTTATCGTGTTTGTTGAATTATTGGATGATGCGCTCTAAGCCCAAGTGATTCCATGTCTTCTCCAACCTCTCTAGTCTTTGTACACCTCTCCCTCTTTTATGATTTTGGTTTTAAATAGTTTTTAGAATTTTACTATTTTGGTTTAACTATCTTTTTTGTGTTTCTTCCATTAATACACAAATCTTACTTTTTTTTCTCATTTTTTACTTAGATTATCTATTTTATTTTTGGCCCAACGATACAACAATATTCATGATTTAGTCAAACCGATTAAATTTTGATTTATTTGAGGCCTACTATTCATTTTTTTTTCTTTTCGATTTATTTTATCCATTATTTTATTTCTACTAATTTTGGGTCAATGAAAACCAAATATCAATGATTTCTCGATTTCTCGATTAAATCTTGATAAAGGTGAGACCTTTATTCTTTTTCCTATCTATGTTTGATTTTATTTCATTTTATCGTCCTTTAATTATTTTTATTCATTTTTGGGTCAATGAAAACCAAATATCAATGATTTATCGATTTTTCGATTAAATCTTGATAAAGGTTAGACCTTTATTCTTTTTCCTATCTTTCTCGATTTTATTATTTTTTTAATTATTTTTATTCATTTTGGGTCAATGAAAACCAAATACAAAAGACTATCGATTTTTCGATTTAAAATCTTAGTAAAGGTGAGACCTTTCTTAGTTTTTTTTTTTTGATTTAATTGTTATCTCCATTTAATTTTCGTATATTCTTTTATTTGGTCAATGAAAGTCAAATATTAAAGATTATCGATTTCTCGATTAAATCTTGATTAAGACGAGACCGATTTTATTTCTATTTAGATTTTATTTTTCATTATCTTATGTCTTTTCATTTTTGGTCCATGAAAGTAAAAAATTGTTGATTATCGATTTGTCGATTAAATCGTGATTAAGACGAGACCAACTTTATTTTATGTCAACTTTAATTACTTGTCAATATTATTCCTATTCATATTATCCATACCATATTCATATTTATTCATCTAACCATTTCATTTGTTCACCATTAATAAAAAAAACACTAAAAATATCGAAACCCTAAAACAATAATTGATGGACTGTTGGTTGCTTGGCGACTTTCGATCAAGGCTTAGCTTAGGACACCTTGCACACACACGGCTTTCTCTTCGGCTACCTTACAATGAGACCCTTTATTTCATGTCATCCCTTGTAATTTACATGTACCCCTCTCCCTATTCTGATGTACGCATTTAAGTGTTCTTTTGATTGTGGTTTGTTTACTAGGAGCACCCCTAGGGACTAGCATAGACAACCCATTTTATTTCTCGATTCGTCGTCGAGCCATTTTCAAACAAACCCATTTTCAACCAAACCCTCGACTCGTCGTCGAGCCCATTTTCAAATCAACTTCTAACCAAACTTTTTCAAACTAACTTCTTCGCATACAAATAAACCCTTGATCCAACGTCAAGCGGATTTTCACAAATAAACTTCAAAAATGACTAACAACTATCGAAACTTTTTTCAAGGAGAAAAATGGGGGTTCAAGTCTTTGATCTCTCTTCGATTGTTTGGGTGCGAGTTCTCTTACTCGTGTGTGAACAATTGACGCCTTTAAAACAAACTAACTCTCCTCTTTTCGTGGGCGTACCACAAACTACGACTGCTCTGATTCTTTATTCTCCTCCAAGTAAAGATACGTAGGCACAAGATTGCGACGATCTTGGCGAGCACACTTTTCTTTTTTCCCTGTTTGCGTCCACACTTTTTCTTTTTCCACTTTTTCCACACTACCATCTTTTTCCGTCAAACCCCGTAGTCGAACTACAATTGCTCTGATTCCTCATTCTCGTCCGAATGAGCATACGTAGGTCCGAGGTCACGATGATCTTGCCGAGCACCCTATCCTAAAACCACCCCATTTTCCCTTAGCATCTTTTCACTTTTATCTTACCGTTCCACATTTATTTTTAGAGAAGAAAACAAACAAGCTTAGCTAACGAGCATCACGGTTCGAATTAAGAGGTTTCCGTTGAGTACAACGGACATAAGGGGGTGCGCGTACCTTCCCCTCGCGTAACCGACTCCCAAACCCAGAATGTGGTTACGACAACCATATTCTTATCCCTCCTTAAAGGCTTTCTCGATATTTTCCTTTCCCTCTGTCGAACCGTTTTCCGCGCCTTTCGCGCGAAGGGTCGTGTCTTCGATGAGGCGATTTTTTTTAGGTGCGACAGTCGCAGCGGTCAACGCATACTGAGTGTGTTTTTATGGATTTGTTTCTGCCTTCAATGCGTTGACTTATCCGTCGCTAGCGGTCGACGCATGCTGTGTATTTTGTAAAATTTTTGTTTCGATGATTTTGGCCATAACTTTTGATCCGTAAGTCCGTTTTGACCGCCGTTCAAAGCGTCGGGAAGCTGACGCGATGAACTATATTTTAGTATAATAAAATGAGTAGTGTGGTGTATTTTTCCAGTGACAAATTAGGGAATTTGTGATTATTTCTTTGTAACGACATGTTATGATAAATGCATTATGATGATTTGGTGTTGAAATGAAGTTGTGATGCTATACGATGATGCTTATGATTGCCATGTGATGATGATTATGTGTTGATGGCTATATGATGATGATTAGGTGTTAATTGCTATGTGATGATGATTATGTGTTGATGGCTATATGGTGATGATTATGTGATGGTGATTTTGTGTTGATGATTATGTGAGGGATGTTATTATGATGATTACATGAATGATGATGCAATTTGACTAGCCGTGGTCGTGATTAATATTAATTTTTGCATCATGCATTCATAGCATATGTTAGGACTTCAGTCCAGTGATGATGTTAGGACTTCGGTCCAGTGACGATGTTAGGACTTCGGTCCAGTGGTGGCATCAATCCCATTGTGTGGATTGAAGCGTTTATGACGTGCTTCGGTTCCTATGTGGGAATCAATCATATTGGTGGGGATCTCTGGAGGGTGATGACCCAGTATCCATCAAATGATGTTTGATACCACATGCACGAGTCTATGTTGTTGCATTTCATACTAAGTGGCATTGCATAAATGAGTGTTAAATGACGTTTTGATGACAATGCGACTTACATGATGTTATGTTGATTGATGATTGTTATTCATCTATATCTTTTCTTTATATTTTTATAATGATTCGTGATTACTCACCCTGCCTGTTTGAATGTTGCCTCCACGTGGGTAACATGCAGATTCTCAGGAAAAACTCGAAGAAGCATCGGTGATGACTTTCGAATTATTTATTTGTTTCTGTTAATAAAAGAGGCGTCTTGCTCTGATATGTAACATCTAGTGGGGAATGTTTGAGTTGAAGTTTGTGTTGTTTTGTTAAACCTATTTTATGATTTTTCTAATACACTGAATTATTGGATGACGACTTTTGACAATGACCAAAGAGGTCTTGATGTTTGATGAAATAAATGAAGTTATTTTGAGACTATGATTCCGCTGCGAAGTCTGAATTTATTTGTTGATATTACCAAAGAAATGATTATTATAAATGTTTGAAAACCCGTGTTACGGAGCAGGAAGTTTATTAAGATGTTTTTATGAAGCATGTGACACCCTGGTTGGTGATTTTGTCGAACAAATATTTTACTATTGGTGTGTTATTCCTTAGGGCTAGAAGGGTGTTACAACTACCCATCTCAATGATCCCTAAGCCCAAAGCCTCCTGCCCAATCAACTGTATCCATTGCATATCGACAAGACATTAGTGGCATGGTCATCCTGCGCATGCTGGTTCTCCGAGATCTCCTCATGAGTTAGCTTAGGTGGACGTCCAGGAGCATCCGGTGTCATGATAGGGTGTGACACTATGTAGAACCATGTCACGTATCCCTCTATACAATGCCAACTTCTGGATGTCGGCATCATCCGAGACTCGTCTGACACCATATGATGCTCTCAATCCTCAAAGATGACATCGAGATCCCGGCGGGCAATGGTGTCGGGATCAGCCTGAAAGAGAGATCTAGGTATGGTCTTCACATAGCCAAACAGTCGGATGCATCGCTTTGGAAGATACCTAACCATAGTGCTAGTCCCACTTGCCAACCACCCGGAGTACAATGAGATGGGGTCGAATGGGATAATCTCCATGTGATCCTCGAACGACGTCCATATGATGTCATCATGAACAGTCCAATCAAGATACACCTGGAACGACATCACAACATGATTTCCTCTCTGGAGGATATACATGGCAGCCCTTGGTATCTCCTCACTATACAACAAACCAAGATCAAAACCATGAATGCGGTGGAAGTGAGAAATGATTCATCCCTGAAAAACAAATAAGAGTCATGTAAGAACAAATTATTAATAATAAATTAAATTTAATAGTTGGAATAAAAGGTACCGTCAGCAATGTAGCAGAGCCTGTCAGCTTCCTCGTCCTCCAGTTAGAAGCTTCATTCAGCTTTTGGGTATAGGTATACCAAACAGCCGGCCCCCAGTTCCACTCACTCACTGTATCCAAATCCATGAAGTACCGGAGATATGCTACATTCATGTAGTTTGCACTTTTGTCCACAAAAGGGACATGCCAACCAAGAACATGAAGTAACACCTCAAAGCATACTGACGGTGGTAGTGAACAAAGAAGTCATCGCCCTCGGTCTCAAAATTTGCTGCAGCAGACAGGTGCTCGTGATATAGGTCCTTCAGGAATGAGAACTTGGCATGAGCCCTATTAGTCGAGGAACACTGCTCAGATTTCCTTTCCGATTGAGCTCCCAAATAGTCAACCATCCATTCAGTGGCACCAAATTTCATTTTTTTTTTGTGTTTTTGGAAATGCATTTTCGAAATAAACTAATATTTGGTCTTGGGAATTTTCGGAAATGCATCTCCGAACTAATGAAGTGTTAAAAAAATTAGAATTAAAATGTATCTGTCATACCCCAAATTTTGACCATTAAGATTCCCATCATTGTGTAAATCATCATCACAATATGGATGTACTTTTATGTAACACCCCCTTTCTATACCCCCAAATAATCAAATAAATCATTTAGGCACGTATTGGAAATTTCATCAGAGTATAATTGTAAACACGACATAAAAAGGTATGTCACATTATGCTTGAAATTAAACACATACAACACCTGCTCACAAAGATATGCAACAGTGGGGTAACTTTCAAACAACAAAGGATCTCAGTCCTTATACCCACATCTCAATATTTAGAATAAAAGCGGAAACATCTAAAATATTGAATAACAACCACATATATACCTCAACATATATATATATATATATACATCATGTTTATATACACAAATTCATCAGCAAGATACATTCACGAATGTATCATAAAAAGGAATCAAACATAAGCATCCTAGCTACCTGGTGCTACATATCAGAGCCAACCGACCAAAAAGGTATGAGGACACGCTTCACAAAAGACCACCAGATACCTAATCTGCAATGCCTCGTAGAGCATCATAAAACAGCAGAAGGGTGAGAAATATTATCACAAAACCAAGCATATTCATCACAATGCTTATCATTCAACATAAACACATATATTCATGTTCATTCACCCATGAACAAATACAAGGATGACCAATGCAAATCATAGAGACCGACTCACGACTCTATGCAAATGCAATGCAGTACCGACTCATTTCATCTCAAGTTCAATTGAAGAACTTATTGGAACCATCGCTCGTTACTTAGTGTAACTCCCCGTCGGGCATACGATGTTCACCCATTGCTACTACCTCTCAAAAGGCTTACAATGTTTATGGATTGCCCCCACCTCTCAAAAGTCTTACAATCCGATTGCTCCCACCTCTCAAAAGGCTTACAATCGTTTGTAATCATCGCTCCCACCTCTCAAAAGGCTTACGACGTTACAACGGATTCATCTTAGAACCCCACAATGCAAGAATGCACATCATGATGCTTCACATACAACATGACTCATGACACTCTTGACATGCATAAATATTCACAATATAGTCATGCATTCATCACACACAACCCACATACATTCACATCAATTGTGCCAAACGGCAACCAAACGTTTTCACAAATAACCAAACAATTCGATTTACGGTTTACCAGAAAAGTCGGTTAAAAGTCGGCTAAAAATAATATTTTCCATCATCATCAAAAAGTACTCATCCACAACTTCGATTCGATATAAAGAACACTTAAATCCGATAAACAACGAAGAAGATATGTATATTTCAAAATAACGCGAAAACATAAACCGGAGGCCCGACACTACGAAACGGTTCGAAAATACTGTTCCAATTGGACCAGGTTTAGACCTCAAAACCATTTTTCCTAGAAAGAACATCTCGTTAGCTTCCCAACGCTTCGAATGGGGGTCAAAACTGACTTACGGTTCAAGAGATATGAATTTCCGAAGTTTCCCGACAAACCAGAATTTTATGGTTCAGCACAGTATGTATCGATACATAGGCTTTATGTATCGATACAAAAAGCAACATGTATCGATACATAGCTCGCATGTGTCGACACATGCTGTAGTGAAAATGTTGTTTTCTCTAATTTCTACTGTATGTATCGATGCATAAGGGTTATGTATCGATACATAAACCATTTCGTATCGATACATAGCTGTTATGTATCGATTCATAGCCCTGTTTTTCTCAAAAATCAGATTTCTCAATTTACACACTTACTGTAACTTTTCCGAAATGCCCGAAACTCGACTAAATCGAACATTTTCACCGAAACAAACATATACGCGCAACCACCAAATACATAAGAACAATTTAGAACACATAAACGAAATTTCTACGACGTTCGATTTTTCGATTAAATTTCAACCTTTCAAAAACCAGAATTTTCAAACATCACCAAATCGAATAAAAAGCACGCTATACGACGACCTAACCTTACTCGATACAACTACGTAATTTATTTCGAAATTCATCCGTGAAAACATCGGTTTCTATTGATTTCCTACAATTCGACCTAAACGGAAACAACAACGGAAACATACCGAAACTAACCAAAACATAACCAAACTTCATGAAACTTTAAACAGCAGCTCACATACATATATCCAACCAACACATGTATTTATACGAATTTTCGACCGTAAAAACATCGGTTTCTATCGATTTCGTCAAATACGGCATAAACGGAAACATATGGAAAACCAACCAAAACATCCACACAAAACACATACATAATCATACACAAAGTTAGGATAACAATATTTCACACCCTTACCCGATTAAATTCGATTCCTAGAGTTGTCTTGACGATTTCCTAGCTTTTCCAATCTTTTCTTCTCTTTTTCTTCTCTTGTTCTTCTTTCTCTCTATTTTTCTTTCTCACTCTCCTTTTCTCTCTTTTCTAACTCTTATACTCTTCTTTCTATTTCTTTTCTTACTACTTTCTTTTCTTTACTTTAAATATCTCACAAATACCCTTAAATCATTCCTCACTAAAATTCTAACTTAACAATAATTATGAAATGTCTAAAATACCCTCCAATCTAATTTCCCCCGAAAACTCTCAAAAACGGTGAAATAATATAACACGCCAACATATCAGATTAAAACGCCAATTTCACAATAACATTATTATCACCCAAATTAAATAAAAGACTCAACAAAATAATACAAATTAGCACAAAATGGAGATAATCATAATCGGGCTGTTACACTTTATGCCTCATCAATCTCCTCAAGGCATTGTTGAGCATCCACTGCAATCAGAACTTAGGGTTTCAAGCCCTCTCAGAGCTTTTAGACACAGGATCAATCAAGGAATGACATGATTTTCAACTTGTCTACACCCTCAAACATACACAATGGATCAAAAGGACTCCCACTTCAAGGTTTAAGCACAAGGATGCTCCCTTTTAGGTGGATCAAGCCTCAAGATCGCCAGTGTCACCAAATTAGGGTTTTGATCGACCAGGGCCTCCAGATGGAAATTTTCCTCTGGGCATGAGCCAAAGATCCAAAACATAACCTAATATGCTCCATGGAACCTCATAAACTCAATCATCCAGTCAATTTTGCCTAAGGGGATGCATTCATTAAAAATCAGGAATTAGGGTTTCTTAACCTAATTCACCCCTAAGTTGACTTTTGGGACCAATTATGAACCAAGACCTCAAGAGAGGATTTGAGGATCTCCAATATGCCATATTGATCCATTTGGAACAACGGATTGATCCAAGAAGCTTGAGCAACAAGTTTCAATTTCATCTGAACCACAGTTAGGGTTTCGCGGGAAAAGTCAACTGTAACTTTGACTTTTGACCAGGACATGCTCCCAAACCCTAAGACTTGATTCAATATACCCTATAACACCCATATAACATGTTCATCAAGTTTGATTTAGGTCAAGGACATGATTTCCTGAAGAATTGCACAGTTTGGAATTCATCGGATAAAAAGTCAACTGTGCACAAAAGTCAACTTTGACTTTTTGAGATTTTTCACAAAAATGGATTTTTAACCCTAAAATGATGTTTATGTATGATTTTAATCATCATTCATCAAGAAATCAAATAAAATGGGATAACTTGTAAAAGGGGTAACCATAAAAACTTAGAAAATTTTCTAAGTTATGGAAAAAAGTGACAAAGGTACCAACTTTGGAGGATCATAACTCCTAAACCACAAAGCCATTTTTTTCCATCCAAGGCTTGATTTGTAGATCTCATTGCCCTCTACAAAAGCTTCATACTGACATATGTCCAAATTCCTCATGGATTTTGAGTTATGGAGTGATCAAAATCAAGAAAAGTCACTTTGTTCCAACACTTAGTGAAAATTTCACTAAGTCAGATTTTGCCATGCTTTTTTCCAAATGTAGGGGCATTTTTCACTTGGATCCAAAAAGTATCAAAACCAAATATGGTCAAACAGTTATTGTATCGTGTAAGAGCTTTCCAAAATGGCCAAGAACATCACCAAATTCAACTTGAGCCATGAGATATGACATTGGCAAGTTGCCTTGCTGAAATCTGCCAAGGCAAGGCAGTTTTTTGCACTTTTGCTCGATTTGCCAAAATCAGCCAATTCCAAGCCTTGTCATCACCTTGGAAACATCTAAGGATTGAATCTAAAGGAGACAATCACTGAGCCAAGCCTCAAAAATCCTTGGAACAAGAAATAGCATGTTGAACCTAGAATTGCCCAAAATAGGGACAAGACTCCAATTTTGGATTGGAGCATTCAATGGAAGCATCAAGGTGGCATGGACTGAGCCATTCTTAACTGAATTCAGTCAAAACTTATCCAAGACCAAGGGGACCAGGAGCCTGTGCCCTAACCTCTAGTCAATGGCTAGAGGAGACTTGGATTTTCATTTGCCAACATTGGCCAAACATACTCAGCAGTTGCCATTCACTATTCCTTGCAAAATAAACTTGCTCTACTATAAATATAGCTCAATTGTGATCAGTTTAAGTACACCAAAGGCCTACAACACTTGCCTTTCTCAAAATCCACTTCTCACTCTCAAAAATGTCTTTCTTAGCAAGTCACTATCAGATTTTTCATTAGAGAGCAATTCCACTCAAACCAATCACACACACACCTCATATACATCATATGTGAGCTGATCAAATACTTAAACAACATCTGGAACACTGATTTCTCAAAATCACCAGTCAATTGCTCAAGGTTTTAACCAAAGTGCAGTTGAGATGCCATGAAGTGATCCAGCCAATTTCCATCAAGTCCAAGCATTCAAACACACTCCATAGGGTGTAGGGAAGCTGTTCAGATCATCACAACTCATCTGTAACACCTCCAACTCAGAAATCAATTTGCTTTTGCTGTCAAGACCTAGAGGTAAGCCTAAACTTGGTCATCTCTTAATCTATGCATATTTCCTCGCACAATACTTTTTCCAAATGTTCATAATCATGCATGGAATGTTTCCCCTCAAGTAATTGCTTTGTTTGAATTGTGTATTAAAAATCCCAACCTTCATTCAGAATTTAGGGTTCTTGAGGATTTTTCATGATTTCTTGTTTTATGCTTAATTTAAATGAAATTAGTTACCATAGACATGATCGTGAGGTTGAAACGAGTTGATTGGTATGTGGATTGCATGATATAATCAAGTATTCAGTGAGATTGGATAGAAAATGCAAATCTGGGCAAGGCAGAAAACGCGCGTGTTCTTGGTCCATGTTCATGGCGCCATTTTCATAAATTCAAATATTTGAATTTTGTGATTTTATTTAATTGATTCAAAAATTAATTTCTCTCTGAGTTTTAATGATTTTGAGTTGATTCTTTTTTTAATAATTCACAAAAATGTTAAAATATTTTATTTTCCCAAAAAATCCCAAAAATATTATTTATTTCATATAATTGATATTTTTGCAAAGAATTAATATTTTAATTGTTTTTGACATTTTGAATATTTTTTCCACCTTGATTTTTCAACTTTTAATGCCTTCTAATTATTTTGTAGGTCAATACTTAATTTTTGAAGCATTAATCCAAGATCACAATTTGTTTTCCATATGTTAAACAATTTTGATCATTTTAATTGAATTTTTATTCAATTAAAATACATTTTGAAAACAAATTAGGGTTTTGGATTAATTTAACCCTCATAAAACATTTTCAAAGCTTTTTGGGCCTCTTAATAGAGTGTAAGACCCAAACCCCCTTGTAAAAACAACTTTGGGCCTCACTTATTGTATAAGTCCCTCTGTACAAGTAAACGGCGCGATCATCGCCTTTTAAAAAATCAATTGGGCCTCTCCACGAGCTAGAAGACCCATTCAAAACTTTATGCCTCTAATAGAGTGTAAGACCCAATCCCCTTTTAACCAAAAACAACTTTGGGCCTCAGATATTGTATAAGCCCCTTTGCGTTAAAAGAAAATCTCAGCGCGATCGCCATTTCAAACGAAAATTATCTGGGCCTACCCTCGTGTTATAAGCCCCGCTCTTTTTATTTAAACCTTTTTGGGCCTCTTGAGATAGTGTAAGACCCATCCCTTTGTACAGAAAACCTTTTTTGGGCCTCAGTCACTTGTATAAGTCCCTCTGTACGAATTCAAACAGTGCGATCACTGATAAAACCCTGGACCTCTCCTTGAGCTGCAAGCCCAAAATCTTTCTTTTTCAAAGCACTTTCTCCCTTGATTTTGAAATATACTGTTGTTTTCAATCTTTCTTTGTTGAACAACTAACCAAATAGCATGAAAGCTCTACAACCGAGTAAGTGTTTATACACTTTCATTTACCGCTTTCATATACATATAACTGTATTGTAGGGTTGTTTCACTGTAAGTCTTCTTTCATAAACTCATATAAATTGTGTAATAATAGTATAGATATTTAGAGTTTCCCCGGCAACTACGTCTAGCACTAAGCCCGTCGATCACTCTTAAATAGTCAAAACTAGATCCCCATAGGATTACCAGACACAATTTTCCCTCCTCTTGGGGTTAAACAATATGGAGACATGAAAGGCAGTATTCTCGGTGAACCCTTTCATAGACTGTCACTCGTAGAAGTTGTCAAGAAACTCTATTCCCCAGAGATGATCTCTTCTCCGTGAATTGCATCTCTTGAGTTTCTTCCAAATTCTCGGACTTTCCTGGCTTGATCTATTCCTTGTGAATAGCCTGTCTTGAATTTCTCGGGGTTTGGGGACCCACAGGCTTCTTAAAAGCACTTTTCAAGAAACTCTACTCCCCAGAGATGATCTTTTCTCCGTGAATGGCATCTTTTGAGTTTCTTCCAAATTCTCGAACTTTCCTGGCTTGATCTATTCCTCGTGAATGGCCTGTCTTGAATTTCTCTGGGTTTGGGGACCCAGCGGCTTCTTAAAAACATCGGCCTCCTCTTGGGCATTGTTCAAGGACCCACAGGCTTCCTAAAAGCATCCCCGCCTCCTCTTGGGCGTTGTACAAGGACCCGTCAGCTTCTTAGAAGTATTCACAGCCTCCTCTTAGGCTTCGTATAATGATTCTTCCTCCGGGAATGATAGCCTCCTCTTGGGCTTCATACAAGGACCTATCGCCTTCTTAAAAGTTTCCAGCCTCCTCTTGGGCTTCGTACAAATTGTCCCGACGACCTCCTAGAGGTGTAGGAACAGAAATCAGTCATCTTAATAGAACAATCTTTCCAAGAGTCTACTACTGTTTCTCAAAACATAGTACAAAAGATAAAACTCTAGACTTGGACAGTCTAATTTCCTTGAGTCTCCAAGACATTCTCAAGCTCCCTTCAAAAATAGGAAGAAAACCCGTAGACTCGGACAGTCTCAATACCTTTCGGATTTCCCACTTCCTTAAAGAACAGGAAATATCCCTGATCCTCGAATCAAAATCCCTGAGTGCCAATATTACTCATATAAGAACTGATATTCTCTTTAAATCAGCATACTGGACCTGTCACTCAACTGAAACAGCGCCATAGCCTCCCTCTTGGGCTTTATACAATGATTCTCCCCAGCAGAACCAAGCTTTTTTTAGACTTGATCTCGGGCTTTGTACGAGATACAAAACACTCTCTTGTTGAGTATAAAAGACTCTCTTATTGAGTCCCCCCTTTTTAGCCTCCATCTTGGGCTTTGTACAAGACACAAATCACTCTCTTATTGAGTATAAAACCCTTAGCCTCCATCTCGGGATTCGTACGAGATACAAAAAAAAAACTCTCTTGTTGAGTCAAATAGCCTCCATCTCGGGCTTTATACGAGATACCAAAAGACTCCCTCGTTGAGTCAAAACCTTTTAGCCTCTCTCTCTCGGGCTTTGTACGAGACACATATTAGCCTCTTCTTAGGCTTTGTATAAGAAAACCACTGGTTGATCCAATCAAACTTTTAGCATCAAAGTTGTGCCTCGTTCACAGTACACAAACATCAACAACTCCTTTCCCTTCATTTAATTGCTGTAAGCGGCAAGCCTCTGGATCATCTACATCCATGCCACTGTCCCTCTTTTAGCATGAGAAATTCCTAAGGAAAGATGGCATTGCTCTACACTGAGTTAAAGTCTTCTCCTTCAGGTCAAAAACCCTTATAAAGGAGATTATGGCATTGTTGGATTCACATATCCCAGTTAAAGTAATCCTCCTTTATAAACCAGTCACCCAACAGTTGTGACAAACAAACCCCTCTTTAGAGATGACAAATTCTCTCTAAAGGCAACACCTTTTAGCTTCACATCTTGGGCTTTGAACAAGATACAAATAGACTCTTTCGCTTTATGTCTTGGGCTTTGAACAAGACACCAAAACACCATTTCCTCCTATTCTACTACGATCGCTCTGATTTCCCTGTTTCGGTAAACGGGAATACGTAGGCATAAGATTGAAAGAAAAATCTTAGCGAGCACACTAAACAAAAACCCAAAATCCCATACTTTCATACATCCGTCCTAACATCTTAACCTCCCACCCATCGACCGAACACTACTTTTAACAAAATAAACCTAATAGAGACCCCGAATCTTTGTAGCATCTGTAAACCAACAGTTTTGACTGTTTAACCTCAGTTTGCAAGCAGGGTTAATTTGAGACATCTATTTCCCTTCCTTCATCAGCTTCAATAGGATAAAAAATGAATCGAGCTGTAGATACCAAAGAGCGGTAGTGCTTCGCAACCACATCCAAAATCGCTCGCTACAGAAAAATGGCGACTTCACTGGGGACGTGTCATTAGGATCTGTCTCACCTTTGTAGCGAGATCTTCCCATCTATTAGGTGGAAACTTTAAGAGTGGCGCCCCGTGGGGCCGGTCTTTCTTTCTTTCTGGGATAGGACTCTTTGTTGACTTCACTAGGATCTTAGGTCAAAACGCCGTTAATTTGGGATGAAACCACAGGATGGTGACTCCCCCGGGAAACCATTTCCTGTCAGGAACTTAAGATTCTTAGCTTTTAAAGGTCTAGGACATTAGGACAAATATATATATTGCTTTTCCTAATTGATATTTGTGTTTATTTTTCTGCTAATGGGAATGCGTTTGATGCCGCATTTGGAGAGATTGAGTATACACTTAAGATAAGTGATGGCGACGAGGTCGACCATCAACCTCACTGGAGGCTTCCCAATGCAACCCATTCCCTCTCATAGGCAATGGGCCGATTGTGACGTCTGAGAAGCTGAGGAGCTAACCCTTTTGTAGTGAGGAAGCTATCGGAAATAGTTGTCACGCGATACTACCCTCATTTGAGGCTGATGATCTATTCTCGGTGAATAGCATTTACTTTAAGATTTTATACAGCTCGCTGGCGATCCGCTTGCTGTTTGTTATCCCGGGAGGAGCTGATGATTTTGAGTACAGGTACAAAAATCACCCTAGTATAAACCTTTGGGGATGGGTAGAGCCTTGACTTCATGACAACAACCCTTTGACCCCATGTTTTTTCTATGTTTTTGTGTGCTGCATTCATGCATTCATTTAAAAAACATTAAAACATTCAAAATTTTCTCTTCTAGTGTCTCTGTTTTTTCAAAATAAACTAAGACTGTGATTGCAAATATCAGAGAAAAGGATTATGCTAATGGATTTCGGTAGAAGGAGAACTCATACGTACACCTTCAGGATTCCAAAACTAGAGGATTTAAGAGGTTTGGCGAGGATGATCACAAACCAAGAGGCTTTTAGAGCCAAGTACGGAGGTTTTCTATCTCTGCTAAGAGTCCATGTGATTGAGGGAATCATGGATGCGCTCATTCAGTTCTATGATCTGGTCTATCATTGTCTTACATTCCGGATTACCAGCTAGCACCAACGCTGGAGGAATATTCTCATCTGATTGATCTACACATTACAGATCAAGCTCCATTTTTTGGACTGGAAGAAATTCCAAAGAATCAGACCATTGCAAGAGAAATTCATTTGGACGAGTCTGAGGTCAGGACTCACATGACCACTAAGGGTGGCATACAAGGTCTGCCAGCCCAGTTCTTGAGAAAGAAAGCCCTGTACTTCGCCAGTATCGGGAACGTGACTGCTTTTGAAGGCATCTTTGTTTTACTCACCTACGGGTTATTTGTGTTGCCCAACATTAATAACTTCGTCGATATCAACTCCATTAAGGTTTTTCTCATTGGAAACCCTGTACCGACTTTGCTCGCAGATGCGTATCATTCTGTACACTTGGGAAATTTGTATAGCAGAGGGGAGATCACATGTTGTGTACCTCTGCTTTATAAATGGTTTATCTCTCATTTGCCTAAGTCTACTGCTTTTTGGGATCACAAGAGTGCCTTACGTTGGTCACAGAAAATCATGTCCCTCACCAACTCTGACATTGATTGGTATAATAGGATTTATGACGGAATCAGGATCATTGACCGTTGTGGAAACTTCCCCAACGTACCCCTTATAGGAACTAAGGGAGGAATCAATTACCATCCAGTTCTCATTCGTCGTCAATTTGGATACCCGATGAGACACGTCTCATGGGGTGTTCATCTGGAAGGTCTTTTCTTCAAGGAAGGAGAAAGTGACAGAGCACTAAAGACGGAAATAGTGCACGCTTGGAAACATGTTCATAAGAAAGGACGAGAGTCTCTAGGAAAACCCGACTGTGTCTCGGTAGAGCCTTATCTCCATTGGGTACAAACTAGAGCTCTCAAGCTAAAGATGCCTTATCCTCGTCATGGAGTTCTTCCACCAAGGGAGTCTGTCATGTACTTCATGACTGAGACTGAAAAGCTTCAGGTTACTCTCAACAAAGTTCAACGGGAGAAGAGGTCTTGGAAGAACAAGTACCGCACCCTCAACGTGGAGTGCATCAAAATACAGCAACTACTGAAAGAAAAGGACGCTCTGATTGAAATTTTGGAGCAACATGTTATAGAGAATCAAGATGACCAAAGGAATTTGCTCGCTCCTTTCACCTGGCAAAGGAATGACAACCCGACAACGGCCCAAGAGCCCCGGTCAAAGAAAAGGAAAGTACCAGAATCAGCACCCGGTTTCTCCTCAGAGAGGACTCTGGGCCCATTAGCTTAGGTTTCTGTTTCTGCACCTTGTAATCTACTGTATTTCCATTTCTGTAACCCTTTGAATTCAATAAAAAGGGGTTTCCCCACTGTTTGATATTTGCAATCTAATTGTCGAAGTTTATTTTGATTAAACCAAAAAACAATTAATATAATCATTGCATTCATCATTCTCACATCGCGTATTCTTCTTACCTACGAATCTCACGTTTATGTCTCGATTCTAGAGTCAAACTGTCTCATTCGTATAATACTCGGGCCAATCGTCAGAAAAAGATGGATGATCTTGAGGAAGAAAACAGAGAGTTGAAAGAAGAGAAAGCTTCGTAACGACATGCAGGCCATGGCAGAAGCTCAGCTACAAAGGACTGTGATCTCAGAGATCACCTCAATGCCCATAGTGGAAAAGTACGATCCTAGGTATCAAATGCCGAAAGATCGTCCTTGGGGCATGCCTGTTAACTATATCCCAGAAGGATATGTTCCGCCGATCACTGAAGATCAGGGAATCATAACAGAAGCCACTGGGCCTGAAGGTTACAACTTCGGGAAAGCGAAGATGCCAGGGGCATACTGAAGACTCCTGAAGGTTACAAACTTCGGGAAACACCAAGATTCACTGCCGTAGTCACGGTACCACCCCCTGTGGTGCATACTGTCCCGGAAGGACAGATTCCACCATATCTTCTAGTAAGAAGGAAACTATGCTTGATAGAATGGATGAATTCCAGGAACAGTTCCTGGAAATGCAGAAGGAACTGCAAGCCATCCGCGGTCAAGATTTATTTGGAAAGGACGCCGCAGACCTTTGTCTGGTCCCCAATGTGAAAGTTTCGCACAAATTTCAAGTGCCCGACTTTGAAAAATACAAGGGTAACTCTTGCCCTCAGAGCCATCTGGTGATGTATGCTCGGTGAATGTCAGCTCAGGCAGAGAATCAGGACCTACTGATTCACTACTTTCAGGATAGTTTAACCGGTGCCGAACTCAAATGGTACATGGGTTTAAACCGTGCTACGATCAGCACTTTCAGAGATCTTGGCACTGCCTTCGTCCAGCAATACAAATAAAATTTGGACATGGCACCGGACAGAGATCAACTCAGATCAATGTCACAAAAGGACAAGGAAACCTTTAAGGAGTACGCTCAGAGATGGTGCGAAATTTCCGCTCAGATTTGTCCACCTCTTGAGGAAAAAGATATGACAAAGATCTTCTTAAAGACCTTAAGCTCGTTTTACTACGATAGAATGGTTGCCAGTGCACCCAGTGATTTCACCGAGATGGTGGGCATGGGAGTTCGTCTTAAGGAAGCCGTCCGAGAAGGACGTTTGGTAAGAGACGCTGGATCATCGAGTAGTACAAAATGATACGGTAGTGTTCTCCCTAAGAAAAAAGAGCAAGATATTGGGAATATCTCTCTCGGAAAGCAAAGGCGACGTTATCAACCGGTAGCAGTTGTAACTCCTGCTATCAGCCCTGCGCTTATTCCTACATATCAACCTCAGGTTGCGCAGAGCCAACCTAATCAGAAAAGGACACAACAACCTCTTCAGCAGGCTCGTCCTCCATACAATAACAACCGTACAACGCGGCCACCAGGGTTTGATCCTATACCCATGTTATACGTAGAAATATTTCCGTTACTACTGGCTAAGGGGCACATCCAGACTAAGTCTCCTCTTACAGTACCGAAAAATCCACCTTTTTGGTTTAAGGTGGATCAGACATGCCCTTATCATCAAGGAGGACCAAGGCATAACATAGAGAATTGTCTCAATTTCAAATCCGACGTGCAAAAGCTTGTTAGGAGCGGGCTCTTATCTTTCAAAGATATGAATCCCAATGTTCTCACAAACCCGCTTCCTCAACATGAGAAAGCTGCAGTCAACTTGATTGAGAAAGAATTTAACAATGTCTATCAAATTCAGGATGTACTCTTGTTGAGGACCAATCTGGTCAAGATGCATTGTAGACAGAGCGGGTACGACCATGTGCCACCTCATAATTATCATCAGTGTGATATATGCTCTAAAAGCAATCAAGGATGTTCTGTGGTGCAATCAACTCTACAGGAACAGATGGATCTCGGATGGATCCAGGAGCACCGGGTTCATGGAGTTAACATGGTCTATACGAATTCTAACGTCATTCAGAACCACGACATCTGTGCGATGAATGCCAACTTGGTGGCAATGCACTCAAGGCAAAGCCAGTATCATAATCTGCCGCGGCACGATTATAGTTCTTGTATGACTTGCTCGGTAAACAAACAGGGATGCTCTTTCATATAGGAGGCCCTCCAGCGTCAGATGGATCTTGGATGGATCCAAGACTACCATGATAGGAATCCCTATCAGATCAATATGGTTCAGATCTTCGACATTCACTTGATGAATACCAACATGGTAGAATTGCATGATGAGCGGGTCTGACTCGGATTCCTGATATCACATAATTATCACAGCTGTAAAGCGGGTTGCGAAAACAATCAGGGATGTGCCCTTGTCCAGGAGGCACTTCAGCACTTGTTAAATCATTGGTGGATGCCAATCTACATGGATGAGGATACTCAGCAAATTAGTATCAATAACAGAAACCCCACTCGGCACCAAAGTCAAGATGTCCGACTCGTGGAAGCTAACCTAGTGAGGTTACATTGTATTCAAAGTGGGCGTGGCCAGGTGCCACCACACAATTATGAACGTTGTGGAGTCTGTTCGGAAAGTAACCAAGGGTGCTACCTTGTGCGAGCAGCTCTCCAGGGACAGGTGGATCGTGGAGAGATTCGCCCATATCCAGGTTCCGGACCCATCAATTGGTCGCCGAACTACCTTGCCAATCAAATTGAGGACGTTGTCGTCATCTCTGATCATCAGAGGACCAGGAATGTTTTTACCATTATCCCTCTACTTGACGAATCCAAAGTTCCTAACCGGGAACGGATCGAGATTACGTACGATGGTCAGAAAAACCAGAAGGTTCCCATAGTCATATATCTGCCGGGACCACTACCGTATGAATCAACTAAGGCAATCCCTTACAAATACGGTGCAATAACAATTGAAAATGGAAAGGAAATTCCATTACCCTCTGTCGTGAATATTGCAGACATCAGTCCTGTAACACGGAGTGGTAGAATCTTCAACAGAGGAGTTGGAGAGTCCAACACAGAAAAGGAACTTCAGAAAGAAGCTCCCGATCCACCAGTCGGTCAATCCAGTAATCCCGACCTTTCAAAAAATGATGATGAGATACTGAAGCTCATCCAAAGGAGTGAATACAACATTGTCGATCAACTGTTACAGACTCCTTCAAAGATCTCGGTATTATCACTATTACTCAGTTCAGAAGTGCACAGAGAGGCCCTACAGAAAGTCTTGGAGCAAGCCTTTGTGGAACAGGATGTAACAATTAGACAGTTTGATAACATTGTCTCTAACACCACTTCTTACAATAACTTGGGATTTAGTGATGACGAATTACCTGAAGAGGGTCGCTGTCATAACATGGCACTCAATATTACAGTTAACTACCAGGACGATGCTTTAGCCAGCGTACTGGTAGACACAGGGTCAGCCCTGAATGTTATGCCAAAGTCCACTTTGACTCAATTATCATTAAAAGGCCCTCCGATGAGAACCAGCGAGGTCGTCATCAAAGCATTTAACGGATCCAGAAAAATGGTTATCGGCGAAGTTGACCTTCCCATAACTATTGGTCCTCACACTTTCCAAGTCACCTTCCAGGTCATGGACATCCGGGCAACGTATAGTTGTTTATTAGGAAGACCTTGGATACATCAGGCTGGAGCGGTCACCTCGACCCTTCACCAAAAGCTAAAGTTCGTCCAGAACGGCCAACTCATCACAGTCTGTGGGGAACAGGCCTTGCTCGTCAGCAATTTATCATCATCCACTTATGTGGAACCAGAAGGGATAATCAAAACCCAGTTCCAAGCACTTTCGTTACACAAGGACGAACAATCCAGAGAAGGAACTTCGATTTCCTTATACAAAGATGTTATTAAAGAGGTCGAGAGTACCGATACAACAGGATGGGGACAACTTGTCATTCCTACTAGCAATACAACAAAGAAGGGTCTTGGTTTTTCTGCAACCTATACCCGGACAGCTGCTAACGATGAAAGTCTTCATCCTATTCAGGACTTCTTCTACAGTGGAGGTTTCCTTCACCCAGTGTCTTAAATAGTCCATGCTATCAATGAGGAGAATCCCTCCGACACAGATGAGGAATGGAAGTCCTATCTTAACGAGGACAGTTATATGTCTCAGGACGAAACGCGGAGGACACTCTGATGAAAGACAACTTTGACCACAATTACTATGGCCCGATGGATGGCCTGCCAATGTGGCAGCCTTACCCAGGAGACTTGGGCCAGAAAGTCAGCCGAGTAATGAAACTCAGTTGAGCATCATTGAACAGAATACCTGTGTCCCCACCATGTAATGGGATCAACACTCAGGTCATTCATACACTACTCAACATGATGATGAATTTGCAACGTTTGCAGGACTGGAATTCATCAACTATGCGTTTCCCGAGCTCAACGTCATCGAGAGGGATGACTCCTCCAGTTCCAAAGAAGTGTGGGACACCTTGGGACAACCGAGTGGAAAATACGACTATATGGTCAAGTACACTACTCCTGAAAGCTCTCATATCAGGCTCAAAGATATCCAGCCAACTGGATGGGGAGATACAGCTGAGAGTACAAATGCTATGCAAAATGTAACAGAGGAATTCTCCTACGATAACTCTGCTTGGGAGACAGATTCCAGTGATCCTACTCCACCAGAAATCAGCGTTATTTCTAAAGACAAATCAAGAAAGGTGCCAGACTTTGTGATTCACCGAGGAGTTCGCCGCCAATGGGTTGCTGTCGATGTTACGAAGGTCGTTCGCCAATCAAAGTAATTGCCATCTTTAACCTTTCATCCTACCCAAGTGAAACGGATGTTTTGATAGGGCTCGCTTTCTGTAAATTTTCCCTCTTCGCTTCGCCCAAAGCGACATAGTTTTGTTTTATAGGACTGTAGTTTCAAGAATCGACTTGTTCATTAATAAAATAACGTCATTCTGTAATTTCCGCATTTATTGTTGTTTTCTCTTTTTGTTTTTCTCAGAAAATGGTAATCCTAAAAAACAATTCAAATAATAAAAACAAGCAGTAAAAGAAATACACTGCACACACTCTTGCATTTTCTCTATCTCTTCTAAACACGAATCATCACGTCATGCAGATTGCTTGTTTTAAACCCCGTTGAATAATACGATCCAATGCCTTCTCCCAACTTTGAGTTCCCAGTATTTGAGGCTGAAGAAGAAGATGACAACGAAATTCCAGAAGAGATCTCCCGATTACTCAGACAAGAGGAAAGGTCCATTGAACCTCACAAAGAGTCGTTGGAAACGATAAACTTGGGTTCAGAAAAGGAGAGAAAAGAGATCAGGATTAGGGCACTGCTCAGCCCAATTGCCAGAGAGGGTTTGATAAAGCTTCTCAAAGAATTCCCCGATGTATTCGCTTGGTCCTATCAGGATATGCCAGGGTTGGATACCAGCATCGTGGAACATCATTCACCGTTAAGATCGGAATGTCCGCCAGTAAAGCAAAGGTTGAGACGCACTCATCCGGACATGGCCATCAAAATCAAAGAGGAGGTACAGAAACAGATTGATGTGGGTTTCCTCGCTACATCAGAATATCCTCAATGGTTAGCCAATATCGTACCTGTTCCGAAAAAGGACGGAAAAGTTGGAATGTGTGTTGATTACAGAGATCTAAATAAGGCTAGTCCAAAGGACGACTTTCCTTTACCACACATTGACATGTTAATAGACAGTACAACAAAGTTCAAAGTTTTCTCCTTTATGGATGGATTCTCGGGCTATAACCAGATTAAAATGGCGCCGAAAGACATGGAGAAAACTTCCTTCATTACCCCATGGGGTACCTTTTGTTACAAGGTAATGTCGTTCGGTTTGAAGAACGCCGGGGAAACCTATCAAAGGGCCATGACTACTCTGTTTCATGACATGATACACAAGGAAATCAAGGTATATGTTGATGATATGATTACAAAATCTAAGACAGAAGAGGAGCATGTGACCCACCTGTCAAAACTTTTCGAGCATCTGAGAAAATACAAACTCCGCTTGAATCCCAACAAATACACCTTCGGTGTTCATCCAGGGAAACTCTTAGGGTTCATCGTCAGCCAGAAAGGAATTGAGGTTGATCCTGACAAGGTCATGGCCATTCAAGAAATGCCTTCTCCGAAAACTGAAAAATAAGTCAGAGGATTCCTGGGACGTTTGAACTACATCTCCAGATTCATATTCCTCATGACTGCCACATGTGCGCCGATTTTCAAGTTATTCAAAAAGAACCAGGATTGCGTTTGGACAGAAGATTGTCAAACCGCCTTCGACAGTATTAAGGAATATCTGTTGAATCCTCCGATTTTATCACCTCCAGTGGAAGGAAGACCACTGATTATCTACCTCACAGTCTTGGAAGACTCAATCGGGTGTGTACTTAGTCAACAAGACGAAACCAAACGGAAAGAGTCTGCCATTTACTATCTAAGCAAGAAGTTCACCGACTGTGAAACTCGGTACACGATGCTCGGGAAAACTTGATGTGCTTTGGCTTGGGCATCCAAATGTCTGCGCCAGTACATGATTCGTCACACTACTTGGTTAATCTCTGAAATGGATACAATCAAGTACGTCTTCGAAAAATCTGCTCTCACGGGAAGGATTGCCCGTTGGCAGATGTTGCTATCAGAATATGACATAGAGTACCACGCTCAGAAAGCCGTTAAAGGAAGTATTTTAGCCGATCATTTGGCTCATCAACCGATTGACGATCAAGAATCAATCATGTTCGACTTCCCAGATGAAATGTCATGTACCTAAAAATGAAAGACTGCGACGAACCGCTACCTAGTGAAGGGCCAGAACCAGGTTCCCAGTGGGGACTAATCTTTGATGGAGCAGTTAATCATTATGGAAATGGAATTGGGGCAATAATTGTTACCCCTCAGGGTACCCAAATTCCTTTCACCGCTTGACTTACGTTCAAGTGTACAAACAACGAGGCCGAATGCGAAGCTTGTATTATGGGTCTCGAAGAAACGATTGATTTAAGGATCAAAAACTTGGACGTATACGGCGACTCAGCCCTGGTTATCAATCAAATAAAAGGAGACTGGAACACATACCAATCAGGACTGGTTCCTTACAAAGACTATGCAAGAAGGTTGTTACCTTTCTTCAACAAAGTCGAGTTTCATCATATCCCTCGTGAGGAGAATCACATGGCTGACGCTTTAACCACTCTCTCATCCATGATTAGTGTAGGTCAATGGAACGACTTACCTAATATCAACATCATGCGCCTTGAACGGCCCGCTTACATCTTCACGATTAAAGCAGTCATAGACGACAAACCTTGGTATCACGATATCAAATGCTTCCTTCAGAAACAAGAGTACCCACAGGGGGCATTAAGGAAGGACAGAAAAACCCTCAGAAGGCTAGCAGGTAGCTTCTTCCTGAGCGGTGATACTCTCTATAAGAGAAATTTTGACATGGTCTTGCTCCGATGCATAGACACACCAGAGGCAGACATGCTGATAAATGAAATTCACGAAGGATCCTTTGGCACTTGTGCCAACGGACACACAATGGCAAGAAAAATTCTAAGAGCAGGGTACTATTGGTTGACAATGGAATTCGACTGCTACAAGTACATGAGGAGGTGTCACAAGTGTCAGATATACTCCGACAAAATTCATGTACCACCAACACATCTCAAAGTTCTCTCTTCCCCGTGGCCTTTCTCCATATGGGGAATCGATATGATCGGCATGATCGAACCTAAAGCTTCAAACGGACATCGGTTTATCCTGGGCGCCAATGACTATTTCACCAAGTGGGTCGAAGCAGCGTCATACGCTAATGTAACCCGACAAGTGGTGGTCCGATTTATCAAAAACAGTATCATCTGCCGTTATGGTGTTCCGAGCCAGATCATTACTGATAATAGATCTAACTTGAACAATAAGATGATGAAAGAGTTGTGTGCAGAGTTCAAGATTAAACACCATAACTCATCTCCCTACCGACCCAAGGTGAACGGAGCGGTAGAAGCGGCTGACAAGAACATCAAGAAGATTGTTCAGAAGATGGTTGTAACCTACAAAGACTGGCACGAGATGCTACCCTTTGCTCTTCACAATTATCGAACATCTGTCCGCTCTTCAACAGGGGCAACCCCTTTCTCTCTAGTATATGGCATGGAGGCAGTGTTCCCATCGAAGTAGAGATCCCATTAATCCGGGTATTGATGGAAGCAAAGCTTACAGAAGCTGAATGGTGTCAAAGTCGACACGACGAACTACATCTGATTGAAGAGAAACGAATCACGACACTATGCCATGGTCAGTTGTATCAACAGAGAATGAAGAAGGCGTTCGACAAAAAGGTTCGACCTCGCGTCTTCAGGAAAGGAGACCTTGTGCTAAAAAAGATACAATCATTTCTCACTGATTCGCGAGGTAAATGGACTCCGAATTATGATGGCCCTTGCATGGTCACGAAAGCTTTCTCAGGCGGCGCCTTGAGACTTGCAACCATGGACGGAGAGGAATTTGCCTACCCCACAAATGTTGATGTAGTCAAGAAATACTTCGCCTAAACTAAAAAAAAAACATCTCGGTGGATTGAAAACCCGAAAGGGCGGTCCAAGCAAAAGTTAGAGACAAAATAAAAAAAAATCATCATCCTGGTGGATTGGAAACATCAAAGTACAATCCAGGCAAAAATTAGGGATAATGGCAAGTAACTATGTTCAACAGAGGCAAGTCCCTCAATAGCAGTTACACCATTCATCGAAGGAAAACTCCAGTCAAGGTCATCTTCGACAGAAGCTTAGGATGTCCCGAATTCAAAGTTGGTAGAAGGATAGTGGTCGTTATGTTTCAACGTAGCCCTTTTTCCCTGTAAATTACCATTTTCTAGCTTTGTATATACTCTTTGGAATCACGCGTTTGGCTGATCTCCATCTTATCAATAAAATTTGAGCCCTTGCGCTTTTGTTTGTAATTCTCATTTGTTTTAGCTTTACAGAACGACATTTTAACATGATTAACGATTCTTGAAACGAAACAAAAATGAATTTACTTGTAAAACTTTTTCTGCTTTAAAATAAAGATGACAATTTCTTTTGACTGTTGAACATCAAAAGAGCATCAACCGCTTCTCCAGAAGTAAGCGAACTTCAAAGTGCAGAATCAAAGTACTCCTTCTAACCCAGTGCGCCTGAATGAAGGGATCAACTGTGTTAGAGACCTTGTTTCGTCTGACACGCCTCGGCAGAGTTCTTATCTCCTAAGCCCGATTAACGGTATTCCCCGCGAGGACTACTTCTCCTAAGCAAGGTAGAATTGCTATCTTGAACCAAGTGATACCTTTCATCCCCCGCGACGGCCGAGTATCCAGTCGTGTTCATCCGTTAGTTTGTATGTCGCGTCAGCTTTGTCAGCATATACATACATACATCATGCATTATTGATTTGCATTCACATTTCATATTGTATCACTCTGGTCGGTCTTATCCCCTAGTGATAACAGTCCTCTCAATCGAGTTGTCGATTCTTTCCTCTTCAGGAAGTAAATCATCTGAACAATCTCGCCTCCAATTATTTCTAAATTGAAGTTAGGTCCTGGACCACTTTGATAACTTGAGCCTCGGAAAAACCATAGAAACTTTCAACAGATATCACTCTTCGCCATTGAAGATGATATCCTTGCTTTCCCGGATTAAGGAAAATCTCGAGAGAAAGCCTCATAATCAGAGATTCGGTGATACGACAGTTTTTCTCTGAAAGAACCACTGATGAAAAGGTCATCGGCACCTCAAAAATGGATCCCATCATATGACATTTCTCCGGGAAAATCCCGAGAAAAGTATGATGTAAGACCCCAAACGAAGGCAGTCTTTCAAGGGACTCGCATTCCCCAAATAGAGTCAACAAATGGCATCTCCAACAGAGAAGTTTGTACACCTCTACAACTCAGACGATTGGATTCCCCAGCAAGTCTGACGTCAACTTTTTCCATTAAATGGCATCTCCCCAAGAAGATTCGGTGAGAAGTTTGAGGAAAACCGCTACGAATAGTGTCCCTTGTCAATAAAGTTTATTGACAAAAGAAACTTAGACCAGTTCCTTGGTAGGAAACCAGGATCGAGGGGAAGTTTAAATCAGAAACTAAGACCAGTTCCTTGGTAGGAAACCAAGAACGAGGGGAAGTTTATATCAGAAACTGAGACCAGATCCTTGGTAAGAAACCAGGATCGAGGGGAAGTTGACAAAAGAAAACTGAGACCAGTTCCTTGGCTGACGACCAGGATCGAGGGGAAGTTTACCTTTTTTAAGCATCTTTGCTCAGCAAAAGAAGATGAATGCGATCTGCCATTCATAACCACCATCAAAATTTCGGGTATTCCGATATTTAATCCTCTTGCACCCCGAATGCCCGAATACCTTCGTCATTCACACCTTCGTGTCCAAGAAGATTAAATTGGGGCATCTGTCATACCCCAAATTTTGACAATTAAGATTCCCATCATTGTGTAAATCATCATCACAATATGGATGTACCTTTATGCCTTATCAATCTCCTCAAGGAATTGTTGAGTATCCACTGCAATCAGAACTTAGGGTTTCAAGCCCTCTCAGAGCTTTTAGACAAAGGATCAATCAAGGAATGACATGATTTTCAACTTGTCTACACCCTCAAACATACACAATGGATCAAAAGCACTCCCACTTCAAGGATTAAGCACAAGGATGCTCCCTTTTAGGTGGATCAAGCCTCAAGATTGCCAGTGTCACCAAATTAGGGTTTTGATCGACTAGGGCCTCCAGATGGAAATTTTCCTCTGGGCATGAGCCAAAGATCCAAAACATAACCTAATATGCTCCATGGAACCTCATAAACTCAATCATCTAGCCAATTTTGCCTAAGGGGATGCATTCATCAAAAATCAGGAATTAGGGTTTCTTGACCTAATTCACCCCTAAGTTGACTTTTGGGACCAATTATGAACCAAGACCTCAAGAGAGGATTTTAGAATCTCCAATATGCCATATTGATCCATTTGGAACAATGGATTGATCCAAGAAGCTTGAGCCACAATTAGGGTTTCGCGGGAAAAGTCAACTGTAACTTTGACTTTTGACCAGGACATGCTCCCAAACCCTAAGACATGATTCAATATACCCTATAACACCCATAGAACATATACATCAAGTTTGATTTAGGTTAAGGACATGATTTCCTGAAGAATTGCACAGTTTGGAATTCATCGGATAAAAAGTCAACTGTGCACAAAAGTCAACTTTGACTTTTTGAGATTTTTCACAAAAATGGATTTTTAACCCTAAAATGATGTTTGTGTATGATTTGAATCATCATTCATCAAGAAAAATCAAAGAAAATGGGATAACTTGTAAAAGGGGTAACCATAAAAACTTAGAAAATTTTCTAAGTTATGGAAAAAAGTGACAAAGGTACCAACTTTGGAGGATCATAACTCCTAAACCACAAAGCCATTTTTTCCATCCAAGGCTTGATTTGTAGATCTCATTGCCCTCTACAAAAGCTTCATACTTACCTATGTCCAAATTCCTCATGGATTTTGAGTTATGGAGTGATCAAAATCAAGAAAAGTCACTTTGTTCCAACACTTAGTGAAAATTTCACTAAGTCAGATTTTGCCTTGCTTTTTTCCAAATGTAGGGGCATTTTTCACTTGGATCCAAAAAGTATCAAAACCAAATATGGTCAAACAGTTGTTGTATCATATAAGAGCTTTCCAAAATGGCCAAGAACATCACCAAATTCAACTTGAGCCATGAGATATGACATTGGCAAGTTGCCTTGCTGAAATCTGCCAAGGCAAGGCAGATTTTTGCACTTTTGCTCGATTTGCCAAAATCAGCCAATTCCAAGCCTTGTCATCACCTTGGACACATCTGAGGATTGAATCTAAAGGGGACAATCACTGAGCCAAGCCTCCAAAGTCCTTGGAACAAGAAATAGCATGTTGAACCTAGAATTGCCCAAAATAGGGACAAGACTCCAATTTTGGATTGGAGCATTCAATGGAAGCATCAAGGTGGCATGGACTGAGCCATTGTCAACTGAATTCAGTCAAGACTTATCCAAGACCAAGGGGACCAGGAGCCTGTGCCCTAACCTCTAGTCAATGGCTAGAGGAGACTTGGATTTTCATTTGCCAACATTGGCCAAACCTACTCAGCAGTTGCCATTCACTAGTCCTTGCAAAACAAACTTGCTCTACTATAAATATAGCTCAATTGTGATCAGTTTAAGTACACCAAAGGCCTACAACACTTGCCTTTCTCAAAATCCACTTCTCACTCTCAAAAATGCCTTTCTTAGCAAGTCACTATCGGGTTTTTCATTAGAGAGCAATTCCACTCAAACCAATCACACACACACCTCATATACATCATATGTGAGCTGATCAAACCCTTAAACAACATCTGGAACACTGATTTCTCAGAATCACCAGTCAATTGCTCAAGGTTTTAACCAAAGTGCAGTTGAGATGCCATGAAGTGATCCAGCCAATTTCCATCAAGTCCAAGCATTCAAACACACTCCATAGGGTGTAGGGAAGTTGTTCAGATCATCACAACTCATCTGTAACACCTCCAACTCAGAAATCAATTTGCTCTTGCTGTCACGACCTAGAGGTAAGCCTAAACTTGGTCATCTCTCAATCTATGCATATTTCCTCGCACAATACTTTTTCCAAATGTTCATAATCATGCATGGAATGTTTCCCCTCAAGTAATTGCTTTGTTTGAATCGTGTATTAAAAATCCCAGCCTTTATGCAGAATTTAGGGTTCTTGAGGATTTTTTGTGATTTCTTGTTTTATGCTTAATTTAAATGAAATTAATTGCCATAGACATGATCGTGAGGTTGAAACGAGTTGATTGGTATGTGGATTGCATGATATAATCAAGTATTCAGTGAGATTGGATAGAAAATGCAAATCTGGGCAAGGCAGAAAACGCGCGTGTTCTTGGTCCATGTTCATGGCGCCATTTTCATAAATTCAAATATTTGAATTTTGTGATTTTATTTAATTGATTCAAAAATTAATTTCTATCTGAGTTTTAATGATTTTGAGTTGATTCTTTTTTTAATAATTCACAAAAATGTTAAAATATTTTATTTTCCCAAAAAATCCCAAAAATATTATTTATTTCATATAATTGATATTTTTGCAAAGAATTAATATTTTAATTGTTTTTGACATTTTGAATATTTTTTCCACCTTGATTTTGCAACTTTTAATGCCTTCTAATTATTTTGTAGGTCAATACTTAATTTCTTAAGCATTAATCAAAGATCACAATTTGTTTTCCATATGTTAAACAATTTTGATCATTTTAATTGAATTTTTATTCAATTAAAATACATTTTGAAAACAAATTAGGGTTTTGGATTAATTCAACCCTCATAAAACATTTTCAAAGCTTTTTGGGCCTCTTAATAGAGTGTAAGACCCAAACCCCCTTGTAAAAACAACTTTGGGCCTCACTTATTGTATAAGTCCCTCTGTACAAGTAAACGGTGCGATCTTCGCCTTTTAAAAAATCAATTGGGCCTCTCCTCGAGCTATAAGACCCATTCAAAACTTTGGGCCTCTAATAGAGTGTAAGACCCAATCCCCTTTTAACCAAAAACAACTTTGGGCCTCAGATATTGTATAAGTCCCTTTGCGTTAAAAGAAAATCTCGGCGCGATCGCCATTTCAAACGAAAATCATTTGGGCCTACCCTCGTGTTATAAGCCCCACTCTTTTTATTTAAACCTTTTTGGGCCTCTTGAGAGAGTGTAAGACCCATCCCTCTGTACAGAAAACCTTTTTTAGGCCTCAGTCACTTGTATAAGTCCCTCTGTACGAATTCAAACAGTGCGATCACTGATAAAACCCTGGGCCTCTCCTTTAGCTGTAAGCCCCAAATCTTTCTTTTTCAAAGCACTTTCTCCTTTGATTTTGAAATATACTGTTGTTTTCAATCTTTCTTTGTTGAACAACAAACCAAACAGCATGGAAGCTCTACAACCGAGTAAGTGTTTATACGCTTTCATATACATATAACTGTATTGGGGGCTGTTTCGCTGTAAGTCTTCTTTCATAAACTCATATCAACTGTGCAATAATAGTATAGATATTTAGAGTTTCCTCGGCAACTACGTCTAGCACTAAGCCCGTCGATCACTCTTAAATAGTCAAAACTAGATCCCCATAGGATTACCAGACACAGTCTTCCCTCCTCTTGGGGTTAAACAATATGGAGACATGAAAGGTAGCATTCTCGGTGAACCCTTTCATAGACTGTCACTCGTAGAAGTTGTCAAGAAACTCTATTCCCCAGAGATGATCTCTTCTCCGTGAATTGCATTTCTTGAGTTTCTTCCAAATTCTTGGACTTTCCTGGCTTGATCTATTCCTCGTGAATAGCCTGTCTTGAATTTCTCGGGGTTTGGGGACCCACAGGCTTCTTAAAAGCACTTGTTAAGAAACTCTACTCCCCAGAGATGATCTTTTCTCTGTGAATGGCATCTCTTGAGTTTCTTCCAAATTCTTGAACTTTCCTGGCTTGATCTATTCCCGTGAATGACCTGTCTTGAATTTCTCGGGGTTTGGGGACCCAGCGGCTTTTTAAAAGCATCGGCCTCCTCTTGGGCATTGTTCAAGGACCCACAGGCTTCCTAAAAGCATCCCCTCCTCCTCTTGGGCGTTGTACAAGGACCCGTCGGCTTCTTAGAAGTATTCACAACCTCTTCTTAGGCTTCCTATAATGATTCTTCCTCCGGGAATGATAGCCTCCTCTTGGGCTTCATACAAGGACCTATCAGCTTCTTAAAAGTTTCCAGCCTCCTCTTGGGCTTCGTACAAATTGTCCCGACGATCTCCTAGAGGTGTAGGAACAGAAATCAGTCATCTTAATAGAACAGTCTTTCCAAGAGTCTACTACTGTTTCTCAAAGCGTAATACAAAAGATAAAACTCTAGACTTGAACAGTCTAATTTCCTTGAGTCTCCAAGACATTCTCAAGCTCCCTTCAAAAATATGAAGAAAACCCGTAGACTCGGACAGTCTCAATACCTTTCGGATTTCCCACTTCCTTAAAGAACAGGAAATATCCCTGATCCTCGAATCAAAATCCCTGAGTGCCAATATTACTCATATAAGAACTGATTTTCTCTTTAAATTAGTATACTGGACCTGTCACTCAACTAAAACAACGCCATAGCCTCCCTCTTGGGCTTTATACAATGATTCTCCCCAGCGGAACCAAGCTTTTTTTAGCCTTCATCTCGGGCTTTGTACGAGATACAAAACACTCTCTTGTTGAGTATAAAAGACTCTCTTATTGAGTCCCCCCTTTTTAGCCTCCGTCTTGGGCTTTGTACAAGACACAAATCACTCTCTTGTTGAGTATAAAACCCTTAGCCTCCATCTCGGGCTTCGTACGAGATACAAAAAAAACTCTCTTGTTGAGTTAAATAGCCTCCATCTCGGGCTTTATACGAGATACCAAAAGACTCCCTCGTTGAGTCAAAACCTTTTAGCCTCTCTCTCGGGCTTTGTACGAGACACATATTAGCCTCCTCTTAGCCTTTGTATAAGAAAACCACTGGTTGATCCAATCAAGCTTTTAGCATCAAAGTTGTGCCTCGTTCACAGTACACAAACATCAACAACTCCTTTCCCTTCATCTAATCGCTGTAAGCGGCAAGCCTCTGGATCATCTACATCCATGCCACTGTCCCTCTTTTAGCATGAGAAATTCCTAAGGAAAGATGGCATTGCTCTACACTGAGTTAAAGTCTTCTCCTTCAGGTCAAAAACCCTTATAAAGGAGATTATGGCATTGTTGGATTCACATATCCCAGTTAAAGTAATCCTCCTTTATAAACCAGTCACCCAACAGTTGTGACAAACAAACCCCTCTTTAGAGATGACAAATTCTCTCTAAAGGCAACACCTTTTAGCTTCACATCTTGGGCTTTGAACAAGATACAAATCGACTATTTTGCTTCACGTCTTGGGCTTTGAACAAGACACCAAAACACCATTTCCTCCCATAGAATAGGAGGAACTACGATCGCTCTGATTTCCCTGTTTCGGTAAACGGGAATACGTAGGCATAAGATTGAAAGAAAAATCTTAGCGAGCATACTAAACAAAAACCCAAAATCCATACTTTCATACATCCGTCCTAACATCTTAACCTCCCACCCATCGACCGAACACTACTTTTAACAAAATAAACCTAATAGAGACCCCGAATCTTTGTAGCATCTGTAAACTAACAATTTTGACTGTTTAACCTCAGTTTGCAAGCAGGGTTAATTTAAGACATCTATTTCCCTTCCTTCATCAGCTTCAATAGGATAAAAAATGAATCGAGCTGTAGATACCAAAGAGCGGTAGTGCTTCGCAACCACGTCCAAAATCGTTCGCTACAGTATCAATTGTATTAATTGCATAATTAATTGTATTAATCAAGATATATAATTAAATCTATTAAATAGAATAAAGCAAGAGTAGTTCTTTGGCAAGTTTGCCACATGTCGCTTTTTTAGAGCTCTTGACTATTTGAAATCTTGCTATTTTTAGAAAACATACAATATTAACATTTGACTATTTATTTTATTATTTTATTATTTTATTATTCATTATTATTTATTATTAAATTTAATTATTTATTTATTTAATACAACTTTGGAAATTTATTCTCCTTCCGCGTGAAGAGCTCGAAAAACTACACAACCTTTCCCCTTCCGCGTTCAAGCATTTCCAATTTCCATCTCTTCTTCTTCTGTCATGGCTTCTTATGAAATTTATTGATTTCTCTTTTCCAACACCGGGTTAATGGTATCTTCAATTTGTGCAGATGCATCCGCCGCCCATTCATCTATTATGACATTTATGCTGATGATGATTTCTCTTTTCCAGGTAACTAATTTATTCGTATTTTTTTGTATTTTTTTGTATATAAATATGTCATCTTCATCTCCAATTTCATACAACATTTGCTTTGGTCTTCAATTTTGTATTCACTTATTATCCTACGGCTTACTGTTTAGGGATTTGTTAATGGCTTCCGGTGGACATAACTTTGTTAGCCAAATCACTCCTGCAAAAGAGTCGTGGAACATTGATGTTCGAGTTATCCGGTTATGGTTTGTTCCAGATATGAATGTTAAACAGAAGTTTTTTGCTATGGAAATGGTTCTCATGGATGATAAGGTTAATTCTGTACTTTTATTCAATCTTTAACTATTTAATTAGATTTAATTAGATTTTTTTATATTCATTTTTATTATATTGGACTGACAACAATATCCCCTTACTCATTTGTATCCTTTCCAGATATTGTTGGCAATATTGACATGGACTACTTGATTGGTAGAATAGTTAAATTTTAGTTTATTGATTATGATGTTTTTATGTTTGTGCTTTTTAATCCAATGTCTTAATTGTTTTCCAGATATTGTTGGGATTTTGTCTTCTGTTGGTTGTGAAAGGGTCTATGAAAGGAATCGTTTAACAACTAAGTTTAAAGTTATTGAATTGGAGTCTAATGGGTAAGTTATTCTATATTCTATGTGATTTATAAAATATTTTATGTGATGATGTAATCGTTTAACATATTTTTTTTCATTTATGTAGAATGAAGCTTGAGTGCACGCTATTTGGACCATATGTTGATGCTCTTGATGCCTTCCTTCAATCTGGATGCACACAAAATGTTGTTGTGGTTGCTCAGTATCTCAAAGTGAAATTATATAATGGCAAGGTCCAACTGCAAAATGCAATGAACTGTACAAAGCTTTTGTTCAATCCTGAAATTCCCGAGATAGATAGTTTCAAACTCGGCGATAACATTGGGTCACCTACTCATCCATTCAGTTATATGAAGGATGCTTCTGAGTTGAGTTTAGAAGAAGAGTTTTTGAACTTGAGTCACCGTAAAACTATTGAAGAACTGAAAGATTGTCGAGATGTAATCTTAAATCAATCTTCATACATTTTTTACATTTCATGGATTGTTTTGTTTAGTTGGTTATCTTAACTTTTTTTTTGTGATTTTGTCTGTGTAGAATATTATTTGTATTGTTCTAGGTACAATCAAACATGTTATTGGTGGCAATGATTGGTGGTATGCTGCATGTGTCTGCAACAAGGGGGTTGTTCTAGATTCAAAAAGGATTTTCTGCCCTAAGTGTATCAAGCATGTTTGGACAATTGTCCCGAGGTATTTGTCTTAATTTATTGTATTGTTAGTAAGTAATTGACTGCATTTCATGTTTGTTAACTAATGTTATCACTTGCTTACATATTACTTCTTAAATTTATAGATACCGTATCAAACTAAGGGTCATGATGAAACCGATTCTGCTACCTTCGTGCTCTTTGACCGAGATTGCTATTTGCTGATTAAGAAAACATGTTCTAATTTGATTGATGAAATGGACCGTGTGAGTGTTTTTGAAAACTCTTTTATTGAAATATTATTTTTATATTTTTATCATACTACCATTTGGTTTCTGATTGTTACTATATAAATAATTTTGAATTTAAGGATATTGATCCAACTGCTGTGCCCAAAGTTATTGGCCAATTTGTTGAACAAACTATGTTGTTTAAGATTGTTGTCAACAATGACGTGAACTCTGGATTTGAACAATTATTTCACGTAAAGAACTTCCGTGCTGACCAAGATATTGTCTCTAAGTTCAAATCTTCTATGCAGGTAGTTCTTATTATCATACATGATATAAGTTATAATTTTTTTTATGTCAACTACCGTCTGTATTGATAACTAATTGTTTCATATGAATGTTTTTTATTTAGAAATATGTTCGTGTTGAGGATGACTTGGCTGCTGATGTTGTTCGTAATGAGGTAGATGCTGGTGCAGTGCAGGATTTGAGTGTAAAATTTGACAACGTCGCTGCTGAAGAGAAATGTGATGATAATGGATCGGTGTCTAAACTTGGTGATGGCAATGCTGCTGAATGCACTCCTGTTAAAAGGAGCATTGAGGAAGTTGCTGATAACAATGATGGAGCCAACTCAAGAATTACAAAAAACATAAAGATTGAAAAGGAATGATGGAGCTGCTTCATGTATCATTGTTTTGTTTTTTTTATGCATTGTTATTGCTATGAATGGGCTGGATGATTTGTACTTTGGATTATGGGGGCACATGTTTAGCCCGATTTTGAGTACTTTGAATTTGGCATCTGTTTCTATTCGTATTATTAGTTATTTTCAACTAATTTGTAATTGTGTTTGGTTGCCTTCTGAGGTTTGTTCAACTAATTTAGAACATGGAAAATTCTAGGATTGATTATTATGATGCACTCTGTTATTTTGTTGGTTCATCGTGAATGTGGTTATTGAATTTTGGTTAGTCTAAATTCATTCATTTTGTGTATACTTCTGTTATTATGTTGTAATGATGTATGTTTTGGAAATGTCTTTGCCAATTCTGTACCGATCGCATTGGAGCAGCCTAAATCTCTATATGAATCAAAAGGTATGGAAATCATTTATCTGGTTCTTAACTATATGCATTATGTATCTTTACATAACGTTTCCAATGTTTTTCAGTTTGGAGGATGATGTATCAACCAATCAATAATTTACAAGGTTACTTCGAGAGAGGACACACAAATGTTATGCCTTAGTTTTATCACTTATGTAAACTTATGCATAATTGTAAAATTCCTTATTAATAATAAAGATACGATATTTTACTTACTGTCTTTGAAGTGATATTGGGTTATGCAATTTTGTTGAAATTGTAACGCCCATATATAAATACATACATCAAAGCATATATTATACATGAATTCCACCTTTGGTACTGAAATATGCAATAAGTTCCTAGTAAACACATTATACATATACATGCCCAAAATGACCTAAGTACAAAAAAACTATAGCATAGTATATCTACAAGATGTTCCAAAGACAAATACTAAGAACTAGATCAAATAATGATCTCAAAAATCTTCACAACGGAACATTGCCACACAAAAGCTACGATCCGTAAGGAAAGTCAAACAACCTTGTCCTTACCCTTCGCCGAACCTGCAGAACCTGTGATGTAAACAACAACAGTGGGGTGAGATACATCAAATCTCAGTGAGTTCTCTATCCTATGGATTCTCTCGGCTTTACAAGGTTCTTACCAAAACCTAACTCAAGTCGGGGGAAAAGGAACTAGACTTTGAGTTCAAACATTCTGACTAGAGAAACAATCGTGCAAAACACAAAACGACATACAAGTTAAGAATCTTCTCCCCGGCCAGCCATACCAGGCAAATACAATGCAGGTCACGGATTCTTAACGTAGATAACTTCTCCCCGGCCAGCCATACAAGGAAAATACAACGCGGGTCACGGTTATCTATAGTTGGTACTTCTCCCCGCCCAGCCTACACAAGGAGCACTTCAGCACGGGTCACGGTACCAACCACTAAGTAACTTCTCCTCGCCCAGCCCACACAAGGAGCACTTCAGCACGGGTCACGGTTACTTACTTAATAAATACTTCTCCCCGCCCAGCCCATACCAGGAGCACTTCAGCACGGGTCACGGTATTTATTAAGACACACACACAACAAACCGGAGGAATACGATCCTCCACTAACAACTACTTAACAAAGATACTCTTATAGTATCGATGTAAGCATTGTCGCACGATTCTCTAAGTCATTCTATTGTACTAAGGTTTCCTCGCTCTACCTGTTTCATATTTTAACATGCATATTCAATAACAATTACCCACCATTAAATGATAAAAGTCGACAAAACGACACTATTCCAAATTCCCGACATAATTAAATCGACCAACATTCTCAAAACCATTTTAATAAGAAAGTACATTTTATTAGTTTTCCAACGATATCAAGAATGTTAAAAACGGATAATCGGAACACGAGTTATGGAAAATAACAAGAAATGGTATCGCGAAAAACACAATTCTGCACTCTCACTGGCCTACGCGTATTGCCTTGTGCCATACGCGTACTGCCCAGCTGGCTCGCCCAGCCATACGCGTATTGCCCAAAGTGATACGCGTATGGGCAGAGGCTGATTTTTCCCCAAAAAGTCCACTAAAACTCCAATACGCGTATTGACTTACCTCATACGCGTATTGCCCAAAACCTTACGCGTACCAATACGCAAATGAGCAGATGGCCGAGAAAATGGAACTCCATACGCGTATTGCCCACATTTCTTCATTGCCATACACATATTTCCTTAACCAATACGCATATTGCCTTGAGTGATATGCGTATAGGCAGTGGGAAACCAGAATTTTTCCTGCATAATTTTTCTGCGAAATTGATCCATTTTCCCCTCCAAATCACTTCTAAACACCAGAAAAATACCAATTGGATACATAACAACACATATCTAACATGTATCAACCATAAGGAACATTAAAACATGAATCTATTACAAAATTTCTCATTTCTCACAATATCATAACTAACTTTAAACTCAATAAAACTCTACTCTAAAGTATCTAACTAGAACCTACCTGGATTACACGGTGATGATGAAGAAGCTGAGATGAAAATATGAAGATGGGTTGATGATTCAAGTCCTAGAACTCTTGAGAATTTTCCTCTCCTTTTCCTTCCTTTTCCTTCCTTTTCCTTCCTTTTTCCTTCTCTTCAATTTCTCTCTCCAAAGTTACTATATTACAAATAATGGAAAAGGAAAAAGATATAGAGAAACATTAATTAGTAATACTACTAATTGTCCAAATTATCTCAAATGCACTAATTAATAAAACTCCAAGTTAAATAATATTAATCTAATCAGTTCCGAGTTCGTTAGTTTACTCTAATTATTTTATCCAATAATTGCTCAGAGTACACCAGAACCCAGTTGATCATAATAATATTATCCAAAGCGTTCACAAAATTATGGGGTATTACATCCTCCCCCCCATAAATAGAAATTCGTCCTCAAATTTAAAAGATTACCCGAATAGATGAGGGTAAGCATCTCGCATCTCCGATTCTAATTCCCAAGTAGCATCACCCGGATGCGTCACATCCCATTGCACCTTCACAAGAGGAATGTCTTTGTTCCTTAACACCTTCGTTTCTCTTCCCACAATACGACTCGGTTGTGGTTCAAAAGTTAAGTCTGCTTCTATTTCCACTGATTCGGGTAGAATTGGCTGAAAAGGATCAGGAACAAACCTTTGGAGCTGAGATACATGAAAGACGTCATGCATCTCTGACAGAGAAGGCGGTAAGGCCAATCTGTAAGCTACTTCACCAATTTCCGCGACCGAAACGGTCCTTTCAACCGCAATCTCGGAGTAACTTTCAAAAACACGTGATCGCCTTCTTCAAATTCTAAAGGTTTTCTACGGTTATCCGCATAACTCTTCTGACGATCTTATGCTTGTTTGACCTTATCACGGATCATCCTAATTTTCTCCGTAGTTTCGTGAATAATCTCAGGTCCCAACATCCTATCTTCACCAACTTCTGCCCAACACAAAGGTGTCCTACACTTCCTTCCATATAATGCCTCATAAGGTGCCATACCAATACTCGCATGATAACTGTTATTATAAGAGAACTCGATCAACGACAAAAGTTTTATCCAATTTCCTCCACTTCCAAGTACGCAAGCTCTCAACATATCCTCCATGGTTTGTATTGTCCGTTCCGTCTGACCATCCGTTTGCGGATGATTCGACGTACTCAAACACAACTTCGTTCCCATAGCTTGTTGAAAAGCTCTCCAAAATCTGGAAGTAAACTTTGGATCTCTATCCGAAATGATACTAGTGGGAATACCATGCAATCTCACTATCTCTGAAATGAACAACTTTGCGAGATGACTCGCCTTGTAGGTAGTCTTCACAGCTAAGAAATGCGCGGATTTCGTTAACCGATCCATAATTACCCAAATCGAATCATAACCACCCTGAGTACGGGGTAGTCCAACGGCGAAGTCCATAGAAATACTATTCCATTTCCATACTGGAATTTCTAAAGGTTGCAACAAGCCACCCGGTCTTTGGTGCTCAATCTTCACTTGTTGGCACACCGCACATTCTGACACATACACTGCAATATCCCTTTTCATCCTGGACCACCAATAGTCCCTCTTTAAATCTTGATACATCTTTGAAGACCCCGGATGTATAGTAAAAGCACACTTATGCGCCTCTTCCAAAATCCTCCTTTTTAACTCCGTGTTATCCGGAACACAAATCTGTTGGTTAAACAAAATAATTCCATCGGTAGCTCACACAAAACCCGGTTGTACTAACACTTCTTGTAACTTCTCATCTAATCCTTGTTCTTGTTGGATTTCTTCCCTAAGAGTATAATTGATATTCAAATTTCCCATAATCACACCATTAGGAGTCCAAACAAATTGAAGATTCAGATCTCAAAATTTTTCCAATAAAGTATACTCTAGCATCATCAACTCGGCATTATGCAACACCTTTCTACTCAATGCATCCGCCACTTTATTGGCTTTACCCGGATGGTATTTTAGCTCCAAGTCATAATCTTTCAAATACTCCATCCACCTCCTTTGACGCATGTTCAACTCTTTCTGATCGAAGAGGTACTTTAAGCTCTTGTGGTCGCTAAACATCTCGAAACGTACACCATACAAATAGTGATGCCACATTTTCAAAGTAAATACAACTGCCGCCAATTCTAAGTCATGCGTTGGATAATTCTCTTCATGGACTTTCAACTGTCAAGAAGCATAAGCCACAACATGTCCATCTTGCATTAACACACCTCTTAATCCCATCTTCGATGCATCACAATATACTTCATACGACTTGCTAGGATCCGGAATAACCAAAACAGGAGCGGTCATCAATATTTCTTTCAAACTCATAAAACATCTTTCACAAGCCGAATCCCAGTCGTACGAACAATCCTTTCGAGTAAGTCTCGTCATTGGCAAAGCCAGTTACGAAAAGCCTTTGATAAACCTTCTGTAATACCCTGCCAAACCCAAGAAACTTCTAACCTCAGAAGCATTCTTCGGTCTCTCCCAATTAATCACTGCTTCAACTTTTGATGGATCGACCGCTACACCTCCCTGAGATATGACATGACCAAGAAAATTAACCTCAGACATCCAAAACTCACACTTACTTAACTTAGCAAAAAGTTGCTTCTCTTGTAAAATGGATAAAACAATTCTTAGGTGGTCTCCGTGCTCTTGAGGATCACGAGAATAGATAAGAATGTCATCAATGAAAATCACCACAAATTGATCCAGGTAAGGTTGAAATATCCGATTCATATAATCCATGAAAACTGCCAGAGCATTTGTCACACCGAAAGGCATCACCAAAAATTCATAATGACCATAACGGATTCTAAACGCGGTCTTTGGTACATCTGAACTCTTCACACGAATCTGATGATAACCCGACCGTAAATCAATCTTCGAGAACACACAGGCTCCTTTAATTTGATCTAACAGATCGTCTATCCTTGGTAATGGGTATTTATTCTTGATGGTGACCTTATTCAACTGACGGTAATCAATACACAACCGCATTCCACCATCCTTTTTCTTTACCAATAACACTGGAGCTCCCCAAGGAGAAACACTTGGTCGAACAACTTAGCCATCAATTCTTCCAATTGATCCTTTAGTTCCCTTAATTCAAGTGGTGCCATCCGATACGGAGAAACGGATATTGGAGCCATTCTCGGTATCAGGTCAATAGAGAATTCCACTTCCCTCTCCGGAAGAAGATAAGTGACATCCTCGGGAAAAACTTCCGGAAACTCACAAACTACCGGAATACTCAAAACTTGAAGGTTGCTACCCTCCTCCTTAGTAAGGACCAACAGAATAGACTTCTCCTTTTCAAACAAGAAATTAATCATTCCAACCGTACCTTCCAAAATAGTCGTTAACACATCCCTTGGAGTAGCCTCATCGGATGGAATAATGATTAGCTTTTCCTCACACCCAATAAACACCGAATTAGCAGAAAGCCAATCCATTCCCAAAACGACATCAACTTTCTTAAGCGGTAAACAGATAAGGTCAATCTGGAAAACTCTATCATCACTACGCCAAAAATATGTTTAGATGGCACCTAAAAGACAGCGCTTTTATACAAAAGCGCTGCTAAAAAGAATAAAAAAATTTCGCTAGAAAAAAGCGCCTTAAAAGAAAGGCTTTAGAAAGCGCTTTTCAAAAGCGCTGTAAAAGACTGCCACCTTAGAAAGTGCTTTCCAAAAAGCGCTGCTATAGGTATTACTTTAGAGAGCGCTTTTAAAAAGCGTTGTCTAAAGGCCACCTTAGAAAGCGCTTTCAGAAAGCGCTCTTATAGGGCTCTAATTATTTTCACTTTAGAAAGCGCTTTCTAAGGAAACGCGCCCTCTAAAGTCCTTTACTAATTAAAATATAAAACAATTCTAAACATTTTCAGAGACACTTCTATTCATTTTCTCTCTCGACCGTTTCCCTAAACCCTTGTCGTCGTTCTTGCATGCCATTATTGTCGTGGTTCTTTACCGTTGCCGTTGCCGTTACCGTCACTGTTGCCATTATCGTCGTTCTTGCATTCAGGAAGTGTTCGAAACTCTCCTTTGTTCTTCAGTTCAGGTATTCTTCAGTTCCCATTATCGTCCTTCGTTCTTCTTTGTGAGCAATATTTAACAACTCTAGCTTATTGAATGTCATTGTTAGAAAAATAATAATAATATTGTCGAAAAATGTTCTGTTTGTTCTCAATATTCAGTTTGCATTACTTCCTTCGTAGATACTGCTGTTGCTTCTCAGTAAAAGACAACATATTTTGTAGTGAAAAATGTTCAAGATACTGCTGTTGCTTCTCAGTAACTTGGACGATAAGCATATCACATGTTTGATGTAATGCCACACAGAGAATGACTTGTTCTGTAATCAGTCATATATATATTAATAGTATTTTTCATTCTATTTTTCCATAATATGCAACCTTGTTTTGTTTAAATTATAGAATCAGAGAAAATTAGAGGAATTCTTAGGGTATTTACTGTGATATGAATAGAGTTTTAAGAATGTAACCAATGTCTAGATTTTAATCAAGAATGAGTCACTATTCTTTGATAACAATTATGTTGCATTTGTTGTGGTTGCATATTTTTCCAGTGTGATTCGTTGGCTGCAGTGTTGCTGAGTCAATGTGACTAATTCTTTTGTTGCTTTTAAATGTTGGTATTTGACTGTTATTCCTTTTTTGGTTAGAATGTGATTCAAACATTTGGTTACCACTTATATAAGTGATACTGCTTATTTTCGAAATAGATTCTTCATAGATGAATGATGATAGCTGAGTCAATTTGACTAATTCTTTTGTTACTTTTAAATGTTGGTATTTGTCTGTTATTCCTTTTTTGGTTAGAATGTGATTCAAACATTTGTTAGAATGTAATTTACATCTCTAAAGGTAATTAGTTGTTCTCTCTCGCCACTGTAATTATATATAACTTATGGATTATGGATTATGGATTATGGATTTTTATATTTGTCATTTAATTTTTGTTTTTTTTCTTTCATACAGGTAAAATGTCTAATAACCAGGAAGACACCCACGAGACACATGATACACAGGAAGCTCAGAATGAAGCTTCGAATGTAGAACATGAAATAAAAAGAGGAAAAACCATTATGAAGAGAATCATCCGTGCTAGAGATAAAGGGATGAGATTTGATGTACATTGGAGTGACACGAACCAACTCATTGAGCCTAACGGTTCAATGTTGTCTTCATACATTGGTTCACTTGTCCGTTAGTACATTCCAATCACTAGTGATAATTGGAGGAGTAAATCGTTGGATGCCGGTAAAGAAAAGATATGGACCGAGATAGAGGTACTTACCAAATATGATTGATGTTATTAGATTTTTGTTGACGATTAAGTCTTTAATTTACTTATACTAACACACTTTATGTTTATATGTGTATGTTTTTTCGTAGAGGTCCTTTAATATTGAAGAAAGCCGGAAAAAGTATTGTCTTCAATTGGCTGGAAAGAGACACAGAGGGTTTAGAGCCTTATTATCAAACAAATATCTTAGGGATGAGGACACAAATTTTATTGAAGCAGAACTTCCACCGTTGTATGCGGATGTGATTACACCGGAAGAATGGGGCATTTTTGTAGACAAACGGAAAACCGAAGAATTCAATGTAATGTTATCTTGTCATCTCTATTGATTGTATTATATATTTGTTTCATTAGTTTGTTTTGATATGACTTAAAATTTTTTATCCAGAAATTGAGTGCCATTAATCGCGAAAGAGCATCAAAACCCGCGTATCCATACAGAAAAGGGCGTTTGGGATATGCACGGTTACAACAAAAATTGGTAAGTATATATTAATGCTATGATTTTATTAATTGTATTAATGTGTTATAATTGATGAACTTATTATTTAACTAAATGTGTAGTTAGAAGAGTCTAAAAGTGAAGAATCATCACTTCCGGACCATGTTTTGTGGAAGGAAGCTCGCGTGGGTAAGGGTGGAGCTGTTACAGAAGATGTTCAGCATGTTTATGAAGAATGTGTAAGTATAACATTATGTCTCAAAGTTAATTGAAATTTTATTAAATTATAATTAATTTTTAATCCCCACTAATAATTTTCGATATGTCAATGAATTTCAGGAGAATCTATCTAAATCCATACCCGCAGATGAGGATGATTGCAGGAGCATTCTTAGTCGAGTACTAAATGTTCCTGAGAGGTAAAGGATTTGGTGTGACTCCATCATCCTTGTATAAGCAATCAAAGAAAAAAAATCCCACCACCCAAGAAATCATGCAAACTGTGATGGCACTACAAGCGCAAGTCCAAGCATTGCAGCAGGATAAAGAGAGATATGAGGCGGAAAGGCGCAGTTCCGGTTTGAAAGATGCTAGTGACAAAGCTAGTATCAATTCTCCAAATAAAATTCCCGAGGTAATTAGCACATATTTATTTTAATTAAATTAACACATTTATTTTAATTGACCTTTATACATATTAACAGTTACATATTTATTATTGCGTCAGGGCATTTCATCTTGCCAGCTGTATTTGTCGTTTCCGACTTATCGCATGGTTGGCCAGGGAAAAGTGCATAACTTTGTGGGAGCGTTACTTCACCATCATCCGCACCCACAAGGTTATCTGAAAGTGTCGGTTGATATCGCTTTAGATACAGATGCATTACTACCGATACCAGACTCGGTTTCAGAGGTGACATTGCTGCGGGATGCAATAGGTTCGTTTGTTGCATGGTCGTTAGACCTCATTTCCATAGGTGATGAGGTATGTTGAAAACCATTACGAATCTCTTAGTATTCAAATGTCAATTCTGAATGATTATGAAAATCATTCTGAACCATTACTTACATTTTTTTACATGGTAATGTTAGACTCCTACAAAACCCGTAGCAAAGAATAAAGGGGTTTTGCGGCAAAACGAGTCTGTCGAATCACACAGAGAGGTAGCTTTTAAGTGTTATTCTATTATCCGAATTCAAAAGTTTCATGATTTTCTACTTTACCTAACTTATATGATTGTTAGGTTCCTACTCAACCTTCACAACAGACCGGCAAGAAAAAAGCTCCTACAAGGACCGTGAAGGAAAAAAGACCTCACTTTCAGACGTGTCTAGAAACACTTATGTCATTGTCAGATTTGATGCAAGGTGTTATTCGTCAAATCAACATGGACGAAGGTTTTTTTGGTTTTCCTCATTCCGAGATAATCGAAAAAGAGGACATGGAGCAGGTTTTCAATCATACTGAATTAGGCATCGGTGTTATGCATTCATACATCTGGTACTCCAATCAATCTATCATTTATTTAGTTGAACAATTTATTTACACATTTCAATGATAATAGTCTAATGTTTATTATGTTTTTATTTAAGGTGCATGTATGAAAAATTCATGCCGGGGATGGATTTGTCAAACAAATTCCGTTTCTTCTGTTGCTACATTATTAATGCACCCAGAATTGATATGAATGCAGCAGAAGTAAGAGGCCACTTACTTGACAGATTTATGGCCAGCAACACAGAAAGTCTGTTTCTTTTACCGTATAATACTGGAAACGGGTAAGATTTTCATTCTAATCTTTAATTTGTATCTTTTGCATAGAAATTATCCATCTAAACTTTTGTTATATTTTACAGTGGACACTGACTGTTGGTTGCCATTAATCCTGTAAGAGAAGTGGTATATTATCTTAATTCATTGGATACTGATTGGTTCACGTATCAAAATATGAAGGATGTGGTTGACACGTAAGTGAGATTGTTCGAAATATTTGTGTGTATTTGTATATTTAATTATTTCTGTGACATTTTTCTAAATTTACGTTTTTCTTTTATAGAGCTATACTAGTGTACCGTGCACAAAGAGAGATTCGAGTAGCACGGGCTAGAGCAACCAATGTTACATGGGTCAAAGTGGAGGTATATTAATTTTCACAATGTTGCTTATTAGTGATGCTACTTGATAACACAAAACATCTATATATTATTTCTTATTTAATTTGTTTGTCTATGTGTAGTGCCCTCGTCAGCATAATGGCATAGACTGTGGGTACTTCGTTTTGAGGTTCATGAGAGAAATAATTCAAATGGACCAATTGGAGATTCCTATCATGGTATGTATGGATTTATAACTTAGGATTTATTTTAATATTTATCGGATATGTCATATAATTTATTATTTTTAACTAAATAATGCGTATTTTGTTTTGTTATGTAGTATTTCGAAGATATGGCGTGTTCTTGTTACACAAGGAAACAATTGAATTATATTACGGAAGAATTGTGCGAATTCTTTCTTCTAAGAAGAATTCTTTGAATGTATAGTTTTGTGAATGTAAATTTTAGTTTTGTGAATATAAGAAAATTCTGTTGCAAGAAGAATTCTGTTGTAAATTCTAGTTTTATGAATAGAAGGAAATTCTGCTGTAAATTCTGTTGCAAGAATTCTGTTGTAAGAATTCTGATGTAAATTCTAGTTTTGTGAATAGAAGGAAATTCAGTGTTTATTGAAATGTATATGAATTCTGTTGTTGCAAGAATTCTATTTATTGAAATGTATAAGAATTCTGTTGTTGCAAGAAATTCTATAAGAAATGCAGGTTTGAAACTATGCAGGTTTCTGCATAAAAAAATGGCTAAAATGGGATTTTTTTTATACGTAGAAAAAATCAATAAAATTATATGTATACTTTAGAGAGTGCTTTTAAGGAAAAAGCGCTCTCTAAAGTCCCCTTAAAGAGCGCTTTTAGGGAAAAAGCGCTCTCTAAAGGTATATAAAAAAATCATTTTCCGTATACATTAGACAGCGCTTTCAAAAGTGTTGTCTAAAAGCACCTTTAGAGAGCGCTTTTGAAGGAAAAAGCGCTTTCTAAAGTATATAAAAAAAATTTTATAAATTTTAAACGTATACTTTAGACAGCGCTTTTAAAAGCACTGTCTAAAGTCCCCTTTTAGAGAGCGCTTTTTCATAAATAAAAAAGCGCCGTCTCTACCTACGACAACGCAAGCTTATACAGCGCTTTTAAGCGCTTTTATAGGGAAGAAAAGCGTCCTCTTTTCCCTCTTTTCCCGTAGTGCATTCACAGACAAAACACAATTTTCACACATCAACGGTGTCTCAACCATTTCATCCATGGCAGTAGTGACCACCATGGGAGGAAACAAAGGAACAACTTGCAACCCAAGTCGCTTCACACATCGCGTTGACACAAAAGAATGCGTTGCCCCACAATCAAATAAAACAAAACAAGGATGTCCATTTACGAAACACGTACCCGCAATCAAGGAGTTATCATTCTTTGTCTTCCTTGCATCTAAGGTATAAACCCTCCCGGTATTCCGTCCTTGCCCTTGGCTTTTATTCTGAGTACAATCTCTAGCCATATGACTTAAACCATTACAATTATAACACCTAAAATTCCCGTCGACACACTTCCCAAAATGACGTTTGTTGCACACTTTACACAGAGAAATAGCATTAGGTCTAGCAACTTGCTTTCCTTTAAAAGCTGGTGATCTTGGCCCAAACTATTGACTTGCTCTTCCACGATCACCCTGATTTACCCTACTTGCAACACTTTCCGCTTGCACTTTCTTCAAACTATGCTCTGCCACATAACATTGTCTTAGAACTTCTACATAAGTAGTAAATTCCCTCTGAGAGACACTATGAGATATTTCTGTTTTTAGTCCAAAACGAAACGGATCTATTTTCCACCGTTCATCCGGAGCATACATAGCCTGCTTAGAATAAGCAGCCATATCCTCAAACTTTTCAGCATAACTGGCCACAGACATATTACCCTGTCTTAATTGTTGAAATTTAAACTCTTTCTGAGTCCACAAGGAGCTAGGAAAATATTTCTCCATAAACGTCACCTTGAATTGTTCCCAGACCTTGGGCACACCCTGAATAGTCATAAGAGCCGACGCACTATCCCACCATCTCATGGCAGGACCCTTCAAGGAATGCGAAGCAAAAACCACTTTATTCTCCTCGGTACAAGGCACTATCAAGAAAATCCTTTCCATACCTGAAATCCATTCGTGGTCCTTTACAGGGTCTAATCCGCCATGAAATTCTGAAGGATTCATGCGGGAGAAATCCCGGAAAGTCCCACCTACCACTTCTAGAACAACCACCTGAGCATGCAGACCCTCATTGAATTGTTGAACCATTTGTTGCATAAATTGATTCTGTTGTTGCTGCATCTGTTGCATAAACTGATACAGAGGAGCCTTCTCATCGCCGCCCGGCGGATTCGTCCCAGTTGGAGTACTTCGGGGCCTACCACGGTTCTTTCTGCGCCTATCAGCCATGTTCCTGGATGTCATATAGATAGGATTAAGTTGATCAGGCTCAATACCATAAATATAACACATAAGACCAAAGGTGACACCACGCATATGAAACGGAAAGAAAAACTTATTTTATTTCATGGCTAGGTCGAAGATACAACCAGGCTCTGATACCAACTGTAACGCCCATATATAAATATATACATCAAAGCATATATTATACATGAATTCCACCTTTGGTACTGAAATATGCAATAAGTTCCTAGTAAACACATTATACATATACATGCCCAAAATGACCTAAGTACAAAAAAACTACGGCATAGTATATCTACAAGATGTTCCAAAGACAAATACCAAGAACTAGATCAAATAATGATCTCAAAAATCTTCACAACGGAAGCCTTGCCACACAAAAGCTACGATCCGTAAGGAAAGTCAAACAACCTTGTCCTTACCCTTCGCCGAACCTGCAGAACCTGTGATGTAAACAACAACAGTGGGGTGAGATACATCAAATCTCAGTAAGTTCTCTATCCTATGGATTCTCTCGGCTTTACAAGGTTCTAACCAAAACCTAACTCAAGTCGGGGGAAAAGGAACTAGACTTTGAGTTCAAACATTCTGACTAGAGAAACAATCGTGCAAAACACAAAATGACATACAAGTTAAGAATCTTCTCCCCGACCAGCCATACTAGGCAAATACAACGCGGGTCACGGTTATCTACAGTTGGTACTTCTCCCCACCCAGCCCACACAAGGAGCACTTCAGCACGGGTCACGGTACCAACCACTAAGTAACTTCTCCCCGCCCAGCCCACACAAGGAGCACTTCAGCACGGTCACGGTTACTTACTTAATAAATACTTCTCCCTGCCCAGCCCACACCAGGAGCACTTCAGCACGGGTCACGGTATTTATTAAGACACACACAACAAACCGGAGGAATACGATCCTCCACTAACAACTACTTAACAAAGATACTCTTCTAGTATCTATGTAAGCATTGCCGCACGATTCTCTAAGTCTTTCTATTGTATTAAGGTTTCCTCGCTCTACCTGTTTCATATTTTAACATGCATATTCAATAACAATTACCCACCATTAAATGATAAAAGTCGACAAAACGACACTATTCCAAATTCCCGACATAATTAAATCGGCCAACATTCTCAAAACCATTTTAATAAGAAAGTACATTTTATTAGCTTTCCAACGATATCAAGAATGTTAAAAACGGATAATCGGAACACGAGTTATGGAAAATAACAAGAAATGGTATCGCGAAAAACACAATTTTGCACTCTCACTGGCCTACGCGTATTGCCTTGTGCCATACGCGTACTGCCCAGCTGGCTAGCCCAGCCATACGCGTATTGCCCAAAGTGATACGCGTATGGGTAGAGGCTGATTTTTCCCCAAAAAGTCCACTAAAACTCGAATACGCGTATTGACTTACCTCATACGCGTATTGCCCAAAACCTTACGCGTACCAATATGCAAATGAGCAGATGGCCGAGAAAATGGAACTCCATACACGTATTGCCCACATTTCTTCATTGCCATACACGTATTGCCTTAACCAATACGCGTATTTCCTTGAGTGATACGCGTATGGGCAGTGGGAAACCAGAATTTTTCCTGCATAATTTTTCTGCGAAATTGATCCATTTTCCCCTCCAAATCACTTCTAAACACCAGAAAAGTACCAATTGGATACATAACAACACATATCTAACATGTATCAACCGTAAGGAACATTAAAACATGAATCTATTGCAAAATTTCTCATTTCTCACAATATCATAACTAACTCTAAACTCAATAAAACTCTACTCTAAAGTATCTAACTAGAACCCACTTGGATTACACGGTGATGATGAAGAAGTTGAGATGAAAAGATGAAGATGGGTTGATGATTCAAGTCCTAGAACTCTTGAGAATTTTCCTCTCCTTTTCCTTCCTTTTCCTTCCTTTTTCCTTCTCTTCAATTTCTCTCTCCAAAGTTACTATATTACAAATAATGGAAAAGGAAAAAGATATAGAGAAACATTAATTAGTAATACTACTAATTGTCCAAATTATCTCAAATGCACCAATTAATAAAACTCCAAGTTAAATAATATTAATCTAATCAGTTCTGAGTTCGTCAGTTTACTCTAATTATTTTATCCAATAATTGCTCAGAGTACACTGGAACCCAGTTGATCATAATAATATTATCCAAAGCGTTCACAAAATTATGGGGTATTACAGAAATCTAATTGTACTTTACTTATCCAATAATGAGTTTGTTGCATCATTGTATACTGTACAACTACAAATGGCTATGCCATACAAATTATTTCATAATCTGTTGCAATTCAATTGTTTGTTAATTCCAATGTGCACCTCTATATTAATATGCTAAAACCTGTTTCAATTCTATCATTATTATTTGATAGTTCCAATGTGCTTATCGGGAATCTGCTAAAATCTGTTGCAATTCTATCACTCACGGTCAGGTAGCAGTATATATTTTTCTTGGCCACTATGTTTTACATCCAGTTCACTACTCTTTACAGTCTTACAGGAATTCATAGTTTGCACTGGCTATGGATGGAGACAGCTCATCTAATGCCAGATTTCGGAGGAAGATGATATTGAGAAGCAAGGTATCTAAAAACAGAATGATTATAAGAGGTTTGTAGAAACTTTAAATTTTTACTAATAATGACCTTGATAAACATTATAACATTGGTACTATACCATATGATATTTGAATTTTTGCCCTTTATTTGTTAGACGAAAATTTTACTTCGATGGTGCATGCATCTAGACTTAGAGCTTCAACCGGCGTACAACAATATGGTCCCAGAACTCCATTGTCGACTTTGATAATATGTAATTCTACAAATCCCTTTTCTATTCCAGATCTTTGATTGTAATGTTTTCCATTGATTGATATATGTATATGTCTTTTGGTATTACTTATTTGGAAATACGTTGCAGCTTCAAGTCGAACAAATGATACGAATTCTGTAGGAAGTCAAACTCTTGAGAATGTTGGAAGTAGTCTCATAAGAAAACGTAAGCACGCGCCTGGTTCGAATTCATGCACACCTCTTTCAGAAATACTGAATCCAACTTCCATACAACTTTCAAAACGAGTACGTCAACCTGCCCGTGTTCTTGAATCGATCCCTTCCTTCGCCTTCAATTTTCATGGATACGAGAATTCAAACACCGAACCCGTTAATGGTGAATGTATGTTGTTTGTTGAATATGTACCTATTTGTATGAATTATTGTTTATATTGTTTATAGATTATTAAGTTATGTTATTTTTTTGCCCCAGCAAGTACAATTATAAATGAGCCGAGAGATCATCTTCGGGACGACAAATACGAGCAGGTTGAATCTGAAGGTGAGCACACATGGAAAATCTATTATGAGACATATTCACAGATAATATTCATGTCCTAAATTTTTTGATCATCAACAAATTTTGTTTCTTACTTTTACAGCAAAGCAGGATTTTGGAGAACCATCATATAATTGTTCTCATTGTGGTGCCCGAATGTTATATGAGGAGCGCTCCGACAAAAATGTCAATACAACCTTGAATATTAATTTTTCACTTTGCTGTATGAAAGGAGTTATTCATCTTCCATACGAAAACTGACCTCCAGATCTGCTTCTTAACCTAATGAATGGCACAGATTCTAGAAGTAAACATTACAGAGACAACATTCGAGCGTATAATAGCATGTTCTGTTTTACCTCAATGGGTGGGAAGGTCCAGTCAAACTCTTGTGGTGGTCCTCCCCAGTTTATTCTTGGTGGCCAAATTTTTCACAGAATTGGCAGTCTGGTTCCAGAAGAAGGTGTAGTCCCCAAATTTGCCCAGCACTACATCCATGACACAAAAATGAGATTGATAATAGATTTATTCATTTCAGGTATCAGCTTCATTTTCTATTGACTGTTTTTTTATGTAAAAGGTAGTATATATTGTTCTTATATTGTATATATTATAGAATGTTTGATGCGTTCTGTTATTTACGTCCCTCATTTTCTTTATTTTTTTCCAGTTCCAGTGACAAAGAGAATTGTTTAGACAAATCATTAGTTGAAGACATCACAAAGATGATTGATGAACACAATGTGTTAGCCAAATCTTTTAGAAAAGTTCGCGACCACTTACAGCACGACATCACATCCAACTTTTGTTTGAGATTGTTTAGGAACATAACAAAAGATCCAAGAACACATAATTTGCCCTCATGTTCCGAAGTTGCTGCGTTAATTGTAGGTAATGTTCACAACCTTGATCCGGGTCGAGATATTATTGTTAGGAAAACATCTGGACATTTGGAAAAAATCAAAGATACTCATGTTTCGTTCCTTCCACTTCAGTATCCGTTGTTGTTCCCGTACGGTGAAGACCAATATACTGAAACCATCCCTTACAGGGAATCTGTTATCAAAGAAGGAATAAGGAAGCGGCTGCGAGTTACATTTAGGGACTTTATCGCATTTCGCATTCAGGAGAGGGATTTCGAACATGGATCCATTGTTAATGTTGGCAGGCTATTTCAGCAGTTTGTTGTTGACACTTTCTCCATAATTGAGTCACAGAGGTTACAATGGTTACGCATGAACCAGTCATCAATAAGATATGATATCTTAAGTGGTTTACAGGAACCAGTTTATAGTGGAGAAAATCAGGCATCTGAAATAGGAAAACGTGTTGTACTGCCTGCGTCTTTTACCGGAGGTCCACGCTACATGTTTAACAACTGTCAGGATGCAATGGTAATTTGCAAAAAATTTGGTTATCCTGATTTATTCATCACCATCACGTGCAATGCTAATTGGCCGAAAATCAAAGACTTCGTTACTGTGCGAGGGCTTGCAGCAAGTGATCGTCCGGACATTGTTTGTAGAGTCTTTAAGGCAAAGCTTAATCAAATGATGGCTGATTTTAAAAATGGAATTATCTTTGGGAATGTTATTGCAGGTAATATAACAAACTATTATGAGTGTTATTGACTATTTAAATAAATAACTTTAACTATAATTGTTTTTAAGGGTTATTTTATTGTTTCTCAGGGACATACACCATAGAGTTTCAGAAGAGAGGTCTGCCACACGCGCACATTTTGTTATGGCTCGATTCCTCAAATTCATTGAAAACTGGTGCTGACATAGACAAATTTATATCCGCAGAACTACCTGATCATTTTTAGTATCCAAAACTTGCAAGTGTTGTTTCGAGTTTTATGTTGCACGGACCTTGCGGAAGAGCCAATGTTAATTCACCATGCATGAAAGAAGGCAGGTGCTCGAAATATTTTCCAAAGGATTACCGAAGTTCCACCATAGTAAATGATGAGGGTTATCCAAAGTACATGCGTAGAGATACTGGTTTGTCTGTTCAGAAAAAGGGAATCAGTTTGGACAATAGGTACGTAGTTCCTTACAATCCAAAGTTATTGGTTAGATACGAAGCACATATTAATGTTGAGTATTGCAACAAGGGAAACACTATCAAGTATATGTTTAAATATGTAAATAAGGGCCCTGACAGGGCGACAATTGAGATTTCAAACAGATCTGAAAATGGACGAGTTTTGGATGAAATAAAACAGTACTATGAATGTCGTTATTTGGCACCGTGTGAGGCTGTTTGGAGGATTTTTGAGTTTGATATACATCATAGGTGGCCTCCTGTAATAAGGCTTACGTTTCACCTGGAAAACGAGCAGTCTATAATGTTTTCGGAAGGTGATACAGTTGAATCTATCGTGGATCATAATGAAGACAAAGACACAATGTTTTTGGCTTAGTTTGAGGCAAATAAAAGATATCCACATGGACGAGGATTGACTTATGGTGAATTTCCTACAATGTTTGTTTATGATAAAAATTCTAGGGCGTGGTATCCTAGACAGAGAAGTAACTCCATTGGAAGGCTTACTTATATACCCCCTGGATGTGGTAATGTTTTTTATTTAAGACTATTGCTGACTATACAAAAGGGTTGCACATGTTACAATGATATCAAGACTGTGGCTGGTACGGTACACCAAAGCTTTAAGGAAGCATATGTTGCATTAGGATTGTTGCAAAACGATAACGAATTTTTGTATGCTATTAAAGAAGCCAGTCAATTGGCCTCTAGTACTCAGTTGAGGAGATTATTTGTTTTGTTATTGTTTATGGATTCAATGACAAATCCTTTTGTCGTTTGGGACTCAACCTGGAAACTCTTATGCGATGGTATTTTGTATGATGCAAGGAACAGGCTTAATAACCCAGGTATTAACATTTATGTTTAATAAATTTAATTTGATTTTCTTTATCTTGCACACTTATTATATGTTGAGATCCATCAATTCTATTGCAGATCTTCAGCTTAGTGATGAAGAATTGAAAAATCTATGTTTGATTGAGATTGAAAAATTGCTTTCCTTCAACGGTAAATCTCTTAATGACATTGACTCCATGCCATAACCTTCAACTTTAGATATGGCTCAATTTAGAAATAGTTTAATGTCTGCTGAATTAAACTACAATAAGGAAGAGTTGGCTGCAACCCATATGTCACTCATGTCGAGCTTGACGGATGAACAGAGGTCAATTTACCACGAGATCAGGAATTCTGTTATGACTGGATCTGGAGGTTTTTACTTCTTGCATGGATATGGAGGAACGAGAAAAACGTTCATTTGGAGAACTTTATCGGCAGCTCTTAGGTCACAAGGTTTAATTGTTTTAAATGTTGCTTCAAGCGGGATTGCAGCTTTATTGTTGCCTGGAGGTAAGACAAGCCACTCTATGTTCTGTATTCCTTTAGTTACAACTGAAACAACCACGTGCAACATAAAAAAAATGCACCGACAAATGTAATCTCATCTTGCATTCTGCACTTATTATATGGGATGAAGCGCCAATGCTTAATAGATTTTGTGCCGAGGCTGTTGATCGTGCTTTGAGGGACATAATGAGGACTGTAGATGATTCAAACCAATATAAACCATTTGGGGGTAAGGTGGTTGTATTTGGTGGAGACTTTAGACAAATATTCCCCGTGGTTAGAAAAGGTTGTAGGCACGACATAGTATCCGCTTCGATAAACTCATCTGAATTGTGGAAATATTGCAGGGTACTGACTTTGTCGAAAAACATGCGACTGTCCGCAGCAAGTTCCCCTGAAGGCTCCGATGAAATAAAATAATTTTCAGATTGGATGGTTGATATCGGAAATGGTAAACAATGCTCAAATGAGTACGGAGAGAGCATGATTCATATTCCCGAAGACTTATTGGTAGCGCATTCGGATAATCCTTTGTTGTCTCTGGTTGAAGTAACGTGCCCATTGCTTTTACAGAACATTAACAATCTGAGATACTACGAAGAAAGGGCGTTACTAGCTCCTACTCATGATTCTGTAGATGTCATTAATGATTTTGTTCTGTCCTTGATTCCAGGTACTAAAAAGGAATATCTTAGTGCTAACTCGACGGTTATTTCTGATGAAAATTGTTCTGTGCAGGCAGATTGGTTCACACCAGAATTTTTAAATGAAATGAAATGTTCAGGGATGCCAAATCACCGATTGAGGTTGAAGATTGGTGTTCCAGTCATGCTTCTGAGGAACATAGATCAATCAAATGGGCTCTGCAATGGAACGAGGTTGCTTATAAATGAACTATGTCCAAACATTATTGGTGCCACTGTCATTACAAGAAAAAATATTAGTGATAAGATTTACATACCGAGGATGAATTTGATTCCTTCCGATCCGAGCTTTCCTTTTAAGTTTCAGAGAAGGAAATTTCCAATTGCTCTTTGTTTTGCAATGACCATAAATAAGAGCCAAGGTCAATCTCTTTCTCAAGTCGGTTTGTATTTACAACGCCCGGTATTCACTCATGGTCAATTCTACGTGGCTGTTTCAAGGGTCAAGTCTAGAAAAGGATTGAAGATTCTTATTTTAGATGGCGAATGAAATCCATGTACGGAAACTACAAACGTTGTCCATAGCGAGGTTTTCGACAGTTTGTAAACGTTTTTGGCAGTGTCTAAAGAGTTGAACATCATTTTGTAGTAATGTGTTTGTATTTTGTTTTTAACTTTAGCTATCTTAAAAATTCTGAAGCTGTTGATAATTAACAATTAAATTTGTTGCAGCCTGTTAAAATAAAGTGTTGTTGCATGTTGTTGCATGTGTTTCTATCCTTTTGTATATTAAATATCTCACACATTTGAATGTAAGGATTTTGTATTATTTTTTTATTTATAATTTTTTAAACATCTTCAAGAATAATTTTCCATCATTTTTCTCCAATTTGTTATGTTTTGGTAGTTTGATAATGAAATGAGCATGATAGCTGAATATGTTTAAGAGTTCTCCAACATCTCCAAGAATAAATTTTCTCAACAACTTCGAGAATAATTTTTCATTATTTTTCTCCAATTTGTGGTGTCTTGGTAGTTTGAGAATGAAATTAGTATGATAGTTAAATATGTTTATGAGTTTGATACAAACCGTCTATTAAAATAAATATAAAAATTTTTTGTGTAATTGTCTCTCATTATACCAATAAATATTAAATTAGTCAACTACTTTTAATGTTACTATAACTTCATTTCTAAAATGTAAATAATTATAAAATATTTTTTAGTTTAAAAAATTTTGTCCCGTGCCTCGCACAGGTATACATACTTCAATAGTTTTTCTTTAAATTCAAATACAATGTTTATATTATTAATTGAATAATTAATTATTATAAATTATGTAAATATTCTTTAATGTTTAATTATATTGTTAATATAGTATTTAATTCCTCATAGAAAAATAGCATTACTTTATTCAAGCCCAATCAAAGAGTATCAAATGAGACTTTTCGTTGCCTAGTCTCTTTAACCTCACTCTCTCTTTACTCTCACACACACTCTATTCTCTCTCTCTCGAAATCTCTCGCAAATCTCTCAACTCTTCTCGCTTAAGAAATCATCATATTCCCTTTCTTCTAAGCTTCTAGGTAACCATATTTTCTTCCCTTTCTTTATCTTATCATTGTTCATGATCAATTTGCGTTATTTTAGGTTATAATCGAATGGAAAATTCTTTATTTCCTTTGAGTTGTGTGTAATTTCATTGTTCGTGTTCAATTTTGCCTTATTTTAGGTTATAATCGAATGACAAATTCTTTCTTTCCTTTGAATTTTGTGTAATTTCATTGTTGGTGTTCAATTTGCATTATTTTAGGTTATAATCAAATGCCCAATTCTATGTTCCTTTGAATTTTGTGTAATTTCATTGTAGTTAACCACTCAATTGACACTTGACGAATGCTCTGAACATGTTTTTACACGGTCTTTCTGCTCTGAATGATGTTCTAGTTTTGGAACTGATTTTTTTTCTTTTTTCATTTTGTTGACTTAAATTTTTGCTTTATTTAGCTGATTTGCATTGAATCGAATTGAACTTCATAGAATGTAATTGTATGTCATTCACCTTTTTATATGGTCTTGTTTATTTAAATATTTTTGAACTTATTGAATGTGCAGGAACAATGGCGTCGAGTCTAACTCTAGCTGTCAATGACAAAAAATTCGGGATGAAGTGTGCAGTTCAGATCCTTTTGATCCCTCGATCGACGCGCTTGTGTACTATTTTCCAGGAAGTGCAGACAATGCTGGCAGCGCCTATCTATGTCGGATTTTGTCCATCAATTTTCTAGCTCATGGTGAATATGAAGAAGTGTTTGCTAAGATAAAGTTGAAAACCGTTGACGACAACGACAAGTATCCTAATCAAGTGTTCGAAAAGGAGTAAAACGAAGATGTTTTTTTATAAAAACTCTCACAAACACGACATAAACCGAGGTTTATATTTACCAATATGGAGTTCAAATGAAAATGGAGTCTTTACTTGATTTGTCTAAGGAGTTAACCTTATTGGATTTTGATAATAAAATTTGGAAAGTTACTCATTTCATTCAAAAGGGGAAGACTGTTTTGGTCTTGGATTAGGCTGGACCAAATTCACAAATGACAAGTGTTGTACCCCAAATTTTACCCTCAGATATTCTGATCTTTTGCATATCATTCTAAGTCAGCATTTTTTACATTTTTAGTCAAACATTTCATTGATCATAATCATGTACTTTTTGTCAATTTCATCCTTCTATATTAGAATTTGTTCTTATTATCTTAAGATTTATGTAGAATTAATTTGGTTAATTTTGCTATAGTTTAGGTTATAATATAGTTTTTAGCTTAGTTTAATTTCAATTTAGTTTAATTTATATTTAAGTTAGTTCATTTTCAATTTTGGTTTTAACTTTTAATTTTAATCTAATTTCAACTTTACTTTAGCTTTACTTTTATTTTAAGTTTTAATTAGAATAATTTAAATTTAGTTACTTTTAATTCTATTTTAATTTTAAAATTTGAATTGTAACTTAGGTTTAATATTTAAGTTTAATTATTAGTTTAATCCAACTTAATTCTAATCCATTTAAATTTCATTTAACTTTTGTCTTTGTTTCTAATTCTTTTTCTTCTGTCTGATACCAAAACCAACAAACTTGGACTTGTCCTCTTTCCCTTTCCCAACTTTCTGCTAGTCTGCAAAATTGAACAAAAAATGTACTTCACACACAATCCTCCCAAAATCCTACAAGTTCCCATAACCGATTCTCTCCGTACCTCCAAAACCACGCCTACTCCAGAAATCTTGTAAGATCCCAGAAAATCCTCAAAAGCATTCTCCACATCTTCTGCAACACGTTAGCAACACTTTTCGCCACCTGCTGCTATGCTATGATATAAAACTGGACAAAACTTGTTAAGAAAACCCATCCTCAAACCATATTTAAACCAGAAGGAAGAAGAAGGAATCTAGAATAGAACAAAATCATAATCTTCAACCTTTCTCACAAAATCATTGCTCAACAACTCGTAAACCCATCACAACAATCACCACACAATAACGTTGCGCGCCTGTAACCTTCTCTTCACACCCAATATCATTACCCTCTCACCAACTAACCTCCTCTCCTTCATTTTTCAATCCCAGAAAGCATCAACAATAAACCAAACCGCCAGAATCAAGTCAGAGTAGAGAGGAGAGATCGAATCAGAGGAAGAAGAAGAGAAGAAGGCTGAGAAAGAAGGGAAGGCAAGGAAGCTGAATTAAGAAGTGTTACCTACGAAATCGGTGTCGGTTCGGTAAGTATTTCAAGCTTTTATTTGCACTTGTATTTTGGATGTGGTATGAACTCTATATTCCCAATCTTGAGCCAATACTGACTGAAAAATAGACTTGATGATTGAACCGAAATCGAAACTCTGTATTAAACCGAAATCTGTGATATCAGTAAGCGAGAACTCTGCTTCATTATTCCATCACTTGCACCGTTCACGGTCGAAGGCGGAGTGTAGCCTAAGTTTCGTCTAAATCGAACGATTGAAGGTTTCGGAGTAAGGATCGTTGTCGTGCTTTGTTTATTCGTTCGCGAGAGAGCGTGCGTGATGGTGAATCGCGAGTGAGAGATTGGAGATGGCCAAGCGAAGCTGTGAGTGAGAGACAGGGAGGAGTCGAAAACGGCAAGGGAGAGAGAACTGATAAAAGATGTAGGTTTATTATTTTTTCTGATGACCTAATGTTGTTGATGGCTCAGGTGGGCCTTTAGGCCTGTGTTTTCTTTTCTTTCAGCACCTCCAGTCACTATTTCACCCTTTTGGCTTCATACTGAACATCATTGGGCCAGAAGTCTGAGCCCATGTTCCTTGTAATTAGTTTTTTAAGTTAGTTTAGATGTAATTAGCATTCCAATCAATTTTTATGTAGTGATTAGTAATGTTAAGTTTAGTAACTATTTTAATATCAATAATTTATTTTAGGTTTAGTAAAATATTTTTGAGTGAGTAATTTATTTTGAGATTAGTTCTCCAAGATTAGTTTAGTTAGCTTTCCATTTAGAATTAGTTAAATAGTTTTATTAAGATTTTATTTTAGAAGTAGTTTAATTTTAGAAATAGTCTAATTTTAAAATGAGCATATTCTTATTTTATTAGTGGTCAATTAGATTTTATTTATTTAGATCTTATTTAATTTCTAAATTTTTCCTATCCTCATTTTCATTTTTAAATCTTGACCATTTTTGCATTTTTCACTTTAATTAATTTCTGATGTTCATTTTGATTTATTTCTTATTGCATTCACTATATATATATATATATATTGCTGTTCATTTTACCCATGATACTCGAGGTTTCCTCCTCGAGTTTCTATGTTGCTTGTCCTTCATTCCAAAGGAAATGATCCTATAGTTGACTGTCATGTCATAGTCTTGTCCATCATTACCCTTTAAAACTAGCCTTCCCAAGAGATAGCCATTAATCTCTTATAACCCTTAAACCCTTTTCTTTAACCTTCACAAGAGATAGTCATTAATCTCTTCTCCTTTAAGACGGTCTAACCCTTCACAATCCTTTTATAAGAGATAGCCATTAATCTCTTCTCCTAAACAATCAATCCTCACAAGCTTTTCTTTCAAGCTTTTCACCCTGCTTTCCCTTGGAACTATAACCACAGTCAAGAGTTCCTCACCCCCATTGAGGGGAACTACGAACGCTCTGATTTCTCAAGTGCATCTTGAGAATACGTAGGCATAGGATTGCGAGATCCTAGCAAGCCACCTTTTTCTTTTTCTACCTTTTTCCTTTACATCTGATGCCTTCTCGGATTCCATCCTTTTTACCTTTACATCTGATGCCTTCTCGGATTCCATTCTTTTTTACCTTTTTCTTTTTCCATCTTTTTTCTTTACATCCGATGCCCTCTCGGATTCCACATTTTCTTTTTACACCCTTTTACCCCGTATTGAGGGGAACTACGAATGCTCTGATTCCATTCCTGTCAGGATACGTAGGCACGAGATGCGATGTCTTGGCGAGCATACTTAGTGTACATACCCTTAGGTCTCTACCTTAGCACATTTACCTTTAGCAAGCAAACCATAACATAACACAGATACTAACAAGAGGTTCCTATAGAGTACTACAGATACTTAGGGTGCTAATACCTTCCCTTAGTATAACTAACCCCCGAACCTAGATTCTCTCTTTTTAGGGTTTTCGTTCTTTACCCTTTCCTTTGGATAAATCAAAACTCGGTGGTGAATTTCAAAGTTTTGTGATGCAAGTTAATTCAATAGCTTGTTATCTGATTCTCACTGCAACAACAAGAAATTAAATTATGGTGAAGACTGAATCCGGGATATAATATATTCGTTGCCTTTCAAAGGAAAGATAACCCTTCTGCCAAGAAATACGGGAATATTGTACAAGATTACGCAATGGGTGGCTTCATTTTATCCTCCACACTCATTGCGGAGGATAAAATGAAGCCACTCATTGTGTAATCTTGTACAATATTCCCGTATTTCTTGGCAGAAGGGTTATCCTTCCTTTGGAAGGCAACGAATATATCTCGGATTCAGTCTTCTGGAAAATTACAGTATCACCACAATTTAATTTCTTATCATTTGTGAATTTGGTCGGGTGGCTTCATCCGCAATGAGTGCACAAATTGCACAAATTGGAGACGAGTTCGAAGTAATATACTTTCCATATTGGATTGAGTTTTTGGTACACCCTGATAAACTCCAAGAGCAAGTTGTCTAAAAATATGAGAGTTAGAAAATCAAATCCACAAGGTACTGGCCCTAAAATTGTAGGAGGTTTTGCCCTGTTCTTTTTTATTGCCTGTTTTACCTTCTTTTTCTTTTTTTTTTACTTGGTTGAGCTTTGATTACTTGAATTCTTCAGATAGGTGATTAAATTGCTTTTAAATAATTAATATTTTTTATTTTTTTTATTTTATGGATGTTAAGATAGTGATGTTTACATGGATGATATGTTGTCATTTTGCCCAAGTGGGTTTCGCCTGAAACAAGACGCTATCTTCAATTCATGACATGCCATTTAGTTGAAAATTGATTGTGTTTTGTAATTTAGTATGGATATGGAGATATTTTTTGTCACCTTTTTTTATATTCTTAAGTGATAAAAATAGAAGATACGTGTCCATTCCATTCCACTCGTTAAGAAAAATCATTATTTAGCCTCATAATTCATGCACAGAGAATAAGGATGTATGTCTTTCCACTCTTACAAATTCAAGTTATCTACCCCAAATCTTTCTAGCTTTGAATTTAGAGGTCGTACTTTACAGAATCTATGTGGGCGCAATAGCAATATCAATAGCAATATCAATAGCAATTTTTCTTCTATTAAACATGTAAAGATTGTTTTACCATATTCAACTGCTGGCGAAAAATTTCCTTTGATTCTATTCAATTGGCTAGTTGAGCTTGCCCTTATGGAATCGTTGACAATCTCTTTAAAGACTCTTCAGGTATTTTAATTTGGTTTACTTCAAATTTAGGGCTTTCATTTTTTTAATTACTAAGAGACTTTTTTATAAATACGCCTGCATTATTTTTTTATTGACTTAAATTGATCTTAATTCACCTTCATTCCTCATTGCTTAGATTCTCAACTTAATTCCTGATTTATGGAATAATGATTTCCATTATTTGCATAACTTGAAGTTATTGAAAATAGACACATTTGAACACAATCTTTCATTAATACCAGATGGAATAGGAGACATTTTGCTTCAAAACGCACCGTCGGCAAAGAAAGTCATCAAATGTTTGCGGTAAATGTGCATTCAACTTTTAAATTCGATTGTTTAATTTAGCTTTTGATTTCTTCTTTGTTTTTGTTTCCCTTGGTCTCTCTTGTTATAACTTAGTATAACTTTGTCTAGTTTGTGTCAACATTGCAAGTAGTTTTATTCTATTCATTTTTCTTGCAGTATACCTTAATGGTTTTGATATAGTCTCACTAATTTCTTGCATCCTGTTTTCTTTTTATTGATACCTGCTTTGATTTTTGGTCTGATTTGCTACATTTATTGCCTCTATATTTTACAGAACTGTAGAGAGCGTTTTAATTTCCAATGGATTAGAATATGCGCGCAAGAATCAAAAGAGATCGCAAAATCGTACGATCCTACAAATGGGATAGTGATTTTGACTACCATGATTCTATCACTCTCTTTTTCATAAGTTATTATGAATTTCTACATATCAGTGTTGTGTCTGTGTCTTTGATAGTGCTTCATTATAACATTTGATTTGGAAAATCAAACAATATGTATTTTATGGTTTTTATGTGCAATATTACATGTGCGGGATTTTATCATCCAATAAATCGTCTGGGAACTTACTAGTGACATTTTCTCAGTTACATAATTTGACATATTTGTAAGCTCTGATCTGTTTTTTCTCAGAAAATAAATATTGACACTTTCTGTGATGAATACCAATTTTTGATGTATTGTTGTAGGATAAATGATAATAGTTTCAATGCAAAAATACCAAGCTTCACACAGAATTGGAAACAGCTTCAGAGACTGAGATTACAATCACTTTTTTTCTTCTCTTCAAATATCTTTACACAATAGATACACACCTACTTTATGTTTATCTTAAGATTGACATTCTCAGTATAATTTACGTCAATGAAGAGAAATGCATGCAAGTGGACTTGAGGGACCTATCTCGTCAAATATATCGCTTTTGACTAATTTATCTCAACTGAAAAGCCTACTAATATTCTAGTTTCTTTAATGTTCTCCCCCTAATTCATCTATACCTATTTTATACTTGAGATGGAAAGTATGATCCAGGAGGATTAGTGACATCAATGGTCCAAATCAGGATTTTTCCTATTTTAAGCGACATGACAGGAATGATAAGAGTGTATGTTTGGTTTTATGTTAAAAACTAGGGATGGGCTTTGGTGCCTTTAAGGTGTCAAAGGCACCATACCTTCCTGCCTTTGTCTCTCTGCACAACTCTCTCTCTCTCATCTGATTTTTCAAAATTATTACTATTTCTCTTTCATCATAAGTGAAAAAAAAAACAAAGGCAGCGTGCCTTTACCACCTTATTGTTGTTTGATTTAAGGTAATTCAGGCTTTTTGAGGAATTGCAATATTACCGTAGATATTCCTAGCTATTTATGGGCAATGAAGAATTTGGAAATATTGTAAGTAGAGGCGGAAATAGGTCAGACTAAAAACAGGGGCCTACGACTTAGGCCTATACAGGTTCAGGCCAGGTCAATTTTTTTTTTAAATAAAAAATGTTTAGACTTTTTTATAAGTCCATTTAGTTAAAAATGCTAGGTCTGAGACCATGAAAAAAGTCTTATATGCCTAACAGACCGGCCTATTTAAATAAATATGAATAATTTTTTTATTATCATTATGTTATGTTTTGTACTTTGAACTAAAATACATAAATAAAAATTGGTTATCTTTGAGAACTTATGAAAATAAGATGAAAACATCTTATGAACAATGTTATAAGTTATTTTCATAAGTTATCTTAAACAAATAGTCTCACAAATTTATTCTAATATGTAAGTTAAAATAAGTCAATGCAAACAAATTTGTAGTCTCATTGGTTTTTTAGTTTGTTAGTTTATTTAAACATTATTATAGTTGCTTATTTACATATGTCTAAAATAATAGGCTTTTAGGTAGGCTAACAGGCTAACCAGGCCTTAGAAAATGCCAGACTCAAGCCTAAAAATAAGCTTATGACAGGCTACAGGTCAGACTTAGGCTTCGTTTTTTTGGTAGACCAGGCTTAGGCTTGGCAAAGTCTAACTCGTCCCAGCCTATTTCCACCCCTAATTGTAAGCTATGAAGTCCGGACTCGAACACTAGACACAACACGAATACGGACACGGGAACTCCGCTAATATAAAAAATATAGGACACAGACACGACAATATATATAATGCAATTTATGAGCCCAATTTATAGAGTTTAAAATGAAAAGAAGACATAAATCCACCAAAACAAAATAATTCACATCATATAATAGTTACTCCACATCGAGAAAATCAGGGCCAGGTTCATCCAAGACAAGTCAACAACTTCAGGAAATTCACTGTCATCTAATGATCCAAACTCATTTTCAACGATATCCCATATTTTAGTTTCTTCTTGATGATATTGGGGAGTTCTCCTTGATAGAAGTCGAAGGTTACTATCCACATATACTAAAACTTACACTTGATGTCGTATCATCTTGTGGAGACAGAAGCAAAGGAATCTTAATTGTGTTGTTTTTATAGTGGGGAAGTTGAATATGATAGGTAAAAAACCTTTTACTTTTAAAAAATCTGAAATTTTTTTAGTGAGGTCGTGTCCTTTATTTAAAATAAGGTGTAGTATCCGTGTCCGTTGCGGTTCAAGTTTTTTTGTTGAACACTTCAAAAACGTGTCAGATATGTGTCGTACGCGTATCCGTGTTAGACACGCGACACACCGTGTGAGTGGCGTGTCAGAGCTTCATAAGTTCTTGTAAGTAAACTATTTGAATTTCATATATATAATTCCAATCCTTGTCTTTCATGAAGTTTAGAATTTGCGTGAACCAATTGGCACCTATCGCAATAGCATTCTGCGACAGCCAGATGAGATGAAAAGGAAGTCATCACTTTACTTTTTTGTGGAGTACTCGGAGAGATATACTACTTTTTAAATGTTTTTCTGTGTACCTTCATTCAGAAAGGGATATACTCCACTCTAGTACTGCTGGTCAAAGTAGTTTTTCTAACTGAATGAGAGCAAGTCCTAAACTCTACCGCATTATTCACATATTAGCTGTGAGGTCTATGTTTTTTTACTTTCCTTTTCTGATTTCTCTTCATTAGGCCTGTGGAATGTGGATGTATAATTATTGAGTCAACTTGAGTTTGACCAGTGAATTGTATATCTAGAAATGATCGTGATTGTTGCTAAATCGAGCTCGCTTTGAATTCCAGACATAATCTTTTATATGGTCTGAGGTTGTGATCATTGATGTAGCTTGGTTATGGTATTAATGAAATCCTTGGGTTCAAGATTTAGATACTGCAGAATATGAAGAAGTTCCAGCATCACCATTGACCTATCTGCTGTAAATCGTCAAACATCACCTTATTTGTCTCCATATCAGGGTTTCTTGGCCGAAAAGAAATGCACGAAGGTGTTCAAACTATACATAAACATGTTATGAAATTGCATGAAATATTAATGACATTGATGTCAATAACTTGATCTAGCTATTTTAGGAACGAGATGTGAACTAAACTTGTTTCTAGCAAAGCCAACATGATTCCAATCCAAATCTTAAGCTGTCTTGTTTATTGGTTTGTGTAGGAGAGTTGAGCAGGACATGTTCCTTTGCAGATGAAGGAGCGATTCTGGATGGGATTATCACTAGGAGCCGCAGAGATACATGGTAAACATTGCATTTGGCACATGTTTTCAAAAAATTTGAAGTTATCAAACCCTACAGAGGAAGAGGCTAAATTCACTTGTTGGTATGCTGTCTTTTCTTTTTCTGTTTGAATTTTACTTTTTATTTGCTATTATGAGCCTGTTTGGATTGAATTATTTGAGGATTTCAGCTTATTTCATAAGTTTTTTAGGATAACAAATAATAACAGCTTATAAATTACTTAAAAGAGTTTGAATAAACATAAAAAAGCAATTGACATAAAATTCTATTAAAAAGGAAGTTATTGATATATTAGGCCACAAGACATCAAAACAGAAAAATCTCCCAAGAAACCATTCACTATTTCACACAAGAAACACAGGTTCATCAGAAATCATCATACAAACTCCATCAAAAGCAAATATTTAGAAAAAGGAGCAAAGATTGAAGAATAGCACAAAAGATACGAAGCATGCAAAGTCTCAATCAGAAAATCACGCAAAGGTATACATAACGAAAAATAAGGAGAACTTATCCTTGGATAGAGATTCTTAGAGCCCGTTCGCATCTTTGCCTTCAACCTCCGCTGACTTTTTTTTCTGCTTCATTATTCACATCATTGTAAATGTAATCGCATCCATCATATTGAATTGGGATTTTTAGGGTTTCTGCGGGATTTGTTTTTTTTTTTGTTTTCGCCGTTTAGAGTTAGGTCTCGTGAGAGAGAAGACGATAGAGAGATATTGGAGAGACGATCGAGATAACGAGAGGTGGTGGCGATTTAGGAGTTAGGGTTTTCTGAAACCCATTTGAGAGAACAAAGAGGCGAGAGATCAAACGAGAGTTGAGAGGTGAGAAGAGAAAACATTTGAGTGAGCAAGAGAGGAGTGTTTCGTGTTCCCTCATTTCCCTTTCTGTTTTTATCACCTTGCGATCACAATCACACGCCCACATATACTATCATGCGCCCTCACATTTTATACACTGGATCACAACATGTTTTCATTGAACGATTGAGATCTGAGGGTCCGTGATGGACCCTCTCTCCCGTCAGGACCTGTACACGTCCCTCCTTTCCTTTATTTCTTGCATTTTATGTTTATTTCTTTTAATAGTTTAGTTTTTGGATTAATATATAAAGGTTTTTTTTCAAGGTTTTTATAAGATAACATTTTCTAAAAATTAGATTTATATCTTAACCTTTTTTAAAAAACAAATTTTTCATATTTGATTTGTTTTCCTTAATATAAAAAAACATAACTTTCTTTTTTTATTGATTAGAAACTTTTTTTAACTTAAAAACAACCTTTTCGCACAAATCAAATATAAAACTTTTTTAATTAACATTTATTAACAAATGAGGACAAATATAACTTTCCCCTTTGAAATAATAGAACTTTATATTTAATTTAAAATAAAATAGAAACCTTTTTTTTAATTGGACCTTTTATTATTAAAAAAAAAAACTTTTCTTCAAAATCAATTAATTAGAACTCTTTTAAGTTAAAAGTAAAACCCTTTTTTTAGGAATAGAGATTAAGTTAAAACTCTTTTTTTTCTTCTAATTAACAAGTTTGTTAAAATTAGTATAATATATCACTTTTTCATAATAAATCTTTTAAAATTTGAGATCCCCCTTTCTTAAAATATTAGAAATAAGGTCTTTTGATTTTAAAATAATTTAAGATTTGTGTAATAACCATGTTTAATCTTAAAATCTTTTCAGCCCATCTAAACATTTTTAGTCCCTACACCTTTGTTTAAATTAGATTAATTCAAACTGTTATTCGTCTTCATTTTACTTGATGCATGCACCTTATTCGTCTTAATTGTGCTTTAAACCTTTTCCAAAGAAGTAAAATTCTCGATCCAACGTCGAGCCACTTTTCTACCCATGTAAGTCGATTGCTTTTAAGCATCACTATCAACCTTCGGTCACTATACACAAGGCTAGCCCAATATCCTAGTGCACACGATTAAAAACTCAACTCTTTGTTTTGATTAATCGGTGATGTCTATCGTAACTTTATGCTTTATGCTTTATACTTTATGCTTTACCCCTATTTTAATATGATTGCATATATCCAAGGGAAAATCCCATGCATGATAATCACTTGTCGTGCATGGTGCATTTCATCTGCATCTTATCCTCCCCTTAGTGGTTGTAGGTATCCCTTTAAGATAAGCATCTCTTAGACAACTTTAGGATGGATTCTCCTAAGTTAGTCCCCCTTAATTTTGATTAGATCAAACAATCTTAGATCACCTGGTTCTCCCCACAAGAGAATTAGATGTGAATCATCTCCAAGAAGAGACATACAATCTCATACCCCACAGTACAAACAAGATGTGGATTCCTTTTCCACTTAGGAGAGGTATGAGGCATACTCGTCTATTTTATATCCGAGTTGGAGCCCTTCTCCTAAGATGAAGCAAAGGTCTATTCTCAAAAAACTGTGGTGGTTCTTAAGATGACGACTCATCTTTTCTCCTAGACTTTTCAAACAAACCTTAGTACATCCTCAGAGAGGAACTACAAGTGCTATGATTCCACTCCCGACAGGATATGTAGGCACAAAATGCGATATCTTGTCGAGCACACTTAGGAATAGAACTTTAGGTCTTCCTATCCCCATTACCCTTAGCAAACAGATAACAATCAATAGATAACATAAGTATAAAACAAGAAGTTCCTGTAGAGTACTACAGATATCTAGGATGCTAATACCTTCCCTAGGTATAACCAACCCCCGAACCTTAGACTCTTAGCTTTGCATTTGCATTGCATATTGTGGGACATTCGATCTTTCTCCCTTCCCTTGGATAAATCAAAGACCGGTGGTGAAATAAACGATTTGCGATTCAAGTTAATCAATAGCTTGACATCCAATTCTCACCGCGACAGAAATGGCGACTTCACTGGGGATGAACCAAGGGTCCCCCCTAACTTGTTTTATTATGTTATTTGTTGTATACTTGTATATTTGTATCTGTTGCTATATCTGCTTGCTTGAGTTTTTCTGTATGCAGGGTTGTCACTTTGTGTGGTGAGATAAGTCCTACACCCGGACTCGAGTGCAAATTATGATAGGACGGTGATACATTCAAGGAGACTTTTAGGGAGTCGATTCCCGAAGAAGTTGAATTGAGACATCACCACTCAGTTGAGGCCCTCTCGAACTTAATATTGTTTAACGAGTCTATTCGTGAGGACGATATTATTTTTGACCTAGGAGCCCGTGAAACTGAGAACCGTAGTTACCTTTAACCCCACTTGGCCTATTAGGATGTAGTGCGGTGACTATGAGGGAGTCTATTCCCAAAATGGTTGATACGCGATACTACACTCAGACGAGATTCTCTTGAGAATATTATTAACTACCAAATTATTTGGGAAATCGATAATATCCGAAGGATGGGTTGTTGACTCTGGGAACTTTTTAGAACCCTGTTCTGCAGATCATGAACCCTAGTACTTACCTTCTTAGGATGGGTAGACCTTGGCTCCACGCTCATGACCTCTCAAACCTAGGACTCTTTGTCTGTTTGCTTGCTTATATGTGCTTTGTGTTTATCCGTGTGTTTGTATACATGCATTCATGAACATTATTTCATAAAGATTCATGAAACTTAGCTTTGTTTGTAAACATCGTAGGGATATCATGGATACCGGAAGAAGGAATACAATGAAGTACACTTATCAGAGTCCTAACCTGGACGATCTAAAGAGATTGGAAACCCTGGTGACAGATAAGGAAAGTTTCAAGAGCAGATATGGGAAGTTGTTGTCTTTGTTGAAGGTGAGGATTGATAAGGGACTTCTTTCTACTCTACTTCAGTTCTACGACCCGCTTTATCACTGTTTTACTTTTTCGGACTATTAACTTGTACCTACTCTTGAAGAGTATTCTCAGCTAGTCGATTTACCTATTCAAGACGAGTCTCATTTTCCTATCTTCGAAAAAGATCCCTAGGAAAAAGAAATTGCTAAGGCTACACACTTGGATTTGGTGGATATTCGAGCTAACATGACCACAAAAGGGGGAATTTTTGGATTAACTGCAGAATTTCTGGTTGGAAAAGCTCAGTATTATGCTAATCATTTAAGTATGGATGCGTTCGAAGCTGTTTTCGCCCTACTTATCTATGGTATTTTCTTATTCTCAAGTTTTGAAAATTTTGTGGACCTCAATGCTATCAAAATCTTTCTGAAGAAGAATCCACTACCTACCTTGCTAGCTAAAGCTTATTATTCTGTTCACTCAAGGAACGCTCACAAAAAAGGAATGATTACATGTTGTGTCCCTTTGTTGTACAAGTGGTTTATTTCGGACTTGCCCAAAGCCCACGCCTTTTGGGATACTAAGAAGGGATGGTGGTCATAGAAAATAATGTCTCTTACCCACTCAGACATCGATTGGTATAACCGTGTTTATGACAGAGTGATGATTATTGATAGTTGTGGAGATTTTGGTAATGTACCTTTTCTTAGCATCAAGGGATTAATCAGCTACAACCCGGTCTTGGCCTGCAGACAATTGGGATATCCTTTGAAAGGCAAGCCTGTCAGTGTTCATGTGGAAGGTATTTTCTTCGAAGAAGGGAAACTGAGCGAAGAATTAATAGAACAGGTTTTGAGTGCTTGGGATCGTAACCACAAGAAGGATAAGAATAACTTAGGAAAGCCTAATTGTGTCTCTTTGGAACCTTATCTCCAATGGGTTTGGAAGAGGGCTATTGATTTGAAAATGCCATATTCCCGACAAGAACCTATGGTCCTAAAAGAAGAACCTGTCTTCATCTTCTCGTCTGAAGCAGAAGAGTTGAGGATTGCTTTGAACAAAGCTCAACAGAAAGGGAAATGAGGGAACACGAAACACTCCTCTCTCGCTCACTCAAACGTTTTCTCTTCCATGACTTGGGAAATGAGCGAGAGAGAAAATTAGGGTGTATGACCTAAGGATGCTATGCAAAGAACAGGATGGGGATCTTAGGGTCAAAAATTAAGGTGTGACAATGGGGAAAAGTATACTCTCAATGGGAGTAGAGTATACTCTCTACTCATATGGAGTGGACTTTAAACACTCAAAATTTATCAACTTGTATTTTATTTTACCATCTCCTTGAGAGATATGTTGTCATCATCAAAAAGAGGGAGAATGTGAAACTATTTGTTTATAGGTTTAATCAGGAAGTGATAAAAGTTAAGAAATACAAGCCTAGACCTATCATGGTTTTGATGATGACAACTATTGAAGATATATAATGAACTTGATGATAACTCATGAATATGTAACTGTTCGTACGGGATTTCCGGCGAACAACTTCTAGCCTATTGTTAAAGTTTACTTGCAGGATCAGCTATAAGAATCCTAGACTATGTGTTAAATGTATGATGACGTTTTAGTTTTTTAGGTTCGGGAAAGGGTAGATGAACAATTGCGCTTGCACAGTTGTGTAGAATCAATAAAAGGAAAAGTATAGCAAAAGGGAAAAACAAACAAAAGAAAGAAAAACTTGTAAAGTAAATTGCTTAATCAAGAAAAAAGGTGGACGCATGCATTCATCATGCAGAGTTTTGACTCATTTCTCTCACACTGGTACTTTGAGTGTATTCTCCTAATGCAACAAAATGGACCTCTAAAACTGAAAATGAAGCTTGGTTAAATAGGTAAAAAAGTGACAGATATTCTTCTGCTCACAGTCCTTGCGTTGCCACGTGTTCACCCACGTTCGTCCACTACCTTGGTAACTCCCCATGCTTTCGTTTGCTACAAAATTGTTCACCTGAATTGGGATTCCTTCGACTTTGAATGATATGTCTATCTGTCGAGTCTGCTTCAACTCTCTCCCCGACGGGTCACCTGTCGAGGGTGATTCGTCATGGTTTTGCAAGATTCGCCGTCGACCATACTTCTGCATCTTTGGTCAAAATTTTCCATACAATAAATTGTCCCCTTAAAAGGCCATCTTCGACTGAAATTTTTCTTCGACCGAGAAACTGATGTTTTACATTCCGCCAAATTTCTCCTTTATGTCACATCTGCTGACATCACGTGTCATGATGACAACCTTTTCCAGCGCTACGAATTCCCAGAAAACCCTTTCATCATTGCTATGATTTTGGCTATTTCTTAGGTTATGGGTTTTCCAACTTCCCCCACTAACTTTCCCTCTACAGTGAAGTGGAAAAGTCACAATGCCGCTGTCGATTGCAACTTATCACTATGACCGTTTGATTATCAAGGTGTATAAATACTAGTTTCACCACTTCATTTTCTTCTTCTTCTCCACTTTGTGTTTGCTGAAGACTCTAACATTCTGCCATTTTCACCCTTCTTTCTGCGCTTTTCAAACTCTTCACCCTTTTCACCTCTTAGTCTCTAATACTCCAATGACTTCCGTTACTCCAGTCACTGGTAACAACCCCATTTCCTTCACTCTTACTGACGAAAAAATTTTGCCAACCGTCCCTCAACCATCATCTTCCGATAAAGCAGTGGTAGAAAACTGGCAGCATCAAATGATGATACCCTTCATGGTGGCTGAAAATCTTCTGGCTTTCCATAGACCATATCCTAGTGCCAAAGCGCACCCAAAACAAGTTCAAGAGTTCTTCCATTGTTTCACTCTTGCTATTCTGCCTGCTTTTAAAAAAGATGGCATTATCGACCTAAAATTCATGGATCCCAACACTTGAGTTTTCCGGTCGATGCCAACTCCTGGCAACAAAGAATACTTGGTCTGGCTTGACAGAGTTCAAAACAAGCGCAAAACCCAATGAGAGAAGGCTAGCATATTCGACACCATCCATATCTCGAGACAGGCCCATAAGGTTAATCCATGTCAGCTCATCGCATCAATCTATTTTTGGGAGAGTTCGACTAACACCTTCCACCTTCCGTGTGGCATGATGACGCCCACTCTCATCGACGTGGCGGCCATTACTGGGTTATCTCCTCTTGGTGAGACATTCGACCCTACCCTCTCCACTAAGACTTCTTTCTCTTCCAATCGCCCCCCTTTCAAGAACTACATCGAAGATCACCATGTCAAGAACACGGAGGAACTCTTCGACGAAGAACACATTGCTTTTCTAACCCTCTGGCTTTCTAACTATGTCTTTTGTCCTGGGTCTCTGCAGATAGTCAAGAGCTACATTAACATGGCAATTCAGATTTATGAAGGCTGACAAGTTTCTCTGGCGAAACTCTTGTTGGCCTCTCTATACCATTCTTCGGGGCTTTCTTGATTGAAGGTAAAGTTGTTGCATTCCACCCCCAAGGCGCTAAGTCTGTCGGGCCCTTTTTGGTTGCTGCAACATTGGTTGAATGCCACCTTTGAATACCAACTTGGTGCTCATGTGACGGAGCGCATTATATATCTGTCGCAGGATCGACCCATCGAAGGTCTGAGTTTGGCACTGACTACCCATCAAGAAACTCCTGGTAAATTCATCCTCCCGAAGTACATCAAGTTGTTCATCAACACCACCATCTTCACAGCTGAACTAGCCCCCTTAGCAGATCAATGCTTTGGTCCAACGTGGTTTAGGGATCCTTTCCCTGGCATCTCTTCCAAGTTTGCAGCTCTGTCGAATGCTGTGTGGAGGGCATTTTTGACGCCCACCATGTTATCTTTCAGGATTGAGTCTGGATCTAAAGGCTATGGTTTCGTGAACTACCAGCCTAATTTGGTAGCTAGACAATTGGGCTTAAGCCAAATGTTGTCGAAGTCCTTGGTGTTCCGCTCGAGAGACATCGTATGGGTTGGTCGAACTCTAATTGCCGACGACCACGTGGCCTGCCTGAAATTCCACAAGGCTCAACACCTTGAGCTCCTAGCCTTCAAGTTACATAATTCTTTCTTCACTACTAAAGAGTTCGACACATGGTGGTCAAGCTACCAGGGCTGGTATTTTGACAACTCCATCTTCCTGCAAAAATTACACGATGCCTTCGCTGTTCTGGGCGGAAAAGTCCCTGTTGCACAACCAGCCAAGGAGGCTCCCACTGAAACAATCCAAATCTCTGATACTGAGGCTACTCCCTAGAAGAAGGTAACACTCTTTTTCCTTAACTCCTTGTTTGAGAATCCGTCTATGCCAACCATGTCGTATCTTTGTCCTTCAGGATTGGAAGTGTGCTCCAAACACTGTATCTGCTTCCCCTCAACCTTCCAAGAAGATGAAAGTTGTCTCTTCTTCAAAACCACAGGCATGCCCAGCGTTATGATGTTGTATAAATTATCCTTTCGACGGGCCCTTGACATCCCTTATTTTCAGGTTGTGGAAGAAGTACCGCCAGAAGACGAAGCTTCAGAGAGTAGTACCCACTCTCAAATCTTCCCTTTTATCCCGTCTTCAATGCCTGTCGCTCCGACGAAAAACAAACCGATATTTTGGGTCAAGAAGATGGCCTCGAAGGCCGTTTCGTCGAGTGACCAAACTGATGGTCTTTTCGTCTCGACTCCCCCACATGAGCGCTTGACTCCGACTCCTCCTCCCCAGCCAACGACACTTGAAGCACTGACTATTTTTGTCATCTAGCCTTGTACTACTTTCCTGATATTCACTTAAGGATTCATTTTTTTAGGGCCCCCTGCTAACGAATTGACGAAAATTCCTACCCGTCTGAGCCCTAAAAAACAAGACAAGTTTCAAGGTCTCTCGACTGAAGACACCCTGGGTCTCGACGCACATGCTGACACTGATCCAGAGCCCTCAACGACTGCTGTTGTCGATCCAGAAACCCAGGCTGGAACGACTCATTAAACTTCAACAATCGTTGTTAACAACATGCCTAGGGGGGACGATCCCAACCCCGACCAAACTCTGCTAAATGACGGCCCAAGCAGCCCGCTTAGTCCTGGTGAGATTCTGTCCATGAGGGAAAAGAATCCAACTGAGACTCTGAGAAGGCTCCAAAAGCTTTGACAAATGTCTACTGATTCTGGGCCTTCTGCCTCTGTCTATGTACCTCCTCCAGAAGTGAATGCCTTTGTCGACCTTAAGCTTCAACAACTTAAGTCCTACTTGTTTGAGAAAGAATTCCTGGCCGTGGTTGAAGAGGAATCTATATTGGGAACTGATGTACTCGAGATTGTTGACGAGATTGCTCAATATCCCATCCCCAATTCACTATCTCAGTACTTGATCAAGTTTGAAGCTTTCTTTAGTCAGCTCAATAGGGACCTGACCCTTCGACATCATGCTGATTTCTAAATCAAGACCAAGCGGAATGAGATGAGGATGGAGTGGGATCAAAGTGAGCTTTGTGTGCAGAAACTGACCAACTACGAGACCAAGCGTCAGGAGCGTCTCGACAAACATCATTCCTTCGACCAACAAATATCAACCTATTATGCCTAGATAGATGAACTTAACAAGAAGATTGCCGCATTCTAACAACAAAAAGCTGAGTTAGATTCGTCTGAGCCTCTTCTCACACAAGATGTTATTGGCCAAGAAGTTCGTCAAGGCATTGTCCATGGCGAGATGGCCCTCCAGATCAAGGACCGGATTTCACAGTTGGTCGAGAAGAAGGTTTGTCTGGACTTCTGAATCGCTTATGAAACAACTCTCTTAGAGGATTTTTAGTCTAGACTTCTAGCCTAGCTGTTGGTTTTGGAATGATGTAACTTTGAATTTTTTGTTGGCCATTTTGTAAGACATCTTCGTCCTTTATTAATGAAAAGTTTCATTTTTCTTTACTTTGAATCTCTTGGAGCATGGGTTTATATTTCTTCAAATATTTTCCGTTTACTCTTAAGGTTCGTCGATCAACACCTAACTCTTGAATTTCATAGGCGTTGTTTGTGAATGTCTGAACCACATGGAATGGTCCCTCCCAACTTGGTGACCATTTTCCCAGCGTTCGGTCTTTTCGATCCACAAGCAGAATCACCTTTCCAACGTGATCATTTACTGCAAAGGTTTTCCCTTTGACTTTTATATTGTACGATTTTGCCACTCGCGCCTTCTGTCGCATTAGTACATCTAAAGCACTTAATCTTTCCTCGTCTAAGTCGACTGTCTCTTCGAACATCATACTTCAATAGTGCTCTGAAGGAATTTCAATTTGGCGTTGTACCCTTACTGACTGTAATACAATCTCTACCGACAACACAACATCATGGAAAAATGCAAGACGAAAAGGCGTCGAACCTGTCGCCTCCTTGGGTGACGTTCGACAAGCCCATAAAATTTGATCCAACGTCTTGTGCCAATTCTTAAGCTTCTTGGCAATGTGTTTCTTGATCAGCTCGATGATCACTTTGTTAGCATCCTCGGCTTGTCCATTCGCTTGGGCATAGTAAGTTGTGGAAATGACCAATTTGAAACCTATTTCGGTTGCGAACTCTTGTACTTTTTGGCCTACAAAAACTGGCCCTTGATCAGTCATGATAGTTTTGGGGATTCCGAATCTGTAAACGATATATTTTTGAATGAATTCTATCACGGCTTCCTGTTCGACCTTGACCAGTGGTATGGCCTCTATCCATTTCATGAAGTAATCAACCTCTAATAGGATAAACTTTTGTTGCTTTGATGACGCCAGTCGAATTTATCCTATAACGTCCAACGCCCATCCCCAAAATGGCCATGTTGAATGGGGCATGTTGAATGTTTGCATGCCTCTGACACTCCTGGCACCCCTTAGCAAAGTCGATGCAATCCTTTAACATACTTGGCCAGTATACCCCTTGTCGGAACAATAACCACTTCATTTTCTGGCCAGCCTGATGAGCTCCACAAGTACCACTATGAACCTCCGATATGGATAGATACGCTTGTGTTTCACCCAAAAATTTGAGTAACACGCCTTCAGGAGTCTTTTTCATGAGTTCATTGCCCATAAGGACGTAACTTAAAGCCTTATACTTGATTTTCCTGTCGGTGGCTCTGGCCGAGTTTTCTAAATACTCTTCAATCAGCCTCCGCCAATCTGATATTGTCATCTTGTCGATGGCGAACACTTCTACGCTGTCCAATATTTTTCCCACAACTTCTGTCCCATCACCCATTGAAGTCAGCACGTTAGGTGTCGGTTAGAAGTTGACACCACCTTTCCCCTGACTTCGACGAAGTCTCTTAGCTTCTCGCTCGACACCTTGTAACCAGAGGCAATTTGGGCCAACTCATTGGCCTATTATTTTCTATTCTAGGCACGTGTTCAATGCTGACGACTTTGAACTGATTCAGTAGCTGGTTTGCCACTATGAAATACAATAGCAAATGTTCTTTGATACACCTGTATTCGCGTGTGATCTGTTTAATTACCAGCTCCGAGTAACCCTTGATTTTGACCCTTTCTGTCCCCAAATCCTTTAAGATTTTGAGGCCGGTGATTAGGGTTTCATATTCTACTTCGTTGTTAGAGCATTTCCCGTCCACATGACACTTGAACTTAGTTGGGATCCCTTTTGGGGAGATTACCAAGACCCCAATGGCAATTCCAATTTTATGGCTTAACCCGTCGAAATACAATTTTGAAAGGTCGGTATCGATCATATTTACTATTGGCTCGACTATTGCATGGTCTACAATAAAGTCTACCACAATTTGACCTTTCATGGCCCTTAGAGGCACATAAGTTAGAGAGAACTCAGTTAACGCGAGTGTCCATTTCCCAATTCGACTGTGTAAAATGGGTTTAGACAACATATGTTTAATAACATCAAAATGAGACGAAACATAAACATCAACCGGTTTTATATATTGCTTTAATTTCATACATGAGAAGTACAAGCATAGGCACAAATTTTCAATCATAGTGTACCTAGTTTCAGCATCTATTAAGATTCGACTGAGGTAGTAAATGGGTCTTTCGACTCCACTATCATCCTCTTGAGCTAACATACTTCCTATGGTCGAATCAGATGCAACAATGTATAACTTCATATTTTTATTTCTACTAGGAGGAAATAAAATAGGAGGCTTTATGAGATACTCCTTGATGGCATTGAAAGCCATTTGCTGCTCTTGTCCCCTGTTAAAGTCACTCCCCTTCTTGACTTTTAGTAGTGGCGAGAAAACCTTCGTCCTGCCGGTTAAGTTCGATATGAACCTTCTCAAGAAGTTGATTTTTCCCAACAAAGATTGTTGTTGTCTCTTCGTAGAAGAGGCTTGAGATCCAAGATTGCCTTCGTCTTGTTTGGAATGATCTAGATGCTTTTTTGTGTACCACAAAATCTAGAAAGTCTCCTGCATGTACACAGAAAACACACTTTAATGGATTCATTTTTAATCCATATTTTCTCATTCTCTCGAAGGAGCGTCGAAGATGGTCTAAATGAACATTTTTAGATGAATATTTTACCACGATATCATCAATATACACCTGCATAAAAATTTCTATAAAATCATGAAACATAACGTTCATAGCTCGTTGATACGTTGCTCTGGCGTTTTTTAAACCAAATGACATGAAAACCCATTCATATGTTTCCAAGGCCCCTGGGCATTGAAACGTCGTTTTGGGCACGTCATCCTCTGCTATAAATATCTGGTTATAACCAAAATATCCATCGAGAAGACTGAGGAATTCGAAGCTTGCGGCTGAGTCGACTAGTATTTCTGCCACTAGCATCAAATACTCATATATTGGCGTCGCATTGTTCAAATCCCTAAAGTTTATATAGACTCGAAGCATACCATTTTTTTAATAATGGGTACAATGTTAGCCAACCATTCGACATACCTTGCAGTTCTGATGAACTGGATTTTGAGTAACCTTTCGATTTCTCGCTTAATCTTCACAGTGACTTCTGGAGCAAACCTTCGAGGGTGTTACTTTACTAGCCTTTTCCCTGGTTGAATAGGAAATTAGTGTTCTACCACGCTTCGACTCAGACCAGGAATCTCGCCATAATACCAGGTGAAGCAATCTTTGTATTCTTTCAACAATTTGACTAACTTCACCTATGTTTGGCCTGACTTTGGCGCTTATATACGTCGGCCTATTTCCTCGAGAGGGTCTTGTACTTTCATCATTTGTACTTCATTCAACGAGTCTTTTTCAGACCCCAAAGGCTCGTTGTCATAGATACAGTCAAGCCTCCAGCTTTCTGAAGTTGTTGTCTGGCCTTGCTGGCCATTGTCAAACTCCTCGTGTTTGGCCTCGACGGCCAAAGTCTACAATTCTTCAACTTTTAATGCCACAATTCTCTTTTTTTCAGCCAAATAGGCCGAAATTTGAGCCAAGCTTTCTGATTCAATGATCATCTTCACTGACCTCATGCCACCCCGTAGGTGGATTCACCTCTTTAGGGGTCATCACCTCTTCAGTGTCCCAGATAAATCCATAGTCTGGATCTAAACTCAGGAATCGGTTTGGCTTTTTGGAAGAGACGTAAACTTCTAACTTATCATCACATGGGGCGACGTTAGCTAAATGTTGATCAAAAGACCTCTTTGGGCCCTTGGATTCATCAATCTTGTAGTAACATTGGTCAGCTTCAATGTTTTCGAAAATTCCATTTTTCCTCCAAATGATTAATCCCTGGTTCAAGGTAGACAGCACTGCCCCGATTCCATGAATCCACTCTCGCCCCAATAACAAATTAAAATTTGCCTTGGAGTTTATCACAATGAACAGCGTCGTCCGGGTGGTCATACCAATGGCCAATTCAACTTGAATCACTCCTAGGATGTTGTTGGGCTTCCCCTCATAATTGGAGAGGACCATATTGTGTTGCCGAAGGTCAGCATCAAACTTCCCCATCTTCTTGAATAGTGTTTGAGGCATCAGGTTGACAGTTGCCCCACCGTCGATGAATACTTTGTTTACTGGCACCCCGTCGACTTTTGCCCTTATGAATATTGAAATTCTGGTTAAGCAGATCACAAAGATGTCAGACAGGATGTCGTGACACTTGATCTCTGCTTCTCACATGGATCTAAGGAAGAACAAAAGTAAACAGCAGAATGTAAATAACACACAGAAATTATTAACCCAGTTCGGTGATCAACAACACCTACGTCTGGGGGCTACCAAGCCAGGAATGAAGTCACTAAGTAGAATTGGTTCTAAGTTAAACTCCAACGTTTACAACTTAGCACCTAGAAACTACCTTTCCTAGATTTCTACCTAAGACACTCCTATGTATGAGGCCCTTATCAATTCCCTTTCAATCACAACAGTGACTGAAAATATTACAACTCAATAAACAATCCTTCTCAAGTATTCACACAATACACGAGAGGCTCACAAAAGTACAAACCCTAGTACTTCTAAAACTGCTACAATAATCAACCAACAAACTAGGTTAACTCCAACCTATTTATATTGCAAACCACAGTTGGACTTGGGCTTCAAAAGCACATCAATTCTCCTCCTCATAATTTGCGACCTGATCCTTTCTTCAATCCTAAGTTACCAAAAATGTCTCCTTACAAGGAAACCACAATTCCAATTAGAATCAGAATCTCTGATTCCACAATCTCATATGCCACCTGAAATCAAGTCATATTCCAATCAAACCTTTTGCCAAAAACAGTCATACCAAAACTGTAACAGACAAAGATGTCGAATCCACCTGATAGGACATCCTGTCTAACATCTTAACCTGCAGTTAGTTCAACATGTTAGGACATCTTGTCCAACATCTTTCTGCTAAGTTAGTTTTACCAAAATTAATGCCAACCTCAAAAGCAGGGACTCAACAATCTCCCCCTTTGGCAGATTTTGGCTAAAACTAACTTTCATTGACCTGTAGAAACATATCAGGGAGACCACTATCATAGCAGCAGTGGAATCATAACATGTCTCCCCCTCAATCAGTTCAGATCTACTCCCCCTCAGTGGTTAGTAGACAATCAACACTGGTTAGTGATGTTAGTAATTCTCCCCCTTTTTAGCCACAATATGACAAAGGTAGAAGGACTAACTCAAAAACCAATAAACCATTTCAGAGTAATTAAATACACACCCAACAGAAACGAACAATATCCTGGGCATTCAGCCCTTACACAACCAAAAGAAAAACAAAACAAAAAAACACAAAAATTAAAGAGAAGACAACTCTCAGAGGTCATCTTCAGTCTCCTCCTCATCTTCTTCTTCTCCTTCACCTTCACCAGAACAATTTTCAACATCTTCCTCTTCTGCTTCATGGTTTTCCTCATCGCCCTTCTTAGCATCTCCAACAATTGACTTCAGTGTCCTTGATCTGTTTAGCAGACATGACTTGTATCAGTTGTTCAAGTTTCTCTTTTCGGGCAGTGCTTACCTTGATCATATCATCAAGTTCTTTGCAGGTTGCTTTCAGGTGATCAACGGTATCCTTCTCTGAGAATGTAGCTGTAGATGTTGAGGCAATATCTGGAACATGCTTTTCAGCGAACAACTTGTGATGTAGAGACAGAGGTGGCTTTCTTTTCATGATGACATCACTAGATAGAGTTATCCTAGGATATTGTTGAAGTAGTATTCCGCAGATGAGTGATGGAAAGTAGATTGGCTGGCAATTTGACAGCTGATGAGGTAGCTTATTTCAGAATCTGATCAAAGATATATTCACCAAAATCAAAGGATTTCCTATTTCCAATTGCATAAATAAACCTCCCAAGCCCTGTGAAAATAGTTAAAGTGTGATTTGTAGGAACCCAATTTACAGTACGAATTCTATGAAGAATGGCATATTTGATACTGAGCTTCCCAGCAGGCAGTTTCTTTTTGCTTGGTCAATTCTTCACAGTGTTCTCAGTAATTTCCCTACAGATTTGATCATTTGTATCTTCAATTTCAGCCTGAGAACATTCAGATCTGCCAAGGTACTTATTTATTTCAGCAGGAGAAAATGTCACAACATTTCCTCTGACATACACCTTGAAGTAGTCCTCACTTTTTCTATCATTGTATCCTTCTGGAATGTTTGCAACGAATTCTTTCACCAGCTGCTCATAACATGAGTCAAAATGAGAGACAGTCCTTACCAACCCAGCTTCTTTAATTAAGTTCATCACTTCTTCACACTTGAGTACATTCTGTCCCAGTTCTCTCTCCAAAGCAATTCTTCTATGATAAACATGCTTCCATCTGTTGACACTTACAACATCATAAAAGGAGATGGTGTCCATGGAGGCATTAGGAAGTGTGACTGCTGTCTTCTTGGAAACATGTTTCTTTATGACACTTTGTTCATCATAGTCTGGTTCACTTTCAGACTCTGCCTAAATTTTCTTGCTTTCAACACCAACCTTGCTCCAGGGCCTATGGGGGCCAACTGCAGACCTCTTAGTTAGCTTGTTGGAGATGGCTACACCTTTATCTTTTCTTCTTTTTAATCATTATGACACACTTAGCTTGAGGCTTGTTGCAATGGCTTCATTGTCAGAGGGCATGTCATCTAAATCGATGATTTTATCAGCCTGTTCTGAAGCCCCTTGTGCAGATGAGGATGTTTCATCATCTGTCCCAGCATTTTTAACCACAGAGTCAGCAAGGGTGTGCAGATTTCCTTCTGACATTTCAACAACATTTCCTCTTTTGTCAGCATTCTTCTTAGTAACATCTGATTCCTGAAATGAGTTGGGTGGCAAAATATGTGCAAGAGGTCTGGTGATTCCAACAATACTCATTCTGCCCCCTTACTTATGAGATTCTCTATTATGTTCCCAATCCTTTCATCTGTGTTGAATTTTTCTATGCCTTTCCTAGGACTAACAAAAGCATCAGAGGTATTCGAAGGATTACCTGGTGGAATATTTTTGGATCTTTTGATCGGAAGCTTATCCGTTTTGCATGGCATAATAGTAAGCAGAGCAACATCAATTACCTCTTCAGCGTGTAGCTCTTTGGACTTTAACCTAGACTCAGATGTCACTTCTGAGTCCTTCTTGGTAGCTTGTGTTAGTGATTGTTGTTGAAACATCTTCACACAATATGCCTGTTCGTTCTCACAAATTAAGAAAAACCCTAATTTGTCCTTCAGGATTTTTCTTTTTATTTCTGTAACCCCTGAGTAACTCAAGATGTCGCGATTGAATGTCGTGACATCTGGTATTACATTATCCTATATCAAGACATTTTTAGTGCCAATGTTTTGAGGATAGTCACTCTTATCTCCTGTCTCATGGCCTGAGTCTGCTGTGATGACATAAGAGCATCTATTTCCAGTCATTTTCCTAAACCTGGAGGCCTTCTGAAGCAGATTCTCCATCCTTGCTATAGTCTGACGTTGCATCCTCATATGTGCTGGTTGAGTTAATCTTCTAATGTCCGTATTTGGGGATGGTTTTTGAAGTCTCTCCGTCTGTGAGGCAGTCCACACGTAATAGTTGTTTCTTGATCTGAATCCTTTCATGATAGTTCTACCTCTATCATCCAAGACTTGACATTCAGATCTGGTAAAATTTACTTTTAGGCCTTGATCACAAAGTTGACTAATGCTGATCAAATTTGCGGTCAATCCCTTTACAAGCAACACATCATCTAATTTAGGATTCCCAGCGTGATCCAATTTTCCAACTCCTCTAATCTTTCCCTTGGATCCATCTCCAAAGGTGACATAGTTGGAAGAATGGGGCTTTATATCCACTAGATATTCCCTGACACCAATCATGTGTCTTGAACATCCACCTGGAGGGCTTTATAGTCCATGGACTCATTCTTGGAACTCCTTTTCTACCCAGTACTCCTGCCTTTGGGATATCCATGTAACTTGTAGCAATATCGTTTAATGTGACCATTGTAACACCCCATTTTTAATTATTTAATCGTCTGGTTTTATTTTAATTGTTTGGCCTTGTTTAGGGGGTGTGTCCTTTAATAGCAATATGAAGTTTATTATTATTATTATTATTAATAGTATTATTCCATATTATTATTATTATTATGGTTATTATTATTATTTAGTAAAATAAAATCTGATATAATTAAGTAGATAATGGGATAATGGGATTAATGAGGGCAGTTTGGAAATTAGAGATTAATTAGTGAAGATTGGTAAGGGTTTAGCATAATAAGAATTTTAGAGATAGAAAGAGAAAAGCTAAGGAGAGGAAGAACAAGGGTGTGCTAGGGCTAAGATCTCCATCAAATTTTCGCAGAAAATTAATCAAGAATTCGAGGTAAGGGGGGAGAATGGGTTTAATATTGGTGATATGTTCATGATAGGGTAGTGGGGAGTCCTTTAACCCCGTAGGAATTCGTATGCAAACTGGTGTGTGATTGATCTGTGTATATGCCTGATGTAATGATGAAATTGTGCATGAATTGATTCGTGTTAACATGATTTTTGTTGTTGTTGCTGTTATCTGAATAACCTTTGTTGTAGATCTATTTTTGGACCCAATTTGGGATAACGATTTGGATTCTAAGACCTACAATCCATGTAGTAATGATAGGTGAAGTTGTAATGTGAAATTATAAGTTCTAAAACTGATGTAGAAATATTTTTAGGACTGGTTTGGGAGAATAGAAGAGAGATTATGTGACAGAAGTTGGACTAATATGAAAATAGGTATTTTTCACAGCTTCTGCTAATACGCGTACCAAGGAGGGCGATACGCGTATGGCTGGGCGTGCTGAGGGACCGTACGCGTAACATACGTGTTAATGCGCGTATAGCAAGGCTGAGTGTGAGGTAATATGCGTATAAAGAGAGGGATTAGGCGTAATAGGAGGGTCGTACGCGTAATGGGTTGGAATTTGGGAAATTCAGTGTGGAAACGTCTCTGTCCGTACGCCTACGGCATAAGGCATTACACGTAAGGACTTGGGCAATTTGAGTCAATACGCATATGAAGGGAGGCATTACGCATATGGGTTGGGCGAGCGAGCTGGCAATATGCATATGGCACAGGGAAATACGCGTATGGCCAGCGAGTGTGCAGAATTTTACCATTTCGCGATTTCTTTCCCGTGTTCGCATTCGAAGTTGTTTCTTTTGGTTTGAGAGGTTGGGGATAGATGTCAGACCTTGAGAAATGTAGGAGTGGTGATGGAAATAATTAATTTAGTAATTTTTAGAGAATTAATTAATTAATAGTTAGTTGGTGTTGCGTGAAGTAATCGTTTGGTGTTGGATGTTGATGTGTGATTCAGGTGTGATCAGGAGGATCGTGAACATGTATATATGTTGTTGTACCTGTGTTTTGTATGCATATTGTGTCATGCATTTCATGGTGTTGGTGGGATGAATCATTGCTTAGGAGGAGTGTATGTGATTCATCCGTACTCCGATATGGAGAATGGTGGGGATAGATCATTGCCAAGTAGGGGTGTATGTGATCTATCCGGGTTTGATTGAATGAACCGTGACGTTGGTACCACATGCATTGTGTCTATGTTGAGTCGCATTGCATCATTATTGCTATGTGTTATTGTATGGTGATGATTTGTGGACCAGTGGGTTGTAATTTGTATGATTGTGCGTAAATACTACTCTTATCATGTATTTGTTCATCGTTTAATATTGAATGTGATTTCTCACCCCTTTGTTGTTGTTGTTGTGTCTGTGCTTCTTCGGAAGTACAGATAATCCAGGTACTTAGGTTGCTGGAGTTCGTGTTGCTTGTTCAAGTCGTAGGAGTCGCTCTGATACGTAACATGGGATATTATGGGGATTTTAAATCATTTGTTATTTGTTATTCTTTCATTTTGTTACGTATCTGGTTTTTCATTAATTTTATGGTGAACCACGATGTTATGTGGAGTTTTCTTGAAATTGTTGGCATGTGGCCGTGAAATGAATAAATAAATTATTTTCCGCTGTTTATTTCATTTAATAAGAGGAGTTTTGATGTTGTTTTTATGAATGTGGCATCCTACTTTATTTTTGGTGCAAAAACTCTGATTATTTCATAGAATTTTGTGTATTTTTCATAAATGGGAAAGTGGGGTGTTACAATTGGTATCAGAGCCTGGTTGGTCCGTCCGGCCAGGTGTAGTAGTTGAGTCTGTCCTTAGCATAGGAGTTTTTTGTGTGTTCTAACCTTATGATGATTATTGTCCAGTATGGCAAGAAGGAATTATGTTGCTCTTGCTGCTGCTATGCAAGCCATGGCACAAGCTGTAGAGAACGCCAATCAGGCTGGAGGTGCTCAGTTTCGTGACTTAGCACAGTTCCAGAGCATGCCGCCTACTTATGAGGGAGGTATCCTGGATCCAGAGGCTGCACAGAAGTGGCTGAAGGCTGTGGAGAAGATCTTCAGGACCATGGAGTGCAGTAATCTCAGAAGGTACGGTTTGGTACTCATATGCTGGAAGGGGAGGCTGAGGCCTGGTAGGACAACAGTCGTCAGAGATTGGAAGCTGCAGGTACTGAGATTACTTGGGCAGTGTTTCAAGCTGAGTTTCTGGAAAAGTATTTTCCGGAAGACATTCGTAGTGTGAAAGAGGTTGAAGTTTTAGAGCTGAAACAGGGTGATAAGACAGTTGCTGAGTATGCCGCTAAGTTTGAGGAGCTGGTTCAGTATTGTGCTCATTACAATACGGAAGAAGCTATGACTTCAAAGTGTTTGAAGTTTGAGAACGGGCTGCGTCCCGAGATCAAATTGGGTATTGATTCAGAAGATAAGGAATTATCCAGAATTGGTAAGCAGAAGCAGGATTTATGAAAATGACAACAGAGCCATAATCGCTCACTACAAGGCTGTGAATGAGAAGAAAGGTAAGCAGAGATTTGGAGGTACTCCTTACAGTGCTCCAGCTAATAAGGGGAAACAGAAAACTGATGGGGGGAAGAAACCAAAGGAGAAAGGAGCAGGTGCTGATACTCTCAAATGCTTCAGATGTGGTGGTGCGGGTCACCGTGCTAATAACTATCCGAATGAGGTGAAGAAGTGTTTCAAGTGTGGGAAGCCTGGTCATGTTATAGCAGATTGCAGAGCCACTATGCCTACTTGTTATAATTGTGGAGAGAAGGGTCACATTAGCACTCACTGTGAGAAGCCGAAGAAGTCTCAGACGTCTCAAACTGGTGGGAAATTGTTTGCCTTGGTGGGAGCCCAATCCACTGATGAGGAGCGTTCTGTCAAAGGTACTTGCTTTATTAATGATATTCCTTTGATTGCTATCATTGACACGGGTGCAACACACTCGTTTATTTCTGTTGATTGTGTGAAGAGATTAGGGATTGTGCCGTCTACTCTAGAGCAGAGGATGATGATTGAGACTCCATCTATTGGTTCCGTGGTTACTTCTTTGGTGTGTTTGAAGTGTCTGCTGACCATGTTTGGTAGAGATTTCAGAGTGGACTTGATTTATTTGCCACTCAGTAATCTCGATGTGATTTTGGGGATGAACTGGTTGGAGTTCAACCGGGTTTATATTGACTGCTTCAGGAAGACGTTACTATTTCTTACTCCAGAAGAGGAAGCATTAGCGAATTCGCTATCTAGCAGGGAGTTGAGGGCATTGTTGGAGGATGAAGCAAAGTTGTTTGCGGTGTTTGCCTCGTTGTCTGTTGAAAGCAAGACTTCATTTAATGAATTACCAGTGGTGAATGAATTTCCTGAAGTGTTTCCAGATGACATCACAGAATTACCTCCGACAAGGGAAGTTGAATTTAATATTGATCTTGTACCGGGTACCAGACCTATCTCTATGGCACCGTACAGGATGTCTGCATCAGAATTGGCAGAGTTGAAATCTCAGGTCAGAGAATTGCTCGATAAGAAGTTTATTAGACCAAGTGTGTCGCTGTGGGGAGCTCCAGTGTTGTTGGTGAAAAAGAAGGATGGTAGTATGCGTATGTACATTGATTACTGTCAGTTGAACAAAGTGACCATTAAGAATAAGTATCCACTTTCGAGGATTGATGACTTAATGGATCAGTTGGTAGGAGTGCGTGTTTATAGCAAAATTGATCTGAGGTCAGGTTACCATCAAATTAGAGTAAAGGAAGGTGATATTCAGAAGACTGCTTTCAGAACTCGCTACAGACATTACGAATATGCAGTGATGCCTTTCGGAGTATCTAATGCGCCGGGGGTGTTTATGGAATACATGAATCATATCTTCAACTCTTATCTGGATCAGTTTATTGTGGTATTTATTGATGACATACTGATTTATTCTAAGTCTGAGGAGGATCATGCAGGACACTTGAGAATTGCATTGCATGTGTTGAAAGATAATAAATTGTTAGCAAAGTTCTCGAAGTGTGAATTCTGGTTGAAGACTGTGAGTTTCTTGGGTCATGTTATTTCCGGTGATGGAATAGCGGTGGATCCATCTAAAGTAAATGCAGTACTTCAATGGGAAGCTCCGAAGACAGCAACGGAGATTAGAAGCTTTTTGGGTTTGGCAGGTTACTATAGAAGATTCATTGAAGGGTTTTCTAAATTGGCATTGCCATTGACTCAGTTAACCAGGAAGAATCAAGCTTTTGTTTGGGATGCTGCCTGTGAGGAAAGTTTTGAGGAACTGAAGAAGAAATTGACTACAGCACCAGTGTTAATTTTACCAAGTCCAAACGATTCTTTCGTAGTGTATTGTGATGCGTCTAAGATGGGATTAGGCGGTGTGTTAATGCAAGATGGCAAGGTAGTGGCTTATGCTTCACGACAATTGAGGGTGCATGAGAGGAACTATCCTACTCATGATCTTGAATTAGCTGCAGTGGTATTCGTGTTAAAAATCTGGAGGCATTATTTGTATGGATCAAGATTCGAAGTATTCAGCGATCACAAGAGTCTGAAGTATCTATTCGACCAGAAGGAATTGAATATGAGGCAGAGAAGATGGTTAGAGTTCTTGAAAGACTATGATTTTAATTTGAGTTACCATCCAGGAAAAGCTAATGTTGTGGCAGATGCTCTGAGTCGGAAGACAATCCACATGTCTGCGTTAATGGTGAAAGAAATGGAATTGATTGAACAGTTCAGAGATTTGAGTATGGTTTGTGAAACTACACCGGAAAGTATTAGACTGGGTATGTTGAAAGTGAATAATGACTTTTTGGATGTAATTAAGGAAAATCAGAAACTTGATGTGAAGCTGGTGGACTTGATGCCTACAGGAGGAGATAATCCTGATAGTGACTTTAAAGTGGATAATGTTGGTGTGTTGAGGTTCCGGGGCAGAATTTGTGTGCCGGATAATGTGGAATTGAAAAAGACAATCTTAGAGGAAAGTCATCGGAGTAGCTTGAGTATTCATCCGGGAGCCACAAAGATGTACCATGATTTGAAGAAGTTGTTTTTGTGGTCTGGTATAAAGAGGGACATAGCTCAGTTTGTTTATGCTTGTTTGACCTGTCAGAAGTTGAAAGTAGAGCACCAGAAGCCGTCGGGATTAATGCAACCGTTGGAAATTCCTGAATGGAAATGGGACAGTATTGCGATGGATTTTGTTACTGTTTTGCCAAATACGGCGAGGGGATTTGATGTTATTTGGGTAGTGGTGGATCAACTTACGAAATCCGCTCATTTTATTCCAATTAACATCAGTTTCCCATTGTCGAAGCTGGTGGAGATTTATATCAGGATAATTGTGAAGTTACATGGTGTTCCATCGAGCATAGTGTCGGATCGAGATCCGAGGTTTACTTCAGAATTTTGGAAGAGCCTGCAGGAAGCCTTGGGTTCTAAGTTGAAGTTGAGCTCGGCTTATCATCCACAGACCGATGGTCAGTCAGAGAGGACTATTCAGTCGTTGGAGGATTTGCTGAGAGCCTGTGTGTTGGAAAAAGGTGGTGCGTGGGATACTCATTTGCCATTGATTGAGTTTACGTATAATAATAGTCACCATTCGAGCATAGGAATGGCAGCTTTCGAAGCTTTGTATGGTAGGAGGTGTAGGACACCTCTGTGTTGGTATGAAACAGGTGAGAATGTGGTACTGGGACCAAAGATTGTGCAACAGACTACGGAGACAATTCAAATGATCCATGAGAAGATGAAGGCGTCTTAGAGTAGACAGAAAAGTTATCATGATAATCGGAGGAAGGAGTTGGAATTCAGTGAGGGTGATCACGTATTCCTGAGAGTTAACCCAGTTACCGGTGTGGGATGTGAATTAAAGTCGAAGAAGTTGGATCCTAAGTTTATTGGACCGTATCAAATCTTGCAGAGGGTTGGTGCAGTTGCTTACAGGGTGGCGTTGCCGCCTGAACTTTCGAACTTGCATGACGTGTTCCACGTGTCATAACTTCGGAAGTATGTTTCAGATCCGTCTCATGTTATTCAGAGGAATGAAGTACAGATCAGAGAGAATCTTACTGTGGAGACGATGCCTTTAAGGATCGAGGATCGCAAGATGAAGCAACTCAGAGGAAAGGAGATACCTCTGGTGAGGGTAGCTTGCGGAGGAGCTGCTGGCGGAAGTGTGACCTGGGAATTGGAGAGCAGAATGCGGGAGTCGTATCCGGAACTGTTCCCATCAGGTACATTTTTTAGGACGAAAATAATTTAAGTGGGGGAGAGTTGTAACTCCCCATTTTTAATTATTTAATCGTCTGGTTTTATTTTAATTGTTTGGCCTTGTTTAGGGGGTGTGTCCTTTAATAGCAATATGAAGTTTATTATTATTATTAATAGTATTATTCCATATTATTATTATTATTATGGTTATTATTATTATTTAGTAAAATAAAATCTGATATAATTAAGTAGATAATGGGATAATAGGATTAATGAGGGCAGTTTGGTAATTAGAGATTAATTAGTGAAAATTGGTAAGGGTTTAGCATAATCAGAATTTTAGAGATAGAAAGAGAAAAGCTAAGGAGAGGAAGAACAAGGGTGTGCTAGGGCTAAGATCTCCATCATATTTTTGTAGAAAATTAATCAAGAATTCGAGGTAAGGGGGGAGAATGGGTTTAATATTGGTGATATGTTCATGATAGGGTAGTGGGGAGTCCTTAACCCCGTAGGAATTCGTATGCAAACTGGTGTGTGATTGATCTGTGTATATGCCTGATGTAATGATGAAATTGTGCATGAATTGATTCGTGTTAACATGATTTTTGTTGTTGTTGCTGTTATCTGAATAACCTTTATTCCATATCTGTTTTTGGACCCAATTTAGGATAACGATTTGGATTCTAAGACCTACAATCCATGTAGTAATGATAGGTGAAGTTGTAATGTGAAATTATAAGTTCTAAAACTGATGTAGAAACAATTTTAGGACTGGTTTGGGAGAATAGAAGAGATATTATGTGACAGAAATTAGACTGATATGAAAATGGGTATTTTTCAAAGCTTCTGTCAATACGCGTACCAAGGAGGGCGATACGCGTATGGCTGGGCGTGCTGTGGGACCGTACGCATAACATACGTGTTAACACGCGTATAGCAAGGATGAGTGTGAGGTAATACGCGTATGAAGAGAGGGATTACGCGTAATAGGAGGGCCGTACGCGTAATGGGTTGGAATTTGGGAAATTCAGTGTGGAAACGTCTATGTCCGTACGCGTACGGCATAAGGAATTACGCGTAAGGACTTGGACAATGTGAGGCAATACACGTATGAAGGGAGGCATTACGCGTATGGGTTGGGCGAGCGAGCTGGCAATACGCGTATGGCACAGGGCAATACGCGTATGGCCAGCGAGTGTGCAGAATTTTACCGTTTTACGATTTCTTTCCCGTGTTCGCATCCGAAGTTGTTTCTTTTGGTTTGAGAGGTTGGGGATAGATGTAAGACCTTGAGAAATGTAGGAGTGGTGATGGAAATAATTAATTTAGTAATTTTTAGAGAAGTAATTAATTAATAGTTAGTTGGTGTTGCGTGAAGTAATCGTTTGGTGTTGGATGTTGATGTGTGATTCAGGTGTGATCAGGAGGATCGTGAACATGTATATATGTTGTTGTACCTGTGTTTTGTATGCATATTGTGTCATGCATTTCATGGTGTTGGTGGGATGAATCATTGCTCAGGAGGAGTGTATGTGATTCATCCGTACTCCGATATGGAGAATGGTGGGGATAGATCATTGCCAAGTAGGGGTGTATGTGATCTATCCGGGTTTAATTGAATGAACCGTGACGTTGGTACCACATGCATTGTGTCTATGTTGAGTCGCATTGCATCATTATTGATATGTGTTATTGTATGGTGATGATTTGTGGACCAGTGGGTCGTAATTTGTATGATTGTGCGTAAATACTACTCTTATCATGTATTTGTTCACCGTTTAATATTGAATGTGATTTCTCACCCCTTTGTTGTTGTTGTTGTGTCTGTGCTTCTTCGGAAGTACAGATAATCCAGGTACTTAGGTTGCTGGAGTTCGTGTTGCTTGTTCGAGCCGTAGGAGTCGCTCTGATACGTAACACAGGATATTATGGTGATTTTAAATCATTTTTTATTTGTTATTCTTTCATTTTGTTACGTATCTGGTTTTTGATTAATTTTATGGTGAACCATGATGTTATGTGGAGTTTTCTTGAAATTGTTGGCATGTGGCCGTGAAATGAATAAATAAATTATTTTCCACTGTTTATTTCATTTAATAAGAGGAGTTTTGATGTTGTTTTTATGAATGTGGCATCCTACTTTATTTTTGGAACAAAAACTATGATTATTTCATAGAATTTTGTGTATTTTTCATAAATGGGAAAGTGGGGTGTTACAACCATACTTGCCACAGTGATGACATTTCCAATTTTGTCTTCTCTGATGTCTATAATGATGTTGAGACATTCTATTTGACATTGTCTGTTTTCTTTTGATCGGATTGAGACTGCACTCTGGATCATTGTAGCCAAGTCCTCTAACATCTCCAGCATTCCTCCCGACTTGAAGAATTTCATCTAGAATACCAGAACTGCTATTGAGCATCCTAACATTTTTTGTCACATTTTCAAGCTTGGACTTGAGCACAACCACTTCCTCCTCAAGATCAAAGATGACATCAAGATGTTTTTCTATTTCAGCCTCAAGAAGCATAATGATCTTGTGTTGTCCTTCTCCTAGTTGGCAGATTTTAGTACATCTCTTATAGACCTCTTTGAAGGATTGAGTAGATCATCATGGGATAGACTTCCAATCTCTGAATCTATATCAGAATCAAACATTCCTGCAAGAACAGAGACTTGTTTAGGTGATTCTCCATCACTTGAAGACTCATCTTCAGACCAGGATGTAATGAGTCCTTTCTTTTCTTTCTTTAGAAAGGTAGGACACTCATACCTGATGTGTCTGTATCCCTCACGCTCATAATATTTGATTCCTTTTATCTTGTCATCATTTTCTTCATGCTTAGAGTTTCTTCTAAAGTCATTTCTTTAAAAGTTTTTGAAAGATTGAGGTTTAGCATTCGATCTTGCTTCCCCCTCTATTTTCTTCATCAATTGCCCATACTGCTTTCCAAGAAGCACAACAGCCTTAGACATTACTTTATTTGAGTTGATCTTTTCTTCATCATGATCTGACACCAAGGCTAAGATTTTCTTTTTCTCAGATTTCTCATTCAATCCCATTTCAAAAGTTTGTAGAGAACCCATGAGCTCATCAACTTTCATAGTAGCTATGTCCTGAGCTTCTTCTATAGCAGTCACCTTCATGTCAAATCTTTTGGGAAGAGACCTTAGAATTTTCTATACCAACTTGGCTTTAGGAATTTTCTCTCCAAGGTCACTAAAAGTGTTAGCGATATCAACAATGTTCATGTGAAAGTCATGTATACTTTCATCTTCTCTCATTCTCAAGTTCTCAAACTTGGTGGTAAGCAACTGAAGTCTTGAAGATTTAACTCGAGAAGTACCTTCATGAGCAGTCTTTAGGATTTCCCACGCGTTCTTTGCAACAGTGCAATTCTTAATGAGTTTGAAGATGTTCTTGTCTACCCCATTGAACAAGGCATTCAAGGCTTTGGAGTTTTCTTGAGCAAGCTTATCATCTTCATCGTCCCAATCTTCTTCAGGTTTCAGCTCCTCAGTGAGCTTCCCATCTTTGTCTTTGATCTTTGGTGGATCCCACCCTTTAACCACAGACTTCCAAGCCTTTCCATCCATAGACTTGATAAACGCTACCATGCGAACTTTCCAATAGTCATAATTGGAACCATCAAGTATTGTTGGTCTATTCAGAATTCCTCCTTCTTTATCCATCTCACCAGAAAGTATCGTCCCTGAATCTCACCCAGATACAGAGCAGGAAGCCTGCTCTGATACCAATTGAAATTCTGGTTAAGCATATCACGAAGATGTCAGACAGGATGTCGTGACACTTGATATCTGCTTCTCACAAGGATCTAAGGAAGAACAAAAGTAAAAGTAAACAGCAGAATGTAAACAACACACATAAATTGTTAACCCAGTTCGGTGATCAACAACACCTACGTCTGGGGGCTACCAAGCCAGGAATGAAATCACTAAGTAGAATTGGTTCTAAGCTAAACTCCAACGTTTACAACTTAGCACTTAGAAACTACCCTTCCTAGATTTCTACCTAAGACACTCCTAGGTATGAGACCCTTCTCAATTCCCTTTCAATCACAGCAATGACTGAAAATATTACAACTCAATAAACAGTCATTCTCAAGTATTCACACAATACACGAGAGGCTCACAAAAGTACAAACCCTAGTACTTCTAAAACAACTGCAATAATCAACCAACAAACTAGGTTAACTCCAACCTATTTATATTGCAAACCACAGCTGGACTTGGGCTTCAAAAGCACAGCAGTTCTCCTCCTCAGAATTTGCGACCTAATCCTTTCTTCAATCCCAAGTTACCAAAAATGTCTCCTTACAAGGAAACCACATATTCCAATTAGAATCAGAATCTCTGGTTCCACAATCTCAGATGCCACCTGGAATCAAGTCATATTCCAATCACACCTGTTACCAAAAACAGTTCTACCAAAACTGTAACAGACAAAGATGTCGAATCCACCTAATAGGACATATTGTCTACATCTTAACCTGCAGTTAGTTCAACATGTTTGGACATCTTCTCCAACATCTTTCAGCTAAGTTAGTTTTACCAAAATTAATGCCAACCTCAAAAGCAGGGACTCAACAAATAACGACTTCAAATGGTACATCATCCCTGAGCTAGGTTTCTCAAATGTGGCTTTTTGTTCCTCCACCACTCTGTTGTTCATCACATAGTAACATAATGGCTTGTCTTCGCCATTTTTCGTCTGGCTGAAAATCTTCGTTGGCTTCAGAAACCTCTGACACTCTATCATATTCTGCGGGTAACACTGACACGATCCCACAGTTGATGATGAAGTCTTCACCATAGGTGTCATCGACCATCTCATCGTCTGACAAAGGGATGTATTCAGGTTCCTCGTCAGATTGGGGAGTGTACTCTGGCTATTACTCCGACTAGGGAGTATATTTTGGTTCTTCCTCGGATTATGGAGTGTATTTTGGCTCTTCCTTTTCAACCAACGGAGCGTACTCCATTTTTTGGTTCGAGACGACCTGTTTTTCTCCTGAAGGCTCAACAGTCATGAGGAGCGTCTGGTTTGCCACGATTATTTCTTTCTCGACTGACCTTCCTCTTAGACCATCTCTCCTCTGCCCAGAGGTCTCGACAGGTTTAGGCTGCAATGTCGAAGCCACCTTTCCAACTTTCTTATTTCTCTGGTACTGCCTCCACTGGGTCCTGGTCATGGGGTTTTTCCCTTTGTAGTTGGGAGACACCACATATCCTTTGGGTTTAGTCCTTTGCTATGGCCTCTTAGCTTCTGCCCCCAAGTCGAGCACTCTCCACTTTGGCCTCTTTCTCCCTTTCTGATTCACTTGTTCCACCCATTTCTCTTGTGGAGTGTTGGACGGGGGAATAAAGTTCTTGGGGCGCGTCTACGGGAACTGCCTCTGAAACTCTTCATTTCGCTGCGGTGCCCCCTTGTTGTCGAACACAAACCTTGGGATGGAGGTACTTTGCCCCTTCAGCGTCTTCTTTCGGCCAGCTTCATATTTCTCAATGACCTTTTTGTCGAAGACGACGTTACATCTTGGACACAACACAGCTTCAGACCCTCTTACTCTGTACTTTTCTTGGAAGTCAACCAATCTTTCTCCGGCGGTAGGATAAACCTCCTTCAATCCATTCCCCACTCTTGAGTCAAAACCCTCAGTGGTTTCAACCATCAGGCACTCCACGGACCTAACAGGTACAAGTCTGTCGAGACCTTCAGTAGCCTCGACCATCATACAGTCAAATGGTTCCACATACAAGGCTTTCTCCACCTTCAACTGATTTGTATCCACCTTCATCTTCGGCTTTTTGCCAAATTGGAGCCGACCCTCTTTCAAAGAGTTTTGCACCAAATCCCTGAAAAGAACACATTGAAAAGTTTTATGACCAAGAAAGTTATGAAATTTACAGAACCTCCTCTTATTCTTTTGCTCTAATGGGGGATTTTTCAAACCATGAGGTACAATAATTTTCCCATCTTTGACTAGCAAATCAAATATTTCGTCACACTTAGTTATGTTAAACATATATGTTTTTGCAACGAATTTATCCATTTTTTTGGTATCAACAGGATTTTTTCCGTTTGATGGTTTTAGTAATTTGCAAGCGTATGGAGGACCTGGTTAGAGCTCAGCCATATTGACCTCACTCTTGTCGATGAGTTCTTCGTCGTCGGAGGAGTATACATCGGCTGCGACGTAGGACACTTTTTCTTTCTTATGGTATTTACCCGTTCTGGCCATTTCAACCATTAACTTTTCGAGTTGTCGAACTCTATCGGCTAATTGGGCCATGTTTCTAAGGTACTAAGTGTCTAACTTTTTCCTAATAGAATAGTCTAGACCACCAACCGCTATTTCGACTAGCTCATGTTTAGGGACTTGAGTAAAGTACTTTGCTTTCAAAAGTCTAAACCTGTTGAAATACTAGTCAATCGACTCGGAGGCTTTTCGTTTCACGCTGGCCAACTCCTTCAAACTTATTTTTGACTACCCCATGTAGAACTGTTCATCGAATAATCTCTCCAAATGCGCCCATGTATAAACGGACTGTGGAGGCAACGTTGTAAACCAAGTGAATGCATTTTTCGTGAGGGAACTTGGGAAGTATTTCATTTTTAAATCCTCGTTATTCGCTATGTCACCAGCTTTCGTTTGGTATCTGACGACGTGTTCGACAGTTGACTCCTCGGTGTCCCCAGCGAACTTGGTAAACTTTGGCACCTTCCATCCCCTTGGCAATTCTGTTTGTAAAACAAAATCTGGCAATGGAGACGAATCGGTTGGCCTTTGCAGGCCAGGATTGACACCATTTCGGACCATGATTCACTCGACAATGTCTTCTAGGTTTTGTTCCCCAACCGCTGCATCTTGTCGAACCTGCCTAACCACCTGGTCGGGGTCTTGGTTCCTATTAACAAGCACGACGGGAGGCTTTTGCGCCACCCCAGGCATTGGCTCGACCACATAGGATTCTTGCTCAACGGTGTCGTCGAACCTCTCTTCATGTCGAACCGGCATCTCTAGTCGAGGTGGGGTCCTCTGTCGATTTTGGGCCCTAGGAGCCCCAAAAAGTCACATATTCTAGTTATTTGAGTTGCCAACTGTTGGTAACTCTAAGTCGAGTCTTGAATTAAAGGCCTTAATATGGTTCACATTTGCTGAGTTAGCATATGGACCATTTCGTGGTTACTCTCGTCCATCTGTTGTCTCATGGCTGCGACAGAACTGGACGTAAAAATTGGGATTTTTGGAGGCAGAAATCCCAGCCCTGTGGTTCGACTAAATTGGTTACCCAACGGTCCCAATCCATGATAAGGCGAAAATGTCGAGGATGAGCCTTCGCCAAACCTCAAACTACTCCCATACAGGCTTGCCATTACTTGTGCAGGCATTCCAAAGTTCCTTTCTCTACCATACATGGGTAATGTGAAACTAGGCATAAATGGCCCTGAAGTTTCATCCACCATCGGTCTTATCCCCTCGGATCTACGCGGTGACGGTGTCAGTCCACTATGAGCGGTCGAATCCACAACCATAGAGTTAGAACCCACGTTGGTGGTTTCTGACACGAGTGTGTTTCCTCCTGAGGAGAACTCCTCATTCAGACTGGTACTCTTTGGTTCTACCATTTTACCAGTATGCAGCAACATAAATCTAACACGACGGGTCCCACCGGGTGTGCCAATTTATTCGCATGTGATTTCCGAAGAACAACCGCTAGCCTCTTGTTAAAGTTTACATGCAGGATCGGCTATAAGAATATTAGACTATGTGTTAAATGTATGCTGACGTTTCAGTTTCCTAGGTTTGGGAAAGGGTAGATGAATAGTTGCGCTTGCATAGTTGTGTTTAATCAATAAAAGGAAAAGTACAGCAAAAGGGAAAAACAAATAAAAGAAAGAAAAACTTGTAAAGTAAATTGTTTAATCAAGAAAATAGGTAGATGCATGCATACATTCTGCAGAGTTGTGACTCGTTTCTCCCACATTGGTACTTTGAGTGTATTCTCCTAATGCAACAAAATGCGACCTCTAAAACTGAAAACGACACTTCCTTAAATAGGAAAAAAAGTGACGATTATTCTTCCGCTCACAGTCCCTGCACTGCCACATGTCCACACACGTCCGTCCACTACCTTGGTAACTCCCCATGCTTTCGTTTGCTACAAAATTGTTCGCTTGAATTAGGATTCCTTCGACTTCGACTAAGATGTCTATCTATCGAGTCTGCTTCAACGCTCTCCCTGACGGGTCGGTTGTCGAGGGTGTTTCGTCATGGTTTTGCTAGATTCGCCGTTGACCATACTTCTGCATCCTTGGTCTAAATTTTCCAGCCAATAGTAACATGAATTTTATGACAACAATTTATAAGGACAAACAAGTGCCAAAATTATTTCAAGCAGTCAAAGATGCAAAAGACAATTGATCAAGATATCTAAAGAGTTATGGTTTAATGATCACCATGGTATCCTCTGATGATGGTGTTCGACTTTAAAGTATCTCAAGCCTCATCTTCAAGAAGAGTGAAGTGAAGTGCTTATGTGATTGGTTTATCGAGCAAGAGACTTGAAGCTTCAAATTGTGGAAGTGAGAAAGCTCACCTATTTGTCTATGAGTGGTTAGTGTTTTGTAAAACAAAAGAGTTATTTCATAAATTTATATGGTTAAATAAAACACTCACTAAAACTCTTTTTGAAGCCTCTATTTCTCAAATAAAATAACCTAAAATTGTTTTTGAGCCTAGCCAGATGAGTTAGAAACTGTCAGAATGATTAAGACGTGTTTTTGAACTGCCTAATTGATCATACCATATACATAATAGACTAGATAAGAGAAAAATGAGTCTATAATCTATTGTGACACTGTCTTAACATTGGGAAACAACTCTTTATCTAATCTTTCCAAAATGGACAAAAATAATCGATTATTTATGTAATCTAATTGACTAGATTAAAGACCCAATCGATTGGACTATTCATTTTTTCCATGGATAATTTCCTTTTTTAAACCATCCTTTGCGCTATAAATAGAGGCCTTCACTTTCCTTTTTCACATTGAGAAACATGAGATATCTCACCTTCCCCCTTTATCTCTTTATCTATCTAAAATATCTTCTTTCTTTCACATAAATTTGGCCATAGCGCTTTGAGAAAGATTCTAGTGTTTAAGTAAGGAAGTTGTTTTAGAAAGGGTAATCTGAAGGTGAGAAAACACACAAGAAGGGGGGTTGAATTGTGTGTGGCAAGAATGCAGATCTATTTTTCGTTTCTTTTGTATTTAGAAGAGAGATATGATTCTGAATAGACATTCAGAACCAGATATAAAACGCAGCGGAACTGAAGCCAAACACAAAGTAAACAGCACAAGAAACACAACAGATTTGTACTAGTTCCTCTCCCAACTAAGAGTACTCCAGTCCCCTTGCTTAGCAAGATATTTTTACTATAATCAATGCTTGAATACACTTTCTTATGTATTTAAACATAAGACTTTTACAACACTGACTTACAGTCTGTAACTTTACTGTTTAACCAGATCCTAATTAAACCTTTCTTTTTCTTAGAGCTCGTGTCTAAGACTTCACCTGCTCAATCAGCTCTTGATCGAGACTTCTCTTGCTTAGAACACCTGCCTAAGACTTCACCTTGCTTAGAGCTCGTGTCTAAGACTTTACCTTGCGTAACCAGCTTCTGATTAAGACCTTTCTTTGCTTAGAGCACATGTCTAAGACTTCTTTACTCAGACCTCCTGTCCAAGACTTTGCCTTTGCTTATAGCACATGTCTAAGACTTCTTTGCCCAGACCTCTTGTCCAAGACTTTGCCTTTTCTTAGAGCACATGTATAAGACTTCTTTGCTTAGACCTCCTGACCAAAACTTTGTCTTTGCTTAGAGAACATGTCTAAGACTTTTTTGCTTAGACCTCTTGTCCAAGACTTTGCCTTTGCTGCAAGCATATGTCTAAGACTTCTTTGCTCAGACCTCATGTCCAAGACTTTACCTTTGCTTAGAGCACATGTCTAAGACTTCTTTGCTCAGACCTCTTGTCCAAGACTTTGCCTTTGCTTAGAAACATCATATTCAAAAGAAAGGGGAACAAGGTGTATCAGATTCTGAATCAGAGACATAGAGTAATGATCCTCACAAAGATCTTAAGTACTTAAAGATTTCCTGGATATTGATTTTTGTTATTTCTTCTATCAGATAGAGGTGTAGAACACCTCTATCCTCTTGTGTATACCGGTCATTTCTTGTTTTTCTTGTTCACACTTTTAGTATAACTTCTGACTTCTTAAATAGTAGATTTCTGGGAACTAGCCATTGAAGGGATGAATGATCGGAATGTACTTTGATCTCTTTTAAGGTACAAGAGGTGTTTGAGAAAAGATACACTCACGATCTTGATCTATAGTGTAACTTAATTAACCACTGAGTCTTCAGAAGAATTCTGTACTTATAGAGTCGTTGGGAAAGGTTATCCATAAAGCATGTCAATACTTCTTGAGCCTTGTGATTTTAGACTTTAGCTGCATAACTGTTTTGACATAGTGGTACTCTTTCTTTGGTATGGATAATCATGAGCTTTGTCATAGACTCTGAACGCCTTATCAGAGGCTATTTTCGATTCTGAGAGTAGAACTAACGAGATGCTTCTTCATATGCCGAGATAATCAGCATCATAATCCATTCTAGAATATAGCTTGCCAATATGTTCTTCTTTACAACAGCCATTCCTCCTTAACAGATCCTAAGCAAGATTCTTTAAGCATAATTACCTACATATATAAACACACATTAAATAACACCATTGTTCTTTCAATACTGTTGTTATCATTAAAACCTAAGTGGAACATATCAAGAGCAAATCTTGCTCTAATATTCTCCACCTTTTTGATGATGACAAACAAAAGTATTTAAAGAACAATGTTTTGGGTTATTTTAAGTTTTCTTAGATACCATCTGAGCAAGAGGTGTGAAAGCTCCCCCTGTTTTCCGATTCTAAGAAATATTAAAATATTTTTAGTTTTCTTAGCAACAGTGGGGTACGAGGTTTGTAAGCTCCCCCTAAGTCTAGTATTCCAAAGTTAAGTTCTAAGAACTTATCCTAAGTTCCATTTTTCAAGAAAACTGTAATTTTAAATTTCTTAACACCACCAAAAAAGAGGAAGTTTGTAAACTCCCCCTTAGATTAATGTAAGAAGAGCTAAAATTATTTACCTGGGCAATATAACAAAAAATAAAAAGGACAAAAGCATTTTAAATACTTCAATATTTCTCCCCCTTTTGTCACATAAAAAAGGGTAAAGTACTACGAAAGGCATAGATGCAGTCAGAGCTGCCTAGATGGTCAAAGATACTTTATAGGGCTTATAGAAGTCAGAAGAGTTTTCCAAGAGGGTCAAGGATGGTTGGTATAGGAAGGTACTTGACTGATTACTTAAAACACACTATAAAAGTAGATCAATTTTTTGAGATCTTAAGTGTTCATCTAGTTCATCAGAAATACTTCAAGTAAGAGTTAGCTATGAATAGAAAATCTCATAGCTACATGCCTCTCAGAAATGAGCAGCATGGTTATGCAGGAGAAAAGAATTTACTGAAGAAGGTTGAAATAACAAAAGACAGAAGTTTGACCACAAGAGAACATTTTACACAACATCTTGCAGATACAACAAAGGAAAGTCAGAAACTAAAGGAAGAGAAGCGTATTCAAACCAGATTGGCTACCTACATAAATTAAATTTTAGAATCAAAAGAGCACAAGAATGCTTCTGAAGATTCCTCAGCTGAAGATGAGGAAGCAGATCAATACTGAAGAGAATACTTAACCAACACAGAGAGAAATGACTGAAGCAATAAAAAAAGGATAATAATAGACAAGTTTATTGTACTATCAAGTCTCTACAAATGTAATCTATTTAATGAAATTTTTCCCTTGAATCAGTTCAAAACCTAATTTCGCTAGTAAGAGCAAATCTCATAGCACTTTCAGAGATATTAAAGAAACATAACAAACATATATAGAATATTCATAAGAGCACAAACATAGAAATTCATAGTTTTAGCATGATAATCAGTAAATTTTAAACACTGAATCAATCCAAATAACAAGATTTAACAACAATTATAGAAAGCATATAAGCAGGTTCTAAATCCTAGGCCTAAGGTTTCTTCAATAATTCCATGATTGCCTTTAGGTTAGAACCAAATTCTTCTTGCTTCTCAACCACAACTTTGAATTTAGTATCCATTGAGAGTTGATTGCTAGTCATATGTTTTCTCATATTCTCTTGACGTTTAGAAACTGTAATTAATTTATCTTCAAGACTCTGTAGTTGCTTTTGACTAGACATACCAACTTCTTTAGTAGAGAAATCTCTTAGTTCTTCAATGATCAGATTGACAGTTCTTCTGAATCCTTCCCATTTGCCATTGAAAGCAATAGAGTCAGTGGATGAAACTCCTTCTTCCATAACCTATTTTGCCTCATCAAATAGTCTAGTCTTGAACACTTCTAACCGAGAAAGTACACGATTGGGCAGTGGTTGGTGATTGGTCATATGTTCAAATGTGGTTTTCTGGTTTTCAGGAATATATTCATCTGTGGTATCATTTTCTAGAGCGCGAGTCGATGGAGATTTGTGTTGATAAGATATTTGGTGGATTTGAGGTGAGACAATAGTTTGGTCATTGTTTTCAGTAGGTTGTTTAGATACAGCATGTTCAGGGATATCAGAGGGAAGGTCCTGGACATGATGATCTGAGATGGTTTTTGTAACCCCCCAGTTTTTGTTAGATTTATTTAATCGAGTCGATTTAATTATTTTCGTTTTTATATTATTTTATTCTTGACTTTTATTTGACAATATATTATTTTTCATCGTTATTATGTTTTATCGCGTTTTGAGAGCGTTTGCGAGATATTTGAGCTAAGGGGTAAAATAGTCTTTTTAGGGGTTTAGATATTTGTTATTATAAGAAAGAAAAAGAGAGAAAAGAAAGGGAAAGGAAAGAAAGAGAGAAAGAAGGAAAAGGAGAGGAAAGAAATGAAAAAGAGGAAAAGAGGTGGAAATCGACATAGCTCCGTTTCAAGCACGATTAATCGGGTAAGGGTGAGAAGTTTCGATTATATCTTGCTTGTATATGTATATGTATGTATTTGTTTGAATGTTTGGTTGAAAAATATATGTTTTCCATTTGGTTGAATTTGTGAACAATTGATTGGAATCGATGTTTTCACGGGTGAAACTCGATATAAACTGCGTAGAATACTTGTTGATTATGTTGGAACATGTTTTGGTTGTTCTGGTATGAATTGGAAGGGTTTGGGTGGAAGAAATCGTGGATTTTAGCCCCAAATGACCTATATTGACGCTGCTGCGAATTCTGGGTTTCGCGGGTTCGCCTAGCTAACCACAAGACCGGGCGAAGGTTCGCCTAGGGAACTTTATGTTGGTTTTTTTCTGCCACGGTTCGCTAGGGTTCGCCTAGCGAATACTGGAGCAAATGTGACATTTTTCTATTTTGTTTTCTTCATAACTTTTGAACCATAATTCCGTTTTGGTCGCCATTCGAAGCGTTGGAAAGCTAATAAAATATTCTTTCTATTAAAAATGGTTTAGAGGGCAGTAGATGATTTATTTAAGTCATGGTTTTGTAAAAGTGTTGGGTTGTCGGGTTTTTATCGCGCTAACTGCGTGCGGTCAGTGTTTTACCGTGTGTTGTTCTATTGTTCTATAACGTGGATCTTTTATGTGGTTTATATGATGTTGAAGCATGTGATAATTTGTCGTGGTTTCTTGTGGCCTAATGGCAAAATACTTTGTTGAATTGAATTACAAATGTATGTTATTATTAATGTTGTTGTGGGTAGCCTTCGTGGCGTGAATCCTAGTGTTGTGAGTATCATTGTATGATTGTAGGATTGTTGTGGTTGATGGTGAGTAATTCTTGATGTGAATTGATATGAGTGTATATGCTAAAATGCTAATTTTTTTGGTTTGTGGATTATGATGAAATGCATTGTTTATGTGAAATTCAATGTGTGTTATTTGGTGGCCTAAGGGCAAGTAAATGCATTGTGTTGTGTTTGATTGTATATGCATGATTATGGATGTTGGAATGGTTCACATGGTTGTATATGTGTATGCATATGATTTTAATTAGTCTTTGTATGCCAAGCATCATGATATGCATTCTTGTGATGTCGTGTGCCCTAGTGGGTGTGATCGACGAAACGATTCCCGAGGGAATCTGCTATAACGGTCGTGAGCTTTATACAAAGAGGACCGAAAGCGACGTTATTGATGATCACGAGCCTTATACAAAGAGGACCGAAAGCGATCGGATCGTGAGCCTTATACAAAGAGGACCGAAAGCGATCCATAAACGTCGTGAGCCTTATACCAAGAGGACCGAAAGCGACGGGGAACATCGTTTGCCTGACGGGGAGTTACACTAAGTAACAAGCGATGATTCCAATAATTCCTGAGTGAATTAATGATGAGAATGATGGATGGATGGTACCGCATTGCATTGTATAGAGTCGTTGAGTCCGTCTCTGTGCATTTGCATAAATCATGAATGGATTGATTATGTGTGAAAAATCATGAATGGATTGATTATGTGTGGGAGATTGTGAATTGATTGATTATATGTTGAGCTTGTGATAGCATTGGTGATTTGATATGCATTTGTGATAAACGCATTGGTTATGGATGATATGTTTTATGTATAGACATATGTTATGTGATGTGGTGGTGTGTTTCCATATGTCATAACTTTGGTATGCCTTATGTGTGAATATGTGATCATGTTGGTATAATTGATATATGCTATGTGGTTGGATTATTAGGAATATGTTATGTATCTGTTGGCATGCTATATGTGTTAGTATGTGATGCTTGTGGTGAGAATAATTATGCATGTGAATTTATATGTGTTGCATATTATTATGCAATCTTGATTTAGTTGTTATTTCTCACCCTTCTGCTGTGGTTTGTTGCTCTATGAGGCAATTGCATATTAGTATCTTGGAGGCTTTTGTGAAGATTAGTTCTCCATCCTTTTGTCGGTCTGTCTGCTCTGATACGTAACACGGGAGTCGGGGAATGCTTTTGTTATATGTATATCTTTGTTGGATCTATTTTGTGTTACCTTTGTATGTATATTTTGATATTATAAAACAATTTATTTTGCAAAACAAGTCAGTTATGGATCTTTCCGCTTTATTCCATAATTGAACCTTCCTTTTGTTGGAAAAAGTTTCCCTTTTATGTTTATTCCATTTTGTGTTATGTATCAAATGTATGAGCAGGGATTGTATTTTCTTTCTTTAAATGTGGCATCCTTGTTTCTGTCTAAGGATAAAATTTTTATTTACTCTGATTTATTTATGTATTATTTATTCGCGATGGGAATTGGGGTGTTACATTAGTGGTATCAGAGGAGGTCGGTCCGTCCGGCCAAGTTGTTGAGTTAGTTGGTGTGACAGTTGAATACTGTCGATGTTGTTTGTTCCTTAGTATGTGATATGTGTCTGAAATAGTGTCAGTACTTTCTGTTTTTCTAATCCTTTGTCTTCAGGATTTAGAATGAGATAAGTGGGGGAGAAGCTGATGCTTCTCCAAGTTGCTTCAGTTGTGGAGCGTTGGTTGCAAGAGTGTAAGTGTTGTTTGGACAGTGTTGTTCCCGATTTCGGAGGGAATGCGGAGGTAAGGTTTATGTCAACTAAGGATTTGTGCTTTAGGTAGTTTTGTGCACAAGATGCAAGAAATGCTATTATAGTTTGGTAAAGACGGTTTGTGCCCCTTCATGATTGTCGGTTGTCTATTGACAAATTGAGGAACTGATCACCCTTAATCTCTTGTTGATAGTAAACGAAATTATGTTGGATGGAGTAGACGTGTCTTTCCGGCTTTGATAGTGTATGCAATGAATTGTTTGGAATTAAGAAAATGATTACGGATTGTTTTGATGAGTCGATGAAGATTCTTATAATGGAAGATGAGACGGATTAGAGGTTTTGGTATGTTGGTCCAGTTGGGAAGTCATTCAGAGGGAACGATTGGGTATCATTAATGGTTGTTCTCAAAGAGTAGAGTGTGAACTCAAATTTGACGAAGGTAAGGATTTGAGGTTTGGATCTGCTAAGTAAGTAGAAGAACTTTTAGGAAGTGAAACTCAGATGTTGGTCATGTTTATGATGATAGTGTTCTGGAAATTGGCAGGAAGCCACGGTGATGGGCCGTCAGTTGTGCATGGTTTTCAGATGTGTTTTTGGATGAAACATTAGTGTGTCGACTTGAAGAGGTCCAACATGGTTGGTAAGGAAAAGGATGATAGCATGAGGTTGCATGTTAATCAGTGAGTAGTATGGAAACTTGCGGTGGTGTTCTGGATAGCTTGAGTTATGAATTGTGACGAATTGCGAACGATTTGAAGTTCCTGGATGGTATTACTTTTGTTATGGGTTGAGATCTCGTGTCAACAGAAACCTTGAGTGAGTTGGAACCCCGTAAGAAGAATTGATATGGAATATGGTAACTAGAGATTGTTAAGCTATTTTGGATAAATTATTTCGAGCTCAGAATGAATTTTGAAAGTTGTATATGTTATGATTATGGAGTATATGAATTGTATCTTCCATACTTGTTTGGATAAGTTTATAGTGATGTTTATTGGATGATATTCTGATTTATTTTAAATCAAAGGATGAGTATGTAGTGTATTTGAGGATTGAGTTACAAGGGTTGGAAGAGAGGGAGCCTTCTACTAAATTATCGAAGTGAGAATTTTGATTGAAAGAGGTTAGTTTTCTTGGTTGTGTATCTATCCAAAATAGATGCAGTTCTACATTGAGAGACTCCAAAGTCGGTTAAGGAGATTAGAAACTTTTGGACTTAGTTGGTGGTTACTGCATGTTGTGGAAGACTTTGCTAAGTTCGTACTTCTGTTATCTCAGTTGACTTGCAAAGGGTGAGTCGTTTGTTTTGGATGTTCGTTGTGAGTAAGTTTTGGAGAGCTGAAGTAGAAGTCGTCTACGGCTCCAGTTTTGATTCTGTGTGATCCTAAAAAATTATTTGTGAGGTATTGTGATGTGTCTTTGATGAGTTTAGTCAGTGTGTTAATGCAAGAGGGTAAAGTCGTAGCTTATGCTTTACCACAATTGAGGATTCATGAATTCAAGGTGGCTGCGGTTACTTTTGTGTTGAGAATCTGGAGGTATTATTTTGACGGTTTTAGGTTCAAGTTGTTTGGATGGAGAAAATGATGGTTTTGGATGAGTAACAGCGCTGCTGGGATTCTGAGTTTTCCATGGTTCGCCTAGTGAACCCGGCAGCGAAGGTCAGTGAATGTTTGTCAACGACGTTCGCCTAGCAAATTTTAGGTCGTTTCAGTTCTGTTTTGTGTTTTGATCTCGCTGGGAGCTTCGCCTAGCGAAGGCGGAAGCGAACGCTCGCTAGGGGTTCGCCTAGCGAACATGGCAGTTTGTCCCGTTTTGTTTCCTTAATAACTTTTGATTTGTAACTAGGATTGAGGCACGGTCGAATGGTTGGAATTCCTGATTAGTTATGACCTTGGCTCGAATTATTCTATTGGTAAAGTTAATGTCGTGCCTGATGAGTTAAGTCGAAAGCTTTTATGCATGTCTATTTTGATGGTCAGAGAATTAGAATTATTTGAGCAGTTCTGAGACTTGGGTCTAGTGTGTAAGCTAACACAACAGAGTGTGAGGTTGGGTATATTAATAGTGAACAGTGATTTTTGGTGAAAATGAGAAACAGTTAGACTTTGGATATGAAATTGGTGGATTTGATTGTTGCGAGTAATCAAAGTGCGCAGCGAAAGCGTGATGTGGCACAATTCGTATATGCGTGTGTGACTTGTAAGAGTTCATAGGTTGAACATTGGAAACATGTAAGAATGATGAGACCATTGGACATTTCAGAATGGAAGTGTTAGGTGAAAAGTTTAAATATTATTCATGGGCTACTATGTAGATGGATGATTTGGTTATATGTTCGATTGGTGAATCGTAGCATTGTTGTAATGATGTTGTGTGACAAGGCTGTTGGTATTGTGGTTATGTAGAGGTTGTTGAAATGATGTTGGGTCGTGGAACTTGTGTTCTTGTTTGTGTTGTTGCCTCGTTCCTATTGTGTTGGGTCGAGTGCGAGTAGCTAATTCCTGTGTGGGGAATTAGGGGAGTGTTACCTAGGGTGAGGGTAACGATCTTGTTGTGTATCGGTTCAAGAGTGAACCTGTGTGTTCGTAATTTGGGTTTTCTTTGAGTTGTGAGTTGGTCGTCAAGTGCATTGTATGGGCTTTGCATCTTGTCGTTGTAGTTGTCGTCGTTGTTGTGTTGTTATTGTAGCTGCTGTTAGCAAGGTGGTTTGTCAGTTTGTGTTATTCGTGGTGTGCCTTTTGTTGGCATGATAGTTTGTTAGTCGGATGCGAGAGTCGTATCCGGAGTTGTTCGTATCAGTTATATTTTCGAGGACGAAAATTTCTAAGTGGGGGAGAATTGTAACGCCCTGGTTTTTGTTAGATTTATTTAATCGAGTCGATTTAATTATTTTCGTTTTTATATTATTTTATTCTTGACTTTTATTTGACAATATATTATTTTTCATCGTTATTATGTTTTATCGCGTTTTGAGAGCGTTTACGAGATATTTGAGCTGAGGGGGTAAAATAGTCTTTTTAGGGGTTTAGATATTTGTTATTATAAGAAAGAAAAAGAGAGAAAAGAAAGGGAAAGGAAACAAAGTTAGAAAGAAGGAAAAGGAGAGGAAAGAAATGGAGAAGAGGAAAAGAGGTGGAAATCGACATAGCTCCGTTTCAAGCATGATTAATCGGGTAAGGGTGAGAAGTTTCGATTATATATTGCTTGTATATGTATATGTATGTATTTGTTTGAATGTTTGGTTGAAAAATATATGTTTTCCATTTGGTTGAATTTGTGAACAATTGATTGGAATCGATGTTTTCACGGGTGAAACTCGATATAAACTGCATAGAATACTTGTTGATTATGTTGGAACATGTTTTGGTTGTTCTGGTATGAATTGGAAGGGTTTGGGTGGAAGAAATCATGGATTTTTGCCCCAAATGACCTATAATGACGCTTCTGCGAACTCTGGGTTTCGCCGGTTCGCCTTGTGAACCACAGCGAAGGACCGAACGAAGGTTCGCCTAGCGAACTTTATGTTGGTTTTTTTTTGCCACGGTTCGCTAGGGTTCGCCTAGCGAATACTGGAGCGAACGTGACATTTTTCTATTTTGTTTTCTTCATAACTTTTGAACTATAAGTCCGTTTTGGTCGCCGTTCAAAGCGTTGGAAAGCTAATAAAATATTATTTCTATTAAAAATGGTTTAGGGGGCAGTAGATGATTTATTTAAGTCGTGGTTTTGTAAAAGTGTTGGGTTGTCGAGTTTTTATCGCGCTAAATGCGTGCGGTCGGTGTTTTACCGTGTGTTATGCTATTGTTCTATAACGTGGATCTTTTATGTGGTTTATATGATGTTGAAGCATGTGATCATTTTTCGTGGTTGCTTGTGGCCTAATGGTAAAATACTTTGTTGAATTGAATTACAAGTGTATGTTATTATGAATGTTGTTGTGGGTAGCCTTCGTGGCGTGAATCCTAGTGTTGTGAGTATCATTGTATGATTATAGGATTGTTGTGGTTGATGGTGAGTAATTCTTGATGTGAATTGATATGAGTGTATATGCTAAAATGCTAATTGTTTTGGTTTGTGGATTATGATGAAATGCATTATTTATATGAAATTCAATGTGTGTTATTTGGTGGCCTAAGGGCAAGTAAATGCATTGTGTTGTGTTTGATTGTATATGCATGATTATGGATGTTGGAATGGTTCACATGGTTGTATATGTGTATGCATTTGATTTTCATGAGTCTTTGTATGCCAAGCATCATGATATCCATTCTTGTGATGTCGTGTGCCCTAGTGGGTGTGAGCGACGAAACGATTCCCGAGGGAATCTGCTATAACGGTCGTGAGCCTTATACAAAGAGGACCGAAAGCGATGTTATAGACGATCGTGAGCCTTATACAAAGAGGACCGAAAGCGATCGGATTGTGAGCCTTATACAAAGAGGACCGAAAGCAATCCATAAACGTCGTGAGCCTTATACCAAGAGGACCGAAATCGACGGGGAACATTGTTTGCCCGATGGGGAGTTACACTAAGTAACAAGCGATGATTCCAATAATTCCTGAGTGAATTAATGATGAGAATGATGGATGGATGATACCGCATTGCATTGCATAGAGTCGTTGTGTCGGTCTATGTGCATTTGCATAAATCATGAATGGATTGATTATGTGTGAAAAATCATGAATGGATTGATTATGTGTGGGAGATTTTGAATTGATTGATTATGTGTTAAGCTTGTGATAGCATTGGTAATTTGATATGCATTTGTGATAAACACATTGGTTATGGATGATATGTTTTATGTATAGACATATGCTATGTGATGTGGTGGTGTGTTTCCATATGTCATAACTTTGGTATGCCTTATGTGTGAATATGTGATCATGTTGGTATAATTGATATATGCTATGTGGTTGGATTATTAGGAATATGTTATGTATCTGTTGGCATGCTATATGTGTTAGTATGTGATGCTTGTGGTGAGAATAATTATGCATGTGAATTTATATGTGTTGCATATTATTATGCAATCTTGATTTAGTTGTTATTTCTCACCCTTCTGCTGTGGTTTGTTGCTCTATGAGGCAATTGCAGATTAGTATCTTGGAGGCTTTTGTGAAGATTAGTTCTCCATCCTTTTGTCGGTCTGTCTGCTCTGATACGTAACACGGGAGTCGGGGAACGCTTTTGTTATATGTATATCTTTGTTGGATCTATTTTGTATTACATTTGTATGTATATTTTGATATTATAAAAAAAATTATTTTGTAAAACAAGTCAGTTATGGATATTTTTGCTTTATTCCATAATTGAACCTTCCTTTTGTTGGAAAAGGTTTCCCTTTTATGTTTATTCCATTTTGTGTTATGTATCAAATGTATGAGCAGGGATTGTATTTTCTTTCTTTAAATGTGGCATCCTTGCTTCTGTCTAAGGATAAAAATTTTATTTACTCTGATATATTTATGTATTATTTAGTCGCGATGGGAATTGGGGTATTACATTAGTGGTATCAGAGCAGGTCGGTCCGTCCGGCCAACTTGTTGAGTCAGTTGGTGTGACAATTGAATACTGTCGATGTTGTTTATTCCTTAGTATGTGATATGTGTCTGAAACAGTGTCAGTACTTTCTGGTTTTCTAATCCTTTGTCTTCAGGATTTAGAATGATATTAGTGGGGGAGAAGCTGGTGCTTCTCCAAGTTGCTTCAGTTGTGGAGCGTTGGTTGCAAGAGTGTAAGTGTTGTTTGGACAGTGTTGTTCCCGATTCCGGAGGGAATGCGGAGGTAAGGTTTATGTCAACTAAGGATTTGTGCCTTAGGTAATTTTATGCACAAGATGAAAGAAATGCTATTATAGTTTGGTAAAGACGGTTTGTACCCCATCATGATTGTCGGCTGTCTATTGACAAATTAAGGAACTGATCACCCTTAATCTCTTGTTGATAGTAGAAGAAATTATGTTGGATGGAGTAGACGTGTCTTTCCGACTTTGATAGTGTATGCAATGAATTGTTTGGAATTAAGAAAATGATTATGGATTATTTTGATGAGTCGATGAAGATTCTTATATCGGAAGATGAGACGGATTAGAGGTTTTGGTATGTGGGTCCAGTTGGGAAGTCATTGAGAGGGAACGATTGGGTATCATTAATGGTTGTTCTCAGAGAGTAGAGTGTGAACTCAAATTTGACGAAGGTAAGGATTTGAGGTTTGGATCTGCTAAGTAAGTAGAAGAACTTTTAGGAAGTGAAACTCAGATGTTGGTCATGTTTGTGATGAAAGTGTTCTGAAAATTGGCAGGAAGCCACAGTGATGGGCCGTCAATTGTGCATGGTTTTCAGATGTGTTTTTGGATGAAACATTAGTGTGTCGACTTGAAGAGGTCTAGCATGGTTGGTAAGGAAAAGGATGATAGCACGAGGTTGCGTGTTAATCAGTGAGTAGTATGGAATCTTGCGGTGGTGTTCTGGATATCTTGAGTTATGAATTGTGATGAATTGCGAACGATTTGAAGTTCCTTGATGGTATTACTTTTGTTATGGGTTGAGATCTCGTGTCAACAGAAACCTTGAGTGACTTGGAACCCCGTAAGAATAATTGATATGGAATGTGGTAACCAGAGATTGTTAAGCTATTTTGGATAAATTGTTTTGAGCTCAGAATGAATTTTGAAGGTTGTATATGTTATGATTGTGGAGTATATGAATCGTATCTTCCATACTTGTTTGGATAAGTTTATAGTGATGTTTATTGGATGATATTCTGATTTATTTTAAATCCAAGGATGAGTATGTAGTGTATTTGAGGATTGAGTTACAAGGGTTGGAAGAGAGGGATCCTTCTACTAAATTATCGAAGTGAGAATTTTGATTGAAAGAGGTTAGTTTTCTTGGTTGTGTATCTATCCAAAATAGATGCAGTTCTACATTGAGAGACTCCAAAGTCAGTTAAGGAGATTAGAAACTTTTGGACTTAGTTGGTGGTTACTGTATGTTGTGGAAGACTTTGCTAAGTTCGTACTTCTGTTATCTCAGTTGACTTGCAAAGGGTGAGTCGTTTGTTTTGAATGTTTGTTGTGAGTAAGTTTTGGAGAGCTGAAGTGGAAGTTGTCTACGGCTCCAGTTTTGATTCTGTGTGATCCTAATAAACTGTTTGTGAGGTATTGTGATGTGTCTTTGATGAGTTTAGTCAGTGTGTTAATGCAAGAGGGTAAAGTCGTAGCTTATGCTTTACGACAATTGAGGATTCATGATTTCAAGGTGGCTGCGGTTACTTTTGTGTTGAGAATCTGGAGGTATTATTTTGAGGTTTTTAGGTTCAAGGTGTTTGGATGGAGAAAATGATGGTTTTGGATGAGTAACAGTGCTGCTGGAATTCTGAGTTTTCCATGGTTCGCCTAGCGAACCCGGCAGCGAAGGTCAGCGAATGTTCGCCAACGACGTTCGCCTATCGAACTTTAGGTCATTTCAGTTCGGTTTTGTGTTTTGATCTCACTGGGAGCTTCGCCTAGCGAACGCGGAAGCGAACGCTCGCTAGGGGTTCGCCTAGCGAACATGGCAGTTTGTCCTGTTTTGTTTCCTTAGTAACTTTTGATTTGTAACTCAGATTGAGGCACAGTCGGATGGTTGGAATTCCTGATTAGTTATGACCTTGGCTCGAATTATTCTATTGGTAAAGTTAATGTCGTGCCTGATGAGTTAAGTCGAAAGCTTTTATGCATGTCTATTTTGATGGTCAGAGAATTAGAATTATTTGAGCAGTTCTGAGACTTGGGTCTGGTGTGTAAGCTAACACAGCAGAGTGTGAGGTTGAGTATATTAACAGTGAACAGTGATTTTTGGTGAATATGAGAAAGAGTTAGACTTTGGATATGAAATTGGTGGATTTGATTGTTGCGAGTAATCAGAGTGCGCAGCGGAACCGTGATGTGGCACAATTCGTATATGCGTGTGTGACTTGTAAGAGTTCATAGGTTGAACATTGGAAACATGTAAGAATGATGAGACCATTGGACGTTTCAGAATGGAAGTGTTAGGTGAAAGGTTTAAATATTATTCATGGGCTACTATGTAGATGGATGTTTTGGTTATAAGTTCGATTGGTGAATCGTAGCATTGTTGTAATGATGTTGTGTGACAAGGCTGTTGGTATTGTGGTTATGTAGAGGTTGTTGAAACGATGTTGGGTCGTGGAACTTGTGTTCTTGTTTGTGTTGTTGCCTCGTTCCTATCGTGTTAGGTCGAGTGCGAGTAGCTAATTCCTGTGTGGGGAATTAGGGGAGTGTTACCTAGGGTGAGGGTAACGATCTTGTTGTGTATCGGTTCAAGAGTGAACCTGTGTGTTCGTAATTTGGGTTTTCTTTGAGTTGTGAGTTGGTCGTCAAGTGCATTGTATGGGCTTTGCATCTTGTCGTTGTAGTTGTCGTCGTTGTTGTGTTGTTGTTGTAGCTGCTGTTAGCAAGGTGGTTTGTCAGTTTGTGTTATTCGTGGTGTGCCTTTTGTTGGCATGATAGTTTATTAGTCGGATGCGAGAGTCGTATCCGGAGTTGTTCGTATTAGTTATATTTTCGAGGACGAAAATTTCTAAGTGGGGGAGAATTGTAATGCCCCGGTTTTTGTTAGATTTATTTAATCGAGTCGATTTAATTATTTTCGTTTTTATATTATTTTATTCTTGACTTTTATTTGACAATATATTATTTTTCATCGTTATTATGTTTTATCGCGTTTTGAGAGCGTTTGCGAGATATTTGAGCTGAGGGGGAAAATAGTCTTTTTAGGGGTTTAGATATTTGTTATTATAAGAAAGAAAAAGAGAGAAAAGAAAGGGAAAGGAAAGAAAGTGAGAAAGAAGGAAAAGGAGAGGAAAGAAATGGAGAAGAGGAAAAGAGGTGGAAATTGACATAGCTCCGTTTCAAGCACGAATAATCGGGTAAGGGTGAGAAGTTTCGTTATATATTGCTTGTATATGTATATGTATGTATTTGTTTGAATGTTTGGTTGAAAAATATATGTTTTCCATTTGGTTGAATTTGTGAACAATTGATTGGAATCGATGTTTTCACGGGTGAAACTCGATATAAGCTGTATAGAATACTTGTTGATTATGTTGGAACATGTTTTGGTTGTTCTGGTATGAATTGGAAGGGTTTGGGTGGAAGAAATCATGGATTTTGGCCCCAAATGACCTATAATGACGCTGCTGCGAATTCTGGGTTTCGCGGGTTCGCCTAGCGAACCACAGCGAAGGACCGAGCGAAGGTTCTCCTAGAGAACTTTATGTTGGTTTTTTTTCTGCCACGGTTCGCTAGGGTTCACCTAGCGAATACTGGAGCGAACGTGACATTTTTCTATTTTGTTTTCTTCATAACTTTTGAACCGTAAGTCCGTTTTGGTCGCCGTTCAAAGCGTTGAAAAGCTAATAAAATATTATTTCTATTAAAAATGGTTTAGAGGGAAGTAGATGATTCATTTAAGTCGTGGTTTTGTAAAAGTGTTGGATTGTCGGGTTTTTATCGCGCTAAATGCGTGCGGTCGGTGTTTTGCCATGTGTTGTGCTATTGTTCTATAACGTGGATCTTTTATGTGGTTTATATGATGTTGAAGCATGTGATAATTTGTCATGGTTGCTTGTGGCTTAATGGCAAAATACTTTGTTGAATTGAATTACAAGTGTATGTTATTATGAATGTTGTTGTGGGTAGCCTTTGTGGCGTGAATCCTAGTGTTGTGAGTATCATTGTATGATTGTAGGATTGTTGTGGTTGATGGTGAGTAATTCTTGATGTGAATTGATATGAGTGTATATGCTAAAATGCTAATTGTTGTGGTTTGTGGATTATGATGAAATGCATTGTTTATGTGAAATTCAATGTGTGTTATTTGGTGGCCTAAGGGCAAGTAAATGCATTGTGTTGTGTTTGATTGTATATGCATGATTATGAATGTTGGAATGGTTCACATGGTTATATATGTGTATGCATTTGATTTTCATGAGTCTTTGTATGCCAAGCATCATGATATGCATTCTGGTGATGTCGTGTGCCCTAGTGGGTGTGAGCGACGGAACGATTCCCGAGGGAATCTGCTATAACGGTCGTGAGCCTTATACAAAGAGGACCGAAAGCGATCGGATTGTGAGCCTTAAACAAAGAGGACCGAAAGCGATCCATAAACATCGTGAGCCTTATACCAAGAGGACCGAAAGCGACGGGGAACATCATTTTCCCGATGGGGAGTTACACTAAGTAACAAGCGATGATTCCAATAATTCCTGAGTGAATTAATGATGAGAATGATGGATGGATGATACCGCATTGCATTGCATAGAGTCGTTGTGTCGGTCTATGTGCATTTGCATAAATCATGAATGGACTGATTATGTGTGTAAAATCATGAATGGATTGATTATGTGTGGGAGATTGTGAATTGATTGATTATGTGTTGAGCTTGTGATAGCATTGGTGATTTGATATGCATTTGTGATAAACACATTGGTTATGGATGATATGTTTTATGTATAGACATATGCTATGTGTTGTGGTGGTGTGTTTCCATATGTCATAACTTTGGTATGCCTTATGTGTGAATATGTGATCATGTTGGTATAATTGATATATGCTATGTGGTTGGATTATTAGGAATATGTTATGTATCTGTTGGCATGCTATATGTGTTAGTATGTGATGCTTGTGGTGAGAATAATTATGCATGTGAATTTATATGTGTTGCATATTATTATGCAATCTTGATTTAGTTGTTATTTCTCACCCTTCTGCTGTGGTTTGTTGCTCTATGAGGCAATTGCAGATTAGTATCTTGGAGGCTTTTGTGAAAATTAGTTCTCCATCCTTTTGTCGGTCTGTCTGCTCTGATACGTAACACGGGAGTCGGGGAACGCTTTTGTTATATGTATATCTTTATTGGATCTATTTTGTATTACCTTTGTATGTATATTTTGATATTATAAAAAAAATTATTTTGTAAAACAAGTCAGTTATGGATCTTTCTGCTTTATTCCATAATTGAACCTTCCTTTTGTTGGAAAAAGTTTCCCTTTTATGTTTATTCCATTTTGTGTTATGTATCAAATGTATGAGCAGGGATTGTATTTTATTTCTTTAAATGTGGCATCCTTGTTTCTGTCTAAGGATAAAATTTTTATTTACTCTTATTTATTTATGTATTCTTTATTCGCGATGGGAATTGGGGTATTACATTAGTGGTATCAGAGCAGGTCGGTCCGTCCGGCCAAGTTGTTGAGTCAGTTGGTGTGACAGTTGAATACTGTCGATGTTGTTTATTCCTTAGTATGTGATATGTGTCTGAAACAGTGTCAGTACTTTCTGGTTTTCTAATCCTTTGTCTTCAGGATTTAGAATGAGATTAGTGGGGGAGAAGCTGGTGCTTCTCCAAGTTGCTTCAGTTGTGGGGTGTTGGTTGCAAGAGTGTAAGTGTTGTTTGGACAGTGTTGTTCCCGATTCCGGAGGGAATGCGGAGGTAAGGTTTATGTCAACTAAGGATTTGTTCCTTAGGTAGTTTTGTGCACAAGATGCAAGAAATGCTATTATAGTTTGGTAAAGACGGTTTGTACCCCATCCTTATTGTCGGTTGTCTATTGACAAATTGAGGAACTGATTACCCTTAATCTCTTGTTGATAGTAGAAGAAATTATGTTGGATGGAGTAGACGTGTCTTTCCGGATTTGATAGTGTATGCAATGAATTGTTTGGAATTAAGAAAATGATTATGGATTATTTTGATGAGTCGATGAAGATTCTTATATCGGAAGATGAGACGGATTAGAGGTTTTGGTATGTTGGTCCAGTTGGGAAGTCATTGAGAGGGAACGATTGGGTATCATTAATGGTTGTTCTCAGAGAGTAGAGTGTGAACTCAAATTTGATGAAGGTAATGATTTGAGGTTGGATCTGCTAAGTAAGTAGAAGAACTTTTAGGAAGTGAAACTCAGATGTTGGTCATGTTTGTGATCAAAGTGTTCTGAAAATTGGCAGGAAGCCACAGTGATGGGCCGTCAATTGTGCATGGTTTTCAGATGTGTTTTTGGATGAAACATTAGTGTGTCGACTTGAAGAGGTCCAGCATGGTTGGTAAGGAAAAGGATGATAGCACGAGGTTGCGTGTTAATCAGTGAGTAGTATGGAAACTTACGGTGGTGTTCTGGATAGCTTGAGTTATGAATTGTGATGAATTGCGAATGATTTGAAGTTCCTTGATGGTATTACTTTTGTTATGGGTTGAGATCTCGTGTCAACAAAAACCTTGAGTGAGTTGGAACCCCGTAAGAAGAATTGATATGGCATGTGGTAACTAGAGATTGTTAAGCTATTTTGGATAAATTGTTTTGAGCTCAGAATGAATTTTGAAGGTTGTATATGTTATGATTGAGGAGTATATGAATCGTATCTTCCATACTTGTTTGCATAAGTTTATAGTGATGTTTATTGGATGATATTCTGATTTATTTTAATTCAAAGGATGAGTATGTAGTGTATTTGAGGATTGAGTTATAAGGGTTGGAAGAGAGGGATCCTTCTACTAAATTATCGAAGTGAGAATTTTGATTGAAAGAGGTTAGCTTTCTTGGTTGTGTATCTATCCAAAATAGATGAAGTTCTACATTGAGAGACTCCAAAGTCAGTTAAGGATATTAGAAACTTTTGGACTTAGTTGGTGGTTACTGCATGTTGTGGAAGACTTTGCTAAGTTCGTACTTCTGTTATCTCAGTTGACTTGCAAAGGGTGAGTCGTTTGTTTTGAATGTTTGTTGTGAGTAAGTTTTGGAGAGCTGAAGTAGAAGTTGTCTACGGCTCCAGTTTTGATTCTGTGTGATCCTAATAAACTGTTTGTGAGGTATTGTGATGTGTCTTTGAAGAGTTTAGTCAGTGTGTTAATGCAAGAGGGTAAAGTCGTAGCTTATGCTTTACGACAATTGAGGATTCATGATTTCAAGGTGGTTGCGGTTACTTTTGTGTTGAGAATCTGGAGGTATTATTTTGAGGGTTTTAGGTTCAAGGTGTTTGGATGGAGAAAATGATGGTTTTGGATGAGTAACAGCGCTGCTGGGATTCTGAGTTTTCCATGGTTCGCCTAGCGAACCCGGCAGCGAAGGTCAGCGAATGTTCGCCAACGACGTTCGCCTAGTGAACTTTAGGTTATTTCAGTTCGGTTTTGTGTTTTGATCTCGCTAGGAGCTTCGCCTAGAGAAGACGGAAGCGAACGCTCGCTAGGGGTTCGCCTAGCGAACATGGCAGTTTGTCCCGTTTTGTTTCCTTAATAACTTTTGATTTGTAACTCGGATTGAGGCACAATCAGATGGTTGGAATTCCTGATTAGTTATGACCTTGGCTCGAATTATTCTATTGGTAAAGTTAATGTCGTGCCTGATGAGTTAAGTCGAAAGCTTTTATGCATGTCTATTTTGATGGTCAGAGAATTAGAATTATTTGAGCAGTTCCGAGTCTTGGGTCTGGTGTGTAAGCTAACACAGCAGAGTGTGAGGTTGGGTATATTAACAGTGAACAGTGATTTTTGGTGAATATGAGAAAGAGTTAGACTTTGGATATGAAATTGGTGGATTTGATTGTTGCGAGTAATCAGAGTGCGCAGCGGAAGCGTGATGTGGCACAATTCGTATATGCGTGTGTGACTTGTAAGAGTTCATAGGTTGAACATTGGAAACATGTAAGAATGATGAGACCATTGGACGTTTCAGAATGGAAGTGTTAGGTGAAAGGTTTAAATATTATTCATGGGCTACTATGTAGATGGATGTTTTGGTTATATGTTCGATTGGTGAATCGTAGCATTGTTGTAATGATGTTGTGTGACAAGGCTGTTGGTATTGTGGTTATGTAGAGGTTGTTGAAATGATGTCTGGTCGTGGAACTTGTGTTCTTGTTTGTGTTGTTGCCTCGTTCCTATCATGTTGGGTCGAGTGCGAGTAGCTAATTCCTGTGTGGGGAATTAGGGGAGTGTTACCTAGGGTGAGGGTAACGATCTTGTTATGTATCGGTTCAAGAGTGAACCTGTGTGTTCGTAATTTGGGTTTTCTTTGAGTTGTGAGTTGGTCGTCAAGTGCATTGTATGGGCTTTGCATCTTGTCGTTGTAGTTGTCGTCGTTGTCGTGTTGTTGTTGTAGCTGCTGTTAGCAAGGTGGTTTGTCAGTTTGTGTTATTCGTGGTGTGCCTTTTGTTGGCATGATAGTTTGTTAGTCGGATGCGAGAGTCGTATCCGGAGTTGTTCGTATCAGTTATATTTTCGAGGACGAAAATTTCTAAGTGGGGGAGAATTGTAACGCCCCGGTTTTTGTTAGATTTATTTAATCGAGTCGATTTAATTATTTTCGTTTTTATATTATTTTATTCTTGACTTTTATTTGACAATATATTATTTTTCATCGTTATTATGTTTTATCGCGTTTTGAGAGCGTTTGCGAGATATTTGAGCTGAGGGGGAAATAGTCTTTTTAGGGGTTTAGATATTTGTTATTATAAGAAAGAAAAAGAGAGAAAAGAAAGGGAAAGGAAAGAAAGTGAGAAAGAAGGAAAAGGAGAGGAAAGAAATGGAGAAGAGGAAAAGAGGTGGAAATTGACATAGCTCCGTTTCAAGCACGAATAATCGGGTAAGGGTGAGAAGTTTCGTTATATATTGCTTGTATATGTATATGTATGTATTTGTTTGAATGTTTGGTTGAAAAATATATGTTTTCCATTTGGTTGAATTTGTGAACAATTGATTATGTTGGAACATGTTTTCATAGGTGAAACTCAATATAAACTGCATAGAATACTTGTTGATTATGTTGGAACATGTTTTGGTTATTCTGGTATGAATTGGAAGGGTTTGGGTGGAAGAAATCATGGATTTTGGCCCCAAATGACCTATAATGACGCTGCTACGAATTCTGGGTTTCGCGGGTTCGCCTAGCGAACCACAGCGAAGGACCGGGCGAAGGTTCGCCTAGAGGTTCGCCTAGCGAACTTTATGTTGGTTTTTTTCTGCCACGGTTCGCTAGGGTTCGCCTAGCGAATACTGGAGCGAACGTGACATTTTTCTATTTTGTTTTCTTCATAACTTTTGAACCGTAAGTTCGTTTTGGTCGCCGTTCGAAGCGTTGGAAAGCTAATAAAATATAATTTCTATTAAAAATGGTTTAGAGTGCAGTAGATGACTTATTTAAGTCGTGGTTTTGTAAAAGTGTTGGGTTGTCGGGTTATTATCGAGCTAAATGCGTGCGGTCGGTGTTTTACCGTGTGTTGTGCTATTGTTCTGTAACGTGGATCTTTTATGTGGTTTATATGATGTTGAAGCGTGTGATAATTTGTCGTGGTTGCTTGTGGCCTAATGGCAAAATACTTTGTTGAATTGAATTACAAGTGTATGTTATTATGAATGTTGTTGTAGGTAGCCTTCGTGGTGTGAATCCTAGTGTTGTGAGTATCATTGTATGATTGTAGGATTGTTGTGGTTGATGGTGAGTAATTCTTGATGTCAAGTGTACATGCTAAGATGCTAATTGTTGTGGTTTGTGGATTATGATGAAATGCATTGTTTATGTGAAATTCAATGTGTGTTATTTGGTGGCCTACGGGCGAGTAAATGCATTGGGTTGTGTTTGATTGTAGATGCATGATTATGGATGTTTGAATGGTTCACATGGTTGTATATGTGTATGCATTTGATTTTCATGAGTCTTTGTATGCCAAGCATCATGATATGCATTCTTGTGATGTCGTGTGCCCTAGTGGGTGTGAGCGACGAAATGATTCCCGAGGGAATCTGCTATAACGGTCATGAGCTTTATACAAAGAGGACCGAAAGCGACGTTATAGACGATCGCGAGCCTTATACAAAGAGGACCAAAAGCGATCGGATCATCAGCCTTATACAAAGAGGACCGAAAGCGATCCAAAAACGTCGTGAGCCTTATACCAAGAGGACCGAAAGCGACGGGGAACATCGTTTTCCCGACGGGGAGTTACACTAAGTAACAAGCGATGATTCCAATAATTCCTGAGTGAATTAATGATGAGAATGATGGATGGATGATACCGTATTGCATTGCATAGAGTCGTTGTGTCGGTCTCTGTGCATTTGCATAAATCATGAATGGATTGATTATGTGTGAAAAATCATGAATGGATTGATTATGTGTGGGAGATTATGAATTGATTGATTATGTGTTGAGCTTGTGATAGAATTGGTGATTTGATATGCATTTGTGATAAACGCATTGGTTATGGATGATATGTTTTATGTATAGACATATGCTATGTGATGTGGTGGTGTGTTTCCATATGTCATAACTTTGGTATGCCTTATGTGTGAATATGTGATCATGTTGGTATAATTGATATATGCTATGTGGTTGGATTATTAGGAATATGTTATGTATCTGTTGGCATGCTATATGTGTTAGTATGTGATGCTTGTGGTGAGAATAATTATGCATGTGAATTTATATGTGTTGCATATTATTATGCAATCTTGATTTAGTTGTTATTTCTCACCCTTCTGCTGTGGTTTGTTGCTCTATGAGGCAATTGCAGATTAGTATCTTGGAGGCTTTTGTGAAGATTAGTTCTCCATCCTTTTGTCGGTCTGTCTGCTCTGATACGTAACACGGGAGTCGGGGAACGCTTTTTTTATATGTATATCTTTGTTGGATCTATTTTGTATTACCTTTGTATGTATATTTTGATATTATAAAACAATTTATTTTGTAAAACAAGTCAGTTATGGATCTTTCCGCTTTATTCCATAATTGAACCTTCCTTTTGTTGGAAAAAGTTTCCCTTTTATGTTTATTCCATTTTGTGTTATGTATCAAATGTATGAGCAGGGATTGTATTTTCTTTCTTTAAATGTGGCATCCTTGTTTCTGTCTAAGGATAAAAATTTTATTTACTCTGATTTATTTATGTATTATTTATTCACGATGGGAATTGGGGTGTTACAGTTTTGGTGGAACTTCTAGAAGATGAGGCAATTTTGAAGGACTTAGCATCCAAACCACTTCCAATTTCATCAGGAACTAATAAAGTAGGACCAGTTTGAATGTAAGCATCAATTTCTTAGATGGTTTGATTAATAGATTCGTTGATTTGTTTTGGTGTTGTTGTTGAAGTTTTTAGTAAGGAGAAGTCAATGTTTAGAGGGATAATGGACATTGCACAGATTTGATTGGATTCAGGGGGTGAGGGTGTAGGAGACTTTCTCAGTGAAGTGTTAAGATTGGAATTATTTTGGAGTTCAACCTCAGTACCTGATCTGGTAGCAAGTGAGACGAATTCATCTGTCGCTTCTGTATCACTGCTAGCGTCATTTGGAATCTCATTCACAAGACTTATAAAATCTTTTTTCTCTTCAGTAGTCTCATCTACATCTTCTGCTTCAGAATAAACATCCTTGCTTGTTCTAGCCATATCTTCAATTGTGGTATCCCTTTTGCATCTATTAAAGATTTTTTGAGTCAACTGAATAACTTCAGATGAGTTAACAACAGATTCCAATCTACTTCCAAGCTGCTTTCTCAAAACTTCCTTATGAGATTCTTTAAACTCAGTGGCTTCCTTGATAAGATTCCTTTTAATCATATCTTCTGTCACAAGTGTTGAATAGGAATTGACGACAGCTGTGAAGAGTTTGTCAGCCTGTTCTAAGGCATGAGCCCTCTTTGCTTCCCTTTCCTTTTCTTCTAATTGACTCAAGCTTGACAATTTCCTTTTCTTGGATGCAGTAATTTCCTTATCTGAGTTATTGTCAGATCCTTCTTCTCTTGTTTTAGTGGAAGGGATGTTAGCGGTTTCTCCGAGCTTATCAACTTTTTGTTGCAAACTTTCTTTTTCTTTGAAATGTTCTTCTATTCTCTGAACAAATCTTTCTTCCTCCTGCTGTACTGCTTTCTAGGCATCTCCCATACGCTTCATCCAGATCCTGAGTGGCTCCATTTTCTGTCACCAGATTGATCAATTTTCCTTGATAGAATAGTTCAGAAAGTAACTTTGAATAAGGCACTGTTATCTTGAGTTTCTTGGATGTCTTTTTGATGGATTCACACGAATGATGAAAGATGTAACCAGGAAGGTTTAATCTTTGATAAATTATGAGGAACCAGATAAACAACTTATGATCCCAGAAAATTTGATCAGAACTTCCTTCTCATGGAATTAAACAACTAATGAGAATTTTGAACAGTAGTTTCTGTTCCAGATGCATGTTCTTTACTTTACCAAAGCCGATTTTCTTTTTGAAGAGAGCATCCTTAATTTCTTTGTCATAAATTCCTCCATCTTTTCTATTGTGAATCAACAATCCTTTATTTTCGGCCCCAATGTGCTTTTGAGTAATGGTGACTTCCAGACCTATTACGGTAAATTGAATTTATATATTCTTGAATTCCTTTAAACCCATTTCTGCTCTAGTTTTTCCTTTCAATTTCTTGTTCTTTGCTATAGCAATTATGTCCTCAGTCTGAGCAGAGAACTCATTATAAACTTCTGCTCTGACCCAGAAGTCTTTGACCAGTGTTGGATAAGTAGGTCCATTCAGCAATTTGAAGTAGTTCGTCCATCCTTGAGACTCAAAATACTTCTTCAGACTATAACCATTTGCAACAAATCTCTTGAAGTCGATAATTTGCTCAATAAGAAGCTTAAGATCATCTTGATTGAGAGAAGAAGTTTTGGTTTGATCTTAAGATCTTGCATGGAATCGATGTTTAGAGAATGGACAAAAGAAGATGCCATAGGAAAGGTAAAAGGATTTTTCTAGGGTTTCAGATAGGGCACAAACATATACAATGATAGAGGCTGTGTGTGTTGGGAAGGTGTTGAAATAAATACATGTCATTAATGAAAAAATAAACACATAGGCATAAAGCAAACTTAATAACATTCAAATTCAAGTAATAAGCGTAGGGAGAACAATTCATACAGGTGTAACGTACGATACAGGTGTAAAAGAAAATTAACCTCAGGGCTTGTGAGAAAAGAAAACTCTTTTGTGTAAGAATCTAAATCATAAAAGTTTCAGAGATTATCTTGGAACAAAGCTTTTCTGTAACAAAGACTTTGACAGATACAATTTTTGACAATTGTTCAGATTAAGATTCTTCATTTTGAAACAAAAAAATGATAAAGCCTTCTACACACGGGATATGAAAATAATTCCACAAAAAGAGCAAATATCCATGTCACAAGTTCTGAAAGGTCTAAAATATCCATGTCACAAGAGAAGAAGTACAAATACAACAACAACAAAAACTGAGAAGATAAGGTAGAACTTATCTGGACATATTTTCTGAACCTGGAACTGGAGTTAGTTTTGATGAGATGCTTGTGATATATTCAGTAGTGTCATACCCCAAATTTTGACCACAATATTTCCCATCATTGTGAGGATAATTACCACAATATAGATGTACCATCAAACCTAATCAATCTCCTCAAGGATTATTGAGCATTCACTACAATAAAAAATTAGGGTTTTGAGCCCTCTCAGAGCACTTAGACAAAGGATCAATCAAGAAATGACATGATATTCAACTTGTCTAGCCTCTCAAACACCCATAAAGGATCAAGAGGTCTCCCACATCAAGAATCAAGCACAAGGTTGCAACTTCCAAGTGGATCAAGCCTCAAGATCGCTAGTGTCACCAAATTAGGGTTTTGGTTTACCAAGGCCTCCAGATGAAAATTTTCATTTGGGCATGAGCCAATACTTCAAAACATAATTCAAAATTCTCCAAGGGATCTCATGGATCCAATCATTAAGTCAAAATAGCCTCAGGGGAAGCATTCATAAAAAATCAGGAATTAGGGTTTCTTGACCTAATTCACCCCTAAGTTGACTTTTGAGGCAAGACATGAACCAAGACCTCAAGACATGATTTAAGGACCTCAAATACACCACATTGATCCATTTATAACAATGGATTGATCCAAGAAGCTTGATTCACAAGTTTCAATTTCATCTGGACCACAATTAGGGTTTTGAAGAAAAAGTCAACTGTACCTTTGACTTTGGACCAAGACATGCTCCCAAACCTTGGGACATGATTCAAGACACCCTAAAACACCTATGGAATTCATCCATTAGGTTTGAATTAGGTCAAGAACTTGATTTCATAGAGAATCACACAGTTTGAAATTCATCTGACAAAAAGTCAACTGTGCCCAAAATCAAGTTTGACTTTTTGGATTTTTTCACAAATGTGGCTCCCCTAAGTCAAAAACAATGTTAATGTATGGTTTTGATAACTTTTCAAGGTCATAAATCCCAAACCCTAAGGCCTTTTTCTTCCATCTAAAGCTCAAATGAAAGTTCACATGGCCTACTTCAAAAGTGTCAACTACATCAAATTCCAAATCCTCATGGATTTTGAGTTATGGATTGATCAAAATCACAAAAAGTGAAAATGACCACTTTTTCCAACACTTAGTGAATCTTTCAAAAAGTCAGAATTTGTTTCATTTTTTTACCAACTTTGAGGTCATTTTTCACCTTGATCCAAGCTGAACCAGGTCCATTTGTGGACATCAAAGTTAAAGTATGTCATGAGAGCTTTCCAAAGAGTACAAGAACTCCCATTAATTCAACTTAATCAAGGAGTTATGACCCTCACAACATGCCTAGCTCAAACTGATTTCCAAGACAGATTTTTTTCATTACTTGTGGCACACGATTCTTGAGTCCAATTTTGGTGACTATGCAAGACTGATCCTCATCCAAATTCAACAAAAATCTCAGTCAATCATGAAAAACCTGCAAGCTTGGACCCTAAGGCAAGAATCCCATCCTTTGGCATGTGATCATTCATGTTTCAAATCCAAAACTTCAAGTTTGTCATTTGGCATTGATGTGGTGCATTGAGCTATCATGAACCAAGCCATATCAGTCCAATTGAGTCAAGATTGACTCAAAACTCAGAAGACCTAGAGCTACAAAGATCAGCTCTAGTCAATGGCCAAGTGAAGACTTGGTACCTTGGCATTTAAGGAAGTGGTACATGGGCATATTGATTGGATAATAGAGTGATCCCTCATCCAACACTATTCCTTCAAAAACAAAACTCTTCTACTATAAATAGAGGTCATTTCTGATGTTTCAAACCACACCAAAACAATACCAAAGCCTTGCTTTCTCACTCTCCCTCTCTTACTTCAATTTCAAGTCACATTGGAGAAATTTGGGAATTCTTGAAACCAGAGCAAAAACCATTCAAATAACCATCCAAACACATCATAAATCATCCATTGGAGGTGTTCAAACCTTCATCCACATTGTACAACCTCAAAATCAGAAAGTCAACCTCCAAAACCTCAAATTTTGACTTTTCTGCATTTTTCAAGCCATGTCTTGATTCAGTCACTTTCAAGACCAGCTAACCCTTCAAATACTCTCCAAATATCATCCTCAAACTGTCCCAACAGGTTTCCCTAAACTGTAACACCATTTGAGTGGGTTACCATTTTGGTCATTTTTGCTTTTTTTTGCAAGAAGAACCCAATTTTTGTTCCTGAGGTTTCTAGTTGATTTTGATCATCCTAAAAGCTTCTAAGGGATCAATCAAGCGTGTCTAAAGCATTGGATTACTTCTGGCACAAGGATCTTGATAGTTAGCACAAGGAGCTTCAAGAGGAAAGTGCATCACAACTTGAACTCTTAAAATATGCGTTACTTTGATGTCCATTGATCATAAACATGTCATATATATCAAATGTGTTGTGTTTGAACCAATTTACCATGCTATTGTTGCCTGTATAATTAGCATAGAACTTGCAAATCTTGGCCTATTTTGAAACCACTATCGGGTTTTAAAATAGAAGCATCTTTAGAAAATTCTAAATGCACCATTGGATTCCTCATGAAATTCTAGGCAGGATCCATCTAAATTTCATCCAATTCCATGGAGAATTGAGGAAGTTATGACCTTCTTGCAAATCCACCAAGACTTGGTTTTTTGCCTTGGTCAAGCCTAAAATTCAGGTCACTCTTATGTATTCATGGGGTGGTTTTGATACACGGATGTATCACCACCCCAGTGGTAGAAGCGCGCTTGTGTTTGGTTGGAGGTCATGGGTTCAAGACCCACCCAGACCATTTTTGCCTTTTCTCTCATTTTTTCTATTTTCATATTTTTTATGGTTTTTATTAATTAATTCCAAAATTAATTTCTCTCTCAATTTTAATTATTTTTTTATTGGTTCTTTTATTGAAAAATCACAAAAATATTGAAATATTTTATTCCACAAAAAATTGAATTTATATTATTTATTTAATATAGTTTGAATTTTTTAATTAATTTCATTTTATTTGTTTCCAACATTTAAAAAATGAAGTTTCCACCTTGATCTTTCAAAACCAATTGATTTTAGGGTTAATACCCCTTTTGGACCCTGCCATATAGGCGAAATCCCAAAAACAACCCTATAAAAAAAAAACACAGATTCCATCCCTGCCATTTGTAGATTCCCTCGTTTTGTCCCCTAAGTGGATTTGGTCAATCATATTGATGACATAGCGCTGCTTAGTTAGAATTTTATTTATTTTTTATTTATTTAATTACACGCGTGGCATTTTTATTAATATTTTAATATTTAATATTTTTTTATTTTTTTTATTATTTTTTTTTATTATTTTTTTTATTTTTTTTATTTTTTTTTATTTTTTTTTAAATTTTTTTAATTTTATTTTAATTTTTTGTTTTATTTTTTTTTATTTTTTTAATTTGTTTTTATTATAATTTTTTTAATTTTTTTTTTTTTTTTTTTTATATTTTTTTTTTCGTTTTTGGACCTAATTTTTATTTTTAATTCTATTTTAAACAAATTGTTCTTTTAAAAATTAGTTTCATTATACTAATCCATTTATTTCAATTTATTACCATACTAATCCATTTATTCTCATACTAATTTCAATTCAACAATACTTATGAGTGATTTATTACCATTATAACTCCACTCATCAACCATCTTTATAACCTCTCTCCACTTCTTTTTTTTTTCGTTACAATATTGTTTCATTTCTTCTCCATTGTTTTCAATACTCATCAACCATCCAAAACTCAATACAAAGCATACTCACAACACAACAATACCACACACCCTAATAAACAAGAATCTTAAGCTCTCATCACTCTCCACATCCTCATGAAAATGGTAACTTGCTACTGCCATATTCACACCATAAGTTGGTAACTTACTATATCATTATCCTTACAGACAAACATTTGAATGTGAAAACGTCATTTATTGATGATAAAGTAAGCAAACAAAAACATCAAAGCCCTACAGACAAACATCACTACGTCTTGGGCAGAACGTAGGATTTTACACAAACAGAAAACAAAGGCAATTACTCTTGATGGGTCACTTGGATGACTTTCTCAGACGACCAATTGCATAGACTTTTACCGGGAGTGCAGGGGCGGATCCACTCATCCATGTCGCAATCACTATCCCCCTCATCATCAATGGCATTAACCCGATTAAAGAAGACACCAGCACTTGTGAACTGGACTGGACCATAAAACTTAGGAGGCTCTTGAGCTCGTCGGGGTGGCTTATATCCCAGTCCATAAGTATTCTGCTTCACCTGAACATTAATGACTTGGCCCCACTTCTGGGAATCACCAGCTTCAACTACAGCGCGTGCATCTTTGAAAGAAGACATTGAAACTTCTGGCTGATTTACCACCTCGGGTTGATTAACCACCTCAGGCTGACTGATCACTCTTGGAGGCTCCTCAGGAATTTTCACGGCTTCAAAGGCTTGGCACAGAGTCTCATGTATTTCACCATCTGCCTCCATATACTTGAAGGTTGATAGGTGACTCACCATGATGTCTTCCTCACCACAGACTGTCACAACATGTCCATCCACCATATATTTCAGCTTTTGATGCAGCGTGGACGTCACTGCCCCAGCACCATGGATCCACAGACTATCCAATAAACAACTATAGGCAGGCTGAATGTCCATGATATAGAAAGTGGCTTCAAAAATTTCAGGACCAACTTTGATCGGCAATACAATTTCTCCAAAAACGGACCTCTTAGAACCATCGAACGCGCGCACCACCAGGTCACTTCCCAGTTAGGGTTGCTATTACCGACGAGATAATAGGGCACACACACACAGCCTGTTATTACCGACGAGATAATAGGGCACACACACACAGTCTGCTATTACCTTACATTACATTCATATGTACTTATATATGTTACTTGTCAATCATATAACTGTTTATAGATACAACATCCTTATCCTCCCCTTACATGCACATTCATATGTTCTTTGTACAAAAAATTATTCATACCAAAGGATAATGATATAGTAAGTTACCAACTTATGGTGTGAACATGGCAGTAGCAAGTTACCATTTTCATGAGGATGTGGAGAGTGATGAGAGCTTGAGATTCTTGTTTATTAGGGTGTGTGGTATTGTTGTGTTGTGAGTATGCTTTGTATTGAGTTTTGGATGGTTGATGAGTATTCAAAATAATGGAGAAGAAATGAAACAATATTGTAACGAAAAAAAAAAAAAAAGTGGAGAGAGGTTATAGAGATTGTTGATGAGTGGAGTTATAATGGTAATAAATCACTCATAAGTATTGTTGAATTGAAATTAGTATGAGAATAAATGGATTAGTATGGTAATAAATTGAAATAAATGGATTAGTATAATGAAACTAATTTTTAAAAGAACAATTTGTTTAAAATAGAATTAAAAATAAAAATTAGGTCCAAAAACGGAAAATAATAATAATAATAAAAATATAAAAAATATATAAATAAAAACGAAAAAAAATAAAAAAAAAAGAATAAAATTAAAAAAAATTATAATAAAAACAAATTAAAAAAATAAAACAAAACAAAACAAAAAATTAAAATAAAATTAAAAAAATTAAAAAAAAATTAAAAAAATTAAAAAAATAAATTAAAAAAATTAAAAAAATTAAAAAAATAAAAAAATATTAAATATTAAAATATTAATAAAAATGCCACGCGTGTAATTAAATAAATAAAAAATAAATAAAATTCCAACAAAGCAGCGTCATGTCATCAATATGGTTGACCAAATCCACTCAGGGGGCAAAACAAGGGAATCTACAAATGGCAGGGATGGAATCTGTGTTTTTTTTTTTACAGGGTTGTTTTTGGGATTTCGCCTATATGGCAGGGTCCAAAAGGGGTATTAACCCTTGATTTTAAAGCCTTCATGTGATTAAACATGATTTTCCAAAATATTTTTCAAAGCTTACCACTTGTTTTTAAATATATTTGGTATTTTATATTTAATTTCCTTTGAAAATAACATTATGTTAATTAAAATTAGGGTTTCCCTCAATTTTAATTTTTCAAACTTCATTTGAAACACTTTTGGGCCTCTTGATAGAGTGTAAGTCCCATCCCTTTGTAAATAAACCATTTTTGGGCCTCAGTCATTGTATAAGTCCCGATATGATTTTAAAAATCTCGGCGCGATCGCCATTTTCAAAATATTTTACATCCGGGCCTTCCCTTGTGTTGTAAGTCCCATCTTTCTTCTTTTGAATCACTTTTGAGCCTCTAATAGAGTGTAAGACCCATCCTCTTTGTAAATACAATAATTTGGGCCACAGTAATTATATAAGTCCCTCTGTGGTTTTCAAAACTACCGATGCGATCGTCGTCTTTTCAAAAGAGATCATCTGGGCCACTCCTTGAGTATAAGTGCAACACCCCAATTTAAATTATTAATCGTCGTGTTATTATTTCTGTTTGTTGGGCCTGGTTAAGGGTGAGTGAAGGGTAGTGCCTTAGTGAATTAATGAGAATTAAGACTTTAGTTAATAATAAGGATAGGGATGCGAAAATAATAATATTAATATGGTTAATATTAGTGTTATTATTATTATTCTTGTTATTATCATTATTATTATTAGGATTATTATTATCAATATTATTTTATTATTAATTAAATAAATAAAACCTGATTAAAGAGAATTAAGGGGAGTTTAGTGGACTAAGGTGGTTTTCACGTAAAACAAGAATTTGAGAGAAAGAAGAACAAGGAAGAGGAAGGGGTGCTAGGGCAAGGATTTCTTCCTAATTTTTCCATATTTCTGAACAATTCGAGGTAAGGGGGAGAACGGGTTCATATTTAGTGATTAAATCGTATAAGGGTAGTGGGGAGTCCTTAACCCCGTAGGATTTTATCTGATTTTGTGTTGTTGTATGATTTTGGTGTCTATATGTGAATTCATGTCGAAATTCGTGTAGTTGAATTGCTGAATCGATGTTATATGGATGTTGTTGCTGTTGTTTGAACATGATTGTTGTAGATCTTAATTTTGGTACAGGTTAGGGAGGTGAAATTAATTCTAAAAACCTGTAGATTGTGATTAGTAATCATAAAAATAAGAGATAAGATGAACCTGAGTACCTAAAATCAATGTAGAACAAGTTTTAGGACTGTTTTGGAGTAGAAACTAGTGAAATTCGTAGCAGAACATAGTCTGGTGTGGAGAATTGGATTTTTCGTAATAGACTTGGCCATACGCGTACCAGGTAAGGTGATACGCGTATGGGAGGGCTAATACGCAGCAATACGCGTATGACGGCTAGGCATTACGCATAATAGGAGGGTCGTACGCGTAATGGGTTGGAATTTGGGAAATTCAATAGGAAAACGTCTTTGTCCGTACGCGTACGGCACAAGGCATACGCGTAAGGACTTGGGCATTGTGAGGCAATACGCGTATGAAGAGGGGTATTACGCGTACGAGTTGGGCGAGCGAGCTGGCAATACGCGTATGGCACAGGGCAATACGCGTATGGCCAGCGAGTGTGCAGAAATTCACCGTTTCGCGATTTCTTTCCTGTTTTCGCGTCTGATTCGGTTCCTCTTGGTTTGAGAGGTTGGGATTGGGAGTCAGATGCTGAGTAATACACAGTTGGTGATGAAACTAATTAATTTTATAATTTTTAGGAATTAATTAGTGTTTGGTGAATTATGGTGGCTTGTGAGGGTTCAATGATTATGGTGTAAGTGGGAACGATTAGGTGTCTCATGTGTGATCAGGAGGATCGTAACTATGTATGTCTATTATTATATATGTGTGTCATATGTATGTTTGTTGTGATCAGGAGGATCGTGAATTGCTTATCATTTGATATACATGTGTGTTATATGTATGTTTGTTGTGATCAGGAGGATCGTGAATTGTTTATCATTTGTTATATATGTGTGTTATGTGTACGTTTGTTGTGATCAGGAGGATCGTGAATTGTTTATCATTTGATATACATGTGTGTTATATGTATGTTTGTTGTGATTAGGAGGATCGTGAATTTGTATGAATGTGTCATACATGTGTTGTTATGTGCATTGAGTCATGCATACATATTATTGGTGGGATGGATCATTGCTCAGGAGGAGTGTATGTGATTCATCCGAACTCCCTTGAGGAGTGTGGTGGGATAAATCATTGCCAAGTAGGGGTGTATGTGATTTATCCGGGTTCGATTGAATGAACCATGGTGATGTTGGTACCACATGCATTGCATTGTTAATTGTTGATTGTTGGTGATTGAATATGACAGTAGGTCGTGATTGTATGTTGTTGTTGTTGGTGTGAGATACTACCTCCTTATATGTATTATTCACCTTTTTATATTGAATGTAGTTCTCACCCCTCTGTTGTTGTTGTGTCTGTGCTTCTTCGGAAGTACAGATATTCAGGTGCCAGGTTAGTGCTTGGAGCTTGTGTAGCTTGTTCGGGTTTAGAGAGTCGCTCTGATACGTAACACGGGATTTGGGGGGTTTTTACCAATTGTTTTATGTTATATACTTGTTACGTATCTTTCAATTGATGAATATTATGGTGGACCACGATTATGTGGAGTTTTTGGTGTTATAGGCAGATGGCCGTAAATCGAATAATTGAATAAATTTTCCGCTGTTTGAATTTTATTAAAATAAAGGAGATTTATTTTGTTGATTTTAAAATGTGGCATCCTACTTTAGGTGTGGAAACTCTGATTTATTTCATATATTTTGTTTATTTTGAAAAATGGGGAAGTGGGGTGTTACAATTGGTATCAGAGCAGGTCGGTCCATTCGGCCAAGTTGTCTAGTATGAGTTGTGTCGTGGTATGCGACATGTGTGTAGAACACTTTCGGTACGTGCTTGTTTTCTAACCGATTGGTTGCAGGAGTTGAGGTTGAGATAAGTGGGTGGAGAAGCTGGTGCTTCCCCAGGATGCTTCCACTCTAGAAGGACGGATTGGTAAGTAATGGAGTGTTATCATAGTTGGTGAGGGAGGGTCTATACTTCATCGGGATGATCGACTGTCTATGAACAAATTAGGGAACTGATCACCCTCAATCTATTGTTGATAGTAGTCGGAATCAAGATGAATGGATAGATGCGCCTTGACAATTAAGATAGCATGTGATGTGGAAGATGGTTGTGTTGAGTCGGTAGAGATCTTTATTATCTAAAAGAGGATGTAGAAGAGAAGTACTTGTCGGTCAAGTTGAAGAATATCTCCAAGGAGGGACAATCAGGTATGGTTAGTGATTGCTTGTCAGGGAGTAGAGAACAAGGTGATGGCTAGAGAGATGCCGGTGTTGGGTAATCCTTGATGTCTTTCTGAGGTGTGGATCCGAATTGGATAATGGTAGGGAACTGGTATTGTGGTGTGCTGAGCGAACGGGTGAATATTTATCAGGAGAAGCCTCAGTGTATTAGTGTTCGCGTTGTGACGAGTTAGTAGTGAAGTTGCACGTGTCGAGTTTCTGGTTGTTTGTGAATTTCTTTTTGGATTTTTTTCAGGTGAGATAAGTGGATCATAGGCACGTTAAGAAGATAGAAGTGATTATTGATCCAACACTTGGTACGATTCCGATGTTATTGACTTCGTACGGAAAGTAAATGCAGGGTGTATTTATGGAGTATATGAATTGAACCGTCAGGATTTGTTGATGATGTTTGAGTATTCCGAATCGGAGGAAAATCACGCAGAGCATATGAGAATTGTTTTGTAGGTGCAGAAGGATAATGAATTGTTCGCAAGTTTCGAATTGGGAGTTTTGATTGTAAACGGTGAGTTTATTGGAACAAGTTATTTTTGTGAGGGTATTGTGGTAGATCCATCGGGAAATTAGCGCAGTGCTTCGGTGGGAAAACCTTTGAAGACAGTGACGGAGATTAAGAGTGTCTTGGACTTAGTAGGTTATCATTAAAGATTCTTATATCGGAAAATGAGGTGGATTAGAGGTTTTGGTATGTTAGTCAGGTCGGGATGTCTCTGAGGAAAAAAACTCTTAGGCGATGAAACCAAGAGGTTTGCTATGTTTGTGATAGTATTGTTCTAGAATTGGCAGGAAAGCCACAATAAAGGGCTGCCCGTTGTGCATGATTCCCATATGTGGTTCCGGATGGAATAACAAGCGTGATGTGTATAAGGGTATTGAGGCTATGGGAAGCAAACTTAGAGTTTGGATAAGTTTTGGAATTATTAGAGTTTTAGGGCGTTAATGGAGATTTTGAGAAAACCCTTGGGTGTGGATGTAATATTGAGATTGAGAGTTCTTTTTTTGGTTGACTGTTGATACATGTTAGAAATTTTAGAATGTGGATTGTTTAGAGGATGAAATTGGGTATGGATTACTGACAGTTGAATGAGGTAACGATTGAGAATAAGTTTCCACTTTCAAGAATGGAGGATTGGAATAGTTTGGTTGAGTTTGATTGGAATTACAATTGTTTGGAACGTTTGATAAGAGTGGTGGGTTTGTGTGGGTCGAGGCTTTGATCGATTTCATGTGACTGGTTATGTTTGTTATCATCGGAATGGGTTGTTATTTACTCGGTTAAGCTTGTATATGAGTCTGGACGAGATGGAATGAGTTCGGAGTGGTGTTCATTAGGGATGTTCGGATCTAATATACAGTCAGAAGGAGACTAGGTAGGGTGTTTGAGAATTGAGTTGCAAGTGTTGAAAAGAAAGGAATTTTTATGCTAAATTAGTCAAGTGAGAATTTTGGTTGAAAAGAGATTAGTTTCTTGGATATGTTAATTCTGATGATGGTATTGTTATGAATCCATCGGAAGTAGATGCAGTTCTACAATGAGAGGCTCCGAAGTCGATTAAGGTGATTAGAAGCTTTTGGACTTTAGTTGGTTATTACCAGTGGTTATGGAAGGCTCTTCCAAGTTAGAATTTTGTTACTTCAGTTGACTTGCAAAGGGTAAGTCGTTTGCTTTGGATGTTCATTGTGAAGGAGTTTGAGAGGACTAAAGTAGAATTTGTTTGCGGCCCCAGTTTTGCTTCTTCGTGATCCTAATAAACCATTGTGAGGTATTGGGATGTGTCCATGATGAATTTAGTCGGTGTGTGGATGCAGGATGGAAAAGTCGTCGCTTATGCTTTACGACAATTGAGAATTCACGATTTTAAGATGGCTGCGGTTATTGTTGTGTTGAGGATCCAACAATATTATTTTTATGGCTTTGAATTCAAATTGTTTAGTAATCATAAGAATATTGAGTGCCTGTTTGGTCGGAAATAATAAAGTATAAGACAACGAGGACGGTTGAGATTCCGGATGAGTTATGACCTTAGCTGGAATCATCCTATTGGAGAAGTTAATGTCGTGCCAGATGAGTTAAGTTGGAAGTTTTTATACATGTCTGTTTTGATGATCAGATGGATTAGAACTATTTGAGCAGTTCAGATACTTGCGTCTGGTGTGTGAGATAACACACCAGAGTGTGAGGTTAGGTATATTAGTAATGAACTATGATTTTTCTGGTGAAGATTAGAGAGAGTCAAAAGTCGGATATGACTTTGGTGAAATTGAGTGTGGCGAGTAATCAGAGTGCGCATCGAAAGCGTGATATGGTACCTTTCGTATGTGTGTGCGTAATTGGTACGAGTTCATAGGTTGAACAGTGGAAATATGTAGGAACGATGAGACCATTGGACGTTTCAGAATGGAGGTGGAAAAGGTTAAATATTATTCTTGGACTATTAAGTAGATAGATGTTTTAGTCTTATGTTGATGGGTGAATCGTAGCATTGTTGTAATAATATTGTGTGACAAGGATTTTGATATCATGGTTATGTAGAGGTTGTTGAAACGATGTTGTGTCGTGGAACTTTATGTTCTTGTTTTTGTTGTTGCCTCGCTGCCTATGGTGATGGTTCGAGTGCGAGTCGCTAATTCCTATGGTGGGGAATTAGGAGAGGGTTACCTATGGTGGGGGTAACGATCTTTGTGTGTTCGTAACTTGAGTATTCTTTGGGTCGTGAATTAGTCGTCAATGGCATTGTATGGGCATTGCATCTTGTCGTTGTTCTAGTTGCTGTTAGCAAGGTCGTCTGTTAGTTTGTGTCATTCATGGTGTACCTTTCGTTAGTATGATTATTGGTTGTCGATTGTGAGAGAGTTGTACCCGGAGTGATTCATTTCCGTAATATTTTTTAGGACGAAAATAATTTAAGTGGGGGAGAGTTGTAACACCCCAATTTAAATTATTAATCGTCGTGTTATTATTTCTGTTTGTTGGGCCTGGTTAAGGGTGAGTGAAGGGTGGTGCCTTAGTGAATTAATGAGAATTAAGACTTTAGTTAATAATAAGGATAGGGATGCGAAAATAATAATATTAATATGGTTAATATTAGTGTTATTATTATTATTCTTGTTATTATTATTATTCTTGTTATTATCATTATTATTATTAGGATTATTATTATCAATATTATTTTATTATTAATTAAATAAATAAAACCTGATTAAAGAGAATTAAGGGGAGTTTAGTGGACTAAGGTGGTTTTCACGTAAAACAAGAATTTGAGAGAAAGAAGAACAAGGAAGAGGAAGGGGTGCTAGGGCAAGGATTTCTTCCCAATTTTTCCAGATTTCTGAACAATTCGAGGTAAGGGGGGAGAACGGGTTCATATTTAGTGATTAAATCGTATAAGGGTAGTGGGGAGTCCTTAACCCCGTAGGATTTTGTCTGATTTTGTGTTGTTGTATGATTTTGGTGTCTATATGTGAATTCATGTCGAAATTCGTGTAGTTGAATTGCTGAATCGATGTTATATGGATGTTGTTGCTGTTGTTTGAACATGATTGTTGTAGATCTTAATTTTGGTACAGGTTAGGGAGGTGAAATTAATTCTAAAAACCTGTAGATTGTGATTAGTAATCATAAGAATAAGAGATAAGATGAACCTGAGTACCTAAAATCAATGTAGAACAAGTTTTAGGACTGTTTTGGAGTAGAAACTAGTGAAATTCGTAGCAGAACATAGTCTGGTGTGGAGAATTAGATTTTTCGTAATAGATCTGCCCATACGCGTACCAGGTAAGGTGATACGCGTATGGGAGGGCTAATACGCAGCAATACACGTATGACGGCTAGGAATTACACGTAATAGGAGGGTCGTACGCGTAATGGGTTGGAATTTGGGAAATTCAGTAGGAAAACGTCTTTGTCCGTACGCGTACGGCACAAGGCATACGCGTAAGGACTTGGGCATTGTGAGGCAATACGCGTATGAAGAGGGGTATTACGCGTATGAGTTGGGCGAGCGAGCTGGCAATACGCGTATGGCACAGGGCAATACGCGTATGGCCAGCGAGTGTGCAGAAATTCACCGTTTCGCGATTTCTTTCCCGTTTTCGCGTCTGATTCGGTTCCTCTTGGTTTGAGAGGTTGGGATTGGGAGTCAGATGCTGAGTAATACACAGTTGGTGATGAAACTAATTAATTTTATAATAGGAATTAATTAGTGTTTGGTGAATTATGGTGGCTTGTGAGGGTTCAATGATTATGGTGCAAGTGGGAACGATTAGGTGTCTCATGTGTGATTAGGAGGATGGTAACTATGTATGTCTATTATTATATATGTGTGTCATATGTATGTTTGTTGTGATAAGGAGGATCGTGAATTGCTTATCATTTAATATACATGTGTGTTATATGTATGTTTGTTGTGATCAGGAGGATCGTGAATTGTTTATCATTTGTTATATATGTGTGTTATGTGTACGTTTGTTGTGATCAGGAGGATCGTGAATTGTTTATCATTTGATATACATGTGTGTTATATGTATGTTTATTGTGATCAGGAGGATCGTGAATTTGTATGAATGTGTCATACATGTGTTGTTATGTGCATTAATTCATGCATACATATTACTGGTGGGATGGATCATTGCTCAGGAGGAGTGTATGTGATTCATCCGAACTCCCTTGAGGAGTGTGGTGGGATAAATCATTGCCAAGTAGGGGTGTATGTGATTTATCCGGGTTCGATTGAATTAACCATGGTGATGTTGGTACCACATGCATTGCATTGTTAATTATTGATTGTTAGAGATTGAATATGATAGTAGGTCTTGATTGTATGTTGTTGTTGTTGGTGTGAGATACTACCTCCTTATATGTATTATTCACCTTTTTATATTCAATGTAGTTCTCACCCCTCTGTTGTTGTTATGTCTGTGCTTCTTCGGAAGTACAGATATTCAGGTGCCAGGTTAGTGCTTGGAGCTTGTGTAGCTTGTTCGGGTTTAGAGAGTCGCTCTGATACGTAACACGGGATTTGGGGGGGGGGGGGGGGTTTACCAATTGTTTTATGTTGTATACTTGTTATGTATCTTTCAATTGATGAATATTATGGTGGACCATGATTATGTGGAGTTTTTGGTGTTATAGGCAGATGGCCGTAAATCGAATAATTGAATAAATTTTCCGCTGTTTGAATTTTATTAAAATAAAGGAGATTTGTTTTGTTGATTTTAAAATGTGGCATCCTACTTTAGGTGTGGAAACTCTGATTTATTTCATATATTTTGTTTATTTTGAAAAATGGGGAAGTGGGGTGTTACAATAAGCCCCAAACTTCTTTTCACAACAAACTCTCTTTTTGATTTAGATTCAAATTCTTAAGTTTCATAAAAAATTTCTTCAATTTCTTGAATAACTAACCATATAGCTGTGGTTACAATGCTGGAGCTTGCACACCTGTAAGTTATACTATTGCTTCTATACATAATTGCTTATATATTTCATCTGTATATGTATGCTTGTATACACCTGCTTAGAGTTTCCCCCAGCAATTAGGTCTAGTTCTAGATCAAACCAGTGGTTACTCTTTCAACACAGTCAAAACTAGTTCCCCATAGGAAATTCCAGATACAGTCTTGCCGTCTTTTGGACTTATACAATATGGAACAGAGAAAGACATTATTCCCAGTGAAACTATTCTCAAGACTGTCATAACTTAGAAGTCTGTATACAAGAAATTCATTTTCCCAAAGAGGACTAATTCCCGGTGAAACCTATTTTGAATTTTTTCAAACCTTAGAACTGTTCTGCAAAGAAAAGACTTATTACCGGTGAAACCTTTCTTGAACTTTTCTTAGGCTTGGACCCACAGGCTTCCTAAAAGCATCCCCAGCCTCCTCATGGGATTTGTACAAGGACCCTCAGGCTTCTTAGAAGTTCTCAGCCTCCTCTTAGGCTTAGTACAAGGACCCAAAGACCTCCTACAGGTATAGGACAGAACTTAGTCATCTCTACTAGTTCAATCCTCCAGAGAGTCAGAATTCCAAACATCAGACCAGTTTAGGGTTGATTCTCATCCCTTAAAACATCAGGCTCCTCTTGGGCATTATACAAGGATCATCCTCCAGTTAAGAGTAAACCTCTTCATACCAGTAGACTTGAAAAGTCTCATCTCCTCTTGGATCTCAAAGAAACCCTCAAATTTCCTAAAAAGCACAAGAAAAACCCTGATCAATTCATTATTCTCCTACAGAGTTAAAACCTCCATAGGTTTTAAAACTCAATCTTTAGACATTCATTCTAAATTCCCCAGCTAGGGTCAAATTACCACCAATAAACCCTCAGAAAAATCAGAACCTCAAGGCATCTGAGTTGATTCCCCAATTTGGACCTGTCTCTGGATCTCAATAATCCTCGGCATAAGCTAGCCTCTTCTTAGGCTTCATATAAGAAATTCCCCAACCAGCCTCCTCTTTATAGGAGCATCATGACAAGGCTACATAACTTGGTCAAATATCAGTTCCTAATTCTCAGGCTAACTTAGAGCAACAAATCAATCAGTATTAGTTGACATTGATTTGCTGTTAATTACCATTAATATTTACATTCATTACATTTGTATCTGAGGAGAATATTATCCTATATATGTAATGTATTATCTATCAATTAAAAAATAACACCATCACAGCATTTTGTGCTTCTATATGGTATCAGATTCAAAAAGCTTAACAACAACGATCCAAATCTGATCCTTCATCATGCCTTCAGTCCATACTATTAAAATCAGTGAAACTACATAAGTAGTAGTTCTCAATGCTCAAACCTCAATCAAACTCACTCGCTCCAACTACCCTGCGTGGAAGGTCCAATTCAATGCTCTCATGGTTGGATATGACCTTCTAGGATTTGTTGATGGAACCAAAAAATGCCCCGCAGAAACTCATATTGACTATACTTACTGGCAACGCCAAGATCAGCTTATACTACATGCCATCATATCCTCGGTAGATCCGAGTATCATCACCATGCTTGGTAATGTGAAAACTTCCAAACAAGCATGGGATATTCTGAACAAGATGTTTGCCAGAAAAACTCGCTCTCGCATCATGCATCTCAAAGAACAGTTATCTCGTTTCACCAAAGGTACGCAATCTGTCCCAGAGTATTTACAAGCAATCAAATCCATGTCTGATGAACTAGCTGTCATCAACTCTCCACTGGATGATGTTGATTTAGTCATTCATACACTGAATGGACTTGGACATGAATTCAAAGAAATTTTTGCTGCTTTTCGTACTCGTGAGAATCCAATAGAATTCGATTCTCCTCACGACTTGTTGATCGATTATGAAAGTCGCCTCAAAAGAGATGAAGATATATCTCCTATAGCTTCTGTCCAAGCAACATTCAAAGGAAAACCACACTATCCAAAATGTGGTCACACTACTAATCACAACAACTCATTTCAACAAAATAGATCTACTTCTCCTGGATCTTCCAAGAGAATCACCTGTCAATACTGTGACAAGGTTGGACACACGGAAAAAGTGTGCTACAAACTTCATGGCTACCCACCAAAGTACAATCCTGGCCCATCAGCTCATTATACTCGAGCACATTCATCTAGAAATACACCAGATTGGATCATGGATTCAGCAGCTACTCATGATGTTACCAATCAACTTGATAACCTTCATTTGCAAAGTCCCTACACTGGAACATATCAAATCATCATTGGTGATGGATCCACCATTCCAATAGCCAACACTGGTAAGATTATTATTCCCACAAAAAAATACAACTTGCACTTTCCTAAATTCCTTCATGTTCCAAATATCTCACAAAATTTATTATCTGTTTCATCTCTATGTCGAACTAATCCTGTTTTAGTTGAATTTTTCTCTAATCATTTTTTTGGTGAAGGATCTGAAAACAAAGGAACCACTTCTCAAAGGATTGCATAAAGATGGACTCTACCACATGCCACCCCTCACTACTCCCATGGCTTTCATCAACACCATATCATCATCCTTACCATGGCATCATATTTTTGGTCACCCCAATGAAAGAACATTGAGACATCTCCTATCCATGAATAAAATAAACATAAAAACATCTTTACCATGCATCTCATGCAGTAGCTCTAAAAGCCACAAGCTACCATTTACTTCTTCTAGTATAATTAGCAAAAGGCCACTTGAAATTATTTATGCAGATGTATGGGGGCCTGCACCTATCAAGTCTTTAGATGTTTATTTATATTACCTTATTTTTGTTGATCATTTTACCAAATATATTTGGTTGTACCCACTCAAAAATAAATCTGACGTTTCAATTATCTTTTCTCAGTTCAAAGCTATTGTTGAAAAGTTTTTTAATTTACCCATTCTTGTGTTATACCCAGACAATGGAGGATAGTTTATAAAATTAAAAGCATTCTTATCCTCCAATGGTATCTCACATTACACCACTCCACCACACACCCCTGGACTCAGTGCTATTGTAAAACAAAGACATCGACATATAGTAGAAACGGCACGTGCACTTTTGCATCATGCTAAGCTACCAACTATACTATGGTCATTTGCTTTTCGTACTGCAGCATACTTAATAAATCAATTACCCACCCCAAATATCAATATGGACACCCCATATCAACTACTCCACCACACCACACACAACCCTCACCACCTCCACTCATTTGGATGCCTCTGTTTCCCTTGGCTACGCCCATATACCAGCAACAAACTACAACCCAGATATGCGCCGTGTATATTCATCAGCTATTCACCTTCACAATATGCCTACCAATGCCTTGATCCTATCATAAATAGGATCTATACCTCTAGACATGTCACCTTCTATGACAACCATTTCCCATATAAGTCCCTAACCAAACCAACACTAACTCCTATAAATCCTCCAACTATAAACCAAACTCCTCCACATTATATAATACCCATCCCACCCACAAACACCACCAATTCTAATCCACCACCACAACAACCACCAACAATCCTTCTAGAGGCTTCCTTGAGTTCAGATACTTTATCAGGTAATGATGTTGAAACTCAAAACTCTCCTCATAATAGCAATTGTGTCACTAACCAAAGTGCAACAACTACTAGTGATTATCATGTGGTAACCATATCCAAAAACAATATCTTCAAGCCGAAACATGTGTTCAATGTTACAAACTATCCTTTACCATAGAATCTTGAGCCATCCAATGTAAGGCAAGCCATACAACAGCCACATTGGAGACAAGCAATATCTGAAGAAATTGATGCGTTAACATGCAACGGAACGTGGTCCTTAGTTCCACCGCCAAAAGGCCACAACATCATTGATTGTAAATGGTTGTTTCGCATTAAAAGAAATCCAGATGGTTCTATCTCAAGATATAAGGCTAGACTAGTTGCAAAGGGGTTCACACAATTCCCAGGAGTTGATTTCAAAGAAACATTTGCACCAGTGGTGAGACCTCAAACGGTCAAACTCATCTTCACTACTGCACTCGGTAATGCTTGGCCCATGCACCAACTTGATGTTAACAATGTCTTTCTCCAAGGAGCTCTCAAAGAAAAAGTTTTTATGGCTCAACCACCTGGTATGAAAGATCAACTACACCCTCAATATCTGTGTGAACTTCACAAGGCAATTTATGGCTTGAGACAAGCACCAAGAGCATGTCATGATGCACTTAAATCATTCACCATCTCCCATGGTTTTCAAATAAGTCAAAATGATCCTTCACTATTCATTTATGCTTCTGGATCAACTTTGGCTTATTTTCTTGTGTATGTTGATGATTTACTACTTACCGGCAATAATGCTAAATTTCTTACAAGCTTCATTACGTCTCTCTCAAATCGGTTCTCACTCAAGAACATGAGAACACCTCACTATTTCTTGGGAGTTGAATTCATCCCCAAGGCGAAGGGCCTATTCCTATCTCAACACAAATTTATTCGAGACATCCTTGAAAAGTTTGAAATGGAAGGAGCCAAACCGTCCCCGACACCTCTCTCTCAAATAGCCACTCTAAGCTTGCATGACGGAACCCCGACAACAGATCCCACACACTACAGAAAAGTCCTTGGATCACTTCAATACTTAAATCTAACAAGGCCAGATCTTTCATTTGCCATAAACAAACTCTCACAATTTATGCACAAACCAACCAAATTACATCTTCAACATCTTAAGAGAATGCTTCGTTACTTGAGATCCAAAATGAATTATGGTATTATGTTGCGCAAACCAACTTCTCTCAACTTACTTGCCTACATTGATGCAGATTGGGGTGGTAATGCTGATGACAGAACCTCAACCTCGGCATACTCAATATTTTTTGGTGGCAATCCGATCTCGTGGACATCGAAAAAACAAAGGTCAGTAGCTCGATCGTCCACTGAAGCAGAATATCGAGCAGTAGCAATAGGAGCAGCTGAGCTTATGTGGCTCCTCAAATTAATTAAAGAATTACAGGTTCCAATTCAGTAACCTCCAAGGATTCTATGTGATAACATAGGAGCAACCTATCTATGCTCAAATCCTGTTTTTCATACTAGGATGAAGCATATCTCTATGGACTACCATTTTGTTCGAGAACAAGTTCAAGTTGGCACTCTACAAGTCTCTCATGTCTCTACAAAGGATCAACTAGCTGATATTCTCACAAAACCTCTTGCCATACAACAATTCAAAGATCTCACTTCCAAGATGCAAGTTATCGATGGAAACTTGCTCTTGAGGGGGCGTATAAGAGCATCATGACAAGGCAATGACAAGGCTGCATAACTTGGTCAAATATCAGTTCCTAATTCTCAGGCTAACTTAGAGCAACAAATCAATCAGTATTAGTTGACATTGATTTGCTGTTAATTACCATTAATATTTACATTCATTACATTTGTATCTGAGGAGAATATTATCCTATATATGTAATGTATTATCTATCAATTAAAAAATAACACCATCACAGCATTCTATGCTTCTATACTCTTAAGCTTTGCATAATGATTTTTCCTCAGCTGAGTTAGCCTCAATCATGGGCTTTACAGATCATATTCTCCAGCTGAGTCAATCAATCCTTTTAGCCTCAATCTTAGGCTTTGTACAAGGCAGATAAAACCTCTCCCCAGTGGAGTCATTTCTTTTAGCCTCAATCTTGGGTTTTGTACAATACAGACAAAATTTTCTCCGGAAGAGTCAATTCTTTTCAGCCTTAATCTTGGGCTTTGTACAAGACAAATATAAAACTCCCTAAGTAGAGTCAACCTTTTAGCTTCAACCTTGGGCTTTGATCAAGGCACACAAAAATCAACACCCCCTCAAAGGAAATCAAGAGTTCTCTCTGTAGGAAGACATTTCACTATACATCACACATCAAAACTGACAAACAAACAAATCCAATCCCAAATAACTATTGTAAGTGGCACACTTGCTGATTCAAAAAATCCAAGCCGTGGTCCCTCTTTTATCCTAGTAAACTTCCTCTTTCATCTAATTGCTGTAAGTGGCAAGCCTCTGGATTATTTACATCCAAGCCAATGTCCCTCTCTTAGCATGAAAGATTCCTAAGGAAAAATGGCATTGCTCTACACTGAGTTAAAGTTTTTTCCTTCAGGACTTCTCCCTTATAAAGGAAATTATGGCATTGTTGGATCCTCATATCCCAGTTAAAGTAATTCCCCTTTATAACCAAGCATCCAACAACTTGTGATGAACAAGTGAGATACCTCCCTTTAGAGATGACAAATTCTCTCTCAGTCAAACCTTTAGCTTCAATCTTGGGCTTTAAACAAGACACAAATAACCTTTAACTTCAATCTTGGGCTTTGAACAAGACACAAATACTCATCTAGCTTCAATCTTGGGCTTTGAACAAGACACCAAACATCTTTTTCCTCCCATAGAATAGGAGGAACTACGATTGCTTTGATTTCCTTGTTATCTTTACGGGAATACGTAGGCATAAGATTGCGAAATCTTAGCGAGCACACAAATCAAAAACTTTAGGTCCAGTACCTTACCAAAAACAACAAAAACAGAAAAATCTATGGATAACCATATATACACTGGGTAATTAACAACTTCCCTTTATATAACCCTGCCAAAGAAAGTCTATGGATAACCATATATACACTGAGTAATTGACAACTTCCCTTTGTATAACCTGACCCCGGACCCCCAATCTCTTAGCATTTGTTAAAGAAAACATTTGCATGCAAGGTTAGTTTTAGATAGCTTCCCTTTCCTTTCCAGCTTCATAGGATAAATAAGAAATCAGAAAGTAGCACCCAATTCCAACCATTGCGGTAAGGTGGTCGCGTCACCGACAAAAATTGAACGCTACAAAAAAATGGCGACTCTGTTGGGGACTTTTCTTTTTAGGATTAGAGTTCCTAAGAGGTCTAGGCTTTGTTAGCATTTTCTATATTTTCTACTATATATATATATATATCATTTACTGTTATACTACTTGATACCCGTGTTTAATTTTCTGTCAACTGGGAATGCGATTAGTAAGCATGTGGAAAGTTTGAGAGAACATTAAGATAAGTGGTGGCATATCCAGGAAACACTTATAGGGAGTAAATCCCGACCAAGCTAACTTGGCAGTCCACCGAATCAGTCGAGGTACCCGTGCGGAAGTATCGATGTTGAACGACCGATTGTCGTGAAAATATTGTCTTTCCAAGTATGGTACCCATGACCCTGAGGATTTAGTAGACATTAACCATATGACCATTTGGTAGTGCGGTGACTATCGGGAATAGTTGATACATGATACTACACTCAAATGAGATTCACCCTAGGATGTTACAGCTCGCTCGAGTGAATCAGCTTGCTATTAATATCCCTAAGAGGGGTCAATGACTTTGGGAACCTTAGAACCCGTTCTACAGGTACAAAATCGACCAAAATAGTACAACCTTTAGGGATGGGTATAGCCATGACTCCATGCTCGTGACGTTGAACCTTTGAACCCATGTTTTCAAATGTTTTTGTGTGCTGCATTCATGCATTCATCTAAAAAACTCTTTTCAAACAAGAAAAAATCTTTTTAAAGAAAACTAAAACAATAATTGCAAATATCAGAGGTTGCGTTATGGATTTCGGTAGAAGAAAAACACACAAGTATACCTTCAAGGATCAACTTGGAGGACTGTTGTCTCTGTTAAGGATCAACGTGGTTGAAGGAATCCTGTCTACGCTGATTCAGTTCTATGATCTGGTTTACCACTGCTTCACCTTCCCGGATAACCAACTTGCACAGACATTGGAAGAGTACTCCCACCTGAGTGATTTACCTATCACTGATCAAGCTCCGTTTTCTGGATTGGCAGAAATTCCAAAGAATCATACCATTGCAAGAGCAATCTCTTTGGACGAGTCAGAAGTTAGGACTCACCTGACCACTAAGGGAGGAATCCAGGGTTTACCGACTAAATTCGTGATGGAGAAAGCTCTATACTTTGCTAGTATAGGAAACATAACTGCCTTCGAAGACGTCTTTGTTCTGCTCACATATGGGTTATTCCTCTTTCCTAACATTGACAACTTCATCGATACTAACGCTGTTAAGATATTCTTAATAGGAAACCTCGTACCCCTTGCTCACAGATGCTTATCATTCTGTACATTTAAGGAATTTGTATAGCGGAGGAATGATCACATGTTGTGTACCTTTACTCTACAAATGGTTCATTTCCCATTTGCCCAAATCTGCTGCTTTGTGGGATCACAAGAGTACTCTATGTTGGTCACAAAGGATTATGTCCCTTACCAACTCTGACATAGATTGGTACAATAGGATTTACGAAGGGATAGAGATCATCAACAGATGTGGAAATTTTCCTAACGTACCCCTCATTGGAACTAAAGGAGGAATCAACTATCATCCAATTTTAGCTCGCCGTCAACTCGGATACCCGATGAAGAATATCCCACATAATGTTCATCTGGAAGGTCTTTTCTTCAAGGAAGGGGAAAATGACAAGGCACTAAAAAAAGAAATAGTGCATGCCTGGAAACATATTCAAAGGAAAGGCAGAGAGTCTCTGGGAAGACCAAACTGTACCTCCATAGAACCTTATCTCCACTGGGTGCAAACTAGAGCCCTCAAGCTGAGGATGCCTTACCCTCGCCAAGAAGTTTTTCCATTAAAGGAATCTGTCATTTATTTCATGTCTGACGCAGAAAAACTCCAGGTCGCTCTCAACAAAGTTCAACGTGAGAAGAGCTCTTGGAAAAACAAATACCAGATCCTTAATTTGGAATGTACCAAGATTCGGGAATTGTTAAAGGAGAAGGACGCTCTGATTGAGATATTAGAACAGCATGCTTTAGAAAGGAAGACCGAAGAAATTTGCTCGCTCCTTTCACTTGGCAAAGGACTGACGACCCGACAACGGCTGAAGAGGCCCGATCAAAGAAAAGGAAAATACAGGAACCAACATCTGAGCTCTCTTCAGAGAGAACTCTGGATCCATGAGCTTAGACATTTCCTTACAGCACTTTGTAAAATACTGTACTTTTCCTTGTATAATACTGCAATCTTTCGAATTCAATAAAAAAGGTCCACCCCCACAGTGTGATATTTGCAATCTAATTATTGAAGTTTCTTTTTGATTAAAACAAAAACTAAAAATATATATTTGCATATCATTCATCATTCTCACAACGCATTTTTCTTATCTTTGAGTCTCACGTATGTGTCACAATTCTAGAGTCAAACTATCTCACTCATACAATACTCGGGCCAATCGACAAAAGAAAATGGACTATCTCGAGGAAGAGAACAGAGAGCTGAGAGAAGAAATTGACGCTTTAAAGGAAAGTTTGGAAAAACTTCACAATAACCTACAATCCCTGGCAGCAGCTCAGGAGCAACAACATCAAAGGATTGTAATCTCAGAGATTACATCTACACCTATAATGGAGACACATGATCCTCGGTACAACATGCTTAAAGGGCGCCCCTGGGGCATGCCTCTCAACTTTATACCTGAGGGATACATCCCACCGGTCACTGAAAACCTAGAAACCGCAGCAGGAATTGCTAGACCTGAAGGTTACAAACTTTGGGAAAGTGAAGATGTAAGGGTTACGACAGCAACTCCTGAAGGTTACAAACTTCAGGGCACTGAAGCGCCAAGAATCACCGCTGTAAGTTCTATACCACAACCAGTGGTACACACTGTCCCGGAAGGACAGATTCCGCAAACAATTTCTGGTGGAAATGAAGACATGTACGAAAGGATGAATGAGTTCCAAGAACAAATCTTGGAGACGTAGAAGGAATTGCATGCCATTCGTGGTCAAGATTTATTCATAAAGGACGCCAACGACCTTTGTTTGGTCCCTGATGTAAAGATACTACACAAATTCAAGGTTCCTGACTTTGAAAAATACAAAGGCAACTCTTGCCCTCAAAGTCATCTGGTGATGTACGCTCAAAAAATGTCTACCCAGATAGAAAATCAACAACTACTGATCCGTTACTTCCAAGACAGTTTAACCGGTGCCGGACTCAAATGGTACATGGGTTTAAACCGCACCAAGATCAGTACTTTCAGAGATCTTGGCGTTGCCTTCGTTCACCAGTATAAATACAATTTGGACATGGCACCAGATAGGGATCAACTCAGAGTAATGTCGCAAATGGACAAAGAAACTTTCAAAGAATATGCTTAGAGATGGCATGAAATTGCCGCTCAGATCTGTCCCCCTCTTGAGGAAAAGGAGATGACAAAGATTTTCCTAAAACCCTTGAGCTCATTCTATTACGACCGGATGGTCACTAGTGCGCCCAGTGACTTCACTGAAATGGTGAACATGGGAGTACGCCTTTAAGAAGCAGTCCGAGAAGGACGATTGATTAAGGATGCAAAGCCATCTAGCAGTACTAAGAGCTACGGTAGTGCTTTCCAAAAGAAGAAAGAGCAAGATATCAGTAATATCTCTTTATTAAAGAAAAGACGAAGGTATCAACCAGTAGCAGCGGTAACTCCCGCTATCAACCCCCTGTCGGCTCCGACTTATCAACCTCAGGTTGCTCAGAGCCAACCAAGTTAACAACCGTATTAGCAAAGGTCGCAACAGCCTTTTCAGCAGGCTCTCCTGTAGTACAACAACAACAATCGTACTACACGACCATCAGGGTTCGACCCTATACCGATGTTGTACGCAAAATTGTTTCCACTTCTACTGGCCAAGGGGCACGTCCAAACCGGGACTCCTCTCATGGTACAAGAAAATCCACCTTTTTGGTTTAAAGCAGATCAAACTCGCCCTTACCATCAAGGAGGATCGGGACATAACATTGAGAATTGTCTCAGCTTCAAGTATGATGTATAGAAGCTTGTCAGGAACGGTGTTTTATTTTTCAAAGATACTAACCCGAATGTTCAAACGAACCCATTACCGCAACATGAAAAGACTACGGTAAGCCTGATAGAAGGAGAACCTGTCAACAGTTATCAAATTCACAATGTACTCCTATTAGGAACTAATCTGGTGAAGATGCATTGCAGACATAGTGGGTACGATCATGTGCCATCTCACGACTATCATCGGTGTGATATCTACTCCAAAGACAATCAAGGGTGTCTGTCATACCCCAAATTTTGACCACTAAGATTTCCCATCATTGTGCAAATCATCATCACAATATGAATGAACCATTAGTCTCCCCAAAGATGGGTGAGCATCCACTACAATCAAATTTAGGGTTTCAAGCCCTCTAAGAGCCTTAGACAAAGGATCAATCAAGGAATTACATGATCTTCAACTTGTCTAACATCTTAAACATCCATAAAGAATCAAGAGGACTCCCACATCAAGGATTAAGCACAAGGCTTCTCTCTTCTAGGTGGATCAAGCCTTAAGATCGCCAGTGTCACTAAATTAGGGTTTGGTCGAACAGGGCCTCCAGATGGAAATTTTCCCCTGGGCATGAGACAATGCTTCAAAGCATAACCTATTATGCTCTAAGGGACATCATAAACCCAATCATCAAGTCAATTTAGCCTCAGGGGATGCATTCACTAAAAATCAGGAATTCGGGTTTCTTGACCTAATTCACCCCTAAGTTGACTTTTGGAACAAAGCAGGAGCCAAGACCTCAAGAGAGGATTTGAGGGTCTCTAACACATCACATTGATCCATTTGAAACAATGTATTGAGCCAAGAAGCTTGAGCAACAAGTTTCAATTTCATCTGAACCACAGTTAGGGTTTCGCGGGAAAAGTCAACTGTAGCTTTAACTTTTGACCAGGACATGCTCCCAAACCCTAAGACATGATTCAATACACCCTATAACACCTATGGAATCAATCCATCAAGTTTGATTTAGGCCAAGGACTTGATTTGATAGAGGATCGCACAGTTTGGAATTCATCTGACAAAAAGTCAACTGTGCACAAAAGTCAAACTTTGATATTTTAAGATTTTTCACAATTATGGTTTTTTAACCCTAAAATGATGTTAATGTGGGATTTGAATCATCATTCATAAAGAAAAATCAAGAAAAGTTGGATAACTTGTAAAAGGGGTAACCATAAAAACTTAGAAAATTTTCTAAGTTATGGAACAAAGTGGCTAGGGTACCAACTTTGGAGGATCATAACTCTTAAACCACAAGGCCATTTTTCCCCATCCAAAGTTGGATTTGTAGCCCTCATGGCCCTCTACAAAAGCTTCAACTACACCTCATTCCAATTCATTATGGATTTTGAGTTATGGAATGATCGAAGTGGCTGAAAACATGAAATGCCACTTTTTCCAACACTTAGTGAAATTTTCACTAAGTCAAAATTTGTCTTACTTTTTACAAAATGTAGAGGAATTTTTCACTTGGATCCAAAAAGTATCAAAACCAATTATGATCAAACACTTGTTGTATCATATGAGGGCTTTCCAAAATGGCCAAGAACATCACCAAACTCAACTTGAGTCATGAGATATGACAATGGCAATATGCCTTGCTGAAAACTGCCAAGGCTAGGCAGAATTTTGCACTTTTGCTCGATTTGGCAAAATCAGATAATTCCAAGCCTTGTCATCACTTTGGACACATCTGAGGATCAAATCTAAATGGAACAAACACTGATCCAAGCCTCCAAAGTCTTTGGAACAGGAAATAGCATGCCAAACCTAGAATTGCCTAAAAGAGGGACAAGACTCCAATTTTGGATTGGAGCATTCAATGCATACACCAAGGTGGCATGGACTGAGCCATTGCCAACTGAATTCAGTCAAGACTGATCCAAAAACTAGGGAACCAAAGGCATGTGCTCTAAGCTCTAGTCAATGGCTAGAGGAGACTTGGATTCTCATTTGCCAACATTGGCCAAACCTCTGTTGTGGTTGCCATTCACTATTTATCCCAAAACAAACTTGCTCTACTATAAATAGAGGTCATTTGTGCTCAGTTTGAGTACACCAAAGCCATCAAACAGATGCTTTCCTCAAAATCCCTCTCTTTAGGCCAAAATGCCTTCTTTAGCAAGGTAACTCTGAGTTTTTGAGTTAGAGATCATTTCCATCACAGCTCATGATCCTAACACCTCCAATATATCATATCTAAGCTATCCAAACTCTCACAAGTGACATGTAATCCTTAAATCACAAAGTTACCTCTCAAAACCTCAAAATAGTATTTTTGTGCATTTTTCAAGCCATGCCTTGATTTAGTCACTTTCCAAACCAGATAAAACCTCAAACACACTCCAAATATCATCCTTGAACTGTCCCAAATGGTTCCCCCCATCTGGAACACCATTTGAGGGAGTTGTTATTTTGGCCATTTTAACCCCTTTTGCAAGAAAGGGCCAGCTTATGTTTTTGCAGGTTCCAGCTGATTCCATTCATCCTAAAAGCTTCTAAGAGATCAGTTGAGAGTGTCCAAAGCATCAAACCATTTCTGGAACAAGAACTTGGCAGATTGCACAAAAACTCCAAAAGCTCAAAAGAGAGGTAGGCATCATGACTTGAACTTTCCAAAATATGCATTGCTTTGAAGTCCACTGATCATGCACATCTCATACATGTTATATGTTGTGTTTGAACCAATTCATCATGTAATTCATGCCTGTACCAAAGTGTAGCATAGAAAATGCAATTATAGGCCTATTTCAAAACCACCATCGGATTTTGAGGAGGGAACATGATCTGAAAAAAATACCACCACCATTGGATTCCTTGTGAAATTCTAGGCCAGATGCATATAAATTTTGTCCCCAACCATGGAGAAATGAGAAAGTTATGGACCTTCCCATTTTTTTGCCAAAACTTGCTTTGCTTTGCCTTGGTCAGGCCTAGAAAACAAGGTAAGCCTTGTATATTTGTTGGTTTGTTTTAATCAATGGATGTAACACCACCCCAGTGGTAAGGCGCGCGCCCTATAACCTTGAGGTCGTGGGTTCAAACCCCACCCATGCCATTTTGTGTTTTCTCACATTTTGCTATTTTTTCCAATATTTTCATGTTTTGTTAATTAATTGGAAAATTAATAACTCCCTTAATTTTAAATATTTTTGATTGGTTCTTTTTGAAAAAAATCACAAAAATGTTGAAATAGTTTATTCCCTAAAAAAATTAGATTTATATTATTTATTTAATATAATTAGTATTTTGTGAATAAATGTCTTTTATTTGTTTTTAAACTCTTTTAAAAATAAATATCCATTTTGGAAAATCAAAACCAAGTAGGTTTTAATTCATCTTGTGATGAAAACCTCATTTTTCAAACCTTCAACAAAAATCACAAGTAGTTTATTCAAACTTATTTGGTATTTTTATCATTTTATTTGGTTTTCTTTAAATATTTCCTTTTAAAAGAAAACAAATTTAGGGTTTTCTTGATTTTCACTCAAACAAACTTTTTTCAATCACTCATGGGCCTCTAATAGAGTGTAAGACTCAATCCTTTGTAAATAAAAACCTCTTGGGCCTCACTTATTGTATAAGTCCCGTTGTATTTCAAAAGTTCGACGCGATCATCGCCCGTTTAAAACAAACCATTTGGGCCTCTCCTCGAGCTATAAGACCCATTCAAAAATTTTGGGCCTCTCCTCGAGCTATAAGACCCATTCAAAATTTTTGGGCCTCTCCTCGAGCTATAAGACCCATTTAAAATCTTTGGGCCTCTTGAGAGAGTGTAAGACCCATCCCCTTGTACAGAAAACCTTTTGGGCCTCAGTCACTTGCATAAGTCCCTGTACAATTTCAAACAACAGTGCAATCACTGATAAAACCCTGGGCCTCTCCTTGAGCTGTAAGCCCCAATTTTCCTTTCAAAAGCACTTTCTCCTTTGATTTTGTAACATACTGTTATTTTCAATTTCTTTGTTGAACAACTAACCAAACAGCATGGAAGCTCTACAACCGAGTAAGTGTTTACTCGCTTTCATTTACCGCTTTCATATATATATATATAACTGTATTGTGGGGCTGTTTCACTGTAAGTCTTCTTTCATAAACTCATATCGAATGTGTAATACTAGTATAGATATTTAGAGTTTCCCCGGCAACTACGTCTAGAACTAGACAAAACCTCGTCTCCTTACATCTGACGTTCTCCCGGATATTTCAACATAACCTAAACCATGAGAATTTTCTTTCACAACAATTTTAGATAACTAGATTTAAGAAATCTCCCCCCTTGAACAGTTCATATACAGAAGGCCAATGTTCCAAGTGAAACCCCTTCTGGAACTATTCATCAGCCTCCTCTTGGGCTTAGTGCAAGGACCCACAGGCTTCCTAAAAGCATCCCTGCCTCCTCTTGGGCGTTGTACAAGGACCCGTCGGCTTCTTAGAAATTTTCACACCCTCCTCTTAGGCTTCGTATAATTATTCTTCCTCTGGGAAGATAGCCTCCTCTTGGGCTTCGTACAAATTGTCCCTCGGCTTCTTAAAAGCTTTCTCGCCTCCTCTTAGGCTTCGTACAAATTGTCCCAACGACCTCCTAGAGGTATAGGAATATAAATTAGTCATCTTAATAGAACAGTCTTTCAAAGAGTCTAGATCTTACTACTACTGTTTCTTAAGCATAGTACAGAAGATAAAACCCGTAGACTCAGACAGTCTAAAGCTCCTTTGGATTCCCCGTTTCCTTAGAGAATAGGAAATAATCCCGATGCTCAGATCAAATCCATGAGTACAACATTACCCATATAAGAACTGATTTTCTCTTTTAACCAACATGCTGGACCTGTCACTCAACTGAAACAGTTACCCTAGCCTTCTCTTGGGCTTTGTACAAATGATTCTCCCAAGCAGAGCAAACCTTTTAGCCTCCATCTCGGGCTTCGTACGAGATACCAAATCACTCTCTTGTTGAGTATAAAAGACTCTCTTGTTGAGTCAAACCTTTAGCCTCCATCTCGGGCTTCGTACGAGATACAAAAACACTCTTTTGTTGAGTATAAAAGACTCTCTTATTGAGTCACTTCCCTTTCAGCCTCCATCTCGGGCTTCGCACGAGACACAAAACACTCTCTTGTTGAGTATAAAAGACTCTCTTGTTGAGTCAAACACCTTTAGCCTCCATCTTGGGCTTCGTACAAGACACATACAAAAGCACTCTCTTGTTAAGTCAACCCTTTTAGCCTCTCTCTCGGGCTTCGTACGAGACACATAAAAACACCCTCTTGTTGGGCCAATAGCCTCCTCTTAGGCTTTGTATAAGGAAACCCCGATTAAGTCAATCAACCTTTTAGCATCAAAGTTGTGCCTCATTCACAGTATACAAACATCAATAACTCCTTTCCCCTTCATCTAATTGCTGTAAGAGGCAAGCCTCTGGATTATTTACATCCATGTCACTGTCCCTCTTTTAGCATGAGAAATTCCTAAGGAAACATGGCATTGCTCTAAACTGAGTTAAAGTCTTCTCCTTCAGGTTAAAAATCCCCTATAAAGGAAATTATGGCATTGTTGGATTCACATATCCCAGTTAAAGTAATTCTCCTTTATAATCAGTCACCCAACAGTTGTGACAAACAGACCCTCTTTAGAGATGACACATTCTCTCTAAAGTCAAAACCCTTTAGCTTCATATCTTTGTCGCACCTCGAAAAATCATTTAAATTGAAGGACGCGACCCTCGCACGAAAGGCGCGGAAAACGGTTCGACAGAGTCGCCACCGAACTTTATTTATCCCAAAAAGAGGGAAAGGAAAATATCGAGAAAACCTTTAAAGAGAAAGATAAGACATTGGTCGTCGCAACCACATTCTGGGTTTGGGAGTCGGTTACGTAAGGGGAAGGTACGCGCACCCCCTCACGTCCGTTGTACTCAACGGGAACCTCTTAGTTCGAATTGCGAGGAATGTTATCTAAGCTTGTTTGTTTTCTTCTCAATGGTAAATGCGAAACGGTAAGGTAAAAAGGCTTCGATTACTAAGGGAAAGGGGTGGTTTTAGGATAGGGTGCTCGGCAAGATCATCGCGACCTCGGGCCTACGTATGCTCATTCGGATGAGAATGAGAAATCAGAGCAATCGTAGTTCGACTACGGGCTTTGACGGAAAAAGATGGTAGTCTGGAAACGGGGAAAAAAGAAAAAGTGTGGACGCAAACGGGGAAAAAAAAGAAAAGTGTGAACGCAAACGGGGAAAAAATAAAAAGTGTGCTCGCCAAGATTATCGCAATCTTGTGCCTACGTATCTTTATTCGGACGAGAATAAAGAATCAGAGCAGTCGTAGTTCGTGGTACGCCCACGAAAAGAAGGGTTAGGGTTTGAATTTTAGGGGACGAAAGATTGAATGACATACAACCCAAGGGCGTGCCTCGAGAGTGGTCACTCAAGAATCCAAGGAATGCGAGACTCCAAGAAATCAGTTCTTTCGTGATTGATTGCAAAAATGTTTGATAATAGTTAAGTGTTTTAAGACGAAAAGGTGAATGAATAACGACCTAAGAGGCGTGCCTCGAGAGCCATTCATTCGAAGATCCAAGGAATGCTAGATTCCAAGAATCTCCTCCTTTCGTAAGTTGATTAAGAAAAACGTTTAAAAAAGATCGAATCGGATTGGTTGAGAAAAGAGGTGAGGATCGATACTAGTCCCTAGGGGTGCTCCTAGTAACAAAACCATGAGATGTGCGAGTGTGCATTTGACGACGAGGCAAAAGGCACTCGACTTACGAGAATGTTTTGAAGGGTGGCTCGACGACGAGTCGAGAATTGGTTTGGAAATGGTTTGATTTGAAAAGTGTTTTAGGGAGAATGACGATTATTCGATAAACGAGACGTCGGCCTCGCAACCAATTAATCGGGGCATTACTGGGATGCTAGATCCCAACGACACCTTTTTCATTCGATTGATTATGAAATTATGTTTATTGAACGACGAAAGTACCACGTGGAATGCTAGACTCCAATGGCATTCCTTTGTCCAAATAATTAAGGTGAGTGTTTTAGGAGCGAAAGGTCGAGTGATCACCAGCTAAGGCGTGCGCCCCAATGGCGGTCACTCAAGAACCCAAGAAGTGCTAGACCTCAAGAGCTCAATTCTTTCGCAATTTAATAAGAAAAATGGTTTGAATAGGTGTTGAGTATTTTAATCAGGAATTAAGTGTTTGAATAAATAAAAATGATTAGGTAAATGTGAATGCGAATATGATATGGATATGAATAAGAATGAACGATAATATAATCGAGATAATATACGACGGAAAATAAACAAGATAATATTGACAAGAGGTTAAAGTTGACATAAAAGTAAAAATGGTCTCGTCTTAATCGGATTTAATCGGTAAATTGATAATCGACGATCTTTGACTTTCATTGACCCAAAATTAAATAAGAATATGTGAAATAGAAATTAGAAATTAAATCGGAAATATGAATAAAGGCATAAAGGTCTCACCTTTATCAAGATTTAATCGAGAATTTGATAAATCGATCGATATTTGGTTTTCATCGACCTAAAATAAATGTAAACAACAATGAAAATGAAACGAAATCGAGAAAATGAATATAAAGGATAAAGGTTTCACCTTTATCGAGATTTAATCGAGGATTCGATAAATCAATCGATATTTGGTTTTCATCGACCCAAAATTGAATAAGAATAATAGAAAAATAATGGAAATGAAATTAAAATCGAAATAAATTAAAAAAAGAGCAAAGGTCTCACCTTTATCGAGATTTAATCGAGAAATCGATAAATCAATCAATATTTGGTTTTCATCGACCTCAAAATAAATGTAAATGAAACAAAAATGATAGAAATAAAATAAAATTGAAAATACCATGAGAAATAATAAAGGTCTCACCTTTATCGAGATTAAGTCGAGAAATCGACAAATCGTCGATGTTTGGTTTTCATCGACCCAAAATAAATGTAAAAATAGTGAATAAATTGAAATAAAAATAAATAAATAGGTAGATAGCAAAAATAGGCCTCATATAAATCAAGATTTAGAATTGATTTTAAAATCAACTTAATCAAGATTATTGTTATGTCATTGGCCCAAAAATCAAATTAAAAGGAAAAGATGAAACATAAACAACATGAATCAAACTAAAATCACAAAGAAAAATTTAAACAAATAATTAATAGTAAAATACAAAAACAAATGTAAAATAAAATAGTAAACAAACTAAATTAAATGAAACCTAAAGAGGGAGGGGGGTACGCTGAAACTGAAAAGGGTAAAAAAAAGAAAAAAAATAGGTGGAATCCTTTGGGCTTAGAGCCCATCATCCACCTTCAAAGACCCTACTGTACAAATGGAAAAGGGTGGTATGAATACCGAATGGACCCAAGAGCCCACCACAACCCATAAGAAAATGAAAAACAGATTATTATTTTTCTTAAAACGAAATAAATGGAAAAAAGAAGAAGGTCAAAGGAAGACCTCACTAACATCATTAGGTTAAAACACATCTAAAGATACTGGTTCAAAAAGAACAATCAGCATCAACAAATCTTCGACGGAAGAAACAAAGTCTCAAATCGATTCTCAACCTTCTTCTCACAAAATAAAACCGCTCAGAATCATTTTTGTTTGTCCCTCTCGCTGCTCAGTTCAATTTCACCTACGATTCAGATTTGGAAAGGTTCACGTTTCGCTTCTTGATCAGGTTTGTCTCGCTTCGCCTCTCTCTATTTGCTCGATCCGATTTAGAAACTCTCTCTTCTTCTCACTTTGTTTCTGATTTGTGTTTGGGTGTTTTGAAAATGGGTTTTGTGAATGGGTTTGTAAATTGAAGTCTTTGTAGATTGAAGGTGGGTTGGAGGCGAGGCGGTGTGGTTTTTGGGTCGTGGTCGTTGTTAAAAAAATGAAGGTTTGGTTATTGAAGGGTGATTTGAAGATAGTGCAAAGGTTTGTTTTTGGTTGAATGGAGAGGAAGATACGTGAGGTTTATGAAGGTTGAGTGAGGAGTTTTTTCAGGGTTTTGCCGTTGTCCTCATAAGGGTGAGGAGTATGTGTATTTATAGAGTGAGGCGAAGGTATATTTGGAACGAGAAGAGAAATTGATGAGCTGGGATTTTGCGTTGCAGCTGGGTGGATGTTGCGGAACGAGGTGCGTGTTGCTGATGGTGCGAATATTCTGAGATTTGATCACAATGGTTTTTTTCGGTCGTATTGTGTGGGGCCTATACGAATTTGGAAGATTCCTCGTGCGTTTTGCATTTGTTATGTGACGAGTGTGTATTGCCAATTTGCAGGTTGTTGTTTTGTAAGTGTGACGTGGAATTGGTTATGAAAAGCTTGTGTGGATTGCTCTTGCTTCATTTGGTTTTGCAGGTTCATGTTATGCAGACGAGGCTGGTTGTTGCTTCAAGTTTGTGCGTGGAGCTGTGTGGATATTATGTTGGCAAGGGCTATAGCAATAAAACACACCAGCAGCATAAGCTTTATGAAGGCATGTTGGCAAGGGCTTGGATAATTGAATTTGTACCATAGTGTTAAAAATTATGAAGGTATGAAGTGCCTGAAAAGTGGGTTTTTGGCGGTGCAATGTAACTGAAGCCAAGGTCTGTGTGTATGGCGCTGAAAAATTAATAGTGGGCATGAGAGGCTTTATGGTTTGTGTACATTGTGTAGTATGTGCCTATAGCAACTTGTAACATAGCCTTTTTCTATTTTGGCTTGTAATATCCTTTGTAATGTGATAAGGGCTTGGGCTCATGGGCTTTGTTTTCTACATTTTTGCAAATGGCAGTAAGAATTGAAATGGGCTTTGAAATAAATTGTGACATTGGAACTTTTTGAATAATTTGAATGAATTGGTACAATGGACTCTAAATGGACTTATGTAGAAAAGAAAAAATGGTCTAATAGAAAAGGTAAAGGACTTTTTAGAATGAATTTGAAAAAGGCATAGAGATTTAAATTAAAAAAAAGAATATGAACTAAAAAAATGGAATTGGATGAATAAAAGTGGTTTTGAAAGAAATGGATTTAAGAAGAAAAATGGGTTTTTAAAAAAATGATATTGGACATGTATTTAGAAAAGTGGATAAGAATGGATAACGGTCTTAAATTTAAAAATGGATTTTGAATAAAAGTAAATGATGGAAAGTGGCTTATGGATAATTTGGACACGAAAATGGATATGTGAATTAGATAAATGGAAATGGTTTTGAAGAAAGGGACTAAATTAAAAATGGATATTGGATAGAAAAAGTGAATGTTTTTTTTTTTGTGAATTTGTTGGAAATGGATAAGGATTTAAGGAAAAGAAGAAATGGATAAAACTGTGGGTAATAATGGATAATGAATAATGAAAACTTGAGCATAGGCAACAAGGAAACAACGTATTTTTTTGGATTTTCTAAATATGGTCAACGGGTGGATGTACAGATGGAAATATATAGGTAGGACAAATTTAGGGTATGACAGATGCCCCTATCTAATTGGCTTAAACTGAGTTAGATGAACTGCTACGGCGTTCGGTCTTTCGAGGTATAAGTCAATTAGATATGAAGAAGATCACAAATTTGTTCGAAAGAAAGAAAAATGATTGAGAAGTTGGAATAACAGAATAAATCTGACACCAAAAGGATGACAGACCTACCACTGAAAGGATGATAGGAACACACACACACAGACCCTTCCACCAAAAGGATGGAAATGAGGTCAAAACCAGCTATTATCGACGAAATAATAGGGCACACACGCACACAGACCCTTCCACCAAAAGGATGGAAATGAGGTCAAAGCCTGCTATTATCGACGAAGTAATAGGGTACACAACACAGCCTGCTATTACTGACGAAGTAATAGGGCACACAACACAGCCTGCTATTACCAAAAGGATAATAGGGCACACACACACACAGACCCTTCCACCAAAAGGATGAAAAATGAGGTTAAAGCCTGCTATTACCGACGAAGTAATAGGGCACACACACACACAGACCCTTCCACCAAAAGGATGGAAAATGCGGTCAACGCCTGCTATTACCGACGAAGTAATATGGCACACAACACAGCCTGCTATTACCAAAAGGATAATAGGGCACACACACACAGAGACCCTTCCACCAAAAGGATGGAAAATGAGGTCAAAGCTTGCTATTACCGATGAAGTAATAGGGCACACACACACACAAACCCTTCCACCAAAAGGATGGAAAATAAGGTCAAAGCCTGTTATTACCGACGAAGTAATAGGGCACACAACATAGCCTACTATTACCAAAAGGATAATAGGGCACACACACACACAGACCCTTCCACCAAAAGGATGGAAAATGAGGTCAAAGCCTGCTATTACCGACGAAGTAATAGGGCACACACACACACATACCCTTCCACCAAAAGGATGGAAAATGAGGTCAATGCCTGCTATTACCGACGAAGTAATAGGGCACACAACACAGCCTGCTATTACTAAAAGGATAATAGGGCACACACACACACAGGCCCTTCCACCAAAAGGGTGGAAAATGAGGTCAACGCCTGCTATTACCGACGAAGTAATAGGGCACACAACACAACCTGCTATTACCAAAAGGATAATAGGGCACACACACACAGACCCTTCCACCAAAAGGATGGAAAATGAGGTCAACGTCTGCTATTACCGACGAAGTAATAGGGCACAAAACACAGCCTGCTACTACCAAAAGGATAGTAGGGCTCACACGAAGGCTGTCACTCATCAAAAGGATGACACACAGACCAAAGGCTTACGGATCGGCGACACCAAAAGGATGACGGATCAAAACAAACTACTACCACCAAAAGGATTATATGAACTTCTTATTTGCGAGGACCAACACCAAAAGGATGCAGGTTGAATTAAGTTGATTGTGTTTGGCTATCACCAAAAGGATGATAGTAAGGCAATTGACAAAAGGTCAAGTTTATTGGGGATGTGATGAGATTTATTTGGAGACATCAACAAAAGGTTGAAGTAAAGAATTCAATGAGGAGAACCCACGAAAGGGAAACAGTGAAAAAAATGGAGAAGGTAAACAGTGAAAAAGGAAAAGGTAACAAGCGAAAAAGAAAAGGGTAACCCGCCAAGATCTACGCAACCTTGTGCCTACGTATCTTTACTCGGACGAGAATAAAGAATCAGGGCAGTCGTAGTTCGACCTAAAGAAACGATTCAATGAGGAACGCCCACTGACTCGGAGGAATGTTTATTGGTTGGGATGAGGATGACGACCTCAGCAACAAGAGGTTGAGGAACACAATTCAATGAGGAACGCCCACTGACTTGCTTGGAGATCACAACTTTATTGAAAAAATTTCATGAGGAACACCCATGAACTGAAGGAGATGCCCCTGATTGGGCTGAAGATTACTTTGAGATCTACAAAAGGTTGAACAACTTCGTGAGGAACGCCCACGGATTTGAAAAAGATGCCCCTGACTGGGCTGAGGATCGTCTTGCAGTCTTGAGATTGATCCTGGATCTTGACTATGCGTACGAATGCAAATGCAAATGCTGGCGCGCGGAGATGCAAGTGCTGGGGAAGTATGATTGGTTTTGGTATGCATATGATGCAAATGATGCCGATGATGACGAATGCGATGCATATGATGCGTATGATTGAAGATGGGTGAATGGATATTTGGTAAAGGTGCCAGCATGGTGGACTTTTGCTAGTTGCCAATGCGGATTGGACTTTGGGCGGTGGGAGGGATTTGATTTCCTCGACACTCAGTTCGTTGAAGACACCATGATTGAAGCGGACGAAGATGCTCTCGAGGCCTCAAGTTTGATGACTTGATTGATAAGTCGTTTCTGAGAAGACCACGACTCTGTGCTTGATGATCATGATGACTGCAATGGGTCTTACTCCAGTCTGAACATGGTAATGGTCTGTCCCTGATTAACCAGTTCTGACGATGTCTGATCTTTGGCAATTGATCTTTGTTGTGCTTTGAGAAGGCTTGCCCCTGATTGAGCTGTTGAGAGGTTTGCCCCACTCTGAGGGTCTTGAAGGAGTTTTGCTTCGGGCCGACACCACTGAAAGTTTAAGTTCCTCTTCGACTGCCCCTTGTTGGGATTGCTTTGATGTCTGGCACTGATTTGCAGTTAAAATTGCACATTCACAATAGGAAATCTTAATACAATGCTCATGCAAGTTTTGAAAAAGAGTCGTCTATTGGAGTGTCGTGATAGTGATACGAATGGACCGTTAGCCCAAACATGTGCTGATTTTGATGGTGTGAAAGATATAGCAAGGAGAATGACACCAATGCTGAAGATTAGCAAATATGGGGAGTCAGTTTACGCAACCTTGCGATAGTATGCTTTCAGAATAGACCTCGCCTCAATTAGGTCTTTCGAGGATTGTAACGTGGTCTGGTTCGCGGTTATGAAACAAAGGATAATAGGCTCAAAACTTGGTTTGTACCCACCCCTTCTTCGTGATGACCTCCTCCAGTCCTATGTTCAGTTAATTCTGCACACGTTTATCTTCCAAAAGGGTTGACGGTGTAAGAGTGATGATTCAAGGTTTGGCTCAAAATGGCAGTCACCTTTATTTTGTTTTTGATGGATGTCAGTGACCATTTGGCTTTGATTTGGTGGCCACTAAATCTTATTTTGTTTTTTGTTGAGGATTTGAGGGCCTCTTTTGTTTTTTTGATCCCCATCTTTTGCATGGACTGATTTTTCTTGTCGAGTCCATCAGGGTTGCTTTGATTTTTGCCTAAGTATCCTTTGAGGTGCTTGACTTAGCAGGCTTTTGCTTTTTGATTGATTTTTTTTGGTTTTGTTGGATGATTGTGACTGCCAAGTCATGGTTATTTAATGAACAACCGTCATGTCTTGTGGAATTTTGCTTTTGTGAACTGAGTGCGTAATTAGGTTAACTGAACACTACCCTGCCCCAGGTTGAGTGTAAGGGTTTGAATATCCGAAGGAAACTACTACTTCTTGGCTCGAAGTGGTTAGCTAGGGATTAACTCCTTGTCTCTCCAGTGTTTGGGGGTTGAAACAATGCCTGTACATCCTTGGCGAGATTTTATCCGAAAGCATACGGTTTGCAATTATGGGTATTTCGTTGTCATCATCCTCCCTCCAATCATTGCTAACAACAATTTGATATAGAGAGTGAAATGGATATATGTGTCGGTGTTTTGCAGTAAATGGAAAAAATGAGTGAATACGACATAACTGATTCAAAACATGCATAGTCACTACATTAAGAAAACCAAATACAAACGACAATGTTTGAAGCAAACAGTACTTAAACAAACAAAGACAAAATACAAGGATGGACATGATGAAATGGCATGACGAATGCCTTCTTCGAGGAACTGATCTTCCTGTCTTGACTTGATTGGTGCTTGAACTGGCTTGGTCAGAGGCGAAGACTATTCTACTTGTCTTCGACAACTCCTTCAATAATATTCACTGATGGTCCTGCCTTTACATGTTGCATTGTGGTCTTGTTGAATATGATTGATCATTCGTCGGTTCTTGGCTTGAGCTGCGTACTGGTGTCGAGGAATCGGCTTGATTTGCTGGTTATGAAGGAAGGAAGGTGAAGTGATATTCTGAGGTTGAAAGGCAATGCAAGATGTATAACAGATGCAATGCAATGACAACATGAGATGCAATGCAAGATGCAAGATCCAGGATCACAGGATCAAACAACTTCAAACAGTTATGCGGCTGGCTGGAGATGACGGGTCAAGGACCATAGCTAGGATCAAGAAAGCCCACGGGTAGGTTTCTAAGACGGGTAGGTGCCTAGAGTTATGGATATATTTCGAAAACATTATAACCATGACAAAGATTTGTCCGACTATAATATCCTCGAAATAATCTTGTCTAGGTGAGGTCTTCATTTCTTCCCCATGAGAAAGATTCCTCGGAGGCGCCCACTACACAACCATCGACACATGGGTTCTAAATAGGGTTCTCAGAATCCTAGATCGAGATCGAAAATATTACTGTCAGGAAGTAATATGTTCGAGGGATCTCATCTGATCGGGGCATTCGCATTAACTCACATAGAATTAACGCTACCAACCACCATGGGTAAATTGGGTTAATGGTCCTTGGGATCAACGACCCACCTCAAAAGTATTACCATCATGGCAAAGATTCACCACAACAATAATATCTCCAAGGGAATCTACTCCAAGCGGTGGTTTTCGCTTCAACTCACGCGGAAGAGACCACGCAAGCCTACACTACACAACCACCATCCTAGTCCTAGGGTTTTTCTCGACTCGGGTGTAGAGCCATCTCACAAAGTTCCAAATGTCAGAATAACCCAACAATGTTACAAAAGGTAACACAAATAAGGAAATAGGAAAACAAGTAAGTAAGCGAATGAGAAGAAAAAGATAAACAAAGCTAAAGAGCTGACAATTCGAGTCAAGATAGGCTCGACTCTCTCTTGCATGGAGCAAATACTTCCCCAGTAGAGTCGCCATCTGTCGCACCTCGAAAAATCGTTTAAATCGAAGGACGCGACCCTCGCGCGAAAGGCGCGGAAAACAGTTCGACGGAGTCGCCACTGAACTTTATTTATCCCAAAAAGAGGGAAAGGAAAATATCGAGAAAACCTTTAAAGAGAAAGATAATAACATGGTCGTCGCAACCACATTCTGGGTTCGGGAGTCGGTTACGTGAGGGGAAGGTACGCGCACCCCCTCACGTCCGTTGTACTCAACGGGAACCTCTTAGTCCGAATTGTGAGGAATGTTATCTAAGTTTGTTTGTTTTCTTCTCAATGGTAAATGCGAAACGGTAAGGTAAAAAGGCTTCGATTACTAAGGGAAAGGGGTGGTTTTAGGATAGGGTGCTCGGCAAGATCATCGCGACCTCGGGCCTACGTATGCTCATTCGGACGAGAATGAGAAATTAGAGCAATCGTAGATCGACTACGGGCTTTGACGGAAAAAGTTGGTAGTGTGGAAACGGGGAAAAAAGAAAAAGTGTGCTCGCCAAGATCATCGCAATCTTGTGCCTACGTATCTTTATTCGGACGAGAATAAAGAATCAGAGCAGTCGTAGTTCGTGGTACGCCCACGAAAAGAAGGGTTAGGGTTTGAATTTTAGGGGACGAAAGATTGAATGATATACAACCCAAGGGTGTGCCTCGAGAGCGGTCACTCAAGAATCCAAGGAATGCGAGACTCCAAGAACTCAGTTCTTTCGTGATTGATTGCAAAAATGTTTGATAATAGTTAAGTGTTTTAAGACGAAAGGGTGAATGAATAACGACCTAAGGGGCGTGCCTCGAGAGCCATTCATTCGAAGATCCAAGGAATGCTAGATTCCAAGAATCTCCTCCTTTCGTAAGTTGATTAAGAAAAACGTTTGAAAAAGATCGAATCGGATTGGTTGAGAAAAGAGGTGAGGATCGATACTAGTCCCTAGGGGTGCTCCTAGTAACAAAACCATGAGATGTGCGAGTGTGCATTTGACGACGAGGCAAAAGGCACTCGACTTACGAGAATGTTTTGAAGGGTGGCTCGACGACGAGTCGAGAATTGGTTTGGAAATGGTTTGATTTGAAAAGTGTTTTAGGGAGAATGACGATTATTCGATAAACGAGACGTCGGTCTCGCAACCAATTAATCGGGGCATTACTGGGATGCTAGATCCCAACGACACCTTTTTCATTCGATTGATTATGAAATTATGTTTATTGAACGACGAAAGTACCACGTGGAATGCTAGACTCCAATGGCATTCCTTTGTCCAAATAATTAAGGCGAGTGTTTTAGGAGCGAAAGGTCGAGTGATCACCACCTAAGGCGTGCGCCCCAATGGCGGTCACTCAAGAACCCAAGAAGTGCTAGACATCAAGAGCTCAATTCTTTCGCAATTTAATAAGAAAAATGGTTTGAATAGGTATTGAGTATTTTAATCGGGAATTAAGTGTTTGAATAAATAAAAATGATTAGGTAAATGTGAATGCGAATATGATATGGATATGAATAAGAATGAACGATAATATAATCGAGATAATATACGACGGAAAATAAACAAGATAACATTGACAAGAGGTTAAAGTTGACATAGAAGTAAAAATGGTCTCGTCTTAATCGGATTTAATCGGTAAATTGATAATCGACGATCTTTGACTTTCATTGACCCAAAATTGAATAAGAATATGTGAAATAGAAATTAGAAATTAAATCGGAAATATGAATAAAGGCATAAAGGTCTCACCTTTATCGAGATTTAATCGAGAATTTGATAAATCGATCGATATTTTGTTTTCATCGACCTAAAATAAATGTAAACAACAATGAAAATGAAACGAAATCGAGAAAATGAATATAAAGGATAAAGGTCTCACCTTTATCGAGATTTAATCGAGGATTCGATAGATCGATCGATATTTGGTTTTCATCGATCCAAAATTGAATAAGAATAATAGAAAAATAATGGAAATGAAATTAAAATCGAAATAAATTGAAAAAAGAGCAAAGGTCTCACCTTTATCGAGATTTAATCGAGAAATCGATAAATCAATCAATATTTGGTTTTCATCGACCCCAAAATAAATGTAAATGAAACAAAAATGATAGAAATAAAATAAAATTGAAAATGCCATGAGAAATAATAAAGGTCTCACCTTTATCGAGATTAAGTCGAGAAATCGACAAATCGTCGATGTTTGGTTTTCATCGACCCAAAATAAATGTAAAAATAGTGAATAAATTGAAATAAAAATAAATAAATAGGTAGATAGCAAAAATAGGCCTCATATAAATCAAGATTTAGAATTGATTTTAAAATCAACTTAATCAAGATTGTTGTTATGTCATTGGCCCAAAAATCAAATTAAAAGGAAAAGATGAAACATAAACAACATGAATCAAACTAAAATCACAAAGAAAAATTTAAACAAATAATTAATAGTAAAATACAAAAACAAATGTAAAATAAAATAGTAAACAAACTAAATTAAATGAAACCTAAAGAGGGAGGGGGGTACGCTGAAACTGAAAAGGGTAAAAAAAAGAAAAAAAATAGGCGGAATCCTTTGGGCTTAGAGCCCATCATCCACCTTCAAAGACCCGGCTGTACAAATGGAAAAGGGTGGTATGAATACCGAGTGGACCCAAGAGCCCACCACAACCCATAAGAAAATGAAAAACAGATTATTATTTTTCTTAAAACGAAATAAATGGAAAAAAGAAGAAGGTCAAAGGAAGACCTCACTAACATCATTAGGTTAAAACACATCTAAAGATACTGGTTCAAAAAGAACAATCAGCATCAATAAATCTTCGACGGAAGAAACAAAGTCTCAAATCGATTCTCAACCTTCTTCTCACAAAATAAAACCGCTCCGAATCATTTCTGTTTGTCCCTCTCGCTGCTCAGTTCAATTTCACCTACGATTCAGATTTGGAAAGTTTCACGTTTCGCTTCTTGATCAGGTTTGTCTCGCTTCGCCTCTCTCTATTTGCTCGATCCGGTTTAGAAACTCTCTCTTCTTCTCACTCTGTTTCTGATTTGTGTTTGGGTGTTTTGAAAAGGGGTTTTGTGAATGGGTTTGTAAATTGAAGTCTTTGTAGATTGAAGGTGGGTTGGAGGCGACGACGGTGTGGTTTTTGGGTCGTGGTCGTTGTTAAAAAAATGAAGGTTTGGTTATTGAAGGGTGATTTGAAGATAGTGCAAAGGTTTGTTTTTGGTTGAATGGAGAGGAAGATACGTGAGGTTTATGAAGGTTGAGTGAGGAGATTTTTCAGGGTTTTGCCGTTGTCCTCATAAGGGTGAGGAGTATGTGTATTTATAGAGTGAGGCGAGGGTATATTTGGAACGAGAAGAGAAATTGATGAGCTGGGATTTTGCGTTGCGGCTGGGTGGATGTTGCGGAACGAGGTGCGTGTTGCTGATGGTGCGAATATTCTGAGATTTGATCACAACGGTTTTTTTTCGGTCGTATTGTGTGGGGCCTATACGGATTTGGAAGATTCCTCGTGCGTTTTGCATTTGTAATGTGACGAGTGTGTATTGCCAATTTGCAGGTTGTTGTTTTATAAGCGTGATGTAGAATTGGTTATGAAAAGCTTGTGTGGATTGCTCTTGCTTCATTTGGTTTCGCAGGTTCATGTTATGCAGACGAGGCTGGTTGTTGCTTCAAGTTTGTGCGTGGAGCTGTGTGGATATTATGTTGGCAAGGGCTATAGCAATAAAACGCACCAGCAGCATAAGCTTTATGAAGGTATGTTGGCAAGGGCTTGGAGAATTGAATTTGTACCATAGTGTTAAAAATTATGAAGGTATGAAGTGCCTGAAAAGTGGGTTTTTGGCGGTGCAATGTAACTGAAGCCAAGGTCTGTGTGTATGGCGCTGAAAAATTAATAGTGGACATGAGAGGCTTTATGGTTTGTGTACATTGTGTAGTATGTGCCTATAGCAACTTGTAACATAGCCTTTTTCTATTTTGGCTTGTAATAGCCTTTGTAATGTGATAAGGGCTTGGGCTCATGGGCTTTGTTTTCTATATTTTTGCAAATGGCAGTAAGAATTGAAATGGGCTTTGAAATAAATTTTGACATTGGAATTTTTTGAATAATTTGAATGAATTGGTACAATGGACTCTAAATGGACTTATGTAGAAAAGAAAAAATGGTCTAATAGAAAAGGTAAAGGACTTTTTAGAATGAATTTGAAAAAGGCATAGAGATTTAAATTAAAAAAAAGAATATGAACTAAAAAAATGGAATTGGATGAATAAAAGTGGTTTTGAAAGAAATGGATTTAAGAAGAAAAATGGATTTTAAAAAAAATGATATTGGACATGTATTTAGAAAAGTGGATAAGAATGGATAACGGTCTTGAATTTAAAAATGGATTTTGAATAAAAGTAAATGATGGAAAGTGGCTTATGGATAACTTGGACACGAAAATGGATATGTGAATTAGATAAATGGAAATGGTTTTGAAGAAAGGGACTAGATTAAAAATGGATATTGGATAGAAAAAGTGAATGTTTTTTTTTTTGTGAATTTGTTTGAAATGGATAAGGATTTAAGGAAAAGAAGAAATGGATATAACTGTGGGTAATAATGGATAATGAATAATGAAAACTTGAGCATAGGCAACAAGGAAACAACGTATTTTTTTGGATTTTCTAAATATGGTCAACGGGTGGATGTACAGATGGAAATATATAGGTAGGACAAATTTGGGATATGTCAATCTTGGGCTTCGAACAAGATACAAATAGACCCTTTAGCTTCACATCTTGGGCTTTGAACAAGATACAAACCACCTTTAGCTTCATGTCTTGGGCCTTGAACAAAACACCAAAACACCATTTCCTCCCATAGAATAGGAGGAACTACGATCGCTCTGATTTCCCTGTTTCGGTAAACGGGAATATGTAGGCATAAGATTGAAAGAGAAATCTTAGCGAGCACACTAATCAAAAACCCAAAATCTCGTACCTTCATACATCAATCGAAAAGCATCAGTACTAATATCCTACCAATAGCATAGTCCCGTCATTTCAGTCTTAACAAAATAAGCAGAAAGAGGCCCCACTTCCACATAGCATCCGTAACCTAACAGACCGCTGTTTATACTCAGTATGCAAGCAGGGTTAGTTGGAGACATCTATTCCCCTTCCTTCATCAGCTTCAATAGGATAAAAAATGAATCGACCTGTAGTACCCCAGAGCGGCAGTGCTTAAGAACCACGTCCAAAGTCGCTCGCTACAGTGTTCTGTAGTGAAAGCAGCTCTGCAAGAACAAATGGATCTGGGCTGGATTTAGGATCATCGGATTCGTGAAGTAAACATGGCCCATGCACATCCTAACATTGTACAGAACCACGTCATCTGTGCGATGAACGTCAACTTAGTGGCGATGCATTCGCGAAAAAGTCAGTATTATAATCTGCCACGACATGATTACAATGCATGTCCAGTCTGCTCAATAGACAATCAGGGATGCTCTTTTGTACAAGAGGCCCTCCAACGTCAGATGGATCTCGGATGGATCCAAGATTACCGTGAAAGAAATGACCACCAAGTCAATATGTTTTAGATCTTTGACATACGCCTAATGAATACCAGTCTAGTGGAATTACATGTTAAGCAGGTTAGACTTGGTTTTTTGGCTTCACATGATTATCTAGACTGTGAAGAATGCTGCGAAGACAACCAAGGGCGTGCGCTTGTGAAAAGAACCCTTCAACATTTATTGGACCACTGGTGGCTTTCGATCTACCTGGATGAAGTTACACAATGGATTAACATGACTGATGGGAATCCTAGTAGATATCAAAGTTGTGATATTCGCTTAACAGAAACAGTTCTGGTAAAGATGCACTGTGTACAAAGCGGACATGGTCGGGTACCACCGCACAATTATGAGTGCTGTAGAGTATGCTCGAAAAATAAACAAGGATGTTATCTCGTACAAGCAGCCCTCCAAAATTAGTTGAATTGGAAAGAGATTCGACCATGTTCAAGTTCTGGGTCGATCAACATGATACAAGAGTACCTCCCTGGTCAAGGCAAAAGCGTTGTCGTAATCTCCAATCACAGAATGACCTAGGAAATTTGCGTCATAATCCCTCTGCTTGACGAGTCAAAAGTCTCTCTTGACAGTAGAAGAATTCTCAACCTCGAACCAATTGAGGTTGCCTACGATGGTCAGAGAAATCAAAAAGCTCTTGTGGTTATCTACCTGCCAGGTCCAATACCGTACAAATCAAAAAAGGCTATCCCTTAAAAGTACGGCGCAACGACCATCGAAAAAGGAAAGGAAACTCTATTACCCTCCGCTGTGAACATTGCTGACATCAGTCGAGTTACCCGGAGCGGTCGGATCTTCAACAGAGGAGTTGGAGAAACTACCAAAGAAAAGGAACCTCAAACAGAAGTTCCCCATTAACAAGTCGGTCAATCCAGTAATCCAGAACTTGTAAAGAACAACGATGAGATGCTGAAGCTCATCCCGAAAAGCGAGTACAACATTGTGGACCAATTGTTGCAAACTTCGTCTCGAATCTCTATGATTTCTCTCCTGCTTAGTTCAGAAGCTCTACAGAAAGTCTTAGAGCAAGCATTTGTGGAACAAGATGTGACGATAGGACAGTTTGACGACATCATCTCTAACATCACTGCCTGCAACAACTTAGGATTCAGTGATGAAGAACTGCCGGAAGAAGACATGAATCATAATATGGCGCTTAACATTACAGTCAACTGCCAAGACGATACTTTAGCCAGCGTACTGGTGGACACAGGATCATCTTTGAATGTTATGCCAAAATCAACTCTGATACGACTATCATTTCAAGGAGCTCCGATGAGAGGCAGTGAGATCATCATCAAACCCTTTGACGGATCTAAAAAAATAGTTATCGGCGAAGTCGATCTTCCCATAACCATCGATCCTCACACTTTCCAAGTCACGTTCCAGGTCATAGACATCTGGGCAGCATAAATCTGTTTATTAGGAAGACCTTGGATACACGAAGGTGGGGCAGTCACTTCGACACTTCACCAGAAGCTAAAGTTCGTCAAGAATGACAAGTTAGTCACAGTGTGTGGAGAGCAAACCTTAATCGTGAGCAACTTATCATCATTCTCTTGTGTAGAACCAGAGGATGTTGTTGGAACTCAGTTCCAAGCACTCTCGGTGAGCAATGAGAATCGACCAAAAAGATGGACATCAATTTCCTCATACAAGGACGCTCTCGAAGTAATCAAGAGTAATGACACAAAAGGATGGGGACAGATTGTAATTCCTATGGATAACAAGACAAGAAAAGGTCTTGGTTTCTCTCTGACCTATACCTAAACTATGAAGAAGGATGAAAGTTTTCGTCCCATTCAGGATTTCTTCCACGGCGGAGGTTTCCTCCACCCACTGTCTCAAGAAGTACACACCATTAATGAGATTGATTCCTCCGATACAGAGGAGGAGTGGAAATCTTAACTTAACCATAACAGTTATATATCTCTGGAAGAAGCACGCATGCCATTCTATTTTCCCAAGCAGATCCCAAGATATATACTGAGGTCAGACGTCAGGATGATCAATGGAGATTATGATCCTGAAGGATGTCATGCTCTGTCCAATTCATTAGAGGAAGACAATCTAATGAAAGACAACTGCAATTATTATGATCCCCTGGATGACTTGCCTATCTGGAAGCCATATACGGAAGACTTGGGGCAAAAGAGTCAGTCGGACGATGCCTATTAGCTGAGTAACATTGAAAAGAATACCCGTGTCTCCACCGAGTCATGGAATCATTACTCAGGACATTCCAAAAATGTCCGACACCATGGTGATGAATCTACAAAGATTGCAGAACAAGAATTCATTAACTATGCTTTTCCTGAGGTCAACGTCATTGAGGAGGATGACTCTATTCCCACAGAAACATGGGACACCTTGGGACAACCTGAAGGTACGAGAAAGACATAAGAAAGGGGGGGGGGGTTGAATTGTGTATTTACTCTTTTCACAACTTTTAACTTCTTGTCAATAAGACACTTTACGTTACATCAGAGTTCATTGAGAGACTCTGTCTTGCGAAGTTATATTCAGACTTGACAATGCTTAGAGCATGAGAACCAATAAGAGTCTGAACGCTATGCACATCATTCAGAACTTGCAGAGCGGAAGCTTATCAAAGTTGCAAGGTTCTGACTTGATTATGTAAGGTTCTGATCCTCAACATAGAAATATAAACAAAGACATTAAGCGTAAGAGTAAAGAACACACGATATATCCTGGTTCACCACAAAGGATAATCCAGTCCACCCTCCTCAGGTGATTTCGCCTTGAACACAAGGTCTTAATCCACTATAATCAAACTCGATTACAGATGCACGAGCACATAGCTGGTGACTAACAAACTGCACAGCCGCACTGTGACTAACATACAATGAACCGTTCAGGGATTCAAATTAATGAATATAACGAACATTAACCTGCAGGTTCCAATCTCGCAAGATCTACTGCTAGGCTTTCATAGCTAGACGTTCAGGGGTTCATCGCAATGAATATAACGCTACCGACCCTATTTTAGGATTTACCACAATGACATATCGCCATTATCTTCTAGAGTCTCCGGTCACACTGACCACTCAAGGAACCCTTATTCACCAAGAATTAGTTATACAGGAGATTAAAAAGATGCTTCTTAATAAGCAAATTACTCCTAAGTTTAAGTACAAAAGAACACACAAGTGTTCAAGCAAGATGTGAGCAGCAGCTCATTGCTATCCTAAGAAACTACAAAGATTTATAATGATTTGACAGTTGTTGACATCTTGTAGATCTTCTTCTTCTTCGTCTTCTTGGGTGAGCAAGCTTTGAGCAACAACTCCTTGCTTCAGATCTTCAATGTAGCGCTGACGAGAAGGTGAGTTGATGACTTGACTGATCTTCAATGTTGTCTTCTTCATCAACAGCTTCTGTTCCAACTTGTTGTTGTTGTGTTGAATGTTGATCTTAAGCTCCAACAACAATTCCCATGTGTAAATGGTGATAGCTTTTGATATTTAAGTGTTACAACGAGAACTCATCGTTGTTGCTATCTTCACACAATGACTTTGATCAATTCGCCATTCATGGACTGAATCGATACCTTCAGAAGCGAGAACTCTTTCCTTTAAATATCCCAGTAGAAATATAGCCATTTGAAATACTGTTGGCTGTTGGAAAAGAGACGTTGTGTAATAATTAGCTGTACTGACACATCTCCTTTTTGCTGTGAGAGAAGTGACGGGATATCTTCTTGAGCAGTGTGTACAGTTGTTCACAACGGTAACATTTGACTTCTAAACTGCAGAGGCTTCTGATGGTAATTTGATGAAGCATGGGTAGAGCCTTCTTAACAGGATATCTGATACGTCAAGTCTTCAGTCATTTGATGAAGTCCATTAGGAATCAGTCTTCAGAACTTCAGCACTTGTCTTTAAGAACATTATCCTTTACTACTTCAAGTCTTCCGAAACTTCAGAACTTGTCCATTAGGAATCCGACTTCAGAGTCTTTAGCACTTGATCTTTGGAACTGTAAACTTCAGAACACATAAGTCTTCAGAGTCTTTCTGCACTTGGTCTTCAGATTCTTCCGCCTTCAGAACTTCAAGTCATGAGAGTCTTCAGCACTTTGGTTCTCTTCTTCAGAAGCTTCGCAATCTTCAGAATCACAACCACTTTCAGCGAGCATCCACAAGAGCATTGCAACAGCAATATCGACATCCTTAGATCTGACTGATCATGATCAGATACATAAGCATTCTTGCTTCTTGCGACTTGTGTTAGACATAGTAACTTCGCATATAATCATTTTTGCGCATCTGGCTGGTGCTTGTTGAATCTGATATTTTCTATAATTATGATCTGCACACAACATGTTAGACGGTGTGGCTAGTGATCGAGAGGGGGGTGAATAGATCACCTCCTACTTTTTAGGATTTTACAACTCTTTTCAGAGTTTCTGCAACACAGCGGAAGAATGCGATACTGAATCAATTTCCGTCTAATCTGAACCTACTATTAGAAAACCAGACACGCGATATAGTGCTGGATTTTTCTGTTCTTGAGGAGTATAAACAACAGAAGGTAATTTTGTCAAACACTTGGTGTTCAATTGTCAAACCCCAACTGAATCACAAACTTGCAGAAAGCGTAAAACGAACGATAAAGAAGAACAGTGCACAAAGATTTGGTAAGGAAGTTCCCCACTGTCGTCCTCGCGTGTGGGTAGTCTCCCTCTCAATTTCAAAATGAAATTGAGAACAGTTTTATCAATTATACTGAAATTTGTGTTCACAAGATTACAATACACAGACAGAATTCTAAATACCAAGACCTTCTTCCTGTATTGAATCTTTACTCGATCTGAGCGACGATCAAGATTTCCCGCAAGACTTGCAAACGATTCACCGTTTCCACGACCTGTTTGCGAAACACCCCAGTTTCCAAACCCTACGCTGCGGCTGAATCCGTTCCAAACTTGACTTCCAAAACCTTCAAGAACCAACCTGTTCTGAAGGACAAAACCAGAGGTTTTTTCTTCGAAACCCTCTTCACTCTTCAACCCAGACAAGATCCACGATCTACCGCTGAACGTTATCCCAATGAACCCTCTGTTATGAAGAGCAGCAATGATTATGTGTTGATGTTCTTGCTTCAGAGTAATTGGGAAGATGATGAAGATGAAGTATCCCTTTACAGTTTCTCACGCTCACAAATTGATGCTCTCAAACTGAATTTGACTCTTGCACTCAATTTCTACTTTCACAAATTTCTCTTACTTTGAAAAGATACCTGTTAGCTATTTATAGAGATGCTGAAAACAGAAACAGTTAGTTGAATAACAGACGCATGAATCGACACATAAGTCGTATGAGTCGATACATGATGTAAAACTAATGAATGAATCGATACAAAGTAAGTATGCATCGATGCATACTGAACCAATAACTAAATTTCAGAATTTAAACGCTTATGAATCGATACATAATACGTATGTGTCGATACATGACACTTTCACAAACTTTCCAGTAGCTGAATATCTATGCATCGATACATGACACTTTGAGAAGCAATGCAAACTGAAACCAGTAACTGAAATTCAAAACCTAAACACTTATGAATCGATACATTCATCATATGTATCGATACATGATGTATTTTCAGAAACACAAACTTCAAACCAGAATGATGCACAGTGATATGTATCGATGCACCCATCGTATGTATCGATACATACACAGTTAAAATTGATTCTTGAAGTTGTGTATCAATGCATATTCTCTTTGAAGCTATGTATCACCAACATATGTATCACAAGCATATTAACTACTTATACCTATCAACTAGGCAAATGCAAATGCACAATCAACACTTATATGAACAAAGAGCAATCAGTCAAAATATATAGGGTCACAAACTCCCCCTTTTTGATGATGGCAACTTTGTGCAAGATGTCTGATACTCCCCCTGAGTCTGTGCATAGCTTTCAACATCTGTGCATTTGTATGACTTCTCCCCCTTTGGCAACATCAAAAGGAAGACGACAAATATATATTTCAAAGTAATAGGCAAACATTATAGAGTCACAAATAGGCAAACGTGTTGAGCATATCCAGTAACAATTGATAACTAATGCTAACAATCACAAAGAAGGAAGCATAAAAATAACAGAATGATCATTCACCAAGAATGAACTTTTAAGGGAGAAATAACAGAACAAGCAAACAATATACGAAATAAATGGGAAATAAGCAGTGAACTATTAAGGGAAATTGTACAGAGAATTACATAAGCAACAAACGCATAGATGGTTTGAAAACCAAAAAAAAACAAATGAGCAACATGTCTTAAAATGAAATGCAAATGCTATGAAATGAGAATGATAATAGTTCAGAAGGGGTTGTAGCCTCCACATGATTCTTCATCATTTCTGTCTTGGTTTCTGAAGCTCGGAGGAGGCGGTGGAGGAGGCATCTCGTCAGGGTTTTGCCCCATGAAGCTGTACTGACGAAACCTATTCTGAATTTCCTCACTTCTAAACCTTTCCATAATAGCAGGATCTGCACGGCAGTCATCCATAAACCCGGTCATCTCATTATAAAAGACTTGATGCCATTTGATTAGATCCAGATGCCATGAGTGCTGGTTGTTGTACATCATGGTGTGCTCATCGTGCCATTCACGATGCTCATTGTGCCACTCCTGTTGTTGACCATGCCAAGCACGAGCTTCGTCATGGCGTTCTTTGTTGGATAATTCCATCTGCTTGAACATGTCAACCAGATAGGCAGGAGCAGTGGAGGATGATGCAGCACCAGAGTGTGAAGGAACATCTGGATCAGGTACATAATTGGTTGGAGACCACCTTTGTGGTATCCAATCACCCCAACCAGTTTGTGCAGCATCTGTAGGTTGCTCTTCTTCATGTTGGTCAGGCATTTCTTCATCTTCTTGCTCTTCAGGCACAACCTCACGTTCAAGAGGCTCATCAAAATTATAGACTCTAGTTCTGGTGGCTTTGTCAAACATATAGAAACACTTACGCTCCTTATCCCATTTGTAGCCCATGTGAGCCAAGGTTGCCGAGTCGAACTCCTGAGCAGATGAGTGCGTTGAAAGGGGTACCAATGGCAAGACAATGTTCCAGAATTTTAGAATACACATAATTTGTGAAGCATACCCAAGAGAGACATTTTTAGTACTGTCTCGAGCACTAAAGAACCTCTTCACAAAATAGTTAGGCCAATTCAGTGGTATCTTTTTCTGAAGAATATATATCAAGTGCATGTCTGATCTGTCAAGTCTCGAGTGGCCACCTGTGCGTGGACGCAAAATATGAGAGATCAGCCAGTGCAGTATTCTTGGTGTCTGCCTGATCATACCTGAAGTGACAGGTTCATCTTCACTAAACGGTCTTTCTGTTCTTAAGAGAGATGGAACAAACTCTTTCCACTTAAACTCAGTGTCGAAGTTGTTATCATGCCAGCTTTTGAAAGTAGGTCCTGGAAACGGAATGTGAAATACCTTTTCCCAGTCAGCTGCTTCAAATGTGTAGGTATTTGTTCCAATTGAACATTGAAACCTGTACCCACGACCGGTTTTCAAGCCTGCGTAGAAGGCTCTGATGAAATCTTCATGATAGTCATCCTTTGTGATCAAGAATGAGCCAAAGTTTTGGGATTTTAGGAAATCAACTACCTCATCAAGATGTAGTGCGAGGGCAATGCTTGGACGAAGAACATGAGGCTTCATGACTAACCTGTTTTTCAAGGATTGCTCAAACTCTTCGGCCATGGCAGGATGCACAAGTTCTAAGGCACTTGGAAGAATTTCAGCAGGTTGAGAAGAAGTACCCACTGGTTGTTTTCCAGGTCTTCTTCCTCGAAGTCTTGTGTTCATTTCTCTTGGAGGCATGATGATTAGATTGTTGAGAGAGAGGAGAAGGCAATGAACAGTTTAGGGTTTTGGAGAGAAGAGAGGTGGAGGACTTAGGGTTACCGTAGGTTGTGAGTTTGTGGAAATAAAATTGAATGGTTTATTGTTAATGAATGAATGCAATGAATGATTATGAAAAGACTAAATGAATTAATGAATCGATTCAACTGCCAACAAAAAGTGCATTTAATGAAAAACTGTCAGTATGCATCGATACAAAGCACGTATGTATCGATTCATGTTACATTCTGATGGATTTTGAAAAAGTTGAATGTATCGATACGAAATTCGAATGTATCGATACATACTGAAGCAATTTTAAAACAGAATGAAATAAATTTGTCATGAATCGACTCATAACTTAGATGTGTCGATGCAAAGCATTGATGCATCGATACGAAGAGTCCTTGTATCGATACAAACTGCTGTGAAAAACAGTTTTGATTAATTTTGAATCCAATCTTGTTAGCAAAGTCTTATAACATGTACAGAATGCAGTGTGGGATGATAGATGTGCTCAAATACAGTCCTCAAGTGAATTGTTAAAGTTCAAACATCATTTGCACAGTGATATATGTGGACAATAGTAAGATATAGGTGCAAACATACACTTCTTTACACAGTTTTAGAGAGATATAGATAGGAATGATGTTACCTCTTTTGCTGTATCTTTAGAAAGCATGAAATAACTCTCTATACTGTTTGACATCTACACTCTTACCGTGTTCATCTTTATCTAGATTCCCGTTGGTAGGCATAGGAGTGTCGATTGACTTTGAGTCGCTCATTCCAAAACGCTTGAGCAGTTCTTTGCAGTATTTTGTTTGACATACTGCTGTACCCTCATCAAGCTGCTTTATTTGAAGTCCAAGGAAGTAGTTTAACTCACCCATGAGACTCATCTCAAATTCTCCCTGCATAACCTTAGAAAACTCTTCGACCAAGTGTGTGTTAGTTGAACCAAAAATTATATCTTCTACATACACTTGAACTAAAAGAATGTGTTTTCCCTTGTGTTTAATAAAGAGAGTACTGTCCACTTTTCCTCTTGAGTATCCATTATCAAGTAAGAACTTGCTAAGTCTTTCATACCAAACTCGAGGGGCTTGCTTAAGGCCATATAAAGCTCTTTTTAGTTTGAAAACATAATCTGGATTTTCAGCATTCTCAAAACCAGGAGGTTGTGAAACAAATACCTCTTCATTTATAACACCATTTAGAAACGCACTCTTTACGTCCATTTGATAAAGCTTACAATCTCGAGAACACGCATAAGCAAGCAAGTGACGTATAGCTTCGAGGCGAGCAACTGGAGCATAAGTTTCCTCATAATCTATGCCCTCCTCTTGGTTATACCCTTGTGCCACTAAACGTGCCTTATTCCTAGTTATCACTCCGTTTTCATCAAGCTTATTTCTAAAAACCCACTTAGTACCTATGATATGATGATCTCGCGGACGAGGAACAAGTTCCCAAACGTCATTTCTTTTAAATTGATTAAGCTCTTCTTGCATGGCCATTAGCCAAAATTCATCAATCAAGGCCTCTTTGGCATTTTTAGGTTCTACTTGTGAAACAAAAGCGAAGTGAGAGCAGAAATTACTTATCTTAGAACGAGTCATTACTCCTTTTGAAATGTCTCCCAAGATGTTGTCAATAGGATGGTCTTTTGAAGATCTCCAAGCTGGTGGAATATCATTCACTTCAGCTTGTCCTTCTTCCTTATCTTTTACATGACTGGTATCTTCCTCCTCCTCATTGTCTTCTGTTTTGGACTGATCAATTTCCGAAATAGCTTCTTTGAGTATGTCTTCTGTAGATATACCTGTGTCATCAAAAGAAATACCTTCATCCGCTTTGGCATCAAACTTCCCAAGTTTTTCCTTTGCCAAGTATAGCTCCTTTGTTATTGTCTCCATAAGTAACATATCCCTTCTTCTTTGCTTTGAAGTCTATAAAAAGCGATATGTCACCTGTCATGTGCCTTGAGCACCCGCTGTCTAGAAACCATCTTCTATCTACGGATGCAAGACACTCATCCTTTTTATCGTTGATCTTCTTCTTGTGGTAGGACTGGTTTTTGGTGTGAGCCATAAGACACAGATTTGCTGTCTCATCACTATCATTTGAACTTTGTGAGCTTGATGAGTCACTATCGCTTTCCCATGCTATGTAAGCTCTTCTTTGTTTATTTGACCTTCTTGGTTGAGCTTTTCCTTTGTCCTTTTTCTTCATAGGGCATTCTGTTTTATAATGTCCAGATTTACCACAATTAAAACACGATCCTTTTACTCTATGCTTCTTATTCTCTTCCTGTTTTGACTCTACAGATTGTCTTCGAAACTTAATGAGATTTTTGTCGGAATGCTGGATTCCATTCTTTCGAATGAATCTATTATATCTCTTAATAAAAAGTCCCATTTCTTCATCACCCGAATCTTCGTCACTACTTGAATCATTGTCGCTTTGCTCTTTTTGTGAGGACTTTGAGTTAGAGGCCACAAGAGCTATTGGCTTCTTCTCACTCTCTTTGTCTTTATTCTTTTCCTTTTTACTCTTTTTCTCAAATATTTCGAGACTTTCCAGTTCTTGCTGATGTTCTTCCAGCTTGCCGAATAAAGTTGTAATAGTAAGCGTCGTGAGGTCGTTGGCTTCCTTAATAGCTGTTACTTTAGGTTGCCATTCCCTACTAAGACATCTCAGAATTTTGTTAGTTGCTATTGTATTAGAAACTGGTCTTCCAAGTGCATTCAACCGATTTATGAGGTGAGCAAATCTCTTCTGCATATCAGCAATAGACTCTCCTTGTTTCATGCGAAACATCTCGAACTCTAGATTGAGTGTGTTAATACGGGACTGTTTCACTTCAGTGGTGCCCTTATGGGCAACTTCCAAAGCATCCCACATTTCCTTAGCAGTTGAGCAATGCGATACCCGGTAGTACTCATCAACACCAAGTGCTGAAATCAACATATTCCGAGCTCTCCAATCAGCAGACCACTTTTTCTCATCCTTCTCAGTCCAATCATCTTCTGGTTTAGGAACAATGTTGCCATCTGCATTTGTCGTCGTAATTTGAAAAGGACCATTCTCAATGGCAGCCCAAACAACCTTATCAACAGAATTTATATGAATTCGCATGCAGTCTTTCCAATAGCCATAATTTTCACCATTGAAAATAGGCGCTCTATTGTACGCACCCTTTGGTTCAGAACTCATCTTGATACAAACAGCCACAGAGCACCAGCGAACCGGAGCTCTGATACCACTTGTTAGACGGTGTGGCTAGTGATCGAGAGGGGGGTGAATAGATCACCTCCTACTTTTTAGGATTTTACAACTCTTTTCAGAGTTTCTGCAACACAGCGGAAGAATGCGATACTGAATCAATTTCCGTCTAATCTGAACCTACTATTAGAAAACCAGACACGCGATATAGTGCTGGATTTTTCTGTTCTTGAGGAGTATAAACAACAGAAGGTAATTTTGTCAAACACTTGGTGTTCAATTGTCAAACCCCAACTGAATCACAAACTTGCAGAAAGCGTAAAACGAACGATAAAGAAGAACAGTGCACAAAGATTTGGTAAGGAAGTTCCCCACTGTCGTCCTCGCGTGTGGGTAGTCTCCCTCTCAATTTCAAAATGAAATTGAGAACAATTTTATCAATTATACTGAAATTTGTGTTCACAAGATTACAATACACAGACAGAATTCTAAATACCAAGACCTTCTTCCTGTATTGAATCTTTACTCGATCTGAGCGACGATCAAGATTTCCCGCAAGACTTGCAAACGATTCACCGTTTCCACGACCTGTTTGCGAAACACCCCAGTTTCCAAACCCTACGCTGCGGCTGAATCCGTTCCAAACTTGACTTCCAAAACCTTCAAGAACCAACCTGTTCTGAAGGACAAAACCAGAGGTTTTTTCTTCGAAACCCTCTTCACTCTTCAACCCAGACAAGATCCACGATCTACCGCTGAACGTTATCCCAATGAACCCTCTGTTATGAAGAGCAGCAGTGATTATGTGTTGTTGTTCTTGCTTCAGAGTAATTGGGAAGATGATGAAGATGAAGTATCCCTTTACAGTTTCTCACGCTCACAAATTGATGCTCTCAAACTGAATTTGACTCTTGCACTCAATTTCTACTTTCACAAATTTCTCTTACTTTGAAAAGATACCTGCTAGCTATTTATAGAGATGCTGAAAACAGAAACAGTTAGTTGAATAACAGACGCATGAATCGACACATAAGTCGTATGAGTCGATACATGATGTAAAACTAATGAATGAATCGATACAAAGTAAGTATGCATCGATGCATACTGAACCAATAACTAAATTTTAGAATTTAAATGCTTATGAATCGATACATAATACGTATGTGTCGATACATGACACTTTCACAAACATTCCAGTAGCTGAATATCTATGCATCGATACATGACACTTTGAGAAGCAATGCAAACTGAAACCAGTAACTGAAATTCAAAACCTAAACACTTATGAATCGATACATTCATCATATGTATCGATACATGATGTATTTTCAGAAACACAAACTTCAAACCAGAATGATGCACAGTGATATGTATCGATGCACCCATCGTATGTATCGATACATACACAGTTAAAATTGATTCTTGAAGTTGTGTATCAATGCATATTCTCTTTGAAGCTATGTATCACCAACATATGTATCACAAGCATATTAACTACTTATACCTATCAACTAGGCAAATGCAAATGCACAATCAACACTTATATGAACAAAGAGCAATCAGTCAAAATATATAGGGTCACACAACACACGTTAGAACATAAAATAGTTCTTTCACAAATACGTATTGTTATCATCAAAACATAGATTGACTTGTAGAGATAATTCTTGCTCTCACACAACCAAGTGGCAAGTATGACCTCCTAGTTAAATACACTGCTCCCAAAAGTTCTCGTATCAAATACGAGGACATCCAGCCAACTGGATGGGGATATCCTCTTGAGAGTAAAAACACTATGGGAAATATAATAGAAGAGTTTACTTATGACAACTCTGCATGGGAAGAAGACTCCAATGATCCTACTTCGCTAGAAATCAACATTATTTCTGAAGACAAACCAAGAAGGAAAGTACCAGACTTTGTGATTCACAGGGGAGTTCATCGCCATTGGGTTGCTGTCGATGTCCCGAAAGTCGTCAATAAGTCTAAGTAATTGCCATCTTTGTTTTAACCTTTCACCTTGCCCGAGTGGAATGGATGTTTTATAGGGCTCATTTTTCGATAAATGTCCCTCTTCGCTTCGCCTAACGTGACAGAGCTTTGTTTTATAGGGCTGTATTTCAAAAATTGACAAAACATAAATAAATAATGTCATTCTGTCATTCCTGCATTTGTTGTTGTTTTCACTTTTCGTTTTTCAGAAAATGGTAATCCTAAAAACAGCCCAAAATAAAAAATAACAAGCATTTTTCAGAAAATACACTGCACACACTCTTGCATTCTCTTTGTCTTTGCTAAAAAACGAATCATCATGTCATGCAGATTGCTTGTTTTAAACCCCATTGAAACATACGATCCAATGCCTTCTCCCAACTTTGAATTCCCGGTATTTAAACCTGAAGAAGAAGAGGACGAATAAATTCCAGAAGAGATATCTCGACTACTTAGGCAAGAGGAAAGGTCTATTGAGCCTCACAAAGAGCCATTGGAAACAATTAATTTGGGTACATAAGAAGAAAGGAAAGAAGTTAAGATTGGAGCACTGCTCAGTCCAACTGTCAGATAAGGCTTGATAAAACTTCTCAAAGAGTTTCCAGATATGTTTGCTTAGTCCTATCTGGACATGCCAGGGTTGGATACCAGCATCGTAGAACATCACTTACCACTAAACACAGAATGTCTGCCAGTAAAACAAAGACTGAGAAGGACTCATCCTGATATGGCCATCAAAATTAAAGAGGAAGTGCAGAAACAAATCGACGCAAGTTTCCTTGCCACCTCAGAATATCCTCAATGGTTGGCCAACATAGTGCCAGTTTCGAAAAAGGACGGAAAAGTCAAAATATGTGTAGACTACAGGGATCTGAACAAAGCAAGTCTGAAGGATGACTTCCCTTTACCCCACATTGACTTGCTGGTAGACAGCACAACTAAATTCAAAGTCTTTTCTTTCATGGATGGATTCTCGGGCTATAATCAAATCAAAATTGCACCAAAAGATATGGAGAAAACTTCATTCATCACCCCATGGGGCACCTTTTGTTACAAGGTAATGTCATTTGGTCTAAAGAACGCGGGGGCAACCTATCAAAGGGCCATGACAACTTTGTTTCACGACATGATGCACAAAGAGATTAAAGTGTATGTCGATGACATGATTGCCAAACCTAGAACAGAAGAAGAGCATGTAGAACATCTGTCAAAGTTATTCGAGCGTATGAGAAAATACAAACTCCGTTTGAATCCTAATAAGTGCACGGTCGGTGTTCGCTCGGGAAAACTCTTAGGGTTCATCGTCAACCAGAAAGGAATTGAGGTTGATCCTGACAAGGTCAAGGCCATTCAAGAAATGCCTTCACTTAAGATTGAAAAACAGGTCAGAGGATTTTTGGGACGTCTAAATTACATCTCCAGATTCATATCCCTTATTAACGCGACATGCACGCCAATCTTCAAACTACTCAGAAAGAATCAAAGCTACGTATGGACGGAAGATTGCCAAAAAGCTTTCGACAACATCAAAGAATATCAGTTGAATCCACCTATTCTGTCTCCTCCAGTGGAGGGAAGACCATTAATCATCTACCTAACAGTCTTGGAAGACTTTATGGGTTATGTACTTGGCCAGCAAGACGAAACAAAAAGAAAAGAGTCTGCCATTTACTACTTAAACAAGAAATTCACAGACTGTGAAACTCGGTACACTATGCTCGAGATAACTTACTGCACTCTGGCTTGGGCAGCCAAACGTCTTCACCAGTACATGATTTGTCACACTACTTGGTTAATCTCCGAAATGGATTCGATCAAGTACGTCTTTGTTGCGGTGAGAATCGGATAACAAGCTATTAATTAACTTGCATCACAAAACTTTGAAATTCACCACCGAGGTTTGATTTATCCAAAGGAAATGATAAAGACCGAAAAACCCTAAGTGCGCTGTGTAGAGACACAACTCAGAGATCTAAGGTTCGGGGGTTGGTTATACTAAGGGAAGGTATTAGCACCCTAAGTATCTGTAGTACTCTACACGAACCTCTTGTTTGTATTGTGTTATGTTATGTTTGCTTGCTAAGAGAAATGTGCTAAGGTAAAGACCTAAGGGTATATACACTAAGTATGCTCGCCAAGACATCGCATCTCGTGCCTACGTATCCTGACGGGAATGGAATCAGAGCATTCGTAGTTCCCCTCAATGGGGGTGAGGAACTCTTGACTGTGGTCAAGGTTTCAAGGGAAAGTAGGGTGAAAAGCTTGAAAGCAAAGCTTATGAGGATTGATTGTTTTGGAGAAGAGATTAATGGCTATCTCTTGTGAAAGGATTGTGAAGGGTTAGACCGTCTTGAAGAAGAAGAGATTAATGGCTATCTCTTGTGAAGGTTAAAGAAAAGTTTAAGAGTTATAAGAGATTTATGGCTATCTCTTGGGAAGGCTAGGTTAAAAGGGAATGAAGTGTTCACGGGAAAGTAGGGTCTGACAGCAAGACACCTATGCGGAGTGCGGCGACTCCAAACCTAAGGCTAGGTTAAAAATGTAATGAGCTATCTATGACCTTGCAGTCAATAGAGAGATTTTCCTTTGGAAGGAGGGAGATAAACTTGTAAACAAGGGTTGAAAGGGATTAAAATTAAGTGAATAATACGATTACTGCAAAGATAGCATTCAAAGTTTTGAAATCGAAAACATGTTAGGTTATGAAAAATTAGCAACAGAAAGCCAATGCATACAAACAGCAGAAGTGATTTTGTTCAAGTCAAGAAACTACAAACAAATATTTACATGCCGACTGAAAAGTTCTAAAAAAACTTACAGAAACCGGTCGGTGATTTTTTCATAAAAAGAGTTCGAGAATTAAACATGAAGTTAAATGCATATTTTTGTTATTTTAAATTTTTTAGAAAGAAATGAAATTAATTGATAAGAACCATGCATATTCTGTTTTTGGCATTTTTTAGAAAGAAATGAAATTAATTATAAGAGAGTGAAATGAAACTAAAGTTAAAAATGGCAGGTGCCATGAAAATCATGGCAAGCACTATTCATGGTGGCAAGTGCCATGTCATATTTAGAAATGAAAGGAAAACATGAAATGAAAACAAAATAAAACTTAAAGTTAGAAATGTGGCAGGTGCCACACAAAGAAGGTGGTAGGCGCCACCTAAAAGCCATTCTTGGCTTGTGGCAGGCGCCACACATGCAGGTGGCAGGCGCCACATCTCTCATCTTCCTTTTTTTTTTAGTTTTCTTTTTATTTTATTCACAACAAAGCCAACCAAAAAAACACTATGAAATTAATACATTTTTTCAGAATCGAAATATTAGCATGCTAATGAACCTGATAACAGCGTAGAACAATGATCATGGTACAAAAAAATAAAAGAAATGAATGTTACCTAGTAGAGAAAGTCCAATGCTTCTTCACTGATACGAATTCTAGAAACTGACGATGACGAGCTTTTCTCCTTCAACTGCCGGTATATTTGCAAGAATAATTTGAGGGAGAAAGTGAGGAGAGTATTAACTATTTTTTTGGTGAAAACTGGTGTCGAAAATGCTGAAGATGGACGTCCTATTTATAGGAGAAAGTGAGTTTACAGCGTTGCCGATTTTACCCCCTTTTTTCAAATCTTCGCAAGTGGTTGGTTTAAAAAGTCTTGATTTAATCAGAATAGCATCAGAGAGTAGGTTGGCTGATGAGACTTGAGCGGAGGTGCAGGCCATGCCTTTTTCTTTTTCATGATGAGCTGGATCCACTTGCATTACCTTGTATAAAATGAGTTATTTAATTGAAACAAACTTTTCTGAAGTGTAAAAAAAGGTAGGATGGAAAATGCCACATTAATTCATGGCAGGTGCCACAAATTAATGTGGCATGCGCCACTTCCTTTCCATGGTGGGCGCTGTCGCGTCTGCGAAAATCAACCGGCGGACAGGAACAGAAGAGTCGCCATCGAACGTTATTTATTCCAACGCAGGGAAAGGAAACGATCAAATAAAACCTCAACAAAGAGAAAGGAATGGTCGTCGCAACCATAGCCTGGGTTGGGGAGTCGGTTACGTGAGAGGAAGGTATTAGCACCCCCTCGCGTCCATCGTACTCGATGGGATCCACGCTTGTTTGTTTTCGATCAAAGGGTGTAGGGTATCTGAAACTCAACTGCTAAACTGGAAAAGGAAAGGAGCGGGGAACAGGGAATAGAAAAGAAAAGTGACTCGATATGACATCGCCTTCCTAGGCCTACGTATTTCCTCGGGTGTGGGAAAGTCAGAGTCAACATAGTTCGGGGGACTATGGGATTGTGGGGGGAAGGTTGCTCGCCAAGACATCGTCGTCTTATGCCTACGTATCCTCAATCTGACGCGAAGGAGGAAATCAGAGCAGTCGTAGTTCGACCTACGGGTCGATTTTGTTTGTGTCTTTTAGGTGGACTACGTCAACGTTCACGTTCTAGCAGTTTAGGTGTTGCCGCTCGTCGTGGGAGTCTTACGCGTTTACCTGTTTGCGGTAGAACGGAAATGACGCATCCTTTATGAGTGGATTAAGGGAGATGAGAAGAGATGACTCAAAGGTGTAAGAGAAAATGGAAGTTAGTTGTTAGTGTGCTCTAAGTGATTCATCTCAATCGCACGGGTGCGAGAGAAAAGGGAAGTTAGTTGTTAGTGTGCTAGGTGATTCGTCTCAATCGCACGGGTGCGAGAGAAAAAGGAAGTTAGTTGTTAGTGTGCTCGCCGAGATATCGCATCTCGTGCCTACGTATCCTCAATCTGAAAAGAATGAGGAATCAGAGCATCCGTAGTTCACGTTACTATGGGTGAACGGGAAACAGTCTCGATCGCATGGGTCCGAGAGACAAGATGAGACTCATGAAGGTCTAAAGGGAAACTCGGTCCTACAAGTCAGCACACAATGATGGTCCTAAGGTCAGGATCAGGAGGGAAGTCTACCTAATGTTGTCATGCATGGATTGCTATCCTAATGTCTCTCCTACCTCTGACTTAATCAAAATTTAAGTGGAGCGAGGAATCCTACGGGATCATGTCATCAGACAAGTAAACACAGGATAAATCAATCACAAAATAAACTAAAAGAAAACGAAAGAATAAACAGTATCAGTCAATAATAATGTCACGCAATCAAAGTAAGAAGATGGGGAGCTTTAGCCAAGGGGTCATATCAACCGAGGCAAACAAGCTAGCTGTGGGAGATAGGGGTACTCACCCAATGGTATCGAGAACCATAGAGAGCTGAGTAAGAGGGGAAGATGTGAATTAGATCACATAAGCATCAACATCGGTCAATGCGAGCTATAGACAAGGTGTGGGGGTTTGATTGCTAACCCTTCTTCCACTTGACGGACTCGATAACAAGAGTAAGCTATGTTCAAAGCATCAATCATGTAATGAGAGCTAAGAACGACTCAACTAGAATAACGGGGGTCAGTTGCGAACCCTATCTTCCGTCAATTGCCTTCTTGAAGGTCTTACAAGGGGATACAGGAATGGGATGCCTCTTTGAAGGTCTTAGGCACAATATGTAAACAAACACAAACAGAGCCTCCTTTGAGGACTTCCAGCATTGCCGGCCAAGTGGCACGGACTCCCAATCCTACTTTTCATGGCATCAAAAAGAAAAAATGAGTAATTAGTAAAAGAGAAGAAAAGTAATACCGAACGGATAGCAATCCGTAGCAACGTAAGCAAAGTATTAGCAAACCGACAAACTTCTAGTAATCTACCATAAATGAGCAAAAGTGTTAGGAACGGAACGGATCCGTGAAATACATGGAACCAAATGCTCTTCACCCTTTATGAATAAAACAATAAAACTAGGCAATAAGCCATAAACAGCAGCAACAACAGCACTCCAGCACCTGCATAGCTATAAAAACCAGCAACAAGCAAAAACAACACATAACAGCTATCATTTCCAGGACTGAATAGGTGTATATGCAACCAGACAGAATATCAATATTTTACAACTCACTTTGTTCACAGCAGCTGTGTATGTAACAGCAACTTCTACATTTTATTTAACTAATGTACAAGAAGTGCCATACCTCAATAGGTTCAAATAATCATTGTTAAGAGATCATGCCTCATCAAAACCAAACAAGCCTTGTTAATATCTAAAGTGACAAGCATAGAACTCAAGGCTCATTAAGTTAATTCACTAATTAAAGGAAAATAACCAAAGTTAGTCAATAAGCTTCCAATGAAAATGAAACAAAAAACATGTTAATCAATTCTAATAAGAAGGAGCATAATATTCAACTAATATCATGTGAAAAATCTCAATCAAGTGGCAACATAATATTCAACCAATATCATGTAAAAATCTCAATCAAGTGTGAAAAATTACACTAATGATCATGCACAAATCTCTAGTCAAGTGGCAACATAATATTCAACCAATATCATGTAAAAATCTCAATCGAACGCATTTGAATCAACAATTTAAAACAAACGCCAAAAATCAATTAAGGAGTAATTAAGCCAAAAATCAATTAATGCAATTAAGCAAAAAAATCAACTAATGCGATTAAGCAAAAAATCGATTATGGAATGATTAGGCAAAAAAAATCGATTAAGGAGTCTAAATCTAATTAGCCTAAACTACTAAACTATGTTAAAATTGTCAATTAAAGTTAATATTAATTTCTAATTCGAAATCGACTTCAACGTTAATTCCTACCATCCGATTAATTCGAGATTAAGTTCTACAAGTCATTGTAACAATTAAAACCAATGTTAACAACTAACCTAAAGCTAATCAAAATTGAAGCTATGATGAGTGAGAATTAAAGTTAAGCCACCAAACAATATCAAGGTTACATTCTCATACTAAAACTAAACTAACATTCAACATCTAACCCTAGGATTAATACCTAATTAAAAACTAATTGAGATTCAAAGTATAATTAATACAAAAAATTAACCAATAGCAGGTGAGAGCGATTGAAGCAGCATTTTGGGAGTGTGAGGGGAAAATAAACATGGACAAGGGAAGCCGTGTGGGCTTCGGGATTAGGTCTGATGATAGCAATAAACGATCCTTCATATCATGTAAACCCTAGCGAGATTCAACCTCCCCATTTCACCGTCTCCATCCTTGTTTCTCAATACCGGCGGCGCAAATCCCTCCGCCTCCCTCTTCGTTTCTTCTTCTTCTCCGGCGCAAACATCTTTTTTTCAAAACGCCGGCGTCGCACCCTTATACTCACCACAACGGCCACGCCGCCGTCAAATCTCATTGCGACAAAACCTCGACCTCCATTTCACTCGACGATACGCATCAGAACGGCGTGACTTAGGCTATCGCAGCGGATTACATCACAGAATTTAAGCTAGGATCGAAATCAAGTACCTGCACGATGAGGACAAAGATGACGATGCTTCGATTCGCTCTTCCACGATTGCTCAACGTAAAGCCTGAGGTAACTGTTCTTGAATCCGCCATGCTTTTCAATCTGTCTTCATCTCCTTTTCTGCTTATCTTCTGATTTATTGTGGTGCGTTTATTGACTCTACATCGTTGCTGAATTAAAAAAGAATCTAGCATTCTTGTGGCGATGCTGCTTACTGAATCACGATTTGAATCCGCCTCTGAAATTACGTTATCCTGTTGATACAGGTGTAGAATTGAGGATGCAGAAAGAGTTGCTCGAAGGTGAAGAAGAAGAATCGAAGGAAGGTAGTTTTGGAAAATAGGTTTTGAATCCGTTGAATCTTGGTGGAATTGAAGGTTGATGAACTGCAGAACGAGAGAAGAGGTAGGATTGAAGAATGCTGAGATTGAAGATGATCGACGGTTGAAGGTAGACAAATTGCAGAGGGATCCAGAAAGAATGAAGAGAATTTTTTGGATCTCCTTTGAAGGTGAGATTGAAGAGAGTTAATTAGTTCCGTTAGAAAAATCTGTTAGGAGAGATTTTTCTTACAGTTAGTTTTTCTGTTGAGAATTTGTTAGGCTTTTTCACTGAATTTTGGTTTTTGCAGGTTTGGATTAGATGAATTGATGACGATAAATTGAAGGTGTTAAAGGTTATGGAGGAGGAGGTTTGCAGAGGTTTTTTTGTTCTGTAGATGATGAAAGTTGAAGAGGGTGAAGAGAGAGTTCAAGGGTGAAGATTGAAGATGGTGAGGCTGTAGAACAATGGCAAGGAGATCAAGAAGAAGGGTGGTTTGTGATGATTTCTCAAAAGATGCAGAATTCAGAGAGAGATTTCGGTTAGGATACAGTTGGAGAGTTTTTTTTTGTTAGAAGCTGGTTTCTGTTAGGTAGTTATGACATTTAGAATTTGGTTATGGAGTTGGTTGGTTCTGTTAGAAGTTGGTTAGTGGAATTTTTCTGATAGCATTTTGTAACTGTTATATACTGATGTGAATTTTTTTATCAGTAAAAATGAAGAGAAATTTTGTTAGGCTTTTCTGGTGTAAAATGGTTCTGTTGCTAATTTTCTGTTATGAAAAATATGTTATCAGTTCTTTTTTTATGTAATATTTTGTGAGGAAATTCCGTGTATATTCCGGCAGTTGAAAACTTGAGCGTTCTGCTCCATGACCTGCTTCATAGGCTCACAAATTCTGTCATATAGTATCCGCTGACTTTAGAACTTCAATAACAACAGGTGTACCATTTACATGGTAGTAATTGAACAAGGACCCCGCATCTGATGACTTTGAAACTCACCAGTAACCGCAACTATCAAAATGAAGGCAGCCGTGAGGATTCATCCATGAGCTTTAATAATATGTCCTCACTATCAGTACTTGAACACACATAAATATCAGACTTAATCTCAAGGAGATTTACTCTTTGACTAATTAATTGGAAACTTTCTTCTTCAGAATCACCTGGACAAGCCTTACCGTTACTGCCATTGCATCTTTATGCCATTAACGCTGCCATCACTCTTTTTCTTCCTTTTTTATTTTTAATACTATTTTCCTCTTATAATGTCACATTCCACATGGGCACATTCCCAAAGAAATGAGTCTAAATTCAACTGGGTGTGGTGAATGGCCAAACACAAACCTCAAATTCAAAAAAAGTGAATTTGGAAATGAACATGGGCAATGGGTATGAATTAACAACAATTGGATTTTGACTCGGACAAATGGGTTTGAACGTGGATTCAGAAATAAAATTAGTTTGAATTGGGTGACACATGATTGAAATATGGTTCAGAATATGGATTTTGGTTAAATTTGGGTTTTATTTGGAGTTCGGATATGGAAAATGATTATTGGTAAAGTGAATGGAAATGGATTTGAATTTTAAAATGGACATCAAAATGGTTTTAAGATGGATATGGTTTATGATATGGGGTGGATACGGATTTACGAACTTGTATCTTGAATTCTGAATATCTTAAAGCGCTTTCCCAATCTAAATTCAAACTCAAATACTCCATGAACTCCACCTCGAATCAACTCCACTCTTCTCCCTCATTAACTTGTATTATACGCAATGAACAATAAGCAACTGAGAGAGTAATTATGTCCTGACCACAATATAAATCCACAACTAGATCTCATGTCAAGAGGCCTTTGCCATGAACCCTAACCACCATCTTCAATTGATGAATATCAACCAATGCGCACAGAAGATAAGAAACCATGATCCCACGCCTCAGGAGCCCAATGCAAATGAATGAATGAGTTATGACCTAATGGATATGCAGATGAATGTGAAGCATAAGCCACTTATTGGGAATAAATAAGAGGGCAAATTTTGAGGTATTACAGGAGCCATGAGTGATGTTGTATGGTGGCAGGCGCCACCTTAAGCAATGGTGGCAGGCGCCACCTTGCTTTCCTTTTTTTGTTTTCTTTTCATTTCTTTCCTTTTTTTTTCTTTTCTTTCTTTTTTTTCCTTTTCTTTCTTTCTTATTTTTCTTTTCCTTTTCTTTTTTCAAATAAAATCCACAAAATACCTTGGTGGTTACTTAGTCAATGGTCGAGCATACTTGCATACTTCATTTCGGTCCAATAACATCAAAGTCAGAAGCTCTACTTTTTTTGCCAAAACTCTGATTTCCTCAGGAATTCCAACTGGATGATCTTTGAGGATTTTGCTTCTTCAATCTCTTCCAAGGTCCATAGATGGCCTCTAGGGATGTCCAGTATCATGTAGAATCAAGTTCCAAAACTTGGGAATATGTCCTGATCAAAACCAAAGGAAATGGTTGACTGTCGTTGAGAAAACCCTAGTTTGAGGCATAGTGAATCCCGTGGCTCATGGCACTTGTAATAAAAACCGAACACACTTGATTTCTTGTTGAATAAGACCTCTTGAATGTAGGTGAGCTCAAATGGTTGCATTCGGAGCCACAGACCTTGAAACATGGGAGAGTCTGGCTTATTGACATTTGTTCTTTTTCCTGTGTAAACCTGGCTTTCACAAAAGAAACAAACTAGCAAGATATTGTGGTTAGTTAATAATGCATGGATGAATGAAATCCTAAATGTAGGTGCAAAATGTTATGTCATCTAAGGGGTAAAATTTGGGGTACAACAGTTGCCCCTATTTAAATAACTTTACCGGATGGCACGAGGAATGGAAATCCTCGAGGCATCAAGGTGAAAGGTGTTTAAATATAGCAAACCGAAAATTTCACCCTTAGATGGAATGCAGATGCTAAGGACAAGCAGCAGACATGCAAATGCTGACATGCCATGAACTTCTAGTATGATGATATGATGCCATGATAGTGCAAGAATGCAGACAAACAAGACACCAGAAATAAAGAGCAAACCACCACAGATTAGCTTACTGGGGAAGAATAAGGTTAATATCCACAAGAAAGACTTACTGGGGATACAGACTGACCAATAAAAGAGACTCACTGGGGAGACCCTGAGGAAACACCGGGGATAGACAAATAAAGCTGAGGGGAAACCTCACAGGTCCTCACTGAAGATAGGAGCCGAAGAGGTGTTCTCCACTGGGGAAAGGTCCAGGGAGATGGACGACACGTTTATAGGTGACAGGATGACCTGGGGAAATAAAAGGCACTCTTTACTGGGCATGGAACCAGAAAGAAGACATGATCTCTTCTGAGGATCAATTTGAAATAAAAGGATAGACATCAACAAAATATTTTCTGGGATTTTCTCATACTGAAGAGTTCAAACGGGATCTTCAAGAAAAGCCAGAAAAGACAGAGAAAGGCACATCCGGAAAAGCATCAGATGGCAAAAGAAACCAGTCATCCAATAATGGCTTTGAATGAAAGGTACAACTCACTATATCTAATAATGGCCTTAGATAAAGTGAACAAAGATTCGATCTGGAAGAACATCAGAAAGAGAAAGGCACATCCGGAAAAACATTAGATGGTAAAAGCAATGCTGTTCTGGAAAAGCATCAGAATAACGAAGCGAAATATCTAGAAAAGTATCAGATAAGTTCTGGAAGAACATCAGAACAAAAGACTCAATCTGGAAAAACATCAGATAGAGACGCATCCGAAAAAGCATCAGATGATAAAAGCAATGTTGTTCCAGAAAAGCATCAGAATAACGAAGAAGAATATCTGGGAAAACATCAGATAAGTTCTAGAAGAACATTAGAACAAAAGACTCAATCTGAAAAAACATCAGAAAGAGAGACACATCCGGAAAAGCATCAGATGCTAAAAGCAATGAAATTCTGGAAAAGCATCAGAATAATGAAGCGAAATATCTAGAAAAACATCAGATAAGTTATGGAAGAACATCAGAACAAAAGGCTCAATTTGGAAAAACATCAGATAGAGAGATACATTCGAAAAAGCATCAGATGGTAAAAGCAATGAAATTCTGGAAAAGCATCAGATAAGTTCTGGAAGAACATCAGAACAAAGAATCAATCTGGAAAAACATCAGAAAGAGAGACACAATCTGGAAAAACATCAGATAGTAAAAGCAATGAAATTCTGGAAAAGCATCAGAATTACAAAGGACTATCTGGAAAAACATCAAATAGATTCTGGAAAAACATCAGAACAAAGACTCAATCTGGAAAAATATCAGAGAGACAAATAAACGACATCCAAGTATGGCATTGGATACAAAAAAGGAACAAACATATCCGAAAAAACGATCGGATAAGAACGGTCATATCTGGAAGAACGTCAGATAGACACTAAAAAATCTGTTTGATAGGTGCCAAGTGAGTTGGACTTTGACCACAAGGTAAAACGTGGATAAGGACACGACCTCGGGAGAAATGCAAATGAGGATGAAACACTCAGAACATGCGTAAGGTATAAATTATGCAGATGACATATGATCAAATGCAAATGCAGATAAAGACGACACAACTCGACTCTTTTGGTGAGAAGACAAGACTGGAAGACTGATTCCTCAACACGGAGATCACTGTCATTCTTCTTGGGGACTAAAGATGCTACTGCTGAACACATCTCTGCCACACTGGTAAACTGTATCAAGTAATGATCCTTGTAAGAAGGATGGAAAGTTGCATGGGGATTTTTCAAATAAACTGTCCCAGATTAGCTAACTGTTGTAGGTGAACTGATCATTGCTTCAGTTTGCCTGACTGTTTTGCTGTACATGGGGAAAGCCTGCCCCAGTATGAACCTTGAAAATGATTTTTTTTACTGTACATTGGGAAAGCTTGCCCCAATATGAGTCTTGAAAATGATTGTTTTACTATACACTGGGAAAGCTTGCCCCAGTATGAGTCTTGAAAGGTCTTCTGGATAAACCAATTCTGAGATGGACTTGCCTCTGAACAACAACCTTTGAACTGATTCTTCAACAGGATTTGGAAAGAACTTGCCCCTGATAGGATCACTGACCAAGTTTCTTAATTGTTTGAAAATTCCTTGAGAGAAAAGCTAGTTTCCAAACAAAAGTATTTGTACAAACATGGTAATTTTAGAGTTCATGCAACTTTTGAAATCAAAATCATTTTTGGAAGATGCAAAATAAATGAGTCACTGGTCTGAACACGGCGGTTCAAGACATTTAAAAGTGAAAGGTGAACCACAAGTGTAATGACCTGCAAAGATTTTTGGGAGTCAGTTTACGCAACCTTGCTGTAGTATCCTTTAGAAATAACCTTGCTTCAATTAGATCTTTTGAGGGTTATAACATGGTCTGGTTCACGGTTTAAGAAACAAAGGATAAAGGCTCAAAGTTTATTTGTGACTTTCAAAGTTTATTTGGAAGTGGTACTGATAATAGTTGACGATGATTCAGACACCTTGGGTTGTCATTACCCCCTTACAACATTTGGTTGTCCTTTATTGCTGAATTTTTGAGACCTCTTCTTGTTTTTGTTGAGGTTATGAGACTTCTTTTTTCGTCTTTTGAGGTTTTGAGACCTATTTTTTTTTCTTTGAGGTTTTGAGACCTCTTCTTGTTCTTCTTTTTTTATCGTCATTTGATTTGAGAGAGCTTACTGGTGTCTTGCATGAAGCGCTTGTATTCGAATGCATAACCAAGTTAAACTGAGAACTACCTTGCCCCAGGTTAAGATTGCGGGTTTTTGTAAAGAAAGAAAACTCCTACTTTTAGGCTCGAAGGGGTTAACGAGGGATTATCTTCCTTGTTTCTTCAGTGTTTAGGGGTTGAAACAATGCCTTACATCTTCAGCAAAATTTTGATTTGAAAGCATACCACAACAATTATGAGTATAAAGTTTTCATCATCCTCCCTCCAATCTTTGCACAATAAAAAATAAAATGGAAAAGAGATAAAATATTTTTGCAAAAGAAAGCATAAAGATGTAAATAGTGGACAAAATGAATTGAATCAAAAGTTGCAATGCTCATTTCATTAATTTTGAAAGTACAAACATAATTTGAAAGCAAACAGCCATTATAAAATAAGGAAAATGCAAACAACAAGAAACAAGTTCTAGTGACAAATCAAACACAAGGATGAGCTGTCCTGTCTTTAAGAAGTAGCTGAGCTGAAGTCGACTGAAGCTTCACTTGGCATGCCCTGGAAAAGGGTTATTTTGATCATTAAGGTTGTCTTTAAAGGAGAGGATTTTGTTTCTCATCAGCTCTTGTACTCTAGCCTTCAACACAAAGCAACCTTCCAAGTTATTGCCTAGACCACCTTGATGGTATTCACAATGAGGATTAGCCCTATAGTTGGCTGGAAGAGGATTTGGAGGAGGAGGCATAGGCCTTGTGGTAATCAAACCTTGCTCAACCAGACCAGGATACAGTTTAGTATACTTCATGGGAATAGGATTAAAATGATTTCTATTACGGCACTGGTTTTGTCCTGTAGTCGGACGTTGGGGAGCTTGAGCTAGTCGTGGAGCAGCATGAACCACATGTCTAAGCTCGGAAAAAACAGGAGCTTGAAATGTCAGTCTAACAGTCTAACCAACCATAGCAGCAAATATAATTGGTGGAGAATAGTTGTGTGGCAAACCAAACTCGGGCCAAGTTAAAGGTGGCATTTGAACCGGTGGAGGTTCAGCACTTGAAACTTCCTGGATGACAGTTCTTTGGGGTTGCTCTCCTCTAGCAATCAAAACTTGAAGCATTTGAGTGAGTTTGGTCACATTTAACTTGAGGTCGTCGATCTCCATTCAAATCTTAGCATTGTGTACCTCTTGCTCTGACATCTTGCATATGTAGTCAGCTCTAGTCTGGTATCGGTGTCGAGGCATCAGCTTGACGACTCATAGGTGACACTGGAAGATAGAGACAGCTGGAGATGAGTTGTTTGGACAGACAGACGTATGCAATGAATCATGCAAAGATGCAAATGATATGCAATACAAAACAAACAGGATGCAAAACACATGCAACAGGATCAAGGGTTCGAGATCACAACATGGAGTCTGGGTAAAGAACCAACCACATGGTGTGTACTAGGGTTCTTGTATCCATAAAACAGGGTTCTAAAAAGTTCTCAGAGTCAACCTAAATCTTTCAGATATTATCGGCCTACGCGACTACTCACGTGGGTTAACAATATTCTCAAGATAAACTCGTCTAGGTGTAGTATCGTGTATCAACCATTTGGGACTACTCCCTCATAGCCATCGCCTTACATCTTAAAAAGGCCAAGTGGGGTGAAGGTAACTACAGTCCTCAGAATCACGGGTTCTCAAATCAGGAAGAGTGACATCAATGCGACTACTCACATCAGACATCAATAATCCCAAAGGGCCTCAACTGAGTGTGGTCATCATATGCCAAAAATTGTTAGGACTACTCCCAGCAACCGACTATTGATTACACCACAATCCTATCATAAGTGTATGCTCAAGTCCGGGTTAGGACTTATCTCACCATTCAATAGTAGCAACCCTGCCAAACAGAAGAATCCAAACAAGTATGCAAATATATACAGATATACAAAATATACAATTATACAAGCAAGCAAACATATAAATAACACAAATGCAAACATGGTGGGCTTAACCCTCGTAGGGGAGTGGTCCTCAGTTAAGTCGCCATTTTCTATTGCGGTGAGAATCGGATAACAAGCTATTAATTAACCTGCATCACAAAACTTTGAAATTCACCACCGAACTTTGATTTATCCAAAGGAAAGGGTAAAGACCGAAAAACCCTAAGTGCGTTGTGTAGAGACACAACTCAGAGATCTAAGGTTCGGGGGTTGGTTATACTAAGGGAAGATATTAGCACCCAAAGTATCTGTAGTACTCTACACGAACCTCTTGTTTGTATTGTGTTATGTTATGTTTGCTTGCTAAGAGAAATGTTCGCGTTGGGCGAAGCGAAGAGGGACATTTATAGAAAAGTGAGCCCTATAAAACATCCATTCCACCCGGGCACATTTCTCTTAGCAAGCAAAAAATGAAATTAATTATAAGAGAGTGAAATGAAACTAAAGTAAAAAATGGCAGGTGCCATGAAAATCATGGCAAGCACTATTCATGGTGGCAAGTGTCACGTTATATTTAGAAATGAAAGGAAAACATGAAATGAAAATAAAATAAAACTTAAAGTTAGAAATGTGGCAGGTGTCACACGATGAAGGTGGCATGCGCCACCTAAAAGCCATTCTTGGCTTATGGCAGGCGCCACACATGAAGGTGGCAGGCGCCACATCTCTCATCTTCCTTTCTTTTTAGTTTTCTTTTTATTTTATTCACAACAAAGCCAACCAAAAAAAACACTATGAAATTAATACATTTTTTCAGAATCCAAATATTAACATGCTAATGAACCTGATAACAACGTTGAACAATGATCATGGTACGAAAAAAATAAAAGAAATGAATGTTACCTAGTGGAGAAAGTCCACTGCTTCTTCACTGATACGAATTCTAGAAAACTGACGATGACGAGTTTTTCTCCTTCAACTGCCGGTAAATTTGCAAGAATAATTTGAGGGAGAAATTGAGGAGAGTATTCACTATTTTTCGGTGAAAACTGGTGTCGAAAATGCTGAAGATGGACGTCCTGTTTATAGGAGAAAGTGAGTTTGTCGCATTGTCGGTTTTACCCCCTTTTTTCAAATCTTCGCAAGTGGTTGGTTTGAAAAGTCTTGATTTAATCAAAATATCATCAGAGAGTAGGTTGGCTGATGATACTTGAGTAGAGGTGCATGCCATGCCTTTTTTTTCATGATGAGCTGGATCCACGTGCATTACCTTGTATAGAATGAGTTATTTAATTGAAACAAACTTTTCTGAAGTGTAAAAAAAGGTAGGATGGAAAATGCCACATTAATTCATGGCAGGTGCCATAAATTAATGTGGCAGGCGCCACCTCCTTTCCATGGTGGGTGCCATGAGTGATGTTGTATGGTGGCAAACGCCACCTTAAGCAATGGTGGCAGGCGCCACCTTGCTTCCCTTTTTATTATTATTTTTTTTCTTTACATTTCTTTCCTTTTTTCTTTTTCTTTTCTTTCTTTTTTTTTCCTTTTCTTTCTTTCTTATTTTTCTTTTCCTTTTCTTTTTTCAAATAAAATCCATAAAATGCCTTGGTGGTTACTCAGTCAATGGTCGAGCATACTTGCATACTTCATTTTGGTCCAATAACATCAAAGTCAGAAGCTCGACTTTTTTTGCCAAAACTCCGATTTCCTCAGGAATTCCAACTGGATGATATTTGAGGATTTTGCTTCTTTAATCTCTTCCAAGGTTCATAGATGGCCTCTAGGGATGTCCAGTATCATGTAGAATCATGTTCCAAAGCTTGGGAATATGTCATAATCAAAACCAAAGGAAATGATTGACTGTCGTTGAGAAAACCCTAGTTTGAGGCATGGTGAATCCTGTGGCTCATGTCACTTGTAATAAGAACCGAACACACTTGATTTATTGTTGAATAAGACCTCTTGAATGTAGTTGAGCTCAAATGGTTGCATTCGGAGCCACAAACCTTGAAACATGGGAGACTCTGGCTTATTGGTCACTTTTGCCCCTTTTGCAAGAAAGAGCTCAAACTTGTTCCTGAGGATTCCATTTGTTTCCAACCATCCCAAAAGCTTCTAAGTGATCATTTGAGGGTGTCCAAAGCATCAAATTATTTCTGGAACAAAGCACTTGGCAAATTGCACAAAAAGCTCATTAAGAGGTAAGCATCACAGCTTGAACTCTTTGAAATATGCATTGCTTTGAAGTCCACTGATCATGCACATCTTATACATGTTATATAGGTTATGTTTGAACCAATTCATCATGTAATTCATGCCTGTAACAAGAGGTAGCATGGAAAATACAAATCATGGCCTATTTCAAAACCACTATCGGGTTTTTCAATAGAAGCCTCATCTGAAAAATCCACCACCACCTTTGGATTCATTGTGAAATTTTAGGCAGGATAAACCTAAATTTTGTCCCAATCCATGGAGAAATGAGAAAGTTACAAGCTTCGCGTTTTGGCCAAAATCTTGCCTTGCCTTGCCTTGGCCAGACCAAAAACAAGGCAACCCTCATATATCCATGGGGTGGTTTTGATACACGGATGTATCACAACCCAGTGGTAGAGGGCGTGCGCTGCACACAAGAGGTCTGGGGTTTGAATCCCACTCGCCCCAGATCCTCTTTTTATCATTTTTCCCACTTTTTGTTATTTTTCATATTATTTTTAAATGATTTGGAAAATTAATAACTCTCTCAATTTTAATGATTTTTGATTGGTTCTTTTTGCAAAAAATCACAAAAATGTTAAAATATTTTATTACACAAAAAAAAAAATCAAATTTATATTAATTATTTAATATAGTTGATATTTTTGTAAATAAATTCATTTTTATTATTTTTAAAACCTTTTAAAAATGAATATCCACCTTGAAAAATCAAGACCAAATGAGTTTTAATTCATCTTGTGTTTAAAACATCATTTTTCAAACCTTAACCAAAAATCACAAGTTGTTCATTCAAACTTATTTGGTATTTTTATCATTTTAATATATTTTCTTTGAAAATTACTTTAAAGAATGATGAAGTTAGGGTTTTGTTGATTTTTACCCTAACAAATCTTTTTCAAAAACACTTTTGGGCCTCTAATAGAGTGTAAGACCCAATCCCTTTTTGAAACCAAAATATTTTGGGCCTCAATCATTGTATAAGACCCACGGTGTTTTCAAAAATCTCGACGCGATCGCCAGTTTAAAATAAAATCATTTGGGCCTACCCTCGTGTTTTAAGTCCCATTTATTTTCTTTAAAATACTCTTTGGGCCTCTAATAGAGTTTAAGACCCAACCCCTTTATAAATAAAACCCTTTGGACCTCGCACATGGTATAAGTCCCTCTGTATATTTTCAAACGTTCGGTGCGATCGTCGCCTTTTTAACAAAATCAACTGGGCCTCTCCCTGAGTTGTAAGCCCCATCATTTGTACAAAAACACTTTTGGGCCTCTAATAGAGTGTAAGACCCAACCCCTTTTTTGAAACCAAAATGGTTTGGGCCTCATATGTTGTATAAGACCCGCTGTGTTTTCAAAAACCTCAGCGCGATTGCCATTTTCAAACAAATAACCCTGGGCCTCTCCTTGAGTTGTAAGTCCTATCTCTTGTACAAAAATAAATCTTTGGGCCTATAATAGAGTGTAAGACCCATCCCCTTGTACATAAAAACTTTTTGGGCCACTCCCTGAGCTGTAAGCCCCAACAATCTTTTCAAAGCACTTTCTCCTTTGATTTTGAATTCAAATATATGTTGTTATCAAAACTCTCTTTAGTTTCTTTGTTGAATAACCAACAAAACAACATGGAAGCTCTAAAACGAGTAAGTGTTTATCCGCTTTCATTTACCGCTTTCATATATATATATATATATATATATATATATATATATATATATATATATAACTGCATTGTGGAGCTGTTTCACTGTAAGTCTTCTTTCACATCCTTTTAAATACTCGTCATATATCAACTGTATATATACTAGTATAGTTATTTAGAGTTTTCCCCGGCAACTACGTCTAGAACTAGGTAAAGCCTATTGGTCACTCTCGAATACAAATAAAACTAGATCCCCATAGGATTCCAGATACAATCTTCCCTTCTCTTAGGGCTAAACAATATGGAACAAAGAGAAAAGCAGTATTCTCAGTGAACCTTTTCTCAGACTGTCATCCTTAGAAATTGTCAAAGAAACTCTACTCCCCAGAGTTGATCTATTCTCCGTGAATAGCATCCCTTGAGTTTCTTCCAAATTCTTGAACTTTCCTGGAATGATCTCTTCTATGTGAATTGCATTTCTTGAACTTCTCTTGGTTTGGGGACCCACGGGCTTCCTAAAAGCATCCCCGCCTCCTCTTGTGCATTGTACAAGGACCCTTCGGCTTCTTAAAAGCTCTCATGCCTTCTCTTGGGCTTAATACAAGGACCCTTAACGACCTCTTAAAGGTATAAGACAGAACTTAGTCATCCTTTGCTAGAGCAGTCTTTCCATTGTCAAACCTATGGCCACCTCAGGGTTGATCGTCATCCCTTAAGGCCCTTGCCCTCTTTTAGGGATCCTACAAAAGATAAAAATCTATTAGTAGACTTGGACAGTCTAATTCCCTTTGAGTCTCAAAGACATTCTCAAGTCCCTTTCAAACATAGGAGAAACCCCGGATTGTGGATTAATCTCCAGCCGAGTTAGAACTTTGCGGGTTCTAAAACCCCGTCCTTCTCCCAAAATTCCCCGACCCGGGCCAGATAAAACTATCCCAAATCAGAACCTCAAGGCATCTGATCTATTAACTCTTGTGTATTCCCCTGCAAGAGTTGATTCCCCACTTGGACCTGCCTCGGGATCTCAAGAATCCCCGACAGAAGTATAACCTCCTCTTAGGCTTTGTATAATGATCATTCCTCAGCAAAGTCAACGTCCTTTTGGGCTTTGTACAATGATTTCCCCTTGCGGATTTAACCTTTTCAGACTCTCTTGTTGAGTCCATCACTTTTCAAAGACTCTCTTGTTGAGTCACTTTCCTTTTAGCCTCTATCTCGGGCTTCGTACGAGACAGCAAATCACTCTCTTGTTGAGTATAAAAGACTCTCTTGTTGAGTCAACCTTTTTAGCCTCCATCTTGGGCTTCGTATAAGACAGATAAAAGTACTCTCTTGTTGAGTTAAACCTTTTTAGCCTCCATCTTGGGCTTCGTACAAGACATATAAAAACACTCTCTTGTTGAGCCAATCACTTGTTAGTACTCTCTTGTTGAGTCAACCCATTTAGCCTCTATCTCAGGCTTCGTACGAGAAAAATAATAAACACCCTCTTGTTGGGTCAATAGCCTCCTCTTAGACTTTGTATAGAGAAACCCCCGGTTGAGTCAATCAACCTTTTAGCATCAAACTTGTGCTTTAATCAAGGCATACGCGCATTAACAGTTCCTCTTTAGAGATGACAAGTTCTCTCTCAATCAAACATTTTACCTTCAATCTTGGACTTTGAACAAGACACAAAAAGAACCCTTCAGCTTCATATCTTGGGCTTTGAACAAGATACAAATCACTTTTAGCTTCAATCTTGGGCTTTGAACAAGACACCAAAATATCTTTTTCCTCCCTTAAAATAGGAGGGAACTACGATCGCTCTGATTTCCCTGTTTCGTTAAACGGGAATACATAGGCATAAGATTGCGAAATCTTAGCGAGCATACTAATCAAAAACTCAAAATCCAGTACCTCCGTCAATCAACCAAAAGCATTAGATCTAACACCTTACCAAAAGCCTCATAAATAGTCCAGACACGATATTCTTAAGCAAAATAACCTAAGACAAGACCCCCCCTTTTTGATAGCATCTGTAAACCAATAGTCATCTGTTTAAATTCAGTATGCAAGAAGGGTTAATTGGAGACATCTATTTCCCTTCCTTAATCAGCTTCACAGGATACAAAATGAATCGAACTGTAGTACCAAAGCGATAGTGATTCGAAACCACGAAAATTGCGCTACAGAAAAATGGTGACCACAGTGGGAGGCATTCTTTCTTACAGTCTTAGGTGAAAAAACAAAGTACCATAGAAATGGCGACTCTGCTGGGGAGTTATTGTCTGTATAGGATCATAGGACTAGAGGTCTAGGATGTTAGGACAAATATATATACTGCTTTTCCTAATTGATATTCGTGTTTATTTTTCTGCAAATGGGAATGCGTGTGATGCCGCATCTGGAAAGATTGAGTATACACCTAAGATAGGTGATGGCACAAGACGTGTAATCTTATTGGGAGTGAATCCCAAATAAGAGGTCCCGGTAGACCATCGAATCAGTGGAGATGCCCTTTGCGGATTCAATGCCTATACGACTTCGGTTGTTAAAAGCAGATTGTTCAATTGGGTTATCTGAGAAGCTGAGGATTTTAGTAGACTGAACCCATTTTGTAGTGCGGAAGCTATCGAAAATAGTTGTCACGCGATACTACCCTCATTTGAGATTACTCTAAGATGCTACAGCTCGCTTGGTGTTCCGCTTGCTGTCGTTATCCCAAGAGGGGTCAGTGATTTTGAGGACAGGTACAAAAATCACCAGTATAAACCTTTGGGGATGGGTAGAGCCTTGACTTCATGACACCGACCCTTTGACCCCATGTTTTTTCTATGTTTTTGTGTGCTACATTCATACATTCATTTAAAAAACATTAAAACAAAGAAAAATTTTCTCTTCTAGTCTCTCCTTTTTTCAAATTAAACTAAGATAATGATTGCAAATGTCAGGGAAAGAGATTGCGTTATGGATTTCGGTAGAAGGGGGACTCACAAGTATACCTTCAAGGTTCCAAAACTAGAGGATTTAAGAGGATTGGCGAGGATGATCACCAACCATGATGCTTTCAGAGCTAAGTATGGAGGACTGCTATCTCTGTTAAGAGTCCATGTAATTGAAGGAATCCTGTCCACACTCATCCAGTTCTACGATCCAGTCTATCACTGCTTTACATTCCCAGATTATCAGCTAGCACCAACACTGGAGGAATACTCTCATCTGACTGATTTACCTATTTCTGACCAAGCTCCCTTTTCTGGACTGGAAGAAATTCCAAAAGATCAAACCATTGCAAGGGCAATTTATTTGGACGAGTCAGAAGTCAGGTCTCACATGATCATTAAGGGTGGTATCCAGGGTTTTCCAGCCCAGTTTTTCATAAAGAAAGCTATGTACTTTGCTAGTATAGGGAACGTGGCTGCTTTCGAGAACATCTTTGTATTACTCACTTACGAGTTATTTCTGTTTCCTAACATTGATAGCTTCATTGATATCAATGCCATTAAGATATTTCTGATTAGAAACCCTGTGCCGACCTTGCTCGCAGATGCGTATCATTCTGTACACTTAAGGAATTTGTACAGCGGAGGAATGATCACATGCTGTGTACCCCTGCTATACAAATGATTCACTTCCCATTTGCCAAAGTCTGCCTCATTTTGGGATCAAAAGAATACTTTACGTTGGTCGCAGAGAATCATGTCTCTTACCAACTCTGACATCGATTGGTACAATCGAATCTATGACGGGATCAGAATCATTGATCGTTGTGGAAACTTCCCAAACGTACCCCTCATAGGAACTACGGGAGGAATTAATTATCATCCAATTTTAGTTCGTCGTTAATTTGGATACCCGATGTGGCATGTCCCGTGTAATGCTCATCTGGAAGGCCTTTTCTTCAAGGAAGAAGAAAATGACAGGGCACTAAAGACAGAAATAGTGCATGCCTGGAAACACGTTCATAGGAAAGGGAGAGAGTCTATAGGAAAACCAGACTGTATCTCTGTAGAGCCTTATCTCCACTGGGTATAAACTAGAGCTCTCAAGCTGAGGATGCCTTACCCTCGTCAAGAAGTTCTTCCATTAAGGGACCCTGTCTTTTATTTTATGTCTGATACGGAAAAATTTTAGGTTACTCTCAACAAAGTTCAACAGGAGAAGAGGTCTTGGAGAAAAAAGTACCGTATTCTCCATGTGGAGTGTAAGAAAATACAGCAACTATTGAAAGATAAAGATGCTCTGATCGATATTTTAGAGCAACATGCTGTAGAGAATCAAGAAGACCAAAGGAATTTGCTCGCTCTTTTCACTTGGCAAAGGAATGACAACCCGACAACGACTCAAGAGCCCCGGTCAAAGAAGAGGAAAATACTAGAACCAGTACCTGAGCTCTCCTCAGAGAGGACTCAGGATCCAATAGTTTAGAGATTTCCTTTTACAACACTATGTAAATTAATGTATTTCTATTTCCGCAATCTTTGAATTCAATAAAACGGGGTTTCCCCACTGTTTGATATTTGCAATCCAAATTGTCGAAGTTTATTTTGATTAAACAAAAAAATAATTAATGTAATCATTGCATATCATTCATCATTCTCGCGTAACGCATTCTTCTTACCTATGAATCTCACGTTTGTGTCTCGATTCTAGAGAGTCAAACTGTCTCATTCGTAAAATACTCGGGCCAACATTCAGAAGAAAATGGATAATCTCGAGGAAGAGAATAGAGAGATGAGAGAAGAAATCGACGCTCTGAGAGAGGATATGAGAAAACTTCACGGTGACATGCAAGCTCTGGCAGCAGCTCAGAGGCAACAACAACAGACTGTGATCTCAGAGATCACATCGACGCCCATAGTGGAAAAGTATGACCCTCGGTATACCATGCCTAAAGATCGTCTCTTGGGCATGCCACTCAACTATATCCCGGAACGATATATTCCGCCGATCACTGAAGATCCGGAAACTTCAATAGGAACTGTTGGGCCTGAAGGTTACAAACTTCGGGAAAGCGAGGATGCCAGGGGCACGACGACAACTCCTGAAGGTTACAAACTTCGGGAGACACCAAGAGTCACAGCCATGATGACTATACCACCACCCGTGGTACACATTGTCCCAGAAGGACATATTCCACAGATACCTTCTGGTGGAAACGAAAGTATGGATAACAAAATGAAAGAGTTCCAGGAGCAGTTCCTGGAAATGCAGAAGGAACTGCAAGCCATTCGCAGTCAGGATCTATTTGGAAAAGACGCCGCGGACCTTTGTTTGGTCCCCAATGTGAAAGTTCCGCACAAGTTCAAAGTGCCCGAATTTGAAAAGTACATGGATAACTCTTGCCCTCAAAGTCACTTGGTGATGTACGCTCGGAGGATGTCAACACAGACAGAGAACCACCAGCTACTGATCCATTACTTCTAGGATAGTTTAATCGGTGTCACACTCAAATGGTACATGGGTTTAAACCGCACTAAGATCGTTACTTTCAGAGATCTCGGTGTTGCCTTCGTTCAATAATATAAGTATATTCTGGACATGGCACCGGACAGAGATCAACTCAGAGCCATGTCGCAGAAGGACAAGGAAACCTTTAAGGAGTATGCTCAGAGATGGCGTGAAATTGCCGCCCAGATTTGTCCACCTCTTGAGGAAAAAGAGATGACAAAGATCTTCTTGAAAACCTTGAGCTTATTTTACTATGACAGAATGGTCTCCAGTGCGCCCAGTGACTTCACCGAGATGGTGGGCATGGGAGTTCGTCTTGAAGAAGCAGTCCGAGAAGGACGTTTAGTTAAAGATGCTAGACCATAAAGTAGTACCAAAACGATACGATAGTGCTCTCCCTAAGAAAAAAGAGCAGGATATTGGGAATATCTCTCTCGGAAAGTAAAGACGGCGATACCAACCAGTAGCAGCCGTAACTTCTGCTATCAACCCTACGCCTGTTCTAACATATCAACCTCAGGTTTCGAAAAACCAAATGAATCAACAACAATATCAGCAAAGGGCACAACCGCCTCTTTAGCAGGCTCGTCCTCAATACAACAACAACAACCGTACAACGCGACCACCAGGGTTCGACCCTATACCAATGTTGTACACAAAACTGTTTCCACTCTTACTGGCCAAGGGGCACGTCCAAACCAGGTCTCCTTTTACAGTACCTGAGAATCCGCCTTTTTGGTTCAAAGCGGATCAAAATCGTCCTTACCATCAAGGAGGACCAGTGCATAACATAGAAAATTGTCTCAATTTCAAATCCGACGTACAAAAGCTTGATAGGAATGGGGTCTTATCTTTCAAAGATACGAATCTGAATGTTCTCACAAACCCGTTGCCTCCACACGAGAAAGCTGCAGTAAATTTGATAGAAGAAGAGTCTAACAACAGCTATCAAATTCATGATGTACTCTTATTGAGGACCAATCTAGTCAAGATGCATCGCAGACAGAGCGGGTATGGCCATATACCACCTCACAATTATCACCAGTGTGATGTCTGCTCTAAAGACAATCAAGGATGTTCCGTGGTACAATCAGCTCTACAGGAACAATTGGATCTCGGGTGGATCCAAGAGCATCGAGTTCATGGATTTAACAGGACTTGTACGAATTCCAACATCATTCAGAACCATGACATCCGTGCGATGAATGTCAACTTGGTGGCAATGCACTCAAGGCAAAGCCAACATCATGATCTGCCTCAGCATGATTATGATTCCTGTCTGATCTGTGTTAGACGGTGTGGCTAGTGATCGAGAGAGAGGGGGGGGGGTGAATAGATCACCTCCTTTATAAACAAGGATTTAAAGATTCTTATCAGAGTTTTTGAAAGTTAGCGGAAAAATACAATCCCGAATCGACTTCCGTCTATTCTGGACCAGCTACTAGAAAACCGGACACACGAATTAATGCTGGATTTATATTAGGATGACAAAGATGAATTAACACCAGATTAGGATCGAATCAAATGCACTTATCATACAAATACTATTTCCAATGAACAAAAACTCAGCTGACAGTTTTGTCAAACACTTGGCGTGTATGTGTCCAATGATTAACAATAATGGTGATTTGATAAAAGTTTTCTTACCACTATTGTATACTGAAAAGTTAAGACACAATACACCAATTGAATCATAAACTTGTTGAAAACGTAAAGAGAGATAAGGACAGAATACGATACGCAGAGATTTGGTAAGGAAGTTCCCCACTTTTGTCCTCGCGTGTGGGTACGTCTCCCTCTCAATTTCAAACTGAAATTGAGACTTGTTATATCAATAATGCTGAATTCGTTGTTTACAAGGTTACAATACAAAGCCAGAAATCTAAACCCCAAGATCTTCTTCTTGTAAGAACCTTCACTTGATCTGAGCTTAATCAAGAACTTCCCCTGCAAGAATTACAGACAATTCACCGGTTCCACGACCTGTTTACGAAATTACCAAATTTCCAAACCCTATGCTGCGGCTGAATATGTTCTGCAAACGTGACTAACAAACCCTCAAGAACACACCCGTTCTTGAAGGACAAACCAGATGGTTTTTCCTCGAAATCCCGTTTGAATCTTCAACTCAGCTAGATCCTTGATCGTACCACTGAACGTTATCTCGAAGATCCTTTAATCCGGAGAACAAGAATGATTATGTGTTGATGTTCTTGAATTAAAGTGATTGAGAAGATGATGAAGATAAAGTATCTTTCAGGTCTCTAAAACTGCTCGTGAAATTGATGCACACCAAACTTGCCTTTGCTTTGATTGCACTTTTTCACTCTAACGAATTCCATCTGTAACTGAACTGTCATGACCACTTATATGTGAAAAACAGAAACGGTTAAAAGAAACAAACAGCTTTATGTATCGATACAAGATTCGTATGAGTCGATACATAGTGGTTATAACACATACATGAGTCGACACATGGTTATATGCATCGATGCATACTGTAACTTTGTTAAATTCCAGAAGGTAAATTTAATCATGCATCGATACATGATGCGAATGAGTCGATACATAGCACAATTCCAAAGTAGCATGTATCGATACAAGATGCGTATGAATCGATACATACTTAAGCAAATTCGTTTTTGTGCTTTTAACCAAGGAATGTGTCGATGCATGACAAACATGAATTGATACATACATAAGGAAAATTGTTTTTATGACTTCAATAAGGATATGTATCAATTGCATTGTCTTTAAAACATAGTATAGGTATGAAATCACATGTATGTACCAACTAATCATGCATACAAATCTTATATCATGCATATCAAACACATAGGCATTTAATTATGCATATCAAGCACAATTTGCTATCATACAAAAACTTAAAAGCTTGCTCACAAACTCCCCCTTTTTGATGATGGCAAATTTGTAAGATGTGTGATAGAACACTCCCCCTGAGTTTGTGCATGGCTGTCAACATCTTGTTGTCTTTCTTCTCCCCCTTTGTCAACATCAAAAAGAAGAAAAAGACAATCTGTTGAAACAGTCCCAAAGCTAGGCCGCAGAATTGATGGAGCAAAAAACAACAAAATTGATATAGAAGCTCACAATCACCAAGAAAGAAGCTGAATATACAACACTCATTCACAAAGAATGACATAGACAGGGCAAAAATAACACAAGTAAACAGAACTAAAAGAAATAAGCATTAAACTGTGACGAAAGTACTTAGAGTTACAGAAGCAGGACCAAAACAAACAAAGTTTGAACAATTTAACAAAGAAACTTGAGCAACATGATGATGAAATGAAATGCAATGAAATGACATAATGATGGCTTAAAAAGGATTATGGCCTCCACAGGACTCTTCATCATTTCTATCAGGATCTCTGAAGCTTTGTGGAGGCGGCGGAGGAGGCATCTCATCAGGATTATGGCCCATGAAACTATATCGCCTGAACCGGTTCTGAACTTCAACACTTCTGAACCTGTTTTGCAGAAGGTACACAAGATGAATATCTGATCTATCCAACCTAGAATGACCACCTGACTTTGGACGCAAGATGTGCGAGACAATCCAGTGCAGTATTCTAGGTATGCTTGTAATCATACCAGATGTGAACGATTCATCCTCACCCAGCGGTCTCTCCAATTTTGAAATAGATGCAACATATTCCCTTATTTTAAAGTCGGTATCAAAACTCTGGTCATGCCAGTTCTTCAATCCAGGCAACCCAAAAGGGATTTGAAACACTTTGTCCCAATCAGTAGCTTCAAAGGTATAAGTTTTGGTCCCAATAGAACATTTAAACATATAGCCTCTACCAGATTGCAGACCAGCATAAAATATACGAATAAAGTCCTCATGATAATCATCATTTATGGTAAAAAATCTACCAAGTTTTTGCGCATTTAACAGATCAACAACATCGGTTAGATGTAGGGCAGATGCATCAGTTTTATTAAAGACATGGGGTTTCATAACTAACCTTGTCTTGAAAGAGGCCTCAAACTCCTCAGCGATGGCAGGATGAAGAAGAATTAGCGCACTAGGAGGGATTTCTGGAGGTTGTGGAGACTGACGAGATGTACCAACATGTTCCTTTCCTTTTCCTCTTCCTCTTTGTCTAGCAGGAATGGTTCTTGGAGGCATGGTGATGAGTTGAAGAAGAGTTAAGATGAATGAAGGCTAGGAGGTGAGTTAGGGTTTAGGAGATGAAGATGTTTGAAGAAATTAGGGTTAGCCGTGTGGGTATGAGAGGAGGAATGAGTTTAGAGTGAATAGACCCTTTAAAATTGGCTGATGTGTCGATCCACAACTGAATTTAACATGCATTTATTGTAAAAGAATCAGTATGCATCGATACAAAGGGTTATGGATCGATTCATTTTACGAATGAATTGTTTTAAAAATGTCCTATGTGTCGACGCAAAATACAGATGTATCGACACATACTGAAACAAGTTTGAAAAATGTGAAATAAAAAGACATGAATCGACTCATAGCACGAATGTATCGACCGGAAAATAGAATGTATCGACACATGCACTTGTTGCATCGATACATACTGATGCTAAACAAAGTTTTTTTTTTTTAAACTAATTTTTGACTACCTGTTGAGTATAGAGACCTGTTAGCAGCTCTTAGCTAATGCAATATGAGTTATGTCATGATAATGATGCCCAAGTATAATTCACAAATCAAACATTAATGTTCAAACAACATATGCAATGAAATACATATAAACGAAAAGAAATTTGTTCTAACATACACAAATCAAATAGTTCTAAAGAGATATAGAAAGGAATGATATTACCTCTTTTGATGTATCCTTATGAAGTATGAGTGAGGTCTCTATACCTTTTGACATCTACACTCTTACCGTGTTCATCTTTATCTAGATTCCCGTTGGTAGGCATAGGGGTGTCTATTGATTTTGAGTCGTTCATTCCAAAGCGCTTGAGCAGCTCTCTGCAGTATTTTGTTTGACACACAGCTGTACCCTCATCAAGCTTCTTTATTTGGAGACCGAGAAAGTAATTTAGCTCCCCCATAAGGCTCATTTCGAATTCCCCCTGCATAACCTTTGAAAACTCTTCGACCAATTGTATGTTAGTTGAACCAAAAATTATATCGTCTACATAAACTTGAACTAAAAGAATGTGTTTTCCCTTGTGTTTAATGAAGAGGGTGGTATCCACTTTACCTCTTGAATATCCATGATCAAGTAGAAATTTGCTAAGTCTTTCATACCAAACCCGAGGGGCTTGCTTAAGACTGTACAAAGCTCGTTTTAATTTGTAAACATAATCTGGATATTCAGCTCTCTCAAAACCAGGAGGTTGTGAGACGTATACCTCTTCATTTAGGACACCGTTTAGAAACACACTCTTTACGTCCATTTGGTAAAGCTTAAAATCTTTAGAACACGCATACGCAAGCAAGAGACGTATAGCTTCGAGGCGAGCAACTGGGGCATAAGTTTCCTCATAATCTATGCCCTCCTCTTGGTTATACCCTTGTGCCACTAAACGTGCCTTATTCCTAGTTATCACTCCGTTTTCATCAAGCTTATTTCTAAAAACCCATTTAGTACCTATGATATGATGATCTCGTGGACGAGGAACAAGTTCCCAAACGTCATTTCTTTTAAATTGATTAAGCTCTTCTTGCATGGCCATTAGCCAAAATTCATCAATCAAGGCCTCTTTGGCATTTTTAGGTTCTACTTGTGAAACAAACGCGAAGTGAGAGCAGAAATTACTTATCCTAGAACGAGTCATTACTCCCTTTGAAATGTCTCCCAAAATGTTGTCAATAGGATGGTCTTTTGAAGATCTCCAAGCTGGTGGAAGATTATTCACTTCAGCTTGTCCTTCTTCCTTATCTTTTGCATGACTGGTATCTTCCTCCTCCTCATTGTCTTCTATTTTGGACTGATTAATTTCCGAAACAGCTTCTTTGAGTATGTCTTCTGTAGATATACCTGTGTCATCAAAAGAAATACCTTTTCCGACATTTTTCGGATAAGACTCATCAAAAGAGACATGAACAGATTCTTCAACAGAAAGTAAACGCTTATTATACACTCTATATGCTTTACTTGATTGTGAATAACCAAGAAAAATACCTTCATCCGCTTTTGCATCAAACTTCCCAAGTTTTTCCTTGCCATTATTCAAAACAAAACACTTACAACCGAATACGTGAAGATGTGACAAGTTTGGCTTTCTTGCTTTTAAAAGCTCATAAGGAGTTTTATTTAAGATAGGGCGGATTAAAATCCTGTTTAAAACATAGCAAGCTGTGCTAACTGCATCAGCCCAAAAGTATTTTGGTAATCCACGTTCATTTAGCATTGTTCTTGCCAACTCTTCTAGAACGCGATTTTTGCGCTCCACAACGCCATTCTGTTGTGGAGTTCGAGGAGCTGAAAAGTTATGCTCAATACCATTCTTATCACAGTACTTATCAAAGAGATAGTTTTGAAATTCTCCTCCATGATCACTTCGAATTGTAACTATTTTAGAATTCATTTTATTTTGGGACAGTTTTACAAAACTCTTAAAAGCGGAAAAAGTTTCATCTTTGCTATGAAGGAATATAGTCCAAGTAAATCTAGAATAGTCATCAACGATTACTAAACCATAATAATTTCCACCAAGGCTCTTTGTCCTAGAAGGTCCAAAGAGATCCATATGGAGAAGCTCAAGGGGTCGTGAAGTTGAAATTACATTTTTGGATTTAAAAGAGATCCTTGTTTGCTTTCCCATTTGGCACGCGTCACATAGGTGGTCTTTTGAAAATTTTATTTTTGGAAGACCGACTACTAGATCCTTAGATACAACCTTATTAAGCAAATTGAAATTAACATGCGCTAAACGTCTGTGCCAAAGCCAAGAATCATCATTCAAGGCAACTAGACACTTAGTGCTTGTTAAAGATACATCAAAAAGATCAAGCATATAGATATTGTTTACTCTTACACCCTTAAACACAATATTCTGTTCAGTATGTTCAATTATGCAGCAAGTTTTTGTGAAAGAAACCTTGTAACCCTTGTCGCACAATTGACTAATACTTAACAAATTGTGTTTAAGTCCCTCTACTAGATGGACATCAGAAATAGTAGTGGTAGAGGGATTACCTACACTACCTTTGCCAAGTATAGCTCCTTTGTTATTGTCTCCATAAGTAAAATATCCCTTCTTCTTTGCTTTGAAGTCTATAAAAAGCGATATATCACCCGTCATGTGCCTTGAGCACCCGCTGTCTAGAAACCATCTTCTATCTACGGATGCAAGACACTCATCCTACAATATCAAAAGAGAGAAATAGGTACCCAATTTTCATTGGATCCATGTGGGTAAGTGGTAACATGGTTGCCTTTAGGCTTCCATTGATAAATGCCTTTAGGAACAAGAAATCTCCTAAACTTGCATTTTTCAATGGTATGACCAGCACGACAACAATAATGACATAAGCCATGATGATGTATTTGTTTATGTTTGTTCATTAAATCCTTTGGAATAAAAGAGTATTTTGCATATGGTGGATTTAATGACTTCTTAAACAACCTAGAATCAACGGCATAAGTAACCTTGGGTTGTAAAGCTTTTACCAATTTAACTTTAAGAGTGTTAACCTCTTGTTGCCAAATATGACAAGCTTCACAATACCTAATTTTACTACATCCGTTAATATTGATGTCTTTTGAATTTTCTGCAATACTAGCTTTCAAACTTTCTAAATCTTTTTCAGCTTTGTATACTTTACCTTCCAAGAATGAAAAAATTTGTTTATCGGAAGATAATCGTTTAAAAGCATCTAAAGCTTCGTTATGCAGTTTTTCAAAAGCTATTTTCAGTTCAGAAAAAGACATAGAAGAAAAATTACTATAGTAGGCTTGTCTTACTTTCTTATCGTTAATCTTCTTCTTGTGGTGGGACTGATTTTTGGTGTGAGCCATAAGACACAGATTTGCTGTCTCATCACTATCATTTGAACTTTGTGAGCTTGATGAATCACTATCACTTTCCCACGCAATTTAAGCTCTTCCTTGTTTATTGAACCTTTTTGGTGAAGCTTTTCCTTTATCCTTTTTCCTCATAGGACATTCTGTCTTATAATGTCCAGATTTACCACAATTAAAGCAAGATCCTTTTACTCTATGCTTCTTATTCTCTTCCTGTTTTGACTCTGTAGATTGTCTTCGGAACTTAATGAGATTTTTGTCGGAATGCTTGATTCCATTCTTTCGAATGAATCTATTATATCTCTTAACAAAAAGTCCCATTTCCTCATCACCCGAATCTTCGTCACTACTTGAATCATTGTCACTTTGCTCTTTTTGTGAGGACTTTGAGCTAGAGGCCACAAGAGCTATTGGCTTCTTCTCACTCTCTTTGTTTTTATTCTTTTCCTTTTTACTCTTGTTCTCAAATATTTCAAGACTTTCCAGTTCTTGCTGATGTTCTTCCAGCTTGCTAAATAGAGTTGTAATCGTAAGCGTCGTGAGGTCGTTGGCTTCCTTAATAGCTATTACTTTAGGTTGCCATTCCCTGCTAAGACATCTCAGAATTTTATTAGTGGCTATTTCATTGGAGACAGATTTTCCAAGTACATTCAAACGATTGATGAGATAAACGAATCTCTTTTGCATGTCAGAGATAGATTCTCCTTGTTTCATGCGAAAGAGCTCGAACTCTTGATTAAGTGTGTTAATACGGGACTGTTTAACTTCAGTAGTACCCTCATGGGAAATTTCTAAAGCATCCCACATTTCTTTAGCTGTCGTGCAATGGGATACCCGATAATACTCATCAGCACCAAGTGCTGAAATTAGCATATTTCGAGCTCTCCAATCACACGACCACTTTTTCTCATCTTTCTCATCGTAATCCTCTTCTGGTTTAGGAACTATGGCGCCAGCCTCATTTCTCATAGTAATTTGAAAAGGACCATTTTGAATGGCAGCCCACACATTCCTATCCATAGAATTTATATGAACTCGCATGCAGTCTTTCCAGTAGCCATAATTTTCCCCGTTGAAAATAGGCGCTCTATTGTACGCCCCCTTTGGTTCAGAATCCATATCGTTACAAGCAGCCACAAAGCACCAGCGAACCGGTGCTCTGATACCACTTGTTAGACGGCGTGGCTAGTGATCGAGAGGGGGGGGGGGGGGTGAATAGATCACCTCCTTTATAAACAAGGATTTAAAGATTCTTATCAGAGTTTTTGAAAGTTAGCGGAAAAATACAATCCCGAATCGACTTCCGTCTATTCTGGACCAGCTACTAGAAAACCGGACACACGAATTAATGCTGGATTTATATTAGGATGACAAAGATGAATTAACACCAGATTAGGATCGAATCAAATGCACTTATCATACAAATACTATTTCCAATGAACAAAAACTCAGCTGACAGTTTTGTCAAACACTTGGCGTGTATGTGTCCAATGATTAACAATAATGGTGATTTGATAAAAGTTTTCTTACCACTATTGTATACTGAAACGTTAAGACACAATACACCAATTGAATCACAAACTTGTTGAAAACGTAAAGAGAGATAAGGACATAATACGATACGCAGAGATTTGGTAAGGAAGTTCCCCACTTTCGTCCTCGCGTGTGGGTACGTCTCCCTCTCAATTTCAAACTGAAATTGAGACTTGTTATATCAATAATGCTGAATTCGTTGTTTACAAGGTTACAATACAAAGCCAGAAATCTAAACCCCAAGATCTTCTTCTTGTAAGAACCTTCACTTGATCTGAGCTTAATCAAGAACTTCCCCTGCAAGAATTACAGACAATTCACCGGTTCCACGACCTGTTTGCGAAATTACCAAATTTCCAAACCCTACGCTGCGGCTGAATATGTTCTGCAAACGAGACTAACAAACCCTCAAGAACACACCCGTTCTTGAAGGACAAACCAGATGGTTTTTCCTCGAAACCCCCTTTGAATCTTCAACTCAGCTAGATCCTTGATCGTACCACTGAACGTTATCTCGAAGATCCTTTAATCCGGAGAACAAGAATGATTATGTGTTGATGTTCTTGAATTAAAGTGATTGAGAAGATGATGAAGATAAAGTATCTTTCAGGTCTCTAAAACTGCTCGTGAAATTAATGCACACCAAACTTGCCTTTGCTTTGATTGCACTTTTTCACTCTAACGAATTCCATCTGTAACTGAACTGTCATGACCACTTATATGTGAAAAACAGAAACGGTTAAAAGCAACAAACAACTTTATGTATCGATACAAGATTCGTATGAGTCGATACATAGTGGTTATAACACATACATGAGTCGACACATGGTAATATGCATCGATGCATACTGTAACTTTGTTAAATTCCAGAAGGTAAATTTAATCATGCATCGATACATGATGCGAATGAGTCGATACATAGCATAATTCCAAAGTAGCATGTATCGATACAAGATGCGTATGAATCGATACATACTTAAGCAAATTCGTTTTTGTGCTTTTAACCAAGGAATGTGTCGATGCATGACAGACATGAATTGATACATACATAAGGAAAATTGTTTTTATGACTTCAATAAGGATATGTATCAATTGCATTGTCTTTAAAACATAGTATAGGTATGAAATCACATGTATGTACCAACTAATCATGCATACAAATCTTATATCATGCATATCAAACACATAGGTATTTAATTATGCATATCAAGCACAATTTGCTACTCCCTCCGTCCCAAAATATAAGAGAAAAAATAAAAAACACACTTATTAAGAAAAGTAAAAAGTATAATAGTTTGACTAAGATTTTGTTGAAAAAAATTGCTTTGAAATGTGTAAAAACAATTCTAATTGGTTATTAGTTATAGAAAATATGAGAGATAAAGCAAATTAAATACAACTTGCATTTAATTTTACTTTGAAAAAGATGAAAGTTATTTTTTTCTCTTATATTTTGGGACAAGAAAAATGCATTTTTTTCTCTTATATTTTGGGACGGAGGGAGTATCATACAAAAACTTAAAAGCTTGCTCACAATCTGCTCGGTAAAAAATCAGGGATTCTCTTTTATATAAGAGACTCTCCAGCGTCAGATGGATCTTGGATGGATCTAGGACTACCATGATAAAAATACTTATCAGATCAACATGATTCAAATCTTCAATATTTGCTTGATGAATACCAGCTTGGTAGAATTACACGCTAAGCAAGTCCAGCTCGGTTTTCTGACTTCGCATGAGTATCAGAACTGTACAGTATGTTGTGAGAGTGACCAAGGATGTGCTCTCGTTCAGAGAACTTTGCAACACTTGTTAAATCACCGGTGGCTTCTGATCTATCTAGATGAAGACACACAACAAGCCAGTATGACTAATGGGAATCCTACTAGGCATCAAAGTTAAGATGTTCGATCTGTGGAAGCGGACCTAGTAAGGTTACACTGCATTCAAAACGGACGTGGCCGGGTGCCACCACATAACTATGAGCGCTGTAGAGTCTGCTCGGAGAATAACCAAGGATGCTACCTCATGCGAGCAACCCTTCAGAGTCAGTTGAACCGCGAAAAGATTCAACCATGTCCAGTTTCGGGGTCTATCAACTTGATGCCCGACTACTTCACTGATCAAATCAAAGATGTTGTTGTTGTCTCTGATCCTGAGAGGATCAATGATGTTTGTACCATCATCCCTCTTGTAACACCCTTCTAAAACCCCACGATTAGTCATATAATATTAAATAGTTATATCAGAGTAATCATCAAAAAGGGTGCCACATTCTTCATAAAACTTCATAATAAAATATCCTGCTCCGTAACACGGGTTCTCAAAAATTAACACGTTCACACTTTAGAAATATCATCATAAAACTTCGAACATCTCAGCGAAATTATTGTTTCAAAATACCTTTATTAGAATACTTCAATTGAAATTTACCGTCAAACTCCATAATTCATAAATCTTGCTTAAACATTTTTAAAACAAGATGAAACACTTCAATACATCATTATCAATATTTAATTCAAACGATTCCCAAAGACCCGATGTTACATCTATCAGAGCAAGACCCTCTTCCCTGCGGAAAGATAACTAATAACTCCATAAGCTATCTCGAACTTCTACTACTATCCTTGAGTACCTGCCCATTTCCCATGGTAGGGGAAATATCAGCAAAAAGGGTGAGTACAATCATAGTAATTATAAAAGACATAAGGAATAGATATAGTAGTCATATCCAGGAAATCACAACAACATAACATCATTTAACACATATACCTCATAACAAAAAAACACCAAATTCTCATGTCAGAACATCACCAAAATCAGAATCACATCAAACACATCACGTAGTACAATTATTGAGCAATGCCACAAATAATGAATGCAACTTCATAAGACACATGCATGTGGTACCAAACTTCACTGATGACTTAGTCATCTTCAAACTTCATTGGACTATAAGTCCTACAACTTCACTGGACAATTCGTCCTACAACTTCACTGGACAATTCGTCCTAAAGATTATGCTATGAATGCATGATGCGCAACAACATATGAAATACGACCACGGCTAGTCAAACGCATCATCATTCATCATACTTCATCACATACATCATATTCATCAAAATAGCATCATTATCTTCTCTTCACATAATCATCAATACTTAGTCACCGTCACATATTCATCAACACATAATTAACATCACACCATAACAACATCCTAAATCTCATAACAACACCACAATCATCATAAATATCACAATAGCATCTTAATCATCATATCGACATCATTTATCAAACATCATCATTTTATCAAACAATATCACCATTATTCTTACAGCATCATACAGTATCTCACAACATCATTTACATCGTGTTAATATCAGTACATCATCATAACTCATAATAGCATCAATCCAACCCAAAGCATTTACCAAGGATATATCATCACATCACAGTCAACATGTAATCATTTATCAATTCATCATATAGCATATTTAGTGATTGATTATGCATATCATGTCAACATCATCATTACAATATCACATTACTTCATGACAGTATTATCTCCATGCTAACAACACCACAACCTAAGTAGTATCATCATCATTAAAATCTTCATGTTCCATTCACAAACATCATACCACATAATTTAAAATCAAACCATTATCAAATTATTACAACCAATACTAGACAATTCATTTCCAGACACAACTTAGGAATTTCACACACAACACACACACTCACTGACCAATTCATCACAAAACATCAATACATTATAATAGCATATTCAACCCTCATAATATCACCATAATCATCATAATATCATCATTTCATTATCACCCATATCAACTAATCACTGCCAGACAAAATTCTGCAACTTCACACAGATATGCACCTACTGATATATCAATACAAGACACTCATCATTTAGTCTATCAATTTCTATTGGAGGGTTTCACTATATGATTTATTTTATTTTTCCATGTTATAGATTATTTCTCCACCTTTCCATATCTTCAAACGGCATCGAAAACGGATTCCTAAAACAAAAGTTATGGTATTTCTATCATTAAAAAAAACCTTAAAATAACATTCACTAAAAACAAGGGTGGCTGGCGCCACACCCTGCAAGTGGCCTGCGCCACTCCTTCACCATGTGGCTGGCGCCACTATGTTCTTATGGCTTGCGCCACCCCCCCAATCCTTTTTTTTTTCAATCTAATAATTTTTCCAGTAAGATTTTCCATTAACAATTCCAACCCAAAGTTCCACCCTTCACTTGATTCATTCATTTTATGAGGTCCTCTATATTTTATGCTAATCGATAATTCTACCAGTTTAATCTACTTAAACCTTTATCCTTATTTATTATCGATTAACTAGACAATCACTACCATTACCTAATTTCATCAATTTCCTCAGGGTGTTTCATCTTCGAGTAAAAAGCCAACAACCTACAATTATCTATTACTTAAATCAATTATAATAACACAATTTCACTCCCCATACCTGAGTAAATCCTTAGCCTTGAATCTTCTTCTTCGTGTTCTCTCCAAGTCTAACCGCTTCTCTCCTCTTTCTGCCTCTTTTTCAAACACAATGCAACAGTGTAATTTTTCCAAAACCCTACTCCTCCGTATAACCCTTTAACCTCTTTTTATGATTTTCCTCTATTGCCCTCACTAATTCTTCGCTAATGACCAAAATGTCCTTCTTGTCTCTACTACCAATAACTCCTATTTTTCTAATTAGAATAATTCCAACTTAATTGTTTTAATTATTTTAAATCATTCCAAATTGTCACATAATTCTCAAAATCACTAAAACATCATTTATATCCAATCACTTCACAAAAGGAAATCCCCATAACAACATATATATTGAATTTCCACAATAACTCATATATTCCTGATAAATTAATTAAATAAATAATTAATCTAAAATTTGGAGCGTTACAAGTCTCCCCCACTTAAAACAATTTTCTCCCTCGAAAATTACCTCAATCGAATAGCTCGGATAACACTCCTTCACCCGATTACTCATCACCACGAACTTACATTCCAATAGCAATACATTCGAATCCACATCCTAGCACAAACTCATTCCTCATATCTTGTTCCATGACTAATTCCCTCAACTGTTATTAACCATCATCATACAATGCATCCTATCTGCATCATATTTTCACCATAAGTTAACTACCACTAGTTGCTGGCATGTGCCTCGACTTTTCAATTCATGATTAACTCCATAAAGTTGCATTTTTATACACATAGATATGTCATCTCAAAAGCACGCTAATCACAATACTTCACTATCTTCAAGCCAATAGTATAACAGTTTCTCTTCATCCAATTGCAACTAACAACTGAATCTACCTTTTTCTCATTAAACGGTTGACTTCACGGACATTTTTAACATAAGTAATTATGACGCCATGTTCCACCAACTCAACATTTAACACGATCCAACAGGCTAGCAATTTCAACAATTGATTAATAATTAATTCAATCTTCACCTTTTAACTAACACTAACTTCATTGACCTCACGAATCCAAGCATTAATACATAATGAAACTGACTGTAGTAGGACTCATATCTCATTCATATTTTGACATAACACATGAATTACTGCGTTGCAATCTTCAAAGTAAACTTCAAACACTACACAACGATAATCCTAACATTCATCTGTCACCAACCTTGTTTGCAAACTGATTCACTAACAGCCCTAACTGTTCAATCACTTCCAACTCACGTACCACGAGCATTGACATATGCAGCGACTTCCTACTCAACACATCATCCCCTTCATTTGCTTTTCCAGGATGGTAATTCAAATCGAAATCATAATCCTTCAATAATTCAAGCCACCTTCTCTGTCTCATATTCAACTCCTTCTGATCAAACAAGTACTTCAAGCTTTTCTGATCACTGAACACTTCGAATCTCGAACCAAAAAGATAGTGTCGCCAAAATTTCAGTACAAACACTTCACAACTGCCAACTCTAGATCATGTGTAGGATAAGTCCTTTCATGAACTCTTAATTGTCTCGACGCATAAGCAACAACCTGTCCATTTGGCATTAGCACTCCATCGAGACCCATCTTCGATGCATCACAATAAACCACAAAGGACCCCTTCAAATTAGGTAAAATTAATACTGAAGCGGTCGCCAACTTCTTATTTAATTCTACGAAACTCTTCTCACATGCAACATCCCACACATATGCTTGACCCTTCCGCGTCAGTTGTGTCAAAGGTGATACCAACTTAGAAAATCCCTCTATGAATCTTCAATAATCACCCGCTAAACCAAGAAACTTCGGATCTCAGTTGCAGACTTCAGAATCTCCCATTTGTAATACCGCATCAACCTTCGAAAGATCCACAACAATTCCACTACTAGAATTTACATAGCCAAGGAAACTTACTTCTTTCATCCAAAACTTCATAATTCGACAGTTTCACATACAACTTCCTCTCTCCCAATACTTGCCGCACAATCTTCAAATACTCTACATGCCCTTCTTCTATTTTAGAGTATGTCCAAATACCATCAATAGAAACCACAACAAACTTATCCAGATACTCGTGAAGAGTTTGACTCATATGTTCCATGAACACACCAGGTGCATTGGACACACCGAATGACATCACAGTGTATTCATAGTGACCATATCTCGTCCTAAAAGCCGTCCTCAGAATATCCTCTGGTTTAACACGAATCTGATGATAACCAGATCTCAAATCAATCTTGCTGAATACACAAGCTCCCACTAGCTGTTCCATCAAGCCGTCAATTCCCGGAAATGGGTACTTATTCTTGCTAGTCACTTATTCACCTATCCGTAGTCAACACACAATCTCATACTAACATATTTCTTCCTAACTAACAACATCGGAGCACCACGGTGTAACACTTAGTCGAATAAACTTCTTCTCTAATAACTCTTCTAGTTGCTTCTTCAATTCACTTAACTCGAAAACTGACATCCGATATGAAGACATCGACACCGGACTCGTGCCTGGTGTCAAATCCACCACAAACTCTACTTCACGCTCTGAAGGAAAATCACTTATGTCATCCGGAAATACATCCGAAAATTCGCGGACAACAGGTAATTCAACATTTGCAACTTCCCGATCAACTTACAACGGTATAACATTACAAACATCAGAGCTTCATCTTCTAAAAGTTCATCCACTTGCTTAGCAGACCATAACGTTAGCCCTCTACTGTCACCAAACTCGTATCCACGCTCTGGAGGCGAGTCACAATTATCCTTCAGGAGAACATTAGGGATCACACACCACTGGCATCACACTAGCCACTTCATCGTTCTCTGTACTCAGAGAATCCAACATCAGCAACACCCGATCCTTTCCCTAAGGACATCCCAACTTAGCCGGCAGACGGAAATCCCGAATCCACAACACCTTCAATGTCAGAAATAACATAGCCTCTGTATTACCTGCGCTCTCGCAATCAGCAGCAAATCACACCACTCATCTAAACAATTAGTGAGCACACATCTTAATTCCAACAAATTCACTATACACACCATCTAAGCTGGCAAACAAGTCTATCCCATCCAACACGACACCGTCAACTATCAACAAGGGATTAAGGGTGATCAGTTCCTCAATTTGTCAATAGACAGCCGACAATCGTGATGGGGCATAAACCGTCTTTACCAAGCTTATAATAGCGTTCCTTGCATCTTGTGCACGAAGTTACTTAAGGCATAATTCTTAGTCGCCATAAGCCTTATCTCCATCTTTCATTCAGTTTTGGAAACCACACAACTCCCACAATGCTTGCACACTTGTAATCAGCAACACACTGAACTGACATTCCACCACCAAAACATCTCAGAGAAGCGAAATGTAACGCCCCAGTTTTGTCAGTTTTTATTTAATCGAGTCGTTTTGATTATTTTATTATTATATTATTTTATATTTGACTTTTATTTGGAAATATGTTATTTTTCAATGTTGTGATGTTTTATCGCGTTTTGGGAACGGTTGCGAGATATTTGAGCGTAGGGGTATTTTGGTCCTTTCATTTATTTTTGTTAAGTTAGAAACATAAGAGAAAAGATAGAGAGAAAAATAGAGAGAAAGAAAAAGAGAAGAAGGAAAAAGGGGAAGAAAAGAGAAAGAAAAGAGAAAGAGAGAAAAAACTTGGAAAAGAAGAAATCGAAACAACAGACTTTCCAAACACGATTAAATCGGGTAAGGGTGCGAAACTCGATTATATTATGCTTGTGTATGATTATGTATATGTGTGTGTGTGGATGTTGTGGTGTTTCCATGGTTTTTAATTCTAGGTCGGAACAATGGAAATCGATGTTTTCGCGGTTGAAATCTGATGTGAATGTTGTAGATTACTTGTTATCATGATTGGGTTATGTTCTGATTGTTATGTTTTGGTTTGGAAGAGTTTTTGGGTGAAAAATATGATTTTGGACCTCAAAACAGTGCTGCAGAATTTCTGGGTTTTCCTTGGTTCGCCTAGCGAACCTGGGGCGAAGCAGTAGCGAATGATTTTTCGTGGGTTCGCCTAGCGAGCCAGTTAGCGATGGTCAGCGAATGTTCGCTAACGTCGTTCGCCTAACGAACTTTGTATCTTTTTGGTTTTGGTTGTTGCTGCCTGGGTTCGCCAAGGGGTTCGCCTAGCGAACTTTGTGTCTGTTTTTATCTGATAGTGAATTCGCTGGACATTCACCTAGTGAAGGTGGTAGCGAATACTCGCTAGAGGGTTCGCCTAGCGAACATGACAGTTTGTGCAATTTTGTTTTCTTCATAACTTTTGATCCGTAAGTCGGATTGGGGTGCGGTTAGGTGCGTTAGAAAGCTACTGAGTTGTTCTTTCTTATAAAAATGGTTTTGAGATTATCGGTCGATTTAATCATGTCGGGAATTTGAATAGTGTCGTTTTGTCGACTTTTGTCGTTTTAATTGTGTGAATTTGATGTGTAATGTACAATGTGCTGTTGATATGGATATAGTATGACTTGTGTGCTATTGCGTGATGGAAATGCATGTGATACATGTTGTGATGATGGTTTGTGGCCTAAGCGCAAGTAAATACGATGTGTTGTATTTGATGATATATGCATGATTGTGGATGTGTACGTGTGTGCATTAGAATGTCATGAGTCATTGTATGCCAAACATCATGATATGCATTCTTGTGATGTCGTGTTCCCTAGTGGGTGTGAGCGACGAATCGATTCCAGAAGGAATCCACTATAACATCGTGTGCCTTATACAAAGAGGTGTGAACGATGATTATAGATGATCGTGTGCCTTATACAAAGAGGTGTGAGCGATCGGGTCGTGTGCCTTACACAAAGAGGTATGAGCGATCCATAAACGTCGTGTGTCTTATACAAAGAGGTGTGAGCGACGGGGAACATCGTTTCCCCGACGGGGAGTTACACTAAGTAATAAACGATGATTCCAATAGTTCCTGAGTGAACTAGTGTTGGATGACAGATGGATGGTACCGTATTGCATTGCATAGAGTCGTTGTGTCGGTCTCTGTGCATATGCATGAATCATGAATGGATTGATTTTGTGTGTAATTGTGGATGAATTGATGAGTTGAGATATATATATATATATATGATGTTGATAAATGTACTGTGCATGATTGATTTACCTTGGTGATGGATATGTGAAATAGGCATTATGTTGTTGTGTTGGAAATTTGGTATGAGTTGTGGTGAGAATATCTTATATGTGTATTTTTGTGTTATATATAATTGTCTGCAATTATATTATGATTGTGTTTCTCACCCTTCTGCTGTTTTTGATGCTCTACGAGGCATTGCAGATTAGATGCTGGAGGTCTTTTTTTTTGTGAAGCTTAGGACTTCATTCTTTTGTCAGTTGACTCTGATACGTGGCACCGGGTAGTTAGGGAGACCGTTGGTGATTTATGAGTATATGTATATATATCTTTTGGGATTGTACATGTATGAATTGATGTATGACAAACTTGTTATATGATATATATATATATGAGATTCAGTACAGATTTTCCGCTTTTATTCTGTAGCTGAATTATGGGTAGTAGGAACTAAGTTCCTCTGTTTGTTTGCTACCTGAGATTGTTGCATATCTTTATGAGCAGGTTTATTGTGTTTGTTTCAAATTGATGTGACCCCTCGGTCTATGCTGTGAATTTTTTTTAAATATACTCTGATGAAACTTTGAATTTTTATTTTACCGCTTTATCTATTTTGGGGGTATAGATTGGGGGTGTTACACGAAAGCTTCTCCCCCACTCGTTTCAACCAACCCTTGCAGACAACGGTTAGACCACAAGCAAGTACCGACAGTGTTTCAAACACATGTCGCGTACTAAGGGACAAACAACATTAGACAACCTGGCCGGACAGACCGACATGCTCTGATACCACTAATGTAACACCCTTCTAAAACCCCAAGATTAGTCATATAATATTAAATAGTTATATCAGAGTAATCATAAAAAAGGGTGCCACATTTCTTCATAAAACATCATAATAAAATATCCTGCTCCGTAACACGGGTTCTCAAAAATTAACACGTTCACACTTTAGAAATATCATCATAAAACTTCGAACATCTCAGCGGAATTATTGTCACAAAATACCTTTATTAGAATACTTCAATTAAAATTTACCGTCAAACTCCACAATTCATAAATCTTGCTTAAACATTTTTAAAACAAGATGAAACACTTCAATACATCATTATCAACATTTAATTCAAACGATTCCCAAAGACCCGATGTTACATCTATCAGAGCAAGACCCTCTTCCCTGCGGAAAGATAACTAATAAATCCATAAGCTATCTCGAACTTCTACTACTATCCTTGAGTACCTGCCCATTTCCCATGGTAGGGGAAATATCAGCAGAAAGGGTGAGTACAATCATAGTCATTATAAAAGACATAAGGAATAGATATAGTAGTAATATCCAGGAAATCACAACAACATAACATCATTTAACACATATACCTCATAACAACAAAACACCAAATTCTCATGTCAGAACATCACCAAAATCAGAATCACATCAAACATATCATGTAGTACAATTATTGTGCAATGCCACAAATAATGAATGCAACTTCATAAGACACATGCATGTGGTACCAAACTTCACTGATGACTTAGTCATCTTCAAACTTCACTGGACTATAAGTCCTACAACTTCACTGGACAATTCGTCCTACAACTTCATGGACAATTCGTCCTACAACTTCACTGGACAATTCGTCCTAAAGATTATGCTATGAATGCATGATGCGCAACAACATATGAAATACGACCACGACTAGTCAAACGCATCATCATTCATCATATTCATCATACTTCATCACATACATCATATTCATCAAAACAACATCATTATCTTTTCTTCACATAATCATCAATACTTGGTCACCGTCACATATTCAGCAACACATAATTAACATCACACCATAACAGCATCCTAAATCTCATAACAGCACCACAATCATCATAAATATCATAATAGCATCTTAATCTTCATATTGGCATCATTTATCAAACATCATCATTTTATCAAACAATATCACCATTATTCTTACAGCATCATACAGTATCTCACAACATCATTTACATCGTGTTAATATCAGTACATCATCATAACTCATAATAGCATCAATCCAACCCAAAGCATTTACCAAGGATATATTATCACATCACAGTCAACATGTAATCATTTATCAATTCATCATATAGCATATTTAGTGATTGATTATGCATATCATATCAACATCATCATTACAATATCACATTACTTCATGACAGTATTATCTCCATCCTAACAACACCACAACCTAAGTAGTATCATCATCATTAAAATCTTCATGTTCCATTCATAAACATCATACCACATACTTTAAAATCAAACCATTATCAAATTATTACAACCAATACTAGACAATTCATTTCCAGACACAACTTAGGAATTTCACACACAACACACACACTCACTGACCAATTCATCACAAAACATCAATACATTATAATAGCATATTCAACCCTCATAATATTACCATAATCATCATAATATCATACTTTCATTATCACCCATATCAACTAATCACTGCCAGACAAAATTCTGCAACTTCACACAGATATGCACCTACTGATATATCAATACAAGACACTCATCATTTAGTCTATCAATTTCTATTGGAGGGTTTCACTATATGATTTATTTTATTTTTCCATGTTATAGATTATTTCTCCACCTTTCCATAGCTTCAAACGGCATCGAAAACGGATTCCTAAAACAAAATTTATGGTCTTTCTATCATTAAAAAAAACTTAAAATAACATTCACTAAAAACAAGGGTGGCTGGCGCAACACCCTGCAAGTGGCCTGCGCCACTCCTTCACCATGTGGCTGGCGCCACTATGTTCTTGTGGCTTGCGCCACCCCCCCAATCCTTTTTTTTTTCAATCCAATAATTTTTCCAGTAAGATTTTCCATTAACAATTCCAACCCAAAGTTCCACCCTTCACTTGATTCAGTCGTTTTATGAGGTTCTCTATATTTTATGCTAATCGATAATTCTATCAGTTTAATCTACTTAAACCTTCATCCTTATTTATTATCGATTAACCAGACAATCACTACCATTACCTAATTTCATCAATTTCCTCATGGTGTTTCATCTTCGAGTAAAAAGCCAACAACCTACAATTATCTATTACTTAAATCAATTATAATAACACAATTTCACTCCCCATACCTGAGTAAATCCTTAGCCTTGAATCTTCTTCTTCGTGTTCTCTCCAAGTCTAACCGCTTCTCTCCTCTTTCTGCCTCTTTTTCAAACGCAATGCAACAGTGTAATTTTTCCAAAACCCTACTCCTCCGTATAACCCTTTAACCTCTTTTTATGATTTTCCTCTATTGCCCTCACTAATTCTTCGCTAATGACCAAAATGTCCTTCTTGTCTCTACTACCAATAACTCCTATTTTTCTAATTAGAATAATTCCAACTTAATTATTTTAATTATTTTAAATCATTCCAATTTGTCACATAATTCTCAAAATCACTAAAACATCATTTATATCCAATCACTTCACAAAAGAAAATCCCCATAACAACATATATATCGAATTTCCACAATAACTCATATATTCCCGATAAATTAATTAAATAAATAATTAATCTAAAATTTGGGGCGTTACACCTCTACTCAACGAATCAAAAGTTCTTAATTGAAGTTACTTACGATGGTCAGAAAAATCAGAATGCTCCTGTAGTTATCTATCTCCCGAGACCAGTGTCGTACAAGTCTGATAAGGCTATCCCTTACAAATACGCTACAACAACAATTGAGAATGGAAAGGAAACTCCATTACCCTCGGTCGTGAATATTGCAGACATCAGTTGAGTAACACGGAGTGGTTAAATCTTCAACCAAGGAGTTGGAGAACCTAACAGAGAAAAGGAACCTCAAGCAGAAGTTCCTGATCAACCAGTCGGTCAATCTGGTGATCCCGACCTTTCAAAGAACAACGATGAGATGCTGAAGCTCATCCAAAGGAGTGAATACAACATTTTTGATCAGCTGTTACAAACTCCTTCAAAGATCTCTGTGTTATCTCTTTTACTCAGTTCTGAAGCTCACAGAGAGGCTCTGCAGAAAGTCTTAGAGCAAGCCTTTGTGGAACAGGATGTGTCAATAAGACAATTCGAAAACATCATCTCCAACATCACTTCCTGCAACAACTTGGGATTTAGTGATGAGGAATTTCCAGAAGAAGGCAAAAGTCACAACATGGCGCTCAATATCACAGTTAACTGCTAGGACGATGCCTTAGCCAGCGTACTAGTCGATACCGGATCGGCTCTCAACGTTATGCCGATGTCTACTTTAATGCGACTATCATTCAAAGGATCCCCGATGAGGGGAAGTAAGGTCATCGTTAAAGCATTTGATGGATCCCGGAAAGTAGTTATTGGCGAAGTCGACCTTCCTATAACTATCGGTCCTCACACTTTCCTGGTCACTTTCTAGGTCATGGACGTCTGGCCAGCATACAACTATTTATTAGGAAGACATTGGATACACCAGGCTGGGGCAATCACTTCAACACTGCACCAGAAAATGAATTTCGTCAATAACGACCAACTAGTCACAGTCTGTGGAGAACAAGCCTTGGTCGTGAATAACTTATCATTGTCTACTTCTGTAGAACCATAGGAGGTTGTTGGAACTCATTTCCAAGAACTGTCGGTGAGCAATGAGAATCAATCAGAAAAAGGAACGTCGATTTCCTCGTATAAAAATCCTCTCGAAGTGATCAAAAGTAACAATGCAAAGGGACGGGGACAGCTTGTCATTCCTACTGATAACAAAACAAAGAAGGGTCTTGGTTTTTCTGCAACCTGTACCCAGACTGCTACTAACGATGAAAGTTTTCATCCCATTCAGGACTTCCTCCACAGTGGAGGTTTCTTTTGATCCAGTGCCTCAAGAAGTGCATACCATCAACGAGGGATATTCCTCCGATACAGAAGAAGAGTGGAAGTCTTATCTTAACGAGGACGGTTATATGTCTCAGGAAGAGGTGCCAACGCTATTTTGCTATCCCGCACAGAGTCCGAGATTTATACCAAGGACAGACTTCAAAATGATATATGGAGATTGTGATCCAGAAGGATGCTGTGCTCCACCAAACTCATTAGAGGAGGACACTCTGATGAAAGACAACTTTGACCACGACTATTATGGCCTGATGGATGGTTTGCCTATCTGGCAGCCGTACCCAGGAGACTCGAGGCAAGAAAATTAGCCGAACAATGAAAATCAGCTCAACGTCATTGAAAAGAATACATGCATCCCCACCATGTCATGGGATCAACACTTAGGGCATTCATAAAATATCCAGCACGGAGATGAATTTGCAAAGCTTGCAGGGCTAGAATTCATCAACTATGCTTTTCCCGAGGTCAGCGTCATCGAGAGAGATGACTCCTCCAGTTCCAAAGAAGTGTGGGACACCCTGGGACAACCGAGTGGTAAATTCGACTACTTGGTCAAAAACACCACCCCTGAGAGCTCTCGTATCAAGCTCAAAGACATCCAGCCAACTGTATGGGGAAATTTACCCGAGAACGCAAATACTATGCAAAATAAAACAGACGAATCCTCCTACGACAACTCTTATTAGGAGACAGATTCCAATGATCCTGCTACACCAGAAATCAGCGTCATTTCTGAAGACAAGTCAAGAAAGAAGGTGCCAGACTTTGTGATTCACCGAGGAGTTCGCCACCAATGGGTTGCAGTCGATGTTCCAAAGATTGTTCATAAGTCAAAGTAATTGTCGTCTTTGTTTTAACCTTTCACCCTGCCCAGGTGAAACAGATGTTTTGATAGGGCTCACTTTCTGTAAATTTCCCTTTTCACTTCGCCCAAAGCGACAGAGTTTTGTTTTATAGGGATGTAGTTTCAAGAATCGATAAGATCATAAATAAAATAATTTTGTTACGTAATTTCCACATATATTGCTGTTTTCTCTTTTCGCTTTTTCAGAAAATGGTAATCCTAAAAAACAACTCAACAATAAAAACAAGCAGTTTTCCAAAGAAAATACACTGCACACACTCTTGCATTCTCTTTATCTCTTCTAAAAAACAAATCTTCACGTCATGCAGATTACTTATTTTAAACCCCATTAAAACATACGATCCAATGCCTTCTCCCAACTTTGAATTCCCGGTATTTGAGGCTAAAGAAGAAGTTGACGACGAAATTCCAGAGGAGATCTCTCGATTACTCAGGCAAGAGGAAAGGTCCATTGAACCTCACAAAGAGCCGTTGGAAACGGTCAACTTGGGTTCAGAAGAAGAGAGAAAAGAAGTCAAGATTGGGGAACTCCTCAGTTCAACTGTCAAAGAAAGTTTGATAAGGCTTCTAAAAGAGTTCCCCGATGTGTTTGCCTGGTCCTATCAAGACATGCCAGGTTGGGATACCAGCATCGTGGAACATCATCTACCATTAAGATTAGAATGTCTGCCGGTAAAACAGAGGCTGAGACGGACTCACCCAGACATGGCCATCAAAATCAAAGAGGAAGTACAAAAACAGATTGACGCGGGTTTCCTCGCCACGTCAGAATATCCTCAATGGTTAGCCAACATTGTACCAGCTCTAAAAAAGGACAGAAATGTCAAAATGTGTGTAGATTACAGAGATCTAAACAAGGCCAGTCCAAAGGATGACTTTCCTTTACCACACATTGACATGCTGGTAGACAATACAACAAAGTTCAAGGTTTTCTCCTTCATGGATGGATTCTCGGGCTATAATCAGATAAAAGTGGTGCCGAAAGACATGGAAAAAACTTCATTTATCACCCCATGGGACACTTTTTGTTAAAAGGTAATGCCGTTCGGTTTGAAGAACGTCGGGGCAACCTATCAAAGGGCCATGACTACTCCGTTTCATGACATGATACACAAAGAAATCGAGGTATATGTCGATGATATGATTGCCAAATCTAAGACAGAAGAGGAGCATGTGACCCACCTGTCAAAACTATTTGAGCGATTGAGAAAGTACAAACTTCACTTGAATCCCAATAAGTGCACTTTCGGTGTCCGTTCAGGGAAACTTTTAGGGTTCATCGTCAGTCAGAAAGGAATTGAGATTGATCCTAACAAGGTCAAGGCCATTCAAGAAATGCCTTCTTCAAAGACTGAAAAACAAGTCAGGGGATTCCTAGGACGTTTGAACTATATCTCCAGATTTATATTCCTCATGACCGCGACATGCGCGCTGATTTTCAAATTACTAAAAAAGAATCAGGACTGCGTTTGGACAAAAGACTGCAAAACCGCCTTTGCCAGTATTAAGGAATACTTGTTGAACCCACCGATTCAATCACCTCCAGTGGAAGGAAAGCCACTGATCATATACTTAACAGTCTTGGAAGACTCGATGGGTTATGTACTTAGTCAACAAGATGAAACAAAAAGGAAAGAGTCTGCCATCTACTACCTAAGCAAGAAATTCACCGACTGCGAGACACGGTACACTATGCTTGAGAAAACCTGCTGTGTTTTGGCTTGGGCGGCCAAACGTCTTCGCCAGTATATGATTCGTCACACTACTTGGTTAATCTCAGAAATGGATCCACTCAAGTACGTCTTTGAAAAACCTGCTCTCACGGGAAGAATCGCCCGTTGGCAAATGTTGTTATCAGAATATGACCTAGAATACCACGCTCAGAAAGCCGTTAAAGGAAGTATTTTAGCCGATCATTTGGCTCATCAACCGATTGACGACCAAGAATCAGCCGGGTTTGACTTCCCAGATGAAGATGTCATATACTTAAAAATGAAAGATTGCGATGAACCACAACCCAGTGAAGGGCCAGAACCAGGTTCCCAATGGGGACTAATTTTTGACGGAGCTGTCAATCATTACAAAAATGGAATCGGGGAAATCATCATAACACATCAGGGTACCCACATTCCTTTCACCTCCCGACTTACGTTCAAGTGTACAAACAACGAGGCCGAATACAAAGCTTGTATCATGGGTCTCGAAGAAGCAATCGACTTAAGGATCAAGAACTTGGATGTATATGGCGACTCAGCTCTGGTTGTCAATCAAATCAAAGGAGATTGGAACACATACCAATCAGGACTGATTCCTTACAAAGATTACGCGAGAAGGTTGTTACCATTCTTCAACATAATCGAGTTTCATCATATCCCTCGTGAGGAGAATCACATGGCTGATGCATTAGCCACTCTCTCTTCCATGATTAGTGTAGGTCAATCGAATGACCTACCTAAGATCGACATAATGCACCTTGAGAGGCCCGCTTACATCTTCACGATTGAAGCAGTCATAGACGACAAACCCTGGTATCACGATATTAAATGCTTCCTTCAGAAACAAGAGTATCCACTTGGGGCATCAAGAAAAGACAGAAAAACCCTCAGAAGGCTGGCAAGCAGTTTCTTCCTGAGCGGTGATACACTCTATAAGAGAAATTTTGACATGGTCTTGCTTCGGTGCGTAGACAGACCAGAAGCAAACATGCTGATGAGAGAAATTCATGAATGATCCTTTGGCACTCATGTCAACGAACACACAATGGCGAGAAAAATTCTGAGAGCAGGGTACTACAGGTTGACCATGGAATCTGATTGCTACAAGTACATGAGAAAGTGTCACAAGTGTTAAATATACACTGACAAAATTCATGTACCGCCTACTCATATCAAAGTTCTTTCTTCCCCATGCCCTTTTTCCATATGGGGAATCAACATGATTGGCATGATCAAACCCAAAGCTTCAAACGGACATCGATGCATCTTGGTAGCCATTGATTACTTCACCAAATGGGTCGAAGCAGCATCATACGCCAATGTAACCCGACAAGTGGTGGTCTGATTTATCAAAAACAATATCATCTGTCGTTACAGTCTTCCTAACTAGATCTTTATGGATAATGGATCTAACTTGAACAATAAGATGATGAAAGAGTTGTGCGCTGAGTTCAAAATCGAACACCATAACTTATCTCCCTACCGACCCAAGATGAACAGAGTGGTAAAAGGGGATAACAAGAACATCAAGATGATTGTTCAAACGATGGTTGTAACCTACAAAGACTGGCATGAAATGTTACCCTTTGCTCTTCACGGTTATCGCACATCTGTCCGCACTTTAACAGGGGAAACCCCTTTGTCTCTAGTATATGGCATGGAGGCAGTTCTCCCCATAGAAGTAGAGATCCCATCAATCTGGGTATTGATGGAGGCTAAGCTAACAGAGGCTGAATGATGTCAAAGTCGCACGACGAACTAATTTGATCGAAGAAAAGAGAATAACGACACTATGCCACTATCAGTTATATCAGCAAAGAATGAACAAGGTGTTTGACAAAAAGGTCCGACCTCGCGTCTTCAGGAAAGGAGACCTTGTGCTAAAAAAGATACAATCATTTATCACTGACTTTCGGGGAAAATGGACTCCGAATTATAACGGCCCCTATGTGGTCAAGAAAGCTTTCTCAGGCGGTGCCCTGAGACTTGAAACCATGGATAGAGAAGAGTTTGCCTACCCCACAAATGTTGATGTAGTCAAGAAATACTTCGCCTAAAAAAAACAAAAAAAAAACGTCTCGGTGGATTGAAAACCCGAAAGGGCGGTCCAGGCAAAAATTAGAGACATAATCAAAAATCATCCCGGTGGATTGGAAATCTCAAAGTACAATCCAGGCAAAAATTATGGATTAATGGCAAGTAACTACGTCCAACAGCGGTAACGCCATCCATCAGAAAACTCCAGTCAAGGTCATCTTCGACAGAAGCTCAGGATGTCCAGAATTCAAAGTTGGTAGAAGAATAACGGTCATTATGTTTCAATGTAACCCTTTTTCCCTTAAATTACTATTTTCTAACTTTGTAAATACTCCATGGAATCATGCGCTTGGCTGATTTCCATCCTATCAATAAAATTTGAGCCCTTGTGCTTTTGTTTGCAATTCTTATTTGTTTTAGCTTTACAGAACAACATTTTAACATGATTAGCGATTCTTGAAATAAAACAAAAATGAATTTACTTGTCAAATTTTTCTGCTTTTAAAATAAAGACGGCAATTTCTTTTGACTGTTGAACATTGAAAGAACATCGATCGCTTCTCCAAAGGTGTTCGAGCTTCAAAGTGCAGAATCAAAGTACTCCTTCTAAACCAGCACGCCTGAATGAAGGATCAGCTGTGTCAGATGCGAATATTCCGTCCGACACCCTCGACAGAGTTCTTACCTCCTAAGCCCGACCAACGTTGTTCCCCACAGGGACTATTTTTTCCTAAGCAAGGCAGAATTGCTATCTTGAACTAGCGGTACTTCTTCATCCCCTGCAGTGGCTGAGTATCCAGTCGTGTTCATCTATTAATCTGTATGTCGCCTGAGTTTTGTCAGCATAAACATACATACATCATGCATTATTGATTTACATTTATGTTCATATTGAATCGCTATCACTCTGGTCGGTCTTATCCCCTAGTGATAAAAGTCCTCTCAATCGAGTTGTCAGTTCTTTCCTCGTCAGGAAATGTTACGTCTGAACAATCTCTCTCCTCCAGTTTATTCCTGGGATGAAGTTGTTCCTCGACCAATTTGATAACTTGAACCTCTGAGAGACCAGAAAACCTTCGACAAATGTCACGCTTCGCCATTGAAGATGATATCTTCGCTTTCCCGGATTAAGGAAAATCCCCAGAGAAAGCCTCGCAACTAAAGAATCTCTGGAACACAGTGGTTCTTCTCCTTAGAAAATCAATGTCATTGAAGTCATCAACACCTCAAAATTAGGAGACATTATATGGCATTTCACCGAGAAGATCTCGAAGAAAAGTATGATGTAATATCCCCAAGCCGAAAGTAGTCCCTCAAGAGACTCATTTTCCCTAGTAGAGTCGGCAAATGCCGTCTCCAAACAGAGAAGTTTGAACACCTCTACAACTCAGACGAATGGGTTCCCCAGCAAGTCTGACATTAAAAGTTTTTCCCATTAAATGGCATCTCCCTAGTAAAATTTGGCGAGAAGTTTGAGGAAAACCGCTACAAATAGCGTCCCTTGTCAAGAAAGTTTATTGACAAAAGAAACTTAGACCAGTTCCTTGGTAGGAAACCAGGATCGAGGGGAAGTTTATATCAGAAACTGAGACCAGTTCCTTGGTAGGAAACCAAGATCGAGGGGAAGTTTATTTCAGAAACTTAGACCAGTTCCTTGGTAGGAAACCAGGATCGAGGGGAAGTTTTCACCCTGTCTAAGCATCATTGCTTAGCAAAAGAAGATGCATGGGCAAACTGCCATTCATAACCACCGTCAAAATTTCGCGTATTCCGATATTTAATCATCTTGCACCCCGAATGCCTGAATACCTTCGCCATTCACACCTTCGGGTCTAAGAAGATTAAATAGGGGCATCTGTCATACCCCAAATTTTGACCACCAAGATTTCCCATCATTGTGCAAATCATCACCACAATATGGATGTATCATTATGCCTCATCAATCTCCCCAAAGATGGGTGAGCATTCACCACAAACAAGAATTAGGGTTTTAAACCCTCTCAGAGCATTTAGACAAAGGATCAATCAAGAAATGACATGATCTTCAACTTGTCTAACCTCTCAAACATCCACAAAGGATGAGGACTCCCACATCAAGAATCAGGCACAAGGTTGCAGCATTCCAGGTGGATTAAGCCTCAAGATCGCTAGTGTCACCAAATTAGGGTTTTGGTCGACCAAGGCCCCCAGGTGGAATTTTTCCTCTAGGCATGAGCCAATGCTTCAAAGCACAACCCAAAATACTCCATGGGACCTCATGGACCCAATCATCAAGTCAATTTAACCTCAGGGGATGCATTTATCAAAAATCAGGAATTAGGGCTTCTTGACCTAATTCGCCCCTAAGTTGACTTTTGGGACAAAACATGAGCCAAGACCTCAAGACATGATTTGAGGGTCTCCAATATACTACATTGATCCATTTTCAATAATGGATTAATCCAAGAAGCTTGACCCACAAGTTTCTATTTCATTTGAACCACAGTTAGGGTTTTTGAAGAAAAAGTCAATTGTACCTTTGACTTTTGACCCAGACATGCTCCCAAACCTTGGGACATGATTCAATACACCCTATAACACCTATGAAATCAATCCATCAAGTTTGATTTACGTCAAGGACTTGATTTCATAAAGGATCGCACCATTTGGTATTCATTTGATAAAAAGTCAACTGTGCCCAAAAGTCAAAGTTTGGCTTTTTAATTTTTTGATCAATTATGGTTCCCTAACCCTAAAATGATGTTAATGTGTGATTGGAATCATCATTCATCAAGAAACATCAAGAAAAGTGGGATAACTTGTAAAAGGGGTAACCATAAAAAAAACTTAAAAATTTTCTAAGTTATGGAACAAAGTGGCTAGGGTACCAACTTCCAAGGATCGTAACTTGAGATCCAAGCAACCATTTTGGCTGATCCAAAGATGGATTTTGTAGCTCTCATGGCATACTTTAAAAGTGACAACTACACCTCATTCCAATTCCTCAAGGATTTTAAGTTATGGAGTGACCAAAATTACAAAAACATGAAAATGCCATTTTTCCAACACTTAGTGAAATTTTCACTAAGTCAGAATCTGTTTCACTTTTTCAAAATGTAGGGGGATTTTTCACTTGGATCCAAATAGTGTCAAGACAAACTATGATCACACATATGTTGTATCATATGAGAGCTTTCCAAAATGGCCAAGAAGTCCATCAAATTCCATTTGAGCTAAGAGTTATGACAATGGCAATATGCCTTGCTGCAGCTGTCATGGCAAGGAAGATTTGTGCATTTTGCTCGATTTGATCAAATTGTGCAAATGACAAACAAGTTTATCCATCTGAACACCTCAGGGGGAGACCAAGAAGGAACAAACACTGATCCATAAGCCTTGCAAGTCTTTGGAACTAAAAGTAGCATGCCAATCCTAAAAATGCCTAAAAAGGGGACAAGACTCTAATTTTGTTTTGGAGCATTCAATGGATGCACCAAGGTGGCATGAACTGAGCCTTTTCCAACTGAATGAGTCAAGGAAGATCTCTGAACTAGGTAACCAAAGGCATGTGCTCTAACCTCTAGTCAATGGCTAGAGGAGTCTTAAGATTTCAAAGTGATGCAATTGGACAATGAGCTGCTGCAGTTGCCATTCACGATTACTTGCAAAACAAACTTGCTCTACTATAAATAGAGCTCATTTGTGCCCAGTTTAAGTACACCAAAGCACTACAACATTTGCTTTCCTCAAAATCTATTTCTCTAGGAAAAAATACCTTCTTTAGCAAGGTAACTCTGAGTTTTTTTAGTTAGAGAGCATTTCCATCACAGCTCATGATCCAAACACATCTAATATGTTATATCTAAGTTGTCCAAACTCTCATAAGTGACATGTAACACCAAAATCACAAAGCCCCTCTCAAAACCTCAAAATTGGACTTTTTTACATTTTTCAAGCCATATCTTGATTCAGTCACTTTCAAAACCAGATAAAACCTCAAACACACTCCAAATATCATCCTCGAACTGTCCCAAATGGTTCCCCACATCTGGAACACCATTTGAGAGAGTTGCTATATTGGTCACTTTTGCCCCTTTTGCAAGAAAGAGCTCAAACTTGTTCCTGAGGATTACATTTGTTTCCAACCATCCTAAAAGCTTCTAAGTGATCATTTGAGGGTGTCCAAAGCATCAAATTGTTTCTGGAAAAAAGCACTAGGCAGATTGCACAAAAAGCTCATAAAGAGGTAAGCATCACAACTTGAACTCTTTGATATATGCATTGCTTTGAAGTCCACTGATCATGCATATCTTATACATGTTATATATGTTGTGTTTGAACCAATTCATCAGGTAATTCATGCATGTAACAAGAGGTAGCATGGAAAATGCAAATCATGACCTATTTCAAAACCACTATCGGGTTTTTCAATAGGAGCCTCATCTGAAAAAACCACCACCACCATTGGATACCTTGTAAAATTCTAGGCAGGATAGACCTAAATTTTGTCCCAATCCATGGAGAAATAAGAAAGTTACAAGAAGAAGAAGAAGAAGAAGAAGAAGAAGAAGAAGAAGAAGAATACTTTAGTGGTTTATGTTTTTATGTAGTATAAACATTGATTCAAAGATCCATAATTGTATTCTCTTTGTACAATTTCAAATGAAAATGTTTTTTTATCCAATTATTTCTTTTATTCTTATGTATTTATTGTTTAAAAAAAGTTATAGGAGCACTACTCTTATGATTCGCCCAAGACACCAAAATTCAAAGGACCGTCCCTGCTCAATAGATCCAGATATTTTTGCAATCTCTTCTCTCATATACGTACATGTCGTAGATCCTGTAGTTATATACCTGTTTGTATTATCTATTCTATTCCGCACTAAAGTATATGATATAATATGTAGAACATGTATATGTAATTAATCGTTATTGATTTAATCCAAACTTCCAATCCATGAAGGCTATGATACATTATGTCAACCACATATTCATTAAGGACTTCATGTGCTTCCATTCTTTTCACATTGTGATTTGTCACATAAAGAGCCTCAATTATTTCTCCCTCCATATCAGAGTTACATGCTTCAGAATATCATGAAAGGAAAGCTTTGTAAAGAGCCTTTCGCACCTAAGAGGAAGATATTTCTTTTATTTCATCGACAATAGACTTTAGTAATTAGCTTGTTTCATATTTTGAATTAATATATGTTTGTAGTCTTTAAGTTTGAGTGCTGGTGTTATTATTTATATAAGATACATTTCCTTTTATCTATTAATTTACTACACAAATTCCTTCAGTGAGGACTGGAGGAGAGTTAAGGATTCATATTTTTTTTATTGTTAGCTCACCGTTGTCTTCTTATATTTAACCACATACTTAAGTCTCTTGTCAACTTTAGTGATATCAAAGGCATACTGAATATTTATTTATGACAAGTCTCTTGTTCTTTCAAATTCATCAGCGAGGCCAATAAAACCTATTATGGAAACAAAAACAATTACTCTATTTATTCCTTTTTCTCTAAAATGACTTATGTGTAGAGTATTCCCCCATCGGTGATATTGGTTTATCTTAAAATTGGGCTTCACGTTCTTGGTTCCTCTGGTGAATTATACATAGTAATTTAGATTTGTGATCCATTTGAGTTCACTAGGATAACCACCACCTCTTTTTGATATACTTGAACACAATAGGGTTGGAACTTGTGCATCATGTTTTGGCAGAATTGTTATTAAATTAGTCAAGACATGTAGGTAAGAATCATATTTCTGCTGCATAGAATATAAAAACTAATATGCTCAGCAAATCATAGTCATAACAGTGGAAATCACAAGCAAGAAAGGAGAGAAAATGATGAGAAGAATAATGGAAACACATTTGGTTTATTGATGATAATGGAAGTGTTTATATACAAGAGGGAGTTAGTTACTTGATACACAAGAAAGTTAACAAACATAACTAATTATAACTAACTAACTACCCTATGAATTATTTATCATCTGTTAGGCCCCCACAAGTTGGAATTTGGTAAATGTTCAGCAAATTCAACTTGGACTTGAGAGATTGAAAAGGTTTAGGGAGGAGAGACTTGGTTAAAAAATCAGCAAGTTGGTTGTGTAAGGCTACCGGAAGCAATTTCATCACGCCAGCTATGTATTTTTCTCGAACAATATGACAATCAGTGTCAAGATGTTTGGTTCTTTCATGGAATACTGGATTTACAGCTATGTGAAGAGCACTTTGGCTGTCACAAAACAGAACTGGAGTTTGTGTGCATGTGATGGACATATCTCGAAGCAAGTATAGTATCCATTGGAGTTCACAAGTGGCAGCAGCTAAAGCTCGATACTCTGCTTCAGAAGATGATCGAGAGACAATTGTTTGCTTTTTGGTACGCCATGAAATAAGAGAGTTGCCTAGGTAGAAGCAAGAGCCAGAGACTAATCTCCTAGTATCAACATATCCAGCCCAGTCTGCATCAGAGAAGCCAGTGACTTGGAGGGATGACCTGCGAGAAAAGAATATGCCTTGGCCTATGCATTGCTTCAAGTATCTAAGAACACGGCAAGCAACATTGTAGTGTTGAGTAGATGGTTTGGAAAGAAATTGGCTAAGCTGTTGGGTGATGAAAGTGATATCAGGCCTTGTAGTGTTTAGGTAGATTAACCTGCCAACAAGTCTTCTGTAGGAAAGAATGTCTACAAACTCGGGATTGTTATCATGGCACAGTTTAATGGAAGGATCGATGGTGTAATGGCTGGTTTAGATCCTAGAAAACCTGAATCACTGAGGAGATCAAGACAATATTTGCGTTGGAAAATGAAAATACCTTGTTTGGAATGGGCAACTTCCAAACCTAAAAAGTATTTAAGAACTTCAAGGTCCTTTATCCTGAAATTTTGATGCAGTATGCCTTTTATGGATTGAAATTCTTGCAAGGAGTCACCTTCCAGGATAACATCATCAACATATACAAGAATAATTGTAAATGTAGATTGTGTTTTCTTGACAAACATAGAGTGATCAGATGTTGCTTGCATGTATCCATGGTGAATAAGAAAGGAAGTTAACTTTTCAAACCATTGTCTGTTGGCTTGCTTTAATCCATACAATGATTTGATAAGTTTGCAGACTTGGTTAGGTTTAGATGTTTGAACACCAGGTGGAATGACTATGTATACGTCTTCATGCAATTCTCCATGCAAGAAAGCGTTGTTGACGTCCAATTGGTGAAGATACCAGTTTTGAATAGAAGCCAAAGCAAGAACAAGTCTGACTGTGGTGAGTTTGGCCACTGGTGAGAAGGTATCTGAGTAGTCAAGACCTTCAATCTGGTTGTAGCCTTTGGCAACAAGGCGTGCTTTGAATCTCTGGATGCTGCCATTAGATTTGTGTTTAACCTTGTATACCCAACGACAACCAATGGGTTTCACATTGGATGGAAGATCTACAATCTTCCAAGTACCAGTTTGCTCAAGAGCATCAAGCTCAAGTTTCATAGCTTGGTTCCAACATTCATATTTGCAAGCCTCTTTGTAGGTTTTGGGTTCATAGTTAGTGGAAAGTGAAAGACTAAAACGATATTGAGAGGGAGAAAGATTAGAATATAAAAAAAAAATTGAAATAGAATAAGCAGTACCTGAAGATGATTGTGTTGGTGTGTCATTGAAGGTTGTACAGACATAATCCTTCAAATGAGATGGTGGATGTTTGATTCTGGAGGAGACACAAGGGTTAGGTTGAGGTGTATTTATGGGGTGTGTTAGAGGATCATCAATGTATATAGAAGGGTCAGAATCAGATGAGGGAGGAGTAGAGGTAGATGGAATGGATGTAAGAGTAGTAGGGAGAGGATGGTTATCAGTTGGAATAGGTAAAGGTACATCATGAAATTGAGGTGAATTGGACTGTGACTTGGGATCTAAGGTACTGAAGTATTCCCAATTTTGAGTGACAGAATGAGATTGGCTATGATAAGGAAGGATATGTTCATGATGTGTAACATTTCTGGATATGAAGATAGTGAAGGAATGTAGGTCAAGTAGGATAGATCCTTTGTAACCAACTGCATAACTAAGAAAAAGAGATTTTCTGGCTCTAGTGTCAAGTTTGGTTCCATGATTGGTTAAAGTAGAGACATAGCATAAAGAGCCAAATACTTTGATTTGGTTGATATCAGGTGGTGTGTTGTGAAGCATATGGTAAGGTGATTAGTTATGAAGCAAAGGTGTATTAATCCAATTGATGATGAATGCCCCATAACTGACAGCATAAGACTAATATGATTTGGGTAGGTTAGAGTGATAAAGCAAGGCTCTACCTACATTGAGTTGATGTTGGTGTTTCTTCTAACTCTAGCATTTTGTTGAGGGGACTCTACACAAGATCTTTGGTGGACAATCCCTTTTGAGGCATAAAACTGAGGGATCAAAAACTCAGTTTTATGCCTCAAAATGAAGCAATTCAAATTTTTGGGATGCTTTAGAATGACTCAGGGTATATGGAAGTTTCTTGTGTCTAGCATAGTGACATATATAACACACAACTTTATTATCATTGAAAATAGAAGGGTACATTTGGAACATTTTTGAGAGTCTATCATGGGATAAGTGGCCCAACCTAAAATGCCAGATAGCTTGTTGAGGGATCACTTTACAATTATTGAGAAAAGTGTTAGGTACAGAAATGTTGGAAAGAAACATACTAGAAGTGGTGGTAGGAGGTGATGTAACTTCTCTAGCGAGGCAACCATGATTTGTTATGAGTCTGTATAACCCTTCAACTTGATTAGCCAAACCAATCATCTTCTTGGTATTCACATCCTGAATAAAACATTTACTGTCAGAAAATTGAAATGTACAATTTAGAGATTGACATAATTTGGAGACAGATAAAAGATTCAAGGAAAATTCAGGGGTGTACAAAACATTAGACAAATATAGATGAGGTGAAAAACTGATTGTGCCTGCATGTTTAGCTACAATAATGGATCCATTAGGCAGACACACATTAATTGGTTGGATTTTGTGGTAAGAGCTAAACCAATGTAAAGATGAGCAAACATGATCATTTGCTCCTGAGTCAAGAATCCAAAATTCAGGTTTAGAAAGAGTAGAACAAGAGACTGTTGATACAAAGGTTTTACCTGAAGACTCATGTGGTGTATGATTAGAATGAGTGGAAATGTGGTTGGCACTAGTGTTTGTGTTGCGGTTAAGAGGCAACAAATTTGTTTGTTGCAGCAAACTAATCAGTTGAGCCATTTGATCTTGAGTAATGCTAGCACCTGGATTGTTTGCAGAGGCTTCTTCACCAGTATGCACCACTGATTGCGCATCACCATGAGATGAATTAGATGCATTTGTTGAACTTTGTCTTTTTTTGAAATTTGGAGGGAAGCCATGTTTGCGATAGCATACATCAATAGTATGACCAGACCTGTGATAAAAAGTGCACAATCTACCATCTTTCTTATTGTTAAATGAGCTACCATATGAGTTAGAATTTTTACTACGATCAGCAAATTTCCTTGAATCATAAGCATTAAAAGAGTGTTAGCTTCATCTACATTAGGAGCAGGATCAGTTTTGGAAAGTAAAGACACAATGTTACTCTCTTCTTGTATCACCATAGAGTAGACTTTGTTAATAGATGGAAGAGGATCCATTAATAGAACTTGTGTTTTAATAACAGAGAACTTGTCATTCAAACCTGTTAGGAAATGAATGATTTGATCTTCGAGGCGAAAATCTCTTGCACTTCACATGGCTTGGCAACGACATTGTTGAGCACATGTACAACTTGGAATTGGTCTGTGAAAATTCAGCTCTTCCCATAAACCACATAACTCGGTGAAATAATCAAGAACGGACTTGTTACCTTGTTTGAGATTGTTGATCTCAGCACGTAAATTGGAAACACGGATCCGATCAGCTTTTGCAAAACGTTCTTTGAGATCATTCCATGCATCAAGAGCATTCTCCAAGAACACGATTGTTTGAGCAATGGCCAGGCTGACTGAATTAAGAATCCATCAGTGCACAAGACAGTTACAATGCTCCCATGCAGAACGGTTAAGATCATTAGCAGCAGGAACAACAATCGACCCATTGATGAAGGAGATCTTGTTCTTGGCTCCAAGAGCTTGCTCCTTGGATCGTGACCAAGAAATGTAATTGAAACCGTTTAATTGAAGAGTAATGTTGACAGAGTTAGGGCCTTCGCTTGGATAGACGTAATAGACAGAATCAACATCACCATTGGTGATGCGATTTGCAGTAGGATCAATGTGTGGCAGCATGATCTGATAGAGAAAGAAAATAGAACGAGAAATGCAGGATGGAGAAGAAAATGAATCAGCAAGAATTGAGATGAAAGAAACACGGAAGGGTGGAAGTGTGGATCGAAGACAATGATACCATAATCTGCTAAGCAAATCATAGTCATAACAGTGGAAATCACAAGCAAGAAAGGAGAGAAAATGATGAGAAGAATAATGGAAACACACTTGGTTTATTGATGATAATGGAAGAGTTTATATACAAGAGGGAGTTAGTTACTTGATACCCAAGAAAGTTAACAAACATTACTAACTATAACTAACTAACTACCCTATGAATTATTTATCATATGTTAAAAACTAATATTTCTTTTGTTTAAATTTTATAAATAAAAAAAACTCTTGCACCAGCCATTCATACCCAGTAGAAATCTCAGACAGAAAACTCAGTTCTAAAACCATGTTACTCCATCCCAAAAATCTGCTTCTGGAACGTTGCCGATGGAAGAAATAGATATTGCAAACAAATCCGGAAACACATAAGGCATTGAGAACCTATCCACTTGTTGTTCCAAAAGGAAATCTCTAAGCCATTACCTAAAACACAATCAATGTTAGCAACAAAGTGATCAACATCCTGCCTGCAAGGACGGTCCAAGCTGACAAGATGACGCCATCAAATGGAATCTTTGTGACTTCCAATTCTTTCAACAACATTCATCAAACCAAACCTTATATTTCCATAATGATGCTTAAGGAGACCCGACCAAATTACTTCCTTTTCATGAATGATCCTCCACTTCCACTAAAGTAATAATAAGATGTTAAATAATTTGATGTTCTTGATTCCGAGCCCACCCTTCTCTTTAGCGGTACATACTTTCTTCCAATTCACCCAAGAATGCTCTTTCTTTGTTTAGAACCATTCCAATGAAAATTACTTTGAATCTTGGTAACTCCTTCAATATTTTAATCAGAGCTTTGTAAAAATATAACGTGTATATTGGAATGGTATTCAACACCGCATTTATCACCACTACTCTACCACCTAAAAACAACATCCTCGCTTTACAGCAACTCAGCTTTTGTCTCAACATATCAATGACTACCCTCCACATACTTTGGGCTTGATCCAACTTGCACCCCCAAAAATTTGAAGGGCAACCTACCTATACAACTGAATAGGAAAGAGGATACACATTGGATGGAATAGTTATTCACATTTAATCCATAGATGTTGCTTTTGTAGAAGTTTATACGCAAACCAGAGACAAGCTCAAACCCTCTCAAAATAGCCTTGATACTCCACAAATTCGACCAACTACAATCAACAAAAATAATTGTATTGTCGAAAAACTGAAGAATGTCAAAGGACACTTCATCATTCACCCGGAACCCTGATAATTCATTTAGAATAACCACTTTCTTCATTAAGCCAATGAGGCCTCTATAACTATAACGAAGAGAAACAGAGACAACATATCTCTTAGGCTTTCTCCACAATGAATTCCTTTGTATCACTCTTATTTACCAAAACGGATATGGTGCTAGTGAACATAATGGCCTTCATCCAAGATCTCCATTTAAACCCAAAGTCCACTTTGTCGAGCAGAAATCTGAGGTAGTTCCAGCTTATGCAGTCATAAGCTCTTTCAAAGTTGATTTTCAAGATCATACACTCTTTCTTCTCTCTTTTTTCCATGTCAAAAATTTATTTACCACCAAGACTCCATCTGAAATATTTCTTCCTGGTACAAAATCGAATGCTTCCTAGAAATGATATTTCTTAACACTTTTTTCAATCTGTAAGCCAGAATCTTTTAAAGACAACTAACTAAACAAATTGGTCTATAGTTGTTAAGGGACTGAGGATGAAGAATGTTGGGATCAACATTAGAAAAGAAGCAGTGATAACCTTTGATAGTTTAGCATTGATGATGAATTCTCGACAAGTGTACCGATAGTGTTGAAGTAATAAAAGATGAAATCCATAGGAACTGTGTTCGAACAAAACAATATTTGTGCAATGTAAAAGAAATATGTAAATAGGTTTTTTTTTTTCGGGTTGCAGAGCAAAAAATGAAATAAGAGATTTATAACATAATGGATAAGATGGTTAGGTTGTGAAGGTGAGAAAAATACATAAGAAGGGGGGTTGAATTGTGTTATTCATTTCTTTACTTTGCTTCTGAACATAGTGTAGCACCCCAAAATTTGCCCTCCTTACTTTAGTACTAACTGGCTTATGTTTCATTTCATTTTTGCATTATCATGTATGCATATCATTAGCATGGGGTCAAGGTGCTTGAGGCAGTTCAAGAAGGTCCTATCTGGTCTATCACATCATCAAGAGTTCACAAGTGGCAAGGGATCTCAAGGGATCACTCTCTCCTAACTAGTGCATAAATTAGGGTTTTGAGATTCTTAGGTTTATTGCTCCAATGGGCAAGCTCCTTGGGTTTTCATCATCACCAAAGGGCATATCTTATCTTTACTGGAGAAGATACACATCATATTCAGAGGAATTTGGATTTGGAGACTGTGATATTTCCTCCTAGACTGAGGGTACTAAAACTAGGGTTTGCTATAAAGTCAGTTTATTTCTGATTTTTTGGGTAGGACTTGATTCCATGGTATTCCTTGGGTCCCTAAGCCTCTAGGAGTGGAAGGTTGTCCATCAGTTTGGTTCAGGAGAGACTTAATTGATCAGAAGATTGGAAATCAGGTGAATGGAGTAAAAGTCAACAGTGAGAGGAGAAGTCAACTGTGGAATTTTGAGGTTCTCTCCAAGGTTTTCAAGGTCTCACATCCTCATATGGTCCTCAAAAGTCAAGTTTCATGCCATTTATCAAGAATCAGGAGTTGGTGCAAAAGTTACTAAATTTGGAAATGACCTATAATTTGAAAGTTTCCTTTTTGGGCAAGTTCCTGCACTGCATTCAACTTGACTTTTCATAATCAAGAAAGCTTCAAATGAATTTTTCTTCAACATGAAAGTTTAATATCTTTTTCTCCTCTTTCCAACAAGTACTAGTGGGTCTCCATATCATTTGTGAAACTCCAGTTATGATCAAAAGAAGGCAAAGTGATTTTTAGGGTTTCATTTTCACAATTTTTGGATTTTGGGACATATGGACCTATAATTTATGCCATTGCTTCAAGGAACTTTTTAACATAAAAGGACACTCCTCAAGGATAATTTTTATGCTTTTAAATCAAGTGGTTTCATGGTGTATTCTTCACTTATTCTCCATTATGCCAAATTGCCAAATTGCCAAATTATTTAAAACTCATTAATCAAATTGTCTCAAGGCCCAATCTCAATGTGGGTGTGATTAGCAATTCAAATACAAGTGATCTATCATGAAACATTTAAATATCCATGCATGGAAGAGGTATATCCAACATTATGCAATTTTCTAAAAAATCACCCAAACTCATTAAACAAGGAATTGCCCAAGCCCAAATCACTGTCAGAGGAAAACCCTAGTCTATTTAAGCCTATCCATGCACTGGTTAGGCAACTTTACACGTGATATTTTGGAGGAAAAAAAGTGTAACCCTAATTCTTGAATTGATTGAATCTCTCAATCCACAAGGAGTTTTGAAGAAATTCTTTCACCAACAGAACCCTTGTGATCTCTAGAGTACAAATCGCTCACCCTTTGGAGCAAAAAGCAAAGATTCAGATTGCACCATCTCAGGTTGGAAGGTTTTTTAAGGATCCTAAAACTCTGTTTTTAAGTGTGTAAATTGTTGTGTGACATCCATGGATAACTCTGATGTAGTTTGTTTGGTTTTTGGATGTGTATGTTGCTTGCTACGTGTGTTTTAAGTTTGGAGCCCTAATCTTTTTCTTTTCGTATTTTATTATACATTGGTTATTTGAAATTTTTGATGCCATATTCGAATTCCTCGTGATTTTCTGGGTCGAATAGTGTACCCCCTTGCATTTTCTGGGCAGGTTTTTGGTTGCAGGTGGCGGCCGGAATTAGGGTTCCAGCGACGGTGGCGGTCCGACGAGGGGAAGAGCTGCACGAAGAAGACGAAATCGTGACCGTCCGTGGTCACGATCCAATGGCCATCACGCTGCCACCTATTTTTTCTTTTATTTTTTTCTTCTGATTTTTAATTTATTAATCGTGTGTTATTTACCCCACCATTGTTACCATGGGCGTCCAATTATTTTATTTTGTTTTAATTACTTTTGTTTTTGTTGACTTGACTGTGACCATGTGATGAATCGTATGGTGAATAATTTGACAGCACATTAAAATTACCACGTGCCTGGCACATGGTGCGTGTATAGTAGACTGACACTTGGGTATGCGTGTGTACATGTTAATTATCATGGACTTTTCATCATGACCTTTGATATTGCATAACAATTGGTTCAGTTGACTTAACAAGGCGCGTTGGATCCATCAGAAGGTAATGGTGCAGTCAACTGGTTGACTAGGCTTCACGTGCACCCTTTTTTTTTTCTCGCTGACTTTTTGGTTGGGTTGGGCTTGTTATCCGCACCCCAATCCTTGGCCCATTAACAATCCCAGTTCATTTTCTTACTATACGGACCCCCTCTCGTTTTTATTTCATTTTATTTTTATTTTAATTACTATTTTCATTTATAATTATTAAAAATAGATTTTTACATTAAAAAATTACCATAAAATTCATGCATATTTTTTATCATTTTATAAAATTTTCACAGATTTTATTTTTTTATTTTTATTTATTTTTATCATCTAAATTAATTATTTAGTTAATTTCTTTTTGCATCACTCATATCATGCATACTTAAATTCGTTTACTTTATTTCTCTGCATCCATAAAATATTTTCAATCCGTTCTTTTTGCATTTGTTAGATAACATTCAGAAGTGCATTAAAATATTTTTCTAACATTTTTAAAACTATTTCATATTGCATTTTGGTCCTTCCCTTTGGCACACTGAACCCTACTTCTCACCTGAGCTTTGTCCGATTGTTTAAATGGCTAACATCTTGATTTTTTTGCAGGAGTTTTTGATATTTTGTTTGCCTCTGGTTGAGTAATATTAATGTTTAATTTGGGAATTTTGGAAGCTATTTCTCTAATTATTTGATTACTTTCACTTGAGATCTGCTTGTATGTGTATTTCTGATCACGTCTGGTTACCTTGTTTGAAAAGGCACTTGTGCCATTGCCTTGGGGTTGTTTATTTGACTTCTTAATTCATGTTTGGATTGGTATCACTATTATATTCCATTGTTTGGTTTCATTTGTCTTGATATTATTTATGTCCGTTTGATACTAACCTTTTATGCAGGGACTAAGGTAAGTTCTTTGAGGGTATGGATAAGTATCCATGCTCACCCTTACTCTTTCCTTCTCTCATCTCTTTTCTTTAGGCTTAGGTGTCGTTAAACCTCACTAACCGTAGGTCACCCATGCATGATAACATTAGGACTCTTAGTTTCCCTTTAGAGTTTCCTTTGTGTCTTCTCTATTCTCATCTCAAAAACTTCTTGAAAACACTTAATAAGGATAAAGTGTATTGCGCACGAGCCTTAAGCGTGGGGAATGAGAAATGAGGGGCTTCCTCTAATCTTTCTAGAGTGCTTAGCGAGCGTCCTGTCTTGGGATGATGCGTTAAATATTCGCCCATGTGCCCTAGACTTTGGTGCAATGCAAGTTATGAACTAACTTAAGTCACTTCTGTCCTAAAAAATACAAACAAACTTCAAACCTTTTTGTCCTTCGGGATTGTCAAACTAAAGGCTATTTTCAAAAAGGGCACGTTACTTTCCGTCTGAGACGTAAACAGGCATCGACCCTAACTGCCGAACGCAAACTTAACGTCGCTCATAAAAAACACAAAAAGAACTTGGTCCGAACTACGTTGACTCTGAATTCCCCATTGCACAAGGGGGGTACGTAGGCCTAGGACGTCGATGTCCTACCGAGTCTGTATTTGTTTTCCTCTTCCTCGTCTTAGTACAACCATAGATGATAGGATAACTCACCCTTAGATTAGACAACAAGCGTGGATCCCATCGAGTACGATGGACGCGTGGGGTGCTAGCACCTTCCCCTCGCGTAACCGACTCCCGAACCCAGGTTATGGTTGCGATGACCATTCCTTTCCCTCTTCCTTAGGTTTATGCAGTGTTCCCTTTCCCTCTCTTGGGATAAATTTACACGGCTGGCGACTCTGTTTTCTGCACCACTCTCGCATTTGTACCTGGATGAAAATCCTGGGAGCGACACATAGTTCAGATTCTAAACCACTGTTCAGATTCTAATAATTAATTGCAGCAGAATAATAACAAAAGCAAATAAATAACAACAGAACACACAAGGATTTATACTGGTTCTGAATGATCACCAGAAGCTGATAATTCAATAAGTTTAGAGACAATATATTGCTCTTCTGATGCTGAGGCCTTCAGCTTCAGAGTCTACACAAACCTATATTATCAGACTTCAGTTAAAGAAAGTTCTTTAGATTCTTAACCACCAGAGACCAATAACTTAACTTCTCTCAAGTGCGTCCTTATATCAGATTCTGAATATATTCTTCTTTAAGCTTTAGAACCTGTACACTTAGAACACACATTAGATAACACTATTGTTTTTTTTCAATATTTTGTTATCATCAAAACCCAAAGGACATATGTCATGAACAAATCTTGTCCTAACATTCTCCCCCTTTTTGAGGATGACAAACATAAGTATTCAAAGAAAAATGTTGGACTATTTTAATTTTCTTGGCAACATCAGGGTCTGAGGTTTGTAAGCTCCCCTTGAGTCTAATAGTCAAAGGTTGAGGTTTGTAAGCTCCCCCTAAGTTCTATATTCAAGAAAACTAAAATATGTCAATGTTGGGCTATTTTAATTTTCTTAGCAACATTAGAGTTTGGGGTTTGTAAGCTCCCTCTGAGTCTAATAGTCCAAAGGTTGAGGTTTGTAAGCCCCAGCTAAGTTCTAATATCAAGAAAACTAAAATATTTCTCCTGGGTAATAACCGAAAAAACAGAAATAACATAATTTTAAATAATTAAAATAAACAACATTAAAACTGAATGGGTTCAGATTCTTTATTAAATACTTCTATATCTTTCTCCACCTTTTGTCACATCAAAAAGAAAAAAAGAAAACGAAAGAAATGCATTCACATATGCAAATCATATCATCATTACGTGATCGATTTCCAAGGAAGAGAAAACGATCCAAGTAGTAGAGAACATTAAAAGCTTGTACAATGCATCTTTAATAGTTATTGGCCGTAACACTTCCAAGGATGCATTGTAATAAGGCCTGAAACGTTATTGGCCGTAACCCTCATCAGAACCCAAACTCCACTATAAAAGCAACCGAACCATAAGTCATTTTCATCAAAATCCTTTAGAGCAATCATGGAAGCAACATCTGAGAGCACCAACATTTTTGTCATAACAGAAATTTCAGAAGATACTACTATTATGGAGCGCAAAGTCTTTAGAAACCAACTAGTTCTAAAGCTTCTGAAACTAGATCCTCATCTACTCTACTGAAGTCTTCTGATGAGGGTTCATCATTAGCAGTAATAAGGCCTTCTGAAGCAGGTCCATCAACTACTGTGTTGAAACCTAAGAAGAAGTCAATGAAGAATAATAAGAAGAAGAACAGAGATAGGATGACGTTTCAGATAATTATCTCCGACTTTGAGGATGAGGGCGAGCCTTATATTGATTGGGAAAACTGGGTGGTTCGTAAGGCTCTAGAGGTGTTAGATTAATTTAACCTTAATATCCTCTGTCCTTTATGTAATCCTTCCTTTTTTTATTAATGAAAAAATGTTTTGACCTTTATTAAATTTGCATAAGTACAATTTTTACTTTTCCCTTTGATTTTTTGAAAAGTACATAAACAAAGTAAAAAGACGAACAAGTGAAATAATAAAACCAATAGATAGTTGTTAAGATGACATTTACAATTGTCTTAAGAGAATATTTATTAGGATTATATACTAGACATCATTTCCCAAAAGTCAAACATTAAAAGATTGATTTGACTAATCAATATTGAAACTCTAAACACTCAAGATAACGTATGAATAGTCACTATAAATCGTTCAGCAAACTATCTTTCTGAATCACTTAATCTTTAAAACACCAAAAATGTATAAGCAGAAGCAAATATGGGTTTCAAAGAGAGATTTTAGAAAGGCAGCAATACTGAATGCATCAACTCAAGAAAACGAGAAGAATGTAGAAACTGAAGAATCTTCAAGCAAGAGGATTTCTTCAGAGGCACATACATCTCTAGAGACCTTTTTTGAGACACAAAGAAGAAAAAGAACGTCTCGGTCAAAACGCAGTAATCTTCTGAGGAAGGAAGCTGTTGAGTTTGCAAAGGCAGATTGGGAAGATTAATTAAACAACCCAGATATGTCATATGAGCCTAGGGAATTCCTTAGAAAAGATCCAAATGTCTAGAGAGTTTTTGATAATATGTATTAGCTTTCAATCTTTCAATGAGTATGTTACAAGCATTTTAAGTTTTAGTCCTAATTTTTGCTCTACAAACAACATAAAAAATGCACATATAATAGTTAAGACACACAAGAATATGAACAAGAACAATGAACAATTTTTAACAACAAGATTGCTTAATACAAGATGTTTAACAATTACAAGATATATATTTGCAGAAATCCAACATCAAAATCTCTCATAGATAACTTCAAGCTTTTCTCTCTAGATTTTAGAAGAATTATCCTCAGAACTTATGACAGCTCCTTGTTGGATCAACAATTCAGAAAGAACTCGTCCGTAAGGAATGAAGAATGTATTTTCCTTGTGAAAGGATGAAGGAGTCTTCTTTAGATAGTCAAACATAATTTGAGGAAGATCAATCAGCAAGTCTAAACTGAGAACAAGTAGCAAATATTTTTCAATAGAGTCCACAAGGTCTAGATCCTTGTCCATTGGTAGCAAGTTTGAGTTCAGAATCTGATTCCAAATAATTGCATCAGGACGAAGATTTGAGACCGGAGAAAGGTTTGATGGATCTACAAAAGTACGCCATGTATGAAGATAGTATTTCCGAACAAGAGTACCTAGGATTTCTCCAATCTCCTCATAGTTGATTACATTAGCAATCATCTTATAGGTTATTGTTATAAAAACACCAGAAACCTTGGAAAGAATAGCATACTCAGAATTTAGCTCAACAATGGAAGCATTAACCCAAAATTCTTTGACAAGATTGGGATAAGTAAAACCACATAGCATATCAAAGTATCCATTTCAACCTTGTTCAGAAATAGTCTTCCAGAAGTTAAAACCTTGCTTAAGCAGCTCTTCACAATTCACAAACATTTCATTGATGACAACTAGTTGATTCGGTGAAGAATTGACTAGAGAATTCATCTCAAGTTTGGTTTGATCAACACACAAAAGAAAAACAAATAACAAAAAAAGATCTGAACAAGATTTTGACCACAAAGGATTAAGAATCTTGTCAGAGGGACAGAAAAGGTGACACAAAATTATGTTTCACAAAGGCAAAGGATAGAGACCATAGACGTATAAAATAAGAAAACATCATTACCCAAGGGTCCTTACCCAGCAGACTTCTTGAATACACTAAATGATTTTCAACTTTATGGAATTTTAAGTAAGACATGGATTTTAAAATAATTCTTACTTAAACTGCTTCATCAGAAGTAAAAATTCCTTTTCTGAATCTTAGAGACTGATAATTTTTCAAAAGCTATTTGTCATTATAGTCTAGTAGGATTAGACTTTGAGTGAGACATCTTCTGTTAATCATTAGTCTTTGAAATTCTATTCAGAGTAAAGCATTTTCTCTTGAAACTAGAGTCATGCTTGATTTATAAATATTGAATTGGTTTCCTTGACCACTAACTAGCAGTAGTATTATCACAAACGGTGAGAATAGTGTTTCCATAAAAATGATCATCTTTTAGTTAATGACATATTCAGTACCGTCAAATATAACATAGTTTCTTTTCAAAGATTTATGAAGATTTTGTTGTTGTTAACAAACAGAATTTCTCTAGAGATCTAACAGAGACTTTGTATTCACTCGTACTTAAATAGTTCATTGAGTCAAGAAGTTTTCAAAATTAAAGGAACAAAACGTACCTATTTTTTGTTTTTCTTGGTCAAGCTTCAAATAAGTATTCAGATTTGACCATGGAGTCTAAATTCTATCTCGAGTGGATTCTGAGTCAATGACAGCCAAACCAATGATTCCACTTTCTTCTTCAAACTTCATACTTTTACATCCTTCAGCTCTTGAGTTTGGTATGTAGGCATTTCTTCCATAAAATGTTGTAAACAACCTTTGATCAAGTATCATGGAAGATGCCTTGCTCATTTCTTCTGTGATATATGCAGAAAATACAAATTTAGATATTGGTACCCATATTTCTGTGGGTCCACAAATGTTAGTCATGACATGCTTTCTTTTAATTTATGCCTTAGCCTGATAAGTACCAATATTCATTCCAGAACAGAGTCTAGGATGAGTTATGGCACTTAAAAAATCTTATTCTTAGTAGAGTCTTTGATTTCATTGTCTTGGATTGAATCTATTGACGTCATAATCCTTGATTTTGAAATTTCTGACTAGCATAGAACCAGATAGTGTTTGCTAACAGAGGTTAGCATAAAATAAGTTTTCAGCACTGTCTTAGTATTGCCAGAAAACAAAAGAAGAAATGAAAGGTTTCTCACAAAAGTGTCCTTTAACACAAATTCTATGATAGCCTTCAATTTCCTTAGGAGCAATGGAGTCACTTAAGATTTTATCTTGAGATGTAGACTCCTCATTATCAATATTGAAGCAAGATGGATTAGTCAATACCTCTTTCTCTTCAATAATTGATTTATTCCTGGATTTGAATGCTTCTTCGGAAGAAGTAATGTCTAGCAGTTCCAAATTAATTTTTCATCGGATTCTGAATCCTCAACTATGTCAGCTTCATTAGAATATGCTTTGAAGATCTCTAACATTTTTCTTTATGAGTTTTTCTGTCTGGTAGTTTTTCTTCTTGTTCTTAAGATTGGAATAATCAGTTGAAATACAAATATTTCAGAAGCTCTTGAAGTTACTCTTTCATCAACAAATATCACACTCCATTTAGCCAGCTGAAAGAATCTTCTGATAAGGAAGGCTGATTCCTCCTCATCAGACATTCCATGGGAATTTTCTTCAACAGGCTTGAGGAAGGATGATCTCTTTGACAACTTTTCTTCATCTAATTCAATTTCTTTACTTTGGAGAATGCTGCTTAAACCTTTAAGACTCATTCTAATCAAGTTTTTGACTTCTTGAATAGATGTGACGTTTTAGTTTGACTCTAGCAAGCATAATTCTCAAAATTTACTTAGAAAGATTAGCTGAAGTGTAACTAGATAAGCTTCTACCTGATTCCCTTCAAATTAGATCAAAAGGATTCAAATATAGTCCGAGCATTAGACATATCAATAATGTTGATATACTCATAATGAGATAGAGCACCTACCAGAATGCATCTAACTCCAAGATGATGTCTACAAAGCTTCTTCTGAGCTAGTGTGAGAGATTTTCTATCATAGATCATCCCTAAACGATCAACTTCTATAATAATACCTTTCTCAAGGGTATTCATAGACCTTCATCAAAACCCTTTTATCAAGACCAATGATATAAGAATATATTTTTCCTTTTTCCATCATTTAAATTCAGCGGAGTCACCCCTGAATATGGTAGGATTAACAAAGTAATATTTTTCATATAATACTTGATTCCTTCTTGAAGGAAAGTCTTTAGCAGACATATTTTCTCATTGGATCTTTATCTACACTACTATTAAGTGTTATGCACATACCATGCTCTCATACCAACTGAAGGTGAGAAAAATACACAAGAAGGGGGTTGAATTGTGTTATCTGTTTCTTTACTTTGCTTCTGAACAGAGTTCAGATTCTAAACCACTGTTTAGATTCTGATAATTAATTGCAGCAAAATAATAATAGAAGCAAATAAATAAAAATAGAACACACATAGATTTATACTGGTTCTGAATGATCATCAAAAGCTGATAAGTTCAATAAGTTTAGAGACAATGTATTGCTCTTCTAATGCCGAGGCCTTCAGCTTTAGAGTCTACGCAAACCTATATTATCAGACTTCACTTAAAGAACGTTCTTTATATTCTGAATCACCAGAGGCCAATAACTTAGCTTCCCTCAAGTGCGTCTTTATATCAGATTCTAAATATATTCTTTTTTAAGCTTTAGAACCCACGCACCTAGAACACACATTAGATAACCCCATTGTTCTTTCAATACTTTGTTATCATCAAAAACCAAAGGATAAAAGTCATGAACAAATCTTGTTCTAACAGGTTGTGTATCAAATCCCCTAATTCTCTCTTATTGATATATGTTGCCTTGTATGAATGATCTTATCCCTATAATCTCACGGTGAATTAACAAAGCTGCTATAACCGATCCCTCGCGAAATAACTCATTAATCACTACTCAGAGCTTCCTATTCCTAGTGTACTCGCGCAAGCAGGATTAGGTGATGTGCAAAACGTTAATTCCATATGTCACTACTCGGGGTCTTCTATTCATATTCAACCAGCGTAAGTACAACAATTGCCCGAGGTCTAACACATAGGATAAGGGTAAGCAATCCCTATGTATCCAATATCATATTAACATAGTATCTCCAATTAAAAGCATTAAGAATGATAAGTAATTAATAAATTATAGTTCAAAGGATTCATACACAGTCAAATCAACTTATAATCCAACAAGATTGAAAAAGGTTCATCACATACAACCTAACCTAGAGGAGTTTAGCCACTCATAGTTAAAACTACAATACCAATAGAAATAAAGAGAATAACATATGAATTCCCTTGAAGGATTGGCCTCCAATGGCTTCCAATGATCCCAAAATCACCCTTTGATGCTGTAAAATCGTGCTTCAAGTGCCAATTCGTAAACCTTGTAACAGTGCAGAAATTCCCCTTAAAAAGAGCACAAAATAGGTCAGAACACGTTAGAAAAAGTCATCATCGCGCGTATTATAGATGTATCACGTGTGCGATGTAACTAGTACATCCCTATCGCAAGTGTGATGGTGCGTGTGATTATTCCAGTAGATGCACCAAAAAGTTCCCTTTTCACCTGAATTTTCACAAAGTACAATTCTTCCATGCTTAGCTATTTTTTCCTCAATCTTGGGTTTTTCTTCTTCCTTTTAGCTCATCTTCCGCTTGTTTTTCTTCGTTTCTTTGCCTAATTGTCATACCCCAAATTTTGACCACTAAGATTTCCCATCATTGTGTAAATCATCATCACAATATGGAGGAACCATCATATCTCAACAGTCTCCCCAAAGATGGGTGAGCATCCACTGCAATCAAAATTAGGGTTTCAAGCCCTCTCAGAGCTTTAGACAAATGATCAATCAAGGAATGACATGATCTTCAACTTGTCTAAACTCTCAAGTAGCTACAAAGGATCAAAAGGACTCCCACTCCAAGGATTAAGCACAAAGTTGCTCCCTTCTAGGTGGATCAAGCCTCACGATTGTCAGTGTCACCAAATTAGGGTTTAGTCGACCAGGGCCTCCAGATGGAAATTTTCCTCTGGGCATGAGCCAATGCTTCAAGGCATAACCTATGATGCTCCAAGGGACATCATAAACCCAAGTATCAAGTCAATTTAGCCTCAGGGGATGCATACATCAAAAATCAGGAATTAGGGTTTCTTGACCTAATTCACCCCTAAGTTGACTTTTGGGACAAATCATGAGCCAAGACCTCAAGACATGATTTGAGGGTCTCCAACATCCTATATTGATCCATTTGCAACAATGGGTTGATCCAAGAAACTTGAGCAACAAGTCTCAATTTCATCTGAGCCACAGTTAGGGTTTCGCGGAAAAAGTAAACTGTAACTTTGACTTTTGACCAGGACATGCTCCCAAGCCCTATGACATGAATCAATATACCCTATGACACCCATGGAACATGTCCATCAAGTTTGATTTAGGTCAAGGACATGATTTCCTAAAGGATTGCACAGTTTGGAATTCATATGATAAAAAGTCAACTGTGCACAAAAGTCAACTTTGACTTTTTAAGATTTTTCACTAAAATAGATTTTTAACCCTAAAATGATGTTAATGTATGATTTGAATCATCATTCATCAAGAAAAATCAAGAAAAGTTGGATAACTTGTAAAAGGAGTAACCATAAAAACTTAGAAAATTTTCTAAGTTAAAAAATAAAGTGGCTAGGGTACCAACTTTGGAGGATCATAACTCCTAAACCACAAAGCCATTTTCTCCCATCCAAAGCTTGATTTGTAGATCTCATTGCCCTCTACAAAAGCTTCATACTGACCTATGTCCAAATTCCTCATGGATTTTGAGTTATGGAGTGATCAAAATCAAGAAAAGTCACTTTGTTCCAACACTTAGTGAAAATTTCACTAAGTCAGAATTGGCCTTACTTTTTTCCAAATGTAGGGGGATTTTTCACTTGGATCCAAAAGGTATCAAAACTAAATATGATCAAACAGTTGTTGTATTATATAAGGGCTTTCCAAAATGGCCAAGAACATTACCAAATTCAATTTGAGCCATGAGATATAACATTGGCAAGTTGCCTTGTTGAAATCTGTCAAGGCAAGACAGATTTTGCACTTTTGCTCGATTTGCAAAAATTGTGCAATTCCAAACACTCCTATCCACTTGGACACATCTGAGGATTGAATCTAAAAGGGACAATCACTGAGCCAAGCCTCCAAAGTCTTTGGAACCAAAAATAGCATGCTAAACCTAGAATTGCCTAAAATGGGGATAAGACTCCAATTTTGGATTGGAGCATTCAATGGAAGCATCAAGGTGGCATGGACTGAGCCATTAGCAAATGAATTCAGTCAAGACTTATCCAAGACCAAGGGAACCAGCAGCCTGTGCCCTAACCTAGAGGAGACTTGGATTTTCATTTGCCAACATTGGTTAAACGTACTCAGCAGTTGCCATTCACTATTCCTTGCAAAACAAACTTGCTCTACTATAAATAGAGCTCAATTGTGATCAGTTTAAGTACACCAAAGGCCTACAACACTTGCCTTTCTCAAAATCCTCTTCTCACTCTAAAAAATACCTTTCTTAGCAAGTCATTATCGAATTTTTCATTAGAAAGCCATTCCACTCAAACCAATCACACATGCACCTCATATACATCATATGTGAGCTGATAAAACACTTAAACAACATCTGGAACACTGATTTCTCAGAATCACCAGTCAATTGCTCAAGGTTTTAACCAAAGTACAGTTGAGATGCCATGAAGTGATCCAGCCAATTTCCATCAAGTCCAACCATTCAAACACACTCCATAGGGTGTAGGGAAGCTGTTCAGATCATCACAACTCATCTGTAACACCTCCAACTCAGAAATCAATTTGCTCTTGCTGTCACGACCTAGAGGTAAGCCTAAACTTGGTCATCTCTCAATCTATGCATATTTCCTCGCACAATACTTTTGCTTAAGGTGCATAATCATGCATGGAATGTTTCCCCTCAAATAATTGCTTTGTTTGAATCGTGTATTAAAAATCCCAGCCTTCATGCAAAATTTGGGGTTCTTGAGGATTTTTCGTGATTTCTTGTTTTATGTTTAATTTAAATGAAATTAATTTCCATAGACATGATCGTGAGGTTGAAACGAGTTGATTGGTATGTGGATTGCATGATATGATCAAGTATTCAGTGAGATTGGATAGAAAATGCAAATCTGAGAAACTCAGAACATGCGCGTGTTCTTGCCCTTGTTCTTGGCGCCATTTTCACAAATTCAAATATTTGAATTTTGTGATTTTATTTAATAGATTCAAAAATTAATTTCTCTCTGAGTTTTAATGATTTTGTGTTGATTCTTTTTTTAATAATTCACAAAAATGTTAAAATATTTGATTTTCTCAAAAAATCCCAAAAATATTATTTATCTTATATAATTGATATTTTTGCAAAGAATTAATATTTTAATTGTTTTTGACATTTTGAATATTTTTTCCACCTTGATTTTGCAACTTTTAATGACTTCTAATTATTTTGTAGGTCAATACTTAATTTTTGAAGGATTAATCCAAGATCACAATTTGTTTTCCATATGTTAAACAATTTTGATCATTTTAATTTAATTTTATTCAATTAAAATACATTTTGAAAACAAATTAGGGTTTTTGGATTAATTCAACCCTCATAAATCATTTTCAAAACACTTGGGCCTCTAATAGAGTGTAATACCCAATCCGTTTTTTGACCAAATCATTTTTGGGCCTCAGTATATTGTATAAGTCCCGATACCGTAAAAAACAAACGGCGTGATCGTCGCCTTTTCAAAAACAAAAAAACATGGGTCTCTCCTAGAGCTATAAGACCCATTTTAAAACTCTTTAGGCCTCTAATAGAGTGTAAGACTCAATCCCCTTTTAACCAAAACCTTTTGGGCCTCAGATATTGTATAAGCCCCTCTGTGTTAAAAGAAAATCTCGGCGCGATCGCCATTTTCAAACTGAAAATCATCTGGGCCTCCCCTCGTGTTGTAAGTCCCATCTCTTTTCCAAAAATACACTTGGGCCTCTAATAGAGTGTAAGACCCATCCCCTTTTGTAAATACACAAAACTTGGGCCTCACTTATTGTATAAGTCCCGTGGCATTTCAAAAGTTCGACGCGATCATCATCCGTTGAAAAATACATTTTGGGCCTACCCTCGTGTTATAAGCCCCATTCTTTTTTTTCTTTAAAAACTCTTTGGGCCTCTTGAGAGAGTGTAAGACCCATCCCTTTGTACAGAAAACCTTTAAGGCCTCAGTCACTTGTATAAGTCCCTCTGTACAAAAACAACAGTGCGATCACTGATAAAACCTTGGGCCTCTCCTTGACCTATAAGCCCCAATATTTCTTTTCAAAGCACTTTCTCCTTTGATTTTGAAATATATTATTGTTTTTAATCTTTCTGTGTTGGACAACTAACCAAACAGCATGGAAGCTCTAAAACCGAGTAAGTGGTTATATGCTTTCATTTACCGCTTTCATATACATATAACTGTATTGTGGGGCTGCTCACTGTAAGTCTTCTTTCATAAACTCATATCAACTGTGTAATAATAGTATAGATATTTAGAGTTTCCTCGGAAACTACGTCTAGCACTAGGTAAAGCCCTGTTGATCACTCTGAACTTACAGTCAAAACTAGATCCACATAGGATTACCAGACACAGTCTTCCCTCCTCTTGGGGTTAAACAATATGGAGACGTGAAAGTCAGATTCTTTTTGAACCCTTTCTCAGACTGTCACTCTTAGTAAAAGACAAAACTAGATCCCCTATAGGAACACCAGACACAATCTTCTCTTCGGCTGTCTTCCTTAGGAATTGTCAAGAAACTCTACCTCCCCAGAGATGAATGTATTCTCCGTGAATGGCATCTCTTGAGTTTCTTCCAAATTCTCGAACTTTCCTTGCTTGATCTATTCTCGGTGAATGGCATGTCTTGAATTTCTCGGGGTTTGGGGACCCACAGGCTTCTTAAAAGCATCGACCTCCTATTGGGCATTGTACAAGGACCCACAGGCTTCCTAAAAGCACCCCTGCCTCCTCTTGGGCTTAGTACAAGGATCCGTCGGGTTCTTAGAAGTCTTCACAGCCTCCTCTTAGGCTTCATATAATGATTTCTTTCTCCGGGAATGATAGCCTCCTCTTGGGCTTAGTACAAGGACCGATCGGCTTCTTAAAAGTTTCCAGCCTCCTCTTGGGCTTCGTACAAATTGTCCTGACGACCTCCTAGAGGTATAGGAACAGATATTAGTCATCCTCATAGAACAGTCTCTCAACGAGTCTAAATCTTTCTACCAAGAACACTACTACTGTTTCTCAAAACATAGTACAAAAGATAAAACTCTAGACTCGAACAGTCTGAGACCCTTGAGTCCCAAAGACATTCTCAAGCCCCTTTCAAGTAAGGAAAAACACCAGTAGACTTGGATAGTCTCAATACCCTTTGGATTTCCCATTTCCTTAAAGAACAGGAAATAACCCTGATCCTCTGGTCAGTACCAAAGTACAACCTCACCTAGAATCAATTTCTTTATAAGAACTGGTTTTCTCTTTTATACAACATACTGGAGCTGTCACTCAACTGAAACAGTTACCGTAGCCTCTATCTCGGGCTTCGTACGAGATACAAAAACACTCTTTTGTTGAGCATAAAAGACTCTCTTGTTGAGTCAAACAAACCTTTAGCCTCCATCTCGGGCTTCATACGAGATACAAAGACTCTCTTGTTGAGTCCTCCTTTAGCCTCCGTCTTGGGCTTCATACAAGACACATACAAAAAAAAGAACTCTCTTGTTGAGTCAACCCTTTTAGCCTCTCTCTCGGGCTTCGTATGAGACACATAAAACTTCGTCTTATTGGGCCGATAGCCTCCTCTTAGGCTTTGTATAAGAAAACCTAGGTTGAGTCAATCAACCTTTCAGCATCAAAGTTGTGCCTCGTTCACAGTATACAAACATCAATAAATCCTTCATCTAATCGCTGTAAGCGGCAAGCCTCTGAATTATTTACATCCATGCCACTGTCCCTCTTTTAGCATGAGAAATTCCTAAGGAAAGATGGCATTTCTCTACACTGAGTTAAAGTCTTCTCCTTCAGGTTAAAACCCCCTATAAAGGAAATTATGGCATTCCTAGGATCCGCGTATCCCAGTTAAAGTAATCCTCCTTTACAGTCAGTCACCCAACAGTTGTGACAAACAGACCCCCTTTAGAGATGACAAATTCTCTCTGAAGTTAAGACCCCTTTAGGTTCACATCTTGGGCTTTGAACAAGATACAAATAAACCCTTCAGCTTCACATCTTGGGCTTTGAACAAGATACAAACCACCTTTCGCTTCACGTCTTGGGCTTTGAACAAGACACCAAAACACCATTTCCTCCCATAGAATAGGAGGAACTACGAACGCTCTGATTTCCCTGTTTCGGTAAACGGGAATACGTAGGCATAAGATTGAAAGAAAAATCTTAGCGAGCACAATAAACCAAAAATACCAATCCCATATCCTCAAGAATCCCAGACCTAAAATCCTACCAAAAGTCAACATTCTTTCAAAATAACCAGAGAGAGGCCCCCACATTGATCGCATCCGTAACCTAACAGACCGCTGTTTAAACTCAGTATGCAAGCAGGGTTAATTGGAGACATCTATTTCCCTTCCTTCATCAGCTTCAATAGGATAAAAACTGAATCGACCTGTAGTAAATCCCAAAGAGCGACAGTGCTTAAGAACCACGTCCAAAATTGCTCGCTACAGAAAAGTGGCCCCCACCGTGGGGCCTTTCAAGTTTTTATCTCTCGGGTAGAAACCAAAAAACGTTGACATCACTAGGATCCTATGTCAAAAACCTTTAAATAGGAAAGAAACCACAAAATGGTGTCTCCGCTGGGGAGCCATTTTTGTCAGGAACATAGGATTCATAGCTCTGTAAAGTCTAGGACTTTAGGACAAATATATATATTGTTTTTCCTAATTGCTATACGTGTTTATTTTTCTGCTAATGGGAATGTGTGTGATGTCGCATGTGGAAAGATTGAGTATACACCTAGGAAAAATCACCTTTTTTTTGTAGTGCAGTGGCTATCAGGAATGGTTGTTACGCGATAAATTACCCTCTTCTGAGATTTCTATAAAAGGACGCCGCCTAGCACGGTTCCCGGCCCGCTGGTGTTCTCAGGAATCAATGATTTTGAGTGACAGGTACAAAAAATCATCCGTAGAAAACCTTTGGGGGGGTAGAGCTTCGACTTCATGACACCAACCCTTTGACCCCATGTTTTTTCTATGTTTTTGTGTGTTGCATTCATGCATTCATCTAAAAAACATTAAAACAAGAAAAAATCTTCTCTTCTAGTCTCTCTTTTTCAAATTAAACTAAGACAATGATTACAAATGTCAGAGAAAAAGATTGCACTCATGGATTTCGGTAGAAGGAGAACTCACCAGTACACCTTCAAGGTTCCAAAACTAGGAGATTTGAGAAGGTTAGCGAGGATGATCACTAACCCTGAGGCTTTTAGAGCTAAGTATGGAGGTCTGCTACCACTGTTAAGAGTCCATGTGATTGAGGGAATCATGGATGCATTCATCCAGTTCTACGATCCAGTCTATCACTGTTTCACATTTCCGGATTACCAGCTCGCACCAATGCTGGAGGAGTATTCTCACCTGACTGATCTACACATTACTGATCAAGCTCCATTTTCTGGACTGGAAGAAATTCCAAAGGATCAGGCCATTGCAAGAGCAATTTATTTAGACGAGTCGGAAGTCAATACTCACCTGACCTCTAAGGGTGGCATCCAAGGTTTGTCAGCCCAGTTCTTGACAAAAAAAGCCCTGTACTTTGCCAGTATAGGGAACATGACTGCTTTTGAAAGCATCTTTGTCTTGCTCACCTACGGGTTATTTTTGTTTCCCAACATCAATAACTTTGTAGATATCAACGCCATTAAGGTTTTTCTCATTGGAAACCCTGTGCCAACTTTGCTCGCAGATGCGTATCATTCTGTACACTTAGGAAATTTGTACAGTGGAGGAATGATCACGTGCTGTGTACCCCTGCTATACAAATGGTTTATCTCTCACTTGCCCAAGTCTGCTGCATTTTGGGATTGTAAGAGTGCCTTACGATGGTTGCAGAAGAACATGCCTCTTACCAACTCTGATATAGATTGGTGCAATAGGATCTATGATGGAATCAGAATCATTGACCGTTGTGGAAACTTCCCCAACGTACCCCTCATAGGAACTAAAGGAGGAATCAACTACCATCCGGTATTGGTTCGTCGTCAGTTTGGATACCCGATGAGGCATGTCCCACGTAATGCTCATCTGGAAGGTCTTTTCTTCAAAGAAGGAGAAAACGACAGAGCACTGAAGATGGAAATAGTGCAATCCTGGAAACACGTTCATAATAAAGGACGAGAGTCTCTAGGAAAACCGGACTGTGTCTCGGTGGAGCCTTATCTCCACTGGGTGCAAACTAGAGCTCTCAAGCTAAAGATGTCGTATCCTCGTCACAAAATTCTTCCGCCAAAGGAATCTGTCATGTATTTCATGACGGAGACTGAGAAGCTTCAGGTGACTCTCAACAAAGTTCAAAAGGAGATAAGGTCTTGGAAGAACATGTACCGCACCCTCAGTGTAGAGTGTACCAAGATACAATAATTACTAAAAGAAAAGGATGCTCTGATCGAGATTTTAGAGCAATATGCTGTAGATAATCAGGATGACCAAAGGAATTTGCTCGCTCCTTTTACCTGGCAAAGGAATGACAACCCGACAATGGCCCAAGAGCCCCGGTCAAAAAAGAGGAAAGTACCAGAATCAGCTCCCGAGTTCTCCTCAGAGAGGACTCTGGACCCATTAGATTAGGTTTCTATTTCTACACCTTGTAATCTACTGTATTTCCATTTTCGCAATCCTTTGAATTCAATAAAATGGGGTTTCCCCACTGCTTGATATTTGCAATCTAATTGTCGAAGTTTATTTTGAATAAACAAAAATAATTAATTTAATCATTGCATTCATCATTCTCGCGCAACATATTCTTCTTACCTACGAATCTCACGTTTGTGTCTCAATTCTAGAGTCAAACTGTCTCATTCGTACAATACTCGGGCCAATCGTCAGAAAAAGATGGATGATCTAGAGGAAGAGAACAGAGAGTTGAAGGAAGAAATCGACGCTCTGAGAGAGGATATGAGAAAGCTTCGTAACGACATGCAAGCCATGGCAGAAGCTCAGCTACAAAGAACTGTGATCTCAGAGATCACTTCAACGCCCATAGTGGAAAAGTCCGATCCTAGGTATCAAATGCCGAAAGATCGTCCTTGGGGCATACCTGTTAACTATATCCCAGAAGGATATGTTCTGTCGATCGCTGAAGATCAGGGAATCTCAACAGAAGCCGTTGGGCCTGAAGGTTACAAACTTCGGGAAAGCGAAGATGCCAGGGGCATACTAAGGACTCCCGAAGGTTACAAACTTCAGGAAGCGCCAAGATTCACTGCCGTAGTAACGGTACCACCCCCTGTGGTGCACACTGTCCCGGAAGGACAGATTCCGCAGATACCTTCTGGTGGAAACGAAAGCATGTTTGAAAGAATGAACGAGTTCCAGGAGTAGTTCCTCGAAATGCAAAAGGAATTACAAGCCATTCGCAGTCAGGATCTATTTGGAAAGGACGACGCGGACCTCTGCTTGGCCCCCAATGTAAAAGTTCCACACAAGTTCCAAGTGCCCGACTTTGAAAAGTACAAGGGTAACTCTTGCCCTCAAAGTCACCTGGTGATGTACGCTCGGCGAATGTCGGCTCGGACAGAGAATTAGGATCCACTGATTCACTACTTTCAGGATAGTTTAATCGGTGCCGCCTTAAAATGGTACATGGGTTTAAACCACGCCACGATCGGCACCTTCAGAGATCTTGGCACTGCCTTCGTCCAGCAATACAAGTACAATTTGGACATGGCACCCGACAGAGATCAACTCAGATCAATGTCGTAAAAAGACAAGGAAATCTTTAAGGAGTACGCTCAAAGATGGTGCGAAATTGCCGCTCAAATTTGTCCACCTCTTGAGGAAAAAGAGATGACAAAGATCTTCTTAAAGACCTTAAGCTCATTTTACTATGACAGAATGGTTTCCAGTGCGCCCAGTGATTTCACTGAAATGGTCGGTATAGGGGTTCGTCTTGAGGAAGCCGTCCGAGAGGGACGCTTAGTAAAAGACGCTGGATCATCGAGTAGTACAAAACGATATGGTAGTGCCCTCCCTAAGAAAAAAGAGCAAGATATTGGGAATATCTCTCTCGGAAAGCAAAGGCGACGTTATCAACCAGTAGCGGCTGTGACTCCTGCTATCAACCCTGTGCCTACTCCTACTTATCAGCCTCAGGTTGCGCAGAGCCAACCTAATCAGCAAAGGACACAATAGCCTCTTCAGCAGGCTCGTCCTCCATACAATAACAACCATACAACACGGCCACCAGGATTTGATCCTATACCCATATCGTACGCAGAACTGTTTCTGTTACTGCTGGCTAAGGGGCACATCCAGACTAAGTCTCCTCCTACAGTACCAGAAAATCTGCCTTTTTGGTTTAAGGTGGATCAGACGTGCCCTTACCATAAAGGAGGACCAGGGCATAACATAGAGAATTACCTCAATTTCAAATCTGATGTGTAAAAGCTTGTTAGGAGCGGGGTTTTATCTTTCAAAGATACAAATCCGAATGTTCTCACAAACCCGCTGCCTCAACATGAGAAAGCTGTCGTCAACCTGATAGAATGAGAGACTAACAATGTCTATCAAATTCGCGATGTACTCTTATTGAAGACCAATATGGTCAAGATACATTGTAGACAAAGTGGATATGGCCATGTGCCACCTCATAACTATCACCAGTGTGACATCTACTCTAAAAGCAATCAGGGATATTCTGTGGTGCAATCAGCTCTACAGGAACAGATGGATCTCAGATGGTTCCAAGAGCACCGAGTTCGTGGAGTTAACATGGTCTACACGAACTCCAACGCATTCAAAACCACGACATCTGTGCGATGAATGCCAACCTAGTGGCAATGCACTCAAGGCAAAGCCAGTATCACAGTCTGCCGTGTCACGATTACAGTTCTTGTTTGACTTGCTCAATAAATAAACAGGGTTGCTCTTTTGTACAAGAAGCCCTCCAGCGTCAGATAGATCTTGGATGGATCCAAGACTACCATGATAGGAATCCCTATCAAATCAACATGGTTCAGATCTTCGATATTCTCTTACTGAATACCAATCTGGTAGAGTTACATGCTGAGCCGGTCCGACTCGGATTCCTGGTGTCACATGACTATCAGAGCCGTACGGCGGGTTGCGAAAACGATCAAGGTTGTGCCTTTGTCCAGGAAGCACTCCAGCACTTGTTAAATCACTGGTGGATGCCAATCTATATGGATGAAGATACTCAGCAGATTAGTATCAATAACAAGAATCCAACTCGGCGTCAAAGTCAGGATGTCCGATTTGTAGAAACTAACCTAGTGAGGTTACATTGCATTCAAAGCGGGCGTGTCCAGGTGCCACCACACAACTATGAACGTTGTGGAGTATGTTCAGAAAGTAACCAAGGATGCTACCTTGTGTGAGCAGCTCTTCAGGGTCAGGTGGATCATAGAGAGATTCGCCCATATCCGGGTTCCAGACAATCAACTGGGGGCCAGACTACCTCGCTGACCAAATCGAGGACATTGCCATAGTCTCTGATCATTAGAGGAATAGGGATGTTTTCGTTATCATCCCTATTAGTTCTTGTATTGGCTGCAATTTTGGTAAAACAATGTTGTTGTTGAAGATGTCATTTGTCTGATGTCTTAACATGAGTTCTTAACATTCTGGTTATGTTAAGTTACTTAAGTGTTGCAGGAGTTTGTGTTGATGTCAAACACGATGTCCTAACATCTGTTGACAGAACATCCTGTTAAGTTGGGTTTTATTTGCTGCATTTTTTTGAAGTCTGATGTGTGCTTACATTCTGTTATTGGCGAGAGAAAATCATGGTCTGTCGTTTTTGTAGCAGCACTATGTTTAATAGGACGTGATTACTTGCTAAGAAGAACAGGTTAAGCAAGAAATCCTATTGTATGCTGAGACATGTTGAGATGAGAAGTTCTCATCATCTGGAGCAACATGTCGGAGAGGATGTCCTATGCTAAATCATTCGACATCGCGCCTGTGCTGAGCTGGACAGTTAAATTCTGTTATGATTTAACAGATGCAGAATATTCTGGGAATATTATGTTATCCTATGTGGCATCCAAAGAATTTTTGGATTGTGGTTATTTGGTGGTTTTCGGATTTGCTGCTGTTTCTAATTTTGGAGACAAAATAGGAAACTTTGGATTGAAGACCTATGTTGTTGGAGTTAATTTTGCAGATCTGTGAGCAGTCTAGTTGCTGCATTTTTGAAGGCCCAAATCCAGTTGGGAATAGGTTATATATAGATGCTTTGTAACCTAGTTTTGGAACTCAACCAAAGATGTAAAAGTACTATTATTAGGGTTGGTTCCTATACCACTCGACTTGTGAGTTGGACAGTTTGTTATTGTGATCCTCGAAGCTGTTAAGTAAGAGGAGTAGTGTTCTTGGAGAAAGCTTTTAAGTAACTCTAAGTTGTGTCTTGGAAATGTGTCTTCCTTGTTGAATTGTTGTATAGGTAAAGAGCCGTTGATGCAGTGGCGGAGTGTTGACTGCTAGACATCATTGCGATGATTGGGAGTGAGAAGGGTTTCTCATATCTAGAGAGGATCTAGGTAGAAGGGTCATTGGGTAGTGATTAAGTGATAAGTTGTAAACGGGTTGTTTAGCTTTGAATTGATACTACTAATAGTGGACTTCATCCCTGGCTTGGTAGCCCCCAGATGTAGGATAGTTAGATCCGAACTGGGTTAACAATTATGTGTGTCTTGCTCTTATTTCTTTTCAGTACCATGGTTATTGGATTATACCTTGCCATTTATGATCATGTCAGACCAGATGTCGAACGGCATATTCTAGGGCATCTGAATTCTGAACATGTACCAGAATTTCAATTGGTATCAGAGCAGGTCATTCTGTTCTATATCTGGATGAGATCCGAGGGAAGATACTTTCTGGTTCATGGTCAAGGTAGAAGCTTTCTACTGAAAAGTTGTTTGGACTTGGAGAAGTTCATATAGTTGTGAGAATGGTCCCTAGAAGTGGAGGATGGACTATTCATGTTAGGGTATGTATTGGACCTGTCTTTTGTTATCGGGCTTGTTGTTTTGGTGGTGAGCTGCTGTGTGGTTTCATTTATTTTCAAACCTATGTTGACCTATTGCACATGGAGTGACGTGGGTTATTATGTTTTGCCTGAAGGCTGTAGAGGAGTTTTTTGGTGTGTATTCCGCTATATATATTTATCTGATGGAAAATTCCTGGTTGTTCATATTGCTGAGGGAGATTCTACAACAACTACGAAAGAAGTGGCTAGTTCTTTTGTTGATGTGTCTTATAAGATGTTCTGACATCTTATTTGGGCAAGCAGGATCTGTTTCCTTGGTAGTTCCGCTGCATGAGGTTCTGATTGAAGAGCTCTAGAAGTATGGGATTCTGGAGTTATGATTGAAGGAAGATTGTAGCTGTCCTTACTCATTTTCTGTTCTTGTAGATGTCAACCGGTGTGAAGTCACATAGCATTCCAAAGTCGGGAGCAGAGGGGTGTCTTTGTGATGGTTGAGTCTTGTATGACTTGGTACATGGGTGAGTGGCTTTATCATGTATGTTGAAGTCAGATTAAAGAGGAAGGGTAAGATGAATTATCAAACTTATGCTCTAGGGGTTTGATGATTTCTTGTTGATTAAGTTATTGAAGACACTTGATATGATGATCAAGTCCAATCAAGGCAACTGAGTCATGTTCTGGAGTCTTCTAGTCATTCTTCAGACTAGGAGGTGCTTCCTAGGAAGCATAGGGGTGAAGACCGTGGGGGTGATTTATTTTCACCTTTCACAAAAACAACAAGGAAGGATGCATCTCTCTTGACCCTAAGAGTGAATCCAATCTGTTTGAAGATTTGTTGAGGTAAAGAAGACTTGTTCAGAGAAAGTCTTAGTTACTTGAGTCAAGAGTGGCAGCCTTGGTATCTCAACACTGTCATTAAAGAAGATGCTTGCAACAAGACTGAATACTTTATAAGTGTTCATAACATGATCTGGTGGAGCTCAGCTACAGCAGTGAAGAAGGGTTATTGTATAAGGATTTAAGATCAATTGCTATTTGTGAAATCCACAAGTATTTAATTGATTATCCTTGAGATTCAAGATTGGGGATGTTCTGTCAGATGTTCTGACATCTTTTCATCAGAGGGTTGAAGAATCATGGGAGGGGTTCTACATTCGCTCAAAAGTCTCCTAGGTGTTGACCTGGGATTATTGGCTTTAACATTTGTCCCTGGAAAGTATTGTGATTGAGTTGTCCAATTGGTGATGCTGTTGAAGATGGAGATGGAAGACTATGAAGACATCATAATCTTGATGGTTACAACTTGGATTAGTTTATTTCTGATCTAAGTGAGTTAGAATGAAGATGTTGTGCTAGTTTATTCCTCTCTATGGTGTTCAGGTGTTTATGGTAACCTGAATAAGCTGCTCTGGCTGTGTTTTATTGGGAGTTTCTTGAAGGACTTCTATGTGCAATGAGTCCCTTGAATGGTGATGGTAAGCTGATGTCCCAAATGATGTTTGTAACATCATGATGGTTATATTTGGAAGATGATTGAGATTGTGCACTTGGAGTTGGATGCTCAAGCATTTTTGTCAGATGAGGTGATTTGATCAGAAATTTCTTTCTCTTGAAGAGATTGGATCTCAGTAAAGCTTTTAAGTAAGCTGAGAATTCGTGGAGTTTGTGAACAGTGTCAAACCAGTCAGGATAATCGGATGTGTTCTCTAGGAGTGAGAGTATAGTATGCGAGTGTGCTCAGCAAGTGTGTGAAGAACTGGTGCTCAATGGTTAACCTCCATCTAGAGCATTGGTTATACATGATAGGGGGAGTAATTGTCTATGGATTTTGCTGCAAAGGTGCATATATTGTGAAGCTTGCATGCGGATCAAGATTGTGGAGATTGGTTGCCCCTTATGAGGATATAATGCCAGATAACATGCTATGACATTAGACTGCTGGGTGGCGTTTTGGTGTGTTCTTTATAGGACATGTATGGTTCTAGCCATGTGAAGCTAATAGTTTGAATCATGGGCGCACATGCTTCTGAGGAGGAGTCTGAAGGGCAGTTTTATTTGTATTTAGGAGAATTTATTTTTCTCTGCATATTGTGGAAGAGCTCTGTGAGGATCTTTGTTGATGGGAGGTGTCACACTTGTCTTGGTGTGTGTTATTAATTCTAAGTAAGAGGAGTTTACTTAGAGTTCAGTGGAAGGCAGTGTGTTTATGCTTTAGAACTTGAGGATGATTGAAACTGACTGCTCTTGTGTAGAAGAGGAGTTAGTTGATCTTGTAAGGAGGTTCTGGCTATCTGGGAGCTTGTGGCAGAAGTTCTGGGTTAAAGCATACCTTCTTTTGGTGAATGAGAATTTATTTCTCTCGGGGTGTCTGAAGTTTTCTTTGTTCAAGCTGGTGGCGCAGTGTTGTTTGAAGATCTTCAGTTGGATTACTATCCAGTGGTGGAGCATATCCAGAACCATGATGTTTGGTGTCTATGGTCCTTGGAGTAGGATTTTGAGATCACTTTTTGTCTAAGAGGTGTTTATCTTATCATACGGGAGAATGATGAGTTAAGAACTGTCTTGGATGTCTGATGTGAAGTTGACATGCTAGAAGTGGATCAGGTTGGTGCTTGTGGAGCAAATGAGCTGACGATTTTTGGAGCATCGTTCGTGAAATATAGGGGGAGAACTTCTGTCTGTTAATTGTACTAGTGTGGTACTTGGTTTGCTTGAGGATCAAGCATTAAGTGAATGCGTTCAACAGGTGTGTTGAACAGAGGGTGCGCTCTTGAAGACATATAGATGAGTCTTATGTTTTCCATTCATTTAAGGTGTTCTTCGTGCAAAGGAACACTGGTTATCTTAGATAGGGGGAGTTGGACTTCTGTTTTGGATTTGTTGCTGCAGTAGTACAGTTGTTTATCAAGATTGTTTGTGGTTTCAAAAATCTATGATAGTGTACCTCTGGTGAAGGTGTTATGTCAAACAAGATGTCGTGACATGGCGTTACTGGTGAAGACCATACCTCTAGTGAGAGGACTGCTGTTAATGAAGGTCATGATTCTGGGTCTGCTACTGGTGCTAGAAAGAGAGTGGATGGTGATTGTTGCTGGTGATGGTGTTCTTTGGTTCACCCCAATGTGTTACGGGTGAAGTTTAGACATGACAGTTTACCCCAATGCTTGCCAATTTTTGGCCAAAAAGGGGGAGAGAAGAAGTTTTGTTCCGCTATTGTGAGATGTAGAATAGTCTGTTCTGGTCTGAGTATGTTGCTTGGATGATTCAGAGTTTGCCTTTGAATTTTTTTTTGTGCTTGCTGCTATGTACAGAGTTTGGCCAATTGTGGCTAAAAAGGGGGAGAGTTACCTGTTACCTAGCTGTTTGTTGTGGTTTGTGTTGTGCAACTTTGGAAGTTGTTACTGCTGTTTGTATTGCTTTTTTCCGCTGCTGGTATCTTTGGTGTAGGCTGAGATTGTTTTAGCCAAAATTAGCCAAAGGGGGAGATTGTTAGTTCTTGTATTGGCTGCAATTTTGGTTAAACAATGTTGTTGTTGAAGATGTCATTTGTCTGATGTCTTAACATGAGTTCTTAACATTCTGGTTATGTTAAGTTACTTAAGTGTTGCAGGAATTTGTGTTGATGTCAAACACGATGTCCTAACATCTGTTGACAGAACATCCTGTTAAGTTTGGTTTTATTTGCTGCGTTTTTTTGAAGTCTGACGTGTGCTTACATTCTGTTATTGGCGAGAGAAAATCATGGTCTGTCGTTTTTGTAGCAGCACTATGTTTAATAGGACGTGATTACTTGCTAAGAAGAACAGGTTAAGCAAGAAATCCTATTGTATGCTGAGACATGTTGAGATGAGAAGTTCTCATCATCTGGAGCAACATGTCGGAGAGGATGTCCTATGCTAAATCATTCGACATCGTGCCTGTGCTGAGCTGGACAGTTAAATTCTGTTATGATTTAACAGATGCAGAATATTCTGGGAATATTATGTTATCCTATGTGGCATCCAAAGCATTTTTGGATTGTGGTTATTTGGTGGTTTTCGGATTTGCTGTTGTTTCTAATTTTGGAGACAAAATAGGAAACTTTGGATTGAAGACCTATTTTGTTGGAGTTAATTTTGCAGATATGTGAGCAGTCTAGTTGCTGCGTTTTTGAAGGCCCAAATCCAGTTGGGAATAGGTTATATATAGATGTTTTGTAACCTAGTTTTGGAACTCAACCAAAGATGTAAAAGTTCTATTATTAGGGTTGGTTCCTGTACCACTCGACTTGTGAGTTGGATAGTTTGTTATTATGATCCTCGAAGCTGTTAAGTAAGAGGAGTAGTGTTCTTGGAGGAAGCTTTTAAGTAACTCTAAGTTGTGTCTTGGAAATGTGTCTTCCTTGTTGAATTGTTGTATAGGTAAAGAGCCGTTGATGCAGTGGCGGAGTGTTGACTGCTAGACATCATTGCAATGATTGGGAGTGAGAAGGGTTTCTCATATCTAGAGAGGATCTAGGTAGAAGGGTCATTGGGTAGTGATTAAGTGATAAGTTGTAAACGGGTTGTTTAGCTTTGAATTGATACTACAAATAGTGGACTTCATCCCTGGCTTGGTAGCCCCCAGATGTAGGATAGTTAGATCCAAACTGGGTTAACAATTATGTGTGTCTTGCTCTTATTTCTTTTCAGTACCATGGTTATTGGATTATACCTTGCCATTTATGATCATGTCAGACCAGATGTCGAACGGCATATTCTAGGACATCTGAATTCTGAACATGTACCAGAATTTCAATTGGTATCAGAGCAGGTCATTCTGTTCTATATCTGGATGAGATCCGAGGGAAGATACTTTCTGGTTCATGGTCAAGGTAGAAGCTTTCTACTGAAAAGTTGTTTGGACTTGGAGAAGTTCATATAGTTGTGAGAATGGTCCCTAGAAGTGGAGGATGGACTATTCATGTTAGGGTATGTATTGGACCTGTCTTTTGTTATCGGGCTTGTTGTTTTGGTGGTGAGCTGCTGTGTGGTTTCATTTATTTTCAAACCTATGTTGACCTATTGCACATGGAGTGACGTGGGTTATTATGTTTTGCCTGAAGGCTGTAGAGGAGTTTTTTGGTGTCTATTCCGCTATATATATTTATCTGATGGAAAATTCCTGGTTGTTCATATTGCTGAGGGAGATTCTACAACAACTACGAAAGAAGTGGCTAGTTCTTTTGTTGATGTGTCTTATAAGATGTTCTGACATCTTATTTGGGCAAGCAGGATCTGTTTCCTTGGTAGTTCCGCTGCATGAGGTTCTGATTGAAGAGCTCTAGAAGTATGGGATTCTGGAGTTATGATTGAAGGAAGATTGTAGCTGTCCTTACTCATTTTCTGTTCTTGTAGATGTCAACCGGTGTGAAGTCACATAGCATTCCAAAGTCGGGAACAGAGGGGTGTCTTTGTGATGGTTGAGTCTTGTATGACTTGGTACATGGGTGAGTGGCTTTATCATGTATGTTGAAGTCAGATTAAAGAGGAAGGGTAAGATGAATTATCAAACTCATGCTCTAGGGGTTTAATGATTTCTTGTTGATTAAGTTATTGAAGACACTTGATATGATGATCAAGTCCAATCAAGGCAACTGAGTCATGTTCTGGAGTCTTCTAGTCATTCTTCAGACTAGGAGGTGCTTCCTAGGAAGCATAGGGGTGAAGACCGTGGAGGTGATTTATTTTCACCTTTCACAAAAACAACAAGGAAGGATGCATCTCTCTTGACCCTAAGAGTGAATCCAATCTGTTTGAAGATTTGTTGAGGTAAAGAAGACTTGTTCAGAGAAAGTCTTAGTTACTTGAGTCAAGAGTGGCAGCCTTGGTATCTCAACACTGTCATTAAAGAAGATACTTGCAACAAGACTGAATACTTTATAAGTGTTCATAACATGATCTGGTGGAGCTCAGCTACAGCAGTGAAGAAGGGTTATTGTGTAAGGATTTAAGATCAATTGCTATTTGTGAAATCCACATGTATTTAATTGATTATCCTTGAGATTCAAGATTGGGGATGTTCTGTCAGATGTTCTGACATCTTTTCATCAGAGGGTTGAAGAATCATGGGAGGGGTTCTACATTCGCTCAAAAGTCTCCTAGGTGTTGACCTGGGATTATTGGCTTTAACATTTGTCCCTGGAAAGTATTGTGATTGAGTTGTCCAATTGGTGATGCTGTTGAAGATGGAGATGGAAGACTATGAAGACATCATAATCTTGATGGTTACAACTTGGATTAGTTTATTTCTGATCTAAGTGAGTTAGAATGAAGATGTTGTGCTAGTTTATTCCTCTCTATGGTGTTCAGGTGTTTATGGTAACCTGAATAAGCTGCTCTGGCTGTGTTTTATTGGGAGTTTCTTGAAGGACTTCTATGTGCAATGAGTCCCTTGAATGGTGATGGTAAGCTGATGTCCCAAATGATGTTTGTAACATCATGATGGTTATATTTGGAAGATGATTGAGATTGTGCACTTGGAGTTGGATGCTCAAGCATTTTTGTCAGATGAGGTGATTTGATCAGAAAGTTCTTTCTCTTGAAGAGATTGGATCTCAGTAAAGCTTTTAAGTAAGCTGAGAATTCGTGGAGTTTGTGAACAGTGTCAAACCAGTCAGGATAATCGGATGTGTTCTCTAGGAGTGAGAGTATAGTATGCGAGTGTGCTCAGCAAGTGTGTGAAGAACTGGTGCTCAATGGTTAACCTCCATCTAGAGCATTGGTTATACATGATAGGGGGAGTACTTGTCTATGGATTTTGCTGCAAAGGTGCATATATTGTGAAGCTTGCATGCGGATCAAGATTGTGGTGATTGGTTGCCCCTTATGAGGATATAATGCCAGATAACATGCTATGACATTAGACTGCTGGGTGGCGTTTTGGTGTGTTCTTTATAGGACATGTATGGTTCTAGCCATGTGAAGCTAATAGTTTGAATCATGGGCGCACATGCTTCTGAGGAGGAGTCTGAAGGGCAGTTTTATTTGTATTTAGGAGAATTTATTTTTCTCTGCATATTGTGGAAGAGCTCTGTGAGGATCTTTGTTGATGGGAGGTGTCACACTTGTCTTGGTGTGTGTTATTAATTCTAAGTAAGAGGAGTTTACTTAGAGTTCAGTGGAAGGCAGTGTATTTATGCTTTAGAACTTGAGGATGATTGAAACTGACTGCTCTTGTGTAGAAGAGGAGTTAGTTGATCTTGTAAGGAGGTTCTGGCTATCTGGGAGCTTGTGGCAGAAGTTCTGGGTTAAAGCATACCTTCTTTTGGTGAATGAGAATTTATTTCTCTCGGGGTGTCTGAAGTTTTCTTTGTTCAAGCTGGTGGCGCAGTGTTGTTTGAAGATCTTCAGTTGGATTACTATCCAGTGGTGGAGCATATCCAGAACCATGATGTTTGGTGTCTATGGTCCTTGGAGTAGGATTTTGAGATCACTTTTTGTCTAAGAGGTGTTTATCTTATCATACGGGAGAATGATGAGTTAAGAACTGTCTTGGATGTCTGATGTGAAGTTGACATGCTAGAAGTGGATCAGGTTGGTGCTTGTGGAGCAAATGAGCTGACGATTTTTGGAGCATCGTTCGTGAAATATAGGGGGAGAACTTCTGTCTGTTAATTGTACTAGTGTGGTACTTGGTTTGCTTGAGGATCAAGCATTAAGTGAATGCGTTCAGCAGGTGTGTTGAACAGAGGGTGCGCTCTTGAAGACATATAGATGAGTCTTATGTTTTCCATTCATTTAAGGTGTTCTTCGTGCAAAGGAACACTGGTTATCTTAGATAGGGGGAGTTGGACTTCTGTTTTGGATTTGTTGCTGCAGTAGTACAGTTGTTTATCAAGATTGTTTGTGGTTTCAAAAATCTATGATTGTGTACCTCTGGTGAAGGTGTTATGTCAAACAAGATGTCGTGACATGGTGTTACTGGTGAAGACCATACCTCTAGTGAGAGGACTGCTGTTAATGAAGGTCATGATTCTGGGTCTGCTACTGGTGCTAGAAAGAGAGTGGATGGTGATTGTTGCTGGTGATGGTGTTCTTTGGTTCACCCCAATGTGTTACGGGTGAAGTTTAGACATGACAGTTTACCCCAATGCTTGCCAATTTTTGGCCAAAAAGGGGGAGAGAAGAAGTTTTGTTCCGCTATTGTGAGATGTAGAATAGTCTGTTCTGGTCTGAGTATGTTGCTTGGATGATTCAGAGTTTGCCTTTGAATTTTTTTTTGTGCTTGCTGCTATGTACAGAGTTTGGCCAATTGTGGCTAAAAAGGGGGAGAGTTACCTGTTACCTAGCTGTTTGTTGTGGTTTGTGTTGTGCAACTTTGGAAGTTGTTACTGCTGTTTGTATTGCTTTTTTCCGCTGCTGGTATCTTTGGTGTAGGCTGAGATTGTTTTAGCCAAAATTAGCCAAAGGGAGAGATTGTTAGTTCTTGTATTGGCTGCAATTTTGGTTAAACAATGTTGTTGTTGAAGATGTCATTTGTCTGATGTCTTAACATGAGTTCTTAACATTCTGGTTATGTTAAGTTACTTAAGTGTTGCAGGAATTTGTGTTGATGTCAAACACGATGTCCTAACATCTGTTGACAGAACATCCTGTTAAGTTTGGTTTTATTTGCTGCGTTTTTTTGAAGTCTGACGTGTGCTTACATTCTGTTATTGGCGAGAGAAAATCACGGTCTGTCGTTTTTGTAGCAGCACTATGTTTAATAGGACGTGATTACTTGCTAAGAAGAACAGGTTAAGCAAGAAATCCTATTGTATGCTGAGACATGTTGAGATGAGAAGTTCTCATCATCTGGAGCAACATGTCGGAGAGGATGTCCTATGCTAAATCATTCGACATCGTGCCTGTGCTGAGCTGGACAGTTAAATTCTGTTATGATTTAACAGATGCAGAATATTCTGGGAATATTATGTTATCCTATGTGGCATCCAAAGCATTTTTGGATTGTGGTTATTTGGTGGTTTTCGGATTTGCTGTTGTTTCTAATTTTGGAGACAAAATAGGAAACTTTGGATTGAAGACCTATTTTGTTGGAGTTAATTTTGCAGATATGTGAGCAGTCTAGTTGCTACGTTTTTGAAGGCCCAAATCCAGTTGGGAATAGGTTATATATAGATGCTTTGTAACCTAGTTTTGGAACTCAACCAAAGATGTAAAAGTTCTATTATTAGGGTTGGTTCCTGTACCACTCGACTTGTGAGTTGGATAGTCTGTTATTATGATCCTCGAAGCTGTTAAGTAAGAGGAGTAGTGTTCTTGGAGGAAGCTTTTAAGTAACTCTAAGTTGTGTCTTGGAAATGTGTCTTCCTTGTTGAATTGTTGTATAGGTAAAGAGCCGTTGATGCAGTGGCGGAGTGTTGACTGCTAGACATCATTGCCATGATTGGGAGTGAGAAGGGTTTCTCATATCTAGAGAGGATCTAGGTAGAAGGGTCATTGGGTAGTGATTAAGTGATAAGTTGTAAACGGGTTGTTTAGCTTTGAATTGATACTACTAATAGTGGACTTCATCCCTGGCTTGGTAGCCCCCAGATGTAGGATAGTTAGATCCAAACTGGGTTAACAATTCTGTGTGTCTTGCTATTATTTCTTTTCAGTACCATGGTTATTGGATTATACCTTGCCATTTATGATCATGTCAGACCAGATGTCGAACGGCATATTCTAGGACATCTGAATTCTGCACATGTACCAGAATTTCAATCCCTCTACTTGACGAATCCAGAGTTCCCAACCAGGAATGGATCGAGATTACTTATGATGGTCAGAAAAATTAGAAGTTTCCCATAGTCATCTATTTGCCAGGACCATTACCGTATGAATCAACTAAGGTTATCCCTTACAAATATGGTGCAACAACAGTCGAGAATGGAAAGGAAATTCCATTACCATCCGTCGTGAATATTGCAGACATCAGTCGAGTAACGCGGAGTGGTAGAATCTTCAACAGAGGAGTTGGAGAATCCAACAAAGAAAAGGAACCTCAAACAGAAGTTCCCAATCCACCAGTCGGTCAATCCAGTAATCCAGACCTTTCAAAAAACAACGATGAGATGCTGAAACTCATCCAAAGGAGTGAATACAACATTTTTGATCAACTGTTACAAACTCCTTCAAAGATCTCGGTATTATCACTGTTACTCAGTTCAGAAGCGCATAGGGAGGCTCTATAGAATGTCTTGGAGCAAGCCTTTATGGAACAGGATGTAACAATCAGATAGTTCGACAACATTGTCTCTAACATCACTTCCTGCAATAACTTGGGATTTAGTGATGAGGAATTACCTGAAGAGGGTCGCCGTCATAACATGGCGCTCAATATCACAGTCAACTGCCAGGGCGATGCTTTAGCCAGCGTATTGGTAGACATAGGGTCAGTCCTAAATGTTATGCCAAAATCCACTTTGATGCAATTATCATTCAAAGGCCCTCCGATGAGAACCAGTGAGGTCGTCGTCAAAGCATTCGATGGGTCCAGAAAAATGATTTTTGGCGAAGTTGATCTTCCCATAACTATTGGTCCTCATACTTTCCAAGTCATTTTCCAGGTCATGGACATCCGGGCGACGTACAGTTGTTTATTAGGAAGACCTTGGATACATCAGGCTGGGGCTGTCACCTCAACTCTCCACCAAAAGCTAAAGTTCGTCCAGAACGGCCAACTCGTTACGGTCTGAGCAGAACAAGCCTTGCTTGTAAGCAATTTATCATCGTCTACTTGTGTAGAACCCAAGGAGGTTATTGGAACTCAGTTCCAAGCACTGTCGGTAAGCAAGGACAATCAGTCCAAAGAAGGAACTTCCATTTCTTCATACAAATATGCTATCAAAGCGGTCGAGAGTACCAATACAAAAGGATGGGGACAGCTTGTCATTCCTATTGACAATAAAACAAAGAAGGGTCTTAGTTTTTCTGCAACCTGTACCCAGACAGCTGCCAGTGATGAAAGTCTTCATCCCATTCAAAACTTCTTCCACAGTGGAGGTTTCCTTCACCCAGTGTCTCAAGAAGTACACACTATTAGTGAGGAGGATCCCTCTGACGCGGATTTGGAATGGAAGTCCTACCTCAACGAGGACGATTATATGTCTCAGGAAAAGGAGCCTACGCCATTTTGCTATCCCGCACAGAGTCCGAGATTTATACCAAGGTCAGACGTCGAAATGATATACGGAGACTGTGATCCGAAAGGATGCCGTGCTCCGCCAAACTAATTAGAGAAAGACACTCCGATGAAGGACGACTTTGACCACAACTACTATGGCCCAATGGATGGCCTTCCAATGTTGCAGCCCTACCCAGGAAACTTGGGGCAAGAAAGTCAGCTGAACAATGAAAATCAGCTGAGCATTATCGAACAGAATACATGTGTCCCCACCATATCATGGGATCAACACTCAGGTTATTTAGAAACTACTCAACATGAAGATGAATTCGCAACGTTTGCAGGACTTGAATTCATCAACTATGCTTTTCCCGAGGTCAACGTCATCGAGAGGGATGACTCCTCCAGTTCTAAAGAAGTGTGGGACACTCTGGGATAACCAAGTGGAAAGTACGACTATATGGTCAAGTACACTGCTCCCGAAAGCTCTCGTATCAGGCTCGAAGACATCCAACCAACTGGATGGGGAGATACACTTGAGAGCATCAATGCTATGCAAAATACAACAGAGGAATCCTCCTACGACAACTCTGCCTGGGAGACAGATTCCAATGATCCTGCTCCACCAGAAATCAGCGTTATTTCTGAAGACAAATCAAGGAAGGTACCAGACTTTGTGATTCACCGAGGAGTTCGCCACCAGTGGGTTATTGTCAATGTTCCGAAGATTGTTCATAAGTCAAAGTAATTGCCGTCTTTAACCTTTCACCCTGCCCGGGTGAAACGGATGTTTTGATAGGGCTAGCTTTCTGTAAATTTCCCTCTTCGCTTTGCCCAAAGCGACAAAGTTTTTTTTTATAGGGCTGTAGTTTCAAGAATCGACTTGTTCATAAATAAAATAACGTCGTTCTGTAATTTCCGCATTAATTGCTATTTTCTCTTTTTACTTTTCTTAGAAAATGGTAATCCTAAAAACAAACAAATAATAAAAACAAGCAGTAGAAGAAATACACTGCACACACTCTTGCATTTTCTCTATCTCTTCTAAACACAAATCATCACGTCATGCAGATTGCTTGTTTTAAACCCTGTTGAAACATACGATCTGATGCCTTCTCCCGACTTTGAGTTCTCGGTATTTGGGGCTGAAGAAGAAGTTGACGACGAAATTCCAGAAGAGATCTCCCGACTACTCAGACAAGAGGAAAGGTCCATTGAACCTCACAAAGAACCGTTGGAAACGGTAAACTTAGGTTCGGAAAAAGAGAGAAAAGAAATCAGGATTGGGGCACTGCTCAGCCCAACTGCCAAAGAGAGTTTGACAAAGCTTCTCAGAAAATTTCCCGATGTGTTTGCTTGGGCATATCAAGATATGCCAGGGTTGGATACCAGCATCGTGGAACATCATTTACCATTACGGTCAGAATGTCCGCCAGTAAAACAGAGGTTGAGACGGACTCACCCGGACATGGCCATCAAAATCAAAGAGGAAGTACACAAACAGATCGACGCAGGCTTTCTCGCTACATCTGAATATCCTCAATGGTTAGCCAACATCGTACCTGTTCCGAAAAAAGACGGAAATGTCAGAATGTGTGTAGACTACAGGGATCTAAACAAGGCTAGTCCAAAGGACGACTTTCCTTTACCACACATTGACATGCTGGTACACAGTACAACAAAGTTTAAAGTTTTCTCCTTCATGGATGGATTCTCAGGCTATAACCAGATAAAAATGGCGCCGAAAGACATGGAGAAAACTTCGTTCATTACCCCATGGGGTACTTTTGTTACAAGGTAATGCCGTTCGGTTTGAAGAACGCCGGGGCAACCTATCAAAGGGCCATGACTACTCTGTTTCATGACATGATACACAAGGAAATCGAGGTATATGTCGATGATATGATTGCAAAATCAAGGACAGAGGAGGAGCATGTGACCCATCTGTCAAAGTTATTCGAGCGTTTGAGAAAATACAAACTTCGCTTGAATCCCAACAAATGCACCTTCGGTGTTCGTTCAGGGAAACTCTTAGGGTTCATCGTCAGCCAGAAAGGGATTGAGATTGATCCTAACAAAGTCAAGGCCATTCAAGAAATGCCTTCTCCGAAAACTGAAAAATAAGTCAGAGGATTCCTGGGACGTTTGAACTACATCTCCTGATTCATATTCCTCATGACCGCGACATGTGCGCCGATTTTCAAATAACTCAAAAAGAACCAGGACTGCGTTTGGACAGAAGATTGCCAAACCGCTTTCGACAGTATCAAGGAATACCTATTGAATCCGCTGATTCTATCACCTCCAGTGGAAGGAAGACCACTAATTATTTACCTCACAGTCCTAGAGGACTCAATGGGATGTGTACTTGGCCAATAAGACGAAACCAAAAGGAAGGAGTCTGCCATTTACTATTTAAGCAAGAAATTCACTGACTGAGAAACTCGGTACACGATGCTCAAGAAAACTTGCTGCGCTTTGGCTTGGGCAGCCAGACGTCTGCGCCAGTACATGATTCGTCATACTACTTGGTTGGTCTCCGAAATGGATCCAATCAAGTACGTATTTGAAAAACCTGCCCTCACGGGAAGAATTTCCCGTTGGCAGATGTTGCTATCCGAATATGACATAGAGTACCACGCTCAGAAAGCCGTTAAAGGAAGTGTTTTAGGCGATCATTTGGCTCATCAACCGATTGACGATCAGGAATCGGTCAGGTTTGACTTCCCAGACGAAGATGTCATGTACTTAAAAATGAAATACTGTAATGAACCGTTACCCAGTGAAGGGCCGGAATCAGGTTCCCAATGGGGACTTATCTTCGACGGAGCAGTTAATCATTACGGAAAAGGAATTGGGGCAATCATTGTTACCCCTCAGGGTACCCACATTCCTTTCACTACCAGACTTACGTTCAAGTGTACGAACAATGAGGCCGAATACGAAGCTTGTATTATGGGTCTCGAAGAAGCAATTGACTTAAGGATCAAGAACTTTGACGTATATGGCGACTCAACCCTGGTTATCAATCAGATCACAGGAGATTGAAACACATACCAATCAGGATTGATTCCTTACAAAGACTACGCAAGAAGGTTGCTACCCTTCTTCAACAGAGTCGAGTTTCATCACATCCCTCATGAGGAGAATCACATGGCTGATGCATTAGCCACTCTCTCTTCCATGATTAGTGTAGGTTAATGGAACAACCTACCTAAGATCGACATAATGCGCCTTGAACGACCCGCTTACGTCTTCGCGATTGAAGCAGTCATAGACGACAAACCTTGGTATTATGATATCAAATGCTTCCTTCAGAAACAAGAGTACCCACCTGGGGCACCAAGGAAAGATAGGAAAACCCTCAGAAGACTAGCTGGAAACTTTTTCCTGAGCAGTGACATACTCTATAAGAGGAACTTTGACATGGTCTTGCTCCGATGCGTAGACAGACCAGAAGCAGACATACTGATAAAAGAAATTCACGAAGGATCCTTTGGCACTCACGCCAACGAACACACAATGGCGAGAAAAATTTTGAGAGCAGGGTACTACTGGTTGACCATGGAATCCGACTGCTACAAGTACATGAGGAGGTGTCACAAGTGTCAGATATACTCCGACAAAATCCATATACTGCCAACGCATCTCAAAGTTCTTTCTTCCCCATGGCCTTTCTCCATATGGGAACTCGACATGATCAGCATGATTGAACCTAAGGCTTCAAATGGACATCGGTTCATTCTAGTAGCCATTGATTACTTCACCAAGTGGGTCGAAGCATCATCTTACACCAATGTAACCCGACAAGTGGTGGTCCGATTTATCAAAAACAATATCAACTGTTGTTATGGTGTTCCAAGCCAGATCATTACAGATAATGGATCTAACTTGAACAATAAGATGATGAAAGAGTTATGCGCAGAGTTCAAGATCGAACACCATAACTCGTCTCCCTACCGACCCAAGATAAACGGAGCGGTAGAAGTGGCTAACAAGAACATCAAGAAGATCGTTCAAAAGATGGTTGTAACCTACAAAGATTGGCATGAGATGCTACCCTTTACTCTTCATGGTTATCGCACATCTGTCCGCACTTCAACAGGGGAAACCCCTTTCTCTCTAGTGTATAACATGGAAGTAGTACTCCCCATGGAAGTAGAGATCCCATTAATCTGGATATTGATGGAAGCTAAGCTTACAGAAGCTGAATGGTGTCAAAGTCGACACGACGAACTGAACCTGATCGAAGAAAATCGAATCACGGCACTATGCCATGGTCAGTTGTATCAGCAAAGAATGAAGAAAGCCTTTGACAAAAAGGTTCGACCTCGCATCTTTAGGAAAGGAGACCTAGTGCTCAAGAAGATACAAGCATTTCTCACTGATTCTCGGGGCAAGTGGACTCCGAATTATGATGGCCCCTATGTGGTCACGAAAGCTTTCTCAGGCGGCGCCTTGAGACTTGCAACCATGGACGGAGAGGAATTTGCCTACCCCACGAATGTTGATGTAGTCAAGAAATACTTCGCCTAAAAAAACGTATTGGTGGATTGAAAACCCAAAAGGGCGGTCCAGGCAAAAATTAGAGACATGATCAAAAATCATCCCGGTGGATTGGAAACCTCAAAGTACAATTCAGGCAAAAATTAGGGATAATGGCAAGTAACTATGTTCAAAAGGGGCAAATCCCTCAGCAGCAGTTACATCGTCTGTCAGAGACTCCAGTCAAGGTCATCTTAGACAGAAGCTCAGGAGGTCCAGAATTCAAAGTTGGTAGAAGGATAGTGGTCGTTATGTTTCAACGTAGCCCTTTTCCCTGTAAATTACCATTTTCTAACTTTGTATATACTCTTTGGAATCACGCACTTGGCTGATTTCCATCCTATCAATAAAATTTGAGCCCTTATGCTTTTGTTTATAATTCTCATTTGTTTTAGTTTTATAGAACGACATTTTAATATGATCAATGATTCATGAAATAAAAAAAAATGAATTTACTTGTTAAAACTTTTTCTGCTTTAAAATAAAGATGGCAATTCTTTTGACTGTTGAACATCGAAAGAACATCGATCGCTTCTCCAAAGGTGTTTGAGCCTCAAAATGCAGAATCAAAGTACTCCTTCTAAACCAGTGCGCCTGAATGAAGGACCAGCTGTATTAGATGCGGCTTTCCCATCTGATACCCTCGGCCAAGTTCTCATCTCCTAAGCCCGACCAACATAGCTCCCAACAGGGACTATCTCTCCTAAGCAAGGTGGAATTGCTATCTTGAACCAGCGATATTTCTACACGCCCCACTGTGGCCGAGTATCCAGCCGTGTTCATCTTTTAGTTTGTATGTCGCGTCAGTTTTGTCATTATAAACATACATACATCATGCATTATTGAGTTGCATTCATATTCATATTGCATCATTATCACTCCAGTCGGTCTTATCCCCTAGTGATAACAGTCTTCTCAATCGAGTTGTTAGTCCTTTCCTCGTCAGGAAATGCTACATGGACAATCTCACATCTAGATTACTTCTGGAATGAAGGTGGTCCTCGACCACTTTGATAATTTGAACCTCTGAAAGACCAGATAACCTTCAACCGATGTCACTCTTCGCCAGTGAAGATGATATTCTTGCTTTCTCGGATTAAGGAAAACCCCTAGAGAAAGCCTCTTAATTAGAGATCCAGCGGTACGGCAGTTTTTCTCCGAAAAAGACCGCTGATGAAAAGGTCATCGGCACCTCAAATCGGATCCCATCATATGGTGTTTCTCCGGGAAGATCCCGAGAAAAGTATGATGTAATATCCCCAAGCAGAAACAGTCTCAAGAGACTCGTTTTCCCCAGATAGAGTCGACAAATGGCGTCTCCAAACAGAGAAGTTTGTACACCTCTACAACTCAGAAGACTGGGTTCCCCAGCAAGTCTGACATCAAATTTTTTCTATCAAATGGCATCTCCCCAGGAAAATTCGGCGAGAAATTTGAGGAAAACTGCTACGAATAGCGTCCCTTGTCAAGAAGTTTATTGACAAAAGAAACTGAGACCAGTTCGTTGGTAGGAAACCAGGATCGAGGGGAAGTTTATTTCAGAAACTGAGACCAGATCCTTGGTAGGAAACCAGGATCGAGGGGAAGTTCATTTCAGAAAACTGAGACCAGTTCCTTGGTAGGAAACCAGGATCGAGGGGAAGTTGACAAAAGAAAACTTAGACCAGCTCCTTGGTAGAAGACCGGGATCGAAGGGAAGTTTACCTTTTCTAAGCATCAATGTTTAGCAAAAGAAGATGAATGCGCAAGCTACCATTCATAACCACCGTCAAAATTTTGGGTATTCCGATATTTAATCCTCTTGCACCCTGAATGCCCGAATACCTTCGTCATTCACACCTTCGGGTCCAAGAAGATTAAATAGGGGCATCTGTCATACCCCAAATTTTGACCACTAAGATTTCCCATCATTATGTAAATCATCATCACAATATGGAGGAACCATTATATCTCAACAGTCTCCCCAAAGATGGGTGAGCATCCACTACAATCAAATTTAGGGTTTCAAGCCCTCTCAGAGCTTTAGACAAATGATCAATCAAGGAATGACATGATCTTCAACTTGTCTAATCTCTCAAGTAGCTACAAAGGATCAAAAGGACTCCCACTCCAAGGATTAAGCACAAAGTTGCTCCCTTCTAGGTGGATCAAGCCTCACGATCGCTAGTGTCACCAAATTAGGGTTTGGTCGACCAGGGCCTCCAGATGGAAATTTTCCTCTGGCCATGAGCCAATGCTTCAAGGCATAACCTATGATGCTCCAAGGGACATCATAAACCCAAGTATCAAGTCAATTTAGCCTCAGGGGATGCATAAATCAAAAATCAGGAATTAGGGTTTCTTGACCTAATTCACCCCTAAGTTGACTTTTGGGACAAATCATGAGCCAAGACCTCAAGACATGATTTGAGGGTCTCCAACATCCTATATTGATACATTTGCAACAATGGGTTGATCCAAGAAACTTGAGCAACAAGTCTCAATTTCATCAGAGCCACAATTAGGGTTTCGCAGAAAAAGTCAACTGTAACTTTGACTTTTGACCAGGACATGCTCCCAAGACCTATGACATGAATCAATATACCCTATAACACCCATGGAACATGTCCATCAAGTTTGATTTAGGTCAAGGACATGATTTCCTAAAGGATTGCACAGTTTGGAATTCATATGATAAAAAGCCAACTGTGCAGAAAAGTCAACTTTGACTTTTTAAGATTTTTCTCTATAATGGATTTTTAACCCTAAAATGATGTTAATGTATGATTTGAATCATCATTCATCAAGATAAATCAAGAAAAGTTGGATAACTTGTAAAAGGGGTAACCATAAAAACTTAGAAATTTTTCTAAGTTAAAAAATAAAGTGGCTAGGGTACCAACTTTGGAGGATCATAACTCCTAAACCACAAAGCCATTTTCTCCCATCCAAAGCTTGATTTGTAGATCTCATTGCCCTCTACAAAAGCTTCATACTGACCTATGTCCAAATTCCTCATGGATTTTGAGTTATGGAGTGATCAAAATCAAGAAAAATCACTTTGTTCCAACACTTAGTGAAAATTTCACTAAGTCAAAATTGGCCTTACTTTTTTCCAAATGTAGGGGGATTTTTCACTTGGATCCAAAAGGTATCAAAACCAAATATGATCAAACATTTGTTGTATCATATAAGGGCTTTCCAAAATGGCCAAGAACATTACCAGATTCAATTTGAGCCATGAGATATAACATTGGCAAGTTGCCTTGTTGAAATCTGTCAAGGCAAGACAGATTTTGCACTTTTGCTCGATTTGTCAAAATTGTGCAATTCCAAACACTCCTATCCACTTGGACACATCTGAGGATTGAATCTAAAGGGGACAATCACTGAGCCAAGCCTCCAAAGTTTTGGAACCAAAAATAGCATGCTAAACCTAGAATTGCCTAAAATGGGGACAAGACTCCAATTTTGGATTGGAGCATTCAATGGAAGCATCAAGGTGGCATGGACTGAGCCATTTGCAACTGAATTCAGTCAATACTTATCCAAGACCAAGGGAACCAGCAGCCTGTGCCCTAACCTCTAGTCAATGGCTAGAGGAGACTTGGATTTTCATTTGCCAACATTGGCCAAACCTACTCAGCAGTTACCATTCACTATTCCTTGCAAAACAAACTTGCTCTACTATAAATAGAGCTCAATTTTGATCAGTTTAAGTACACCAAAGGCCTACAACACTAGCCTTTCTCAAAATCCTCTTCTCACTCTCAAAAATGCCTTTCTTAGCAAGTCACTATCGAATTTTTCATTAGAAAGCCATTCCACTCAAACCAATCACACACACACACCTCATATACATCATATGTGAGCTGATCAAACACTTAAACAACATCTGGAACACTGATTTCTCAAAATCACCAGTCAATTGCTCAAGGTTTTAACCAAAGTACAGTTGAGATGCCATGAAGTGATCCAGCCAATTTCCATCAAGTCCAAGCATTCAAACACACTCCATAGGGTGTAGGGAAGCTGTTCATATCATCACAACTCATCTGTAACACCTCCAACTCAGAAATCAATTTGCTCTTGCTGTCACGACCTAGAGGTAAGCCAAAACTTGATCATCTCTCAACCTATGCATATTTCCTCACACAATACTTTTGCCAAAGGTGCATAATCATGCATGGAATGTTTCCCCTCAAGTAATTGCTTTGTTTGAATCGTGTATTAAAAATCCCAGCCTTCATGCAGAATTTAGGGTTCTTGAGGATTTTTTGTGATTTCTTGTTTTATGTTTAATTTAAATGAAATTAATTGCCATAGACATGATCGTGAGGTTGAAACGAGTTGATTGGTATGTGGATTGCATGATATGATCAAGTATTCAGTGAGATTGGATAGAAAATGCAAATCTGAGAAACTCATAACACGCGCGTGTTCTTGCCCTTGTTCTTGGCGCCACTTTCACAAATTCAAATATTTGAATTTTGTGATTTTATTTAATTGATTCAAAAATTAATTTCTCTCTGAGTTTTAATGATTTTGAGTTGATTCTTTTTTTAATAATTCACAAAAATGTTAAAATATTTGATTTTCCCAAAAAATCCCAAAAATATTATTTATTTTATATAATTGATATTTTTGCAAAGAATTAATATTTTAATTGTTTTTGACATTTTGAATATTTTTTCCACCTTGATTTTGCAACTTTTAATGACTTCTAATTATTTTGAAGGTCAATACTTAATTTTTGAAGCATTAATCCAAGATCACAATTTGTTTTCCATATGTTAAACAATTTTGATCATTTTAATTGAATTTTTATTCAATTAAAATACATTTTGAAAACAAATTAGGGTTTTTGGATTAATTCAACCCTCATAAATCATTTTCAAAACACTTGGGCCTCTAATAGAGTGTAAGCCCCAATCCCTTTTTTGACCAAATCATTTTTGGGCCTCAGTATATTGTATAAGTCCCGATACCGTCAAAAACAAACGGCGCGATCGTCACCTTTTCAAAAACAAAAAAACATGGGCCTCTCCTAGAGCTATAAGACCCATTTTAAAACTCTTTGGGCCTCTAATAGAGTGTAAGACCCAATCCCCTTTTAACCAAAACCTTTTGGGCCTCAGATATTGTATAAGCCCCTCTGTGTTAAAAGAAAATCTCGGCGCGATCGCCATTTTCAAACTGAAAATCATCTGAGCCTCCCCTCGTGTTATAAGCCCCATTTCTTTTCCAAAAATACACTTGGGCCTCTAATAGAGTGTAAGACCCAACCCCTTTTGTAAATACACAAAACTTGGGCCTCACTTATTGTATAAGTCCCGTGGCATTTCAAAAGTTCGACGCGATCATCATCCGTTGAAAAATACATTTTGGGCCTACCCTCGTGTTATAAGCCCCATTCTTTTTTTTCTTTAAAAACTCTTTGGGCCTCTTGAGAGAGTGTAAGACCCATCCCTTTGTACAGAAAACCTTTTAGGCCTCAGTCACTTGTATAAGTCCCTCTGTACAAAAACAACAGTGCGATCACTGATAAAACCCTGGGCCTCTCCTTGAGCTATAAGCCCCAATATTTCTTTTCAAAGCACTTTCTCCTTTGATTTTGAAATATATTGTTGTTTTCAATCTTTCTGTGTTGAACAACTAACCAAACAGCATGGAAGCTCTACAACCGAGTAAGTGGTTATATGCTTTCATTTACCGCTTTCATATACATATAACTGTATTGTGGGGCTGCTCACTATAAGTCTTCTTTCATAAATTCATATCAACTGTGTAATAATAGTATAGATATTTAGAGTTTCCTCGACAACTACGTCTAGCACTAGGTAAAGCCCTGTAGATCACTCTGAACTTACAGTCAAAACTAGATCCACATAGGATTACCAGACACAGTCTTCCCTCCTCTTGGGGTTAAACAATATGGAGATGTGAAAGGCAGATTCTTTTTGAACCCTTTCTCAGACTATCACTCTTAGTAATAGACAAAACTAGATCCCCTATAGGAACACCAGGCACAGTCTTCTCTTCGGTTGTCCTCCTTAGGAATTGTCAAGAAACTCTACCTCCCTAGAGATGAATGTATTCTCCGTGAATGGCATCTCTTGAGTTTCTTCCAAATTCTCGAACTTTCCTGGCTTGATCTATTCTCTGTGAGTGGCATGTCTTCAATTTCTCGGGGTTTGGGGACCCACAAGATTCTTAAAAGCATCGACCTCCTCTTGGGCATTGTACAAGGACCCACATGCTTCCTAAAAGCACCCCCGCCTCCTCTTGGACTTAGTACAAGGACCTGTCGGCTTCTTAGAAGTCTTCACAGCCTCCTCTTAGGCTTCATATAATGATTTCTTCCTCCGCGAATGATAGCCTCCTCTTGGGCTTAGTACAAGGACCGATCGGCTTCTTAGAAATTTCCAGCCTCCTCTTGGGCTTCGTACAAATTGTCCCGACGACCTCCTAGAGGTATAGGAACAGATATTAGTCATCCTCATAGAACAGTCTCTCAACGATTCTAGATCTTTCTACCAAGAACACTACTACTATTTCTCAAAACATAGTACAAAAGATAAAACTCTAGACTCGGACAGTCTGAGACCCTTGAGTTTCAAAGACATTCTCAAGCCCCTTTCAAGTAAGGAAAAACACCAGTAGACTTGGATAGTCTCAATACCCTTTGGATTTCCCATTTCCTTAAAAAATAGGAAATAACCCTGATCCTCTGGTCAGTACCAAAGTACAACCTCACCTAGAATCAGTTTCTTTATAAGAACTGATTTTCTCTTTTATACAACATACTGGACCTGTCACTCAACTGAAATAGTTACCGTAGCCTCTATCTCGGGCTTCGTACGAGATACAAAAACACTCTTTTGTTGAGCATAAAAGACTCTCTTGTTGAGTTAAACAAACCTTTAGCCTCCATCTCGGGCTTCATACGAGATACAAAGACTCTCTTGTTGAGTCCTCCTTTAGCCTCCGTCTTGGGCTTCATACAAGACACATACAAAAAAAAGCACTCTCTTGTTGAGTCAACCCTTTTAGCCTCTCTCTCGGGCTTCGTACGAGACACATAAAACTCTGTCTTATTGGGCCGATAGCCTCCTCATAGGCTTTCTATAAGAAAACCCAGGTTGAGTCAATCAGCCTTTCAGCATCAAAGCTGTGCCTCGTTCACAGTATACAAACATCAACAACTCCTTCATCTAATCGCTGTAAGCGGCAAGCCTCTGGATTATTTACATCCATGCCACTGTCCCTCTTTTAGCATGAAAAATTCCTAAGGAAAGATGGCATTGCTCTACACTGAGTTAAAGTCTTCTCCTTCAGGTTAAAACCCCCTATAAAAGAAATTATGGCATTGCTAGGATCCGCGTATCCCGGTTAAAGTAATCCTCCTTTACAGTCAGTCAACCAACAGTTGTGACAAACAGACCCTCTTTAGAGATGACAAATTCTCTCTGAAGTTAAAACCCCTTTAGCTCCACATCTTGGGCTTTGAACAAGATACAAATAAACCCTTCAGCTTCACATCTTGGGCTTTGAACAAGATACAAACCACCTTTCGCTTCACGCCTTGGGCTTTGAACAAGACACCAAAACACTATTTCCTCCCATAGAATAGAAGGAACTACGAACGCTCTGATTTCTCTGTTTCGGTAAACGGGAATACGTAGGCATAAGATTAAAAGAAAAATCTTAGCGAGCACAATAAACCAAAAATACCAATCCCATATCCTCAAGAATCCCAGACCTAAAATCCTACCAAAAGTCAACATTCTTTCAAAATAACCAGAGAAAGGCCCCCCACATTGATCACATCCGTAACCTAACAGATCGCTGTTTAAACTCAGTATGCAAGCAGGGTTAATTGGAGACATCTATTTCCCTTCCTGCATCAGCTTCAATAGGATAAAAAATGAATCGACCTGTAGTAAACCCCAAAGAGCGACAGTGCTTAAGAACCCCATCCAAAATCGCTACACTAATCTCATGCAATGATGGACTGTCACAATTGGAATGAAACACCTTAACAAACCTGAATATGTCCGTTTTGAACCATCCGGCCCAGGACTTTTGTTACTATCACAATTTGAAATGGCTTCCATTATCTCTACTTCTGTGAAAGTATAATCTAAAACCAAATTGTCTTTGTGAGATAAGCTGCTCCACTGAAGCCCTTCTAGCGTTGGTTTATTCTTGTTCAACTCTCAGAAATATGTCTCAAAATGGCTTCTAACAACTTCTTTAACCTTCTTCACTTTTTCCATTATTCCTTCCACAATGTTGACAAACGAGATATTATTCCTCCTAAAAAGATCTTTCATTACACTTTGGAAAAAAGTAGTGTCAAAATAACCTTCTTTTTTCCAATTCAAATTTGCTTTTTAACTTATTAAACTCTCCTTCAAGGTTAAATTTTTCCACATACTGTTTGTTGTCTCAGCCCTCTGTAACAAAGTTCTCAACCTGCAAGTCCAACCTGTAGCGGTGAAAAATTGGAGATTAAGCTATTGGTTAACTTAACTCACAAAGCAAAATTCTCCACTGCTCTTTATTATTTCTAAAGGAATGGGAAAAGAACGAATAAAACCCACGAAACAAATAAAACAAAGAGATAAGGGTACGAGGGTTAGTTATGCAAAGGGAAGGTGTTTGCACCTAAAACATTTATAGTACTCTATAGGAACCTCTTGAAAATCTACGTTTTGGCTTTAAAAAGGGTTGTTTACAAAAGGTTTGGGAGATGAGAAGAGAAATATTTTTTAAGATTTTTGTTTGACAAAACTTCCGGAGCCTCGTGCCTACGTACCTACAAAGTGCAATGGAGGATCAAAAACTCGTAGTTCGTGGTAAAAGTAACAAAAGTGTTTGTTTTGATTGATTTTAAATGATAGACATTTCTTCATATTCGAGTGGAACCTCAACTTACTATCCACAATTAATGAGGAAAGAACATTTACATCATTTTATGATGGAGGACTTTTGTTTGAATTGAAATCAACAAGTCTATCACTCAACATCTAAATGGAAAATATCAACACTTCCTACATTATTGTAGAAGTATAGGAATTGCATCACTACAAGAACATAACTAATGACTATCCTTAAGAAAAAGGTTTAAAAGGGAAAATTGCACAAAGGCACAAAAGGTTTGAATGAGTTTTGTATTTTTTAAGTCTTTTGAAATTATTTTGATGTGCTTAAGATGTTTTAGCATTTATTTAAGAAAAATATTTTGAAAATAACTTGACAAAGTCAAGGTTTATTGAGAAAAGTGGTTTAAGTTTGAAAACAAGAAGGCTTTTGAAAAAGGGAGAAAATTTTGAAAATTTAAGAAGGGGAGGAGATGAAGAGACTATCCTAAGAAAAGCAATAAAGTGGAGGTGTGTGCAAGTGTACTAACCAGGATCTAGCCAGCACTTGACAAGGGTCAAAACCAACATCCCATTCCTTTGGAGTAAGCCATAAGCAACAAGTAAGCACAAGATAAGAAAATCATCAATTGAAAGAACTCAAGCTGTAAGGTCAAAGCTATGTATCAAAGCCAAGTCTTCAAGGTTCAACCAAAAGTCTCAAGTATCAAATGAATCCAATAGCATAGGGAAAATAACCAAAGTCCATAGGTCTAAAATTCCAACTCCAAGTCAAGCAAATGATATTAACCATAGTCCAAGAATGATTAAAGTTTTTTAGGGGTTTTTCCTTTATTAATGTCTTTAAAAGAAAAAGAAAAAGTCCAAGTGGACAAAGGAAAATAGAAGTATAAACATAAACAATATGAAATGTATTGCTAAAAATAAAGGCATAAAATGAAAGAGCAAGAAATTAAATGACAAGAAAATAAATGGCAAGAAAAGTAAATGGTATAAAATAAAGTTAACACAATAATAATGTTAGTATTGATGTTAGAGTTAATGAATCGATTCGGGACACACTTAGCGCTATGTTAAGTAATCGTAACACAATCTATTAGGAAGATCATACTATGGGAGGTCGGTCAATAACAATTTATGTACCATACATGTTAGAGATATGGTAGAAACATTACTCCTAAAACATGTAGCACAAGTAAAAACTAAGGAGGGATCAAGCACTAAGGCAAGGAGATTGGTCAATTACATCAATCATCCTTCATGATAACTTAGAACAAATTTATGCATCTATCCAAAATACCTCAAATGATCCATGATCAAATGGAAGGCAGATTTGAAATGATGAAAGTTCATCAAGCATTTATCCAAACTTCATGAACAAGATGGACACTAAATCATCCAATTGATCAAGAGAAAAGAAAAAGAAAAAAGAAAGAGAATGAGATATGAAGAGAGAAACTAAATTGAATCATGACTTGAGATTCATCTATCATCAACTTCAATCACTTCTCTTGGTGGATTAATGTACTAAACCTATCATCAATCCAAAGTACTAAAAATGATACAAATGACCATTTAAGAATAAGTTTGAATTGGTGAAAATTCATCCAACCTCATCAACACCCAAAGTCCATTGAGATTGAGGAAGATCCAAATGACATACCAGATCAATCAAAACAAGATAAGTTAGGGGAAATCATCAGAGAGTATCAGGATACATTATGGTAACTTGTTTGAGTGAAAACGAAGCGTCAAACTACCTTGTCTAAATATGATCAGAAGAGGCTGCAAGGTTGATCTGGTCAGCACGATTCAGAGGCTCCCAAGGCTTGAGAATTGTTGCAACAGTTTCAGAAGATGCCTAATGTGCTAATGGAACCAAGAAATAGAGTTGAAATTGCTCAGAATTTGAAAACGAAATCTCAAAATTTTAGTGAAAAATGTGAGCTCGAGCAGGGTTTCTGGCGACTATCCAAGGTTGAAATTCAGTGCAGAAGCTTCCTTATATATATCTGAGGTGAATGAATGGGATACATGTGAGAATTAGTTGCAATTTGTGTGAAATCATGTGCACCAAAAGTGTGATCATTTTTTGTTGTGAAGTCACCAAAACGCAGTTGAATCCTTCATATTTTGAGTCGTTTTTCATCCTCAGGTATCACTTAACATCATCATGGACAAAACACGTGCAAAGCTTGGCTTAAAATTGAGAATTGAGTGATTTGAAAATTCTTATCGTGAGCAATTTTCAGTTCCATGAGGCCATGTTCAAACCAATGGTAAATCTTGTACACTTGACCTTCAATGCTCATTCTTTTTGCAAAATACTTAAATCATAACAAAGAATGCAATGTGAAAAAAAAAGTATTAATTTGGATGCTTTAGCAAAAAGTTATGAGCTTGCAAAGTTGGCACGATGACCTGTAATCAAAGATCAAGAAAATTCTAAGTCCAAAACGACCTATAATGTCTTCAAACCTTTCATGGCTTTCCAACCATAATTGGCCTTTGATCCTTGAGACAAACTTGTAGAGGACATCAAATAGGATAATTGGCAAAAAGAACCGCCTATAAAAGTTAAAAATTGAGAGAGTTATGGCCTTTGGAAGTTAGGCAAATATGCACTCACATAGTGTTTTTTTGTTAGAAGACAAACATCAGATGGTCGAGATTTACACCCCTTATCCAAGTATTTACATCTCTTTTCTTCCAATTTTTCATAAAAAAAGAGTTTGTGGCAAAAATCGAGTTAAGAGTTTTTTGAAGCGTGTCACGAGCGCTCGGTTAGTCGGGATATACACCTCGAATCCAAATCCTCTGGGAAAGCGTGATATGCACCACGTTCCTTTTTCATCTTTATTTGAATTGACGTTTGATAATGATTAGCTATTTTGGTTTTTATTACAAAATTGCATTCGATGTTGACTGGGGTTTAATTTGCATTGTAGAATGATTTGCATGACATGATTTGTTTTTGTTTTTGAAATGATTTTGAAATTGTGGAAATGCGGCAAAATTGGAGTTATGCGAAATATCGAGTGCAATTATTTAGGTATGGGATGATATGAATGTGGATTATCTAATTAATCGACTAAACACATTAAAGTCGATTAAAAAATTAATCCAATAAATCCACTTAGCAACAAAAAAAGAAATTAATTAATTAAAATCTAATAAGCTAATCATTTAAACAAATAATCAATTAATTATTTTCTAATTTAAATTAATCAAGAAAAATAAAATAATTAAATAATTAAATTAAAAGGGGTGCATAAATGATTGGGCAGGGGTGTATTAGTAAAAGACAAGAGCTAAACCCTAATTTAAATAGATCATTAAATAATAATTAAAAAATAGAAAAAAGAGAACATGAAATCGGTATATGGGGCGTCCGCCCCTTTACCTAATTATTTATTTAGTTTTTTTTTTTTAAATAGAATGCAAGGTTGGTGATTCATCAAATTGACTTTTTTTTCAAAACTCTCTCTCACTAATGCTGAAACTAAACAAAATAAAATAACAAAACATTAAAACATGAAAATCAAAAACAAAACCAGAACTAACTCTCCACTCGCTTTCATTTTTTTTTATCAAATTCAAACTTCCTCTCTCAAACATTTCTCCTCAACAAAGCAAACATTTCAAACAAAAGACAAATCCAAACCCAACAACTATTAAGAATATAGCTTCTCACTAACTATGGTTATTTAAGTTTGTTATTTAACACATCTAGTTATTTACAGTTAGCTCTCAGCTAGTTAACTCTAATTTGTATATATAGTTTCTGATTCCTAATTGTACAGTTGAGATTCATAATTCATTCAATAATACAATATGCCTTTTACTTTGTGTTGGTGTTTGGATACCAAGATGGTATCAGAGCGCATTTATTGAGCGCTCTGGTTCATCGTCGTTCTTCTTTCTTCGTTATTCCGCTTGCATTTCTCTTGAGGATCTCCACAAAAATTTTTTCTTCACAGAATTCCTTCCATTCCTCTTTGGAATTCTTCAATTGATCTTATCTTTCAATCAATTTTTCGTTTATCTTTCTGCAGACGATGACTCAGAGCACCACATACTCCGATTTTTCCACAAACAATGGAAATTCCTACTATCTTCATCCGAGCGAATCTCCTGCTCTGGTTCTTGTTTTACCAGTCTTGGAAGGCACGAAGAACTTTCAACCGTGGATTAGATTGATGCGCATCAGTTTAATCTCCAAGAACAAGCTTGGATTCGTCGACGGTAGGTTCGTCGTTCCGACAATGACAGATCCGCTCTACAATTAGTGGACGCAATGTAATAGCATGGTGCTTTCATGGATTCAACGTTCTGTTTCTCCAAGCGTTCTGAAATCAATAGCTTACTTCGACAAATCCAACGATGCGTGGTGTAACACCCCACTTTCCCATTTTATAAAATATAGAAATAATACGGAGATAATCAGAGTTTTACAACTAAAGTAGGATGCTACATCCATAAAACCAACAACAAAACTTCTTTTGCATTAATAAAATCAAACAGCGGAAAAACAATTATTTATTCAATTTACGGCCACATGCCAACAACATCAAAAGCCACCTAAAATGTGGTCCACCATAAGTTCAATAAAAGAAATGATACGTAACCAAAATAAACAATGAATAACAAATAATGAATAACAACTGATAAACAAAATTCCCCAAGTCCCGTGTTACGTTTCAGAGCGACTCCTAAGACTCGATCAGGTAACACGCACTCCATACACACTCAAGTACCTGGATTATCTGTACTTCCGAAGAAGCACAGACACAACAAACAACAGAGGGGTGAGAACTACATTCAATAACAAACAGTGAATAATACATATTAAGGGTAGTTACTCACACAATCATTTATGATAAACACACCATCACAACATACTTGTCATTTTCATTCAAACTCCATCAAACACATAATAATGCAATGTGACTCAAAACATCTACACAATGATGTGGTACCAAAATCACCATGGTTCATTCAATCGAACCCGGATAAATCACATACACACCTACTTGGCAATGATTTATCTCCACCACACTCCTCATTGGAGTTCGGGTGAATCACATTCACTCCTCCTGAGCAATGATTCACCACCACCGACACACCATGAATGCATGACAACCAATATGCATACAATACATATGTATAATAATAGATATACATCTTCACGATCCTCCTGATCTCACATGAACCAATCACCAACATACACCGCATGGAAAATACCTCACCAACGTTAATTAGCTAATTACTAATTAATTCACCAAAATTACTAAATCAATTAATTTCATCACCAATTACACATTTCTCAGCTTCTGGAATCTATCCCCAACCTCTCAAGCCAAAAGGAATCACTTCGTACGCGAAAACGGGAAAGAAATCGCGAAACGGCAAAATTCTGCACTCTCGTTGGTCATACGCGTATTGCCCTGTGCCATACGCGTATTGCCCAGCTCGCTCGCCCATCCAGCTGCGTATCATACGTGTAAGACCTCTCCCCTCGCTCTGCCATACGCGTATTACCCTACCTATTATGCGTATGGGCAGAGACAGTTCATTCCCAGAAATTCCACCTTCAGACCCCAATACGCGTACTCCCCCTCATACGCGTATTGCCAAGCTTCCATACGCGTAATGTTACGCGTACGGGAAGAGGGCCGTTCCAAAGCCTCCTTGTGGCCCTCTAATACGCATATTGGCCATAGCATTACGCGTAACACCTTGCATGTTACGCGTATGGCCAAATCTATTACGCAAATTTCCTTTCTCCACTCTAGTATGAATTCTGCTACGGGATCCTCACTTTTTAACTCCAATTCAGTCCTAAACTTGTTTCTACATCAGTTTTAGGTCCATTCTTCATCTTACTTCTTTTACCTATCATTACTAGTCAAAATTACAGATCTTGGATCTAATTTCGTTCACTTAACATGCACAAAACTCAGATCAACAACATTCATATTCATACAGTAACAACAACATCAATATATCAAACAATCAGAACCACAATGATTCGAATTATACATTTTTCATCACAGATTGACACATGCACAACATAAGCATAACACAACTTAAATTCATGCAAATTCCTACGGGGTTAAGGACTCCTCACTACCCTCTCATGATTATATCACCAATATTAAACCCATTCTCCCCCCTTACCTCGAATTCGTTCAGAAAAATCCTGCGAAAATGATCCAGATGGGTGCCCTAGCTCTTCCTTGTTCTTCCTTCTCTAACCCCTTTCTTTTCCAAAATCTGATTATGATTAACCCCTCACTAATTCTCACTAATTCCAGCTTAATAACTAAACTGCCCTTACCACTTCCCACTAGCCCATTATCCATTTAATTAATTTATATTTTTAATCAACAAAAATAATAATAATAGTAATAACAATAATAATAATATTAATAATAATAATAATATTCAATTCTATACTACTATTATTGGACAAGCCCCCATATTAATCCTTATCATATTATTATTATCCCTATGTACTCAAACACACACCCTTAACAAGGCCAAACAATCAAAAATAATACACGACGATTAAATAATTAAAATGGGGTATTACACGTGGAAGGATCTTCACGATCGGTTCAGCCAAGGTGACATGTTTCGTATTGCAGATCTGCAAGAAGACATTTATCGTCTAACTCAAGGTACTCTCAATGTTTCTGAATATTACACTGAATTGAAGTCCTTGTGGGATGAATTAGAGAATTTCAGACCCTTAGCTAGTTGCAAATGTGTTATTCCTTGTTTATGCGATGCTTCAAAGAACACTAGAAAGTATAGGGATCAGGATTACACAATTAGGTTTCCGAAAGGCCTTAATGAGCAATATGCTCATGTGAAATCCTAAATCATGATGATGGATCCATTTCCTACGATCACCAAAGCCTGCTCTATGGTTATTCAACAAGAAAGACAGATGGAATCTCCCATAACTACTGATCTGGACAACAAAAATGTTTATGCTGCTGCAAATAATGTGCAGGCCAATGCTGCAAATGGTTCTCGGTTTCAAGGTCATAGAGGAGGTTTCAATGGTGGTAGATATCGTGGTGGTAGGAATGGTTCAGGTGGAAGATCACAAGGAGGCACTAGACTCTGTACTAATTGTGGAAAGAATAATCACATAGTAGATTCATGCTTCTTCATTTATGGTTTTCCACCGGGTTATCAGAACAAATCCAACAATAATTCCACAATCAACTCTTCTACTAACAATGTTGGTGCTAGCAGTAACAATGTTGAAGATGATAAGAGTGCAACATCTGATCATTCCAAAGGAAATATTTCTCTGTCAAGTGAGCAGTATCAAGGGCTCCTAGAATTGCTTTAGGCTTCAAAGCTACAGGCTACTTCTGCATCTCACTCTGCCAATGTAGCTCCTGTTCCCTTCCACTCTTCCAATTCTCTCACAGCATATAATGCCCAAACCTCTGATAATTCTAGTAATGTTTACACTTCCATTAAAGAATTAGATATGTGGATTGTTGACACAGGAGCAAGTGATCACATCACACACAATATACATCTTTTATCAAATTGTTTTTCCATAAAACCTATACACATCAGTTTACCTAATAATACTAATGCCATTGCCACATTGGCCGACACCATACATTTTTCAAATGGCTTAATTATGTACAATGTATTATATATATCCAACTTTCATGCTAATCTCATGTCAGGTCCACAACTTGCTAAAACTAGCAAATGCACTGCATATTTTGATGACTCTGGTTTGTCTATCATGCAGGTAGGCACACGGAGGATTATTGGTATAGCTAGACTGTTGCATGGCCTCTACAAGTTAAGCCTTTCCCTAGCCAAGCCACAAACTACTCACACCACTTTACCTACAATATGTAATACTGAAAAACATTTGTTCAATCCCACATTTGTTCCTTGTAATGAAGTACCACCTAGTAATGACTGCATTGCAACATATATACCTTGTAATGAAACACTTGTAGAATCTAAAGATATACCTTGTAACACTGTTTCAATGAATAAAAGTTCTGGAATTTCTTCTGCTTCTGTGCCTCACTCTGATGATTCTGATTCTATCTCGTGGCATATGAGATTAGGCCATATCCCCTTCAATAGACAACAATGTATATCCAAATTGTTTCCTTATATAAAATTTCCCACTGCATCTAATCCTTGTGATGCTTGCCAATATGCCAAACAAAGAAAATTACCCCATCCATCTAGTCTAACTAAATCAGCTCATCCCTTTGACCTTTTACATGCAGACATTTGGGGCCCTTATTCTCACATCCACCTTGGGTCACAGATACTTCCTTACCCTTGTTGATGATTATACCAGATTTACTTGGGTTGTTCTCATGAAAAACAAAGGGGAAACCCGTGGCCATCTTATCAAATTTGTACACTGCATTGAAACTCAGTTTAGTACCAAATTAAAATGTCTAAGAAGAGACAATGGCCCAGAATTTTTAATGCTTGACTTCTTTTCTTCCAAAGGCATCCTTCATCACAAATCATGTGTAGAGACTCCACAACAAAATGGCATTGTGGAGCGCAAACACCAACATATATTGAATGTTGCTCGCGCCCTAACCTTCCAAGCTAATCTTCCCCTTAACCTTTGGAACTTTGCCATTCAACACTTAATTCATCTCATCAATAGAATCCCCACACCATTGCTTCAAGACAGTACTCCTTATCAAAAACTCTTCAACCAACCACCCAATCTTCTTCATCTAAAAGTCTTTGGATGTCTTGCCTATGCATCTACATTACATGCAAATAGGACTAAGTTTGATTCTAGAGCAAGGAAAACTATTTTCCTTGGTTACACAGATGGAGTGAAAGGATACTTCCTGTATGACCTCATTTCTCATCAATTTCTCACCTCTAGAAATGTTATATTTTATGAGTCTCACTTTCCCTTTCACACCAATAATTCACCAAACACTCAACCTATTCAACCAGCCATTCCTGCAACAACTTTCCTTGATATCTCTTTAGATACTCTTCCTGAACCTGTTACAACAACTCCACCAGATATTCCCTTTACTTCTTCACCTCAATCCTCACCTTCCGCTTCACTAGAACCCAATCTATGTTCTCCTCCACCACCTAGTTCCACTAATGTTCCACCTGTTAGACAGTCCACAAGAATTAAATTTCCACCAAGATACTTAAGTGACTTTCATTGCAATTTAGCTAGCTATATTGATAATCCTTCAGGTACTACTTCTTCACCTCTTCACCCTTTATCTTCTGTTTTATCATATGATAATTGTTCCCTTGCATACAAAATTTTTTGCTTTTCAATTACTTCAAATACTGAGCCCTCCACTTTCCACCAAGCCTCCAAATAAGAGTGTAGGCAGAAGGCTATGCAGGAGGAGCTTAAGGCTCTTGACTTGAACAAGACTTGGTCCATTGTTGACTTGCCACTTGGTAAGAACCCCATTGGTTGTAAATGGGTATATAAAATCAAATATCTTACTGATGGAAGCATTGAAAGGTACAAAGCACGCCTTGTATCCAAAGGATATACTCAAATGGAGGGAGTATATTACTTTGATACCTTTAGTCCAGTGGCTAAACTCACAACTGTAAGGGTTCTTCTAGCTCTAGCAGCAGTGAATAATTGGTTTTTAGAACAATTGGATGTGAACAACACCTTCTTACATGGTGATTTGAATGAGGAAGTCTACATGTCTCTCCCTCAAGGTTTTACTCCAGCAACTTCTTCATTTTCTAATCCTGTTTGCAAGCTGCATAAGTCCCTTTATGGACTTAAACAAGCGAGCAGACAATGGAACCAAAAGCTCACAGCCACTCTACTTTCTCTTGGCTTTCGTCAGTCACAAGCTGACCATTCACTATTCACTAAAGCTACTGACAAGACTCTTACATTTTACTTGTATATGTTAATGATGTAGTTCTTGCAGGAATCTCAATGGAGGAAATTAGTTCTGTCAAATTCTTACTGCATTCCAAGTTCAGAATGAAAGACTTGGGCCCTCTCAGATTTTCCTAGGATTGGAGGTGGTTAGATCTAGTCAAGGCATCATCTTTAATCAAAGGAAATACACCTTAGATCTTCTCCAAGACAGTGGTTCTCTTTCTACTAAGCCTGTTTCCACCCCTAGGGATCCATCAGTCAAACTTTCAGCAGAAGGTTCTCCACCATATCCTGATGAATCATCCTACAGAAGGCTTGTTGGTAGATTACTTTATCTCACTACAACTCGTCCAGACATCTCTCATGCAGTGCAACAACTTAGCCAATTTGTGGCTAAGCCTCTCTGAAATTCTGGTATCAGATGTGTGATGTTAAGTGTGATGTCACAACAACACAATCTGCTAATATGAACAAGGCTATAACAACAGTAAATCAACACAATGAATTGTTCACCCAGTTCGGTCTAACAACCTACATCTGGGGGCATACCAAGCTAGGAAGGAAGTCCACTATTAGTAGTATTAAATTACAGACTCAACAATCCCAGTTGACAATCTCCTAACTTAATCACTACCCAATGACCCTTCTACCTAAGTCCACCCTAGATAAGAGACTCCATCTCACTTCCAATCATCACAATGATGTCTAGCAGTCAACATCTCAGTCACTGCATCAACAGCTTGATTTCCAAAAACTCTTCAATCACAGAAAAGTAGAAGACACACTTCCATGACAATACCTAGACATGGCCCACATGACTAAGACCAATACTTAGAGTTGCTTAACAGCTTCCTCCAAGAACAATACATCTCTTACCTACAGGCTTCGAGATAAACACGATGACCATCCCACAAACCGGGTGGTTCATCAACCAACACATCCCTTATGATTTACATGATGGCTAGCTTACTAAAACTAGGTTACAATGCTTCTATTTATAACCTATTTCTCAACTGGATTTGGGTTTTAAATCTCAGCATATTAACTACTACAAATCTGAAGAAGATTCTGCTACTAAATAGATCTTCAATTAAATCTTCAATTAAATCTTCATATCTTTTAGCCTTAAAAACAGCAACAAGATCTGCTCCAAATCTGATTGCAACTGAATATATCTTTACCAAGATATTCGCCTACAATCTCTCACTCTCTTCAGCAGAATATCTCTCCAATAACAGAAACACGCAACCCTAATAAAACAACTCAGACTGATGTTTTATCAATTGATGTCTTAACATCGGGTTTGACATCAGCACAGAATCTGTAACCATTTACAACTTAACACAACCAGAATGTTAGAAACTCATGTTGAAACATGAACCATGACATCCACATTGTTTTACCAAAATTCCAGCCAACTACAAGAACTAACAATCTCCCCCTTTGACTAATTTTGGCTAAAACACTTTCAGCTTGCAGTGGAACCACACTTACTAACATTCACAGCACAACCTGCAGCAATACCAACCAGCTGCAACAACTAGTAACTTAGCACAAAACAAATTCCCCCTCAAAGCAAGAACCATCATACCAGCTGTTCAAGCACGATTACTCCCCCTCAAGCCTATACCAACAAAACTAGGCAACACATGGGCTAACTCTACCCCTTTTTAGCCACAGTTGGACACCCTCTGAATCTGACAACTAACATACTCAGCACAAAATCCAGACTCAATAGCTGAACAAACATTGGGGTAAATGTATACTGCTGATTCAATCCATTGACATCTTGTCTGACACCATGAAACCAGGTCTAAACTGTCAAGTACACCATGAACTTCACCAGTAACACAATGTCACGACATCTTGTCTGACATTACAATCTTGATAAATAACTTCTTAAACAAAAGATCAACTCCCCCTATCTAAGATAAACAATGCTCATTTGCAAGAAAAACACCTTAAATAAATGGAAAACATAAGACTCATCTTCATGTCTTCAAGAGCGCACCCTCTGTTCAACACACCTGCTAAACGCATTCACTTAATGCTTAATCCTCAAACAATCCAAATACCAAAACTCACATGATTCCCTCTTGGTTTGTTATCTTCTCATGCTCCAAAACTCACATCTTGCCAAGCTGATCAACTTCCCTCTGTAATATCCACAGGAATGATCACAATGAACTCCATGATCATAACATTTGGAAAATCCAGACATAGTCTTCATCCATCCAGTCAGGAATGCTTCACACAACCATCCACAAGTTATGAAGCACATACACAATGCCTTCCACTGAACTCACACACCAAGACAAGTGTGACATCTCCCATTCCAAAATCTGCACAAATAAAATCGTCCTTCAGACTCCTCCACAGAAGCATGTGCACATATGATTCAAATAATTAGCTTCACGTGGCTAGAACCATTCATGTCCACACCAACCTGTCATCCAACAGCCTAATGTCATAACATGTTATCTGAGATTATATCCTCAGAAGAGGCAACCAATCTCCACAAGCTTGATCATCATGCAAGCTTCACAATATGTACACCTTTGCAGCAAAATCCATAGACAAGTACTCTCCCTGTCATGGTTAACTAAAGCTCTAGATGGAGATGAACATTTGAGCACACTTGCTAAGCACATTCACATTTTGTCCTTTCACTCTTGGAGAACACATTCAAGTATCCTGACTGGTATGACACTTCTCACAAACTCCACAAATTCTCAGCTTTACTGAGATCTAATCTCTTCAAGAGACACTTGTAGCAAAAAAAGGAACATCTCTTAAAAAATGTTCTGATCAGATCACATCACAATCTCTTCTGACAAGAAACAACAGTCACTCACACATGAAGTCACATCCTGCTATTCGTGAGGAACAAAAGGATCACCATCCTCCTTTAAACAAATTGTTGGATAAAGATCAAAGTCACATAGATCTCCCAATTTTCCAAAAGCAGTCATTCCCTATCATACTCTTCATCTTCAAATTTCCAAGCAAACAATACCTGATCTACTTCAGTCTTCTCTACATTCTCCATCCAAGGCAGACCTTCTACTTCATCATTCTCCCGTATGACTATGTAGACGCTCCTTAGGCATAATGTATGCACCAAACTCCAGAACAAAATCATCTTTTACCAAGGATATCCAACCCAAAAAATTTTCTAACATTTGTTAGGACATTCTTGACACATCACATATACCACACACCATGGTTCTAGATATGCTCCACTACTGAACTTACTATCAGCATAGTAATCCAAACTGAACACTGCGTCACCAGTTTTAATAAAGAGAGCTTCAGAAAGCCAGAGAGGACTAAACTCTCATCCACCAAACGAAGGTATACTTCTATCCTCAACCTAGAACTTCTGCCAAAGGCTCCAAGAGAATTAGAACCTCCTTACATTTTCAACTAAATACTCTTCTGCACAAGAGCAATCAGTTTCAAGCATCCTGCTTGAATGAACACAATGAAACCAACCAAATTCCACCTTTTGATTGATCTCAATCTTCTTCAGAACTCCCACAAGATATCCTGATCCACCTATGAAACCAGATCTTCAAGTCATATGAACTACTTGCTCCAAAGCAAAACATCTTGGATTCACCAAGCATTTTAGTCATGTAACATCTTCTCAAACCACAACTCCCGCAAACTGTATGAGATAGATCTTTTTGAAGCATCCATAACTTCCATTACTGTAGATCACCTCTATCTTAAGCTGATGTGCCACATCACCAACTGAGACTTTTGATGTTAAGCTAGATGTCAAAACATTATGATATCCAACTGTTGAATTCAGCTCTTCCTTCTGCCACTTAGAAAAACCTCCTCCCTTTGCAGAAACAAATTTCCATGCTCTCATAGACTTGATTCAACAATCAAGTTTGAGTAGACAACCTTCATCCTGCTCAGAAACTCCAAAGACTTCAAACCTACCACATCTGAATCTTCAGAAAATAAGCAGTCCAAGACTACCCCATAACTATACCAAATAATGCCATCATGGTTGTTTCACAGAGATCTCACACACCAACACACCACGAAGAGAAATAAACAGCCACATAGAGAAAAGTACATTCTCAACACTTCAACAGTCCTGCACTTTTACATCAGACATATACATAGTCTCCCGTCAATGTATTTTGTCATTAGTTGAATGCACAAACTTATCAAAAGCAGACAAATACTCAACTCCTGTCAAGGTGACCTTCTCACACAACAGGCATCTGCTGATTCTTCTTCAAAACAAACCATCATGACAACCATTCACACCACAAAAGCCTTCCAGGTTAGGTCAGTGTCTTGACCTTTCACTCCACCCTGAGCAAAGAACTGAAATGATGTTTCAACATCAGTTTCGACATCAGTCTAAATCACATTAAATATCTACTATGGATTTGGAGACTACTACCTTTTCTTCAACCAGCTCCAGCTGAGATGCTATGACATTATGAACAACATCTCAAAAATTGTTCAACTTCACAGCTTCAGTGATCCTTCAAAACAGCTACAATCTAATAGGACTTTGACTCAACATTTACCATAAACTGCTGATGTGTAGTGCGATGTTGAGACATTAGAATTGACATATTAAGCTCAGCTTCTTCTTGATGAAACTTCCTCCAGTTCATGATTTTGAAAATTAGAAACATGTATCTTCACAAGAGAATTCATCTTCAGATATACCAGAACTAAGCTTAACAGATAACTTATCAAGATCCTCCTAATTAGGTCACCACAACTAAGCTTAAGAGATAACTTATCAAGATCTTCACTCCCGCATGAAAGATTTGACAGTGATACTCTTTTGCTTTGGCTCCACCCTCTTCTTTCACCATCAAGAAAATTGATAAAGAAGGAACCAATGTTCTGGACAGATTGGTCTTCAATGGCTGATTTGAAATATATTCTTCTTCTAAAAAAATTGAAACTTCCATGTCATACAGTCTTTAATAAGATCCATTCACCTTTTGATCACTTCTTTCCCAAAACAAATATATGAGATAATCCTCAAGAATCTTTGGCATCTCTAACCAAACGGTTGAAGCTGTCTTGCATAAACTACAACATCATAGAATATCCTGCTGAGGAGACCAAACCCTAATGTCTTTCCAAGAGAATCCCTTCCTAGAATCTCACCACCAGAGATACAAGAACCAACCAGGGTTACATCAGATACCTTGTAGTGGAACACACAACAACTCCTCAACACCCTTCAGGCACTACTCAATAATCCTTGCACACCATCACCATAATCCAAGTGCCAAAAAATTTTGAAAATAAATCTAAGTCACAACAACAGTTCTCCACCAAAGCTACACACCTGATAACAACAGACAGGTCCAATACATACCCTGTCATGAATAGTCCATCCTTCACTTCAAGGGATCAAACAAACAACTATATGAACTGACCAAGTCCATAACTCAGCAAAATTATCTTCCTTGCTCATGAACCAGAAAGTATCTTCCCTAGATCTCATCCAGAAATAGACAGGATGCCTGCTCTGATACCAATTGAAATTCTGGTATCAGATGTGTGATGTTAAGTGTGATGTCACAACAACAAAATCTGCTAATATGAACAAGGCTATAACAACAGTAAATTAACACAATGAATTGTTCACCCAGTTCAGTCTAACAACCTACATCTTGGGGCATACCAAGCCAGGAAGGAAGTCCACTATTAGTAGTATTAAATTACAGACTCAACAATCCCAGTTGACAATCTCCTAACTTAATCACTACCCAATGACCCGTCAACCTAAGTCCACCCTAGATAAGAGACTCCATCTCACTTCCAATCATCGCAATGATGTCTAGTAGTCAACATCTCAGTCACTGCATAAACAACTTGATTTCCAAAAACTCTTCAATCACAAAAAATAGAAGACACACTTCCATGACAATACCTAGACATGACCCACATGACTAAGACCAATACTTAGAGTTGCTTAACAGCTTCCTCCAAGAACAATACATCTCTTACCTACAGGCTTCGAGATAAACACGATGACCATCCCACAAACCGGGTGGTTCATCAACCAACACAGCCCTTATAATTTACATGATGGCTGACTTACTAAAACTAGGTTACAATGCTTCTATTTATAACCTATTTCTCAACTGGATTTGGGCTTTAAATCTCAGCATATTAACTGCTACAAATCTGCAGAAGATTCTGCTACTAAATAGATCTTCAATTAAATCTTCAATCAAATCTTCAATTAAATCTTCATATCTTTTAGCCTTAAAAATAGCAACAAGATCTGCTCCAAATCTGATTGCAACTGAATATATCTTTACCAAGATATTCGCCTACAATCTCTCACTCTCTTCAGCAGAATATCTCTCCAATAACAGAAACACGCAGCCCTAATAAAATAACTCAGACTGATGTTTTATCAATTGATGTCTTAACATCGGGTTTGACATCAGCACAAAATCTGCAACCATTTACAACTTAACACAACCAGAATGTTAGAAACTCATGTTGAAACATCAACCATGACATCCACATTATTTTACCAAAATTCCAGCCAACTACAAGAACTAACACTCTCACCTCTTATTTCAAGGCAGCAACCCGTGTTTTTTGTTACTTAAAGTCTTCTCCAGCTCAAGGACTATTCTTCTCTGCTGTTAATACTGTTAAATTATATGGTTTTACTGATTCTAACTGGGCTTGTTGCCCTGATACTCGCAAATCCATCACAGGTTACTGCACTTTCATTGGCATATCCTTGGTCTCTTGGAAATCGAAGAAGCAGAATACAGTTTCAAGGTCCTCCTCTGAAGCTGAATATAGAGCTTTGGCAAGCCTTTCTTGTGAATTGCAGTGGTTACATTACCTTCTCACTGATTTGCACTGTAAACCCACTTCTCCTGCTGCTGTGTATTATGACAACATATATGCCGTCTACCTCGCCCACAATCCAACATTTCATGAGAGAACAAAACAAATTGAGATAGACTGTTATGTTGTTCGTGAGAAAATCCAACAAGGCCTCATTCACCTTCTACCTGTTTCCCCAACTTCTCAACTTGCAAATGTCTTTACAAAGCCACTGCAGAGTCCTTCATTTCAGTCTTTGATTACCAAGTTGGGCTTATGTGACATCCATAGTCCAACTTGAGGGGGATATTAGGAATATAGCTTCTCACTAATTATGGTTATTTAAGTTTGTTATTTAACTCATCTAGTTAGTTTACAGTTAGCTCTCAGCTAGTTAAATCTCATTTGTATATATAGTTTCTGATTCCCAATTGTACAGTTGAGATTCATAATTCAGTCAATAATACAATATGCCTTTTACTTTAAGTTGGTGTTTGGATACCAAGAACAACATCAATGGATCATGAAGTGAAAATAGCGGGAAAAAACGAATACCGATTAGAAAATGGGGAAACGGTGATGGTGACGGTGCCTTCGTTGAGCAACTGGTCGAAGTCATCGGAGAAAGAGCTAGAATGGGTATAGAGGTCATGTGGATTTGACCTTCATAAATGGTGTGGTGTGCGATGATTTTCGGTGGTGAAGCGGTCAGACGGAACTGTTTTGTGTGGAGGCGTAGTGGTGGTGGTACGAACTTTAATGATGGCACGATAGTGGGGGTGAATCCGCAGAGGTTCATAGTTGTGTTTCATCTCTTTCTCTCTTTTGTGTTTTGTTTCTACTTTGTGTTGTTTCTTCTTCTATTATTGTACTTTTGATTTTGTTGTTATGGTAACTAGCGGGAGACCTGTGCCTTCAAACGAGTACCCGTCGGTGACGCGTATTTGTTTACATCTAAAATTTGAAAAAAATTAGAATTAATAAAAAATAGTATATATAAAAAATATAGTTTATATTTAAAAAAACATATTCTCAATTATAAAAGTATTTGGATCATTCATACACTTTATATTTATCAACAATCACATACTTTTTATATCATGTGTCACATACTAAGTTTAAATTGACTTTGATAGTCTAGCGGGTTACCCGTGCCTTCGCACGGGTACCTGTCGGTGACGCGCATTTGTCTACATTTAAAATTTGAAAAAAAGTAGAATTAATAATAATCATTAAATATAAAAAATATAATTTATATTTTTAAAAAAGATAGAATCAATACTCGAGGACACCGGTTGTTATTTTTTATAAAAATATTTATGCAATAATTTACAAAAATATTTTAGTGAATAAAAAACTTGTTCCTAATTATAAAAGTATTTGGATCATCCATACACTTTTTTCATATATAAAAATAAAGTTCAATCTAAAATATTTAAATTTTTCCCGTATATAAAAATATTTGTCTCATGTGATTTTCTATATTATCAATGGCTTTATTTTTCCCGTTTTAATATTTAACATTTATATATTTTTGTATAATTTTTTTATTGAAAAACATTAAATTATTGATTTGTATAGGTGTCACAACACACTTTACTGATATGAGGAATATTGATGTGTTTACATTTTCCATAATAATGCGTGGAAATAACAAAAGTAACCAAATGTAATTAGTAAATATAAAAAATAGGATTAATAAGAATTAGTAAATATAAAAAATATAATTTATATTTTAAAAAAAAGATAGAATCAATACACACGGACATCAGTTGGTATTTTTTATAAAAATATTTATGCAATGATTTAGTTTAATAAATATCAATTATTATTTTAATTGTATAAATAAATATTAACTAGTAGTATAAATAAATACATTTTATGTAAGTACTAACGGGATACCCGTGCCAAGGTGACGCACATTTGTTTACATTTAAAATATGGAAAAAATAGAATTAAATATATATATATATATATATATATATATATATATATATATATATATATATATATATTAAAAAAAATAGTTTAAATATTTTTAAAATAAAAATAAAATTGTTTTACCGAAATTGTTTTACATCAATAATATATATTTTAATTTTCCATATATTATTTTAAATAATTTTGTATCTTAAATTAAAAATAATTTCAAAATAAAAATATTAGATATATAAATAATTAAAAAACAAAATATTTATATAGTTTTTGGATTAATACATTAATTTTACTTTTATTTTTTTTAATTGTAAAAAAAATATAATAGGTTGTGCGTTTGCACGAATTTTGGTATGGTTACCCGTGCGCTCACACACTACTGGTGTGTTACCCGTGTGTTCGCACGAGTAATGGCGTGGTACGCTATAATGTCACCATTATTCATGCTCATTGAAAAAAAAAGTTAATTGAATGCATAATTAATTGAAAAATATTTTATACATTAACTTCATGTTCCCATTAACATTTAGTATTTTGATCAATAAGTTCATGTTCTCGTTAATATTCAATACTTTGATCAGTAACATCATATTTATGTTAATATTCAATATTTTGATCAGTAACTTCATGTTCCCGTTAATATTCAATATTTTTATCAGTAACTTCATGTTCCCGTTAATATTCAATAGTTTGATCAGTAATTTCATGTTTCCGTTAATATTCAATAGTTTGATCACTAACTTCGTGTTCCCGTTAATATTTAATTTTTTGATCAACCACATCATGCTCCCGTTAATATTCAATTTTTTTATCAGTAACTTCATGTTACTGTTAATATTAAATATTTTGATCAATAACTTCATGTTCTCATTAATATTCGATATTTTGATTAATAATTTTATGTTCCCGTTAATATTCAATATTTTGATTAGTAACTTCATGTTCCCATTAATATTCAATATTTTGATCAGCAACTTCATGTTCCCGTTAATATTCAATATTTTTATCAGTAACATCATGTTCCCGATAATATTCAATAGTTTGATCAGTAATTTCATGTTTCTGTTAATATTCAATAGTTTGATCACTAACTTCATGTTCCCGTTAATATTTAATTTTTTGATCAACCACATCATGCTCCCGTTAATATTCAATTTTTTTATCAGTAACTTCATGTTACTGTTAATATTAAATATTTTGATCAATAACTTCATGTTTCCGTTAATATTCGATATTTTGATCAATAATTTTATGTTCCCGTTTATATTCAATATTTTGATCAGTAACTTCATGTTCCCATTAATATTCAAATTTTGATCAGTAACTTCATGTTCCCGTTAATATTCAATATTTTTATCAGTAACATCATGTTCCCATTAATATTCAATATTTTTATCAGTAACTTTATGTTACCGTTAATATTCAATATTTGATCTGTAACTTCATATTCCCGTTAATATTTAATAGTTTGACCCATGTTCCCGTTATAATTGTATCTTAAATAAAAATATTTGTAACATAATTAATTAAAAAACAACACATTTTTCTTATGTTTGGATTCATACATTATTTTAAATATATTTTCTTGTACTTTCTTTAACCGTAAAAAATATAATAATCCGTGAGGTCGCACTAATTCCTGTCTGAATAACCATGTGTTCGTACGAGTAATGATGTGTTACGCGCATTTAAATCTAAAATATAATAAGAATAAAAAAACAAAAAACAAAATTATTTAAACATATATTTTAAATCATAAAACTATGACATTATTGTCTATAATTAAAACAAATGAATGTTTCAAATTAAATTTAAACATATATTTAAAATCATAAAGCTATGATCACACCAGTTTGTTAGCTACTGTTATGGATAGATGAAATTAGTATTATAACATAGACCGGTAAGTAATCTAAGTTAAATTATTACTCCACTTAATTATTAGTCTCATTAATAAAAAAAATTATTAGTTTGATTGTGTTAATGCAATCAATATTTTTAAAAATTGTGAAGTAAAATTCTATTAAAAATAAATATTGATAATATTTTTTTTCTTAAGTTTAAATATTAATTTATTTTCAATTTAAATTATATAATAATGAAATTATCAAAATAATGTATGATATATAATTAAGTGTAGTGTACATGTATAAGATATACTCAAAAACACAAGTACATAACTATCTAAAAGAAATATTCAAAGTATAAAATTTCAGTTTAAGATGCTCCTCAAAAAGCATATTCAACATGTAACATAAAAATATGAATTACAAAATGTTAAGAGAATATACATAAGCTGAAACTGTGTCTCAATAGTGTCACCAAAATTCTATTATATATGCACTAAATAGTTACAGGCATTGATGAGAAAGGAATTTAAAGGAACATGCTAGAATATCCTAAAGTATACTTGGAAACTATTCCTATATTATCTTAATAATATTTAAATATTAACAAAAACAATAAAACCATGGCTCAAAACCAAGGAAAGCAGAAAATTTGTTTGGATATAAAGATAAGTAGCAAATCTTAGCTTACAAAAAAATGTTCTCATTCAGTTCAGTACGTTATTTATAAACTTAGTTGTAAGCACAATAAAAAGTAGTATCATATTACAACACAACTAGGTTAAACTTCATTGAAATAATACATGTACGATGTTTAGATATCTCGCTACACATGACCAATTCTTTCAACAATTAAGAGTGAACTACATGCTGTTAAAACAATCAAACTTGATTATACTTATTAAACTGCAGTAGCTACTTTGGACCTTGATGTCATCACCCTTCTCACTGATCAATGACTACAACGTTTCCTCCGCATGGTACAGCCATATATGTTGTAGTACACATTAGTATACCTCCATCAACAACAACTTATTGAACTGCTGAATCGAGAAACACAGAAGGTGAACCATATGGATCAAGATCAACCTGGAAGGCATAATAGGTGAAACTAAAGACCGTGAACATATGTTTTTGTCATATCAAAAACATTGGTGCTAAATAGCATCTATATTAAAGAAGTGCTGAAATTGGAAGTGGAAACTGTTAAGAATGTAACAATATCAGATAAGTACCTTCCAGGAAGAACCCTAGCAATGTTTTACATGAGCGAATTTATGGAAAGGCACGCATTCTCTAAACTTAGTGGTTCACCTCGACATCACATTGGTTACACCAAAGGCGGTCAATTGGTTGAAGCAGTTCGACGTCATCCTTACATTGTAAGAATGTTAACAGAATGCAAGCTTAGCATCATGATCCTATATAGATAATTCAATCAAATCTTTCAATAGTTAACTCAATCAACTCTCATACGTTAGTTCCTTGAACTTCAAATTCCCAATGATTCAATCTAAGAATGTTAACAGAATACAAGCATAGCATCATGATCCTATATAGATCTAAAGTTAAGAAACAACATATAATTCTAAAATCATCGGCAACTTATAGATCTTGGCGATGTTAGGGTCATCCGGTTGAATATCATCGGTAGGTTGTAAAAAATCAAATCAATGTTAGTCGTTTCAGCGAGAGAAGGCGGAACATCGCCGTCGATTATTATCATTTTGATTCCTTGCAAACATAATATGTGATATACCTGATATATAATGAAACACTTCAGTAATAATTAAAAAGTCAAGAATTATGCTTTTCTGGGGCATGGAAATAAAGTGAGCCACTGGCATACATGTTTCATATATTTCATGTGGACCATGGCATCCTGTTGTTGTAATATACTTACATACTTACATTGATTCCTTTGTTTGCATTGCCAGTGGAAAAATCATGTTTTCATGCATCTCATTAATCTCGACACACTTATTCCAACCCTAAAGTAACCTTAATACAATTTTCATAAACCATACACTATAGAAGCTCCTTCAACTTAAAATAACCAGAGAGAAAAGTCGCCACCGCATGTAGCATATTTAACTTCGGAAATGACACAACAAACAAAGACATACAATAGAGGCATATGATTTGTTCGGAATAAATTAAAGAATTACTCTCCGACAAAATAAATAAGCAATAAAGGGTGGTCTTACGTAGGAATGATGCTATTCCAGCTCCAGCAGCCAAGTAAACAAATATCATTGATATTTGAAATTTGAAGTGCATCGTGATATTTTATAAAACCGGCAATTTCCTGCCAAAGAACCAACAATACATCCTTGCTATGCATCATATTATTCAAATGAAATCATTTCCTTTATATCAATAGAATATGTTCAAATTTTCGGTCAGTGTCAGTGTCTAAAATTATTACTGATGTCGACGGTCAGTGTCGGTGTTGTGTTTCTACTGTTGTTGCTGCATTACAAAACTAAGAATCAATTGTTGGCTGGAAAGTAACCCTCAGAATATACTCCAATTGTATGAAAATTTATAAGGTAGGAAAAATCAACTACTACAAAATTTCAAATAAAATTATATCTTCAATGCTGGATAAACTGAAAATTCCTTAATACAATACGCCTAAACTCATTAAAAGTGATGATGCCTTTAGTGCGCTAAAGCATCAATTTGAGTCCATATGAAAATTTCAGGTTTGTTCAACCTGTCTAAAATTGTTTTCTCCAAGTCAATGAAGGCTCCTCTGCAAATTAAAAGTATATTCATTGTATAAATCATAAATTGAAGATGAAGCAATGACACTGCACTCAATGGTAGGAATCTCAAAAGATCAAGTGAACAACAAATACATAATAGTAAAGCTACAACACAAACTATCTATATAGATAAGATATTACCTCTCCACCAACAAATAAAAGTGCCATATCAAGAGGATCCTGAGATTTCTTCCCTTTGCACTATCCAATAAATATGATAAGGGAAATTGAAAATTCAGCAGCAACAACAATGATAGAAAAACATATAAATCAAACAGCGGTACACATAATGTGATAATTCATAGAAGCATTTTGTCAAACATAGAGGGTGCAAAAGTAAGGAAAATCTGATTCAGCAAGATGAAAAAATGAAAATTAAGTCACTCACCATTTGACATGACAGATCTCTTACTCTCGACGCCAAGGTAAATGTAACATGTAACGCCCCAGTTTTGGTTAGATTTATTTAATCGAGTCGATTTAATTATTTTTATTATTATATTATTTTATTCTTGACTTTTATTTGGCAATATATTATTTTTCATCGTTGTTATGTTTTTATCGCATTTTGAGAGCGTTTGCGAGATATTTGAGTGTAGGGGTATTTTGGTCATTTTGAGGGGTTAGAAATTATAATTTTCTTAAAATAGAAACTTTGAGAGAAAAAGAGACAAAAGAGAAAGGAAAGAAGGAAAAGAAGAAGAAAGAAAGGGAGAAGAGGAAAAGGGAGGAAAATCGTCATTAGCTCCGTTTCAGTCGCGATTAATCGGGTAAGGGTGAGAAGTTTCAATTATATCTTTCTTGTGTATGTATATGTGTTGTTTATGTATGTGTTTTGGTTGTTTTTACAATGTTTTCCTTATTGATAAATTGATGAAACATTGTCAGAAATCGATTTAAATCGCGTTGTATGATTATCCTGTGTTTAGGAACAATTGTTGGTACTTGTTTTGCTGTTAAAAATGGATTTGGGGATGAAAAATGGGATTTTTGGGGGAGAATTCGCAGGAAAAATTATGCAGGAAAATTCGGGGTTTTCGCTGCCCATACGCGTATCAGGCAAGGCAATACGCGTATTGGGTTGGGTAATACGCATATGGGAAGGAAGGAATTTAGTCATTACGCGTATGGGAGGGGGCAATACGTGTATGGAGTGAGGCAATACGCGTATTGGATTTTTAGTGGAACTTTTGGGGAAAAATCAGTCTCTGCCCATACGCGTATCACTTTGGGCAATACGCGTATGGATGGACGAGTGAGCAAGGCAATACGCGTATGGCTCAGGGCAATACGCGTATGGGCAGCGAGGGTGCAAAATGTTGTCTTTTCGCGATTCCGTTTCTTTTTACTTCCGTAACTTGTGTTCCGATTATCCATTTTGAACATTCTTGGTATCTTTGGAAAGCTATTGAGATGTTCTTTCTTATTAAAATGGTTTTGAGATTGTTGGCCGATTTAATTATGTCAGGAATTTGGAAATGCGTCGTTTTGTCGACTTTTACCGTTTTAATGGTGTGTATTTGGTGTGTTAACATGCAATATGCATTTGATATGTATCGTATAACTTGTGTGATGGTATATGATGTAAATGCATGTGATGAAACGTTACGATGATGGTTTGTGGCCTAAGGGCAAGAAAATGCATTGTATTGTGTTTGATTGCAATGCATGATTAATGATGTTGTTGTGCGGTAAAATACATTGTTTAAGTGAATATCAATGTATGTTGTTATGATGTGTTGTGGGATTGTTATGGTTTGTGGATTATGGTGAAATGCATTATTTATGTGAAATACAATGTGTGTTATTTGGTGGCCTTGGGGCAAGTAAATGCATTGTTGAATTGTGAAGAAGCATTTGATTGTCATGAGTTCTTGTATGTCAAGCATCATGATATGCATCTTGTGATGTCGTGTTCCCTAGTGGGTGTGAGCGACGAAACGATTCCAGAGGGAATCCGCTATAACATCGTGTGCCTTATACAAAGAGGACCTAAAGCGATGATTATAGACGATCGTGTGCCTTATACCAAGAGGACCTAAAGCGATCGGATCGTGTGCCTTATACAAAGAGGACCTAAAGCCATCCATAAATTTCGTGTGCCTTATACAAAGAGGACCTAAAGCGACGGGGAACATCGTTTTCCCGACGGGGTGTTACATGAGTAATCCTAAGTAACAAGCGATGGTTCCAATAGTTCCTGAGTGGACTAGTGATGAGATTGATGGATGGATGGTACCGCATATGCATTGCATAGAGTCGTTGTGTTGGTCTCTGTGCATTTGCATAAATCATGAATGGATTGATTATGTGTGAGAATTGGGAATGGATCCATTATGTGTGGAAAATTATGAATTGATTGAGTATGTGTTGATATTTATGTTTGAATTGGTGAATTGATGTGCATATGTGATAAATACATTGGTTGTGGATAATATGTGTTTTGCATAGGTATATGCTATGTGATGTTGTGGGGTGTTTCCATATGTTATAGCTTCGGTATTGCTTATTTGTAAATATGTTGGTAAAATTGATATATGCTATGTTGTTGGATTGTTAAAAATATGTTAGGTATCTGTGGCTTGCGATATGGATTGGTATGTGATGCGTGTCGTGAGAATATTTATGCATGTGAATTTTTATGTGTTGCATATTATTATGCAATCTTGAGTTAGTTGTTATTTCTCACCCTTCTACTGTGGTTTGTTGCTCTATGAGGCAATTGCAGATTAGTAGTCTTGGAGGATTTTGTGAAGATTAGTCCTCCGTCCTTTTGTCAGTCTGTCTGCTCTGATACGTAGCACGGGAGTCGGGGAACGTTTTGTTATATGTATACATTTGTTGAATATATTTTGTATTACGTTTGTATGTTCATTTTGGCGTTATAAAGCAATTTATTTTGTAAAACAAGTCAGTTATGGATCTTTCCACTTTATTCCATAATTGAACTTTCCTTTTATATGGAAAAAGTTTCCCTTTGAGGTTATTTCATTTTGTGTTATGTATCAAAATTTATGAGCAGGGATTGTGTTTTCTTTATTTAAATTGTGGCATCCTTGTTTCTGTCGAAAAAATAAATTTTTACTTACTCTGATTTAATTATGTATTATTTATTCGCGATGGGAATTGGGGTGTTACAATAGTGGTATCAGAGCAGGTCGGTCTGTCCGACCAAGTTGTTGAGTCAGTTAGGGTGACAGTTGAATACTGTCGTTGTTGTTTGTTCCTTAGTACGTGATATGTGTGTGGAACACTGTCAGTGCTTTCTGGTTTTCTAATCTGTTGTCTGCAGGAGTTAGAATGAGATAAGTGGGGGAGAAGCTGGTACTTCTCTATGTTGCTTCAGGTGTGGAGCGTTGGCTCAGTGTATTGTGAATTGCAAGATTGTAAGTGTTGTTTGGACAGTGTGGTTCCCGGTTCCAGAAGGGATGCGGAGGTAAGGCTTATGTCAACTAAGGATTTGTGCCTTATGTAGCTTTGTGCACAGGATGTAAGGAATGCTATTATAGTTTGGTAAAGACGCTCTATGCCCCATCATGATTGTCGGCTGTCTATTGACAAATTGAGGAACTGATCACCCTTAATCTCTTGTTGATAGTAGACGAAATTATGTTGGATGGAATAGACGTGTCTTTCCGGCTTTGATAGTGTGTGCAATGAGTGGTTTGGAATTTTAGAAAATGGTTACGGAATGTTTTGATGAGTTGGTGAAGATTCTTATATCGGAAGATGAGGTGGATTAGAGGTTTTGGTATGTTGGTCAAGTTGGGAAGTCATTGAGAGAGAATGATTGGGTTTTATTTAAGGGCTGCTTCTCGGAGAGTAGAGATTGAACTTAATTGGACGAAGGTGAATAGTTGAGGTTTATATCTGCTATGTAAGTAGAAAACTCTTAGTATATGGGACTAAGATGTTTGTTTTGTTCATGATGATAGTGTTCTAGAAAATTGGCAGGAAGTCACAGTGACGGGCCGTCAGTTGTGCACGGTTTTCAGATGTGTTTTTGGATGGAACTTTAGGGTGTTATCGTAGAGAGCTCCAGTATTGTTAGTAATAAAAAGGAAGGATGATTGAACGAAATAACAAGTATGATGTGTATAATGGTATTGAGACTTTGGACAGTAAAACTTAGAGTTCTGGTGAGGTTTGGAGTCTTTGGAGTTTTAGAGCATTAATGGAAATTTTGAGAAAACCCTTAGGTGCGGATGTAATATTTGAGAGTTCTTTTTGATTGGTTGTTGCTACATGTTTGGAATTTATGGAATTTAGACTGTTAAGAGGAGAAATTGTGTATGGATTACTAACAGTTAAATAAGGTAACGATGGAGAACAAGTGTCCACTTTCATGAATAGATAATTAGTATTGGTTTGGTTGAGTTTGATTGAAATCACAATTGTTTGGAATGTTGGATAAGAGTGGTGCATTTTGTGAGTTGAGGCTTTGATCGATTTAATGCGACTGGTTATGTTTGTTATCATCGGATTAGGTTGTTATTTACTCAGTTAAGCTTGTATGTGAGTAACCAGTTACCCAGTGACAAGTGTTGCAAAAGCTTTAAGGATTATATCTTTTGGAATTCGGTTGGGCGTGATAATGTGCAGTGATAGTATTTGGTGTTAGTAATGCGTCTGTAATGTTTGTGGAGTAGAGGAATCGTATCTCCCATATTTATTTGGATAAGTTCATAATGGCTTTGATTGAGGATATTCGGATTTGTTATAAACTCAGAGGAAGAACAAGTAGAGTGTTTGAGAATTGAATTACAAGTGTTAAAAAGAGACGAAGTTTTATGCTAAGTTAATCGAGTTAGAATTTTGGTTGAAAAAGGTTAGTTTTCTTGGATAGGTGATTTCTGATGGTGGTATTGTTATGGATCCATCGGAAGTAGGTGCAGTTCTACAATGAGAGGCTCCGAAGTCGGTTAAGGTGATTAGAAACTTTTGGGCTTGGTTGGTTGTTATTGCAGGCTAGGGAAGACTTTGCTAGGTTCGTACTTCTGTTATGACAGTTGACTTACAAAGGGTGAGTCGTTTGTTTTGGGATGTTCATTGTGAGGAAAGTTTCAGAGAGCTGAAGTAGAAGTTGTCTACGGTTTTAGTTTTGATTCTGTGTGGTCCTAATAAACTGTTTATGAGTTATTGGGATGCGTCTTTGATGAGTTTAGGCAGTGTGTTAATGCAAGAGGGTAAAGTCGTGGCTTATGCTTTACGATATTTGAGGATTCATAAAAGGATCTATACTATTATGGATTTGGAATTGGTTGCGGTTGTATTGTGTTGGAATATTTGGAAGTATTATCTTTATGGTTCTAGGTTCGAAGTGTTTAGTAATCACAAGAGTTTTGAGTACGTGTTTGGTCTGAAGGAATAGAGTATGAGACAACGAGGATGGTTAGAATTCGTGAAGAGTTATGAATTTGGCTTGGATTATCCTTCGGGAAAAGCTAAGGTTGTGCCTAATGAGTTAAGTCGGAAGTTGTTATGCATGTTTGTTTTGATGGTCAGAGAATTAGAATTATTTGAGCAGTTCAGAGCCTTGTGTCTGGCATGTGAGATAATACAGTAGAGAGTGAGGTTGGGTATATTAAAGTGAACAGTGATTTTTGGTGAATATGAGAAAGAGTTAGACTTTGGATGTGAGATTGGTAGACTTGATGGTTTCGAATAATCAGAGTACGCAGCGGAAGCGTGATGTGACACATTTTGTATTTGCGTGTGGAACTTGTAAGAATTCATAAGTTGAACATTGGGAACATGTAGGAGTGATGAGACCATTGGACATTCAGAATGGAAGGGTTAGGCAAAAGGTTTAAATATTATTCATGGGCTACTATGTAGATGGATGTTTTGGTTATATGTTTGATTGATGAATCGTAGTATTGTTGTAATATCGTTGTGTGACAAGGATGTTGGTATTATGGTTGTGTAGAGGTTGTTGAAACGATGTTGGGTCGTGGAACTTTATGTTCTTGTTTGTGTTGTTGCCTCGTTTCCATCGTAATGGTTCGAGTGCGAGTAGATAATTCCTTGTGGTGAATTAGAGGAGTGTTACCTACGGTGATGGTAACGATCTTGTTGTGTTTCGGTTCATAAGTGAACGTGTGTGTTTGTAACTTGGGTATTCCTTGAGTTGTGAGTTGGTCGTCAAGTGCATTGTATGGGTTTTGCATCTTGTCGTTGTGGTTGTTGTCGTTGTCGTGTTGTTGTTGTAATTGTTGTTAGCAAGGTGGTTTGTCAGTTGTGTTATTCGTGGTGTACCTTAGGTTGACATGTTGGTTTGTTAGTCTGATGCGAGAGTCGTATCCGGAGTTGTTCGTATCGGTTATATTTTCGAGGACGAAAATTTCTAAGTGGGGGAGAGTTGTAACGCCCCAATTTTGGTTAGATTTATTTAATCGAGTCGATTTAATTATTTTTATTATTATATTATTTTATTCTTGACTTTTATTTGGCAATATATTATTTTTCATCGTTGTTATGTTTTATCGCATTTTGAGAGCGTTTGCGAGATATTTGAGTGTAGGGGTATTTTGGTCATTTTGAGGGGTTAGAAATTATAATTTTCTTAAAATAGAAACTTTGAGAGAAAAAGAGAGAAAAGATAAAGGAAAGAAGGAAAAGAAGAGGAAAGAAAGGGAGAAGAGGAAAAGGGAGGAAAATCGCCATTAGCTCCGTTTCAGTCGCGGTTAATCGGGTAAGGGTGAGAAGTTTCAATTATATCTTGCTTGTGTATGTATATGTGTTGTTTATGTATGTGTTTTGGTTGTTTTTACAATGTTTTCCTTGTTGATAAATTGATGAAACATTGTCAGAAATCGATTTAAATCGCGTTGTATGATTATCCTGTGTTTAGGAACAATTGCTGGTACTTGTTTTGCTGTTAAAAATGGATTTGGGGATGAAAAATGGGATTTTTAGGGGAAAATTCGCAGGAAAAATTATGCAGGAAAATTCTGGGTTTTTGCTGCCCATACGCGTATCAGGAAAGGCAATACGCGTATTGGGTTAGGCAATACGCGTATGGCAAGGAAGGAATTTAGTCATTACGCGTATGGGAGTGGGCAATACGCGTATGGAGTGAGGCAATATGCGTATTGGATTTTTAGTGGAACTTTTGGAGAAAAATCAGTCTCTGCCCATACGCGTATCACTTTGGGCAATACGTGTATGGATGGGTGAGTGAGCAAGGCAATACGCGTATGGCTCAGGGCAATACGCGTATGGCCAGCGAGGGTGCAAAATGTTGTCTTTTTGCGATTCTGTTTCTTTTTACTTCCGTAACTTGTGTTCTGATTATCCGTTTTGAACATTCTTGGTATCGTTGGAAAGATATTGAGATATTCTTTCTTATTAAAATGGTTTTGAGATTGTTGGCCGATTTAATTATGTCAGGAATTTGGAAATGTGTCGCTTTGTCGACTTTTACCGTTTTAATCGTGTGTATTTGGTGTGTTAACATGCAATATGCATTTGATATGTATCGTATGACTTGTGTGATGGTATATGATGTGAATGCATGTGATGAAATGTTGCGATGATGGTTTGTGGCCTAAGGGCAAGAAAATGCATTGTGTTGTGTTTGATTGCAATGCATGATTAATGATGTTGTTGTGCGGTAAAATACATTGTTTAAGTGAATATCAATGTATGTTGTTATGATGTGTTGTGGGATTGTTATGATTTATGGATTATGGTGAAATGCATTATTTATGTGAAATACAAAGTGTGTTATTTGGTGGCCTTAGGGCAAGTAAATGCATTGTTGAATTGTGAAGATGCATTTGATTGTCATGAGTTCTTGTATGTCAATCATCATGATATGCATCTTGTGATGTCGTATGCCCTAGTGGGTGTGAGCGACGAAACGATTCCAGAGGGAATCCGCTATAACATCATGTGCCTTATACAAAGAGGACCTAAAGCGATTATTATAGACGATCGTGTGCCTTATACAAAGAGGACCTAAAGCGATCGGATTGTGTGCCTTATACAAAGAGGGCCTAAAGCGATCCATAAACGTCGTGTGCCTTATACAAAAAGGACCTAAAGCCACGAGGAACATCGTTTGCCCGACGGGGTGTTACATGAGTAATCCTAAGTAACAAGCGATGGTTCCAATAGTTCTTGAGTGGACTAGTGATGAGATTGATGGATGGATGGTACCGCATATGCATTGCATAGAGTCGTTGTGTCGGTCTCTGTGCATTTGCATAAATCATGAATGGATTGATTATGTGTGAGAATTGTGAATGGATGCATTATGTGTGTAAAATTATGAATTGATTGAGTATGTGTTGATATTTATGTTTGAATTGGTGAATTGATGTGCATATGTGATAAATGCATTGGTTGTGGATAATATATGTTATGCATAGGTATATGCTATGTGATGTTGTGGGGTGTTTCCATATGGTATAGCTTCGGTATGCCTTATGTGTGAATATGTTGGTAGAATTGATATATGCTATGTTGTTGGATTGTTAGAAATATGTTAGGTATCTGTGGCTTGCGATATGGATTGGTATGTGATGCGTGTCGTGAGAATATTTATGCATGTGAATTTTTATGTGTTGCATATTATTATGCAATCTTGAGTTAGTTGTTATTTCTCACCCTTCTGTTGTGGTTTGTTGCTCTATGAGGCAATTGCAGATTAGTAGTCTTGGAGGCTTTTGTGAAGATTAGTCCTCAGTCCTTTTGTCGGTCTGTCTGCTCTGATACGTAGCACGGAAGTCGGGGAACATTTTGTTATATGTATACATTTGTTGAATATATTTTGTATTACTTTTGTATGTTCATTTTGGTGTTATAAAACAATTTATTTTGTCAAACAAGTCAGTTATGGATCTTTTCGCTTTATTCCATAATTGAACTTTCCTTTTATATGGAAAAAGTTTCCCTTTGAGGTTATTTCATTTTGTGTTATGTATCAAAATTTATGAGCAGGGATTGTGTTTTCTTTCTTTAAATTGTGGCATCCTTGTTTCTGTCGAAAAAATAAATTTTTATTTACTCTGATTTAATTATGTATTATTTATTCGCGATGGGAATTGGGGTGTTACATAACACCCATATATAAATACATACAACAAAGCATATATTATACATGAATTCCACGTTTGGTACTGAAATACCAATAAGTCCCTAGTAAACACATTATACATATACATGCCCAAAATACCTAATACAAAAAACTATGGCATAACATATATACAAGATGTTCCAAAGATATATACTAAGAACTAGATCGACAACGATCTCAAAAACTCCCCAATGGAAGCTACGCCATCAGACAAGTAAGGGTAATCACACGGCCTTATCCTTACCCTTTGCGGAACCTGAAGTACCTGAAAATATTCAACAATAGTGGGGTGAGATACATCAAATCTCAGTGAGTTCTCTATCTTATGGATTCTCTCGGTTCTACGAGGTTCTAACCAAATCCTAACTCAAGCCCAAGGGAAAGGAAAGGACTTCGTGTTCACAAAATCTCCCACTAGAGAACCAATCGTACAATTCACAACGACAACTAGTTAAGGAATCTTTTCCCCGGCCAGCCTATACAAAGCACTACAACGCGGGTCACGGATCCTTAATATAGAGAACTTCTCCCCAGCCAGCCCACACACGGGGCACTACAACACAGGTCACGGTTATCCACAAATGGTACTTCTCCCCGGCCAACCCACACAAGGAGCACTACAACACGGGTCACGGTACCATCCATTAAGTAACTTCTCCCTGGCCAGCCCACACAAGGAGCTCTTCAACAGGGGTCACTGTTACTTACTTAATAAATACTTCTCCCCGGCCATCCCGCACAAGGGGCTCTTCAACACGGGTCATGATATTTATTAAGGAACAAACCACAAACCGGAGGAAAATACGGTCCTCCACTAACAACTACTTAACCAAGATACTCTTCAAGTATCGAAGTAAACATTGCCACACTAATCTCTAAGTCATTCTAGTGTACTAAGGTTTCCTCACAAATTCACATCTTGAAGCTTTTAGATTTCCAAAAATTTCGTTTTACATAGATAAAAAAATCCTGATATTTTAACATAATCGAAAACAATTCTGCTCATAATCAATATTTTCATTTTCCATAGCCTAGAACACAGTCATAGCTTCACATCGATATAAAGAACGTCTAAAACGGATAACCGAGTCAAAAGATATGAATTTTAGAAAATATTATTATTTTTGTTCTTGGTCGTGCTAAGCGGGCCCCACCCGCGCTAAGCACGCTCTTCGCTGCCTGGAAGGGGTGCAAATTCTCCAGACCGCGCTAAGCGGGCATACCAGCGCTAAGCGCGCTAAGTGGGCATACCAGCGCTAAGCGCGCTCTGCATTATGTAGAAAAATAAACCCTTTAACAGCAACTTCCAACCTACAATTCATCCTCAACACCATACTCAACAACCAATAGAGGCATAATATCATGGTTCTATCATGGTTTATCCAACAAACTTCAATAAAAATGATTTTCAACTTTAATACATAGTTTCTACACAAAACCCTAAGATTTTCAACCAAATCAAACCAATCCAAACTTCATAACAATTATCAATAGATGATTCTACACATATTTTGATCATGCTACTCAATTTATAACACACATCAACCGTTAGATTCTTTGATTTTGCAAAAAAAACCCCATTTTTCCCAAAATCTAACCTAACTCTAAAACCTCAAGAAATTATACTCTAAAGTCTTTATCTAGAACCCACCTGGATTAGAAGATGATGATGAAGAAGCTGAGATGAATTAATGAAGAGGAGAGGATGATTCTTGATCTTGAACTCTTGGATTTTCTCTTCTTTCCTTTTCTCCCTTTTTCTTTCCTTTCTTCTTTCTTCTCTCTACTTTCTCTCTCCAATGTTACTATCTTTGGCAAATGAGGGAAAAGGAAATGATATAGGAAAATATCATCAATTAGTAACACTACTAAAAGTCCAAAATTATCTCAAACGTACCAATTAATAAAACCTTAGCATTAGATAATATTAATTTGATCAGCTCTGAGTTCATCAATTGCTCTAATTATCTTATCAGATAAAATACTCAGAGCACACTAGATCTCAACTGATCTCAACTTATATTATCCAGAGCGTTATAAAAATTACGGGGTATTACATCCTCCTCCCCTTAAATAGAAATTCGTCCTCGAATTTAAAAGATTACCTGAACAAATGAGGGTAAGCATCTTTCATCTCCGATTCTAGTTCCCAAGTAGCATCACCCGGATACGTCACATCCCATTGCACCTTAACAAGAGGAATGTATTTGTTCCTTAATACCTTTGTTTCTCTTCCCACAATACGGCTCGATTGGGGTTCAAACGTTAAATCCAATTCTATTTCCACTGATTCCGATAAAACTGGCTGAAGAGGATCAGGAATAAACTTCTGGAGCTGAGACACATGAAAAACATCATGCATTTCATACAGAGAGGGTGGTAAGGCCAATCTGTATGCTACTTCTCCGATCCTTTCTAAGATCTGATACGGTCCCACGTATCTCGGACTTAACTTGTGTGACTTGAAAGGTCCTTTCAATCTCAATCTCTGAGTAACTTTCAAAAACACATGGTCACCTTCCTCAAACTCTAAAGGTCTCCTACGGTTATCCGCATAACTTTTCTGACGATCTTGTGCTTGTTTAACCTTCTCACGGATCATTCGAATCTTTTCCGTAGTCTCTTGAATAATTTCGGGTCCCAAAATTCTATCTTCACCAACCTTCGCCCAATACAAAGGTGTTCTACACTTTCTCCTATACAATGCTTCGTAAGAAGCCATACCGATGCTCGCATGGTAATTATTGTTATACGAAAACTGAATCAACGGTAAAAGTTCCTTCCAATTTCCTCTACTTTCTAGCACACAAGCTCTCAACATGTCCTTCATCGTTTGTGTTGTTCGGTCAGTCTGACCATTCGTCTGAGGATGATTCGACGTGCTCAAACGCAACTTCGTACCCATAGCTTGTTGAAAAACCTTCCAAAACCTTGAAGTAAACTTTGGATCTCTATCGGACAAAATGCTAGAGGGAACACCATGCAATCTCACAATTTTAGAAATAAACAACCCTGCAAGGTGACTTGCCTTGTAAGTAGTCTTCACAGCTAAGAAATGCGCAGATTTCGTTAGTCGATCCACAATCACCCAAATAGAATCGTAACCACCTTGCGTACGGGGCAACTGTGACACCCCAATTCCCATCGCAGATAAATAATACATAAATAAATCAGAGTAAATAAAAATTTATTCTTAGACAGAAATAAGGATGCCACATATAAAGAAAGAAAACACAATCCCTGCTCATACATTTGATACATAACACAATGTATACATATATAACAAAAGCGTTCCCCGACTCCCGTGTTATGTATCAGAGCAGACAAACCGACAAACGGATGGAGAACTAATCTTCACAAAAGCCTCCAAGATACTAATCTGCAATTGCCTCATAGATCAACAAACCACAGCAGAAGGGTGAGAAATAACAACTAAATCAAGATTGCATAATAATATGCAAACACATATAAATTCACATGCATAATTATTCTCACCACAAGCATCGCATATTAATACATATAGCATGCCACAGATACATAACATATTTCTAATAATCCAACAATATAGCATATATCAATTATACCAACATAATCACATATTCGCACATAAGGCATACCAAAGTTATAACATATGGAAACACACCACCACATCACGTTTATTCATATATATAGCATACCATAGAGAATTAATACAATCATTGTAATGTACAACATCCCCACAAAACATAGCATATGTCTATACATAAAACATATCATCCATACATTTACCACAAATGCATAGCAATCATCAATGTTATCAGAAGCTCAACACAACATCAATCCATTCATGATTTTTCACACATAATCAATCCATTCATGATTTTCCACACATAATCAATTCATTCATGATTTTCCACACATAATCAATCCATTGATGATTTTCCGCACATAATCAATCCATTCATGATTTATGCAAATGTACAGAGACTGACACAACAACTCTATGCAATACAATGCGGTACCATCCCATCCATCATTCTCATCATTAATTCACTCAGGAATTATTGGAATCATCGCTTGTTACTTAGTGTAACTCCCCGTCGGGCAAACGATGTTCCTCGTCGCTTTAGGTCCTCTTTGTATAAGGCACGCGACGTTTATGGATCGCTTTAGGTCCTCTTTGTATAAGGCACACGATCGATCGCTTTAGGTCCTCTTTGTATAAGGCACACGATCGTCTATAATGTCGCTTTAGGTCCTCTTTGTATAAGGCACACGACCGTTATAGCAGATTCCCTCTGGAATCGTTTCGTCGCTCACACCCCACAAGGGCACACGACATCACAAGATGCATATCATGATGCTTGGCATACAATGACTCATGACAATCAAATGCATACACATATACAACAATGTGAACCATTTCAACATCCATAGTCATGCATATACAATCAAACACAACACAATGTATTTACTTGCCCTTAGGCCACAAACCATCATCACAACATTTCATCGCATGCATTCATATTATATAACAGCACACAAGTCATACGTTATATATCCAAAAACATATCGCATGATAACACATCAATCGCACATAATTACGACGATAAAAGTCGACAAAACGACACATTTCCAAATTCCTGACACAATTAAATCGGCCACTAATTTAAAAACCATTTTATAAGAAAGAACATCTCATTAGCTTTCCAACGATACTAGGAACATTTTGATCCGAGTTACGGATCAAAAGGAATAGCATCGGACGCGAAATCGAGAAAGAAATCGCGAAACGGAAAAATTCTACACCCTCGCTGGTCATACGCGTATTGGCCTGGGCGATACGCGTATTGCCCAGCTCGCTTGCCCAACTATACGCGTATTGCCCAAAGTGCTACGCGTATGAGCATATACTGATTTCTCTCCAAAAATTCCACTAAAAACCCAGTACGCGTATTACCTCCCTCGTTACGCGTAATGCCTTGCCCCTTACGCGTACCATTACGCATTTCAGCAGAGGGCCGTGTAAAAATGGGATCCATACGCGTAATGCCCACATTTTGCCCTTGCCATACGCGTATTTCCCTACCCAATACACGTATTGCCTTGCCCGTTACGCGTATGGGCAGCGAAACCCTGAATTTTTCCTGCATAATTTTCTGCTACGAATTCACCCAATTTCTCTCCAAATCTCATCTAAACATCAGTATACTACCAATTGAATGCACAACAACCTATATCTATCAGGTTTCAACAATTAGGAACCTTAAATCATGATTTCTGACACAAAAGTTGTATCCAATTCTCACAATCTCAACTTATTAATTGTTGTAGTTATCTATTCAATTCAACCAAACTTCAAACAAATACATATACATATACAATCGCAATATAATCGAAACTTCTCACCCTTACCCGATTAATCGCGCTTGAAACAGAGTATTGAAGATTTCCTCTTCTCCTCTCTTTTCCTTCCTCTTCATTTCTTTCCTTTCTCTTTCTTTTCTCTCTTTCTAATATCTATATTTCTATTTTATGAAAAATGACCAAGCAAAAAGACCAAAATACCCCTACACTCCATTTTCTCGCAAACGCTCTCAAAACGCGATAAAACATAATAAAGATGAAAAATAATATATTGTCAAATAAAAGTCAAGAATAAAATAATATAAAAACGAAAATAATTAAATCGACTCGATTAAATAAATCTAACAAAAACCGGGCATTACAACTCTCCCCCACTTAGACATTTTCGTCCTCGAAAATATAACTGAGACGAACAACTCCGGATATGACTCTCGCATCCGACTAACCACTATCATGACAACAAAAGGCACACCACGAATAACACAAACTGATAAATCACCTTTCTAACAGCAGCTACAACAACGACACGACAACGACGACAACTACCACGACAAGATGCAAAGTCCTTACAATACACTTGACGACCAACTCACGACTCAAAGAAAACCATGTTACCAACACCCAAGTAACACTCCCCTAATATCCCACATATGGATTAACCACACGCACTCGAACCAGCACCATTGAAACGATGCAACAACAAAGACAAGAACCTAACGTCCCACGACACAACATCATCTCAACGACATCAACAAAACCAAAATACCAAACATAACATCAATACATCAACGTTGTGATTTACCCATCAAACATGTAACTAATACATCCATTTACATATTAGTACATGATTAATATTGGAACCTTCCACCTATCACTTCCATTATAGAACATCCCACGGGCTCATCATTCCTACCGTTTTCCATTGTTCAACCTTTGAACTCTATCAAGTCACACACCAGACACAAGTCTCTGAATTGCTCAAATAATTCTAACTCCTTGACCATCAAAACAGACATGTACAAAAACTTTCGACTTAACTCATCACGCACGACATTAACTTTACCAATAGGATAATTCCAGCTAAAGTCATAACTCATCACAAATTCCAACCATCCTCGTTGTCTCATACTATATTCCTTCTGACCAAACAGGTATTCCATATTCTTGTGATTACTAAACACTTCGAACCTAGAACCATAAAGATAATACCTCCAAATTTTCCAACACACTACAACCGAACCAATTCCAAATCCTGAATAGTATAGATCCTTTTATGAATCCTCAATTGTCGTAAAACATAAGCTACGACTTTACCCTCTTGCATTAACACACTGACTAAACTCATCAAAGACACATCACAATACCTCACAAATAATTTATTAGGATCACACAGAATCAAAACTGGAGCCGTAGACAACTTCTACTCCAGCTCTCTGAAACTTTCCTTACAACGAACATCCCAACCAAACGACTCACCCTTTTGCAAGTCAATCGAAGTAACAAAAACGCTTAACTTGGAAAAGCCTTCCATAACCTCCGGTAATAACCAACTAAAGTCCAAAAAGATTCTAATCTCCTTAACCAACTTCGGAGCCTCTCATTGTAGAACTACATCTACTTCCGATGGATCCATAACCATACTCTCATCTGAAATAACATATCCAAGAAAACTAACCTTTTTCAACCCAAAATTCTCACTAGAATGACTTAGCATAAAACTTCATCTCTTTTCAACTCTTGTAATTCAATTCTCAAACACTCTACCTGTTCTTCCTCTGAGTTTATAACAGATCCGAATATCCTCAATCAAAACCACCATGAACTTATCCAATTAAATATGGAAGATACAATTCATATACTCTACAAACATTCCCGATGCATTACTAACACCGAACAACATCACTGTCCATTGTAATGCCCAACCAAATTCCAAAAGATATAAATTCTTAAAGTTTTTGCAAAAATTTTCACTGGGTAACCGGTTACTCTGATACAGAATTGAATAAAACCTGTTTTTATGACATAAAACCAAACCAACCCTCATCCAAACTTGTCCAGACTCACATGCAACCTTAACCGAGTAAATAACAACCTATCCCGATGATAACAAACATAACCAGTCACATGAAATCGATCAAAGCCTCAACTCACAAAATTCACCACTCTTGTCAAACGTTCCAACCAATTGTAATTTCAATCAAACTCAACCAAAACATTCCGATCATTTATTCTTGAAAGTGGACACTTATTCTCAATCATTACCTTATTCGACTGTCAGTAATCCATACACAATTCCTTCTCTTGACCGTCCAATTCCACAAATTCCAACATGTATCAACAACCAACCAAAAAGAACTCTTAATATCAATATTACATCCACACATAAGGGTTTTCTCAAGATTTCCATTAATGGTCTAAAACTCCAAAGACTCCAAACCTCACCAGAACTCTAAATTTTGCTTACCATAGTCTCAATACCATTATACACATCATGCTTGTTATTCTATTCAATCATCCATCCTTTTTGTTACTGACAATACTGGAGCTCTCCAAGACGACACACTTGGCCTCATAATTCTCCTTTCCAGTCAATCTTCCAACTGCTTTATCAGTATGGGTACTTCTAATTCTAACATCCAATATTCCATCCGGAAATACATCTGAAAATCACGCACAATTGGAAGCCCATCACTGTGGCCTTTCTGCCAATTCTAGAAAACTATCATCACAAACATAACAAACATCTTAGTCTCATCTCCTAAGAGTTTTCTACTTACTTAGCAGATATAAACCTCAACTATTCGCCTTCGTCCCATTTAGGTTCACTCTCTACTCTCTGAGAAGCAGCCATTAATAATACCCAATCATTCTCCCTCAGAGACATTCCAACTTGACCAACATACAAAAACCTCTAATCCGTCTCATCTTCCGATATAAAAATCTTCATCGACTCGTCAAAACAATCTGTAATCACTTTGCTTAATTCCAAACAATTCATTGCACACACTATCTAAGCTGAAAAGACACGTCTATTCAATCCAACATAATTCCCGTCTGCTATCAACAAGAGATTAAGGGTGATCAGTTCCTCAATTTGTCAATAGACAACCGACAATCATGATGGGGCATAAACCGTATTTACCAAACTATAATAGCATTTCTTGCATCTTGTGCACAAAACTACCTAAGGCACAAATCCTTAGTCGACATAAACCTTACCTTCGCATTTCCTCTGGAATCGAAAACAATATTGTCCAAACAACACTTACAATCTTGCAACCAACGGCACACTGAGCCAATGCTCCACACCTGAAGCAACTTGGAGAAGCACCAGCTTCTCCCCCACTTATCTCATTCTAAATCCTGCAGACAAAGGATTAGAAAAACCAGAAAGTACTGATAGTGTTTCACACACATATCACATACTAAGGAACAAACAACATCGACAGTATGCAACTGTCACACCAACTGACTCAACAACTTGGCCGGACGGACCGACCTGCTCTGATACCACTAATGTAACACTCCAATTCCCATTGCGAAAAAATAATACATAAATAAATCAAAGTAAATAAAAATTTATTCTTAGACAGAAACAAGGATGCCACATATAAAGAAAGAAAACACAATCCCTGTCATACATTTGATACATAACACAAAATGGAATAAACCTAAAAGGGGGAACTTTTTCCAACAAAAGGAAAGTTCAATTATGGAATAAAGCGGAAAGATCCATAACTGACTTGTTTTACAAAATAACTTGTTTTATAACATCAAAATATTCATACAAAGGAAATACAAAATAGATCCAACAAATGTATACATATATAACAAAAGCGTTCCCGACTCCCGTGTTACATATCAGAGCAGACAGACCGATAAAAGGATGGAGAACTAATCTTCACAAAAGCCTCCAAGATACTAATCTGCAATTGCCTCATAGAGCAACAAACCATAGCAGAAGGGTGAGAAATAACAACTAAATCAAGATTGCATAATAATATGCAAACACATATAAATTCACATGCATAATTATTCTCACCACAAGCATCGCATATTAATACATATAACATGCCACAGATACATAACATATTTCTAATAATCCAACAACATAGCATATATCAATTATACCAACATAATCACATATTCGCACATAAGGCATACCAAAGTTATAACATATGGAAACACACCACCACATCACGTATATTCATATATATAGTATACCATAGAGAATTAATACAATCATTGTAATGTACAACATCCCCACAAAACATAGCATATGTCTATAAATAAAACATATCATCCATACATTTACCACAAATGCATATTAATCATCAATGCTATCACAAGCTCAACACAACATCAATCAATTCACAATTTCCCACGCATAATCAATCCATTCATGACTTTCCACACATAATCAATCCATTCATGATTTTCCACACATAATCAATCCATTCATGATTTATGCAAATGCACAGAGACCGGCACAACGACTCTATGCAATGCAATGCGGTACCATTCCATCCGTCATTCTCATCATTAATTCACTCAGGAATTATTGGAATTATCTCTTGTTACGTAGTGTAACTCTCCGTCGGGAAAACGATGTTCCCCGTCGCTTTAGGTCCTCTTTGTATAAGGCACACGACGTTTATGGATCACTTTAGCTCCTTTTTGTATAAGGCACACGATCCGATCGCTTTAGGTCCTCTTTTTATAAGGCACACGATCGTCTATAACGTCACTTTAGGTCCTATTTGTATAAGGCACACAACCGTTATAGCAGATTCCCTCTGGAATTGTTTCGTCGCTCACACCCCACAAGGGCACACGACATCACAAGATGCATATCATGATGCTTGGCATACAATGACTCATGACAATCAAATGCATACACATATACAACCATGTGAACCATTTCAACATCCATAGTCATGCATATACAATCAAACACAACACAATGCATTTACTTGCCCTTAGGCCACAAACCATCATCACAACATTTCATCGCATGCATTCACATTATATAACAGCACACAAGTCATACGTTATATATCCAAAAACATATCGCATGATAACACATCAATCGCACATAATTACGACGATAAAAGTCGACAAAATGACACATTTCCAAATTCCCGACACAATTAAATCGGCCACCAATTTAAAAACCATTTTATAAGAAAGAACATCTCATTAGCTTTCCAACGATACTAGGAACGTTTTGATCCGAGTTACGGATCAAAAGGAACCGCATCGGACGCGAAATCGAGAAAGAAATCGCGAAACGGCAAAATTCTACACCCTCGCTGGTCATACGCGTATTGGCCTGGGCCATACGCGTATTGCCCAGCTCGCTTGCCCAACCATACGCGTATTGCCAAAAGTGCTACGCGTATGAGCATAGACTGATTTCTCCCCAAAAATTCCACTAAAAACCCAGTACGCGTATTACCTCCCTCGTTACGCGTAATGCCTTGCCTCTTACGCGTACCATTACGCATTTCAGCAGAGGGCCGTGTAAAAATGGGATCCATACGCGTAATGCCCATATTTTGCCCTTGCCATATGCTTATTTCCCTACCCAATACGCGTATTGCCTTGCCCGTTACGCGTATGGGCAGCGAAACCCATAATTTTTCCTGCATAACTTTCTGCTACGAATTTCACCCAATTTCTCTCCAAATCTCATCTAAACATCAGTATACTACCAATTGAATGCACAACAACCTATATCTATCAGGTTTCAACAATTAGGAACCTTAAATCATGATTTCTAACACAAAAGTTGTATCCAATTTTCACAATCTCAACTTATTAATTGTTGTAGTTATCTATTCAATTCAACCAAACTTCAAACAAATACATATACATATACAATCGCAATATAATCGAAACTTCTCACCCTTACCCGATTAATCGCGCTTGAAATGGAGTATTGAAGATTTCCTCTTCTCCTCTCTTTTCCTTCCTCTTCATTTCTTTCCTTTCTCTTTCTTTTCTCTCTTTCTAATCTCTATGTTTCTATTTTATGAAAAATGACCAAGCAAAAAGACCAAAATACCCATACACTCCATTTTCTCGCAAACGCTCTCAAAACGCGATAAAACATAATAACGATGAAAAATAATATATTGTCAAATAAAAGTCAAGAATAAAATAATATAAAAATGAAAATAATTAAATCGACTCGATTAAATAAATCTAACAAAAACCGGGGCGTTACAGCAACCCTTTTGCAAAGTCCATAGAAATATTATCCCACTTCCAAACTGGAATCTCTAATGGTTGTAACAGACCACCCGGTCTTTGGTGTTCAATCTTCACCTGTTAGCATACTGCACATTCTGACACATACACCGCAATATCCTTTTTCATTCCTGGCCACCAATAATCCTTCTTTAAGTCCTGATACATCTTCGAAGAACCAGGATGTATCGTAAAAGTACCTTTATGAGCTTCATCTAAAATCTTTCTTTTTAATACCATATCGTTTGGAACACCAATCCTTCGGTTAAACAGAACAATCCCATCCGCTGCTCGTGTAAAACCCGGTTCAAGTAACATCTCTTGAAACTTCTCCTCTAAAATTTATTCTTGTTGAATCTCAACTCTTAGGGTAGAATTGACATTCAAGTTTCCCATAATTACACCATTCGGAGTCCACGCAAACTGAAGATTAAGATCTCTAAACTTATCCAACAAGGCATACTCCAATATCATCAATTCTGCCCCATGAACCATCTTCCGACTCAAAGCATCGGCTACTTTATTCGATTTTCCCGGATGATACTTTAATTCTAAGTCATAATCCTTTAAGTACTCTATCCACCTTCTTTGTCGCATATTCAACTCCTTTGAACAAATAAATACTTCAAACTCTTATGGTCACTGAACATTTCAAAACATACACCTTACAAATAATGACGCCACACCTTCAGCGCAAACACAACTGCCGCTAGTTCCAAATCATGAGTTGGATAATTCTTCTCATGAACTTTCAATTGTCGGGAAGCATAAGCTACCACTTGACCGCCTTGCATCAGCACACCCCCCAATCCCATCTTAAAAGCATCACAAAATACTTCATAAGAGTTGTTAGGATCAGGAATGATTAACACAGGAGCAGTCGTCAAACTTTCCTTCAATTTCATAAAACTTTGCTCACAACCTGAATCCCACTCATAAGCACAATCTTTTCGAGTAAGTTTTGTCATTGGTAGGGCCAATTGAGAAAAACCTTGGATAAACCTTCTATAGTAACCTTCCAATCCCAAGAAACTTCGAACTTCCGAAGCATTCCTTGGTCTCTCAAAATTAATCACTGCTTTTACCTTCGACGGATCCACTGCCACACCACCTTGAGATATAACATGACCAAGAAAATTAACTTCCGACATCCAAAACTCACACTTGCTTAACTTAGCAAAAAGCTGCTTCTTCTACAATACCGATAAGACAATTATCAGATGTTCTCCGCGCTCTTGCAGAGTACGAGAGTAAATAAGAATGTCGCCAATAAAGATTACGACAAATTGGTCCAAGTAAGCTTGAAATATACGGTTCATGTAGTCCATAAAAACAGTTGTAGCATTAGTCACACCGAAAGGCATCACTAAGAATTCGTAATGGCCGTAACGGGTCCTAAATGCAGTGTTAGGCACATTGAAACTCTTCACTCGGAACTGATGATAACCCCACCGTAAATCAATCTTCGAGAACACACATGCTCCCTTCAATTGATCCAACAGGTCGTCTATCCTGGGTAATGGGTACTTGTTCTTAATGGTGACTTTGTTCAACTTACGATAATCAATACACAACCGCATTCCACCATCTTTCATTTTTACCAACAAAACTGGAGCTCCCCTCGGTGAAACGCTTAGTCTAACAAAATGCTTAGCCATCAAGTCCTCCAATTGGTCCTTTAATTCTCTTAATTCAAGTGGTGTCATCCGATAAGGAGAAACGGATATAGGAGCCGTTCTCGGTACCAGGTCAATAGAGAACTCAACTTCTCTCTCCGGAGGAAGAGAAGTAACGTCCTCAGGAAAAACTTCGGGAAACTCACAAACTATTGGAATACTCAGCACTTACTGCTCACTACTCCCCTCCTTAGTAAGAACCAATAAAACAGATTTCTCCTCCTCAAACAACAAATTTATCATTCCCACTGTACCTTCTAAAATAGTTGTTAACACATCCTTCGGGGTAGCCTCGATAGATGGAATGATGATTAGCTTTTCCTCACACCCAATAAACACCGAATTAGCAGAAAGCCAATCCATCCCCAAAACGACATCAATTTTCTTAAGCGGTAAACAGATAAGGTCAATCTGAAAAACTCTACCATTCACAGACAAAACACAGTTTTCACACATCAACGGTGTCTCAACCATTTCATCCATGGCGGTAGTGACCACCATAGGAGGGGACAAAGGAATAGCTTGCATCCCAAGTCGCTTCACACATCGCATAGGTACAAAAGAGTGTGTTGCCCCACAATCAAATAAAACAAAACAAGGATGCCCGTTTACGAAACACATACCCGCAATCAAAGAGTTGTCACTTTTCGTCTTCCTTGCATCCAAAGTATAAACCCATCCGGTATTTCTCCCTTGCACTTGGTTTCTATTCTGAGTACAATCTCTAGCCACATGACCCAATCCATTGCAATTATAACACCTAAAATTCCCATCGACACACTTCCCAAAATGACGTTTGTTGCACACCCTACATAAAGGAGAAACATTAGGTCTAGAAGCCTGCACCTGCTTCCCTTTGAAAGCTTGTGATCTAGGCCCAAATTGCTGACTTGGTCTCCCACGATCACCTTGATTCACCCTACTTGCAACACCTTCAGCTTGGACTTTCTTCAAACTATGCTCCGCCACATAACATTGCCTTAGAACTTCTGCGTAAGTAGTAAACTCCCTCTGGGATACACTATGAGAAATTTCAGCTTTAAGTCCGAACAGAAACTTATCTATTTTCCACCGTTCATTCGGAGCATACATAGCCTGCCTAGAATAAGTAGCCATGTCCTTAAACTTTTCGGCATAACTGACCACAGTCATACTACCCTGTCTTAACTGTTGAAATCCAAACTCTTTCTGAGTCCTCAAGGAGCTAGGAAAATATTTCTCCATGAAAATTGCCTTGAATTGCTCCCAGACCTTGGGCACACCCTGAATAGTCATAAGAGCCTACGCACTCTCCCACCACCTCATGGAAGGACCCTTCAACGAATGTGAAGCAAAAACCACCTTATTCTCTTCACTACAGTGCACTATCAAGAAAATCCTTTCCATACCGGCTATCCACTCGTGAGCCTTTACAGGATCTAATCCGCCATGAAATTCCGGAGGATTCTTGCAGAAGAAATCTCGGAAAGTCCCACCTACAGCTTCTGGAACAACCACCTGAGGATGCAGACCTCCATTCATTTGTTGTACCATTTGCTGCATAAACTGATTCTGTTGCTGCTGCATCTGTTGCATAAACTGATACAAAGGAGCATTCCCATCGCCACCTGGTAGATTCGTCCCAGCTGGAGTAGTTCGGGGTCTACCACGATTGATTCTGCGTCCGTCAACCATGTTCCTAAAGGCCATACAGAAAGGATTAAGTTGATCAGGCTCAATACCATAAATATAACACTTAAGACCAATGGCGACACAACGCATACGAAACGGAAAGAAAACTTATCCTATTTCATGGCTAGGCCGAGGATACGACCTGCTCTGATACCAACTATAACACCCATATATAAATACATACAACAAAGCATATATTATACATGAATTCCACGTTTGGTACTGAAATACCAATAAGTCCATAGTAAACACATTATACATATACGTGCCCAAAATACCTAATACAAAAAACTATGGCATAATATATATACAAGATGTTCCAAAGATAAATACTAAGAACTAGATCGACAACGATCTCAAAAACTCTCCAACGGAAGCTACACCATCAGACAAGTAAGGATAATCACACAACCTTATCCTTACCCTTTGCGGAACTTGAAGTACCGGAAAATATTCAACAATAGTGGGGTGAGATACATCAAATCTCAGTGAGTTCTCTATCTTATGGATTCTCTCGGTTCTATGAGGTTCTAACCAAATCCTAACTCAAGCCCAAGGGAAAGGAAAGGACTTCGAGTTCACAAAATCTCCCACTAGAGAACCAATCATACAATTCACAACGACAACTAGTTAAGGAATCTTCTCCCCGGCCAGCCCACACACGGGGCACTACAACACGGGTCACGGTTATCCACAAATGGTACTTCTCCTCGGCCAGCCCACACAAGGAGCACTACAACACGGGTCACGGTACCATCCACTAAGTAACTTCTCCCCGGCCATCCCGCACAAGGGGCTCTTCAACACGGGTCACGATATTTATTAAGGAACAAACCACAAACCGGAGGAAAATACGGTCCTCCACTAACAACTACTTAACCAAGATACTCTTCAAGTATCAAAGTAAGCATTGTCGCACTAATCTCCAAGTCATTCTAGTGTACTAAGGTTTCCTCACAAATTCACATCTTGAAGCTTTTAGATTTTCGAAAATTCCGTTTTACATAGATCACAAAATCCCGATATTTTAACATAATCGAAAACAATTCCGTTCATAATCAATATTTTCATTTTCCATAGCCTAGAACACAGTCATAGCTTCACATCGATATAAAGAACGTCTAAAACGGATAACCGAGTCAAAAGATATGAATTTTAGAAAATATTATTATTTTTGTTCCAGGTCGCACTAAGCGGGCCCCACCCACGCTAAGTGCGCTCCTTGCTGCCTGGAAGGGGTGCAAATTCTTCAGACCGCGCTAAGCGGGCATACCCGCGCTAAGCGCGCTCTGCGTTATGCAGAAAAATAAATCCTTTGACAACAACTTCCAACCTACAATTCATCCTCAACACCATACTCAATAACCAATAGAGGCATAATATCATGGTTCTATCATGGTTTATCCAGCAAACTTCAATAAACATGATTTTCAACAGTAATACATAGTTTCTACACAAAACCCTAAGATTTTCAACCAAATCAAACCAATCCAAACTTCATAACAATTATCAATAGATGATTCTACACATATTTTGATTATGCTACTCAATTTATAACACACTTCAACCGTTAGATTCTTTGATTTTGCAAAAAAAAACCATTTTTCCCAAAATCCAACCTAACTCTAAAACCTCAAGAAATTATACTCTAAAGTCTCTATCTAGAACCCACCTGGATTAGAAGATGATGATGAAGAAGCTGAGATGAATTGATGAAGGGGAGAGGATGATTCTTGATCTTGAACTCTTGGATTTTCTCTTCTTTCCTTTTCTCCCTTTTTCTTTCCTTTCTTCTTTCTTCTCTCTACTTTCTCTCTCCAATGTTACTATCTTTGGAAAATGAGGGAAAAGGAAATGATATAGGAAAAATCATCAATTAGTAACACTACTAAAAGTCCAAAATTATCTCAAACACACCAATTAATAAAATCTTAGCATTAGATAATATTAATCTGATCAGCTCTGAGTTCATCAGTTGCTCTAATTATCTTATCAGATAAAATACTCAGAGCACACTGGATCTCAATTGATCTCAACTAATATTATTCAGAGCGTTATAAAAAAATACGGGGTATTACAGTAAAGGTTCTGATGGTTGACCGATGTTGCTCTTTTGTTGTCTTCTACCATTTCACCTCTTTCTCTCCAAGATCTTTCATGTACAAAAAATTCAGAGAAAAAATCAACAAAAACTTAAGAATAAAAGAGAGAAATAGATCCAGCTATGCTCAATCTTCTTCCCGTGTGCATAATCCAACCAGAAAATTAAACAAAAATCATCGCCGGAAATCTTTTTCCGCCACCACAAATCTACCACTGTCAAAGAGTCTACCACCGTAAAATTACCGTAGTTTCGTAGATCTAAGCAGAAAAAGATAAAAGTAACATCTTTGTTGAAGAAAATGAAGATAGAAAAGGCACATTTCTCCCAGATCCTTGTTCCTCTAGCTCTTATTTTTGTATGATGCTTTACTCAGATCAGAAAAATCTACACAAGTGACACACAAAATCCATTCAAAACCAAAGATTCACAGGGAGAAGAAAAGAGATTGGAAACTAATGCATAAAGAAAAAAATAATAAACTTACTGAAAAATAAACTTTTCGTCCCCGTCCGCGCTTTCATATTCATTGTCGTTCCAAACCTAATTCCATCTACCTTTATCTAAAGCATTATGAATGAGAAAGGGGAATTGAGTTTTAATAATTTTTTATTAATTAATTGTAATTTATTATTTGAATCTATGGGTGTTAATCCAAAAAAAATAGGTTGCTTATTGCTAAACATAGCCACGTGGCAAATTATGGGATAAGAAGGGTAATTAGGGGTTTTTAAGACCACCTAATTTTCTTATATGATAGATTGTTGGTGAGTTGTGAAATTTTTAATTTGGTTTAGTGAGGTTGTTTGATGAAGATGAAGTGTGTTATTGTGTTGGTGGATGCAAAAATGAAGAAGGTGAGGGAGGTTAGAGGAGGACAATATGAGTATGTGTGTTTTACCGTGAGAAGAAGAAATAGTGTTAAGGTTGGAAGTTTTTATGTATGGAGTTTATCAAGTTTTTAATTTTGTGTGAAGACAGGAAGAACGTGCATGTTGTGTTATGCAGGATGTGGAGTTTCTTAAGGAAGAAGAAGAAATGGTGAAAAGGTCATGAGAGGGGAGGGTTTTGTTTCGCAAGAAGAGAAAAATGAGGGAGTATCTGTATCTTGGTGATGATGAGGTGAAGAAAAAGAACATTATAGTATCACGTTTTTCTGCTTACTATAGAAGCTTTCTTTTCTTTTTTGATTGGATTCTCAAAATGGTTAGAGATTTTAGTGTGATATGGGCACAGTTTTTATCGGTTCATTTTTCATTTTGATGCATCGGCCTATTGCAAGCTAAAATAGTAACATTTAGGGTTTTACAATTCAATGTAGATGCCTAAAAATCTCTTGGATATTTTGGAGAGTGATCAAGATAAGTTCAAAAACTAAATGAAATAAAATGCAATCTTTTTTAATAAAAATCAAATTACTATGTATTTGTCTTTATATTTTTTTTCAATATTTTGATAAAAAAGAAAAATAAAAATAATTAAAATGAATAAAAATCGGGCACGAAAGTGTGCGAAAAAAATAAAATTAACGCATTAATCATCTCAAATTACATTTCTCGTGACAGCCAAGAAAGTGTTGCCATCATCAAAAAGGGGGAGTATGTGAGAGATATTATTCTAGCTATCTTGTTTTAATGATGTCAACAAACATATTAGAGTGTAATTTGAGCGGTGTCACTTCACGTGTTGGGCATATAGCGTCTTACCGTTATTGGTTATGTGTCTAGATGCATAGGATCTTGTTCTTTCTAAAAATAAAGGTCCACTAGTGTTTTAGTAGTGTCTAGCATGTGTATTTGATCTTGGTCTGGTAAAAATGCTCAGAAAAATTGAATTTCCTGAAAATTTGTACTTCATGCGCTGACCCTGAAGTTCATGCGCTAACCCCAGAATTCATGCGCTAACCTCTAGAAGTTGCGGGAAAGCGCACAAATGTGTGGACACAACTCTTCTTTTATGTGTCGACGCATGGACACTGGAGGTCGACGCATGACCTTTACTTCTGCATTTTTTCACTTAATTTCTTTTCTGTTATTATTTTTGTTGGTCATATTTTTCATATAAATAGTTTTGGTCTTCATTTTTCATAGAAAAACAAGAAACGTGAAAGATATATGCCATTTCTCTCTTCATCTTCATCTTCTTCATTGAGTAAACAAACAATCACACATAATCATCTTTGTTTGTGTCGCCCACTGATCGAAGTGATAATGTTTAGAATTTAGGAAGTGTAATCTTCATCTTCTGGGTTGAGAGTTTGGCAGGTGTTTCTTGAATAAAACCAGTTGGTTTTGTCCTCCAAGAATCGGATAGATTTTGGGGGTTTTTGCACAAACTGTTCTTTCTACAGGGATTCGGCTGGGCGAAGGTAACCGGAAATTGGCGCAACTATTTGGTTTAGTAGTTGTAATCAGAGGATCGTAGAAGAAGGTTTGGGTTCGAATTCTTGAAAGATTTCAATTGACCGAGTAAAGGTAACTGAAGAACGGCAATTTCTTTCGGTTTAGTAGCGTGGGACGGTAATTGAATCAACCATATTCGGAGCACTTGATTCATCTTGAATCAAGGGAAGAGAAAATTCTGCATCAACGATCGAAGACGTTCGGGGTTTGAATGTTCATAGTTTTCTCTTGTAATAAACAATTTGCAGCAGCTACATATATATATATCTCAATTCCTTTTGTGGGGTTGGGGGCAGACGTACCCAAAGCGAGGACGATTGGGGAACTACCTAATCAAATCTCGTTTGTTCTCTCTTTCCCTTAACTCTTTTACATTTCAGTATTGTTCGAATTTGTGAAGTAGCAAGTTATTGAAATTTCTGTCGTAGAGTAATTGTACGCTGATAAATTGTTTTGTTAAATCAATACAATTCCTTGAATTGTGTTTTGGAGCAACTGTACACTATTCTCCATAGAAATTCTGCACATAGTGTGTTTACGCACACTAGGTGTTTGATAATTTGTTTCAAAGCAAAATTCGAACACATTGCTTTAAATTGCTTGTCACTTTACCTCATTGGATTGGAATAAACATCAAGCAAGTGATAATTTGTTGTCTGCGTTTTTTAGTGTAGTATTCAAAACTGAATTTTTCTCTTCCATACTCATCCGTGATATATTCGTGCATATCCGATCCTTTCGGTAGAAGGTTTGTTGTAGACGTTTTATCCAGTGGTAGCATCCGTTAAAAAATTTTTAAAATAGAATTTTTGAAGACCATTTGCGTGTAAAACTCAAGGGATCTATTCAACCCCCCCCCCCCCCTTCTAGATCCATAGCCATCGTCTAACATCAACTATATTTGGATTCTTGGATTTAGACATTTTCTTTCTTGAACCTAATTTACCCTTGTTAATCCCACGATTTTGACCCCCTTTCACATACAGATCATCGTCTTGAGCTTTTTCCTCTATACTTTGTCTTCTTTGAGAATGAGATAAAAGATTAGCGATAATCATATCAAGACTAATAACGTATTTTCTGTAGGTAATAGTGGTCACCAAGTGGTCATAAGAACCTGGTAACGAGTACATCAAAATAATTGAATTATCTTGGTCATCAATCTTCACCCCAAATATCATTAGCTTAATGATTATGTTGTTAAAGTCATATGCATATTTTTGCAAATTAAATCATTCATGCATCTTTAGATTGTATAGTAGTTGTTCCAAGAACAATTTGTTCATTAACATCTTTGACATCTATTAACTCTCCATTTTTTCTCAAACCTTCTTCAGCATCGTTAGTTCTAAGATATGATACATCACCTCATCTGAAACACACAGGTGACTCAATAATGCACCCTTCTCCTTCATCTCTTCCTAATCGGTATCCTCCTTGTCAGTCATTTTTGTCTCACACAATGTCTTTTGTAAATTTTGTTGAGCAACCATATCCTTAATCTTCCGTTGCCATAATACAAAATTATATGTAATGTCAAACCTTCTCACTTCTAATTTCACACTAGGGTTAATCCCCATTCGGTACTAATTGTTAGAATAACAACCAATATGGAAGATTAAAGAGAAACAAAAGTAAAATACAATGAACATGATTGATATTTGTTAACGTTATTCGGCTAATGTTGCCTACCTTTGTGATTATAGATCAACTATAGTTTTTTTTTTTCTATGATAAATTATGGTTAGAGTTTTACAAACTATATATATATATATATATATATATATATATATATATATATATATATATATATATATATATATATATATATATATATAATTCCGTTGCACCCCAAAATTTACCCTCTCTTTTCCTAACCTTAATTGGCTTTCGCTTCACATTCATATGCATCTCCATTAGGTCATAACCCATAATCATACATTGCATTGGTATTCTAAGACATGGGATTACAACGGTTCTTTGAATCAGGGTTTCCTATTTACTTTGAGGTTCTTTCATTCAAGTTTGAAGCAAGGGTTGAATTCCCATCATCATAGACATCTTCTTTATTAGGGTTTATCAAGCTACAAGGTTCTTCTTCTTCAATATTTCTCAAAGGCATTAAGTACTAGAGTGACTGAGATCTGCCATGAACTAGGGTTTTGTTGATTCTCAATATCTCAAGTCATCTCTTCATCAACAAGCTTCCATTGCAAGAGGGTTGGAACTTATATCTCATTTTTTTTTTGAGTTGGTTAACATTCCATCAGCTGGGGTTCATGAGAATCAAGGTCTTCATGAACATGATCCTTTGTGAACTTCAAGTCTTACCATTCATATCTAAGGATTCTTCAAGGGCAAGATAATATAAAGCAAGTTGATTTGGACTCGTTATCAAGAAGCATTCATTCAAGGAACTACTTAATGTATTGAATTCAAATTTGGGTTCAAATTAATCAATTGGATCAAGACTTAATCAGGAAGCATTCATTCAAGGAACTACATAGCCCTGAAAAGCTCATTCACAACAGATAGTAGCAAGCATTACAAAGCAGCGAAACAGAAGTAAATATATCAACAAAAAGTCCATAGCATTTTTTAGCAGGAAAAGATAAATATATAGCAGAAATTGAAAGGCAACACGTAAAAACAAACTCAGTGAAAAATACAAGGCAGGTGCAAAACTACAAAGCCATTTCTAAGTTATGGAATAAAAGTGGTTTTGGTACCAACTTCCAAGGACCATAACTTAAGATCCAAGCAACCATTTTGGGTGATCCAAAGCTGGATTTGTAGGTCTTGCTACACTCTACAAAAGCTTCAACTACCTCCAACTCCAATTCTTTATGGATTTTAAGTTATGGTGTGATCAAAAAGACAAAAACATGAAAATGACACTTTTTCCAACACTTAGTAAAAATCTGCCTAAGTTACCAGCCTTGAACATCAATGTTCATGAGGATTTTTCAGTTGGATCCAAATAGTTTCAAAACAAACTATGATCACACATGTTTTGTATTATATGAGGGATTTCTAAAAAGTACAAGAGCCTCCCATAACTCAACTTGAGCAGGGAGATATGAATCCCTCAAAATCACCATTTCCAACTGTCTTGGACAAGGCAGATTTTGGCAGATTTTAGCATTTTGCTCGATTTGGAAAAATTGAACAACTCTAAGCCTTGTCATCCATTTGGACACATCTGAGGATAAAACAAAAGGAGAATGATCTGATCCCCAAGCCTCCAAAGTCTAAGAATCTACATTAGCCATAACAAACTTAAAAAGGCTAAAAAGGTGCCAAGACTCAAATTTTGTTTCAATGCATTTAATGGATACACCAAGGTGGCATGGACTGACACATTCCTGACTAAATGAGTCAAGGATCAGCACTGAATCAAAGGATCGTAGGCCTGTACCCTAACCTCAAGTCAATGGCTAGAGGAGACTTGAAATTCCTTTTGCTCAACAATGGCCAAAGGCCTACTGCAGCTGCCAATCACTATTGCTTGCAAAACAAACTTGCTCTACTATAAATAAAGCTCATTTGTGCTCAGTTTGAGTACACCAAAGCACTACAACACTTGCTTTCCTCAAAATCTCTTTCTTTAGACCAAAATACCTTCTTTTGCAAGGTATCTATGAGTTTTTGAGTTAGAGAGCAATTCCACCACAGCTCATGATCCAAACACCTCTAATATGTTGAATCTAAGCTGTTCAAACACTCACTTGTGACCTGAAACGCCAAAATCACAATGTCCACTTCCAAAACCTCAAAATTGGATTTTTCTGCATTTTTCAAGCCATGTCTTGATCCAGTCACTTCCAAAACCAAACAAAGCCTCAAACACACTCCAAATATCATCCTCAAACTGTCCCAAATGGTTCCCCTCATCTGGAACACCATTTGAGAGAGTTGTCATATTGGTCACTTTTGCCCCTTTTGCAAGAAAGTGTCACAACTTGTTCCCGAGGATTCCAGCTGGTTCTAATCATTCTAAAAGCTTCTAAGGGATCAATTGATAGTGTCCAATGCATCAAACAACTTCTGGCATAAGGAACTTGGCAGATAGCACAAAAAGCTCCAAGAGGTAAGTGCATGACAACTTGAACTCTTTGAATTATGCATTCCTTTGATGTCCATTGATCATAAACATCTCATACATGTTGTATATGTTGTGTTTGAACCAATTTGCCATGTAATTCTTGCTTGTACCATGAGATAACATAGAACATGTAAAAATAGGCCTATTTCAAAACCACTATCAGATTTTAAGGAGGAAACATTTTCTGAAATTTCCAAGAGCACCATTGGATTCATCATGAAATTTTAGGTCCGATGCACCTAAATTTTTCCCCAATCCATGGAGAAATGAGAAAGTTAGAGGCTTCACATAAATTGCCCAAAAGCTTGCCTTGTCTTGCCTTGCCCAGGCCTAGAAACAAGACATGCCTTATGAATTAATGAGGTGGTTTTGATACACGGATGTATCACCACCCCAGTGGTAGCACGCATGTGTATTTGGCTTGATGGTCGTGGGTTCAAACCCCACCTAGACAATTTTTGCCATTTTCTTTGTTTTTGCTATTTTTTTCCATATTTTCATGTTTTTATTAATTATTTGAAAAATTAATTTCTCTCTCAATTTTAATTAATTTTTATTGATTCTTTTTTTGAAAATTAAAAAAAAACATTAAAATATTTTATTCCATGAAAATTTTACAAAAATATTATTTATTTCATATATTTCGTATTTTTATAAAGAATTATATTTTTATTTGTTTTTAAACATTAAAAATATGTCTTTCTCTTGGTTTTGCAAAATTAAAATGATTTTTAAATCATCCCATGAATGAAACATGATTTTCCAAATAAGTCCAAAATCACAACCTTTTTCTTCACATATTTGATTATTTTAATTGAATTTTTATTCAATTAAAATACATTTTAAAACTAAAAATTAGGGTTTTTATCACTATCACCCTAACAAATCTTTTCAAATATTGTGGGTCTCTAATAGAGTGTAAGACCCAAAGCCCTTTGTAAATATAAATAATTTTGGGCCTCAGTCATTGTATAAGTCCCATTGTGTTTTCAAAATCTCGGCGCGATCGTCGCTTTTCAAAACATTTTCATCTGGGCCTACCCTTGTGTTGTAAGTCCCAATTCTTTTCTTTTTTCAAACCTTTGGGCCTCTCCTTGAGTTGTAAGACCCATCCCTCTGCATAGACAACCTCTTTGGGCCTTAGTCATTGTATAAGCCCCGGTACAGTTTGCGAAACAACGGTACGATTATTGTTTTTCATCCGGGCCTCTCCTTGAGTATAAGCCCCAATATTCTTTTCAAAAACAACTTCCATCTTGATTTATGTTCAAATCCATAGTTGTTATCAAAACTTTCTTTAATTTCTTGAACAACTAACCATACAGCTGTTACAATGGAAGCTTACTCGCCTGTATGTTTTTATCAGCTTTCATTTACTTGTTTTCATATATATATATATATATACCTGTATTACTGGAAGCTTGCTCACCTGTAAGTCCTTCTTTCATATCCTTTTAAATACTTGTAATATATCAACTATATATATACTTGTATATCTGTTTAAAGTTTTCCCCGACAACTAGGTCTAGAACTAGGTAAAGAAGTTGGTCACTCTTTCAATACATTCAAAATTAGATCCCCATAGGATTTCCAGATATAGTCTTGCCTTCTCTTGGGCTTAAACAATATGGAACAAAGAGAAAGGCATTATTCCCGGTGAAACTTTTCTCAGACTGTCACTATTAGAAATTGTTAAAGAAGTTCATTTCCCTAGAGAGGATTAATTCTCGGTGAAACCTCTTTTGAATTTCTTCAAACCCTAGAATTGTTGACTAAAGGATTAATTCTCGGTGAAACCTTTCTTGAACTCTTCTTAGGTTTGGGACCCACAGGCTTCCTAAAAGCATCCCCGCCTCCTCTTGGGCTTTGTACAAGGACCCTCTGGTTTCTTAGAAGTGCTCATGCCTTCTCTTGGGCTTAATACAATGACCCTGAAGACCTCTTAAAGGTATAAGACAAAACTTAGTCATCCTTTGCTAGAGCAGTCTTTCTTGAGTCAAAACCTCAGACCAATTTAGGGTTGATTCTCATCCCTTAAAACACCTGCCTCCTCTTGGGCATCATACAAAGATAAACTCTTCCATACCAGTAGACTTAGACAGTCTAATCCCTTCTTGGATCTCAAAGACATTCTCAAGTTCCTTACATAGGAGAAAACCTGGTCATTTAATCAATCTACAGTAAAGTTAAAACCCATGGGTTCTAAACCCAGTCTTTCTCCTAAAAATTCCCCAGCCAGGTTCAGTTTATCATCAGTATAACATTATCCCAAATCAGAACCTCAAGGCATCTGATATCTCAACCCTTCTGTAAACCCTTAGCAAGAGTTGATTCCCCATTTGGACCTACCTCTGGATCTCAATAATCCTCAGCAAAGATAGCCTCCTCTTAGGTTTTGTATAATGATTCTTCCTTCCCTCAGCATAGTCAGCCTTCTCTTAGGCTTTGTACAAAGATTTTCCCCAGCTGAGCTAACCTTTTCTGACTCTCTTATTGAGTCAATTACTTTTCAGACTCTCTTGTTGAGTCAATCACTTTTCAGACTCTCTTGTTGAGTCAGTCACCTTTCAATACTCTCTTGTTGAGTCAACCCTTTTAGCCTCAATCTTGGGCTTTGTACAAGACAGATAAAAACACTCCCTTGTTGAATCAATCTTTTTCAGCCTCCTCTTAGGCTTGGTATAATGATTTCCCCTAGCAGAAGTTAGCCTCCTCTCAGGCTGTGTATAAAAATTTCTCCAGCTTGTCCAACCTCAATCTTGGGCTTCGTACAAGACACCATATAAGCACTCTCTTGTTGAGTCACTCATCTTTTTCGCCTCAATCTTGGGCTTTGTACTAGACATATATAAGCTTTCTACAACAAAGTCAAAATCTTCGTAACCTTCTCTTAAGCTCTGGAAAAATATCTTCCCTAGCGGAGTCAATTCCTCCCAACCTTCTTTTAGGCTTTGAGATATAAATTTCCCTAAGCATAGTCAATCCTCTTTCAACCTCAATCTTGGGCTTTGTACAAGACAGATAATACTCTCCAGCAGAGTCAAAACCTTTTCAGCCTCAATCTTGGGCTTTGTACAAGACACTTAAAATATCCTCAGTCGAGTCAGTAAAGTCTCATTTTAGCCTCAATCTTGGGCTTTGTACAAGACAAATAAAGATTTCTTTCCCACAGAGTCAGTCTTCTTTTCAGCTTCAATCTTGGGCCTTGTACAAGACACATATAAATCCTCCCCAGCGGAGTCAAAATCTCTTTTAGCCTCAATCTTGGGCTTCGTACAAGATAGATAAAATATTTCCCCAGAAAAGTTAAACTTTTAGCCTCCTCTTAGGCTTTGTGTAATGATATCCCCAAAAGAGTCAGTCTCTTTTTAGCCTCAATCTTGGGCTTTGTACAAGACATATATAAACACCCTCTTGTTGAGTCAGCCTTTTCTAGCCTCCTCTTAGGCTTTGCATAAGGACTTCCCCAGTGGAGTCAATCAATCTTTTAGCTTCAACCTTAGGCTTTGATCAAGGCACACAAAAATCAACATCCCCTCAGAGGAAATCAAAATCTATGTAGGAAAACATTTCTCTGTGTTATCACATATCAAACCAGACAAATCAAACAAACCCTAATCCCATATAATTGCTATAAGTGGCACACTTGTTGATTCAAATATCCAAGCTGTTGTCCATCTCTTATCCTGGTAAAACCCTTTCTTCCATCTAATTGTTGTAAGTGGCAAGCCTCTAGATTATTTACATCCACGCCATTGTCCCTATCTTAGCATGAGAAATTCCTAAGGAAAAACGACATTGCTCACATTGAGTTAAAGTTTTACCTTTAGGACAAATCCCCTATAAAGAAAATTATGGCATTGCTGGATTCTCATATCCCAGTTAAAGTAACCCTCCTTTATAAACAGTCACCCAACAGTTGCGATAAACAGACAAGATATCTCCCCTTTAGAGATGACAAATTCTCTCTCAGTCAAACCTTTTAGCTTCAATCTTGGGCTTTGAACAAGACATAAATACTCCATTTAGCTTCAATCTTGGGCTTCGAACAAGACACCAAAACATCTTTTTCCTCCCATGAATAGGAGGAACTACGATTGCTCTGATTTCCCGGTTTCTTTAAACGGGAATACATAGGCATATGATTGTGAAGTCTTAGCAAGCATACCAATCAAAAACTATAGGTCCAGTACCTTCATACCAATCAAAAACTCTAGGTCTAGTACCTTCACACCAATCAAAAACTGAGGTACAGTACCTCACGAAAATCATCAAAAACTCTCTATCTCTCTCTCTCTCTCTCTCTCATATTTCCCAAGAAACTTTCCCAACCCATCAACAGATAAACACCATCAAGTACAAAGCAGAACCTAAAACTAACAACCTGTGGATAACCACATATAGGATGGGTAATTGACAACTCCCCATTGTATAACCTGACCCCAGACCCCCCAATATCTTTAAGCATTTGTTCAGTTAAACATTCGCGTGCAAGGTTAGTTTTAGATAGCTTCCCTTTCCCTTCCAGCTTCACGGGATAAATAAGAAATCATAAAGTAGCACCCCCTTCCTTACCGTTGCGGTGAGGAAGAACCCGTGGCAATAAGGTGGTCGCGTCACCGACAAAAATCGCACGCTACAGGAAAATGGAGACTCTACTGGGGAGTGCCATAAGGATCTGTCTTACCTTAGTCATCATCGTCACCATTTTCCAACAGGAAAATGGCGACTCTGATGGGGACGTCTTTGATCTGTTTAGGATTATAGACTAGAATTCTTAAGAGGTCTAGGATGTTAGTTTTAGGAATGAATATATGTATATATATATATATATATATATATATATATCACTTTTCCTTCATGATATCCGTGTTTATTTTTTTGCTAATAGGAATTCGAATGATGCCGCATATGGAAAGTATGAGTGATACCTAAGATAGGTGATGGCAGAGATGGGCGGTCTTACAGGGAGTGAATCCCGAATAAGCTCTCCTGGTAGACCATCAAATCAGTGGAGATACCCTTTGTGGATTCAATGTCTAACGACTTCGGTTGTGAAATCAGATTGTTCGATTGTGGTATCCATGAAACTGAGGATTTAGTAGACAGTAACCATGTGACTATTTAGTAGTACGGTAATATCTGAAATAGTTGTCACGCGATACTACACTCAATTGAGATTACCCTAAGATACTACAGCTCGCTCGGGTGAACCAACTTGTTGTTGTTATCCCAATAAGGGTCAATGATTTTGAGTACCGGTACAAAAATTCACCATAGTACAACCTTTGAGGATGGGTAGAGCCATGAATCCATGCTCGTGACGCTGAACCTTTGAACCCATGTTTTTTCTATGTTTTTGTGTGCTGCATTTATGCATTCATTTAAAAAAAACTCTTAAACAAAGAAAAAATTCTTTTCTCTTCTCTCCTTTTTTCAAATTAAACTAAAACGATGATTGCAAATATCAGAGAGAAAAAGATTGCGTTATGGATTTCGGTAGAAGGAAGACGCACAAGTACACCTTCAAGGTTCCAAAACTAGAGGATTTAAGAAGCTTGGCAAGGATGATCACCAACCCTGATGCTTTCAAAGCTAAGTACGGAGGATTGCTGTCTCTGTTAAGGGTCCATGTAGTTGAAGGAATCCTATCTACGCTGATTCAGTTTTATGATCCGGTTGATCACTGTTTCACATTCCCGGATTATCAACTAGTACCAACACTTGAGGAGTACTCTCACCTGACTGATTTACCCATCACTGACCAAGCTCCATTTTCTGGACTGGATGAAATTCCAAAGGACCAAACCATTGCAAGAGCAATCTATTTGGACGAGTTTGAAGTCAGGACTCACATGACCACTAAGGATGGAATCCAAGGTTTACCAGCCAAGTTTTTGGTAGAGAAAGCCCTGTACTTTGCCAGTATAGGAAACATTATTGCTTTCGAAGATATCTCTGTCCTACTCACATACGGGTTATTCCTTTTTCCCAACATCGATAACTTCATTGATATCAATGCCATTAAGATATTTCTGATTGGAAACCCCGTACCAACCCTGCTCACAGATGCTTATCATTCTATATACTTAAGGAATTTGTACAGCAGAGGAATGATCACATGCTGTGTACCCCTGCTATATAAATGGTTCACTTCCCATTTACCTAAGTCTGCTACTTTTTAGGATCATAAGAGTACTCTACGTTGGTCACACATAATCATGTCTCTCACCAACTCTGACATAGATTGGTAAAATCAGATCTATGACGGGATAAGGATCATCGACCGTTATGGAAATTTCCCTAATGTACCCCTCATAGGAACTAAAGGAGGAATCAACTCGGATACCCGATGAGACATATCCCGCGTAATGTTCAACTGGAAGGTCTTTTCTTCAAGGAAGGAGAAAATGGCAGGGCACTAAAGACAGAAATAGTGCATGCCTGGAAACATGTTCACAGGAAAGGAAGAGAGCCTCTAGGAAAACCGGACTGTGTTTCTGTGAAACCTTATCTCCACTGGGTACAAACTAGAGCCCTTAAGCTGAGGATGCCTTACCCTCATCAAGAAGTTCTTCCGCTAAAGGAATCTGTCCTTTATTTTATGTCTGATACGGAAAAACTCCAGGTCACTCTCAACAAAGTTCGACGGGAAAAGAAATCTTGGAAGAACAAATACCGTATTCTCAATGTGGAGAGTACCAAATTTCAAGAACTGTTAAAAGAAAAGGATGCTCTGATCGAGATTCTAGAACAGCATGTTATAGAAAGTCAAGAAGACCAAAGGAACTTGCTCGCTCCTTTCACTTGGCAAAAGACTGCCAACCCGACAACGGCTCAAGAGCCCCGATCAAATAAAAGGAAAATACCAAAACCAGCACCTGAGCTCTCCTCAGAGAGGACTCAGGATCCATATGCTTAGACATTTCCTTTTACAGCACTTTGTAAAATACTGTATTTCCATTTCCGCAATCTTTCAAATTCAATAAAACGGGGTCTTCCCACTGTATGATATTTGCAATCTATTTGTTGAAGTTTCTTTTTTATTAAAACAAACAAACATTAATTAATATATATATATATATATATATATATATATATATATATATATATATATATATATATATATGATTACATTCATCATTCTCACATAACGCATTCTTCTTACCTTTGAATCTCACGTCTGTGTCACGATACTAGAGTCAAATTGTCTCAATCGTACAATACTCGGGCCAATCGACAAAAGAAAATGGATGATCTCGAGGAAGAGAACAGAGAGCTGAGAGAAGAAATCAATGCTCTGAAAGAAGATCTGAGGAAACTTCACAGGACATGCAATCTCTAGCAACAGCTCAGAGGCAACAACAAAGGACTGTGATCTCGGAGATCACATCTACACCCATAGTGGAGACGTATGATCCCCGGTACAACATGCCTAAAGATCGTACCTGAGGCATGCCTATCAACTTTATCCCTGAAGGATATATTCCGCCGGTCACGGAAGACCCGGAAACTGCATCAGGAACCGCTGGGCTTGAAGGTTACAAACTTCGGGAAAGCGAGGATGTAAGAGTCATGACAGCAACTTCTGAAGGTTACAAACTTCGGGATAGGGAAGTACCAAAGGTCACCGCCGTAATGACTATACCACAACCTATGGTACACACTGTCCCGAAAGGACAGATTCCACAAGTAATCTCTGGTGGAAACGAAAGTATGTACAAAAGGATGAGTGAGTTACAGGAGTAATTCTTGGAGATGCAGAAGGAATTGCATGCCATTCGCGGCCAGGATCTATTCGGAAAGGACGCCGCATACCTTTGTTTGGTCCCCAATGTGAAAATCCCACACAAATTCAAGGTGCCTGACTTTGAAAAATATAAGGGAAACTCTTGCCCTCAAAGTCATTTGGTGATGTACGCAAAGGCGAAGGTATCAACCAGTAGCAGCAGTAACTCTTGCTATCAACCCTGCGCCTGTTCCAACGTATCAACCTCAGGTTGCTCAAAGCCAACCGAATCAACAATAGTTTTAGCAAAGGACACAACAACCTCTTCAGCAGACTCATCCATAGTACAACAATAACAACCGTACAATACGACCACCAGGGTTTTACCCTATACCAATGTTATACGCAGAGCTGTTTGCACTACTACTGGTCAAGGGGCACATCCAAACCAGGTCTCTTCTTACAGTACCAGAAAATCCTCCTTTTTGGTTCAAATCGGATCAAACTTGCCCTTAGCATCAAGGAGCACCGGGACACAACATTGAAAACTGTCTCAGCTTCCAATCCGATGTACAGAAGCTTTTCAGGAACGGGGTCCTATCTTTCAAAGATATGAATCCAAATGTTCAGATGAACCCGTTGCCTCAACACGAGAAGGCTGTAGTAAATTTGATAGAGGGAGAGTCCAACCACAGCTATCAAATTCACGATGTACTCCTATTGGGAACCAATCTGGTCAAGATTCATTACAGACATAGCGGATACGGTCATGTACCATCTCATGATTATCACTAGTGTGATATTTGCTCAAAGAATAATCAAGCATGTTCCGTAGTGCAATCAGCTCTACAAGAACAGATGGATCTCAGATGGATCCAAGATCACCGAATCCATGAGGTCAATATGGCTCACACAAATCCCAACATTATTCAGAAACCACAACATTATGATGATGAATGTCAACTTGGTGGCAATACACTCTAGGCAAAGCCAATATCATGATCTGCCACCGCACGATTACAATTCCTGTCTGATTTGTTCAATAAATAATTGGGGATGCTCTTTTGTACAAGAAGCCCTCCAACGTCAAATGGATCTCAGATGGATTCAGGACTACCGTGATAGAATTCATTATCAAGTTAATATGATTCAAATCTTTAATATTCGCCTGATGAATACCAGCTTGCTGGAATTACACTCTAAGCAAGTCTGGCTCGGATTTCTGGCTTCACATGATTATCAGAACTGTAAAGTGTGTCGTGAAGACGACCAAGGATGTGCACTTATCCAAAGGACACTTCAACACTTGTTGAACCACTGGTGGCTTCCAATCTATCTAGATGAAGACACACAACAAGTCTGTATGACTTACGGGAATCCTACTAGGCATCAAAGTCAGGATGTTCGATCAATGGAAACAGACCTAGTGAAGTTGTACTGCATACAAAGCAGACGTGGCTGGGTGCCACCGCATAATTATGAGCGATGTAGAGTTTGCTCAGAGAACAACCAAGGATGCTACCTTGTGGAGAAGCTCTTCAAAATCAGTTGGACCGAAAGGAGATCTGACCATGTTCAAGTTCTGGTTTGATCAACGTAACGCAAGATTATCTTCCTAATCAAAGGAAAGACGTTGTCTTAATCCCTAAACAGGAAGCGGCCAAAGACGTATGCGCCATAATCCCTCTACTCCATGAATCAAGAGTTCCTCTTGATAGTAGAAAGATTCTCAACCTCGAACCAATTGAGGTCGGCTACGATGGTCAGAAAAATCAAAAGGCTCCTGTAGTTATCTATCTGCCGGGAGTGATACCGTACAAATCGGATAAGGCTATCCCTTACAAGTACGGTGCAACAACAATTGAGAATGGAAAGGAAACTCCATTACCCTCCGTCGTGAACATTGCTGACATCAATCGAGTAACATGGAGCAGCCGGATCTTCAACAGAGGAGTTGGAGAACCCACCAGAGAAAAGGAACCTCAAACAGAAGTTCCCAATCAACCAGTCGGTCAATCTAGTAATCCCGACCTTTCAAAGAACAACGATGAGATGCTGAGCTCATCTAGAAAAGCGAGTACAAAATTGTAGACCAACTGTTGCAAACTCCTTCAAGAATCTCTATCCTATCTCTTTTGCTCAGTTCCAAAGCTCACAGAGAAGCTCTACAGAAAGTCTTAGAGCAAGCCTTTGTGGAACAAGATGTGACGATAAGACAATTCGACAACATCATCTCCAACATCACTTCCTGCAACAACTTAGGATTCAATGATGAAGAACTGCCAGAAGGAGGCAAAAATCACAACATGGCGTTTAATATTACAGTCAATTGCTAGGACTATGCTTTAGCAAGTGTACTGGTAGATACTGGATCAGCTCTGAATGTTATGCCAAAGTCTACTCTAATGCGACTATCATTTCAAGGATCTCTGATGAGAGGCAGTTTGGTCATCGTCAAAGCCTTTGACGGATCCAGAAATACAGTTATCGGCAAAGTTGACCTTCCCATAACTATCGGTCCTCACACTTTCCAAGTCACTTTCCAGGTCATGGACATCCAGGCAGCATACAGTTGTTTATTAGGAAGACCATGGATACACGAGGCTTGGGCAGTCACTTCGGCACTTCACCAGAAGCTGAAGTTCGTCAAGAATGACAAGCTAGTCACAGTCTGTGGAGAACAAGCCTTAATCGTGAGCAACTTATCATCATCATCCTGTGTGGAACCCGAGGAGGTTGTGGGAACCCAGTTCCAAACACTTTCGGTGACCCATGAGAATCAATCAGAAAAAGGAACATCGATTTCCTCATACAAAGACGTTCTCAAAGTGATCGAGAGTAACAACGCAAAAGGATGGGGGCAGCTTGTCATTCCTACTGATAACAAGACAAAGAAAGGTCTTGGTTTTTCTTCAACCTGGACCCAGACTGCTTCCAACGAGGAAAGTTTTCATCCCATTCAGAACTTTTTCCACAGTGGAGGTTTCCTCCACCCAGTGTCTTAAGAAGTACATACCATCAATGAGGGTGATTCCTCCGATACAGATGAAGAGTGGAAGTCCTATCTCAATGAGGATGGTTATATGTCTCAGGAAGAAATGCATACGCCATTTTGCTATCCCACGCAAAGTCCGAGATATATACCGAGATCAGATGTCAAGATGATGTACGGAGATTGTGATCCAGAAGGATGTCGTGCTCCACCCAACTCATTAGAGGAGGACACTCTGATGAAAGACAACTTCTGTAACGCCCTGAAAATCTAAATTAATCATTTAATTATTTATTTAATTAATTTAGAAGGAATTAAGAGGTTTTTGGTAATTTGGAGAATTTTTTATCAAAAGAGTATTCTTAAATAATTTAATAGAATGAATAATTAATGTATTATTTACTATTATTATTATTATTAAAAATAATAAGAGAAGGGCAAGGTGGTCTTAAAGGAAAAAGAGTAAGGGTTGAGTTAGAAGTTCATAAACCGGAATATTTTGTCTAAAGAGGAGGGGACCGATCACTTTTCTAACTGATCGTGTTTTTGTGAAGAACGCAGAAGAAGAGAGGAGAAGGAAAAGAACCCTAAGGCTTGAAGGTTGTTGAAGAATCATAGAGAAGGAGGAAAATTACTGAATTTCTCTAAGGTATGGGGAGTTTTCATGGTTTATTATAGTTCTATAGGATTTGGTTATGAATAGATTAGGTATTTCTGGATTTTGAGTAGTTGTGGTGTTTGATGATTTAGAATGAGTTAGGGATGATTGATTTTTTGAAATATAATGAAATAGAATGTTATGTGTTGATTTATGTGTATTATGTGAACCTTTTGATCGAATTTTCGTGGGGGAAAAACTGATTTTTGGGGTAATCGAAGTCGAAAACGCAGAAAATCACTTTTCGGGAAAAGTTGGGTTTGGTCGCACCCTGACACGGGCCGTGTCACACAACACGGGCACCCGTGTCAGCTTTCGGGTTGAGCATGTGAAAAAAAAATTATTAGGAGGATGCCGGACACGGGCCGTGTCACAGGACACGGGCAGCCATGTCAGCCTACTGCCTTGCTGTAAAATTTTTGTTTTTTTTTTGAAATTGTGCATCAGGGTTTCTGACACGGGCCTTGTCACAGGACACGGGTGGCCGTGTCAGGCAGCTGTTTTGCTATTTTTGTTGTTTTCTTGATTGTTTCTTGACGTTTTCTTGTACTGATCTTTTTTTGTCGGGTTGTTGTTGATGTAAGATGACCAAACATGATCGTATGATAAATATTTGTTGAATATGAAATGAATGACGCACACGTTGATTTTTGTTGAATTGAGAAGATTTAGCATCATTGCATTTCATAGCATTTTATGTTGGGGCTTCGGCCTATTGGTAGCTTCAATCCCATTGTGCGGATTGAAGTGATACGTTGATTACGTTGTGCTCCTTTTGGAGGGTTGATGGCCAGTGTCCATCCACGTTGAATCGGTACCACATGCAGCCTTTGCATTCCATTATAGTTGACATTACATATGAATGAAGTAATTGTGATTGTGTTGTGAAGAATATGTTGATGATGCTATGATGTGGTTGTTGCTCATTCTGTTTATTTTCCTCGTCCTTATCTTATTATAATGAATTGTGATTTCTCACCCTGCCTGCTTGAAAATGTTGCCTCTTATGTGGGTAACTTGCAGATGACCAAGAGTAGACTTGCGGTGCTGGAGGATTGAGTCTTGGAGCGTTCTTTTGTCGTTTTAGTTATGCTTAAGTGGTGTCCTGCTCTGTGTCATGTAACATCGGGTTGGGATTAGTTGTGAACCTCGTGTATTTCCTTTTTGGTTTCATGTTGGAATTTTCATATTGTTGATGTTATTTTGATTGGACACATTTCTTTATGAAGCATTTTATTGATTTGAATTTAAAGTGTGATTACCGCTGCGTAGTTGTCAATTTATGTTAATGATGAATGAATAACCCGTGTTACGGGACAGGACCATGATATTGGATGTCGATTGAATATATGTGGCACCTTTCTTGCTGATTTTACTCTGATAATATTATGTGTTTTCCTAAAATTGTATGTGGGGTAGAAAGGTGTTACATTAGTGGTATTAGAGCAGGTCGGTCAGTCCGGCCAAGTTGTCGAGTCGTAGTTTGTTGACAATCTAGGATTGTTAACTAGTTCTAACTTTCATTTATGTTGTAGTGATAAGTTGAGATGGCTGGAAGGAATGATGCTGCAATTGCTACTGCATTGGAAGTAATGGCTCAGGCTTTGCAAAATCAGCCGAACACTGACGAGAATGCTGGATCTCGCAGTTTGGCAACTTTTCAGAGGGAGAATCCGCCTACCTTCAAGGGCAAGTATGATCCTGATGGAGCGTTGGATTGGTTGAAAGAGATGGAGAGAATCTTCCGTGTGATGGACTGCACTCAAGCGCAGAAGGTTCGATATGGGACTCATATGCTAGCATTCGAGGCTGATGACTGGTGGCTAGAGACTCATCAGAGATTGGAAACTGTAGGTGAAGGTATCACTTGGGATGTGTTCCGAAGGGAGTTCCTGAGGAAGTATTATCTAGAGGATGTTCGTGGTAAAAAGCAAATCGAGTTTCTTGAGCTGAAGCAAGGAAACATGTCGATTACTGATTATGCTGCAAAGTTTGTTGAGTTGGCTAAGTTTTATCTGCACTATAACGATGATGATGCTGAGTTTTCAAAATGCATCAAGTTTGAGAGTGGGTTGCGCCCAGAGGTCAAGAAGGCAGTTGGATATCAGAAGATTCGTATTTTTGCTGATTTGATTGATAGTTGCAGAATTTTTTAGGAGGATAATAATGCTCATTATAAGATCATTAATGAGAGGAAGAGCAAGCACCAACAGAATCGTGGCAAACCTTATGATGCTCCAGCTGGAAAAGGTAAGCAAAAAGTGGGTGATGGCAAGAGGACTAGTAGGGGAGATGCTCCTGCTGGCATAACTTGTTTCAAATTTGGGAAACCTGGTCATAAGAGTAACATGTGTACTGCTGAAGTGAAGAGGTGTTTCCATTGTGGTAAGACTGGGTATGCCATATCGGAGTGCAAGCATAAAGAGATTATTTGTTTCAACTGTGGCGAAGAAGGACACATTAGTAGTCAGTGTCAGAAACCAAAGAAGGCGCAAACCGGTGGGAAAGTGTTTGCGTTGGCTGGGACTTAGACAACTAATGAGGGCAGACTCATCAGAGGTACATGTTTCATTAATAGTACTCCTTTAATTACTATGATTGACATTGGTGCTACTCATTGCTTTATTGCTACTGAATGCATTGAAAGATTGGGTCTTGTGTTGTCTTCTATGATTGGAGAAATGGTCGTCGAGATTCCGGCTAAGGGATCGATAACTACTTCTCTTGTGTGTTTAAAGTGTCCCTTGACGATCTTCGACAGGGACTTTATGGTTGATTTGGTGTGTTTTCCGTTATCTGGAATGGATGTAATCTTGGGAATGAACTGGTTAGAATATAACTATGTTCATATCAATTGTTATAACAAGTCAGTGAGATTTTCTACTGCTGAAGAGGAAGAAGCTAGTTTGTTGTCTTTTAAGCAGTTACAACAGTTGATGCAAGAAGGAGCTCAGATGTTCTCAATGATGGCGTCGTTATCTGTTGAGAGCCGAGCTGTAATTGAGGAGTTGCAAGTGGTGCGTGAGTTCCCTGAAGTTTTCCCTGATGAGATTCCTAAGGTGCCTCCAGAAAGAGAAGTGAAATTTGCAATTGACCTTGTACCTGGTACCAGACCTGTCTCTATGGCGCCGTACAGGATGTCAGCATCTGAATTGTCAGAGTTAAAGAAACAATTGGAGGATTTGCTTGAAAAGAAGTTTGTAAGGCCAAGTGTATCGCCGTTGGGAGCTCCAGTGTTGTTAGTAAAGAAGAAAGATGGAAGTTTGAGACTCTGTGTTGATTATATGCAATTAAATAAAGTGACGATTAATAACAAGTATCCGCTCCCTAGAATAGATGACTTGATGGATCAATTGGTAGGTGTTCGTGTGTTTAGCAAGATTGATTTGAGGTCGGGCTATCATCAGATTAAAGTGAAAGAGGAAGATATTCAGAAGACGGCTTTTAGAACACGCTATGGACATTACGAGTATTCAGTGATGCCTTTCGGTGTTACCAACGCACTGGGAGTATTCATGGAGTACATGAACCATATCTTTCACACTTATTTGGATCAGTTTGTGGTGGTGTTTATTGATGACATATTGATTTACTCTAAATCGGAAACAGAACATGAAGAACACTTAAGACTAGTATTGCAAGTTTTGAAAGAGAAGAATTTGTATGCAAAGTTGTCTAAATGTGAATTTTGGTTATCGGAGGTTAGTTTTATGGGTCATGTCATTTCAGGTAGTGGCATTGCGGTGGATCCATCTAAAGTAGATGCTGTGTTGCAATGGGAAACTTCAAAGTTGGCTACTGAAATTAGAAGCTTTTTGGGACTAGCCGGTTATTACCGAAGGTTTATCGAAGGATTTTCTAAGTTAGCACTTCCGTTGACTAAGTTGACTTGTAACGGTAAAGCTTTTGTGTGGGGCATTCAATATGAAGAAAGTTTTGTGGAATTGAAGAAGAGATTGACGTCGGCTCCGGTTTTGACATTACCTAATTCAGGAGAACCTTTTGTGGTATATTGTGATGCTTCTAAGATGGGTTTAGGTGGTGTGCTTATGCAGAATGGTAAGGTAGTTGCTTATGCGTCAAGACAGTTGAGGACTCATGAAAAGAACTACCCTACACATGATTTGGAACTTGCTGCGGTTGTTTTTGTGCTGAAGATTTGGAGACATTATCTTTATGGATCTAGATTTGAAGTTTTTAGTGACCATAAGAGTTTAAAGTACTTATTTGATCAGAAGGAATTGAATACGTGACAACGAAGATGGTTGGAATTATTAAAAGATTATGATTTCGGTTTGAACTATCATCCGGGTAAGGCTAATGTTGTGGCCGATGCGCTGAGTCGAAAGACTTTGCATATGTCGGCAATGATGGTTAAGGAATTGGAATTAATTGAGCAATTCAGAGATATGAGTTTAGTTTGTGAAGTGACACCGCGGAGTGTGATGTTGGGAATGCTGAAGATTAACAATGATTTTCTGGATAATATCAAGGAAGCTCAGAAGTTAGATGTGAAACTGGTATATTCGATGGTTGGAATCGATCAGTCTGGTAATAGTGATTTCAAGTTAGATGCGCAAGGTGTGTTGAGATTCCGAAGTCGAATTTGTATTCCTGATGATGCAGAGATGAAGAAAGCAATTTTGGAGGAAAGTCATAGAAGTAAATTGAGTATTCATCCGGGAGCTACAAAAATGTATCAAGACTTGAAGAAATTATTTTGGTGGCCTAGTATGAAGCGTGATGTAGCTCGATTTGTGTATGCATGTTTGACTTGTCAGAAGTTGAAAGTTGAACATCAAAAGCCTGTTGGGTTGATGCAACCGTTAGAAGTTCCAGAATGGAAATGTGATAGCATTTCAATGGACTTTGTGATGGGATTACCTAATACTTCAAGAGGACATGATTCTATTTGGGTGATTGTTGATAGGCTTACGAAGTCGGCTCATTTTATTCCTATTAACATCAGTTTTTCAGTATCGAAGTTGGCGGAGATTTATATTCGCGTAATTGTGAAGCTGCATGGTGTTCCTTTGTGTATTGTGTCGGATAGAGATCCGCGGTTTACTTCTGATTTTTGGAAGAGTTTGCAAGAAGCGTTGGGTTCTAAGTTGAGGTTGAGTTCGGCGTACCACCCTCAGACGGATGGTCAAACAGAGAGGACTATTTCGTTGTTAAAGGATTTGTTGCGAGCATGTGCTCTCGAGCAGGGAGGTTCTTGGGACACTCATTTACCGTTAATAGAGTTCACTTATAATAACAGTTACCATTCTAGTATTGGGATGGCCCCTTTTGAAGCATTATATGGTCGGAGATGTAGGACTCCTTTATGTTGGCACGAATCTGGAGAAAGTGTAGTGATTGGACCTGAAATTGTTCGAGAGACTACTGAGAAGGTGAAGTTAATCCGAGAAAAGATGAAATCTTCTCAAAGTAGGCAGAAGAGTTATCATGACAAGCGGAGGAAGGATTTAGAATTCCAAGCAGGTGACCATGTGTTTTTGAGAGTTACACCTGTGACAGGCGTTGGGCGTGCGCTGAAGTCTAAGAAGCTTACACCTCGTTTTATTGGTCCGTATCAGATTTCAGACAGAGTTGGAAACGTTGCTTATAGAGTGGCTTTTCCGCCTAATCTGTCGAATTTACATGATGTGTTTCATGTGTCACAACTCCGGAAGTATGTTCCAGATCCATCTCATGTGATTCATATGGATGATGTGCAAGTACGGGATAATCATACTGTGGAAACGATGCCTGTACGAATTACGGAATGTGAGATGAAGACTCTAAGAGGCAAGGAGATTGTGTTGGTGAAAGTTGTCTGGTTAGGAGCTACCGGAGAAAGCATGACTTGGGAGCTGGAAAGCAAGATGAAGGAATCTTATCCCGAGTTATTCGAATCAGGTAAATTTTCGAGGACGAAAATTCTTAAAGTAGGGGAGAGTTGTAACGCCCCGAAAATCTAAATTAATCATTTAATTATTTAATTAATTTAGAAGGAATTAAGAGGTTTTTAGTAATTTGGAGAATTTTGGATCAAAAGAGTACTCTTAAATAATTTAATAGAATGAATAATTAATGTATTATTTATACTATTATTATTATTATTTAAAATAATAAGAGAAGGGAAAGGTGGTCTTAAAGGAAAAAGAGTAAGGGTTGAGTTGGAAGTTCATAAACTGGAATATTTTGTCTAAAGATGAGGGGACATATCACTTTTCTAACTGATCGTGTTTTTGTGAAGAACGCGGAAGAAGAGAGGAGAAGGAAAAGAACCCTAAGGCTTGAAGGTTGCTGAAGAATCATAGAGAAGGAGGAAAATTACTGAATTTCTCTAAGGTATGGGGAGTTTTCATGGTTTATTATAGTTCTATAGGATTTGGTTATGAATAGATTAGGTATTTGTGGATTTTGAGTAGTTGTGGTGTTTGATGATTTAGAATGAGTTAGGGATGATTGATTTTATGAAATATAATGAAATAGAATGTTATGTGTTGATTTATGTGTATTATGTGAACCTTTTGATCGAATTTTCGTGGGGGAAAAACTGATTTTTGGGGTAATCGAAGTCGAAAACACAGAAAATCACTTTTCGGGAAAAGTTGGGTTTGGTCGCACCCTGACACGGGCCGTGTCACACAACACGGGCACCCGTGTCAGCTTTCGGGTTAGGCATGTGAAAAAAAAATTTTATTAGCAGGATGCCTGACACGGGCCGTGTCACAGGACACGGGCGGCCGTGCCGGCCTACTGCCTTGCTATAAAAATTTTTTGTTTTTTTTCCTTAAATTGTGCTTCAGGGTTTCTGACATGGGCTGTGTCACAGGACACGGTTGGTCGTGTCAGGCAGCTGTTTTGCTGTTTTTGTTGTTTTCTTGATTGTTTCTTGACGTTTTCTTGTACTGATCTTTTATTGTTGGGTTGTTGTTGATGTAAGATGACCAAACATGATCGTATGATAAATATTTGTTGAATATGAAATGAATGATGCACACGTTGATTTTTGTTGAATTGAGAAGATTTAGCATCATTACATTTCATAGCATTTTATGTTGGGGCTTCGGCCTATTGGTAGCTTCAATCCCATTGTGCGGATTGAAGTGATACGTTGATTACGTTATGCTCCTTTTGGAAGGTTGATGGCCAGTGTCCATCCACGTTGAATCGGTACCACATGCAGCCTTTGCATTCCATTATAGTTGACATTGCATATGAATGAAGTAATTGTGATTGTGTTGTGAAGAATATGTTGATGATGTTATGATGTGGTTGTTGCTCATTCTGTTTATTTTGCTCGTCCTTATCTTATTATAATGAATTGTGATTTCTCACCCTGCCTGCTTGAAAATGTTGCCTCTTATGTGGGTAACTTGCAGATGACCAAGAGTAGACTTGCGGTGCTGGAGGATTGAGTCTTGGAGGGTTCTTTTGTCGTTTTAGTTATGCTTAAGTGGTGTCCTGCTCTGTGTCATGTAACATCGGGTTGGGATTAGTTGTGAACCTCGTGTATTTCCTTTTTGGTTTCATGTTGGAATTTTCATATTGTTGATGTTATTTTGATTGGATACATTTCTTTATGAAGTCTTTTATTGATTTGAATTTAAAGTGTGATTATCGCTGCATAGTTGTCAATTTTGTTAATGATGAATGAATAACCCGTGTTACGGGACAGGACCATGATATTAGATGTCGATTGAATATATGTGGCACCTTTCTTGCTGATTTTACTCTGATAATATTATGTGTTTTCCTAAAATTATATGTGGGGTAGAAAGGTGTTACAACTTCGACTATGACTATTATGACCCAATGGATTACTTTCCTATCTGGCAGTCTTACCCAGAAGACTTGGGGAAAAAGAGTCAGCCAAACAATACATATCAACTGAGCATCATTGAAAAGAATACATGCATCCCCACCAAATCATGGGATCATTACTCAGGACATTCAGAAAATGTCCAGCACAACGATGAATCTGCAAAGATTGTAGGACAAGAGTTCATCAACTATGCTTTTCTTGAGGTCAACGTCATCGAGAAGGATGACTCCTCTAGTTCCACGGAAGTATGGGACACTTTAGGACAACCGAGTGGAAAATACGACTTCTTGGTCAAGTACACCGCTCCTGAAAGCTCTCGTATCAGGCTCGAAGACATCCAGCTAACTGGATGGAGAGATCCGTGTGAGAGTGAAAACACTGTGCAAGATACAACAGAAGAGTTCGTCTACGATAACTCTGCCTGGGAGGAAGACTCCAACGATCTTGCTCCGCCAGAAATCAACGTCATTTATGAGGACAAACTAAGAAAGAAGGTACCATACTTTGTGATTCACCGAGGAGTTCGCCGCCAATGGGTTGCTGTCGATGTCCCGAAAGTTGTCCATAAGTCTAAGTAATTGTCGCCTTTGTTTTGACCTTTCAACCTGCCCAGGTGAAACAGATGTTTTTATAGGGCTCACTTTCTGAAACTGTCCCTCTTCGCTTTGGCCAAAGCGATAGAGTTTTGTTTTATAGGGATGTAGTTTCAAGAATCGACCAAATCATAAATAAAATAACGTCGTTCTGTAATTTCCGCATTTATTGTTGTTTTCACTTTTTGTTTTTTCAGAAAATGGTAATCCTAAAAAACAACTCAAAAATAAAAACAATCATTTTTCAAAATATACACTGCACGCACTCTTGCATTCTCTCTATCTATTCTAAAAAAACAATCATCACGTCATGCAGATTGCTTATTTTAAACCCCATTGAAACATACAATCTGATGCCTTCTCCCAACTTAGAATTCCTGGTATTTGAAGCTGAAGAAGAAGAGGACGAAGAAATTCCAGAAGAGATCTCCCGATTACTCAGACAAGAGGAAAGTTCCATTGAACCTTACAGAGAGCCGCTGGAAACAGTAAACTTGGGTTCAAAAGAAGAGAGAAAAGAAGTCAAGATTGGGGCACTGCTCAGTGCGATTGTCAAATAAAACTTGATAAAACTTCTCAAAGGTTTTCCCGATGCATTTGCTTGGTCCTATCAGGACATGCCAGGGTTGGATACCAGCATCGTGGAACATCATCTACCGTTAAGATCAGAATGTCCGCCAGAAAAACAAAGGTTGAGAAGGACTCATCCAGACATGGCCATCAAAATCAAAGAGGAGGTACATAAATAGATTGACGTAGGTTTCCTCGCCACATCAGAATATCCTCAATGGTTAGCCAATATAGTACCAGTTCTAAAAAAGGACGGAAAATTCAGAATGTGTGTAGACTATAGGGATCTGAACAAAGCAAGTCCAAATGATGACTTTCCCTTACCTCACATAAACATGCTGGCAGACAGTACATCCAAGTTCAAAGTTTTCTCCTTCATAGATGGATTCTCAAGCTATAATCAAATCAAAATGGCGCCGGAAGACATGGAGAAAACTTTGTTCATCACTTCGTGGGGTACCTTTTATTACAAGGTAATGTCGTTCAGTTTGAAGAACGCCGAGGCAACCTATCAAAGGGCCATGACTACTCTGTTTCATGACATGATGCACAAAGAAATCGAGGTATATGTTGATGATATGATTGCCAAATCTAAGACAGAAGAGGAGCACGTGACCCACCTGTCAAAACTATTCTAGCATCTGAGAAAATACCAACTCTGCTTGAATCCCAACAAATGCACATTCGGTGTTCGCTCAAGGAAGCTTTTAGGGTTCATCGTCAGCCAGAAAGCAATTGAGGTTGATCCTGACAAAGTCAAGGCCATTCAAGAAATGCCTTCTCCAAAGACAGAAAAACAAGTTAGAGGATTCTTGGGACGTTTGAATTATATTTCCGGATTCATATTCCTCATGACCGCGACATGCGCGCCAATTTTCAAATTACTTAAAAAGAATCAGGACTGCATATGGATAGAAGACTGCTAAACCGCCTTTGATAGTATCAAGGAGTATCTGTTGAATCCACCTATCATGTCACCTCCAGTGGAGGGGAGACCAATGATCATATATTTAACAGTCTTGGAAGACTCCATGGATTGTGTACTTGGCCAACAAGACAAAACAAAAAGAAAAGAGTCTGCCATCTATTACCTAAGCAAGAAATTTACCGACTGCGAAACTCGGTACACTATTCTTGAGAAAACTTGTTGTGCTCTGGCTTGGGCAGCCAAACTTCTTTGCCAGTACATGATTTGTCACACTACTTGGTTAATCTCCAAAATGGATCTGATCAAGTATGTCTTTGAAAAACCTGCTCTCACAGGAAGGATTGCCCGGTGGCAGATGTTGTTATCAGAATACGACATCGAGTACCACACTTAGAAAGCTGTGAAAGGGAGTATTTTAGCCGATCATTTGGCTCATCAACCGATTGACGATAAGGAATCAGTCGGATTTGACTTCCCAGACGAAGATGTCATGTACTTAAAAATGAAAGATTGCGATGAACCGCTACCTAGTGAAGGGCCAGAACCAGGTTCCCAATGGGGACTAATCTTTGACGGAGCTGTAAACCTTTATGGAAATGGAATTGGGGAAATCATCATAACACCTCAGGGTACCCACATTCCTTTCACTGTCAGGCTAACATTCAAGTGCACAAACAACGAGGCCAAATACGAAGCTTGTATCTGAAGGTGTGAAAAACACAAGAAAGGGGGGTTTGAATTGGTTTTTCAAAATAAAATTGTTTCTTTTATGAAAACTTGTTTTTATAGGACTCCTTCGTTTATCAATAAAAACATTTTTGAATTATAACACGATAACACATTATGTTTATACTAGTTCACTTGAGAAACACTCAAGTTAGTCTAGTCCACCTGCCAAGGTGATTTCGCCTCTCTCAACGAGGTCTTAATCCACTATTCAATCAAAACAGTACAATGCACTAGCCAAAATGCTGGTGACTAACACAACCTCTAAAACTCTCAAGTTTTAGACTTCTCAAGTAATACAACCTCACAGGTCTTACTCAAGGAACAACCTCTAAGACTACACATCCTAGACTTCTCAAGAAATACAACCACACGGCCTTTCTCAAGGAACACAAACCTAAGTTTGAATAAAATTCCGTTTACAAACAAGTGCTTCTATACAAGCTGATAATGTAAACAAGTTTTCGACCAGATTGACTTAAGAAAGATTTCAGATAGAAAGAGTATTGCAATGGCGTTCGTGTGTATCTTTCTTCAAGTCTTTTGCTTCCTTTTATAGCCGTGTAGAAAGAGCCGTTGAAATGTAATCATGATAGCTTAACTAGGCTGGCGGCTAGAAGCGTGAGGACAGATAAAAGCTTTTGCGTGCTGCGTGTCCTGTTTTTGTCAGAATATCTTTGATTGTATCGTTGCACTGTTACCAAGGTATTTTCGATTTGTATTGAGGTACAGCTTTACTATGTAGCTTTGTCTTCTTGGCTTCTCAACTTCAGAGGCTTTTTATGAGCATGAGTAAGAAGGGAAAACATCGCTTGGTTTTTGAGATTATCAGTCTTCGAATCTTCAGAGCAGCGTTTTCAGAGTCTTCAGCACTTGGTCTTCAGAACCTTATTCGCTTGATGTGTTGTCTTCATATCTTCAGAGGCTTCTGATAGTATTTGGTTGAAGCATGAATGGATACTTGTTTTAGGTCTTCAAAACCTTGATCAGAGAGCTTAAGTCTTTAGCATCTGGACTTCGTTCGATCAGAACCTATGTCTTCAGATCTTCAAAACTCGTTCTCTTTTCCTTTTATATCAGAGTCTTGAGAGCTTCTTAAAATGAGTTTTGATTTTCAAGAGTGTAGGCGGAGTATTTTCCTTTAAGCATTGTGTTCGCGCCAAATTACGAAAGCATAACCTATTTGTTAAGTTCTCACAAGTAACAAACATCAGTTGTACAAAATTGTTCATACATAAATACTATTTGATATCATCAAAACTTAGAGATAAACTTGTAGAACCAAATCTTGTTCTCACAATCTCCCCCTTTTTTATAATGACAAAACTATGTATTTTGATGACACAATTTTGGTATATATGTAATGCAGGGAAAATAACAGATTCTAAAGATAGCTTATCCTTCGTATGAAGTACTCCCCCTGAGTCTTAGACTTGATGAATTTCTGTGCTTGGGCTCCCCCTGATTTTAATAAGTCATGAGATCTTAGTCTTGATTCTCTTTTCAGCAGAGTTCTGATTTTCTTAATGAATCTTGATTTGGATCAGAATTCCTGCAAAAAAGGAAGAAAACAAAAACAAAAACTCTAATAGAAGTAGCAGTTTATCTGTTAGCATGTAAACAACGTTGTATTTCAGAAATTGACTATGGAATCAAAATATATCACATTCATATTACTTCTCCCCCTTTTTGTCATTGATAAAAAAGATTAGTGGTGCAAGGGTGAAAAACAAAGATTTAAGGTATTAAGGACAACAAAGACATAATAACTAGGTGCTTCTATAGGACATCTTTTCCCATATCTTCTGAAGCATACCCTAAAGATTAGCATTGACAGTCTTTTATTCCTCAAAGTTATTTCTGAACTTTTGTTGTTCTTCTCTGATTTCTCCAATTGCATCTACCAAACGCTTGACAGCAGGATGAGATGTAGAAACAACTGCAGCATCTTGCTTGGCCTTTTCCATAGCTTCAGCTTCTTGTGCTATTCTGGCTTCTTCAGCACCTTTTTTTTGCAAGAAGTCTTGCTTCCTCAGCAGCATTTTCTTCAACTTCTTTCTGCTTTACAACCAAGAACTTAAGTATCCTGATCCGTTCTTCAGCTTCTGCTCTCTCCTTTGCCCGTTGAATTCCATCTGTGATGGTTGCATCTGAGAAGCTTACAACTTTTGCAAGCTCACTGTTGTTGAACCTTAATTTTTACCCCTAAGATTCCACATATCATTCGCATCTCATTTTGCATTTTTACCACAAACAAGATCATGGTTTGGTTCCCTTGTCTCTCTCATTCTTTGGGTTTGTGCCTTGCAGGGTTTACCAAGCATCAGTGTGTTTCTTATTCACTTTATTTCTTCATTTGTTTATATTTTACGAACCTTAACCAAAACCCAAAAATATTTTGTTTTCTCTTTATTGACATTTTCAGCGGAAGAACAGGTTAAAAATGCCAAAATAACAGTCCCTCAGCTCGAATGAAATTCATCTGAACAAAGTCAAAGTTGATTTGCAAGCAATTCAACATTCATCTGATCAAGAGTTTCCAAGATTTAATTGATTTTATTCAAGAGACTCCAAGGTTCATGTGTTTATTTCCATGCCTTCTTTGACAAGCAAAAGAATCAAGCCAAACCACAGCAGTGCACTCAAAAAGATCAATTTTTTCAAAATTTGCACTGGGTAATCGGTTACTCAATTAGGGTAATCGATTACCCTCGTGGAAATTTGAAAAAATTCAGCAAATTCAAATTCAACAATTTTGCACCAATCTCAACCCTTGATCACATTTGGAATATTCTAGACCATCTCATTTTAATTCCCCTACATTACTTTGATCATTTCCTACCATACACCTTCACTAAACACCACTCATTTGTGATTTCCCTCCAAATTCAAATTCCAAGCCTAATTTTGATCTTCCAATCCTAATTCCAAACCACCAAATTTCCACGCCTAAACTCTATAAATAGAGCCCTCATTTCATTCATTCTTCAAGCTTTTGAGAGCCAAAAAACCCCTTGCAAAATATCTCCCCAACTACCAAAATTCACCAAAAGCTCAATTTCTTCTTTCATAAGTTAGTAAGAATTCACCTTGATTCTTACTAATTTAGAGCTAAACCTTCATCCATTCTTGTTTTTGTTCATAGATCAAGGCTTTGGAGTGTAGATCTTGCTGCAATTTGGAAGGATTTTCTGATTTGGAGTGGTAATTCACTTTCCACCATTGTTAAAGCTTCACATTCATCATTCAAGATGTAGATCCTTGGTGCTTCTTGTTGTTGATCCTTTGGATCATATATTGTTGTTTGATCGCAGGTTTCTTTGCCTATTTTTACTTTAAAATTCGTGCCAATTCAGTTCATGATCACAAGGTGTTTGAAAAAAGGTTTGAAAGTTGATCATGCTGAATTTTGCACTATTTTTTGTTGCTGCGTGCAGAGTAATCGGTTACTCAATTTGAGTAACAGATTACTCAGACACAGAATTGCACTTTTTTTTGGCCCTGCGTGCAGAGTAATAGATTACTCAATTTGAGTAATCGATTACTCTAAGTCAGAATGCAGAATTTAGCTTGTTTTTGGGACTGTTTTGGTTCTTTTGCCAGTTCCTTCCCCTTTCCTTTGTTCTCAGCCTTAGATCACATATTTTTGTGGTTTAATTTGGCCTTCTCTTCATCTATTCCTCTTTTCTTTTTGATCGATGAAAGTCAAATATCTTGGAATTCCTTTGTCGAATTTCGATCGAGATGAAATCGTTATCATTTTTCTTTTCGTGCGTATTGCTTTCGGATGACGATTTACATATCATTCATCTATTATACATTAGTACAAAGAGCTATTGACCGGCCTCATTGTAGGGTAATTACTCCGTAAATTACTCGGTGATTGCTTAACATAGCGCAATATTTGTCCTGCATCGGAAAACTATCAAGAATGTTGACTATTTGTCTTTTGGTTCAAAACTTATGAAACTTGTTGTTAGGAGGCTTTGGTCTTATCAATCCTCTAATGAGTTTTCATTAATCTTGACCTAAGTGCAATTACTCAATCATTATTGATCACTAACTCTAACAATTAATCACTAACTTTTTAACATTACTATTGTACTAATCCTTTATAATTCCTTCTTGCTCCTTATCTCTTTTACTTTTATGCTTCATTTTATCATTTCATATCATGTTTATGCTTATGCCTTTTTCTCTTTGTCCACTTGGACCGAAAACATTAATAAAGGCCAAAACCTCTAAAAAACTTGTGTTTCAAATCTTGGACTATGGTTACTATCCATTGCAATGGACATGGAGTTTTACAACTAGACCTTGGACTTCAATGCTATTCTTGAATCCTTGAACTTAGACCTTGGACATCCAATGCAATTCTTGGAACCTTGGACTTAGACTTAAGACCTTTCTCCCTTTGCTTTGGAATTATGGTTCGAAGACTTATGCTTTTGCTTCATTTATGGTGAAGATAACTACATTTGTGGTTAGATATTTCTTATCCTTAGCTTTTACTTTACGCTTTAGGATAGTCACTTCTTCTCCTCCCCATTCTTCAATTTTCAAAACTTTCTCCCTTTTTCAAAACCTTCTTGATTTCAAACTATCACCTCTTTCATAAACAAACCTTGACTTTGTCAAGTGACTTTACTCTTTTCTTTTCATTTCTTAACAAATGCTAAACTACATAAGCATGTTGACACCTTTTTCAAAAGACTTAAAAAACACCAAACTCACTTACTCTCTTTTTGTGCCCTCATGCACTTTTTCCTTTAACTTTTTCATAAGTTTAGACATGATTCATTTCTTTAAGAGGAATTATTCGCTTAGAAATGACGACTTGTCTTTACATTTAAAAACAACCAAAACAAATAATTTTCATTCTTTGTACCACGAACTACGGGGTTTTGATCCTACATTGAACATCGTGGGTACGTAGGCATGAGACGACAAGTCTCTCCAAACACAAAAATCATTAAAAACAATTTCTCTTCTCACCTCCTCAATCACTTTTCAAGCAAACCTTTTCAGACCAAAAGTGGTAGATATTTCAAAGGGTTCCTATAGAGTACTATAAACGTTTTGGGTGCTAACACCTTCCCATTGCGTAACCAACCCCCCTTACCCGGACTCTCTTCACTTGTTCTCGTTGTAGAACTTGTGTAGGTTTTGTTCGCTCTTTTTCCTTTCCTTTTTGGATAAAATAAAAGTGCGGTGGCGACTCTTGCTTTTCGAGTTAAGTTAATCAATAGCTTATACTCACGATTTTGCCGCTACAGAAAAGTGGCGACATTGCTGGGGACAGATTGACCTCTTGCTGGTCCATCCCTTAAGGGGTTTAGCCTACTTTGATTTATTTACTGCTTTTTGTCTGATTTGCTAGTTATTTGTTTGTTCTAGTTGGGATGTTCTAAGAGATAAGCCAAATACCCAGGCTTGAGCATACACCTATGATTAGCGTGGAAAGTAGTGTGACTTGTGTGTCATTTGGCCAGACTTAGTATACACGAAAACTCCACATCCAGACGAGGTTTCTTTGGTAATATTCTATCCTGCGCATTTGGGGCAGACGATGGAATATGACCTGGAAAACTCTTGACTCTGGCGACCGTCCCCCGAGAACTCAGCAACGCCTCTCCTCCCGAGAACAACAATGGCAAACCAGAAATGGCAAACCCATTGCGTTTCTCGATCCGAGGACCCAATGCTGGGAACTTACTATAGGATATCCTTTTTGGTGGAATCAGTGGACGACCTCTTTGTTTGGCGATAGTATTGTACCCCGAGAATGTACTATTGCTTCTCAAATCGAGAATCTAAAACTAAGGATCCCGGCTTTTTAGTACCCACATGTGAGAATGGGCGGGTGTTTACAGGTTTGCAGGAAACCCTGACTTCCAACATGCCCGATACTTTGGATTTCTTATAAGTGTGGACTTATCAACCTGGTATTCCGGTGTTTTCTTTAGAGCGAACCTTTGAACCCGTGTGCTTTGAGTGATCTTGTTTGTGGTTGTTGCATCCATGCACTCTTGCATCCATGAGCATACATATGCATTTCTTCCGAGTTGCCTCAAAAACTCATTTCAACTGTCTTCTTCTTCAGTTTTCTGTTCATCGTCAAGCTGTTTCCTCAACACAACTACGGAACTAGAGCTGCTGTCAGATTGAGAATGGAAAACCAAGAACAACACAATGCCAAAGTCATAATGGAAATTGATGAGTTGAAGGCCGGTATGACCAAGCTCACAGAAATGCTGCAAGTTCTGATTGCTAGAGGTGAACCACCTCAGAGGACCGTGATTATTGAAACTTCAACTGCTGCTGTTGACCCTCCACTGACTCAGCAACCAGCTTCTACTTGGCCAGAATTTGGGTTACCTTCGAATTACTCGCCACCCTTTGCAACTACTCCTGTGTTTGTCTCGCCAGTATCTTCAGCTCCATTGTTCACTGAACCTCAGCCTGTTGTGCATTCTGTTGCTCAAGCTATTCCTGAGAATCCTTTCGTGTACCATGCTGCTGGTCCACAATCTGAAAGTCAGGGAGAACCTGTATACATTGAAGAAGTCAGAGAGCAATGGCAAACTCTAGACAAAAGGATAAGAGCCGTGGAAGGAAGTGATGTCTTTAATGCTACTGCAATGGACATGTGCTTGGTTTCCGACTTGATTATACCACCAAAATTCCAAACTCCTGATTTTGAGAAATACAAGGGGAACACCTGCCCCAGAACCCACTTGGTGATGTATTGCCGCAAGATGGCTGCTCATGCCAAAAAAGACAACCTGATCATTCACTGTTTCCAAGACAGCTTGAGCGGGGCTTCGATGAAATGGTATATGGGACTTGAGAAGAACCGTATCCAAAGCTGGATGGACTTGTCTGATGCTTTCTTAAAGCAGTATAAGTACAATCTGGACATGGCACCCGATCACCGTCAATTGCAGAACATGTCTCAGAAAGAAAAAGAATCCTTTAAGGAGTACGCTCAGCGCTGGAGAGAGCTAGCTGCTCAGGTGGAGCCACCCTTGGCTGAAAAGGAATTAACTGGTTTGTTCATGGACACTCTTCAGCCACTCTATTGGGAAAAGATGATAGGCAGTGTATCATCTGGTTTTACTGACCTAGTCACTATTGGAGAAAGACTAGAATAAGGTATCAAGAAAGGAAGGATTACTAATGTTGAAGCCTTTAGTGGTGCTAAAAAGTATGCTGGGAATTTTCAAAAGAAAAAAGATGGTGATACCCATGTTGTTTCAGTTGAAGGGAAACCTCGTCGCAGACAAAAACAATGTGTAGCTACAGTTGCTCCTGTTGTCAATGCTTAACCAGTTCAAGTTCCTCGTCAGTCTTTTAGACAAAATCAGAATTGCAATAGGGTTAAATTTGATCCTATCCCGATGTCTTACACTGAGCTGTATCCATATCTTGTTCAGAAAGGTTTGATTACAACGAGGGATCTACCTCCTCCTCCAAATCCTCTTCCAGCCAGCTATAGGGCTGATCTTCACTGTGAGTTCCATCGAGGTGGGGCAGGCCATAACTTGGAAGGGTGCTTTGCATTGAAAGCAAGAGTACAAGAATTGTTGAACTCAAAGATTCTGTCCTTTGCTGATGACAATCCCAATGTTGTCAACAATCCTTTGCCAGAGCATGCCAAGTGAAGTTTGAGTCAGTTCAGACGGATCATCTCCTAAAGCCAGTGTTTAGACAGGATAACTCATCCTTGTTGCTGATTAGTCACTAGGCCTTGTTTCTTTCTGTTTGCATTTTCCTTTAATTGTATTGTTTGTTTGCTTTTGAACTTTATTTGTACTTTCATGGTAATTTCAATGAAATGAGCATTGCAATGTTTTGATTCAATTCATTTATATCCACTGTGTGCATCTTTATGCTTTCTTTTTCAAAACAAAATATATCTCATGTTCACTTTCTTTATCAAGCTTTTGTTTATGCAAAGATTGGAGGGAGGATGATGAAAACGAAATACCTAACATTGCTGGATTGTATGCTTTCAATTAAAACTTGGCTGATGATGTACAGGCATTATTTCAACTCCCAAACACGAAATAAGGAAGTTAATCCCTTGTCAACCCCTTTGAGCCTAGAAGTTGGAGTTTCTTTCTGTACTAAAAAACCCGCAATTTTAACCCGGGGATGGGTAGTTCTCAGTTAATTTGACTGTGCATGTAAGACACCTTTCAATAAAGGTTGCAATCAAAAGCTTTCCTTTGCACACATCAAAGAAGTGTCGAAGATGTCGTTCAAATCGAAAGCCAATGATGGTTCACCGTAATCATTAAGCCAGGCAGTCACTATCTTTCAAAAAAAATGAAAAAAAATCAAATGAAAAGCCCGCTAAGTCAAAACCTATGAAGGAGACTTAGGAAAAAATTTGGGGCATCCCGCTGACTGTAAGCTCAAATGACACAGTTCAGGCAAAAGTTAGGGATAACAAAAGAAAAATCAAGAGGTTACCAAAATCCTCAAAGACAAAACGAGTTGACTAAGGTCCTCATCAAAAACAACAAAATGTTGTAAGAAAGAGTGACTGCCATCTCAAAAATGCTTTGGCCCTTGAGCCATCATCATAACAGTGTTGCAATTCCAAAATATCCTGGAACTTGAATGCATAGTTTGAATTAACTGAGCATTGGACTGGAGTTCATCACGAAGAATGGGTTGGGTACAAATAAACTTTGAGTCTATATCCTTTGTTTCAAAAACTGTGAACCAGACCATGTTACAACATTCAAAAGACCTAATTGAAGCCAGGTTTATTTTGAAAGCATACTACAGCAAGGTTGCGTAAACTGACTCCTAAGTTGTTGCCAATCATTTGCTTTAATGTCTCACCTTTGCTTTCTCTTTCACTTTGCATGTCTAAACCGCCGTGTTTTGACAAGTGTTTCATTTTTCTTTACATCAATAATATCATTCCAAAATGATTTTTGATTTCAAAAAATTGCATTGAGTTTTGCATTAAAATTATCATGTTTGTTTGAATGATCTTATTTGCAGGCAAACTTTCCTCATCAAGAATTTTCAAACAATTGAGATACTTAGTCAGTGATCCTATCAGGGGCACATTACTTCCAGATCCTGTTGTGAATCAGTTCAAGATTTATTGCTCAGTGCAAGTTATTCTCAGAATTGGTTAGCCAGAAGATCTTTTCAAGACCCATATTGAGTTTAGCCTTCTCAACAGTCATTTCAAGAACTGAAGCCATGATCAGTTCATCCCCAGCAAGCTGAAACCATGATCAGTTTATCCTCAACAATCATTTCAAGATTTGAAGCCATAATCAGTTTAATCGTTTCCCTACAGCAGTCGAACTGAAGCTATGATCAGCTTATTTTCATCAGTCAATCAATCTGGGGCAGTCTCCTTCAAGAATCCTCAAGATGTCTTTCCTCAAAAGACCATCAGCCTGATACAATTCATAAGTGTGGCAGAGATGTGTTCAACATCTTCTCTCCAAGCAGAGTGGGCAGTGTTCCCTGTGTTGATGAATCAAAGTTCCATTCTTCCCTCACAAAGGAGTCTATCTCAGTTGTCTCTATCATTTGCATTTGCATACATAAATCATTCACATATCATACATAGAAATATTTTCATAGCTCGAAGTTTGCTTCGTGCTCATATGCATTTTCCCGAGGTCTTTTTGCTGTCAACATCTTACCTTGTGATCAAAGTCCAACTTACTTGGCACCTACCAAAACTTTTACCTGCCTTTTCATTCAGTGACATTCCTGAATATTGACATTGCTTGTCTTTTCACCTAGTGTTATTCCTGGATATCTTGTTTATCTTCTTTCTTTCCAGTGCTATTCCTGGATGTTGTTTTGTTTCCCTGTGCATCTATTGCTGTTGTTAGATGTTTGTTTTCTTCCATTCCAGTGCTATTCCTGGATCTTTATATTTCTTTCACTCCAGTGCCATTCCTGGATATTTGTCTCTTTTGATCTCCAGTGCCATTCCTGGATATCTTCCTCCTCTTGTTTCCCCCAGTGCTATTCCTGGAAGTTTTGCCTCTTTTCTGTAATCCCCATTATATCTGCTTGGATATCTTTCAGTGCCATTCCTGAAAGCTTTTACCAGTTCATTCAGTGCCATTCCTGGATGAGTTTTTTTACCTTTACTTTCAGTGTCATTCCTGAAAGTTTTATCTGTTCATTCAGTGCCATTCCTGGATGAGTTTTTACCCTTTACTTTCAGTGTTATTCTTGAAAGTTTTATCTGTTCATTCAGTGTCATTCCTGAATGATTTTTCTCCTTTGCATTCAGTGCCATTCCTGGATGTCTTTCTCACTATTATTCAGTGCCATTCCTGAATGTAGTGGTTTACCTTTACCTTTCAGTGCCATTCCTGAAAGTTTTATCTGTTCATTCAGTGTCATTCCTGAATGAGTTTTCTCCTTTACCTTTCAGTGCCATTCCTGAAAGCTCTTTCTCACTATCATTCAGTGCCATTCTTGAATGTAGTGATTTGCCTTTACCTTTCAGTGCCATTCTTGAAAGTCCCTACTCACTTTATTCAATGCCAGTCTTGGATATTGTGAACTCTTGTTATCCAATGCCATTCTTGGATACTTCTAATGTATTTTCCAGAACTTTTCTCGCTTCATTCAATGCCATTCTTGGATGATGAGATTTCTTTTGTCCAATGTCATTCTTGGACACCTTTTCCCCAACCGAGTCCAATGTCGTTCTTGGATATCTCTGATGTTTGACCTTGCCATCCAATGTCATTCTTGGATGTCCCCAGTGAAGTTGTTCAAATGGAATTTTGTTTATATCCAATGCTATTCTTGGATGATTCTGATGTTTATTGTTGCCCCATTCAATGTCATTCTTGAATGTTGCAGTTCCTTTTATCCAGTGCCATTCTTGGATATCTTATCACCAATAGAGTGTTTTTCACCTCCATCCAATGCTATTCTTGAATGATGTTGCTGCTTTTACTAGAAACTTTCTTGTTGCTGTCCAATGCCATTCTTGGACATCTTTTGCCATACCTTTTACCTCGTTCGTAGTTTCCATTCAATGCTATTCTTGGATGTCACTACTCGTCTTCCAGGGTCTTGTCTCTCTCTTTCCAACTATTGATGGATACTTCTTGTCACCTTGACAGATCTCCAGAGATAGCTTGTGTTCCCTGGCGTGTCTTTTCGCGTCATCTCTCTCAATTTACCATAACTCCTTTGTTTCAAGTTTCCCCGCAGTGTGTCTTATCCTTTGCATTCATATCATCTTGTGACATCTTATGTCTAAAAATTTAGTTTTTTGTATTTAAGTATCTTCAATCTCGTCGAGACGAAGTTTTCAACCTTCATATCTCCTGATAGAAGAAACTTAAATAGGGTCAGCTGTTGAACCTTAATTTTTACCCCTAAGATTCCACATATCATTCGCATCTCATTTTTCATTTTTACCACAAACAAGATCATGCTTTGGTTCCCTTGTCTCTCTCATTCTTTGGGTTTGTGCCTTGTAGGGTTTACCAAGCATCTGTGTGTTTCTTATTCAATTTATTGCTTCATTTGTTTATATTTTACTAACCTTAACCAAAACCCAAAAATATTTTGTTTTCTCTTTATTGACATTTTCAGGGGAAGAACAGGTTAAAAATGCCAAAACAATAGTCCCTCAGCTCGAATGAAATTCATCTGAACAAAGTCAAAATTGATATGCAAGCAATTCAAAATTCATCTGATCAAGAGTTTCCAAGATTTAATTGATTTTATTCAAGAGACTCCAAGGTTCATGTGTTTATTTCCATGCCTTCTTTGACAAGCAAAAGAATCGAGCCGAACCACAGCAGTGCACTCAAAAAGAGCAATTTTTTCAAAATTTGCACTGGGTAATCGGTTACTCAATTAGGGTAATCGATTACCCTCGTGGAAATTTGAAAAAATTCAGCAAATTCAAATTCAGCAATTTTGCACCAATCTCAGCCCTTGATCACATTTGGAATATTCTAGACCATCTCATTTTAATTACCCTACATTACTTTGATCATTTCCTACCATACACCTTCACTAATCACCACTCATTTGTGATTTCTCTCCAAATTCAAATTCCAAGCCTAATTTTGATCTTCCAATCCTAATTCCAAACCACCAAATTTCCAAGCCTAAACTCTATAAATAGAGCCCTCATTTCATTCATTCTTCAAGCTTTTGAGAGCCAAAAACCCTCTTGCAAAATATCTCCCCCACTACCAAAATTCACCAAAAGCTCAATTTCTTCTTTCATAAGTTAGTAAGAATTCACATTGATTCTTACTAATTTAGAGCTAAACCTTCATCCATTCTTGTTTTTGTTCATAGATCAAGGCTTTGGAGTGTAGATCTTGCTGCAATTTGGAAGGATTTTCTGATTTGGAGTGGTAATTCACTTTCCACCATTGTTAAAGCTTCACATTCATCATTCAAGATGTAGATCCTTGGTGCTTCTTGTTGTTGATCCTTTGGATAATATATTGTTGTTTGATTGCAGGTTTCTTTGCCTATTTTTACTTTAAAACTCGTGCCAATTCAGTTCATGATCACAAGGTGTTTGAAAAAAGGTTTGAAAGTTGATCATGCTGAATTTTGCACTATTTTTTGTTGCTGCGTGCAGAGTAATCGGTTACTCAATTTGAGTAACAGATTACTCAGACACAGAATTGCACTTTTTTTGGCCCTGCGTGCAGAGTAACAGATTACTCAATTTGAGTAATCGATTACTCTAAGTCAGAATACAGAATTTAGCTTGTTTTTGGGACTGTTTTGGTTCTTTGCCATTTCCTTCCCCTTTCCTTTGTTCTTAGCCTTAGATCACATATTTTTGTGGTTTAATTTGGCCTTCTCTTCATCTATTCCTCTTTTCTTTTTGATCTATGAAAGTCAAAGATCTTGGAATTCCTTTGTCGAATTTCGATCGAGACGAGATCGTTACCATTTTTCTTTTCGTGCGGTATTGCTTTCGGATGACGATTTACATATCGTTCATCTAGCATACATTAGTACAAAGATCTATTGACCAGCCTCATTGTAGGGTAATTACTCCGTAAATTACTCGGCGATTGCTTAACATAGCGTAATATTTGTCCCGCAACGGAAAACTATCAAGAATGTTGACTATTTGTCTTTTGGTTCAAAACTTATGAAACTTGTTGTTAGGAGGCTTTGGTCTTATCAATCCTCTAATGAGTTTTCATTAATCTTGACCTAAGTGCAATTACTCAATCATTATTGATCACTAACTCTTACAATTAATCACTAACTTTCTAACATTACTATTGTACTAATCCTTTACAGTTACTTCTTGCTCCTTATCTCTTTTACTTTTATGTTTCATTTTATCATTTCATATCATGTTTATGCTTATGCCTTTTCCTCTTTGTCCACTTGGACCGAAAACATTAATAAACGCCAAAACCTCTAAAAAAACGTGTGTTTCAAATCATGGACTATGGTTACTATCCTTTGCAATGGACATGGAGTTTTACACCTAGACCTTGGACTTCAATGCTATTCATGAATCCTTGAACTTAGACCTTGGACATCCAATGCAATTCTTGGAACCTTGGACTTAGACTTAGGACCTTTCTCCCTTTGCTTTGGAATTATGGTTCGAAGACTTTAAAGACTTGTGCTTTTGCTTAATTTATGGTGAAGATAGCTACATTTGTGGTTAGATATTTCTTATCCTTAGCTTTTACTTTACGCTTCAGGATAGTCACTTCTTCTCCTCCCCATTCTTCAATTTTCAAAACTTTATCCCTTTTTCAAAACCTTCTTGATTTCAAACTATCACCTCTTTCATAAACAAACCTTGACTTTGTCAAGTGACTTTATTCTTTTCTTTTCATTTCTTAACAAATGCTAAACTACATAAGCATGTTGACACCTTTTTCAAAAGACTTCAAAAACACCAAACTCACTTACTCTCTTTTTGTGCCCTCGTGCACTTTTTGCTTTAACTTTTTCATAAGTTTAAACATGATTCATTTCTTTAAGCGGAATTATTCTCTTAGAAATTAAGACTTGTCTTTACATTTAAAAACAACCAAAACAAATAATTTTCATTCTTTGTACCACGAACTACGGGGTTTTGATACTACATTGCACATCGTGGGTACGTAGGCATGAGACGACAAGTCTCTCCAAACACAAAAATCATTAAAAACAGTTTCTCTTCTCACCTCCTCAATCACTTTTCAAGCAAACCTTTTCATACCAAAAGCGGTAGATATTTCAAAGGGTCCCTATAGAGTACTATAGACGTTTTGGGTGCTAACACCTTCCCATTGCGTAACCAACCCCCTTACCCGAACTCTCTTCACTTGTTCTCGTTGTAGAGCTTGTGTAGGTTTTGTTCGCTCTTTTTCCTTTCCTTTTTGGATAAAATAAAAGTGCGGTGGCGACTCTTGCTTTTCGAGTTAAGTTAATCAATAGCTTATACTCACGATTTTGCCGCTACAACTGCTCAACCATTTATGGAAATTTTGACACGATCTTTCAAGTTCCATAGGCTTGGTAGTTGTGTTAAATTCTGCTCTTAGGTTTGCAAACTTCCTTAATGCCTTGTCATAAAATTGACTTATGCATTCTTCAAAAGATGTTGGGGGTGGTTTAGTATAGATGACCAAAGCAAGGTCAGGCTTGGTAGAATTTGTTTCAGGTGGTGTTTGATGAGATGAACCGATCTCAGTAGGAGTATGCTCACTGATTTATTGATCAACAGGAGATGTCACTTCTAGAGTGTCTGATTCTATGAGTGATTCAGAATATGGGGATGACGGATCAGAGTGTTGAATCGAGCATTCATCAACAGTGGTCTGACGAGCAGTGTAAGACATTGGTGAGACAGGCATGTCTGACTGGATGTTTGAGGTGGTTGTTAATGGAGTGTATGTAAGACTTGCTAAGGATTGGATAGGTGTACTGATTGATGAAAGGGAGATTTTTGGAATAGAAATCATTTCATATACAGGAATAAAGATTGGTGATGGTGGTATTGAAAGAGATGGAACAGAAACAGACTTACTGGTTTTTCTTAATGTAGTTTCGCAGAATTTTGATTTGTCATTCTTCTTCCTTTTCTGGGGCTCAGAAATAATAGAAGCTTGCTTTCTTTTTCTTCTGAAGGATTCCGCAACAGTTAGTTCAGGAGCAGATTCATCAACCTCTTTAGTTAGCTCTTTCTATTCTTTGTCATGTTCAACTTCTTCATCCTTGACTTCAGATACATCATATCCTCGTGCTTTCAGTGCATCTATAGATGCAGCAATTTCTTCAATGAGGTCACTTCTATAATAGGCAGGATAATCTGGTACTGCGATCCTGCGTTTTAATAAGTTCTCAGAGATAGAGAGAGGTTCCACTCTTACTTTGTTAATTATTTTCATATGCTTGAGTGTTGTGGCATTGACTGACTCTCCAAGTGTTGCAGTCAGATCTTCTGTGTGTTGAACTTCTGTAACCAGAGTGTCCACTATATTGCTTTCATAGAATACGTCTGAAAGCATTCTTCCAAAAGGAATGTACTTAGGTATATCACTTTTTGGTTCCCTTGTTGTTCTTGTCTTCTTCACCATATCTCTCAAATGATAAAATAAGATGGAGGGTAAGCACATCCTTTCCTTGGTGAACAAATAATATAGCATATACATCTGGTTAGCATTGAAATAATCTGCAGCATATGATGAGGGTCTTGGATTGATGCAACCAAGAATGATCTTGTGCCAGATTTTTAGATTTACATGCAGGTCTTCTCTCCTGTATTCTGTTTTATTTGCTTGATGGTTGGTGAAGATAGTTGGGGTGATAACCGTTTTCATAAACGGAGATTTATTTACCCTTCCATAGACTCTCTTGTTTTTTAGGAATTCCAGTTTATAAAGTTCGGCAATTGATTTTTCAGTGATGACAATCTTCCTTCCCAAGACATAAGAGATGACATGAAGTTTATCATAGACAGCTTATCTCTAGAAATCTTTTACGAGTGCTTCAAAAATTGGACCTTTAAGTCTATCAAAGAAATTACTCCAACCTTGAGCTTCTACATCATTGATCAGATTAAAAGCGTTTTCAGTGAGATTCTCGAAATCTACATGTAGTTCCTTGAGTACAAGTAGATTCTTAAGAGTACAGGTAACTGAGGCTTCTCTTTGAGTTACATGATCTTTATCTATCTTAGAAGATTGTGAAGAAGAGGGGGTAAATGTCGCAGTTGTTGTAGACATTGTTGAAGTAGTAGACGATACTACTGACGAGGATGATGACCCTTTGGAGGGATTCAAAGATGCTTCTATTTCCTTGAAAAAATTGACAGTTTCTTGTTGAATGTGATTCATCAGGGTGATAGTTTAGATCGAAGAGGATGAGAGCAGGGATTGAGTTGGTTCGATAGAGAGATTTAGAGATTTAGGGTTTTTGTTTGAGTGAGAGTGGGAATACGAATGGTATTTTGAAATTTTAAAGAGATAAACACTGTATAGGGGATAAGTGAATAAATGTAATAAAGTTTGGAGTCAATCCCAAGAAAATTATTGTTCGTTTAATTTGGATAAATATAGTGATTTAGATATAATCTAATCACATGCAAAAAATTATTTTCTAATTAAATGACACGTCAGAAAAATTTATCAGAACTGAGACACATCTCACAAAAGTGATTCTGATGATTTAAAACTGCTTAAACACATTTGGTTCTAAAATAATCTCATTCTGAATAGTACTCCATTTTCAGATGTTTTAAAATAATTTGAAATCTATCTTCAGCTAAGGGTTTTGTAAAAATATCAGCCCATTGATGGTCTGTATCAATAAATTTTAAGCATAAGGATCCCTTCTGAACATAGTCTCTGATTAAATGGTGTTTTATTTCAATGTGTTTAGCCCTTGAATGTAAAATTGGATTTTTACTTAAACAAATAACAGTAGTATTATCACATAAGATATGGATGTTACTCTCATATATCTGATAGTCTTCCAGCTAATTTTTCATCCAAAGCATTTGTGTACTGCATAGAGAAGCAGAGATGTATTCAGCTTCTGCTGTAGAGAGAGTAATTGTAGATTGCCTCTTACTTGACCATGAGATTAGATTGTTCCCTAGGAACTGACACTTTCCAAATGTGCTCTTTCTTTCCAATCTGTCTCCAGCATAATTTGCATCGCAGTAACTAGAAAGAGAATATTATGATGTTTTCTCATACATCAAGCCCAGGTTAGTTGTTCCTTTCAGATACCTTAGAATTTGTTTAATAGCAGTTAAATGAGATTCTCTTGGATCTGATTGGAATCTAGCACATAAATGTACACTGAATAATATATCAGGCTAGAAGCAGTTAGATATAAGAGAGAGCCTATCATACCACGATAAAGCTTCTGACAAACCTTAACTTTTGTTTCTTCTTTTCTCATGACACATGTTGGATGCATTGGTGTTTTAGCTGTATTACAATCCATCATGCTGAATTTCTTCAGAAGTTCTTTTGTGTACTTGCTTTGATGAATGTAAGTGGCTTATGTTTTCTAATCTATTTGAATTCCCAGGAAGTACCTTAACTCACCCATCAGACTCATTTCAAATTCGGCTTGCATTAACTTTGAAAATTCTTCACTTAAAGAAGAGTTAGTAGAACCAAAAATAATATCATCAACATAGATTTGAACTATAAGAATATCATTCTTATATGTTTTACAGAAGAGAGTTGTGTCAACCTTTCCTCTGGTGAACTGATTTTCTAAAAGAAATTTGCTCAATCTATCATACCAAGCTCTGGGAGCTTGCTTTAAGCCATAGAGAGACTTTTTGAGTTTAAAAACAAAATTTGATTTTTCTGAATTTTCAAAACCAGGAGGTTGTTTGTCATAGACTTCTTCTGATATATAACCATTTAAGAATGCACTCTTAACATCCATCTGATATAGGGTGATGTTATGGTTTACTGAGAATGAAATTAATAACCATATTGCTTTAAGTCTGGTGACCAGAGCAAAGGTTTCATTGTAATCAATTCCTTCTTGTTGACTGTATCCTTGAGCAACAAGTCGTGCTTTGTTTCTGACAACTTCGCCTTTCTCATTTAGCTTGTTCCTGAATACCCACTTAGTTCCAATAACATGACTATTCTTAGGTTTGGGAACTAGATCCCAAACATCATTCTTTGCGAATTGATTCAGTTCTTCTTCCATAGCCAGAACCCAGTCTTTGTCCATAAGAGCTTCTTCAACTGTAGCTGGTTCAATCAACGACACCAGTCCTAAGAGTGTTTCTTCTGATGGTTTGAAAGCTGATCTGGTTCTGATTGGAGCATCCTTGCTACCCAGAATTAGTTCCTCAGGGTGAGATGTAGACATTCTTCTTTTCTTTTGATGTGGAGTATTTAGAGTTGTATCAGTGGTATCAGATGTAGGATCTTACTGGTCTTTGTTTTCATCTGCTTTTTCTTTAGGTTCTGAGAAGCTAATTTCCAAACCTGCAAGCTTTTCAACTAGCTTTGACTTTTCAAAGTCAGGCTTGTCATTGAATCTAACATGGATTGATTCTTCCTCAATCCGTGATTCTGAGTTATAAACTCTGTAGCCTTTTGAGCGTTCAGAGTATCCTAACAGCTGACACTTCTGTGTTTTGGAATCAAACTTGCCAAGATTCTCCGTAGTGTTTAACATAAAACAGGTACATCCAAATGGATGAAAGTAGGAAATGTTGGGAATTTTATTCTTCCACAACTCATAAGGAGTTTTATTCAAGATAGGTCTAATAGAGATTCTATTTTGAATATAACATGCTGTGTTAATTGCTTCTGCCCAAAAGTGATTAGCCATGTCAGTTTCTTGGATCATGGTGCGAGCCATTTCTTGTAAAGTTCTGTTCTTTCTTTCTACAACTCCATTTTGTTGTGGAGTTCTAGAACAAGAAAAATCATGGGATATCCCATGTGAGTCAAAAAGTTTTTCAAAGTCTTTGTTTTCAAATTCTCCACCATGATCACTTCTGACTTTGATGATTTTGCAATTTTTCTCATTTTGTACTTGAGTGCAGAAGGAAGCAAACACAGAATGTGACTCATCCTTGTGTTTAAGAATTTCACCCATGTCTAACGACTGTAATAATCAATGATGACTAGTCCGTATTTCTTACCATTGATAGAAGCAGTTTTCACTGGTCCAAAAAGATCAATGTGAAGAAGTTCTAACGGTATGGAGGTGGAAACAATATTCTTTGCTTTAAAAGAGGTTTTTAAAAACTTGCCTTTCTGACATGCTTCACAAGGAGCATCTGAAGAGTACTTCAGATTTGCCAAGCCTCTGACAAGTCCAAGCTTGTTCAGCTGAGAAATTCTTCTCAAGCTAACATGACCAAGACGTCTATGCCAGACCCATTGCTCTTCATTTACAGAAAGAAGACATTTTACATTTTGATGTTTTAAATATGATAATTTAATTTTATAAGTATTTTTCTTCCTCTTTCCGTTGAACAGGACATATTCATCCTTTTGACTTACAGCTTTATAGGATGTCTGATTAAAAATAACGTCATAGCCATTGTCGCTAAGTTAACTAAATGACAATAGATTATGCATTAGACCTTCAACTAGCAGAACATTATTAATAGAAGGAAGCTTACCATTTCCAATAGTTCCGGAGCCAATAATTCTTCCTTTCCGATTTCCTCCGAAACCAACGACACCTCCAGACTTAAGTTTCAGTTATTGGAACATATGCCTTTCTCCCGTCATGTGTCGCGAGCATCCACTGTCCAAGTACCATGACTGGTGTTTCAATGGTTCCATTAAGGATGTCTGCAACATAAATTATCTTATTCTTAGGTACCCATTTTGTGGGTCCTTTCACATTAGCTTTTCCATAGGTTCTGAGACCTTTGGACTTCCTTGTATTGGAATAATGGTGTGGAATTTGTGCATAGTGTTTTTTCTTTAGTGTCTGTGGTTGTGTAGTGATAGATTTTGAACCCTTTTGTTAACAACATTTCAAGATAGTGCCAGAGGGCACAAAATGTTTGGACAGAGGTATTATCTTGATACTCTTGGTCTCATCATATGAATGTGATGGTCCTGAATATCCCAGACCTCTGTTACCATTTTTGCTGACTCCATAGATTAATGAAACCATTTTGCTTTTGTCTATGCTTTTAGCGAGAAAGTGCTGGAAAGCTTTATCATACTTGGCTACTTCATTAGTATTTGTTATGTTAGAGGTGATTTCTTCTTCTAACCTAGAGACTTTAGTTTTTAATGTAGTATTTGAATTTTCTAGAGAAATTAGTTTTTCATTTAATTTAAGGATGGTTTGTTTACTTTTAGTAAGATCTTCTGAAGGAACCACAAGAGTCTTTTTTAGAGTTTTGTGTTTTCTTCGAAGCGTTTGATATCTTTCCATAAGTTCATATAATCTTATTTCAAGTTCAGGGCGAGATAGGGAAGAAAGTACCTCTCTTTCGTCGTCGGAGTCTGAAGGTTCTCCTTCTGATAGAACGTCATTGGTTTTAGCCATGAATGCTACGTTGGAACGTTCTTCATCAGAATCATCTTCGGACTCTGAATCGTCCCAACTTTCCATAAGACCCTTTTTAGTTTTCTTAGGTCTTTCATCTTTCTTAACCTTTGGACAGTCATTTTTGATATGTCCAGGTTCCTTGCATTCAAAACACGTGACATCTCTTCCATAAGTTCTCCTTTGACCACATGTAGGCTCAGATCTTCTTCTTGGTCCTTTGAACTTATTTCTTCTGTATTTCCATAGTTGACTAATTTTTCTTGATATGAGAGATATGTCATCTTCGTCTGATTCTTCTTCAGATTCTTCCACTTCCTCCTCGGCTTGATACGCCCTTTTCTTTTCAGATTTAGCTTTTAGAGCAATGGATTTGCTTTTCTTTAGGGGTTCATCTTCTTGAAGCTCTATTTCATGACTTCTTAAAGAACTGATTAGTTCCTCAAGACTTATATTATTCAGATCCTTTGTTAGTTTCAAGGCAGTCACCATTGGTCTCCATTTGACAGGTAGACTTCTGATAATTTTCTTGACATGATCAGCAGTAGAATAGCCTTTGTCCAGAACTCTGAGTCCTGCAATAAGCATCTGAAAACTTGAGAACATGGTTTCCACAGATTCATCATCTTCCATCTTGAAGACCTCATATTTTTGAACTAGTGCAAGAGCCTTCCTCTCCTTGACTTGAGCATTGCCTTCATGAGTCATACGAAGAGAGTCAAAGATGGACTTCTCAGTTTCTTTGTTTGTAATTTTCTCATATTCTGTATAAGAAATTGCGTTTAACAGAATCGTTCTTGCTCTATGATGATTTGTGTAAGTTTTCTTCTGTGCATCTGTAAATGCCCTTCTTTCAATTTTTTTCCTGCAGAATCTACAGGGTGACTGTAGCCATCAACTACCAGATCCCATATATCTAAATCAAACGACAAAAAATAACTTTCAATTCTATCTTTCCAATAGTCAAACTTTTCTCCATCAAAGATAGGAGGTTTTGCACTATAAGAATCTCTTTCATTTACAATAACACTTGTCTCTGCATTTGGTAAAGACATTGTTTTTCACACTTGGATCGGTATTGAACACTGTTAAGTGCTTGATAAAAATTCAACCTTTTCATCACCTCAAAACCGGAGCTCTGATGCCAATTGAAGGTGTGAAAAACACAAGAAAGGGGGGTTTGAATTGGTTTATCAAAATAAAATTATTTCTTTTATGAAAACTTGTTTTTAGAGGACTCTTTCGTTTATCAATAAAAACCTTTTTGAATTATAACATGATAACAAGTTATGTTTATACTTGTTTACTTGAGAAACACTCAAGTTAGTCTAGTGTAACACCCCCAATCTATACCCCCAACAATTAAAGCGGTAACAAAATTCAAAACTTCATCAGAGTATATTTAAAACATTCACGGCATAGACCGAGGGGTCACATCAATTTGAAACAAATACACATAAACCTGCTCATAAAGATATGCAACATTCTCAGGTAGCAAATAACAAAGGAACTTAGTTCCTAACACCCACAATTCAGGTACAGAATAAAAGCGAAAAATCTGTACTGAATCTCATATATATACATCATACAAAGTGTATCTGTCATATACAAAGCCACACAAGTACAATCCAAAACATGTGTATACATAATACAAATAATCACACTCGATCACCCCGACTACCCGGTGTCACATATCAGAGCCGACCAACAAAAGAATGAAGACCTAAGCTTCACAAAAAGATCTCCAGCAATCTAATCTGCAATGCCTCATAGAGCATTATAAAACAGCAGAAGGGTGAGAAAAACAATCATAATATAATTGCATATAATTATATAATAACACAAAATTACACACGTAAAATATTCTCACCACAACGTACAAGAGAATCCAAATACAACACAACACAATACTTATCTCATTTATCCATCACCAATGCATATCAAGCATACACAATACAATTATCACCAACACCAATATATATATATATATATATATATATATATATATATATATCTCAACTCATCAATTCCAATCACAATTCCACACGAAATCAATCCATTCATGATTTATGCAAATGCACAGAGACCGACACAACGACTTTATGCAATGCATATGCGGTACCATCCATCCATCAATCTCATCACTAGTTCACTCAGGAACTCTTGGAATCGTCGCTCGTTACTTAATGTAACTCCCCGTCGGGCATACGATGTTCCCCGTCGCTCACACCCACACGGGCACACGGCGTTTATGGATCGGTCACACCCTACACGGGCACACGACTCGATCGCTCACACCCCACACGGGCACACGATCGTCTATAATCATCGCTCACACCCCACACGGGCACACTACATTATAGCGGATTCCCTCTGGAATCGATTCGTCGTTCACACCTCACACGGGCACACGACATCACAAGAATGCATATCATGATGCTTGGCATACAATGACTCATGACATTCAAATGCACACATATACACATTCCATAATCATGCATTTATCATCAAATACCACACATAGCATTTTCTTGCCCTTAGGTCACAAATCATCTTTACAACATGTATCTCATGCATTTTCATCACACAACAGATCACAAGTCATACGACATTCATATCAACAGCACATTGAATGATACACATCAAATTCACACAATTAAAACGGCAAAAGTCGACAAAACGACACTATTCCTAATTTTCGACATAATTAAATTGGCCAACAATCTCAAAACCCATTTTTATAAGAAAGAACATTTCATTAGCTTTCCAATGGTATAAAGAACGTCCCGATCCGAGTTACGGATCAAAAGTTACGGAATTTAGAAAACAGATAAAAATTTTGAAGTCCCAGACCGCACTGAGCGGGCTCCGAGTGCGCTGAGCAGGCTCCCCTCTGACTCGTGAGCTTGCATTTTTTCAGGAGCGGGCATCTGCGGGCTCTGCGATTTTCAGAAAAAAAAACCCTCTTCGAAAATCCACCCCAAAAATCCTATTTTTCACCCAAACTCAATTCCAACAGCAAAACAAACATCAACGATTGTTCATACACACAGTGTGATCATACAATACAGTTTATATCGATTTTCGACCATGAAAACATGGATTTCTACTCGTTTATCTCATTTCGACCTATATTTGAAAAAAACAACAAAACTTCCACACAAACATACATAATCATACACAAACATAGTATAATCGAGTTTCGCACCCTTACCCGATTAAATCGCGTTTGAAAAGTCGGTTGAATCGGTTCCTAAATCCACAAGTTTTTCCTCTTTTTCTTCTTTTTCCTCTTCTCTTTCTCTTCTCCTTTTTCTTCTTCTCTTTTCTCTCTATTTTCGTTTCTTTCTACTTTTCTCTCTTTCTATTTCTATTTCTATGAAAAAAATATAATATCTACCCAACAAAAGACCAAAATACCCATACACTCAAATATCTCACAAACGTTCCCAAAACGCGACAAAATATAATCACGATGAAAAATAACATATTTTCAAATAAAAGTTAGAAATAAAAAATTATAATAATAAAATAATCAAAACGACTCGATTAAATAAAAATAACCAAAACTGGGGCGTTACAACTCTCCCCCACTTAGAAATTTTCATCCTCGAAAATATACCTGAGACGAACAACTCTGGATACGACTCCCGCATCCGACTCTCCAACTCCCAAGTCAAATTGCCCTCAGCAACGCCTCCCCACGCTACCTTCACAAGTGCAATATCCTTGCCCCTTAACCGCTTCAACTCGCGATCCAAAATTCTCACTGGTAATGCCTCAACCGTAAGGTTCTCCTTTTCCTCTACCTCATCCATCGGAATCACATGCGACAGATCCGGAACATACTTCCGAAGCTGTGAAACATGGAACACATCATGCAAATTCGACAGACTCGGCGGCAACGCCACCCTATTAGCCACAGCACCCACTCTCGCGGATATCTGGTAAGGACCAATAAACCGAGAAGTAAGTTTCTTCGACTTCAATGCACGACCCACACCTGTTACCGGTGTAACTCTCAAAAATACATGATCACCCTCTTGAAACTCTAGATCCTTCCTCCTTCGATCATGATAACTCTTTTGCCTACTCTGAGAAGCCTTCATTTTCTCACGAATAAGCTTCACCTTGTCTGTAGTCTGTTGAATCAATTCGGGTCCAACCACCGAACTCTCACCAGATTCGTGCCAACACAACGGTGTTCGACATCTTCGTCCATATAACGCTTCAAAAGGTGCCATTCTAATACTAGAATGGAAACTGTTATTATACGTGAATTCCACCAACGCAAGATAACTATCCCACGCACCACCTTGTTCAAGAACACAAGCTCTCAACAAGTCCTCCAACGACTGAATCGTTCTCTCGGTCTGACCATCCGTTTGAGGATGATAAGCAGAACTCAACCTCAACTTAGAACCCAACGCCTTCTGTAAACTTTCCTAAAATCTCGAGGTAAACCTCGATTCGAAACAATACTCAACGGAACACCATGCAATTTCACAATCACACTGATATAAATCTCAGCTAGCCTCTACAAAGAAAAACTGATGTCAATCGGAATGAAATTCGTCGATTTAGTCATTCTGTCCACAACCACTCAAATAGCATTATGCCCCCTCAGTGTATTCGGCAACCCTGTCACAAAATCCATAGAAATGTTGTCCCATTTCCATTTAGGAATATCCAACAGTTGCAACAAACCACTAGGCCTCAGATGTTCCACTTTCGACTTTTGGCACGTCAAACACGCATACACAAACTGAGCCACATCTCTTTTCAATCCAGACCACCAGAAAATCTTCTTCAAATCTTGGTACATTTTATTAGCTCCCGGATGTATACTCAAATTACTCCGGTGTCCTTCCTCCAAAATCATCCTTTTCAAATCCGAATCATCCGGAATACAAATTCGACCACGGAATTTCAAAACACCATTAACATCCACTTTAAAATCACTATTCGCATATTTTTCTCCCACCAACATCAAATCCACAAATTTCACATCCAGCTTCTGTTTCTCACTAACAGTCATCAGAAAATCATTAGTAACCTTTAGCATACCCAGCCTCACGTTGTCGGACGTCACCTCACACACCAAACTCAAGTCCCTAAAAGCTTCCAAAAGCTCCCACTCCTTAACCATTAAAGCGGACATATGCAACGATTTCTGACTCAACGCATCGGCTACCACATTCGCTTTACCAGGATGGTAATTCAAGCCAAAGTCGTAGTCCTTCAAAAAGTCCAACCATCTCCGCTGCCTCATATTTAACTCTTTCTGATCAAACAAATATTTCAAACTTTTATGATCACTAAAGACTTCGAATCTTGCACCATAGAGATAATGCCTCCAAATTTTCAACACAAAGACCACAACCGCTAATTCTAAATCATGAGTAGGGTAATTTTTCTCATGCACTCTCAACTGCCTCGAAGCATAAGCCACGACCTTACCTTCTTGCATTAGCACCCCACCTAGACCAATCAAAGACGCATCACAATACACCACAAATGGTTCAGTAGGATTCGGTAAAATCAAAATCGGAGCTGTCGTCAATCTTCTCTTCAGCTCATTAAAACTTTCCTCGCACCGAATATCCCAAATGAACGCTTACCCTTTGCAAGTCAACTGAGTCAATGGAAGTGCTAACTTAGAAAAACCTTCAATGAACCTTCGATAATATCCAGCTAAACCCAAAAAGCTTCTAATTTCAGTAACAGATCTAGGAGCCTCCCATTGTAGAATTGCGTCTACTTTAGATGGATCCACAACAATACCGTTACCTGAAATCACATGACCAAGAAAACTCACTTCCGACAACCAGAATTCACACTTGGACAACTTGGCAAAAAGTTTCCTTTCCTTCAAAACCTGCAACACAATGCGCAAATGCTCCGCATGCTCCTCCCGAGACTTAGAATAAATCAAGATATCATCAATGAACACAACAACAAAACGATCCAAATGCTCGTGGAAAATATGATTCATGTATTCCATAAACACACCTGGCGCATTAGAAACCCCGAACGGCATCACAGAATATTCATAATGACCGTATCGTGTCCTAAAGGCCGTCTTCTGAATATCTTCCTCTTTCACCCTTATCTGATGATACCCCGACCTCAAATCAATCTTACTAATCACACAAGCACCAACCAACTGATCCATCAGATCATCAATTCTCGGAAGAGGATACTTATTCTTAATCGTCACCTTATTCAACTGGCGATAATCAATACACAATCGCATACTTCCATCTTTCTTTTTCACCAACAAAACTGGAGCACCCCAAGGCGACACACTAGGTCTTACAAACCTCTTCTCCAACAATTCGTTCAATTGCTTCTTTAACTCAACCAACTCAGATGCCGACATTCGATATGGTGCCATCGATACAGGTCTAGTACCCGGAACTAGAGCAATAGAAAACTCCACCTCTCTCTCTGGCGGCACATCTGAAATATCCTCAAGAAACACTTCTGGAAAATCACACACAACAGGAAACACATCAAGTGAAACTTGACTATCCACAGTCAACGAGACAAACAACCCAAACAACTGAGCTTCATCCGCCAAAAGTTTCTTCAACTCTTTAGTAGATAAGAACCTCGAGTCTTCGTCTTCCTCAACAGAAGGAAACCTTCCTAGCTTATGATAACAATCAATATGAACCCGATTGAATTACAACCAATTTGAAATTCTGGCACAGATATCAGATGTCCTACACAGATGTTGAGACACTGATATCCAACACAATGAACAAGATAACAAAATTAATAACAGTGCAGAAAGTAAAGAACACAGTGATATGTTTACCCAGTTCGGATCAACAATCCTACTCTGGGGGCTACCAAGCCAGGGACGAAACCAATATACGATAGTATCAATTCACAGATCATACAATAACCAAATCCTGTTATAATCTGCTCACTTAATCACTACCCTTCCTATGACTTCTACCTAAGACTCACCTAGGTATGAGACCCTCCTCAAATCCCTCTACAATCACAACCCGTGATTGGTTCCTTCCAACACAAGTAACAAAACTAAAGACACACTTTCATAACACACAATTCTCAATACTTCAAAGCTTATGAGAATTGACACACAAGAAACTCAATGTTTAAAAGCTTATGAGTAATTGACAGAACTTACAACACAAAAACCAGTCCTTATACTGTTATCAGAATGATACCAGTTAGGCTCACAAATAATACTCGAAAACCCTAACAGAAACACACGTAAGTTCCACACCTAAACTAGGTTAATCACCAGTCAATATATAGCATTAAATCTGGACTAGATTGGGCTTCAAAAACGCAGCAAAGAGACTGCTCACAAATCTGCAAAATAAACTACAACAAAATAGGTCTTCAATCTAAAGTTTCCTAATATGTCTCCATAATTAGAAAGTGCTGAAAATCCGAAAACCACACAAAAACACAATCCAAAAATACTTTGGATGCCACATAGGATAACTAAATATTCACAGAATATTCAGTAACAATTAACATCAACAGAATCTTCTTTTAAACTGAAAAGGCAAGTAGAACAGGTATTAAAATTTGAGAAATGGTCAAGTCATAAACCAGAATAAACAACATCAGAGAGTAGATGCACACCACATCACATGACCAAGTGTCATACACAAACTTCAGCATCTTCCCCTTCATAACCTCATGCACACACTGCACTACCAGAACCTCCTTTAATCTTTTTAATCTGGCAGCCAGAAGGAACATTAATTGCTATAGTTCTTCATGAATGCAAACCCCAAGTCTGCTCCTCAGATTTTCAAACTGAACTGCATCCAGAGCCTTGGTAAATATGTCAGCAAGCTGATTTTCTGTGTTCACATACTCAAGCGTTATGACTTTGTCCTCCACAAGTTCTCTGATGAAGTGATGCCTGATATCAATGTGCTTAGTCCTACTATGTTGAATAGGGTTTTTAGAAATATTAATAGCACTCAGGTTGTCACAAAATAATGTCATGACATCTTGTGTGACATTATACTCAGATAGCATTTGCTTCATCCACACAAGTTGAGCACAACTACTTCCAGCTGCTATGTACTCAGCTTCAGCAGTAGAAAGAGATACAGAATTATGTTTCTTACTAAACCATGAAATAAGATTATTTCCCAAAAAGAAATAACCTTCAGAGGTACTCTTCCTATCATCAGCACTTCCAGCCCAATCAGCATCACAGTATCCTACTAAAATGGAACTTGAGTCATGGGAGTACAACAACCCATAATCACATGTACCACTCACATACTTAAGAATTCTCTTAACTTGATTGATGTGACTGACCTTGGGTTCTGCTTGGTATCTTGCACATACACCAATAGCAAAGGTTATGTCTGGCCTACTTGCTGTAAGATACAGCAGACTGCCAATCATGCTTCTGTATAAACTTTGTTCAACATTCACTCCCTTTTCATCTTTGGATAACTTCAAGTGAGTAGGAGCAGGAGTTCTCTTATGCTTGGCATTATCCAGTCCAAACTTCTTCATAATATCCTTGCATATTTGCTCTGACAAATAAAAATGGAATCTTCCATCTGCTTGACTTGTAATCCAAGGAAGTAAGTCAATTCACCTACCAAGCTCATCTCAAATTCAGACTGCATTTGGTTGACAAAATGTTGGACCATTTCATCCGACATCCCACCAAACACAATGTCATCTACATAAATCTGAGCAATCATTAGTTTCCCATCCTTCTCCTTGACAAAAAGTGTTTTATCAATACCACCCTTCCTGTATCCATGGTTGACTAAGAACTCAGTCAGCCTTTCATACCAAGCTCGTGGAGCTTGTTTCAACCCATACACTGCCTTCTTTAGCTTGAAAACATGATCAGGAAAATTTGGATCCACAAACCCTTTAGGCTGCTCAACATAAACTTCCTCATTAAGATAGCCATTCAGAAAGGCACTCTTGACATCCATTTGAAACAATCTGAATTTCAACAAACATGCCACTCCTAGCAGCAATCTGATGGATTCCAATCGAGCCACAGGAGCAAATGTTTCATCGAAGTCTACTCCTTCAATCTGTGTGTATCCTTGAGCAACTAATCTGCCTTTGTTTCTGGTAACAACTCCTTGTTCATCAGACTTATTCTTATAAACCCATTTTGTTCCAATCACATTTGTTCCTGCTGGTCGTGGTACCAGTTCCCAGACTTCATTCCTCTTGAATTGACAAAGCTCATCCTGCATAGCACTTATCCAGAACTTATCTGTCAATACCTCTTTGACATTCTTTGGTTCAAGCTTTGAAACAAAGCATGCATTTGACACAGCCTCCCTCGTTCTGGTTCTTACACCTTCATTCAGATTTCCAATAATCAATTCCTTAGGATGATCATTCTGAATCCTTATAGAGGGTCCCCTGTTAGCATCCTCTACCTTTTCATTCTCTGTTCTAGTGTCGGTTTCTTGAGAATTATCTTCTACGGACTCAATGTCTTGTGAGATTTCATTGTTCATGGGTAAGCATGCTCCAACATCAACTGGGACATCTTCGTCCTTCCCAGAGTCATCAACCACCACATTTATGGATTCCATCATCACCTTAGTTCTGGAATTGAATACCCTATATGCTTTACTGTTTGTAGAGTATCCCAAAAATATCCCTTCCTCACTCTTAGGATCCATCTTTCGCCTCTGCTCACGATCCGCCAAGATATAGCACTTACTCCCAAACACATGGAAATACTTCACATTTGGCTTTCTACCTTTCCATAGCTCATAAAGAGTAACAGAAGTACCTGATCTGATAGTCACCCTATTGTGTATATAGCAAGCGGTATTCATGGCTTCAGCCCAAAATTGATATGGAAGCTTTTTGGCATGAATCATGACCCTTGCACACTCTTGTATAGTCCTATTCTTCCGTTCCACCACACCATTTTGCTGAGGAGTGATCGGTGATGAGAATTCATGAGTGATTCCTTCAGATAAACAAAACTCTTCAAACCTGCTATTTTCAAATTCTTTCCCATGGTCACTTCTGATTCGAACAACACCACAATCCTTTTCCCGTTGAATCCTTTGACACAACTCTTTGAAGGCTACAAATACTTCAAACTTTTCTCTGATAAAGCTTATCCAGGTGAATCTGGAGTAATCATCAACGACAACATAGGCATACTTCTTCCCACCAAGACTTTCAACCTGCATAGGTCCCATTAAGTCCATGTGAAGCAGTTCCAGAACTCTAGAAGTTGTGGTAAGATGTTGAAGCCTCTTGTGTGACACCCTTGTTTGCTTCCCAACTTGACATTCACCACATATTCTATCCTCATCAATCTTCAGCTTGGGAATACCTCTAACAGCTTCACTTGACATAACTTTCTTCATCCCGTTCAAATGTAAGTGACCCAATTTCTGATGCCACAGTTTGGTTTCATCTTCCTTTGACATCAAACAGGTAGACAAACTTTTCGATTCTTGAGGATTCCACAGATAGCAGTTATCCTTAGACCTGATTCCCTTCATAACAACTTCATCTTTCTCATTGGTTACTAGACATTCAGATTTTGTGAAAATTACTTTGAGTCCTAGATCACACAGTTGGCTTATACTGATCAAATTTGCGGTCAGCCCTTTGAAAAATAGAACACGGTCCAGATTTGGTTGTCATGTGTAGTCCAGCTTTCCAACACCTTTTATTTCACCTTTTGATCCATCCCCAAAAGTGACATAATTGGTGGAGTGAGGCTTGATATCTGACAAGAATTTCTTCACATCAGTCATGTGTCTTGAACAACCACTGTCAAAGTACCAGTCTTCCCTTGCAAATGCTCTGAGAGAGGTATGTGCTATGAGACTAGCCATCATATTTCTAGGAATCCATCTTCTCTTTACTTTAGCCCAACTCTGTCCTTTATTTTGTTGATGAGCAGTTTTGGGGTAGCCGTGCAACTTGTAGCAAAAGGACTTTAAGTGACCAATCTTTCCACAGTAATGACATCTCCATGGTTTATACTTTGAACTACATACTTTTTTCTGATGCTTCATCTGATGTTGAAACATGTGATTTGACATCCCCTCTTTTTGCTTTATTTTCTGTGGAACAAACTTTAATGCAGGCTCCTTGTAGTTCTCTGCTTGATTGTTAAAACCAAGACCTTGCACATTTCCAGCATCTTTCCCACTCTGAATAATCTCATCCAGCTGTGTGGTACCATTGTTCAGCATTCTTATAGATTTGGTCATATTGTCAAGTTTTGACTTTTGCCATACAACCTCCTCTTTAAGCTCAGCAATGATTGATAGATGTTCGTCCTTCTCAGCTTCTAGTTGAGCTATCAGAACCTTCTATTCTAATATTATCTGGCACCTCTCTTCATTCTTGATACACAACTCTGAGAACCCGGTGAAGACTTCTTGCTTAGTGAGTTCTCCAATATAAGATTCTTTGTCAGAATCAGACTCACAACTCGTTTCTCCATCAGCCTTACATATCCCGGTCAAGGCTGTCACCAATTTTGCTGATTTTTCTTCAAGATCACTCTCAGACTCTCCTTCTGACCAAGACACAGATAAGCCCTTCTTTTGCCTTTTGAGATATGTGGGACACTCAGTCTTTATGTGCCCAAATCCCTCACATTCAAAACACTGAACTATCTTCCCTTGATTGGAGTCTTCTTCAGTTCTGGGCCTTCTGCCTCTATCCTGGTTTTTACTGATGTCGAGTGACTTGTTCTGAACATTTGCTCTTGACTTCCAGTCAATCCTTTTCAACACTTTGTTAAATTGTTTTCCAAGCAATACCAGATCTTTAGACACCCCTTCATCTCTGACCAGGTCACCTTCATCGTCTGAGTCACCAGCATTTGACACAAAAGCTATGCTCTTCTTTTTTTCAGACTTTTCACTGATCCCCAATTCAAATGTTTGAAGAGATCCCACAAGTTCATCCACTTTCATCTTGTCTATATCCTGAGCTTCCTCTATAGCAGTCATTTTCATGTTAAATCTCTTAGGTAGAGATCTAAGGATTTTTCTGACCAGTTTGCTGTCAGACATCTTTTCACTAAGGGCACTTGAAGCATTAGCTATCTCAATAATGTTCATGTGAAAGTCATGAATGCTCTCATCTTCCTTCATCTTCAAAGTTTCAAACTTGGTAGTGAGAATCTGAAGTTTTGACATCTTCACCTTTGAAGTCCCTTCATGAGCAACCTTCAAGACTTGCCAAGCCTCTTTTGCAATAGTGCAGTGTTCAATCAACTTAAAGATATTTTTGTTAACACCGTTAAACAATGCATTCATGGCTTTGGAGTTTCCCAAGGACCCTTTGTAATCTGCATCATCCCAGTCTTCCTCTTCCTTCACCACATCCGTAGATTTACCTTCTCCATCTCTAACCTTTGGGGGTTCCCATCCTTTTATAACAGCTTTCCATGCTTGATCATCCATGGATTTGATGAATTCTATCATCCTTGGTTTCCAATAGTCGTAGTTGGAACCATCAAGCAGAGGTGGTTTGTTCAAAAATCCTTCATCCTTGTCCATTGTACAAGAAAGTACCTTCCCTGAATCTCACCCAGAACCAAACAAGGGTGTAAGCTCTTGATGCCAATTGAAATTCTGGAATAGATATCAGATGTCCTACACAGATGTTGAGACACTGATATCCAACACAATGAACAAGATAACAAAAATAATAACAGTGCAGAAAGTAAAGAACACAGTGATATATTTACCCAGTTCGGATCAACAATCCTACTCTGGGGGCTACCAAGCCATGGACGAAACCAATATACGATAGTATCAATTCATAGATCATACAATAACCAAATCCTGTTATAATCTGCTCACTTAATCACTACCCTTCCTATGACTTCTACCTAAGACTCACCTAGGTATGAGGCCCTCCTCAAATCCCTCTACAATCACAACCCGTGATTGGTTCCTTCCAACACAAGTAACAAAACGAAAGACACACTTTCATAACACACAATTCTCAATACTTCAAAGCTTATGAGAATTGACACACAAGAAACTCAATGCTTAAAAGCTTATGAGTAACTAACAGAACTTACAACACAAAAACCAGTCCTTATACTGTTATCAGAATGATACCAGTTAGGCTCACAAATAATACTCGAAAACCCTAACAGAAACACACGTAAGTTCCACACCTAAACTAGGTTAATCACCAGTCAATATATTGCATTAAATCTGGACTAGATTGGGCTTCAAAAACGCAGCAAAGAGACTGCTCACAAATCTGCAAAATAAACTCCAACAAAATAGGTCTTCAATCTAAAGTTTCCTAATATGTCTCCATAATTAGAAAGTGCTGAAAATCCGAAAACCACACAAAAACACAATCCAAAAATACTTTGGATGCCACATAGGATAACCAAATATTCACAGAATATTCAGTAACAATTAAAATCAACAGAATCTTCTTTTAAACTGAAATCAGACGCGATGTCCTATGAGCCAGTATGGGACATCTTCATTCGACATGTTGAATGCAGAAAATTAGAACATCTTGTTTCAACATCTTGCTGCTAGATTAGTTTTAGCAAAATAAATGCCAACCACAAAACCAACAAAATAACACAATTCATTCCCAAAACCACATCTAAACCCTCCAACGGCAAACACACCAAATCCATCTCAAACTCTTTACCATAAATGGTAAAAGGACAACCCAAACAAACCAAAGAAGTAGTTACTGACCCCATTGCTAGAGTATCAATAACCATCTCTCCATCCATCGAAGACAACACAAGATTCAAACGCTTCGCGCACTCAGATGAAATAAACAAATGAGTCGCTCCAGTATCAATAATAGCAACTAAAGGCGTACTATTAATAAAATAAGTACCTCTTATCAGACGGTCTGCACTTGAAGTCTGAGTCGCTGCTAAGGCAAATACTTTCCCACTCGCTGGAGCTTGCTTTGGTTTCGGACACTTTGTACTAATATGACCAGGTTCCCCACAATTGTAACATTTCACCACATTCTTCCTGGCACAATCAGCTGCAACATGTCCTAATCCGCCACAATTAGAACACTTCCTCAAATCCTTCCTACATTCGAACTGATGATGCCCCACTTCACCACATTTGTAACATTTCAAAGAATTAGACATACCTCATCCACTTGGCCTTCTCTCATAATTCCCCCTTTGTTTACCTTTATCAGCTGGTGTCACATAAGGACCACCACGAAACTGTTGCTTCCCTTTCCTCTCGCTCACACTCTTATAGTGAGTAGAACGAGCCTTACTATCCTCTTCATAAATCCTACAACATTCCACCAAATCAGAAAACCTCCTAATCCGTTGATAACTAATTGCCTGTTTAATCTCAGGACGCAATCTGTTCTCAAACTTCACACACTTAGAAAACTCTGCAGTCGCTTCCGCATAATGTGGATAAAACTGCACAAGCTCCACAAACTTAGCAGTATAATCAATAACAGACATATTACCTTGTTTCAACTCCAAAAACTCAATTTCCTTCTTCCCTCTTACATCTTCAGGAAAATACTTCCTCAGAAACTCCCTGCTAAACAATTCCCAAGTCACCTCTTCATCTTCAGCTTCTAACACAGGATGCGCACTAACCCACCAATCATCAGCTTCTTCCTGTAACATGTGAGTTCCCAGTCTCACCTTACTGTCCTCAGCACAATCCATCACTCGGAAGATCCTTTCTATCTCTTTAAGCCAAATCTGTGCACCATCAGGATCATGTCTCCCCTTGAATACAGACGGTATATTCTTCTTGAACTCATCATTCTCACCAGCATTAGGTGCACCCTGCACAGCCCGAGCCATAGCTTGCATAGCAGCAGCCAAAGCAGCGTCATTCCTTCCAGCCATATTCTGTTCATTTCCAATAACATCAACTATGGTTAAACAAACAGCTCACCCAAACACCAACACCGACAAGGACTAACACAAATTGACACGGACTGGCTCTGATACCACTTAATGTAACACCCCCAATCTATACCCCCAACAATTAAAGCGGTAACAAAATTCAAAACTTCATCAGAGTATATTTAAAACATTCACGGCATAGACCGAGGGGTCACATCAATTTGAAAAAAATACACATAAACCTGCTCATAAAGATATGCAACATTCTCAGGTAGCAAATAACAAAGGAACTTAGATCCTAACACCCACAATTCAGGTACAGAATAAAAGCGGAAAATCTGTACTGAATCTCATATATATACATCATACAAAGTGTATCTGTCATATACAAAGCCATACAAGTACAATCCAAAACATGTGTATACATAATACAAATAATCACACTCGATCACCCCGACTACCCGGTGTCACATATCAGAGCCGACCGACAAAAGAATGAAGACCTAAGCTTCACAAAAAGACCTCCAACAATCTAATCTGCAATGCCTCATAGAGCATTATAAAACAGCAGAAGGGTGAGAAAAACAATCATAATATAATTGCATATAATTATATAATAACACAAAATTACACACGTAAAATATTCTCACCACAACGTACAACAGAATCCAAATACAACACAACACAATACTTATCTCATTTATCCATCACCAATGCATATCAATCATACACAATACAATTATCACCAACATCAATATATATATATATATATATATATATATATATATATATATATCTCAACTCATCAATTCCAATCACAATTCCACACGAAATCAATCCATTCGTGATTTATGCAAATGCACAGAGACTGACACAACGACTCTATGCAATGCATATGCGGTACCATCCATCCATCAATCTCATCACTAGTTCACTCAGGAACTATTGGAATCATCGCTCGTTACTTAATGTAACTCCCCATCGGGCATACGATGTTCCTCGTCGCTCACACCCCACACGGGCACACGACATTTATGGATCGCTCACACCCCACACGGGCACACGACCCGATCGCTCACACCCCACACGGGCACACGATCGTCTATAATCATCGCTCACACCCCACACGGGCACACGACATTATAGCAGATTCCCTCTGGAATCGATTCGTCGCTCACACCCCACACGGGCACACGACATCACAAGAATGCATATCATGATGCTTGGCATACAGTGACTTATGACATTCAAATGCACACATATACACATTCCATAATCATGCATTTATCATCAAATACCACACAGAGCATTTTCTTGCCCTTAGGTCACAAATCATCTTTACAACATGTATCTCATACATTTTCATCACACAACAACACACAAGTCATACGACATTCATATCAACAGCACATTGCATGATACACATCAAATTCACACAATTAAAACGGCAAAAGCCGACAAAACGACACTATTCCCAATTTTTGACATAATTAAATTGGCCAACAATCTCAAAACCCATTTTTATAAGAAAGAACATTTCATTAGCTTTCCAATGGTATAAAGAACGTCCCGATCCGAGTTACGGATCAAAAGTTACGGAATTTAGAAAATAGATAAAAATTTTGAAGTCCTAGACCGCGCTGAGCAGGCTCCAAGCGCGTTGTGCGGGCTCCCCTCTGACTCGTGAGCTTGCATTTTTTCAGGAGCGCGCTGAGCGGGCATCTGCGCGCTGAGCGGGCTCTGCGATTTTCAGAAAAAAAAAACCCTCTTCGAAAATCCACCCCAAAAATCCTATTTTTCACCCAAACTCAATTCCAACAGCAAAACAAACATCAACGATTGTTCATACACACAGTGTGATCATACAATACAGTTTATATCGATTTCTGACCGTGAAAACATCGATTTCTACTCGTTTATCTCATTTCGACCTATATTTGAAAAAAACAACAAAACTTCCACACAAGCATACATAATCATACACAAACATAGTATAAACGAGTTTCGCACCCTTACCCGATTAAATCGCGTTTGAAAAGTCAGTTGAATCGGTTCCTAAATCCACAAGTTTTTCCTCTTTTTCTTCTTTTTCCTCTTCTCTTTCTCTTCTCCTTTTTCTTCTTCTCTTTTCTCTCTATTTTCTTTTCTTTCTACTTTTCTCTCTTTCTATTTCTATTTCTATGAAAAAAATATAATATCTACCCGACAAAAGACCAAAATACCCCTACACTCAAATATCTCACAAACGTTCCCAAAACACGACAAAATATAATCACGATGAAAAATAACATATTTTCAAATAAAAGTCAGAAATAAAATATTATAATAATAAAATAATCAAAACAACTCGATTAAATAAAAATAACCAAAACTGGGACGTTACATCTAGTCCACCCGCCAAGGTGATTTCGCCTCTCTCAACGAGGTCTTAATCCACTATTCAATCAAAACAGTACAATGCACTAGCCAAAATGCTGGTGACTAACACAACCTCTAAAACTCTCAAGTTTTAGACTTCTCAAGTAATACAACTTCACAGGTCTTAATCAAGGAACAACCTCTAAGACTACACGTCCTAGACTTCCCAAGAAATACAACCACACGGTCTTTCTCAAGGAACACAAACCTAAGTTTGAATAAAATTCTGTTTACAAACAAGTGCTTCTTTACAAGCTGATAATGTAAACAAGTTTTCGACCATAATGACTTAAGAAAGAATTCAGATAGAAAGAGTATTGCAATGGCATTCGTGTGTATCTTTCTTCAAGTTTTTTGCTTCCTTTTATAGCCGTGTAGAAAGGGCCGTTGAAATGTAATCATGATAGCTTAACTAGGCTGGCGGCTAGAAGCGTGAGGAGAGATAAAAGATTTTGCGTGTTGCGCGTCCTGTTTTTGTCAGAATATCTTTGATTGTACTGCTGCATTGTTACCAAGGTATTTTTGCTTTGTATTGAGATACAACTGTACTATGTATGAAATTCTGGTACCAGATATGTGATGTCACAACAACACACTCTTCTATGGACAATTCAACAACAAACAATAATCAACACAATGAATTGTTCACCCAGTTCGGTCTAACTACCTACGTCTGGGGGCTACCAAGCCAGGGAGGAATTTCACTATTAATAGTATTAATTTACAGACTCAACAACCCAGTTGACATCTCCTAAACTTAACCACTACCCAATGAACCTTCTACCTAAGAAACCACTTAGATATGAGAAACCACTCACTCCCTAAATCACCTCAGAGATACAATTCAACCACACCTTGATTCTGCTTCACAGCTTTGATCAAGAACAGAAACTCTCTTGCTTAAAAGCTTTAGAGCAATTACAACTTAATACATCAATTCACACTAGAATGGTTTACAATACAAACACGAAGACACAAACGAATCTCAGTCTTTAGCTCTCTTTCTTCGTTACTTTACCTTCAGGAATGATGCGCATTATATAGCTATCTGAATTGGGCTTGGACCTGCTACAATATCTGACCTGATTTGTTATTTAAAATTGAATCTTTTTAAAACAGATTTTCTCTCCAAAATCTTCTTAAATCTTCAGCCTTTAAACCTCCCTACAAATCTGCATCAAATCTCTATGCAACAGAGAATATCTATCCCAAGATATCCGCAACCAATGAGACTAACAACTCTCCCAAAATCCAGCTAAAATGTAAACCCTAACAACATCACTAAACCTGATGTTATTATTCTTCTGCAGATCTGATGTCATGACATTGCATGTGACATCAGACATCAACATTTAACCAGTTAAACACTTAACATAAACCAATGCTAACACTCAATATTAAGACATCACCCATGTGACATCAACATTGAACAACTTTGTTTTACCAAAATTCCAGCCAATCCAAGAACTAACAATCTCCCCCTTTGGCTAATTTTGGCTAAAACAATCTCTGCAACATCAGAGACTTCAGCAGCGGATAACCTTGAATAATTTGAACTTCAAGCAGCAGCATCTTCAATACATAAAGACTTCACTTTACACAAAACTCTGGTGCAACACCATCTTCATCAACTACAATTTTCAACAATCAACAATGGTGCGTTGCTCCCCCTCAAAACAAGAACCAGCATAACAGCAACTGTTCAACACTCCAATACTGACTAGTAGCAGCATCTTCATACATTAATCACCAGCATAGGGCAAGCTCCCCCTCAACAGCATACCAGCTGCTCAACTGCTCAACCTGCACACTCCCCCTTAACATATGCACCACCTCAAGACATTAGATAGATAGGTCACACTCTACACAAAGGCTAGGCTAACTCTCCCCCTTTTTAGCCACAATTGGACAAACACCAAACACAATGTTCTGACATAATAAATGACACAGTCAAACACCAAGCTTTCCCCAAACAAAAACAAGTTCCAACACCTAGATTGGTCAGGCGATACAAACAATGCTCCTTGTTTGCCTTATAAAACCAACCTTCTTCCTTTGAGCAGCACCACACAGCAACCAAGATTGAGCCAGTCGACCACCAAAGATGCAACAAAGGGCCTCAAGCAGGAGGACAAGCAACCAGATCTGCTGAAGAGGAATAGCAACACAGCTGGAACTTCTTCAGGAGCAACAAGAACAGGCAAAACATCTGAGACAAGGATGAAAACCAGCAGGAAACCTCCAGTGCAACAACAAGCTTCTGATGATGAATGGGATGAGGACTGGAAATCTTTTCTAGATTCAGGGGGTTGGGACAATTTGTAGACTCTAAGATGTAGCTTTTGATGTGTTCCCTTCTTGTAGTCTTCAGCAGTTGAAATAATATTCAATAAAGTTCACAAATGCACAATTCACTCTCTAGCAAGCTTAATCTTCATAAATGCATATTCCCAATTTACTTCTTAAACTTTCAAATTGGTTTGCATCTAATGCTTTAGTGAAAATATCAGCTAATTGCTGATCTGTAGTGACATGTTCCAAGACAACAACTTTTTCCTCCACTAAATCTCTTATGATATGATGCCTTATGTCTATATGCTTAGTCCTGCTATGCTGTATAGGATTTTTAGAAATATTGATGGCACTCAAATTATCACCGTACAATGTCATGACATCTTGCTTGACATTATATTCACTCAGCATTTGCTTCATCCAAACAAGTTGAGAGCAACAACTCCCTGCTGCTATGTACTCAGCCTCAGCAGTAGAAAGAGACACACAATTCTGCTTCTTACTAAACCAAGAAATCAGATTATTTCCTAAGTAGAAACAACCTCCTGAAGTACTCTTTCTATCATCAGCACTCCCAGCCCAGTCAGCATCACAATATCCTCTTAACTCAGTCCCAGATCCATGACTATATAGCATCCCATAGTCACTAGTGCCATTAACATATTTTAGGATCCTCTTCACTTGATTCAAGTGACTAACCTTAGGCTCAGCTTGATATCTCGCACAAACCCCAACAGCAAAAGAGATATCCGGTCTGCTAGTTGTGAGATACAATAGACTTCCAATCATGCTTCTGTACACACTTTGATCCACACTGACACCATGTTCATCCTTGGATAACTTTAAATGAGTAGGAGCAGGTGTCCTCTTGTGATTAGCATTTTCTAGACCAAATTTCTTCGCTATGTTCCTTGCATACTTGCTCTGAGAGATGAATATGGAGTCTTCCATTTGTCTAACTTGTAGACCAAGAAAATAGTTGAGCTCTCCAACAAGACTCATTTCAAACTCTGACTGCATCTGTTCCACAAAATGTTTCACCATTGTATCTGACATCCCACCAAATACGATGTCATCAACATAGATTTGAGCTATCATCAGTTTTCCTCCTTCCTCTTTAACAAACAAAGTCTTGTCAATCCCTCATTTTCTGTAGCCATTCATACCCAGGTATTCTGTAAGCCTTTCATACCAAGCTCTTGGTGCTTGCTTCAAACCATACAAAGCTTTCCTTAGTTTGTACACATGGTCAGGAAATGTTGGATCAATAAATCCTTTTGGTTGATCAACATACACCTCTTCATTTAAGTAACCATTCAAGAAGGAACTCTTAACATCCATCTAAAATAGCTTGAATTTGAAATTACAAGCCACCCCTAAGAGCAATCTGATAGATTCCAGTCTTGCCACATGAGCAAAGGTTTCATCATAGTCAATTCCTTCAATCTGAGTGTATCCCTGAGCAACTAATCTAGCCTTGTTTCTGGTGACCACTCCTTGTTCATCAGATTTATTCTTGTAGATCCACTTGGTGCCAATCACATTAACCCCATCAGGCCTAGGTACAAGCTCCCAAACTTCATTACTCTTGAATTGCTCCAGCTCTTCATGCATTGTATTTATCCAAAACTCATCAGTCAAAGCTTCCTTGACATTTTTTGGCTCTACTTTGGAGACAAAACATGAACTTGCTATAACATCTCTTGACCTAGTCCTTACTCCAGTATTTGGATCACCTATAATGAGCTCCTTTGGGTGGTCCTTCTGCACTCTAATAGAGGGATCTTTATGAGGTTGCTCAGACTCAGGTTCAGTAGCAGCAATAGTAGGAGTTGAACTTCTGTCTTCAGCTTCTGGTGCAACTTCTCCCGCTGATGTTCCAACATCATCTAGGACATCATCATCTTCTTGCTTATCATTGTCATCAATCACCACATTGATGGAATCCATCATCACCTTGGTTCTAGAGTTGAAAACCCTATATGTTGTGCTGTTGGTAGAGTATCCCAAAAATATTCCTTCATCACTTTTGGAATCCAATTTTCTTCTCTGTTCTCTATCTTCCAGAATATAGCATCTGCTTCCAAAAACATGAAAGTATTTAACATTAGGTTTTCTTCCCTTCCATAGTTCATACAGTGTGGACGAAGTGCCTCTTCTCAGGGTAACCCGGTTGTGAATGTAGCAGGCAGTATTCATGGCTTCAGCCCAGAAATGATAGGGAAGTTTCTTGGCATGGATCATAGCTCGAGCAGACTCTTGGATAGTTCTGTTCTTCCTCTCAACTACTCCATTTTGCTGAGGAGTAATAGGAGATGAAAACTCATGACTTATGCCTTCAGCAGAGCAAAATTCTTCAAACTTACTATTCTCAAACTCTCTTCCATGGTCACTCCTTATCCTGATAACCTTACTCTCCTTTTCTCTTTGGAGTCTTTGACAAAGATCTTTAAAAACATCAAACACCTCTGATTTGTCTTTGATGAAGCTCACCCAGGTGTACCGTGAATAGTCATCCACAACTACATACTCATATTTCTTTCCACCAAGACTTTCAACTTGCATAGGTCCAATTAGGTCCATATGAAGTAGTTCCAAGACCTTGGAGGTGGTGTCATGTTGAAGCTTCGGATGAGACATCTTTGTCTGCTTCCCTTTTTGACAGTCTCCACAAATCTTTCCTTCCTCAATATTAAGTTTGGGAATTCCTATGACTGCTTCTGAGGAGATGATTCTCTTCATTCCCTTTAGGTGAAGATGTCCTAACTTCTGATGCCAGATCTTGACATCATCTTCTTTAGCAAAGACACAAGTGGAAGAATTTGAGTCTTGTGACACCCAAAGATAACAGTTGTCCTTGGACCTGGCTCCCTTCATAATGACTTCTCCTTTATCATCTTTGACAATGCATTCAGACTTTGTAAAGTCTACTTTGAATCCTTGATCACAAAGTTGACTGATGCTAATTAAATTTGCTGTCAGTCCTTTAACAAGAAGAACATTATCCAGTTTAGGAGCACCTGCACAATTCAGTTTACCAATCCCCTTGATCTCTCCTTTGACCCCATCACCAAAAGTAACATGGCCTGGAGAATGAGGCTTAACATCTCTCAACAGATTCTTAACTCCAGTCATGTGCCTTGAACACCCACTGTCAAAGTACCAATCTTCTTTAGTAGAAACCCTTAAGGAAGTGTGAGCTATCAAGCTGGTAACTTTAACTCTAGGAACCCATTGCTTCTTAGGCGTGGTAACCTGCCTTCCTCTGTGACAGTTCTGTCTGGGAACAACCTGATGAGCCTTCTGTGGATATCCATGTAGCTTATAACAATAAGCCTTAATGTATCCAAAACCTCCACAATGATGACATCTCCAATGCCTCTTAGATGAAGTTCTGTCATGATGTTTTAACATCTGTTTGAACATCACTGGTTTGGAGGAGATAACACCATTTGAACCTGCATCATTGGTGAATCCCAAACCATATTTATCTGCGGCCATCTTCCCAATGTTAAGAATGTTGTCTAGAGCATCAGTCCCATTGTTCAACATTCGGATAGTTTTGGTCATAGAGTCCAGTTTATAGTTCAGTAAACTAACTTCAGACTCAAGATCATACTTTTCAACTTTTAATTATACTATGGTTTTCTTCAACTTTTCTCCTTCAAGACATACATGTTCACTTCTAATGAAAAGATCTTTATAAGTGGCAGCAAGTTCATCATATGTAACCTCATCATCTGACTCATACACCCCAACCATTATTCTAACAAGTCTAGTTGAATTTTCTTCAGATTCATTCTCACTGTCAAACCAAGAAGCTGATAAACCTTTCTGCTTCTTTAGAAAGGTAGGACATTCCTTTTTGACATGTCCATACCCTTCACACTCATAGCACTGTATTCCTAAAATTCTGGTATCAGACGTGTGATGTTAAGGTGTGATGTCACAACAACACACTCTGCACAATGGACAACAATAACAGTAAAATAACACCAAGAATTGTTGACCCAGATCGGTTACAACCAACCTACTCTGGGGGCTACCAAGCCAGGGATGGAATTCACTACTTGTAGATATAATTTACAGACTCAACAACCCGTTGACAATCTCCAAAACTTATACTCTACTAATGACTTCCTACCTAAGAAACCACTTAGGTATGAGAACACCACTAAATCCCTTACAAACACTCAAAGAAACCACTTTGAGTACCCTTGATCTTACTTCACAGCTTCGATCAATCAACCACTCTCTATTGCTTCACAGCTTCTAGAGAGGACAGAAACTCAACACCTATGCAAACCCTGGAATAATGTAAATACAAGCACTTTAAACAAACTCTAGACACTAAGCCTCCTGCTCTTGATCTTCTGAATGTTTTCTGTACTTTTTCCTTTGGTCTTGTGCGCTTTATATAGCTCTTGAATTGGGCTTGGACTTGTCACAATATTTGATCAGATTTGTTAATTAAAACTGAATCTTCAAAACAGATTTTATCCCCAAAATCTTTTTAAATCTTCAACCTTTTAATTCTCCAACAGACCTGCAATCAAATCTCCCATGTAACAGAAAATATCTATCCCAAGATATTCTCATCCAATGAGTCAACCACTCTCCACAATTCCAGCTAACACGCGTGCCCTAATAACCACACAACCTGCTGTTGTTAATTCTGTAGATCTGATGTTACAACATCACCTGTGTGACATCAGACATCCAACTTCAGCACTTAAATACTTAACACAGCCCAGTGTTAAGACTTCAATGTTGCAACATCAGCACCATGACATCAACATTGAATATACTTTATTTTACCAAAATTCCAGCCAATCCAGTAACTAACAATCTCCCCCTTTGGCTAATTTTGGCTAAAACAACCTCTGCACTCTGCAATCAACTTCTGCACTCTGCACCTTCAGAGATTTCAGCAGCGGAATAATCTTCAAAAGTTTGAGACTCTCAATCAGCAGCAGTTTGACAATCTTCATGGTCTTCATTACTTGATCTGCTGCAGCACCATCTTCATTGTTGACAATAGCCAATTGGTGCTCCCCCTCTAAAACATGAACCAGCATCACAGTTGTTCAGTAGCTCACAATGTGCAGCACTTTACTCCCCCTAGATGTCTGCTTGGCTGCACTCTTCAAATGTCATGATATCTTCACAAGTTCAGTCAAAACTCCTCCTCACTGCAGCAAAGTTGCTCAGCATAGCAACTGTCAATAACTCCCCCTTAATATCTGCATCACACTTGCAGCCTATGGAAATAATACTCTTGACTATCTTGGCTATCTTCTCCCCCTTTTTAGCCACAATTAGGCAAGCTTCTATAAGAAGCCCTATTAACTATAGTCAGTATACCCTAGCTCTCATTGTTAGCTTTTCAGTTAGTAAACAGGCAAAATAAATCATAGAAGGAAACTAAAACATAACCAGTGCATAAAACAGCACAATATTCAAGTTACAAAACAAAAAAAAACTAAACTAACAATGAAACTACTAAAGAAAAGCAGATGGAGATTAGTCTTCATCCGAGCTAGTACCATCAGCATCTTCATCACCTTCATCTGACCTGGAATCCTCAGTGTCACCATTGTCTTCCCCCTGTTCCAAGTCTTTAATCATCTGCTCAATCTTCATTTTCCTGTCAGTGCTGGTCTTGATAACCATGTCAAGATCCTTGCAGGTCGCCCTTAATTCTTTAATCAGCTCAGATTTTGTACTGACCTTCTTACTCCCAGAGCTTGATGTTTTAACAATGTCTGGAACATGGCTCCCAGCAAACAGTTTGGGATGCAAAGATAAAGTTGATTCCCTCTTACATGCTGTGTCAAAACTTGTTAAGATGCCTGGATGTTGTTTCATCATAACTCCACAGATGAGCGAAGGAAATGCTATAGGCAGTTTGATAGCATTAGTGGTGGCATGTCTCGCAGTCTGCTCAAACACATATGCTCCATAGTCAAATTTCTTCTTAGTACCTATAGCATAAATAAACCTCCCTAGTCCCACAGCTGTTGTGGTTTTATGATTGGTAGGCACCCAATTTGCGGCTCCAATTCTGTGTAAGATAGCATACTTAACACTAAGTTTGCTAGTTGGCAGTTTCCCTTTCAAGGGCCACACCTTAACTTGACCAGCAGTTATTTCCTTGCAGACATCATTCTCAGTGGCTTCTAGCTCAGCAAATTCTTCATCTTTTCTTCCTAGATATTTGTTTATAACTTCAGGAGAGAATTCAACACATTTTCCTCTCACAAACACTTTCATGTAGTCCACACTGCTTTTGTCTGAAATCTTCACAGGAATATTGACCACAAATTCCTTAACCAGGCTATCATAGCACTCGGAGAACCCATGAACCGTCTTCATCAGACCAGCAGCCTTAATCACCTCTATGATTTCTTTTATCTCCATAATTTCTTTCCCAATTTCTCTCTCAAGAGCAAGTCTTCTTTGACAGATGAACTTCCACATCGACGCACTGCTCGCATAATGGAATGAAATGTTATCAACCGGAACCTCAGGTATCTTGTCAGCAATTCTCTTCAAGATTGTCTTTCTGACAGGAGTGATGTCTTGAACATCATCCTCAACATCATACTCTGATTCAGATTCTTCCATTAGCTTCCTTTTTCTGGGATTCACATCAACCTTACTCCATGCTTTTGTTGGCCCAACAACAATCTTTTTCCTCTTCTCATCTGAAGCTTTCTTTGACGACGATTCAACCATCTTTCCTTTTCTTGTTCTTAGTCTCTTGGACAGACTAGGCACTGCTCTTCCAATGACTTCATCATCAGACAAGTCATCAACATCAATTACATCAGTAGTCTCAGTATCCCTACTAAGCGATGTTCTAACCTCCTCTTCAACATCTGCTTCACCATGAATATCATCAACAGAAGTGGGTTCAGCAGATGTCCTAACATTCTCCTCAACATTTGTTTCTTCATGCATGTCTTCACTCTGATCTGCATCTTCAATAGTTGTCATTGCAAGTTGTTGAAGACTTGACTTACCTTTCTGCATGTTGTCTTTCTCAGCTGGCATCCGATTCAGTGGGATTGAAATTCCTTTGACAGGGATGCCTTTGTCCAGAATCTTTGAGGGAAGATTACCCATCCTATTGTCTGATTCTGGGAGCATCATTAAGATAGGTTCTATATTCAAAGCTTCTTCTGCAAATCCTTCTTCTGAAGAAACCCTAGCCTTATCTCGCGAAGAGCTTTGAGCGACAGATTTCTTTGATGGAGACGACGTCTGGTTTGACATGGTTCCCTTGAGGCAGTATGAGTTCAGATGATTCTTCTTGTTGAAGAAGACGAACGGACGGAAGATATGCTCTTTGATGAACCGTGATCTTGCTACACTAGAGAACGATGGTCTGAGGTATGGCGCCAGCTTTTCAGTATTTTTTAAAGACCAATTACTAATTTTCTCCCTCCATAAAGACTTTTCTTTTAAACATTTAAACGAATTCACATCAGGACTCACTAACTCTGAGTGATCTTTTAGCATCCTGATGTTATAGTCCGATGTTATAACATCAACTCGAACATTACTAGTTGAATCTCTTTCAAGAGAGGTCCACTGATAGCAGTTGTCTTTTGTTCTGGCACCCTTCATAACAATCTGATTATGCTCATCAGAAACCACACACTCATGCTTAGTGTAGTTTACCTTGTAACGTTCATCACACAACTGGCTTATGCTGATTAAATTTGCATTTAACCCATTGACAAACAGAACATTGTCAAGTTCAGGTCTACCATCACCTTTCACTTCCCAACTCCTGCAACAACTCCTTTCTCTCCATTGCCAAATATAACTTCAAGAGGGAGGCAAGTTCTAAATTCAGCAAACATGGATCTACATCCAGACATGTGTTTGGAACACCCACTGTCAAAATACCATGTTCCTTCTTCAAACTCTCTATCAGCCATGTGAGCCAATAAGAACTTCACCTTCTCCTTAGGTACCCATTGTTTAACAACTTTGGGCTTGTGCTCTCTCCATCTGTTTTGAGGTTGAGGGTATCCATGCAGCTTGTAGCAAGAGTACTGCATATATCCAAACCTTCCACAGTAATAGCATCTCACCCTTTCATCTCTGAATCTTCTGCCATGATGAGATTGCTTATGCTGCCATCCATAATGTGGTCTGCCCTGCCATCTATTATGTTGATATCTTCTCCTATAAGACGGCTGAGAATGCTGTTTCCTGGATTATCTCCCATGATGGTGTGGCTTTCTTCTTCCATAGATATAAGGAACATCATTGGTGTATCCATAACCATAACCATACCAGTTATCCTGATGTTGAGACACCTGATGAGACATGTGCTGTTTGAACTGAGCAGCTTGTATGCTCTCATGGTATTATGGGGGCATATATTGGCCAGCTCCCTGTGGCTGCTTTCTCTTCTGATAGGGACCAGTCTTCTTCTCAATCTTCTTAGGTTGTGAAACATCAGCTTTCTTAGGGGTAGGATCCTGCTTCTTTGACTGATGTTGAGATGAAAGTTGTGACACTTCCTTCTTTGAACCTGAAGTGCTTCCTTCTAAAGTTCCCTTGTCCTCAGCCACATAACTTATCCCAGCTTTGTCTCCAGCAGCTTTTTCTGACTGAAGTATCTTGTCAAGTGTGTCTGTACCACAGCTCAGCATCCTAACAGACTTGGTCATTTGATCAAGGTGAGCTCTAACTAGCACCACTTCATTTTCCAGATCTGTCTTTTCATTCTCTAGCTGAGCAATCTGTTGCTTGTGGCACTTGTTTTCTTGACAAATTTCAGCACTCTTTAAACACAGCTCTTGATAGGTAGATGCCAACTCCTCATAAGTTACTTCTCCATCACTAGAATCATCATCAGAAACCGCAGCTCCTGTTAAAGCTCTCACATGCTTTGCTGACTCGCCTTCACTTTCACTATCAGAGTCAGACCAGGAAAGTGTCATGCCCTTCTTCTGCTTTTTCAAGAAGGTGGGACATTCTTTCTTGACATGTCCATACCCTTCACACTCAAAGCACTGCACTCCTTTATCTTGGGCAGTTTTCTCTTCATCCTTCTTGCTGGTGTCAGAAGTCATGTTCTTGACATTAGGCCTGGAGTTATTATTCATTCTCTTGAATACTTTGGTGAACTGTCTTCCCAATATCACTATGGCCTGAGATAGATCCTCCTGGGATTCAGATTTCTTCCCTTTCTCTTCTTCACCATTTGTCACCAGGGTTATACTCTTTGGCTTCTTTTATGGTTCTTCCTCATTCAACCCAAGCTCAAAGGTTTGAAGAGATCCAATGAGCTCATCAACTCTCATCTTGCTGATGTCTTGTGATTCTTCCATGGCAGTAACCTTCATCTTATACTTCTTAGGTAGGGACCTAAGGATCTTCCTCACAAGCTTTTCATCTGACATCTTCTCACCAAGAGCACTAGATGCATTGGCCAGCTCAAGAACACTCATGTGGAAATCATGAATAGTCTCATCTTCCTTCATCTTCAGGCTTTCAAATTTTGATGTTAAAATCTGAAGTCTTGACATCTTGACTCTAGATGTTCCTTCATGAGTAGCCTGCAAGATATCCCATGCTTTCTTAGCAACTTCACAGGTATTAATTAACCTGAAGATATTCTTATCCACTCCATTGAAGATTGCATTCAGAGCTTTGGAATTTCCAAGGGCGAGCTCATCTTCCTCCTTGGTCCACTCTTCTTCAGGCTTTGGCTTAGAGGTGCCTTCTTTATCTTTGCCAGCATCATCCTTCTCACACATGACAGGTGCTTTCCACTCTTTAATAACAGCTTTCCAAGCCCTACTGTACAAGGATTTTAAGAAGGTGGTCATCCTTGGCTTCCAATAGTCATAATTGGATCCATCCAAAATAGGGAGTCTGTTGACAAATCCTCCAACTTCTTTGTCCATCTTTTCACCAGAAAGTAACTTCCCTAGATCTCACCCAGAGACAGACAGGATGCCTGCTCTGATACCAATTGAAATTCTGGTATCAGACGTGTGATGTTAAGGTGTGATGTCACAACAACACACTCTGCACAATGGACAACAATAACAGTAAAATAACACCAAGAATTGTTGACCCAGTTCGGTTACAACCAACCTACTCTGGGGGCTACCAAGCCAGGGATGGAATTCACTACTTGTAGATATAATTTACAGACTCAACAACCCGTTGACAATCTCCTAAACTTATACTCTACTAATGACTTCCTACCTAAGAAACCACTTAGGTATGAGAACACCACTCAATCCCTTACAAACACTCAAAGAAACCACTTTGAGTACCCCTGATCTTACTTCACAGCTTCGATCAATCAACCACTCTCTATTGCTTCACAGCTTCTAGAGAGGACAGAAACTCAACACCTATTCAAACCCTAGAATAGTGTAAATACAAGCACTTTAAACAAACTCTAGACACTAAGCCTCCTGCTCTTGATCTTCTGAATGTTTTCTGTACTTTTTCCTTTGGTCTTGTGCGCTTTATATAGCTCTTGAATTGGGCTTGGACTTGTCACAATATTTGATCAGATTTGTTAATTAAAACTGAATCTTCAAAACAGATTTTATCCCCAAAATCTTTTTAAATCTTCAACCTTTTAATTCTCCAACAGACCTGCAATCAAATCTCCCATGTAACAGAAAATATCTATCCCAAGATATTCTCATCCAATGAGTCAACCACTCTCCACAATTCCAGCTAACACGCGTGCCCTAATAACCACACAACCTGCTGTTGTTAATTCTGCAGATCTGATGTTACAACATCACCTGTGTGACATCAGACATCCAACTTCAGCACTTAAATACTTAACACAGCCCAGTGTTAAGACTTCAATGTTGCAACATCAGCACCTTGACATCAACATTGAATATACTTTGTTTTACCAAAATTCCAGCCAATCCAGTAACTAACAATCCCTTTATCATTGCTGGACTTTTCTTCATCTTTAGACTTGTTCCCTTGTTCTCCTGATCTGTTGATGTCAGAAGCAATGTTTTTGACATTGGGATTATAACTCCTATTCATCCTCTTCATAACTTTGTGGAACTATTTTCCCAGCAAAGCAATAGCCTGAGATAGCTCCTCCTGAGAATCATCCTCTTTCCCTTTCTTGGCTTCTTCCGAACTGGAAGCCAAGGCTATACTTTTGGACTTCTTTTCAGGTTCCTCTTCATTCAGCCCAAGCTCAAAAGTTTGAAGAGATCCAATAAGCTCATCAACCCTCATTTTGCTGATGTCTTGAGCTTCCTCAATTGCAGTCACCTTCATCTTATATCTCTTGGGAAGGGTTCTAAGAATTTTTCTCACTGGCTTTTCTTCAGTCATCTTCTCTCCAAGAGCACTCGAGGCATTGGACAGCTCAAGGATACTCATGTGAAAATCATGAATAGTCTCATCTTCAGACTTTCAAACTTAGAAGTTAGAAGCTGAAGTCTTGACATCTTAACTCTAGATGAACCTTCATGAGTAGTCTTCAAGATGTCCCAAGCTTCCTTTGCAACTTCACAGGTATTGATCAACCTGAATATGTTCTTATCAACTCCATTGAAAATAGCATTTAGGGCTTTAGAGTTACCAAGGGCTAGCTCATCTTCTTCCTTGGTCCATTCTTCTTCAGACTTCAGTTTTGAGGTGCCCTCTTTATCTTTCCTAGCATCATCTTTCTCAAACACAACAGGTGTTTTCCATTCTTTTATGATAGCCTTCCAAGCCCTGCTGTCCAAGGATTTTAAAAAGGTAATCATCCTTGGCTTCCAATAATCATAATTAGAGCCATCCAGAATAGGGGGTCTATTCACAAATCCACCAGCTTCTTTGTCCATCTTTACACCAGAAAGTAACTTCCCTAGATCTCACCCAGAGACAGACAGGATGCCTGCTCTGATACCAATTGAAATTCTGGTACCTGATATGTGATGTCACACTTGATGTCACAACAACACACTCTACTATGGACAATTCAACAACAAACAATAATCAACACAATGAATTGTTCACCCAGTTCGGTCTAACTACCTACGTCTAGGGGCTACCAAGCCAGGGAGGAATTTCACTATTAGTAGTATTAATTTACAGACTCAACAACCCAATTGACATCTCCTAAACTTAATCACTACCCAATGAACCTTCTACCTAAGAAACCACTTAGATATGAGAAACCACTCACTCCCTAAATCACCTCAGTGATACAATTCAACCACACCTTGATTCTGCTTCACAGCTTTGATCAAGAATAGAAACTCTCTTGCTTAAAAGCTTTAGAGCAATTACAACTCAATACACCAATTCACACTAGAATGGTTTACAATACAAACACGAAGACACAAACGACTCTCAGTCTTTAGCTCTCTTTCTTCGTTACTTTACCTTCAGGAATGATATGCATTATATAGCTATCTGAATTGGGCTTGGACCTGCTACAATATCTAACCTGATTTGTTATTTAAAACTGAATCTTTTTAAAATAGATTTTCTCTCCAAAATCTTCTTAAATCTTCAGCCTTTAAACCTCCCTACAAATCTGCATCAAATCTCTATGCAACAGAGAATATCTATCCCAAGATATCCGCAACCAATGAGACTAACAGCTCTCCCAAAATCCAGCTAAAACGCAAACCCTAACAACATCACTAAACCTGATGTTATTAGTCTTCTGCAGATCTGATGTCATGACATCGCATGTGACATCATACATCAACATACAACCAGTTAAACACTTAACATAAACCAATGTTAACACTCAATGTTAAGACATCACCCATGTGACATCAACATTGAACAACTTTGTTTTACCAAAATTCCAGCCAATCCAAGAACTAACAATGTAGCTTTGTCTTCTTGGCTTCTCAACTTCAGAGGCTTTTTACGAGCATGAGTAAGAAGGGAAAACATCGCTTGGTTCTTGAGATTATCAAGTCTTCGAATCTTCAGATCAGCGTCTTCAGCACTTGGTCTTCAGAACCTTGTTTGCATGATGCGTTGTCTTCATATATTCAGAGGCTTCTGATAGTATTTGGTTGAAGCATGAATGGAGACTTGTTTTAGGTCTTCAGAACCTTGATCAGAGAGCTTAAGTCTTTAGCATCTGGAATTCGTTCGATCAGAAACTATGTCTTCAGATCTTCAGAACTCGTTCTCTTTTCCTTTTATATCAGAGTCTTGAGAGCTTCTTAAAATGAGTTCTGCTTTTCAAGAGTGTAGGCAGAGTATTTTCCTTTAAGCATTGTGTTCGCGCCAATTTACGGAAGCATAACCTGTTTGTTAAGTTCTCACAAGTAACAAACATCAGTTGTACAAAATTGTTCATACAGAAATACTATTTGATATCATCAAAACTTAGAGATAAACTTGCAGAACCAAATCTTTTTCTCACAGTATCATGGGTCTCGAAGAAGCCATTGACCTAAGAATTAAGAACTTGGATGTGTATGGAGACTCAGCCCTAGTTATCAATCAGATCAAAGGAGATTGGAACACATACGAATCAGGATTGATTCCTTACAAAGATTACGCGAGAAGGTTGTTACCATTCTTCAACAGAATCGAGTTTCATCACATCCCTCGTGAAGAGAATCACATGGCTGATGCCCTAGCCACTCTCTCTTCCATGATTAGTGTAGGTCAATGGAATGACATACCTAAGATCGACATAATGCGCCTGGAACGACCCGTTTACATCTTCACAATTGAAACAGTCATAGACGACAAACCTTGGTATCATGATATCAAATGTTTCCTTCTGAAACAAGAGTACCCACCTGGGGCATCAGGAAAAGACAGGAAGACTCTAGAGGATTGGCAGGCAGCTTCTTCCTAAGCGGTGATACACCTTATAAAAGAAACTTTGACATGGTCTTGCTCCGATGCATAGACAGAGAAGAAGCAAACATATTGATGAAAGAGATTCACGAAGGATCCTTTGGCACTCATACTAACAGACACACAATGGCGAGAAAAATTCTGAGAGCATGGTACTATTGGCAGACAATGGAATCCAATTGCTACAAGTACATGAGGAGATGTCACAAGTGTCAGATATACTCAGACAAAATCCATGTATCGCTAACACATTTCAAAGTTCTCTCTTCCCCATGGCCTTTTCCATATGGGGAATTGACATGATTGGCATGATCGAACCCAAAGCTTCAAACGGACATCGGTTCATTCTAGTAGCCATTGACTACTTCACCAAGTGGGTCGAAGTAGTGTCATACACCAATGTAACCAGACAAGTCGTGGTCCGCTTTATCAAAAACAATATCATCTTCCGTTATGGTGTTCCAAGCCAGATCATTACTGATAATGGATCTAACTTGAACAACAAAATGATGAAAGAGTTATGCGCTGAGTTCAAGATTGAACACCATAACTCATCTCTCCACCGACCTAAGATGAACGGAGCGGTAGAAGCGGCTAACAAGAACATCAAGAAGATTGTTCAAAAGATGGTTGTAACCTACAAAGATTGGCACAAGATGCTACCTTTTGCTCTTCACAATTATCGCACATCTGTCCGCACTTCAACAAGGGCAACCCCTTTCTCTCTGGTATATGGCATGGAAGCAGCCCTCCCTATAGAAGTAGAGATACCATTGATCAAGGTATTGATGGAAGCTAAGCTAACAGAGGCTGAATGGTGTCAAAGTCGACACGATAAACTGAATCTGATCGAAGAAAAGCGAATAACGACTATATGCCATGGTCATTGTATCAGCAAAGAATGAAGAAAGCGTTTGACAAAAAGGTCTGACCCCGTGTCTTCAGAAAAGGAGACCTTGTGCTAAAAAAGATACAATCATTTATCATTGATTCCCGAGGCAAATGGACTCTGAATTATGACGGCCCCTACGTGGTCAAGAAAGCCTTCTTAGGCGGCGCCTTGAGGCTCGCAACCATGGATGGAGATGAATTTGCCTACCCCACGAATGTTGATGTAGTCAAGAAATACTTTGCCTAAATAAAAAAACGTCTCAGTGGATTGAAAACCCGAAAGGGTGGTCCAGGAAAAAATTAGAGACATAAGCAAAAATCATCCCGATGGATTGGAAATCTCAAAGTACAATCCAGGCAAAAGTTAGGGATTAATGGCAAGTAACTACATGTGACGGGGTTAAATCCCCAGCTATAATGCCATCAATCAGGAAAGCTCCAATCAAGGTCATCTTCGACAGAAGCTCAGGATGTCAAAAATTCAAAGTTGGTAGAAGGATAATGGTCGTTATGTTTCAATGTAGCCCTTTTCCCTTAAATTACCATTTTCTAACTTTGTAAATACTCTATGGGATCACGCGCTTGGCTGATTTCTGTAACGCCCCAGTTTTTGTCAGTTTTTATTTAATCGAGTCGTTTTGATCATTTTATTATTATATTATTTTATTTTCGAATTTTATCTGAAAATATGTTATTTTTCAAGGTTGTGATGTTTTATCGTGTTTTGGGAACGTTTGCGAGATATTTGAGTGTGGGGGTATTTTGGTCATTTCATGATATTTTTCCTTAAGTTAGAAAAATAGAAAATAGAAAGAGAGAAAAATAGAGAGAAAGAAAAAGAGAAGAAGGAAAAGGGGAGAAAAGAGAAGAAGAGAAGAAAAAGTGAGAAAAACTAGAAAATCAAAGAAATCAACTTCTAGAATCGATTTAATCGGGTAAGGGTGCGAAACTCGATTATTATATGCTTGTGTGTGATTATATATGTGTGTTTTTTATTGTTATTGGATTAAAATGGAAAATATAGTAAAAATCATAATGTTTAGAAATTGATAGAAATTTGATCCAAATGTGTCTAAACTCATGTTGTTGTGTTCCTTATTGTTTATGCATGTTGGGTATGTATTGATATACCTCAAATTGGTGTTTTTCTGAATTTGGGTGATGATTTGGAAGGGTTTTGGGTGTAAAACCCGTAACAGCAAGAACCTGCAGAATTTCTGGTTCAGCCAAGATCATATACGTATGGGGCATGTTCATACGCGTATGGGCCTTGGCGATACGCGTATCATGGGCGAGTTTTAGGGCCAATACACGTATGGGATGTCTCTTTTCCCGGCCTTCTGGTGAGATGCGTATTGTACGCGTATGATAGGGCAATACGTGTATGATGTACGACGATATGCGTATTGGAGTTTTACAAGGGAATTTTGGGAAAAATGGGTCTCTGCCCATACGTGTATGACCTTGGGCAATACGCGTATGGAATGGCGAGGAATCAGGGCCATACGCGTATAGCTCAGGGCAATACGCGTATGTTCAGGAGAATTGTAAAATGTGGGGTTTTCGCGATGCTTTTTCTTGTTTAGTCCGTAACTTGTGTTCCGTTTATCCGATTTTTACATTTTTGGTATCGTTGGAAAGTTATTGAGCTGTACTTTCTTATTATGACGTTTTGGAAATTGTTAGTCGATTTAATTATGTCGAGAATTTGGAATAGTGTCGGTTTGTCGACTTTTGTCATTGTAATTGTGCGTAATTGATGTGTATCATGCAAGGTGCTGTTGTATGATGTAAATGCATGTGTTTAGGTGGTGTTGTGATGAATTGTGGCCGTATGGCAATTAAATGCATTGTTTTGGGCTTAAGTGCAAAGTGTAATTTTGTTGATGGAGATGAATGCATTTATATGTGTATTTGAATGTCATGAGTCATTGTATGTTAAGCATCATGATATGCATCCTTGAGACGTCCTGAGTGACGGATTGATTCCAGAGGGAATCCGCTATAACATCGTGTGCCTTATACAAAGAGGTGTGAGTGATGATTATAGACGATCGTGTGCCTTATACAAAGAGGTGTGAGCGATCGGGTCGTGTGCCTTATACAAAGAGGTGTGAGCGATCCATAAACGTCATGTGCCTTATACGAAGAGGTGTGAGCGACGGGGAACATCGTATGCCCGACGAGGAGTTACATTAAGTAACGAGCGATGGTTCCAATAGTTCCTGAGTGAACTGGTGTTGAGAATTGATGGAAGTCGGTACCGCATGTGCATATGCATAGAGTCGTGGTGTCGGTCTCTTGTATTTGCATAAATCATAAATATGATTGACTATGTGTGAGAATTGTGAATGGATTAATCATGTGTGGAATTGACGAATTGATACGTGTTAGAGATGATTGCATTTTGTACGATTAATATGCATTGGTGTTGGATAAATGAGATAGGTATGATGTTGTGTGGTATTTGGATTCTATTGTACGTTTGTGGTGAGAAAATCTATGTGTGTAATTTTGTGTTAATATATAATGATATGTGACTATATTATGATTGTTTTTCTCACCCTTCTGCTATTTTATAATGCTCTACGAGGCATTGCAGATTAGATTGCTGGAGGTCCTTTTTTTGTGAAGCTTAGGACTTCATTCTTTTGTCGGTCGGCTCTGATATGTGGCACCGGGTAGTCAGGGGGATCGTTCTGTAGTTGTTGTGTATATGTATATGTATATCTTTTGGCTTGTACATGTATGACTTGATGTATGACAAACTTTTTATGTGATATATATATATATATATATATATATATATATATATATATATATATGAGATTCAGTACAGATTTTCCGCTTTTATTCTGTACTTGAATTTATGGGTAGTAGGAACTAAGTTCCTCTGTTTGTTTGCTACCTGCGAGTGTTGAATATCTTTATGAGCAGGTGTTGTATGTTTATTTCAAATTGATGTGACCCCCCGGTCTATGCTGTGGATTTTTAAATATACTCTGATGAAATTTTGAATTTTATTTTACCGCTTTAATTAATGGGGGTATAGATTGGGGGCGTCACATTAAGTGGTATCAGAGCCAGTCCGTGTCAGTCCTTGTTGGTTGTTGTGTTTGGGTGAGCTGTTTGTTTAACCATAAGTGCTGTTATTGGAAATGAATAGAATATGGCTGGAAGGAATGATGTTGCTTTGGCTGCTGCAATGCAAGCTATGGCTCGGGCTGTGCAAGGTGCACCTGATGCTGGAGAGAATGATGAGTTCAGGAAGAATAGACCGTCTGTCTTCAAAGGGGGACATAATCCTGATGGAGCACAGATTTGGCTTAAAGAGATTGAGAGGATTTTCCGAGTGATGGATTATGCTGAGGACAGTAAGGTGAGACTAGGAACTCACATGTTACAGGAAGAAGCTGATGACTGGTGGGTTAGTATGCGTCCTATGTTAGAAGCTGAGGATGAAGAGGTAACTTGGGAATTGTTTAGCAGGGAGTTTCTGAGGAAGTATTTTCCTGAGGACGTAAGAGGAAAGAAGGAAATTGAGTTCTTGGAATTGAAACAAGGTAATATGTCTGTTATTGATTATACTGCTAAGTTTGTGGAACTTGTGCAATTTTATCCTCATTATGCTGAAGCGACCGCAGAATTTTCTAAGTGTGTGAAGTTTGAGAGCGGATTGCGTCCTGAGATTAAGCAGGCAATCGGTTATCAGAGGATAAGGAGGTTTGCTGATTTGGTGGAATATTGTAGGATTTATGAAGAGGATAGTAAGGCTCGTTCTACTCATTATAAGAGTGTGAGTGACAGGAAAGGGAAGCAACAGTTTCGTGGTGGTCCGTATGTGACACCAACTGATAAAGGTAAACAAAGGGGTACTTTTGATCGAAGGTCAGGTGGGGGAGGTATGTCTGGTCCTCCGAAATGTTATAAATGTGGTGAAGTGGGGCATCGTCAATTCAAATGTAAGAAAGATTTTAGGAAGTGTTCTAATTGTGGAGGTATAGGACACATTGCAGCTGATTGTAAGAGGAACGTGGTGAAGTGCTTTAATTGTGGTGAGCTTGGACACGTTAGTACAAAGTGTCAGAAACCGAAGCAAGCTCCAGCTAGTGGGAAGGTATTTTCTTTGGCGGGAACTCAGACTTCAAGTGCAAACCGTTTGATCAGAGGTACTTGTTTTATTAATAGTACGCCTTTAGTTGCTATTATTGATACTGGAGCGACTCATTCGTTTATTTCGTCTGAGTGCGCGAAGCATTTGAATCTTGTGTTGTCTTTGATGGATGGTGAGATGGTTATTGATACTCCAGTAATGGGGTCAGTAACTACTTCTTTGGTTTGTTTGAGTTGTTCTTTGACCATTTATGGTAAAGACTTTGTGATGGATTTGGTGTGTTTGTCGTTGGAGGGTTTAGATGTGGTTCTCGGGATGAATTGGTTACAATTCAATCGGGTTCATATTGATTGTTATCATAAGCTGGTAAGGTTTCCTTCTCTTGAGGAAGACGAAGACTCGAGTTTCTTATCTACCAAAGAGTTGAAGAAACTTTTGGCGGACGAAGCTCAGTTGTTTGGGTTGTTTGCATCGTTGACTATGGAGAGTCAAGTTTCACTTGATGTGTTTCCTGTTGTGTGTGATTTTCCTGAAGTGTTTCCTGGGGATATTTCAGACTTGCCGCCAGAGAGAGAGGTGGAGTTTTCTATAGATCTAGCTCCTGGTACTAGACCTGTATCTATGGCACCTTATCGTATGTCGGCATCTGAGTTGGTTGAGTTAAAGAAGCAGTTAAATGAATTGTTAGAAAAGAGGTTTGTAAGGCCAAGTGTTTCTCCTTGGGGTGCTCCAGTTTTATTGGTGAAAAAGAAAGATGGAAGTATGCGATTGTGTATCGATTATCGCCAGTTGAATAAGGTGGCGATTAAGAATAAATATCCTTTTCCAAGAATTGATGATCTGATGGATCAGTTGGTTGGTGCTTGTGTGTTTAGTAAGATTAATTTGAGGTCAGGGTATCATCAGATTAGGGTGAAAGAGGAAGATATTCAGAAGACGGCTTTTAGGACACGATACGGTCATTATGAATATTCTGTGATGCCGTTCGGGGTTTCTAATGCGCCAAGTGTGTTTATGGAGTACATGAATCGTATTTTCCACGAGCAGTTCGATCGTTTTGTGGTGGTGTTTATTGATGATATCTTAATTTATTCTAAGTCTCGGGAGGAGCATGTGGAGCATTTGCGTATTGTTTTGCAGGTTTTGAAGGAAAGGAAGCTTTTTACCAAATTGTCCAAGTGTGAGTTCTGGTTGTCAGAAGTGAGTTTTCTTGGGCACGTAATTTCAGGTAATTGTATTGTTGTGGATCCATCTAAAGTAGAAGCAGTTCTACAATGGGAGGCTCCTAGATCAGTTACTGAAATTCGAAGCTTTTTGGGTTTGGCTGGTTATTATCGAAGGTTTATTGAAGGTTTTTCTAAGCTAGCACTTCCTTTGACCCAGTTGACTTGTAAAGGCAAAGCGTTCATTTGGGATATTCAGTGTGAGGAAAGTTTTAGTGAGCTGAAGAGAAGATTGACGACAGCTCCGATCTTGATTTTACCGAATCCTAATGAACCGTTTGTGGTGTATTGTGATGCATCTTTAATTGGGTTAGGCAGAGTATTGATGCAGGAAGGTAAGGTTGTGGCTTATGCTTCAAGGCAATTAAGAGTTCATGAGAAAAATTATCCTACTCATGATCTGGAATTAGCAGTTGTGGTCTTTGTGTTAAAGATTTGGAGGCATTATCTCTATGGTGCAAGATTCGAAGTCTTTAGTGATCATAAAAGTTTGAAATACTTGTTTGATCAGAAAGAGTTGAATATGAGGCAACGGAGATGGTTGGAATTCTTGAAGGACTACGACTTTGGCTTGAATTACCATCCTGGTAAAGCTAATGTGGTAGCCGATGCATTGAGCCGGAAATCTTTGCATATGTCCGCTTTGATGGTTAAAGAGTGGGAACTTTTGGAATCGTTTAGAGATTTGAGTTTGGTATGTGAAGTGACGTCAGATAGCGTAAGGCTTGGAATGTTAAAGGTTACTAATGATTTTCTGTTGACGGTTAGTGAGAAACAGAAGTTGGATGTGAAATTTGTGGATTTGATAACGGTTGGAGAGAAAGGTGTGAATGAGGACTTTAAAGTGGATGATAATGGTGTTTTGAGATTCCGTGGTAGAATTTGTATTCCTGATGATGCGGAGTTGAAAAAGATGATTTTAGAGGAAGGACACCAGAGTAGTTTGAGTATACATCCGGGAGCGAATAAGATGTATCAGGATTTAAAGAAGATCTTTTGGTGGTCTGGTTTGAAGAGAGATGTGCCTCAGTTTGTTTATGCGTGTTTGACTTGTCAGAAATCGAAGGTGGAACATCTGAGGCCTAGTGGTTTGTTGCAACCGTTGGATATTCCTGAGTGGAAATGGGACAGCATTTCTATGGACTTTGTGATAGGGTTGTCGAATACTCAGAGGGGACATAATGCCATTTAGGTGATTGTAGATAGGCTGACTAAATCGGCGCATTTCATTCCGATTGACATGAGTTTTTCTTTGGAGAGATTGGCTGAGATTTATATCAGTGTGGTTGTGAAGTTACATGGTGTTCCGTTGAGTATTGTTTTGGATCGAGATCCTAGGTTTACTTCCAGATTTTGGGAAAGTTTGCAAAAGGTTGTGGGATCTAAGTTGAGGTTGAGTTCTGCTTATCATCCGCAAACGGATGGTCAGACCGAAAGAACGATTCAGTCGTTGGAAGATTTGTTGAGGGCTTGTGTTCTTGAGCAAGGTGGTGCGTGGGATGGTTATCTTACGTTGATTGAATTCACGTATAATAACAGTTTCCATTCGAGTATTGGAATGGCACCGTTTGAAGCATTGTATGGACGAAGGTGTCATACACCTTTGTGTTGGCACGAATCTGGTGAGAGTTCGGTGGTTGGACCGGAGTTGGTCCAATAGACAACGGAAAAGGTGAAACTTATTCGTGAGAAAATGAAGGCTTCTTAGAGTAGGCAAAAGAGTTATCATGATCGAAGGAGGAAAGATCTTGAGCTTCAAGAGGGTGATCATGTATTTTTGAGAGTTACACCGGTGATGGGTGTTGGTCGTGCATTGAAATCAAAGAAGCTTACTTCTCGGTTTATTGGTCCTTACCAGATATCCGCGAGAGTGGGTGCTGTGACTTATAGGGTGGCGTTGCCGCCGAGTATTTCGAATTTGCATGATGTGTTCCATGTTTCACAGCTTCGGAAGTATGTTCCGGATCCGTCGCATGTGATTCCGATGGATGAAGTTGAGGTAAGAGAGAACCTTACGATTGAGGCATTACCGGTTAGGATTTTGGATCGCGAAGTGAAGCGGTTAAGAGGCAAGGATATTATGCTTGTGAAAGTAGCGTGGGGAGGCGCTGCTGAGGGCAATTTGACTTGGGAGTTGGAGAGTCGGATGCGGGAGTCGTATCCGGAGTTGTTCGTCTCAGGTAATATTTTCGAGGACGAAAATTTCTAAGTGGGGGAGAGTTGTAACGCCCTAGTTTTTGTCAGTTTTTATTTAATCGAGTCGTTTTGATTATTTTATTATTATTTTATTTTATTTTAAATTTTATCTAAAAATATGTTATTTTTCAAGGTTGTGATGTTTTATCGCGTTTTGGGAACGTTTGCGAGATATTTGAGTGTGGGGGTATTTTGGTCATTTCATGATATTTTTCCTTAAGTTAGAAAAATAGAAAATAGAAAGAGAGAAAAATAGAGAGAAAGAAAAAGAGAAGAAGGAAAAGGGGAAGAAAAGAGAATAAGAGAACAAAAAGTGAGAAAAACTAGAAAATCAAAGAAATCAACTTCTAGAATCGATTTAATCGGGTAAGGGTGCGAAACTCGATTATTATATGCTTGTGTATGATTATATATGTGTGTTTTTTATTGTCATTGGATTAAAATGGAAAATATAGTAAAAATCATAATGTTTAGAAATTGATAGAAATTTGATCCAAATGTATCTAAACTCATGTTGTTGTGTTCCTTGTTGTTTATGCATGTTGGGTATGTATTGATATACCTCAAATTGGTGTTTTTCTGAATTTGGATGATGATTTGGAAGGGTTTTGGGTTTAAAACCCGTAACAGCAAGAACCTGCAGAATTTCTGGTTCAGCCAAGATCATACGCGTATGGGGCATGTTCATACGCGTATGGGCCTTGGCGATACGCGTATCATGGACGAGTTTTGGGGCCAATACGCGTATGGGATGTCTCTTTTCCTGGCCTTCTGGTGAGATGCGTATTGTACGCGTATGATAGGGCAATACGCGTATGATGTACGACGATACGCGTATTGGAGTTTTACAAGGGAATTTTGGGGAAAATGGGTCTCTGCCCATACACGTATGACCTTGGGCAATACGCGTATGGAATGGCGAGGAATCAGGGCCATACGCGTATAGCTCAGGGCAATACGCGTATGTTTAGGAGAATTGTAAAATGTGGGTTTTTCGCGATGTTTTTTCTTGTTTAGTCCGTAACTTGTGTTCCGTTTATCCGATTTATACATTCTTGGTATCGTTGGAAAGCTATTGAGTTGTACTTTCTTATTATGACGTTTTGGAAATTATTAACCGGTTTATTTATGTCGAGAATTTGGAATAATGTCGGTTTGTCGACTTTTGTCGTTGTAATTATGCGTAATTGATATGTATCATGCAAGGTGTTGTTGTATGATGTAAATGCAGGTGTTTAGGCGGTGTTGTGATGAATTGTGGCCGTATGGCAATTAAATGCATTGTTTTGGGCTTAAGTGCAAAGTGTGATTTTGTTGATGGAGATGAATGCATTTATATGTGTATTTGAATGTCATGAGTCATTGTATGCTAAGCATCATGATATGCATTCTTGAGACGTCCTGAGTGACGGATTGATTCCAGAGGGAATCCGCTATAACACCGTGTGCCTTATACAAAGAGGTGTGAGCGATGATTATAGACGATCGTGTGCCTTATACAAAGAGGTGTGAGCGATCGGGTCGTGTGCCTTATACAAAGAGGTGTGAGCGATCCATAAACGTCGTGTGCCTTATACAAAGAGGTGTGAGCGACGGGGAACATCGTATGCCCGACGGGGAGTTACATTAAGTAACGAGTGATGGTTCCAATAGTTCCTGAGTGAACTGGTGTTAAGAATTGATGGAAATCGGTACCGCATGTGCATATGCATAGAGTCGTGGTGTCGGTCTCTTGTATTTGCATAAATCATAAATATGATTGACTATGTGTGAGAATTGTGAATGAATTAATCGTGTGTGGAATTGACGAATTGATAGGTGTTAGAGATAATTGCATTGTGTACGATTAATATGCATTGGTGTTGGATAAATGAGATAGGTATGATGTTGTGTGGTATTTGGATTCTATTATACGTTTGTGGTGAGAAAATCTATGTGTGTAATTTTGTGTTAATATATAATGATATGCAACTATATTATGATTGTTTTTCTCACCCTTCTGCTGTTTTATAATGCTCTACGAGGCATTACAGATTAGATTGCTGGAGGTCCTTTTTTTGTGAAGCTTAGGACTTCATTCTTTTGTCGGTCGGCTCTGATATGTGGCACCGAGTAGTCAGGGGGATCGTTCTGTAGTTGTTGTGTATATGTATATGTATATCTTTTGGCTTGTACATGTATGATTTGATGTATGACAAACTTTTTATGTGATATATATATATATATATATATATATATATATGAGATTCAGTACAGATTTTTCGCTTTTATTCTGTACTTGAATTTGTAGGTAGTAGGAACTAAGTTCCTCTGTTTGTTTGCTACCTGCGAGTGTTGGATATCTTTATGAGCAGGTGTTGTATGTTTGTTTCAAATTGATGTGACCCCCCGATCTATGCTGTGGATTTTTAAATATACTCTGATGAAATTTTGAATTTTATTTTACCACTTTAATTAATGGGGGGTATAGATTGGGGGCGTCACAATTTCCATTATATCAATAAAATTTGAGCTCTAGTGCTTTTGTTTGCAATTCTTATTTGTTTTAGCTTTACAAAATGACATTTTTAACATGATCAAAGATTCTTGAAATAAAACAAAAATGAATTTACTTGTAAAAAATTTTCTGCTATTAAAATAAAGATGGCAATTCTTTTGACTGTTGAACATCAAAAGAACATCGACTGCTTTTCCGAAGGTGGTTAAACCTTAAAGTGCAGAATCAAAGTACTTCTTCTAAACAAGTACACCTGAATGAAGGATCAACTATGTCAGAGACCATCTTTCATCTGACATCCCTGACAGGGTTCCATACCACTTAAGACCGATTGACAATTCTTCTTCCCCACGGGGACCGTCTTCCCCTAGAGCAAGGCAGGATTGCTATTTTGGACCAGTGATACTTTTAATTCCCCACAGAGGCCGAGTATCCAGTTGTCTTCATCTATTGGTCTGTATGTCGCATTAGTTTTGTCAGCATATACATCCATACATCATGCATTATTGATTCATACTCATGTTCATATTGCATCATTATCACTCTGGTCAGTCTTATCCTTAAATGATAATAGTCCTCTCAATCGAGTTATCAGTTATTTCCTCGTCAGGAAATGTTTTGTCTGAACAATCTCTCCCCAGTTTATTTCTGGATTGGAGACGGTCCTCGACCACTTTGGTAACTTGAACCTCTAAAAGGCAAGAGAACATTCGACTAACGTCACTCTTCACCATTGAAGATGATGTTCTCGCTTTCCCGGATTAAGGAAAACTCCTAGAGAAAGCCTCGCAACCGAAGACTCTCAGCAACACATTGGTTTTTCTCCCAAGAAAGTTAATGTTAATGAAGTCATCCGCACCTCAAAATTGGATTACGTCACATGACATTTCTCCGAAAAGATCTCGAAGAAAAGTATGATGTAACATCCCCAAACAGAAAGCAGTCTTTCAAAAGACTCGTTTTTCCCCAGTAGAATCAACAAATGGCATCTCCAACAAAGAAGTTTGAACACCTCTACAACTCAGACGAATGGGTTCCACCGCAAGTCTGACATCAAAACTTTTTCCCATCAAATGGCATCTCCCCAGGAAAATTCGGCAAGAAGTTTGAGGAAAATCGCTACACATAGCGTCCCTTGTTAAGAAAGGAACTTGACGAAAAAAAACTTAGACCAAATCCATGGCTGAAGACTAGGATTGAGGGGAAGTTTATTGACAAAAGAAACTAATATCAGTTCCGTGGCTGAAAACCCGGATCGACGGGAAATTTATATCAGAAACTGAGACCAGTTCCTTGGCTGAAGACCAGGATCGAGGGGAAGTTTATTGACAAAAGAAACTAAGATCAGTTATGTGGCTGAAGACCCGGATCGAGGGGAAGTTTATATCAGAAACTTAGACCAGTTCCTTGGCTAAAGACCAGGATCGAGGGGAAGTTTCACCCTTTTCTAAGCATTATTGCTTAGCAAAAGAAGATGGATGATCTAACTGCCATTCATAACCACCATCAAAATTTCGGGTATTTCGATATTTAATCCTCTTGCACCCCGAATGCCCGAATACCTTCGCCATTCACACCTTCGGGTCCAAGAAGATTAAATAGGGGCATTTGTCATACCCCAAAATTTGACCACCAAGATTTCCCATCATTGTGCAAATCATCATCGCAATATGGATGTACTTTCATGCCTCATCAATCTCCTTAAATATGGTTGAACATTCACCACAATCAAGAATTAGGGTTTCAAGCCCTCTTAGAGCACTTAGACAAAGGATCAATCAAGAAATGATATGATCTTCAACTTGTCTAACCTCTCAAACACCAATAAAGGATCAAGAGGACTCCCACATAAAGAATCGAGCACAAGGTTGCAACATTCCAAGTGGATCAAGCCTCAAGATCGACAGTGTCACCAAATTAGGGTTTTGGTCGACTGAGGCCTCCAGATGAAAATTTTCATCTGGGCATGAGCCAATGCTTCAAAACACAACCCAAGGTACTCCAAGGGACCTCATGGACCTAATTATCAAGTCAATTTAGCCTCAGGGGATGCATTTACCAAAAATCAGGAATTAGGGTTTCTTGACCTAATTCACCCCTAAGTTGACTTTTGGGACAAAGCATGAGCCAATACCTCAAGAAATGATTTGAGGACCTCAAATACACCACTTTGATCCATTTGCAATAATTGATTGACCCAAGAAACTTGATTCAAAAGTTTCAATTTCATCTGGACCACAATTAGGGTTTCGAGGAAAAAAGTCAACTGTACCTTTGACTTTTGACCAAGACATGCTCCCAAACCATGGGGAATGATTCAATACACCCTATAACACCTATGTAATCCATCCATTAGGTTTGATTTAGGTCAATGACTTGATTTCATAAAGGATCGCACAGTTTGGATTTCATCCGATAAAAAGTCAACTGTGCACAAAATCAAGTTTGACTTTTTGGGATTTTCCACAAATATGGTTCCCTTAAGTAAAAAACAATGTTAATGTATGATATTGATCATCGTCCATCAAGAAAAATCAAGAAAAGTGAGGTTTCTTGCAAAAGTGGCAACCTTGAGAAACCAAAATTTTTCTAAGTTATGGAATAAAAGTGGTTTTGGTACCAACTTCCAAGGACCATAACTTGAGATCCAAGCAACCATTTTGGATGATCCAAAGCTGGATTTGTAGGTCTTGCTACACTCTACAAAAGCTTCAACTACCTCCAACTCCAATTCTTTATGGATTTTAAGTTATGGAGTGATCAAAATGACAAAAACATGAAAATGACACTTTTTCCAGCCTAAGTTACCAGCCTTGAACATCAATGTTCATGAGGATTTTTCAGTTGGATCCAAATAGTTTCAAAATAAACTATGATCACACATGTTTTGTATCATATGAGGGCTTTCTAAAAAGCACAAGAGCCTCCCATAACTTAGAAAATTTTTGGACAAGGCAGATTTTGGCAGATTTTGGCATTTTGCTCGATTTGGCAAAATTGAACAACTCCAAACCTTGTCATCCATTTGGACACATCTGAGGATAAAACAAAAGGAGAATGATCTAATCCCCAAGCCTCCAAAGTCCAAGGATCTACATTAGCCATAACAAACCTAAAAAGGCTAAAAAGGTGCCAAGACTCCAATTTTGTTTCAATGCATTTAATGGATACACCAAGGTGGCATGGACTGACACATTCCTAACTGAATGAGTCAAGGATCAGAACTGAATCAAAGGATCATAGGCCTGTGCCCTAACCTCAAGTAAATGGCTAGAGGGGAGTTGAGATTCCTTTTGCTCTACATTGGCCAAAGGCCTGCTGCAGCTGCCAATCACTATTGCTTACAAAACAAACTTGCTCTACTATAAATAGAGCTCATTTGTGCTCAGTTTGAGTACACCAAAGCACTACAACACTTGTTTTCCTCAAAATCTCTTTCTTTAGGCCAAAATGCCTTCTTTTGCAAGGTATCTCTGAGTTTTTGAGTTAGAGAGCAATTCCACCATAGTTCATGATCCAAACACCTCTAATATGTTGTATCTAAGCTATTCAAAGACTCATTTATGACCTGAAACACCAAAATCACAAAGTCCACTTCCAAAACCTCAAAATTGGACTTTTCTGCATATTTCAAGCCATGTCTTGATTCAGTCACTTCCAAAACCAAACAAAGCCTCAAACACACTCCAAATATCATCCTTAAACTGTCCCAAATGGTTCCCCTCATCTGGAACACCATTTAAGAGAGTTGCCATATTGGTCACTTTTGCCCCTTTTGCAAGAAAGTGCCACAACTTGTTCCTGAGGATTCCAGCTGGTTCTAATCATTCTAAAAGCTTATAAGGGATCAATTGAGAGTGTCCAAAACATCAAACAACTTCTGGCACAAGGAACTTGGCAGATAGCACAAAAAGCTCCAAGAGGTAAGTGCATGACAACTTGAACTCTTTGAATTATGCATTCCTTTAATGTCCATTGATCATAAACATCTCATACATGTTGTATATGTTGTGTTTGAACCAATTTACCATGTAATTCTTGCCTGTATCATGAGATAGCATAGAACATTCAAAAATAGGCCTATTTCAAAACCACTATCTGATTTTGAGGAGGAAACATTTTCTGAAAATTCCAAGGGCACCATTGGATTCCTCATGAAATTCTAGGTCACATACACCTAAATTTTGCCCCAATCCATGGAGAAATGAGAAAGTTAGAGGTTTCACGTAAATTGCCCAAAAGCTTGTCTTGCCTTGCCTTGCCCAGGCCTAGAAACAAGGCATGCCTTATGAATTAATGGGGTGGTTTTGATACACGGATGTATCACCACCCCAGTGGTAGCGCGCATGTGTGTTTGGCTTGATGGTCGTGGGTTCAAACCCCACCCAGACCATTTTTGCCATTTTCTGTGTTTTTTTTTTCCATATTTTCATGTTTTAATTAATTATTTGAAAAATTAATTTATCTCTCAATTTTAATTATTTTTTATTGATTTTTTTTAAATTCAAAAAACATTAAAATATTTTATTCCATGAAAATTTCGCAAAAATATTATTTATTTCATATATTTGGTATTTTTGTAAAGAATTATATTTTTATTTGTTTTTAAACATTAAAAATATGTCTTTTTCATTGGTTTTGCTAAATTCAAATGATTTTTAAATCATCCCATGAATGAAACATGATTTTCCAAATAAATCCAAAATCACAATCTTTTTCTTCACATATTTGATTATTTTAATTGAATTTTTATTCAATTAAAATACATTTTAAAACCAAAAATTAGGGTTTTGATCACTATCACCCTAACAAATCTTTTCAAACATTGTGGGCTTCTAATAGAGTGTAAGACCCAAACCCCTTTGTAAATATAAATAATTTTTGGCATCAGTCATTGTATAAGTCCCACTGTGTTTTCAAAATCTCGACGCGATCGCCGCTTTTCAAAACATTTTCATCTGGGCCTACCCTTGTATTGTAAGTCCCATTTCTTTTCTTTTTTCAAACCTTTAGGCCTCTCCTTGAGTTGTAAGACCCGTCCCTCTGTATAGAAAACCTCTTTGGGCCTCAGTCATTGTATAAGTCCCAGAACAGTTTACAAAACAACGGTACGATTACTGTTTTTCATTCGGGCCTCTCCTTGAGTATAAGCCCCAACAATCTTTTCAAAAACAACTTCCCTCTTGATTTAGGTTCAAATCCATAGTTGTTATCAAAACTTTCTTTAATTTCTTGAACAACTAACCATACAGCTGTTACAATAGAAGCTTGCTAGCCTGTAAGTTTTTATCAGCTTTCATTTACTTGCTTTCATATATATATATATTGCTGGAAGCTTGCTCACCTGTAAGTCCTTCTTTCATATCCTTTTAAATACTTGTCATATATCAACTGTATATATACTTGTATATTTGTTTAGAGTTTTCCCCGAAAACTAGGTCTAGAACTAGGTAAAGTCAGTTGGTGACTCTTTCAATACAGTCAAAACTAGATCCCCATAGGATTTCCAGATACAATCTTGCCTTCTCTTGGGCATAAACAATATGGAACAAAGAGAAAGGCATTATTCTCTATGAAACTTTTCTCAGACCGTCACTATTAGAAATTGTCAAAGAAGTTCATTTCCCTAGAGAAGATTAATTCTCGGTGAAACCTCTTTTGAATTTCTTCAAACCCTAGAACTGTTCACTAAAGGATTAATTCTCGGTGAAACCTTTCTTGAACTCTTCTTAGGTTTGGGACCCACAGGCTTCCTAAAGGCATTCCCGCCTCCTCTTGGGCTTTGTACAAGGACCCTCCGGCTTCTTAGAAGTTCTCATGCCTTCTCTTGGGCTTAATACAAGGACCCTGAAGACCTCTTAAAGGTATAGGACAGAACTTAGTCATCCTTTGCTAGAGCAGTCTTTCTTGAGTCAAAACCTCAGACCAATTTAGGGTTGATTCTCATCCCTTAAAACAACTGCCTCCTCTTGCGCATTATACAAAGATAAACTCTTCCATACCAGTAGACTTGGACAGTCTAATTCCTTCTTGGATCTCAAAGACATTCTCAAGTTCCTTACATAGGAGAAACCCTGGTCATTTAATCAAACTCCAGTAGAGTTAAAACCCATGGGTTCTAAACCCAGTCTTTCTCCTAAAAATTACCCAGCCAGGGTCAGTTTATCATCAGTATAACATTATCCCAAATCAGAACCTCAAGGCATCTGATATCTCAACCCTTCTGTAAACCCTCAGCAAGAGTTGATTCCCCATTTGGACCTGCCTCTGGATCTCAATAATCCTCAGCAAAGATAGCCTCCTCTTTGGCTTTGTATAATGATTCTTCCTTCCCTCAGCACAGTCAGCCTCCTCTTGGGCTTTGTACAAAGATTTTCCCCAGCTGAGCTAACCTTTTCAGACTCTCTTGTTGAGTTAATTACTTTTCAGACTCTCTTGTTGAGTCAATCACTTTTCAGACTCTCTTGTTGAGTCAATCACCTTTTAATACTCTCTTGTTGAGTCAACTCTTTTAGCCTCAATCTTGGGCTTTGTACAAGACAGATAAAAACACTCCCTTATTGAGTCAATCTTTTTCAGCCTTCTCTTAGGCTTGGTATAATGATTTCCCCTACCAGAAGTTAGCCTCCTCTCAGGCTGTGTATAAAAATTTCTCCAGCTTGTTCAGCCTCAATCTTGGGCTTCGTACAAGACACCATATAAGCATTCTCTTGTTGAGTCATTCATCTTTTTAGCCTCAATCTTGAGCTTTGTACAAGACATATATAAGCTTTCTACAATAAAGTCAATATCTTCGTAACCTTCTCTTAAGCTCTAAAAAAATATCTTCCCCAGCGGAGTCAATTCCTCCCAGCTTTCTTTTAGGCTTTGAGATATAAATTTCCCTAAGCAGACTCAATCCTCTTTCAGCCTCAATCTTGGGCTTTGTACAAGACAAATAATACTCTCCAGCAGAGTCAAAACCTTTTCAGCCTCAATCATGGGCTTTTTACAAGACACGTAAAATATCCTCAGTCGAGTCAGTAAAGTCTCATTTTAGCCTCAATCTTGGGCTTTGTACAAGACAGATAAAAATTTCTTTCCCATAGAGTCAGTCTTCTTTTCAGCCTCAATCTTGGGCCTTGTGCAAGACACATACAAATCCTCCCCAGCGGAGTCAAAATCTCTTAGCCTCAATCTGGGGCTTCGTACAAGACAGATAAAATATTTCCCCAGAAAAGTTAAACTTTTAGCCTCCTCTTAGGCTTTGTATAATGATATCCCCAAAAGAGTCAGTCTCTTTTTAGCCTCAATCTTGGGCGTTGTACAAGACATATATAAACACCCTCTGTTAGACGATGGCTATGGATCTAGAAGGGGGGTTGAATAGATCCCTTGAGTTTTACACGCAAATGGACTACAAAATTCTGTTTTAAAAAATTCTGTTTAACGGAAGCTGCTGCTGGATAAATTGTCTACAACGAACCTTCTACCAAAAGGATCGGATATGCACGAATATATTTTGGATGAGTATGAAGGAGAAAAATTCAGTTCTGAGTATTTCACTTACAAACGCAGACAACAAATTAATCACTTGCTTGATGTTTATTCCAATCCAATGAGGTTAATTGATAAACAATTAAAAGCACTGTGTTCGAATTTTGCTTGAAAACAAATTATCAAACACGTAGTGTGCGTAAACACGCTATGTGCAGAATTTCTATGGAGAAAAATGTGCAGCTGCTCCAGAACACAATTCAACGAATTGTATTGATTTAACCAAAAGCAGTTTATCAGCGTACAATTATTCCACGACAGAAATTACGATAGTTTGCAATGTTACGAAATCGAACACTACTGAAATGTAAAAGAATTAAGGGAAAGAGAGAGAACACCAGAGATTTGATTAGGCAGTTCCCCAATCGTCCTCGCTTTGGGTACGTCTGCCCCCAACTCCGCAAACGGAATTGAGATATATATATATATGTTGCTGTTGCAAATTGTTTGTTACAAGAGAAAACTATGAACATACAAACCCCGAACGTCTTCGATCGTCGATGCAAAATTTTCTCTTCCCTTGATTCAATATGAATCAAGTGCTCCGTATTTGGTTGATTCAATTACCGTCCCACGCTACTAAACCGAAAGAAAACTTCGTTCTTCAGTTACCTTCACTCGGTCAATTGAAATCTTCCAAGAATTCGAACCCAAACCTTCTTCTACGATCCTCTGATTACAGCTACTAAACCGAAACAGTTGCGCCAATTTCCGGTTACCTTCGCCCAGCCGAATCCCTGTAGAAAGAACTGTTTGTGCAAAACCCCCCAAAATCTCCTCGATTCTTGGAGGACAAACCCAACTGATTTGATTCAAGAAACACCTGCCAAACTCTCAACCCAGAAGATGAAGATCACACTTCCTAAATTCTAAACATTATCACTTCTAACAATGGGTGACACAAACAAAGATGATTATGTGTGATTGTTTGTTTACACAATGAAGAAGATGAAGATGAAGAGAGAACTGACATATATTTTTCACGTTTCTTGTTCTATGTGTGAAAAATGAAGACCCAAAACTATTTATATCAAAAATATGACCAAAAAAAATAATAGAAAATAACAGACACGAATTTAAGTGGAAAGGGCGAAAAACAAGTTCATGTGTCGACCTATGGGTTTTATGCGTCGACGCATAAAGTGCCAGTTTTGAGCCATTTATCACGGGTAAGCGCATGACCATTTTGAGGTCAGCGCATGAATGCTGAGGTCAACGCATAATGCTGATTTTTTAAGAAAATTCAAATTTTTGAATTGTTTTTCACCAGAACAGAGTCAGACCTACATGCGAGATACTATTAGATCACTTGTGGACATGTATTTTGGAAGGAATAAGATCTTAGGTATCTAAACACCTGACCAATATGGACATGACCGACACGTGAAGTGATACCGCTCAAATTACAATCTAATGCATTTGTTGACATCATTAAAACAAGAAGGCTAGAAGAGTATCCCTCACATACTCCCCCTTTTTGATGATGGCAACACTTCCTTGATTGTCATGAGAGATGTAATTTGAGATGATCAATGCTCCCCCTGTCTTTGACACTTTAGCATCCGGTTCGACGTTTCTGTAGCTTATATTCATTCTTCTCCCCCTTTGACAACATCAAAAAGACGAGAAGACAGAGGTCAAAATAGGATATTTATAATATGGAATGGATCATCAAATATTTGCAACAACAAAAACAATTATCAGTATCCACATATGATACCGCTAATGTAAATGAGCAATGATTAAATACGGAACAACAATATTAAAGCAAAAACATTCACTTCAAAAGATGTAAACCATGACAGAAAAGTTTAGTACATGGCCACATAACAGAAAGCAAACAACAAAACACACATTCATGCACAACAAAATATGATGCCCTAAGATTTATGGTCTCCTCCCCCTGAATGGATAACCTCTTCCCCTGTGGTGTTGGCTTGGTGGTGGAAACTCCTCTAGTTGAAGGTTGAGTTCAATCAAGGCGCTATTGAGGTTACCAAGGCTATTGGCTAAATTTTGGTTTTGCTGGGTCAGGTTTGCATCCATTTGATTGAACCTTGTCATAGCAGCATTTGCAAAATTATTGAAATTCGTGGCATGAGATGACATTTGGTTGGACAAGTTGGTAAGCTGTTCTTGTTGAGTCAGGTATCGAGTTTCCTGCTGCGCTTAAAATTCTTGATGTTGCAGAGATAACTCAGTCAGTCTTGCCAAAATTTCATCATTGGATTGTGAATAATGCTGAGACGGTGGAGTTGGTGGAGCAGAATTTTCTGGAATCTGCCATTCAGAGTCAGCATCATAGGATGGAGGAACATATGCAGCGCCAAGGTTGGTCCAGCAGTTTTGTTGATTCCACTGACCCCAGCCTTGATTGGCATAGGATTCTTCTGGTTGATATCCCATCCATGCCTGAGTGTCTTCTTGATTGTCTTCTTCTTCCGGTGGATTGTCTTGCATGACAACGTCTTCCTGTATCACCACATTTTCATTATTAGCAACAGGATCTCCATTACCTTGACTTCCTTCATCCTCACCTGCTTCAAGATGGACAGGTTCAGGATGGGTAGCTCTTGATCTATAGATGAACCTTTGCTCACGTGAGCTCCAATAGTAACCCATCATGGACAAAGTTCTAGCCAGAAACTGTTGTTCAGCAGTAATGTGAATATGACAAATCTGTGGAATAGGGATATCAAAGTGATTCAGAAAATTTGCCACTGTAGATGCATATCCAAGTGCTAAACACTTTCCAGAGCTGCGAGTTGTAAACATTCTAGAAGCAAAGTAGTAAGGCCAGTTGATTTTAATCTTTTCCCTCAGGATGTAGATCAGATGCACTTCTGCTTGTTCAACTCTTGAGAGGCCTCCTTTCTTAGGCCGCAAGATGCGAGCAGCGATCCACTGAAGAATACGTTCCTTAAATTTCAAGTGACCTGTGGTGACACTCTTAGGAAATGCTTCACTTGCCACAAACTCAGCTGGATACGGTTCCCTCAACATTGAATTCAGAGCAGTTTTGAATTCATACCCCTGAACAAAGGTGTTATCAGTAACCTTTGGGAGATTTTCATCAGTTTTCAACACAAACAATGTAGACCATACAGCGTTTGTCACCTGACATAGTGTATTATTTATAGAGAATTTGAATTCAGCTCCACGAAATTTTCCTTTCAATCCACAATAGAACAGCCTAGTCAAGTCTTCACTGTACTTGTCATCACATTCAACAAATTCATTCAGATTTTGAAAGTTGATGAGTTCAGAAATTTCAGGAATGTGAAAATCTTGACCCATCAATGGATAAAATCCATGTTGTCTAATAACAGCCCGTTTAGAAAATATTTCAGCAAACGGAGTGGCTAACCTTTCAGAAATTAAAGATTCAAACGTTACCCGTTGAGTGGATGAGCTTCTTGTTGGTCTTTGTTGTGAAGTGGATCCTCTTCCTCCTCTTGTACAAGCATTTCTTCTGGAGGCCATTGTTGAAGAAGGGTTTAAGGAAGATTCTCAAACTTGATAGTTGCAGAGGTAGGAGAGAAGATGTGTGAAACCCTTTGATTTCCTTGGAGTAGATATATAGAGCCTTTCCCTTTTGCTAATTATTAGGGTTTTGATGAGGGTTTAGTGGAGATTTACTGAGATTAATGAGGTTTAAAGGAGTATAATTGGGAGAGATTTACCACAAAAGCGAATTTGATGACATGCAATAATCCTTGTTTAATGTGCAATCAGAAAATATAGGGAAGTAAAACACTTATAGGTCGGCGCACGCACCCAGAGAGCATAAAGAAGTCTGAACGAATTCTCTATGCGTCGACCTGTAAACCTATGCGTCGGCGCATGCTTCCTGAAAAGTTTTAAAATTATTTGACCATGTGGCTATGCGCTTACCCGTGAGTTTAATGGGTCAGCGCATGAAGTTAGGCGTCGACGCATGGAAGTGAAAAAAATGAAATTTTTGCATAATTCTTGTTTTAAGCAGATAAATACACATATACACACAGAACCAAACATTCACATGAATGATAAGTGCTCAAAATGAAATAAACATCAAGATTAGAGTAAGTAACATGGCACAAAATGTTGATTAACCTCTATAAGTAGGAACGATATTACCTTGACCGTCATAATGGAGAGATCCCTCACATATGAATGAAATTCTCTTTGCATTGTTAGTAAAATAAAACAAGCATATACATATACATATATGTGAAGATCATAATACTAAAAGATGTTATGCACGATCCGAGATATCGAGAATGCCGAGTTCCCTACGGATATGAAAGAAAGGCTCTGTAGCTAACGGTTTTGTGAAAATGTCAGCAAGTTGATTCTTAGTGTCAACATGCTCAAAGATAACATCACCTTTCTCTACATGATCCCTAAGAAAATGATGGCATATTTCGATATGCTTGGTGCGTGAATGTAGTACAGGGTTCTTAGTTAGATTAATCGCACTAGTGTTATCGCACAAAATTGGAATACGTTCAAGTTTTAGGTTGAAATCGAGTCATTGTTGTTTAAGCCATAAGACTTGAGCACAACAACTACCGGCGGCAACATATTCTGCCTCGGCTGTTGACAAAGCAACGGGAACCTGTTTCTTGCTGTGCCAACTCACCAAGGAGTTTGCGAAAAAGTGACACGTGCCACTAGTACTTTTCCTATCCAACTTGCACCCGGCAAAGTCGGAGTCGGAGTATCCAACTAAAGAACAAGCACCTCCTTTGGAATACCACAACCCATACTTTGGAGTACCAGATAGGTATCGAAGTATGCGCTTAACTGCCTTCAGGTGGGATTCCTTGGGATGTTCCTGATACCTTGCACACATGCATACACTAAACATTATATCGGGACGTGATGCGGTAAGATAAAGAAGAGATCCTATCATACCTCGGTACTTCTTTACCTCAACATCCTTACCCTTTTCGTCATGATCAAGGTTAGCACTAGTAGGCATAGGAGTATCTATTGCTTTGCAGTTCAGCATATCAAAACGTTTTAGTAACTCAAGACAATATTTCGTTTGACTCACGAATGTGCCCTCTTCAAGTTGTTTGATTTGGAATCCGAGGAAATAGTTTAGCTCCCCCATCATGCTCATTTCAAACTCCCCCTGCATCAAACTAGAAAACTCCTTGACCAAGGTCATGTTAGTAGACCCAAATATAATATCGTCAACATAAATTTGCACCAAAATTAAGTGTTTTCCTTGATGTTTAATAAAGAGGGTTGTGTCAACCTTTCCTCTTGAATACCCTTGATCAAGTAGAAATTTGCTTAGACGTTCATACCAAGCCCTAGGGGCTTGTTTAAGTCCGTACAAAGCTCGCTTAAGTTTATAGACATGATCAGGATATTCATGTGATTCAAAACCTGGTGGTTGGGCAACATACACCTCTTCATTTATATACCCGTTAAGGAATGCACTTTTAACATCCATTTGGAATAATTTAAAGTTCTTTGTGCAGGCGTAGGCAAGTAGAAGGCGTATGGCCTCGAGTCGGGCAACCGGCGCATAAGTTTCCTCATAGTCGATTCCTTCCTCTTGGTTATAGCCTTGTGCTACAAGCCTAGCTTTGTTACGCGTTATTACTCCATTTTCATCAAGTTTATTCCTAAACACCCATCGGGTTCCTATTACTCGATGATCTCGCGGAGGGGGGACAAAGTCCCAAACCTCATTTCTCCATAATTGATTTAGTTCATCTTGCATTGATAGATACCAATGCTCATCGAGTAATGCTTCCTTAGAGTTTTTAGGTTCAACTTGGGAGACAAAAGCAGAGTAATAACAAAAGTTACTAAGTTTAGAGCGAGTAGTTACTCCCTTAGAGATATCACCGAGAATGTTGTCAATTGGATGGTCTTTTGAAGACTTCCAAGCTGGAGGAAGTTCATCTTCATTAGTATGATGATCATCCTCACTTTTCACTGGTTGGTGATCCTTTTCCTCCTCAATACGCACTGCTTCAGGCTGATCAATTCCCTTATCAGTGTCCTTGAGTATGTCTTCAGTAGGCACACCTGCACCATGAAAAGAACTACCTTCTCCAACATTTCTCGGATAGGACTCGTCAAAAGAAACATGAACTGACTCTTCAACTACACGTAACCTTTTATTATAGATTCTATAAGCTTTACTTGACTGAGAGTATCCAAGAAAAATACCCTCGTCAGCCTTGGCATCAAATTTGTCGAGTGTCTCTTTTCCATTATTTAACACAAAACATTTGCAACCAAATACATGAAGGTGAGAGATATTTGGCTTACGCCCTTTTAAAAGCTCATACGGTGTCTTGTTTAGAATAGGCCGGATGAGCACCCTATTCAAAACGTAACAAGCCGTACTTATGGCGTCTGCCCAAAAGTATTTTGGTAATCCACTATCATTGATCATAGTCCTTCCAAGTTCTTCCAAAACTCTATTTTTACGTTCCACTACCCCATTTTGTTGAGGAGTACGTGGTGCGGAAAAATTATGATCAATTCCGTTGGAATCACAAAATGCTTCAAATAAATGATTTTCAAACTCGCCTCCATGATCACTTCTGATTGAACCAATATTTGTGTTTAACGTGTTTTGAGATAACTTAGCAAATCGTTCAAAGGCTGAAAAAGTATCACTCTTATTTGCCAAGAAAATTGTCCAGCAAAACCTAGAAAAATCATCGACTATAACAAACCCATAGTAGTTACCACCTAGGCTTTTAACCCTAGATGGTCCAAAGAGATCCATATGGAGGAGCTCAAGAGGTCTCATAGTTGAAACAATGTTTTTAGATTTAAAAGAGATCCTTGTTTGCTTCCCCATTTGGCATGCATCGCAAAGATGATCCTTTGTAAATTTAATTTTGGACAAACCGATGACTAGGTCTTTAGAGACAATTTTATTAAGCAAATCAAAATTGATATGAGCCAAGCGTCTATGCCACAACCATGAATCTTCATTCATAGTGACTAAACACTTGTCTCCATCCAATGATACCTCATTTAAGTCTAGCATATAGACGCAACAATCCTTTGAAAAAGAGACTTTATAATTTTTGTCGCATAGTTGACTAATGCTTAAAAGGTTGTGTCTAAGGCCTTCCACAAGAAGTACATCGGAGATAGTAGTAGATGAGGGGTTACCTATACTACCTTTACCGAGAATCTGTCCCTTGTTGTTATCTCCGTAAGTGACAAACCCCTTTTTCTTCGCCACAAAGTCGATGAAAAGAGATATGTCTCCGGTCATATGTCTTGAGCATCCACTATCTAGAACCCATCTTCTTTCGGTGGTCTCAAGACTTTGTACCTCTTTTCTTTTGTTGTGACGTGCCATGAGACAAAGGTTGACGGATTCACTTTCGTCGCTTGATGAGTCATCTTTCTCCGACTCGCTATCGCTTTCCCAAGCGATGTATGCTCGTCGAGACTTGTTGGACTTTTTGTTTGAGCGACTCTTGTCTTTGTCCTTATCTTTGTCTTTCTTTAGGGATGGACAATCCGGCTTGTAGTGCCCAGATTTTCCACAATTGTAGCACGTCCCATTTACTTTGCCATTTTTATGTCCTTCACTTCTAGATTGCTTCCGGAACTTGACAAGATTTCTGTCCGAGTGCTGAATATCATTCTTACGAATGTATTTATTGTATCTCTTCACAAATAAGCTCATATCATCACCGGATTCTTCATCCTTGTCATCTTTGGCTTCATCATCACTTTGCTCTTGATGTGTGGACTTTGAACAAGAAGCCTTAAGAGCTATCGACTTCTTTTCCGTATCTTTTGCCTTCTCTTTCTTTATACTCTTCTCATACTTATCCAAGCTAATGAGCACTTGCTCATGCTCATCGAGTTTACCAAAGAGTGTTGTGAGGTCTAATGTAGCAAGATCATTGGCCTCCTTGATAACGGTAACCTTTGGTTGCCATTCCCTGCTAAGACACCTCAGAATTTTATTAGTAGAAACCTCATTTGGAATTGGTTTACCAAGGACATGCAATTTGTTGATAATGTGAGTGAATCATTTTTGCATATCCGCAATGGTTTCCCCTTGCTTCATGTAAAACAAATCAAACTCTTGCGTAAGTGTATTAATACGAGCCAACTTAACATCATTTGTGCCTTCGTGAGCTACTTGTAAAGCATCCCACATGGCTTTGGCCGTTTCACAATGAGAGACTCTATAATACTCGTCAACTCCCAAGGAAGAGATGATCATATTACGAGCCTTCCAATCATAACTGTACTTTTTCTCGTCCTCCTTATTCCATTGAGCTTCGGGTTTAGGAACGACAACGCCTTCCGCATTAGTCATAGTAATTGCCATGGGACCGTTTAAAATAACGTTCCAAACCTTCTGATCTAAGGAATTAATACGAACGCGCATACAATCCTTCAAGTAGCTGTAGTTTTCACCTGTAAAAACTGGAGCTCTATTATAAGCCCCCTTAGGTTCGTTCGCCATGATCCAAGAAGTTTTACCGAAGCACCAGAATAAACCGGAGCTCGTGATACCACTTGTTAGACGATGGCTATGGATCTAGAAGGGGGTTGAATAGATCCCTTGAGTTTTACACGCAAATGGACTACAAAATTCTGTTTTAAAAAATTCTGTTTAACGGAAGCTGCTGCTGGATAAATCGTCTACAACGAACCTTCTACCAAAAGGATCGGATATGCACGAATATATTTTGGATGAGTATGAAGGAGAAAAATTCAGTTCTGAGTATTTCACTTACAAACGCAGACAACAAATTAATCACTTGCTTGATGTTTATTCCAATCCAATGAGGTTAATTGATAAACAATTAAAAGCACTGTGTTCGAATTTTGCTTGAAAACAAATTATCAAACACGTAGTGTGCGTAAACACACTATGTGCAGAATTTCTATGGAGAAAAATGTGCAGCTGCTCCAGAACACAATTCAACGAATTGTATTGATTTAACCAAAAGCAGTTTATCAGCGTACAATTATTCCACGACAGAAATTACGATAGTTTGCAATGTTACGAAATCGAACACTACTGAAATGTAAAAGAATTAAGGGAAAGAGAGAGAACACCAGAGATTTGATTAGGCAGTTCCCCAATCGTCCTCGCTTTGGGTACGTCTGCCCCCAACTCCGCAAACGGAATTGAGATATATATATATATGTTGCTATTGCAAATTGTTTGTTACAAGAGAAAACTATGAACATACAAACCCCGAACGTCTTCGATCGTCGATGCAGAATTTTCTCTTCCCTTGATTCAATATGAATTAAGTGCTCCGAATTTGGTTGATTCAATTACCGTCCCACGCTACTAAACCGAAAGAAAACTTCGTTCTTCAGTTACCTTCACTCGGTCAATTGAAATCTTCCAAGAATTCGAACCCAAACCTTCTTCTACGATCCTCTGATTACAGCTACTAAACCGAAACAGTTGCGCCAATTTCTGGTTACCTTCGCCCAGACGAATCCCTGTAGAAAGAACAGTTTGTGCAAAACCCCCCAAAATCTCCTCGATTCTTGGAGGACAAACCCAACTGATTTGATTCAAGAAACACCTGCCAAACTCTCAACCCAGAAGATGAAGATCACACTTCCTAAATTCTGAACGTTATCACTTCTAACAATGGGTGACACAAACAAAGATGATTATGTGTGATTGTTTGTTTACACAATGAAGAAGATGAAGATGAAGAGAGAACTGACATATATTTTTCACGTTTCTTGTTCTAAGTGTGAAAAATGAAGACCCAAAACTATTTATATCAAAAATATGACCAAAAAAAATAATAGAAAATAACAGACACGGATTTAAGTGGGAAGGGCGAAAAACAAGTTCATGCGTCGACCTATGGGTTTTATGCGTCGACGCATAAAGTGCCAGTTTTGAGCCATTTATCACGGGTAAGCGCATGACCATTTTGAGGTCAGCGCATGAATGCTGAGGTCGGCGCATAATGCTGATTTTTTAAGAAAATTCAAATTTTTGAATTGTTTTTCACCAGAACAGAGTCAGACCTACATGCGAGATACTATTAGATCACTTGTGGACATGTATTTTGGAAGGAATAAGATCTTAGGTATCTAAACACCTGACCAATATGGACATGACCGACACGTGAAGTGATACCGCTCAAATTACAATCTAATGCATTTGTTGACATCATTAAAACAAGAAGGCTAGAAGAGTATCCCTCACACCCTCTTGTTGAGTTAGCCTTTTTTTGCCTCCTCTTAGGCTTTGTATAAGGACTTCCCCAGTGGAGTCAATCAATCTCTTAGCTTCAACCTTGGGCTTTGATCAAGGCACACAAAAATCAACATCCCCTCAGAGGAAATCAAAATCTATGTAGGAAAACATTTCTCTATGTTATCACATATCAAAACAAACAAATCAAACAAACCCTAATCCCTGATAACTGTTGTAAGTGGCACACTTGTTGATTCAAATATCCAAGCTGACGTCCATCTCTTATCCTAGTAAAACCTTTTCTTCCATCTAATTGTTGTAAGTGGCAAGCCTCTGGATTATTTACATCCACGCCACTGTCCGTCTCTTAGCATGAGAAATTCCTAAGGAAAAATGGCATTGCTCTACATTGAGGTAAAGTTTTCCCCTTTAGGACAAATCCCCTGTAAAGGAAATTATGGCATTGCTGGATTCTCATATCCCAATTAAAGTAACTCTCCTTTATAAACAGTCACCCAACAGTTACGATAAATAGACAAGATGTCTCCGCTTAAGAGATGACAAATTCTTTCTCAGTCAAACCTTTTACCTTCAATCTTGAGCTTTGAACAAGACACAAATACTCCATTTAGCTTCAATCTTGGGCTTCGAACAAGACACCAAAACATCTTTTTCCTCCCATAGAATAGGAGGAACTACGATTACTCTGATTTCCCTGTTTCTTTAAACGGGAATACGTAGGCATAAGATTGCGAAGTCTTAGCGAGCATACCAATCAAAAACTCTAGGTCCAGTACCTTCATACTAATAAAAAAACTCTAGGTCCAGTACCTTCACACCAATCAAAAACTGAGGTCCAGTACCTCACAAAAATCATCAAAAACTCTCTCTCTCTCTCTCTCTCTCTCTCTCTCTCTCTCTCTCTCTCATATTTCCCAAGAAACTTTCTCAACCCATCAATAGATAAACACCATCAAGTACAAAGCAGAACCTAAAACTAACAACCTGTGGATAACGACATATAGGATGGGTAATTGACAACTCCCCATTGTATAACCTGACCCCGGACCCCCAATCTCTTTAAGCGTTTGTTCAGTTAAACATTCGTGTACAAGGTTAGTTTTAGATAGCTTCCCTTTCCCTTCCAGCTTCATGGGATAAATAAGAAATCAGAAAGTAGCACCCCTTCCCTACCGTTGCGGTGAGGAACAACCCATGGCGATAAGGTGGTCACGTCACCGACAAAAATAGCACGCTACAGCATCTACCAAAACAGTTACCTGTCTTTTCATTCAATGCTATTCCTGAATGTCGTCGTTTCGCTATGCATCTAGTGTTATTGTTAGATGTTTGTCTTCTTCCATTCCAGTGATATTCCTGGATCTTTATATTCTTTCACTCCAGTTCCATTCCTGGGCGTCTGTCTCTTTTGATTTCCAGTGCCATTCCTGGATACCTTGTTCCTCTTGTTTCTCCCAGTGTTATTCCTGGAAGTCTTTCCTCTCTTCTATAATCCCCATCATATTTGCTTGAATATCTTTCAGCGTCATTCCTTAAAGTTTTAACTGTTCATTCAGTGTCATTCCTGAATGAGTTTTCTCCTTTGCATTCAGTGTCATTCCTGGATGTCTTTCTCACTATCATGCAATGCCATTCTTGAATGTAGTGATTTACCTTTACCTTTTAGTGTTATTCCTAAAAGTCCCTGCTCACTTTATTCAATGCCAATCTTGGATATTGTGAACTCTTTTTCTCCAATGCCATTCTTAGATACTTATGATATATTTTCCAGAATCTTTCTCACTTCATTCAATGTCATTCTTGAATGCCGTGATCCCTTTGTCATCCAATGCCATTCTTGGACACCTTTTCCCCAGCCGAGTCCAATGTCATTCTTAGATGTCTTTGATGTTTACTGTTGTCTCATTCAATGCCATTCTTGAATCTTGTAGTTCCTTTCATCCAATGTTATTCTTGGATATCTTATCCTCCATCCAATGCTATTCTTGGATGACGCTGTTGTTTTTACCAGGAACTTTCTTGTTGTTGTCCAATGCCATTCTTGGACATTTATTGGCATACTTTTTTCTTGTTCGTAGTTTCCATCCAATGCTATTCTTGGATGTCACTACCTTGTCTTCCCAGGGTCTTGTCCCTCTCTTTCCAACTATTGATGGATAATTCTTGTCACCTTGACAGATCTCCAGCAATAGCTTGTGTTCCCCAGCGTGTCTTTTCACATTATCTCACTCAATTTACACTAAATCTGTTGTTTCAAGTTTCCCCGCAGGGTATTTTTTCCTTTGTATTCATATCATCTTGTGGCATCTCAGGGTTAAAAATTTGGTTTTCTGTATTTAACTATCTTCAATCTTGTCGAGACGAGGTTTTCAACCTTCATATCTCCTGATAGAAGAAACTTAAATAGGGGAAGCTGTAAGACCCTAATTTTTACCCCTAAGATTTCGCACTTTTCATTTACATCTCATATCACAAACAAGATCACACATTAGTTCCCTCTTTTATAGGATTGTGCCTTCCAGGGATCTTTGGGTATGTGTGTGTTTGTTAGTTGTTTTATTGCTTAATTTGTTTATGTTAAATAACCTTTAATCAAAATCCAAAAATATTTTTTTTTCTTTTACTAACATTTTCAGGGGAAGAACAGGTTAAATTGATTGCACAGAGGTAGAATTGTGTTTTTGGCTTGTTTTGGGGCTGTTTTGGTTCCTTTTCCTTTTTCTTCCCTTTTCCTTTGTTCTTAGCCTTAGGTCACATAATTTTGTGGTTTAATTTGGCCTTCTCTTCATCTATTTCTCTTTTCTTTTAATCGATGAAAGTCTTATGGATCTTGGAATTCCTTTGTTGAATTCTTGATCAAGACTAGATCACTACCTATTTTCTTTTGGCGCGATGTTGCTTTCGGGTGACGATTTACATATCATTCATCTAGCATGTATTATCACAAAAAACACTATTGACCGGCCTCGAGTAGGGTGACTTCTTTATAAGTTACTTGGCGATTGCTTAACATAGCGCTACATATGTCCCGTATCGAAAAACGATCAAGGATGGTTGATTATTTGTCTTTTGGTTCAATACTTAAGAAACTTGTTGTTAGGAGGCTTTGGTCTTATCAATCTTCTAATGAGTTTTCATTAACCTTGACCTAAGTGCATTATTCAATCATTATTGATCACTTACTCTAACTACTACTCACTAACTTACTAACAATACTATTGTACTAATCTTGTTTATGTTTCCTTCTCGCTCCCTATCTGTCTTTTACTTTTATGCTCCATTATTATCATTTCATGTCATGTTTATGCTTCCGCAATTTTTCATTTGTCCACTTGGACACATGTTTATGCTTATGCCTTTTTCTCTTTGTCTACTTGGACCAAAAGCATTAATAAAGACCAAAACCTCTAAAAAAACTTGTGTTTCTAATCTTGGACTATGGTTACTATCCTTTGCAATGGACATGAAGTTTTACACCTAGACCTTGGACTTCAATGCTATTCTTGGATCCTTGGATTTAGAACTAGGACCTTCTCCCTTTGCTTTGGAATTATGGTTCGAAGACTATGAAGCTTGCTTGTGTGGTTAGGCTATTCTTATCCTTAGCTTTTACTTTATGCTTTAGGATAGTCACTTCTTCTCCATCCATTTCTTCAATTTTCAAAACTTTCTCTCTTTTTCAAAAAACCTTCTTGATTTCAAACTATAACCTCTTTCATAATCAAACATTGACTTTGTCAAGTGATTTTACTTTTTTCTTTTCATTTCTTAACAAATGCTAAACTACATAAGCATATTGACACATTTTTCAAAAGATCTTAAAAAACACCAAACTCGCTTACTCTCTTTTGTTCCCTTGTGCACTTTTCTCTTTCAAAACTTTTTCATAAGTTTAGACATAATTCATATCTTTAAGTGGAATTATTCGCTTGGAAATGACGACTTGTCTTTACATTTAAAATCAACCATAACAAACCAATTTCATTCTTTGTACCACGAACTACGAGGTTTTGATCCTATATTGCACTTTGTGGGTACGTAGGCATGAGGCGACAAGTCTCTCCAAACACAAAAATCTTAAAAAATATTTCTCTTCTCATCTCCTCAATCTCTTTTCAAGCTAACCTTTTCAAACCAAAAAACGTAAATATTTCAAAGGGTTCCTATAAAGTACTATAGACGTTTTGGGTGCTAACACATTCCCTTAACGTAATCAACCCACTTACCCAGACTCTGTTTGTTCTTTTTTTTAGAACTCTTTTGGTTTTGTTCGCCCTTTTTCCTTTTCATTTTTTTGGATAAAATAAAAGTGCGGTGACGACTCTTGCTTTTCGAGTTAAGTTAATTAATAGTTTACCCTCACGATTTTGCCGCTACAGAGACCATGTTCTTTCCCTTTTGAGATTTCTTCGATCGTTTCCTTTCCCCCGTCGGGATAAATAACGTTCGCTGACAACTCTGTTTTTTCGCCGATTGTTTTTCGCGTTGCGACAAATACTATACTAAATTTTACAATAATACACCTTGAACCGTACCGCATGGGCTACCGGCCTCGTACCCTCTAGTTGCATACCTACAACAAACAGTTGAGCACAATACACATTTGGAGTTTCCATGATTAATTCTTGTGTTCATATTGTGTTCTTTGTATTTTTATGATCCATATTCAACAAGATGTAACGTTAATATCTAGACCTTAGTAGATAGCAGTTATAAAGAGGAAATAGGTGGGAAAACATGTTCCAATGTTCATTTGTCCAATAACAATAAAGCTTAAATGGCAGGCCAAGAATTTAGTTTTGCTCGACTAATGCGTGGATATTGTGCGGTTGTTAGTGTTGTTAGGACTATACGGTGTCTTACCGTTGGCTTAATCTTCAATTCTTCGTCGCATTCTTCATGTTGCATTTGTGCCAATAATCACTTCAGTTAATTGTGCTATAAACATAAAACACAAATAAAATGTCAAACTGTCAATTTTCGCTATGCTCTGACAGAACTTAACAATTCTATGACGTTCACCAAATTTTGAGGATTTAATATAATTTTATTTGTTAATATGATTGGAAAAAAAAATCATAAAACTTAATCACATTCATCCAACTTTACTTACTTAATTTGTGCTTAGACTATTTTACATACACACTTCATAATCTTATAAATTCAAACTCTAGTACTTAGGTATAAACTCAATCATGATATTCCCTATAATAACCTCCCCTTTACCTGCCTTAGGCACCAATGTAACAACAATATCATCATCTTCATCAGCTTCCAAATTCTCCAATACTTTTGACACTCCTACCTTAAAACGAGTACTTATTCTTCTACTCTTATGACCACTGTGCAAACTAACAAAACTTCCCACAAATTCAGTTTGATCAGGCTCACTCAACTCATCTTCATCGTCATTAACATGAACATCAAATTTGATATATTGATCACTTCCAAATTCAATCTCATCTATCACCAAAACCTCCTCCTCATTTTCTTTCTCCAACTTACTCCTCAACTTCCTAGGCCTCTTCACAATCACACTTTTTATTGAATCTAAAACTAATGGAAAATGCTTTCTCTCCTTTGAAATCAAAACTTTAGCTCTTTTAGCTTCCCTTTGTTCCTTACTCGTTCTTGTTGGTGTAGGTTGAAAATTTAGCCATGGAAGATCAACATCTTGATAAACATATCCTAGTTTTTTTGTATCAAGACAATCTCTTACCTTAACACGAACAAGAGTTGCATTTTCATCATAGAAAAAAAAACTAGAATCTAACCAATCTTCATCATCACTATAATCACTTCTTCCTTGTCCTAATTTTTTCCATATAACCCACATCCTATCTGAGTTGGAATGATGAGCATAAAAAATAGGATCTCTAGCAGCTGTATAAAATGTTCCCATGTCTTCACGATTTGGAGTATCGGCAGCACCAACCCATAAGTGGACAGTGTTATGAGGTACAAGTTCAACTGATCCAACACCTATTACCAGAAAAAGATGCAGAAATTTTGATAAGTGATAGTAAAAATAGCATATAATAAATAAATTTCAATATGTTAAACCTGGGCCGTCTCAAGTTTGGAGGTCCTATTTAACTACAGTTTAACTATCACAAATATTTTATGAGGTTCTATTTTGTCACGGTTGAACTATAGTAAAGTTTATACCTTGTACAATAACTCGTCTTATATATCATCAAAGATGGCCAGATGTTTAATGATTCAATACCTGGACCGGATTTATCTCCATGTCTAAGAGGGCTTCCCATGAATATTTCTTTGGTAGAAGCTAAAACCATTTGTTTGTACATAGTAGCCATGTTGAAAGAAATTTGTTTTTGAGAAGAGACAAATTTGTCTTCGAAGAAGAATAGAAGATCTATAATATGTGGTGGCATGTGGTTCTTGTCTCTTAGTTTATGATAAAGTGAAGAATTCAAGTATGTGAAATAGGATGGGATTTGCATGCCATCTATAGTATCCCAACTCCAAAAGGGCATAGCAAAATTTGGGTCACCAATTAAATTACCTAAGATTCTCTCAAAAAAATAAAGGTACCAACGGTGGAAAGGAAAAAAGAACCATGAATTATGAACATCAATTTCCAGATTTTCAAAAGGGTGTTGTTGATGATAAGCACCATTACAATAAGCACAATGGATTTTAGATTGTTGATAGAAACTACGTGGGTCATCTTTAGGTAATGCTTTCATTAGAGCAATGCCTTTTTCTAATTTGGCTATAAACTCTTGATCAACTAAATGGCATGGTTTTCTAACTCTAAGAGGAGTATTTGAAGAGGCATAGTCTTCGAATTTGAAATCTTTGATCTTAAATGGTGATTGCATAGGAAGACAACAATTGTCGGATGTTATTGCACCACGAGGTAAAATCGCGGGAAAACACTTTCTTGCATCGGGGGAAATGGCACGATTTTTTGGAGTTTCTGAAGATTTTGGGAGCAACAACGGACTAATGGAATATGGATCTTCAATGTTTTTGAAACCAAAGAAAGCATATTGCCAATTCAATCTCTTTAGAAAGGGTTTGAAGCTTTGTTGCAATACATTGCTTTCTTGGTTATTAGAAAAGGTTTCAATGGTGAAGAAATTTGAGAACTTAGTGGTGAATAACAAAATAAGGAGAGCAAAGAATAGAGGGACGAGAAGCTTTGAAAAAGTGATCATTGGAATCTTAGCTTTAAACTTCACTCCTTTTTCTCAAAATATGCATGCCTAAAATAAGAGTATTTAACGAAGGAGTGTATTTTTATTTTATTTTATCACACAAAATTAATGAACTTGGAAGAGAGACGTGTAATGTGCATATCCTTAAAGTGTACCTAACTTTCATGTGGACATTTTTTTTGCAATGAAACATGAAAGTTCTTTTAACACCCATATTTTCATTTTAGTAATGTTTTATGATAATTTCGACTTTAGTTTGATTCTAATATTTTGTAGATAAAGTATTTAAAATTAAAATTTATTTTAAAACTATTAATTGTAAAAAATAATGTGTTATTGAACAGTTTTATGATGCATGTATATTCGATAGATTTTTTTTAGTATCGAATATAGCTTTGTTTTTAATAATTTAATCAATGTTTTAAAGTTATAAAAATAATTGAACCAATTGACATACTGATTTAAAGGGATGACAAGAATTGAAAAGGTGATAATTGGAATCTTAGCTTTAAACTTCACTTATTTTATCAAAACATGCATAAATAAGGGTATTTAAACAAATATTGGAGGAGTATATTTTTTTTTGTTACAAAAAATATAGGTAAAAAGTATTTAAAAATTATATTAAATTTAAAATAATTATTGTAAAAGTTAGTGTGTCATTAAATAGTTTTATGATGCATATATATACTCAATAAATTTCTTCTTTTTTTTTTAAACAAAAATAATTGATTGATTTTTTAAAAACTCCTTAAAGGAATGAATTACATCGTACTCATTCATTGGCAATATGTCTAATGTTATTGTGGTTCTGAATAGCTCTAATTTTTTAATATTATCATAAATTAAATAGAACATTAAAATTTTAATGGTTTTCGGTTGGATGGGTCCAGCCATACACCATAGTATTAATAGGGCACAGGTCTCAAAATAAATTTTGAAAGGTTCCAAATTTTAAAGATCAAATTTTTAATATAAATATTAATAAAATAAATAAAATATTATAATAAAAACTTAATAAATTAAAAAAATAATAGGATAAAAACTCAATACATACAAAAATTAAGATTGATCAAAACTCAAAATAATTATAATTAAATTTATTTTTAATTAATACATAAGTGTATTTTGATATGTCTTTTTTAATTAGAATAATTATTATTTTTTAATTTGGGGCCATTTTTGAAATTAGAACATATCCTCTAAAATAATTGGGTCGGCCCTGCATATTAATTATAATTAAAACTAAGATACTAGAATAACAACATTTGGAGGAAAGGAGAGAGGCGATTTCCGGTAGGGTTTGTGCGATTTCCGGTAGAATATTGTACACGGCGGCGACATCTGAATACTACATTTCTCCATAGCCAAACGTTGATCTGTGAGAAACTTCATCTGAATGTTTGGTTTAAACTCCTATTCTTAGGAATAGGGACCTTCAATCAGTGAGGTGACTTGCACGATTGTGTCTTTTGAGAATGGGGAGGGGGAGGGGACGTCCTAAGAAGAAGAAGAAGGTGTTGTCCCCCCTTGTCCGTACTCTGGAGATGGAGAAAGGAATGGAAAATGGTAGCTCCTCGAGAAGTATGGAGAGTAGTCAACAAGAGGAACTGGAAACAATTAAAGAACCCACTTCTGAACCAGTAGTCACTGTGGTAAATGAAGGGGGAAAAGCTAAACAAGTCTCAGATGAAGAACAACCCAAGAAGTTATGGGTGGTGGCAGGGTGTGCAGTAAGCAAGAGGAGATGGAGGGTATTGTTCTGGATTTTTATGGTGAGCTAGTTGGCAAATCTGCCCAGGCTTTAAAGTGCATCAATGTTGTTGATATGAGAAAAGGTCCCCAACTCAGTGACATCCAAAAGCATATGTTGATGGAACCTGTGTCTGAAAAAGAAGTTAAGTCTGCCCTCTTCAACATACATGACAACACTGCTCCAGGGTTGGATGGTTTTGGTTATAAATTTTTCAAGTCCACCTGGGATATCATTAAAGAAGACTTGTTGAAGGCTGTCAGAGAGTTCTTTGCTACCACTAGATTACTCAAAGAGATTAATTGTACTCTTGTCACTTTGTTCCCCAAGAAATCTCCTGCTGACAGAATTAGTGAATTTAGAGCAATATCCTGTTGCTCTACTATTTACAAGGTTATTGCCAAAGTATTGGCAAATAGGCTGAGTAAAGTTCTGAGTAGCATCATTGATGAAAGTCAAGCAGCCTTCATCCCTGGTAAACACATTTAAGATCACATTCTTTTAGCTTACGAGTTGATTAAAGGATACACTGCTAAAGGAGGACCTCCTAGATGCATGATTCAAATGGACCTTCAAAAGGCCTATGACACTGTGGAATGGCATGCCCTTGAGGCTATTGTTGCGGTGAGAATCGGATATCAAGCTATTGAGTAAACTTGAATCACAAATCTTAAAATTCACCACCGGTCTTTGATTTATCCAAAGGAAAGGTTAAAGATCAAAAAACCTAAGTTAAGAGAATCTAGGTTCGGGGGTTGGTTATACTAAGGGAAGGTATTAGTGTTGGAGTATTTATGTGCATAGGAGTGATGGGGGAGTCTACATGGGTGTCATGCAACAAGTGATGTAGGAGGTAATATATGTTACTGAATTTTCTTATATTGTTTTAAAAAGAACTAGTCGAAGACCCGTGCGTCCGCGCGGGTAAGTTCATTTATATCTTAGATCATTCGATAAGGCTTGATCGTTGCTAATATATAATTGTTTTTATAAAATCATTAATAACTGCAAATATTTAAAATAAATATGTTAGAAATCACCAACATAATAAATTCAATATGCTTAATAACTATAAATATTTACAAATATCATTGAGCAGCTATAAATATTTACAAATACTTTGTTGATTAAAATTAAAAAAAAAATATTGTGGTGATAGTGTCCCGTGAAAATAATGAACTTCAACAATAAAAGTTATAAGAGTTGGTATATAATAAAAACTTTATTGCGATATACATATACAAAACTTTATATTTAATATGAAAATTTTTCAACTATAAATTTGCAATATGGTTACACAAAATATAATTTATTTTTGATAAAAGATATCAATGATCCAAAATAAGAAAAAATAATTAAATGAAAATATAGAATTGTTTCAATCAATTCTTATAATGTTTCACGTATTCATTGTGCTTATCAATAGATATTAAGGCCAAAGGAAAATTTTTATAATAAATTTTTGTAATTATTAATAATAATAAAAATTATGAAAATAATTTTTTATAATTTAAAACTTAATTTTTTAAGTTTTTAAAACTATATAAACAATTATTAAATTATTATATTTTGTAGTTAATGGAAGAATTTGTTAATATGTGAATTACTGAAATAGGTATTTTGTAGTGTTAATTGTAAATTTGAAAATGGCATTTTAAAAAGATTGGTAGTATTTTTTTTAATAGGTAGGTAGTTGATGGGAAGGTAGTTGAAGTGGATTAATGGGTAGGTATTTGAAGTTGATTTCAAATATTAAAAAGGTGAGAGAAATGATGATATATAGGTGGGGCCGTGTGTGTACGTTGCCAGAGAGAAAAGTGAGGCATGGGAAAGCAGCATGAAGGAGTGTAGAAGAGACTTCAATGTATTATTTTTAATAAAACAAATGGAGGGTGGCGTGTAGTACATATGTGTGTGTATGCAAAATGAGAGAAAATAGTATATTTTAAATATGTGTAGTATTATATTCTTTTTACATTAAGAGAAAATGGATGAGTCAACACATAACAAGGAAGAAAAAGGGAAGTAGCATGGATAGGTGGCGCATGCAGTAGTCCTCTCATGTGTGGCGTGTACGCATCATGAAAATAAAAAGAGGTCACATCTACAAAATCCGCTAAATCCTACAAAATCAGCAGTATTCGAATGATGATGAGTAAAATAAAAATAAACATAATAAAATAACTAAACAATATTACAATGAAATTTAGAATAAAAATTTAACTAATTAAAAAAATATTATTGATTGAAAATTGGAATAAAAACGAAAAAAAAAAAAAAGAATGATTGGACCGGTATCAAAGTTTTCAAAAAATAAAATGAGTACACCAAAATGATCAGCGCAAAATATACGATTTGGAAAAATACAGTGTTTGGTCAAATTTTGAAATTAATCGGAACTGACTTTTAGTTTGACTGACTCGGCTGTAAAAATCCAAAAATATATTTCAGCTGATAAATTGTGTATTATGCAATATGAAAAACATGATATGCAAAAGACCAGAGAATCTAAGGGTAAAATTTGGAGTACAACAGCTATTATGACAGAGATGAGTTTCCCTCCCAAGTTTGTTAGAATGATCATGGCTACAGTGTCAACTGTTACATATAAGTATGTAGTGAATGGTGAGGTCTCTAAGATGATCAAAGCTATGAGGGGCCTTAGACAAAGGGACCCTCTCTCCCCCCTTCTTTTTGTGATTGTTATGGACTACCTGCATAAAAAACTTCAGAGGCTAAACACCAACCCCAACTTCAACTATCATGCCAAGTGTGAGAAATTGGGAATTGTTAACATTAGTTTTGCAGATGACCTTCTCATGTTTGTCAGGGGTGATACTATGTCTGTTGAATTGCTAATGGATATCTTTAATGAGTTCTCCTCTGCTACTGGTCTGGTTGTGAATCCTAGTAAATGTCAAGTTTATTTTGGTAATGTGGATGATGCCACCAAAAGCAATATAATGTCTGTGACTGGGTTCTCCCAAGGCATCCTCCCCTTTAGGTACCTTGGCATTCCTCTATCCAATAAGAGGTTGTCTATTGGGCAATGTCTTATTCTTGCTGATAAAATCACCTCGAGGATCAAACATTGGAGCTCCAAATTACTTAGTTTTGCAGGTAGGCTTCAACTGATTAACAGTGTAGATTTTGCCACTTCTAGCTACTGGTTGTCATCAAAAAAATTGAAGCAGTCATTAAAAAAATTGAAGGAGTGTGCAGGTCTTTCCTTTGGTCAAACAGTGATGTCATTACTAAAAAGTCTCCTGTCTCTTGGAAGAATGTTTGTCAGACAAAATCTCATGGAGGGCTGAATGTTATTTCTTTATCTGAGTGGAATCAAGCTAGCCTTGCCAAGTTGTTATGGAATCTTTGTGGGAAGAGTGATAGTCTATGGATCAAGTGGATCCACAGTTATTATACTAAGAGTCAGAACATAATGATGCTTCCTGTTAAGAAGTCCAGCTCTTGGATTCTAAAAGTTATTCTCAGTCAGAGGGAGAAGCTGCAATAGACTGAGGAATGGGAAAAATTATTGCAGGCAAATAAGTTCAGTACCAAGACCATATACCTGGCCATCAAGGAGCAGAGTGAGATAGTTGATTGGAGAAGTCTCATGGTCTCTAACCTTGCCAGACCTAGGGTTGTTTTCATTTTATGGCTTGTCTGCCACATGAGAATTGCTACTAAGGATAGGCTCTTCTCTTTTGGCATGATAACAGACAACATATGCTGCTTTTGCAATGAAATTGAAACAATTCACCATCTATTTTTTGACTGTATTGAGACAAAGGCTATTTGGAATAATATTCTATCGTGGTTGCAAATTCAACACAGAGCTATTAACTGGAATGTGGAGCTCCCGTGGCTGATAATGATGTGCAAGAAAAAAGGTTGGAAAGCTAAGGCTCTGAAGTGTGCTGCTGCAGAGGGAGTCTATGCTATTTGGAATCATAGGAACACTTGCTGTTTTGGAGATTCTAGTCATAGGGATAAAGTTGTTGATAACACTTTGAATGTAATCATTCAAAGACTGTGGCTCAATCCCAAGATTAGGAAGTTTGTTAGTTTACTTATGATGCCTTAGCTGGCTTTGTTGTTTGTAGTTGTCTTATGGTTGGATCTGTAGGATCGCCTTTGCTTGTAACTGTTTTTGGGTTCAGTAATATATTTGCTTTGTCCAAATAAAAAAAAAAATTATAATTAAAACTAGTATTTTGACCCGTATAATGCAAGGAAATTATCTTAATACAAAATTGTAATAGTTTTTATAATAATTAATTACTTGTTTAAATAAAATTAAATAATATATTTATTAATTAAAAAGAAATAAAGTTAATTTATAATAAAAAAATTTAATACTATACATATTTGGTCAAGATACTTATGACAGAATTTTTTAAAGGAAAGTTTACATTAGATTTGAAAAAAATAATAATAATAATAATAATAATAATATATTCTTATAAAAATAAATATAAAAGAGGAAAAATTAATAATATACATAAAAGAATAATATATAAAAAATTAATAGTGGAAGTTAGTTGAAGTGACCGTTATTACACTAAAATATTAGTGTTAAACTTATTAAAACATGTTAATTAAAAATGAACTAACAAAAATAATATTGAAAATTACGAAAATACTTTTACTTTTAATGTCAAATTTAAAAACAAAAGAAACAACCTGACAACAACAAACACAACTATTTGTACACTTATTTTTTATTGATGAATTTTGTCAAAATGTGAAATTATTTTTATTCATGTTCATTCGAACATAGTGTGTTTGTAGTTTTATTAATTTCACAATTGAAGAATATAAATTAAACAAAAAAATTATATTTTTATTCTTATTTTTAATATGATATGTTGTTATAAATTTATTATTTGATGACTTATTTTTTAATATTATTTATTAGTTTAGTTTAACTTATTTTTATTATTTCATTTTTTTATAGGTAAAAATTGTATTAATGAGTTAAAAATATCACATTTTTTATTATTTCATTTATTTTAATCATAATCTATTATTCATTATCAATTTTAGAATCTTACCAAAAATATAATTTATATTTTTGATATCAAAAAATCGATCTAAATTAAACCGCATAAAATTGTATCGGATCTAATCAGATTTTTCTAATCATTATTTGAAATTGAACGAACCGCAAGTAAATTTATTGGATTGGATGAGTTTTTAGTTTAAAATTGAACTAAACCTAACTACAAACACCCCTAATTTGTGAATGTAAATATGGTTATTAAACAATGTGTTGTTGATAATTAAATTTAATTTAACCGAGTAAATATGGCGTGTAATGTGCATATCCTTAAAGTGTACCTAATTTTCATGTAGACACTGTTTTTTTTTTAATGAAACATGAAAGTTCTTTTAACATCCATATTTCCTTTTTATTAATGTTTTATGATAATTTGGACTTTAGTTTGATTCTAATATTTTGTAGGTAAAAGTATTTAAAATTAAAATTTATTTAAAAAATATTAATTGTAAAAAATAATGTGTTATTGAACAGTTTTATGATGCATATAAACTCAATAAATTTCTTTTCTTTTTTTTAAACAAAAATAATTCATTATTCTTTGAAAAAATCCTTAAAGAAATTAATTACATTGTCCTCATTCATTGACAATTTGCCCAATAATCTATTCCCTCCGTCCTGAGTAACTTGATTGATCATTTCACAAAAAAAAAAAAGAATAAATAAAAGAGAGAATGTTATTTTTATTAAAATATTCTTATTATGTATTGGAAACGATAAAAACAATATTAATTAAAGGATAAAATAAAATAAAAAGTATTGTAAATTGAAATAAATAATTTATTTTGAGACATTCTTTTATTTTAAATGAGTCTCATTATGAGACAGAGAGTAATGTTATTGTGGTTTAATATAACTCTTATTTATTATTATTATTATTATTATTTTTTTGGAATAAAGAAATTATATTACCAAAAAATCAACAATACAAACCAGCCGATCTATCGATCCAGGCATCCAAACGACAAAACTAACAAAATAAGAGAGACAGGCCCCTCATAACAAATTACACAATCTGTTCATTTTCCTATTATTCTCAGCTCTAATACGCACCAACCGAATGATGTCCTCAGCCTTCAAATCCTCCGGTTTACCATTTTGGAAAATAATTCGATTTCGCATATGCCAAATGTGGTAAGTTGTCTCAGCTAGGAGTGTCTTGATCAGCTGCCTCTTACAACCTTTACCATTAGTTCTCTGAATTATCCAATTCATCTCGTTCTGCCAATTACCAGGATTGTGTATTACTCCTATCCACGCCAGTACCTGCTTCCAAATTCTATTAGTAACATTACATTCAAAATATAGGTGGCTGCAACTTTCTAAAGCATCACAAAGCACACATTTTCCATCTGTAATTATTCCAAATCGCTGCAGCCTGTCCTTTGTTCCCAACCTGTTATTACAAGTTAACCAAAGATGGAAATTCTCCCTTGGTCTAGCTACCGTATCAGTCAACAATTTCCTCCACGGCACCTGCGTTTTCTCTCCCCTAAGATGCTTATACATTGTTCTGGTGTTGTACTTGCCTTTCCTTTCAAACTTTGCCCAAGCTGCTGAGTTTATAATCTCTTCTCTATGTTTAAAAATAACTTTCATGACCCAAGAACAAGTGTTAGCTGGTGCAAATGTAGTGACCTCTTCTTCTTTCATATGATACGTTTGTATCCACCGAATCCATAACTTGTCTTTTTTTGCCCAAATATTCCACAAAAGTTTGCCCATCGATGCCATGTTCCACTCTGCCATAGAGATAATGTTTAGGCCCCCTGCACTTCGAGGATCACAAACATGCTCCCAAGCAATAGGAGCTTTTCTACTCTTATCGTCTTTGCATGTCCAAAGGAAACGTCTACACATCTTCTCTATATGATCAACTATTTGCTGCGGAAGAGGAATGATCTGCATCCAATAATTTGCGATGGAAAAAAGCACGCTTTTAATAAGTTGATATCTACCTGCATAGGATAATAATCAAGTACTCCAGTGGTTGAGCCTCTTCAACATTTTTTCCAACATAGGACTGCAATTAGCAACAGTAAGTCTTTTGTTATCTAGAGGAATGCCCAGATACTTGAAAGGAATATCACCTAACTCAAAGCCTGTTTCCTCCTGCATCTGCTCTTGAGTGATTCTATCAACCCCCCCACAAAACAGCTTGCTTTTCGGGTTACTCACATGGAGGCCAATAGTTTCAGTAAATTCTTGCATTTTCTTCATTATAAGCTTCAGAGAAACCAAATCCCCTCTAAGAAAAACCAACATATCATCAGCAAAACATATGTTCACAATTCTAAGCTTCTCACATTTGGGATGGTAATTAAAATTAGGATTATGTTTTAACCCCTGCAGAATCCTATGCATATATTCCATAATGAGTGTAAGTTCCTGGATTAGCTGGAATTTTGGTAAAACAACAAGGTGTTCAATGTTGATGTCATGGTGTTGATGTTGCAACATTGAGTCTTAGTACTGGGCTGTTCTAAGTAGTGGAGGTTAACAATGTTTGATGTCATGGGCTTGATGTCACAACATTGTGCTTAACACTGGGCTGTGTTAAGTTGTTTAAGTGGATGTCTGATGTCACATGTCTGATGTTGTGACATTAGATCTGCAGAACTGATAACAGCACGGGCTTGTTGTTATTAGGGTACGCGTGTTAGCTGGAATTGTGGAGAGCGGTTAGTCTCATTGGATGAGAATATCTTGGGATAGATATTTTCTGTTACATGGGAGATTTGATTGCAGGTATGTTGGAGAATTAAAAGGTTGAAGATTTAAAAAGATTTTGGGGATAAAATCTGTTTTGAAGATTCAGTTTTAATTAACAAATCTGATCAAATATTGTGACAAGTCCAAGCCCAATTCAGGATGCTATATAAAGCGCACAAGACCAAAGGAAAAAGTACAGATTGAAGATCAAAGAGCAGGGGCTGAGTGTCGTAGATATTTGTACGAATTGTGAGTAAACCATTCAAGTGTGAATTGGTGATCTGTCCTCTCTAAAGCTGTGAAGCAAAGAGAGTTGTGTGACTTGATCGAAGCTAGGAAGCAAGATCAAGGTTTCTCAAAGAGGTTGTTCTTTGAGTGTTTTAGGGATTGAGTAGTGTTCTCATATCTAAGTGGGTTCTTAGTTAGAAAGTCACTAGTAGGAATTAAGTTTAGGAGATTGTCAACTGGGTTGTTGAGTCTGTAAATTAATTCTACAAGTAGTGAATTTCATCCCTGACTTGGTAGCCCCCAGACGTAGGTAGTTTGACCGAACTGGGTGAACAATTCTTTGTGTTATTCTGCTGTTTATTTTATCCATTATGCAGAGTGTGTTGTTGTGACACCGCACCTTAACATCACACGTTTGGTACCAGAATTTCAATTGGTATCAGAGCAGGCATCCTGTCTGTCTCTGGGTGAGATCTAGGGAAGTTACTTTCTGGTGTAAAGATGGACAAAGAAGTTGGAGGATTCGTCAACAGACCCCCTATTTTGGATGGATCCAATTATGACTATTGGAAGCCAAGGATGACCACCTTCTTAAAATCCTTGGACAACAGAGCTTGGAAGGTTGTTATTAAAGAGTGGAAAGCACCTGTTGTGTGTGAGAAAGATGATGCTGGCAAAGATAAAGAAGGCACCTCTAAGCTGAAGGCTGAAGAGGATTGGACCAAGGAAGAAGATGAGCTTGCCCTTGGAAATTCCAAAGCGCTAAATGCCATCTTCAATGGAGTGGATAAGAATATCTTCAGGTTAATCAATACCTGTGAAGCTGCTAAGGAAGCGTGGGATATCTTGCAGGCTGCACATGAAGGAACATCTAGAGTTAAGATGTCGAGACTTCAGATTTTAACATCAAAATTTGAAAGCCTGAAGATGAAGGATGATGAGACTATTCATGACTTCCACATGAACGTTCTGGAGCTGGAAAATGCATCGAGTGCTCTTAGTGAGAAAATGTCAGATGAAAAGCTTGTAAGGAAGATCCTTAGATCCCTTCCTAAGAAGTATAAGATGAAGGTTACTGCCATTGAAGAATCACAAGACATCAACAAGATGAGAGTAGATGAGCTCATTAGATCTCTTTAAACTTTTGAGCTTGGTTTGAATGAGGAAGAACCAGAAAAGAAGCCCAAAAGTATAGCTGCTGCAGAAGTCAAGGATGATGATTCTCAGGAAGATCTATCTCAAGCCATGGCTATGTTGGGAAGGCAGTTCAACAAAGTGTTCAAGAGGATGAACAATAACTACAAGCCTAATGTCAAGAACATCTCTTCTGACATCAGCAAGTCAAAAGAGAAAGATGCTCAAGAGAAAGGTGTTCAGTGTCTTGAATGTGAAGGGTATGGACATGTCAAGAAAGAGTGTCCCTCATTCTTGAAGAAGCAGAAGAAGGGCATGACAGTTTCCTGGTCTGACTCTGATAGTGAAGGTGAAAGTGAGTCAGCAAAGCATGTTACAGCTTTGACAGGAATTGTTGAACCTGATGATGATAGTGATGGAGAAGTCACTTATGATGAGTTAGCTTCACCTACAAAGAGTTGTGCTTAAAGAGTGTTGAACTATGTCAGGAGAGGAATCAACAAAAAAAACAGATTGCTCAGCTAGAGAATGACAAAGCTGAATTGGAGAAAGAAGTCTTATGTGTCAAAGCTCATCTTAATCATATGACTAAATCTGTTAGAATGTTGAACAGTGGGACAGCCACTCTTGACAAAATACTACAGTCAGAAAAAGCTGCTGGAGACAAAGCTGGGATAGGTTATGTGGTTGAGGATAAGGGAACTTCAGAAGCAAGTACTTCAGGATCAAAGAAGGAAGTGTCACAACCTTTGTCTCAACATCAGCCAAAGAAGCATGATCCTACACCTAAGAAAGCTGATGTTTCACAACCTAAGAAGATTGATAAGAAGACTGGTCTTAATCAGAAGAGAAAGCTGTCCCAGGGAGCTAGTCAGTATATGCCACCTCAATATCACAAGAGCATGAAGGCTGCTAGGTTCAATCAGAACATGTTTCATCAACATCAGGGGAACATGTATAAAGATGGATATGGATACAACAATGTTGTGCCTCATTACTATGGGAGAAGGAAGCCTCATCACCATAGGAGACAGCCTAGAAGACAACATCCTCAGTTCAGGAGACAGTCTACCTATGGTAAAAGACAACAACACCATAGAAGACAGGCCAACTATGGAAGAAGGAGACAACATTATGAGTGGGAGCCACAACAATATCATCATTATAATGGTAGAAGATATAACCAATTCAGAGATGACAGAGTTAGATGCTTCTATTGTGGAAGGTTTGGACATATGCAGTACTCTTGTTTTAAACTGCATGGTTTTCCACAATCTGCTCCTCAAAGAAAACTAAAGGAGGTCAGGCCCAAAGTTGTTAAACAATGGGTTCCTAAGGAGAAGGTGAAATGTTTTTTAGCCCACACATCAGATGGACATTTTGCTATGGATGCATGGTACTTTGACAGTGGATGTTCAAAGCACATGACTGGATCCAAGAAGCATTTGGTAGAGTTCAATCCTTGCCATACAAATGATGTTATTTTTGGCAATGGTGAAAAAGGAGTAGTAGAAGGAGTTGGAAGAGTGAAGAATCATGATGGTCTTACTCTTGATAATGTGCTTCTTATTCAACGGTTAAGTGCTAATTTAATTAGCATAAGTCAACTTTGTGATGAAGGTTACAAGGTAAGCTACACCAAAGATGAATGTGTGGTAGCTGATGAGCAGAATGAGGTAGTGATGAAGGGAGTAAGATCTAAAGATAATTGCTATCAGTGGATACCTCAAGTGGACAACTTATCTAGTGATGATGGTGTAACATCAGATGGTGACATCAAGTGTGAAAGTATGGTGAAAAGTTAATCTGGGTTAATGACTTATGGTGCTGTTACTCCTAAGATTGATGATGTGTCAAAAGGCAACTTGAGTAGTCAGTTATATGAGCAAGATGAAGGAGTCAACAATGCTGATGGAAGGATCAAAAGTTGTGACCTTAAGAAGTGTTGGGAGCTGAATACTTGCAAGGCCAAGAAAGATGACAACCTGACTAATGACTCCTATAGTTCAGAACAAAAATTTCACAAGTTGACAATCCTTAGGTTGGAAGATGCAGATGTTAGAGATGAACTAATTGCAAAAGTGGTTCCTGGGGTTGCTAAACGACTGAAATCAAGAAAGAGGAAAGCTATTGAGTCACCTCCAAAGATGAGAACTACTAAGCCGAAGATCTATGTGGATGGTACTACAAAATCCAGGAGTAAAGTGTTCATCTCTTCCAGAAATAGGAAGATCAGAGATAAGTCCGATGATAATGTCCAGGATATCTCTCAAATGAAGGAAGCCGTTGTTGTTAGAACTTCTGAGAAAATTCAAAAGGCCATACTAGATAACATTCCTGTGCTTCTCAGAAAATGGTGGAAGTATGTTATGGAAAAAGAATTTGGTATAGATACTCTGGATATGGTTGAGTTTGCTAGGATATGGTTCAAAGAGGGCGTGGGAACTTATGGTATTCAGGTGTGTTTGAATAAGTTGCTCTGACTGTGTTTTATTGGGAGCTTCTGGAAGGACTTCTTTGTGCAATGAGTTCTTTGAATGGTGATGAGAAGCTGATGTCCCAAAAGATGTTATAACATTATGTTTGCTGGTGGTTAGATCTGGAAGATGATTAAGATTGGACATGTGGAGTTGAATGCTCTAGCATTTTGGTCAGAAGAGGTGGAGATTATGGTCATGTGTTTAGTAGTTTGTTCTGGCAAAGCATGACTACTGTCTTTGAAGACATCACCAGTTTCAACAACTACTGGTGGATGTAGGGAAAGAGGATGTGTGATCTCTTGAAGAGACTGGATCTCAGTAAAGCTTATAAGTAAGCTGAGAACTTGTGGAGTTTGTGACACAGTGTTAAGTTTGGATTATTTTGCTGATAGTAAATCCAGTAGTGGAGCATATGTAATACCCCGGTGTCAAGAGTATCGTTGGTAAAGGATGTCTTTGTTCTGGATCTGAAGCTTAGTGCTTACATTATATCTAAGGAGCATCTACATAGTCATACGGGAGAATGATGAAGTAGAAGGTTTGCCTTGGATGACGAAGATGAATTGTATGATAGTCCTTGGAGAAAGGGACAGTGGTACCTAAATGCATGTACTCAGAAAATGTGCTCAAATGTTCATCTCTATCTAGAGCATTTGTTAATCATGATAGTGGATTTTGCAGCAAAGGTACATATATTGTGAAGATTGCATGCTGATCAAGATTATGAAGATTGGTTGAATCTTATGAGGATATAATGTCAGATAGCATGCTATGACATTAGGCTGTTGGTTCATATTAAGGCAGTACAATTATCAGCAAAGCAATAGAAAAGTACTGTAAAGAATTTTGTATAGTTACAGAAAAATCTAAAATATGATTGGAGTTTTATTAGATATTTGAAGATACAAAGGTTAAACTACATCCTCATGCCAATCGCCTGCATCCAGAAATGCCTTCCAATCTGCATCCCATTCATCTTCTGAAAGCTGCTTTTGAGCAGTATGGTTCTTACCAGGCTTCATAGTTGTCACTGAAGTCCTGCCAGTTTTTGTTGCTCTTGAAGAAGGAGCTGATGTCATCTGAGATTTGACCTTCGTCTTCAGTGGTTCTGGATTTTTATACTCATGCTTGAGTTTCTTGGTTGATACTTTGGAGCTTGATTGACTCATGAGTGCTGTGCTGAGCAAAGGAGAAAGAGTGGTTTTATAATGGGTTTTCTATAGCATTGTTTGTATCGCCAGTCTAGTCAAAAGTGTTGGAATGTGGTTTTGACCATGTCTTTAATATTGTCAGAACATTGTGTTTGGAGATTGCATAGATCTTGTTGCTACTGACAGTAGGGCTAGTATTATGTCGCAGTGTAGGTCATATGAATTGGCATAATTTGTCTAATTGTGGCTAAAAAGGGGGAGATGGTAGCCAAGAGAGTCTAGAGTATAAAAGAATGCTGCTAACTAAGAAAAGTAAAAGGGATATGCTACGGAGATTGTTGCTAAAAGTAAAAGGTGTTTAGTTGAAAAGTGCTGATGCAGTTATTGAGGGGGAGTTCAGACTGAGCTGCTAGTGATGCAGATACCCTCTGCTTGGGGAAGAATAACAATTCCAACACCTTGTTGGAAACAGATACCCTCTGGTACCTTGCTGGGGAAGAGTCTTAGTGCTTCAAGTTTCTACTGACCCACTGCATACCGATTATCAGGAGTGAACAATGGTTCCTTTAATTCTCGACTTACCCCAGACGACAGGGTCTACTGGAAGAAATCATCTCAAGAGGATTTTATAGAAGATCGGGCGTTCACACTACCCCAGGGTCTTCAAACTCTTGGAGAGATTCATCGAATCGCGACGTAACTGCCCCAGACTGTATGATCTGTGAAGGAATTTTCCCTGAGAGGACTTGTAGTGACTTGAAATACTCCGCCTCAGTATTTTAAACCTTGAAGAGGTACCTCTGATCAACTACCTTCTGAAGAGGATAACTTCTTATGCTCCGGAGGTGGCCTGCCTCGATATGAGCTTTGAAGTGACTTTGCCCCTGACCGGAATGGTCTTCGAATGAATTCCCCAGAATAACTGACCTTCAGAGAGATTTCTCGACGAGACTGCCCCTGATCTCCGAATGAATGCCCCAGAATAACTGAACTTCGGAGAGATTTCTCGACGTGACTGTCCCAAATTGGCTACATCTCATCACGACTTACTGGGGAGAACCCACGACACTGAGTCTCTTGGCAACATGCCCCTTGATATGACTGTCCTTCAGAATTCTCAAGCATCCCAACTCGACAGGATCAAGCTTCTCGACCGATGTTCATTGTGTAAGCTTCATTGATGCTTAGGCACATGTATGCAAGCAAAGCAAGTTTATTATGAGAATGATAATTCTAATGCAACAAACATGTTAACCTTGAAGTTTTTATTGAAAATATGTCGCAAAACCCTGTGAACGAGTCACTAGTTATGACATTGATTTTTGAATGGAAAATAATACGCACATGCAATACCAACAAAAATCTTATTAGCACCACTCATGGGAGTCAGGAACGCTATCTCGTTAAAGTACGCCTTCATAATAAACCCTATTTCAATTAGGACTTTTAAGGGTTGTAACGTGGTCTGGTTCACGGTTTTGAGAAAAATGGTTTATGGCTCAAAGTTTATTGGTGCCCACCCATTCTCCTTGATGTTCTCTAGTTCTACGTTAAGCTAATTTAGCACAAACGCTCATCACCAAAAGGATTTTTGTGAGGATTGAATGACAGTTAAGGAACCCACGAGGTTTTTGGAGTAACAGTCACCCTTTTTGGGTTCAGTGTTTCGGTCACACGACTTGTTCCTTATCGAGGATTTTCTCTTTTGAGCATTTCTTTTTTATTTTTGCTTTTTTATTTCCCTGATTTTGCCTGGACTGATTCTTTCTGAATTTTTCGATCTTGAAGTCCAGCGGGATGCCCTAACTTTTTCCTAAGTCACTTGTTTTCAAGCTTTGACTTAGCGGGCTTTCTTTTTTTTTCTTTTTTCTGTTAATTCTCTTTTTTTTTTGAACAAATCGTGTGACACTGGTTGTCTGACTAGTTTTGAAAAGGTTGTGACTGCCTCACTCCTTGATCACTGATGGATAACCATTGTGGTTTCACATCTCTTGACCTCTTGAATGGTAAAAGGTAATGGATCCTTCGATGCACACTCCTTTTGAAATCTAAATGCTTGGTCAAATTACTGACAACTACCCTGCCCCTGGTTAAATGTGAGGGTTTTTTTTCGAATGAAAAGAAACTCCTACTTCAAAGCTCAAAGGGGTTGGCGAGAGTCTATCTCCCTTATATCTCCGGTGTTTGGGGATTTGAAGCAATGCCTGTACATCCTCAACAGGGTTTTATCCAAAAGCACACAACCAAAGATTTTGCGTTTTTACCTCATCATCCTCCCTCCAAGAGTTTAAGCAAGAAAATTGGTATTGCAATGCACAGAAAAATTACATGAATGAATAAAAATGAATTACTTCAAGAAAAAACATATTCATTGCATTAAAACATCATTCAGAACACAAACAAGTTTTTTAGGCATACAATGCTTTAACAAGAAATGAAAAACTACAAATGAAAATGCAGTAAAGAAACTGAAGATTGCCATTGCTGAGGAGGCTTGATTATGTCTGGACGTCCTTGTAAACTGAGTGCTCACTTGATACAGGAGGCTTCAATTGATCTACATATCATCTTCAGTGAATGCAATGACCTCTGAGTCCACCAGGTCTTGCACCTTGTGCTTGAACACGTTGCAATTTTCAATGAAATGACCCGGTGTGTCTGAGTGATACTCGCATCTAGCATCCAGATCATAATCAGGAGGAATGGGGTCAGGGATGTAACGCCCCAATTTTGTTAGTTTTATTTAATTAAGTCGTTTTGATTATTTTTATTATTATATTATTTTTCGTCGTTGTTTAGTTCTATCCCGTTTTGAGAGCGTTTGCGAGATATTTGAGCTGAGGGGTAAAATAGTCTTTTTAGGGGATTAAATATTTTGAATAAATAGAAAGTGGAGAGAAAAAGAGAGAGAAAGGAAAAGAAGAGAAAGAAAAGGGAAGAGAAGAGAAAAGAGAAGAAAGAAGAGGGGAAAAAGAGGAAAAGAGGAAAATCATCAAAATCAATGCTTGGACTTCGATTAATCGGGTAAGGGTGAGAAGTTTCAATTATATCATGCTTGTATATGTATATGTATGTTTTGTTTAAATGTTTGGGTGAAAATATAGGTTTTTCTATTTGGGTGAAATTGTGAGTAATTCGTAGAAATCGATGTTTTCACGGATGAATTGATGAAATACATGCCTAAATGTGTTCTAACATGTATTTTTGGGTCATTGGGTGTAATACTATCACGTGGGTGGAAGATTTGGATCATTTTCGGGTCCGAAACCCATTTTGGAGAAATTCTGGTTCGTCCAGATTCGCCAGGCGAGTTGGTGGCGAATCCGTTTCGCCAGGTATTCGCCAGGCGAATTTGCCTGGGACAGCAAAAACAGTATTTTCGTATTTTGGCCATAACTTTTGAACCGTAAGTCCGTTTTGGTCCCCGTTCGAAGCGTTAGAAAGCTTATGAAATGTTCTTGCTTTTAAAAATGGGTCAGAGGTCAGTAGATGATTTATTTAGGTCGTGGTTTTAGAAAAGTGTTGGGTTGTCGGGTTTTTATCGCGTTAAACGCGTGCGGTCGGTGTTTTACTGTGCTATATGCTTTTAATAGGTAACGTATAGCTTGTGTGCTGCTATATGATGTGAATACATGTAAGGAGATGTTGTGATAAGGTGTTGTGATGCGAGGTTGTGATAATGTTGTTGTTGTGGTTTGTGAAACGCATTGCTTATGTGAAATTCAATGTATGTTATTTGGTGGCCTTATGGCAAATATGTGCATTGTTTGGGTTAAACTTCGATGCATGATTAAGGATGTTGTTATGATGTGTTGTGAATAGCCTTTGTGGTGTGAAACTCTTGTGGAATGAATTGTGATTGTATGATTATTGTGGTATGTGATGAAATGCATTGTTTGAATTATTTTCAATGCATGAATATGATGAAGTGTATTATGCAATGTGCTGTGGATATGGATGTCGTATGACTTGTATGATGTTGTGTGATGATAATGCATGTGATGACATGTTGTGGTGATGAATTATGGCCGAAAGGCAAGAAATTGCAATGTGTGTATTTAGTGGTATATGCATGACTATGTTGTGAAATATGTGTGCATTGCATGAGTGTATGTGGTCATTTTGTATGAGAAACATCATGACATGCATTCATGTGTCGCGATTCCGTGGAGAATCGGGTGTAATATCACGTCCCTGTTGGGTGTGAGTGATTGATTACACAAATGATCATTGAGGATCCTCTGAACATTGCGTAGTCAATGGGTGTAATCGTTGCGATGAGTTACACTTGATTCCGTGGGAATCTTCAGAATGATTGTGTGCCCTTGTGGGGTTTGAGCAATCAGATTGTGTCTACGTGAACAATCCAGAAACATCGGATGCCATGATGGTATGAGCGATGGGGAAATATCGTAGGCCCGGCAGGGAGGATATTTCCATTGAGTTCTTCAATTGAGCTCGGGTGATGAGTCGGTACCGCATATGCATTGCATGAAGTCGTTGTGTCGGTCTCTGTGCATTTGCATAAATCATGAATGGACTGATTATGTGTGAGCTTGTGATAGCTTTGGTGAATTATTATGCATAGGTGATAAATGCATTGGTTGTGAGTAATATGTTTTGTGTATAAACATATGATATGTGATGTGGTGGTGTGTTTTCATAGGTCATAACTGTGGTGTACATTATGTGTGAAATGTGATTCTATTAGTATAATCGTTATATGCCATGTGGTTGGATTGTTAGGAATATGTTATGTATTGGTGGCATGCTATATGTGTTAGTATGTGATGTATGTGGTGAGAAATATTATATATGTGAATTTATTTGTGTCGTGGCATATTATTATGCAATCTTGTTATAGTTGTTATTTTTCACCCTTCTGCTGGAATATGCTTTTTATGGCATAGTGCAGATTGTCAGCTTTAGAGGCGTGGAGGCAAGTGGAAAAGTTAGATCTTCGTCTTTGCTTAAGTCTTGGTGTCTGCTCTGATACGTAGCACGGGAGTCGGGGAAACGATTATGTTATTAATGTATATAATTGTTGAATATATTTGGTATTACCTTTATATGGAAAAGTTTCCCAATTGAGGGTAATCTATTTTATGCTATGTATCAAATTTATGAGCAGGGATGATGTTTTGTTTATTTAAATGTGACATCCTTGTTTCTGTCGGAAAAATAATTTTTTAGTTACTCTGATATTATTTATGTATTATTTATTCGCGATGGGAATTGGGGTGTTACATTAGTGGTATCAAAGCAGGTCGGTCCGTCCGGCCCAGTTGTTGAGTCAGTTGGTGTGACAATTGAATACTGTCGTCGTTGTTTTCCCCTTAGTACATGATATGTGTGGAAGCACTGTCAGTACTTTCTGGTTTTCTAATCCTTTGTCTGTAGGATTTAGAATGAGATAAGTGGGGGAGAAGCTGGTACTTCTCCAGGTTGCTTCAGGTGTGGAGCGTTGGCTCAGTGTGTTGTGTATTGCAAGATTGTAAGTGTTGTTTGGACGGTGTGGTTCCCGGTTCTGGAGGGAATGCGGAGGTAAGGTTATGTCAACTAAGGATTTGTGCCTTAGGTAGTTTTGTGCGCAGGATGTAAGGAAGGCTATTATAGTTTGGTAAAGATGGTTTATGCCCCATCATGATTATCGGTTGTCTATTGGCAAATTGAGGAACTGATCACCCTTAATCTCTTGTTGATAGTAGACGAAAATTATGTTGGATGGAATAGACGTGTCTTTCCGGCCTTGATAGTGCGTGTGATAAATTGTTTGGAATTTGAAAATGTGTTGGTTTGGAAAAGTTGGATTTTGAGGTGTGGAAACCATGGAAATGCAGCAGAAAATTCTGGTTCTGGTGCGATTCGCCTGGCGAATTTTGGAAAAGTTGGATTTTGAGGTGTGGAAACCATGGAAATGCAGCAGAAAATTCTGGTTCTGGTGCGATTCGCCAGGCGAATTGGGAATTCGCCAGGCGGATTAAGTCTCGCCACTCGTTCGCCAGGCGAAGTGCTGGCGAAGGGTGATTCGCCATGCGAAATCGTAAGTTGCCAAGCGAATTTGGAATGATAGAAATGGGGTAGCTTCTGTAACTCTTGGGATTTTTCCACATTTGTGATTCGCCAATAGTTCGCCAGGCGAGGTGCTGGCGAAGGGAGATTCGCCAGGCGAAATCGGAAGTCGCCAGGCGAAAACGGAAAGACAGAAATGTGTTAGCTACTGGAAGTTTGAGTTTTCAGAAAAATCAGGATTCGCCGCTTGTTCGCCAGGTGAAGGGCTGGCGAAGAGGTATTCGCCAGGCGAAATCTTGACTCGCTAGGCGAATCTGGCTGTTTTCCAATAATTGACTTTCTTTCAAAAATTCATATCTTTTGACTCGGGTGTCCGATTTAAGCGTTCTTTATATCGATATGAAGCTATGAAAGTGTTCTATGTTGTGGAGAGTGAAATTATTGTTTATGAGATGGATTGAAGGTTTTGGTATGTTGGTCAAAGTTGGAATGTATCTAAGGGAGAATGATTGGGTATTATTAATGGTTGTTCTCAGAGAGTAAAGTGTGAACTCAAATTTGACGAAGGTGAAGATGTGAGGTTTGGAATCTGCTAAGTAAGTAGAAAAACTCGTAGGCGATGAAACCAAGGTGTTTGTTATATTTGTGATAATAGTGTTCTGGAAATTGGCAGGAAGTCACAGTGATGAACCGTCAGTTGTGCATGGTTTTCGGATGTGTTTTTGAATGGAACATTAAGGCGTTGTCTTAGAGAGCTCCAGCTTTGTTAGTAACAAAAGGGGATGATGGTTGAATGGAATAATGAGCATGATGTGTATGATGGTATTGTGACTATGGAAAGCAAAACTTAGAGTTCTTGAGAGGTTTGGAGTTTTTGGAATTTTAGGGCATTAATGGAAATTTTGAGAAAACCTTAAGTGTGGATGTAGTATTTGAGAGTTCCTTTGGGATGGTTGTTGCTACATGTTGGAATTTATGGAATTTGGACTGTTAAGTGAAGAAATTGTGTATGGATTACAAACAGTTTTATAAGGTAACGATTGAGGACAAGTGTCCACTTTCATGAAAAGATAACTGGAATGGTTTGGTTGAGTTTGAGTGGAATCACAATTGTTTGGAATGTTTGATAAGAATGGTGAATTGTATGAGTTGAGGCTTCGATCGATTTGATGTGACTGGTTATGTTGTTATCATCGGAATAGGTTGTTAATTACTCGGTTAAGCTTGTGGGTGAGTAGCCAGTTACCCAGTGCAAGGTTTTGCAAAAGCTTTAAGAATTTATATCTTTTGGAATTTGGTTGGACATTACAACGTGCAGTGATGTTGTTCGGTGATAGTAATGCGTCCGTAATGTTTGTGGAGTATATGAATCGTATCTTCCATATTTATTTGGATAAGTTCGTAATGGTTTTGATTGAGGATATTCGGATCTGTTATAAACTCAGAGGGAGAACAGGTAGAGTGTTTGAGAATTGTATTACAAGTGTTGAAAAGAGACGAAGTTTCATGCTAAGTTATTCAAGTGAGAATTTTGGTTGAAAAGGTTAGTTTTCTTGGATGTGTTATTTCTGATGATGGTATTGTTATGGATCCATCGGAAGTAGATGTAGTTCTATATGAGAGGCTCCGAAGTCGGTTAAGGAGATTAGAAACTTTCGGGCTCAGTTAGTTGTTACAGTAGGCTATGGAAGACTTTGCTAAGTTCGTACTTTTGTTATCTCAGTTGACTTGCAAAGGGTGAGTCGTTTGTTTTGGACGTTCGTTGTGAGTACGTTTTGGTGAGCTGAAGTAGAAGTTGTCTACGGCTCTAGTTTTGATTCTGCGTGATCCTAATAAACCGTTTGTGAGGTATTGAGATGTGTCTCTGATGAGTTTAGTCTGTGTGTTAATGCAAGAGGGTAAAGTCGTGGCTTATGCTTTACGACCATTGAGGATTCAGAAAAGGATCTATACTATTCGGAATTTGGAATTGGTTGCGGTTGTATTGTTTTGGGAAATTTGGAGGTATTATCTTTATGGTTCTAGGCTCGAAGTGTTTGGTAATCACAAGAGTTTAGAGCACTTGTTTGGTCGGAAGGAATAGAGTATGAGACAACGAGGAGGGTTGGAATTCGTGACGAGTTATGAATTTGGCTTGGATTATCCTTCGGGAAAAGCTAAGGTTGTGCCTGAGGAGTTAAGCCGAAAGTTTTTATGTAAGTTTGTCTTGATGGTTAGAGAATTAGAATTATTTGAACAGTTCAGAGACTCGTGTCTGGTGTGTGAGATAACACAGTAGAGTGTGAGGTTGGGTATATTAAAAAGTGAATAGTGATTTTTGGTGAATATGAGAAAGAGTTAGACTTTGGACGTGAGATTGGTAGTTTTGATGGTTACGAGTAAGCAGAGTGCGCAGCGGATGCGTGGTGTGGCACAATTTGTATTTGCGTGTGGGACTTGTAAGAGTTCATAGGTTGAACATTGGGAACATGTAGGAGTGATGAGACCATTGGACGTTTCAGAATAGAAGTGTTAGGTGGAAGGTTTGAATATTATTCATGGGCTACTATGTAAATGGATGTTTTGATTGTATGTTCGATTGGTGAATCGTAGCATTGTTGTAGTATGGTTGTGTGACAAGGATGTTGGTGTTCTGGTTTTGTTGATGTTGTTGAGACCTTGTGGTGTCGTGGAACTTTATGTTCTTGTTTGTGTTGTTGCCTCGTTTCCATGGTGATGGTTTGAGTGTGTGTAGCTAATTCCTGTGTGGGAATTAGGGGAGTGTTACCTAGGATAGGGTAACAATATTGTTGTGTTTCGGTTCTAGAGTGAACCTGTGTGTTGGTATCTTGGTTTTTCTTTGAGTCGTGAGTTTGTCGTCAAGTGCATTGTATGGGCTTTGCATCTTGTCGTTGTAGTTGTCGTCGTTGTCGTGTCATTGTGGTAGTTAGCAAGGTGGTTTGTCAGTTGTGTTATTCGTGGTGTGCCTTTTGTTGGCATGTTGGTTTGTTAGTCGGATGTGAGAGTCGTATCCGGAGTTGTTCGTATCGGTTAGATTTTCGAGGACGAAAATGTCTAAGTGGGGGAGAATTGTAACACCCCAATTTTGTTAGTTTTATTTAATTAAGTCGTTTTGATTATTTTTATTATTATATTATTTTTCGTCGTTGTTTAGTTCTATCCCGTTTTGAGAGCGTTTGCGAGATATTTGAGCTGAGGGGTAAAATAGTCTTTTTAGGGGATTAGATATTTTGAATAAATAGAAAGTGGAGAGAAAAAGAGAGAGAAAGGAAAGAAGAGAAAGAAAAGGGAAGAGAAGAGAAAAGAGAAGAAAGAAGAGGGGAAAAAGAGGAAAAGAGGAAAATCATCAAAATCAATGCTTGGACTTCGATTAATCGGGTAAGGGTGAGAAGTTTCAATTATATCATGCTTGTATATGTATATGTATGTTTTGTTTAAATGTTTGGGTGAAAATATAGGTTTTTCTATTTGGGTGAAATTGTGAGTAATTCGTAGAAATCGATGTTTTCACGGATGAATTGATGAAATACATGCCTAAATGTGTTCTAACATGTATTTTTGGGTCATTGGGTGTAATACTATCATGTGGGTGGAAGATTTGGATCATTTTCGGGTCCGAAACCCATTTTGGAGAAACTCTGGTTCGTCCAGATTCGCCAGGCGAGTTGGTGGCGAATCCGTTTCGCCAGGTATTCGCCAGGCGAATTTGCCTGGGACAGCAAAAACAGTGTTTTCGTATTTTGGCCATAACTTTTGAACCGTAAGTCCGTTTTGGTCCCCGTTCGAAGCGTTAGAAAGCTTATGAAATGTTCTTGCTTTTAAAAATGGGTCAGAGGTCAGTAGATGATTTATTTAGGTCGTGGTTTTAGAAAAGTGTTGTGTTATCGGGTTTTTATCGCGTTAAACGCGTGCGGTCGGTGTTTTACCGTGCTATATGCTTTTAATAGGTAACGTATAGCTTGTGTGCTGCTATATGATGTGAATACATGTAAGGAGATGTTGTGATAAGGTGTTGTGATGCGAGGTTGTGATAATGTTGTTGTTGTGGTTTGTGAAACGCATTGCTTATGTGAAATTCAATGTATGTTATTTGGTGGCCTTATGGCAAATATGTGCATTGTTTGGGTTAAACTTCGATGCATGATTAAGGATGTTGTTATGATGTGTTGTGAATAGCCTTTGTGGTGTGAATCTCTTGTGGAATGAATTGTGATTGTATGATTATTGTGGTATGTGATGAAATGCATTGTTTGAATTGTTTTCAATGCATGAATATGATGAAGTGTATTATGCAATGTGTTGTGGATATGGATGTCGTATGACTTGTATGCTATTGTGTGATGATAATGCATGTGATGATAATGCATGTGATGAATTATGGCCGAAAGGCAAGAAATTGCAATGTGTGTATTTAGTGGTATATGCATGACTATGTTGTGAAATATGTGTGCATTGCATGAGTGTATGTGGTCATTTTGTATGAGAAACATCATGACATGCATTCATGTGTCGCGATTCCGTGGAGAATCGGGTGTAATATCACGTCCCTGTTGGGTGTGAGTGATTGATTACACAAATGATCATTGAGGATCCTCTGAACATTGCGTAGTCAATGGGTGTAATCGTTGTGATGAGTTACACTTGATTCCGTGGGAATCTTCAGAATGATTGTGTGCCCTTATGGGGTTTGAGCAATCGGATTGTGTCTGCGTGAACAATCCAGAAACATCGGATGCCATGATGGTATGAGCGATGGGGAAATATCGTAGGCCCGGCAGGGAGGATATTTCCATTGAGTTCTTCAATTGAGCTCGGGTGATGAGTCGGTACCGCATATGCATTGCATGAAGTCGTTGTGTCGGTCTCTGTGCATTTGCATAAATCATGAATGGATTGATTATGTGTGAGCTTGTGATAGCTTTGGTGAATTATTATGCATAGGTGATAAATGCATTGGCTGTGAGTAATATGTTTTGTGTATAAACATATGATATGTGATATGGTGGTGTGTTTTCATAGGTCATAACTGTGGTGTACATTATGTGTGAAATGTGATTATATTGGTATAATCGTTATATGCCATGTGGTTGGATTGTTAGGAATATGTTATGTATTAGTGGCATGCTATATGTGTTAGTATGTGATGTATGTGGTGAGAAATATTATATATGTGAATTTATTTGTGTCGTGGTATATTATTATGCAATCTTGTTATAGTTGTTATTTCTCAACCTTCTGCTGGAATATGCTTTTTATGGCATAGTGCAGATTGTCAGCTTTAGAGGCGTGGAGGCAAGTGGAAGAGTTAGATCTTCGTCTTTGCTTAAGTCTTGGTGTCTGCTCTGATACGTAGCACGGGAGTCGGGGAAACGATTATGTTATTAATATATAATTGTTGAATATATTTGGTATTGCCTTTATATGGAAAAGTTTCCCAATTGAGGGTAATCTATTTTATGCTATGTATCAAATTTATGAGCAGGGATGATGTTTTGTTTATTTAAATGTGACATCCTTGTTTCTGTCGGAAAAATAAATTTTTAGTTACTCTGATATTATTTATGTATTATTTATTCGCGATGGGAATTGGGGTGTTACAAGGGACAGGCTTGGCGTCCCTTAGTTCAACCAGAGAACTCTCAAGTAGACGTGCAAGAACATCACTGTGAGGAATAGGGAGTGGATCGAACCTTCTCGCAGGCCTTCGTGATCTTTGTTGTCTCTGTTGCTGAGGAGCATAAGGTCGCTGATACTGAATAGGCCGTTGAACAACAGGAGGAATATAGACAACACTAGTTTCTCCTTCCTTTCCTTTGGAGGACCCAGCATAAGGTTTCTTTGCATCTTCAGCAGCAATTCGAATCTTTCCCATCTTGATGCCATTTTCAGCTCTTTCTCCTGCCAATACAAGACCTGAAAATCCAGCTGACAAACATCCAACCAATTTCTCATAATAATGCCCCTGAAGCGTATCCATGAACATATCAATGAGCTCTCTTTCCAACATCGGAGGTTGAACTTGGGAAGCTAATTCACACCACCTCTGGGCGTATTCTTTGAAGCTTTTGTTTTGTCTCTGAGAAAGACTCTGCAATTGTATTCTATTGGGCGCCATGTCTGTGTTGTATTGGTAGTGCTTGATGAAAGCTTCTGCTAAATCTCTCCAGCTTTTAATATGCGTTCTCTCCAAGCTCATATACCACTCTAAAGATGCCCCAGTTAAGCTGTCCTGAAAGAAATGCATCAGCAGCTTCTCGTCATCCGTATAAGCATACATTTTGCTGGAATATGCCCTGATGTGAAGCTTAGGGCAGGTGCTTCCATTGTATTTTTCGAAAGTAGGTGCCTTGAACTTTGGAGGAACCTTCACACCTGGGACCAACCCTAAGTCGTACATGTCCATACCCAAATCATTATGGCCTTTAATAGCCTTCAATCTCTCTTCGAGCACACGAAGCTTCTTGTCCGTGTCAGTAGGGAAATTCATCTCAGCATCATAAAATTATTCTTCCTAATTATCCACTTTCTGATGAGGAACATGAATCCTAGCAGCATTTCCTCTGGATTGACTCATAGGAGAGGGTGGAGGAAGATCAACTCGTGGAGGATTCACAACTCCGCCCGGAGTATTACCAACAACATTTCCATTACCAGCCTCTAGGATAACAACAACAGTCCTTTGAATAATTGCCCCTAGTTCCTCTTGTTGTTGAGCCATGCCCTGCATCATCTCAAAGCACTGGGCTATACGAGTCTGGAATTCCGACAACTCTGCTCGTATCTGATCCATGATCCTCCTCTAATTGCTTCAAGTTGCGTAGTGGTGAGAAGTCAAGCTTGCAGTTCTGGAGACAATACCAAGTCAGAATAAGAATCCCCTATCTGAATACCTATTATGCATATGAGTATGAGAATGCAAAATATCATGCAATGCAAATGCAAAGACACGGGATCAAGGTATCCATAAAGCTCTGGATAAGTGTTATGCTACTGTCTGAATAGGTTCACAGGTCGGCTCTGAAGAGAACACCAAAATACCAGAATACCAGATGATCAGAATACCAGAATACCAGGCTGATGAGTCTACACTGATAGGAAATCCAGAATACCGGGTATGCTGAAAGTCAAGGTTACCTACAAACCAGTAAACAACCCGCCCCTCTCACATGTGGGCACTAAGATCCTCAGTATCCCGGACTCTCAGGTCGAGAAATGATTATACGTTCACCATTTCTGGTTTGGCATCATCATCAATCGAGGAGGCCTCAACTGATTCACAAAACGAAAGATCCTCAGCTTCAGGCACTGAGGTCGAGAAGCAATAGTACATTCATCCCTCGGGGTACAGTACTATCGCCAATCGAGGGGTGCCTCCATTGATTCTCTTTCAAAAGGGATATCCTATAGCGAGTTCCCAGCATTGGGTCCTCAGATCGAGAATGTGCAATGGGTTTGCCACAGAACATGGTCTGCCACTGTCACATCTCGGGAGGAGTGCCGCAAATGAGTCCTCGGGAAACGGTCACCCGAGTCGACAACTCTCTAGATCAACACCCTAACATGCGCAAGACACACACGTCAGAATGCATCCCAAGATAGCCTCGTCTGGCTGTGAATTTCGTGAATACCCAACGCACTCCAGATGACATGTAGGTCCCACCACTCTCCACTCTAATTCTAAGTGTATAATCAAGCCTGTGTAATGGGCTTATCTCTCAGAAATCCCATCCCGCCAAACAGAAAACCAGCACAGTCCAATATAGTATAATATATCATATGAAATGAAAATGCTAAAAATGCGGTAAATACAGTAATGTACAGTAAAGCAGTAAATAACCATACAATAAAACGGTAAATACAGCACAACACTAAACACCCAATGAAAGAAAAACAGACAAGCGCTAGGATTGACTCGCTTAGGGATGGACCAGCAAGAGGTCAATCTTCCCCAACAGAGTCGCCAGCTGTCGCTCCTGGGATTTTCATCGAAGTACAAACGCGAAAGTGGCACCGAAACAGAGTCACCAGCAATGTGTATTTATCCCAAGAGAGGGAAAGGAAACACTGCGTAAACCTGGGGGAAAGGAAAGAGCATGGTCTTGCGACCAAGAGATCTGGGTTCGGGAGTCGGTTACGCGAAGGGAAGGTATTAGCACCCCCACGCGTCCATCGTACCCGATGGGATCCACGCTTGCTTGCCTCGATCAAAGGGTGTAGAAAACTGGAGCTTCGCTGCTACTGGAAAGGAAAAGGAAAAGGAAAAAGGAAAAGAGAAAGGAAAGAAAGAACAAGAATCAAATGTAGGGAAAATAAAAGAAGTGCTCGAATGGGCCTTACCCCACTGCCTACGTATCTCATCGGGAACATGAGAATCAGAGCGACGTAGTTCCCCTCTCCTAGGGAAAGTTGTTTGTGTTTTTTAGTGGAATACGTCAACGTTCGCGTTCCAGCAGTTAGGTGTTGCAGCTCGCTGTAGGGAGACTTAGGCGTTACCTGTTTGCGGTAAAACGGACTCGACGCATCCTTAAGGAATAGAATAAAGGAGATGAGTAAAGAATTTGTTTGTTGGTTTTTGTCTTTTAAGAAAGAAGTGTTTTGTTTATTTGGTGTTTTGTAACACGTATTGTATTTAAGTCCTTCATATAGGATCGAATGGCTCGCATATCGACCCAAGACGGGACATACACTAAACATTCCCAAAGAAATGAGAGAAGACCCCTCACCTCCTTGTTCCCACATGAAAGGCCTAAATACAATATTTGTTATGCATTTATTAAGTATTTTTACTTTTATTATAAGGTGAGAATAAGAGATTAAAAAGAGAGGTAAAGGTGAAAACTAAGGGGAGACTAAGACACACCCTAGTGTTAGCATGCTCGGAGATCCTATGGTTAATGTGGTTTATCAAACCTACTTCTAAAAGAAAGAAGAAGAAGAGCAAAAGAAGCAACTTACTTCCAAAATGGAAGTTAAGTTGATCTTAAAGAGGGATGAAGAAGAAGTTATGCAAGGAAAGCATGTCAATGCTTATCAAAATCACAACTTGAATTATTTAAAAGAGATAAAAGAAGATGAGGGAGAGAAGTGTATGTAGAACTATGTCCCCACACTTACTTACCATGCTCCTACATAAAAAGTTAGCTCACAATATTTACAAGTATAAAATAAAGGAAGAAACAACAAGTGATGATCAAATCAATTAAGAACCAAGGAAATGGGATCCTAAGAGATAAAGCCTAATTAAGGTCAGAACCTACATCTAAAGGTGCTCCCTAATATTAAGGTATCAACCACATACTAACTATGTACAAGTAATGTCATAATCTCTAAAGAAGTGAACCATAGAAGAAATAGATGAAGAATGGATGGAAATGCAAAGTGATCATCCATTTATTCCTCATGAAAGGTCAAGGTCAGAATTACATTCAATTGACAAAGGTCTTATAGAGCATATGAAATATCACACCAATCATGGATAAAAGAATTCAAGTAGAAGGGATAAGAAGTAGAAGAAAAGAGAAGTGAAACATGTCCCTATATATGCATAAATTGACACATTAAAGATGCATGACATGTTAAAATGATAAATGCATACCTAGGGTAGTGGCATAGCATTATTGAGATGTGAATGAGACATGGCACACAAAAATACAAACATGAATTTCATATAGCATAAGAGGAAGTGAGATATAGAAACAAGTTAAAGTTCAAATTAGAATGCCCAAACTCATACCAAATGTAAATGAAAACCCAAGTGACTTATAATGCAACAAAGAAGACCTATAATGTTATACAAAAGACCTATAATATCACACAAGGCAATCATAAAATGGATGGCACAAGTGCCTTATCACAACATGTTAGAAGAAAGCAAAATAAAGTGCATCTAAGTAGCTTCAAAGGCAAGGCATTGAACAAATATTAAAGCACATGAGGAAATTGTAAAAACAAGTCCTAAACAACCTAAGTCAGAGACTAAACACATATTAAAAACTCATACCAAAATTCAAGATAAAAGTGCCACAAAGACATGCACAAAGTCACATTGAAATACCACAAAAAAGTGTAAAGATGATCATACAAACATCCTATAAGATGACTTTAAAAATCAAGGAAAAATATTTTTGGACACTTCAGGATGTTATCTAATTAATGCAAAAGGAACAGATGGAAAACATTGTGTGAGATGGGAGAAAAAAATGAACAAGTTCACGTGTCAATGTAGAGGAGCATTCAAAAAGAAATTAAAAGGAAATTAAGAAATTCTATGCAAAAATCATTAAAGTCAGAATTAAAAATCACATAAGATTATTTAAATGTGTCAAGATGGTATGTGAATTTACTTAGAATTTTTAAAAATGATCTGGTATTTTTAACAAAATAAAATAAAAACTTCATGAGAAAGAAAATTAGAAAAGGAAAAGATAAAGCAGGAGGGTGTGAAGTTAGTAAACAATTAGTTCAGATCCTCGTGGGCTTAACAAAACGGGTGCAAACAGTAAAACGAATAGGCCCAACGATCAAAAAGCCTGGCAGTGCATGGTAAGAAGCCTAAGACGGCACACATTAGATTAACCAGGTGGTCCGACCGGATGGTGACAAGTGTCACCATCGGAGTCGACCGCCACCACAACAATCTTATCTTTTCACTATCATTACATGAGAAACACGAATCAAGCACCTCTCTTAAACGACTATCCCTCTCAGCTTTCACCTTCTTCTTCATCTTAACCCTAAAACCGCCGTCAAACATATCCTTTCTCTTCAAACCGCCCATCGCCGGAAAACAAACAGAAGCCATACGCCGGCGGAGAAACAATCAGCACAACATCTGTCTCATCACCTTACAAAACCTCACGTGAACATACATATCTCTGCCGCGTCGCTCTCCTCAACCTCTCCGTGTTTCTCTGAGCATTTCTCATCAATTCTCATCCCTAACCTTGCTCAACCTAAATCCTATTCTAAACTAAGTTATGCATCTCTACAGACATCGTAAATTATGCACAGCAATTCAAGCAGTAACGAAAATCGCAAACATATTATCACAAAATTGAGGTTCAGAATAGGCTTACCGGATTTACGACAACAAAGACGACGAAGAAAAACTCTTCAAATTGATGCGTAGCTTTCGGTATGGTTCCTCGCTCCTTTCTCTTTCTTCTTGTTTCGCTTCTTGCGCGTGTCGTGAATTGTGATTTTGGATTTGTGCAGGTTGATGAATTCGTGTGGAATTGAGGAGGTTGCTGCAATGAATTCACACTATTTGAATCGGATGCGTTGAATTGCGGTTGATTTGTTGGTTTTACGTTGCTGAACGATTTCAAATCCTCTATGCACGACGACGCCGAAAATTATGGCAATGCGAAACCTGAGGTATGATTTCCTCAATTCTCTTCTTCGAACATGCTACGTTATCGAATCTGCCTCTGCTTCTCCTTCTGAAATTGTTATTGGATTGCTCCTGTTGAATTCTTGCGTTGCAGGTTGGATATGTAATCGAAGAGAATTTTTTCGGTTATGCCAATGATGAAGATTGGAGGTTGAAGATGGATTCGAGAGTTGGAGAATTAATGAAGATGGATTGAAGAATGAAGGTGTTGAAGTGTGGAAGAAGAAGAGAATATGGAGAAAGTTGCAGAATGATCCGAGAGAAACTGAAGAATGAAGGTAGAGTCAGCTTTATATCAGAAGTTGGATGAGGGAAAATTGGTATTTTCAGGTGAAAATCGGTTAGAGTTGGTTAGAAACTTGTTAGAGAAGTTAGAGGTTCTGTTAGAGTGAATTGTGGAATTTTTCTGGTGTAAAATGGTTTTTGTGAACTCTGCTATGTAATAAATTTGCTGCAGCTGAATTTTCTGCCATGCTGCTATGATTCCAACTCAGTTTTTCTGCTGTGAATTATTAGAAATTGGTTTCTGAACTGTTATTGGTTTGTTGGATAATGGTTTGTGGATTTGGTTTTATTTGAAATTTATTTAGACAAAAATAAAAATGGTGATAGGAATTATGGATATGGATCTAATATTGAAAGTGGATTGAAATGAAAATATGAAAAAGGTTTTGGGAAAGATTAATGGATATTGATATTTGGAAGAAAATGAACAAAACATGTTTTTTAGAAAAAGAATGTAAAATATGAAAATATGGATATGGACTAAGAATGATTCTAAACATATATGGTTTGAAAGATGGTTAAAAAAATCTATGGATATCAAAAATGCGGAATGGATAAAATGAATTGAACATTAGTAAATTGATGTTGGATAATGATTATGGTTAATGACGTGAAAATGGATAATTGATTTAGTAAATGGATATTGGTCTAGAACATGGATTTAAAAAAATGGCTTTATTTGAAATGGATTGGAAAGATTGGTTTCGAAAATGGATATGAACTTTGGTTAGGAATGAATAAATGGATTTGAAATGGACTATGGTTAAATGGCTAATAGAAAAGGTTTAAGAAAAGATTATGGACAAAATGGTTAATGGAAATTGAAATGGATTAACAAATGGATATTATGAAAATTACTAAAGATGGATAGAAAAATGGACACGGTTTAGAAAGAGAATGGATATTGAAATAAATTTGAATGTTGAAAGAAAATTGGTTAAAATGGTTGAAAATGGTCATGAGGGATAGAAAATAGATAACCCAAAGAATTCAAAACCAATCACAAACTATTCACAAGCCTCTGATAAAATGGTCACAGCTACCACTGAACAATCTGGCCACGCACAAGATCCACTGAAGAATATCAACCGATAAACAGTCCACAAGCTCAACCATGAATAAAAACCTAAATCACCCAGATGTATATTGATGAACTTTGCAGAAGATGACTTGCAGAATCGTCCCGAATAGGGAAAACACTTATAATAAGAAAATCCTTCGATCCCATGTCTCAGAAAACCAATGCAATGATATGATTATGAGTTATGACCTAAAAAATGCAGATGAACGCGAAGCAAAAGCCAGAAAAAGGTATGGCAAATTTTGGGGTGCTACACTGTGACACCACTATTTTGCATAGTACTTTTATCATCTGGTTCTTTGGTATAAAATGTGTATCCATTAATTGCGTATGCGCTATAAGAAAACACAACCAAACTTGGACCATATGCTAAGCATCGTAACCTTTTTGTTATTGAAGCGGGATCTAAATAATACTTTGAATAAATATGATCCTAAAACCAAGGTATAAAACTTCAATTGTGCTCTTGTACTATCCAATTTTCATTTCTATTCGGATTTAAACCTCGGAGAACATCCTTGTGTATTTCAACATACGGCTCAACCTCGTTCTCATTGTGCAGAACATACAAATGCACTTGATCCCATTCGACCCTTGATACTGTCACAACTTTATTTCCAATTAACTTTTTTCCTTCTTTTTTTTCGACAATATGAGATTTGGGTAGTCCAATTGATTGAACATTGGACAGATATTCATAACAAAACTCAATCGCTTCTTCAACAATGTATCGTTCAGCAATACAACCCTCGGGTCAACTTTGGTTTTTCACATACCCTTTTAATATTTTCATATAACGTTCAGTAGGGTACATCAATCTCATATAAGCTGGTCCACATAATTGTGTCTCTTTCACAAGATGTACAACTAGATGTACCATTATGTCAAAAAACGAGGGAGGATAATACATTTCAAACTCAAACAAAGTAATAACTATTTCTTTTTACAATGTTGGTAAGATCGCAGGATCGATCACCTTACTACAAATTGACTTGAAGAAAGAATACAATTTAGTTATTGCGCTTCTTACTTTTTCTGGCAGAATAGAACGTATACCTATTGGTAGAAAATGTTCCATTATAACATGGAAATCATGCGTCTTTAAACTCTTTAACTTGAGGTCTTTCATAGACACAAGTCTTCTAATATCTGAAGAGTATCCTTCTGGAACTTTAACTTCACTTAGAAACTTACACAATACTTTTTTCTCCTTTCTAGATAGAGTATAGGCAATAGGTGGTAGATATGTTCGACTTCCTTTCTTCAAGGGTCCTAATTCAGTTCTTATCCCCATCGCTATCAAGTACTTTCTTGCTTTAAGGCCATTCTTAGACTTTCCTTGTATATTGAGTAACTGATGAATGCCAACAAGTCATGTTTTTAGTAGTATTTTTGTGGCACTTATCATTCTAATTGTATTGAATAAAACCCCACTTTGTATGTAAATGTGTATATTTAGTTTATAATCAAGTTTTAGTGTATTTGTGTACCGTTTGATAGTTTTCTACTCATTTTGTAGGTATTGAGGTGTATTTGGAGCATGAGCAATACAGTGTCGAAGACACGACTTCAAAGGCGCGATTTTGAGCAACTCATCAACGAATAAGGCTCAAAATGAGGGTGATAAAAATCACCAATTTGGTTGATATTTATTCATTTTTAGATAGGAAATTGAATAAGCTTTCCAACGCTTCGAACCGGGCACAAATCCGAGTTACGGTTCTCAAGTTATGGCTGAAACATGTGCTGTCTTTTTTTCATGACAGCAGGTAGCGCGCTTAGCGCGCCCGACCGCGCTTAGCGACCTTTTAAGGCGGTTTAAACATTAATAAGGGTGCACTTAGCACCCAAAACCGGGCTAAGCGTGGTCTGCGATGATGACAGTCAATAAATAGGGGAAAACACATTTTTTAGGGATGGTTTTGGGGTTTTTGCTCCCAACTCCATCAAACTTCATTTCTTTAGTAGATTAGCTTAGAAAACATCATGGAAGCTTGCATTTGGATGATCCGGGGTGGATTTCTCATCGATCGGCTCTGATAACCTGCGAAGTGTTTGGTTCATTTATGATTTTCTTCATGTCTTTCTTCTATGTTGGGTTTTGTATATGTTTTTACTTTGATCTTATGTATATTTATCGCCTATGGCGTTATATTTAATTTGCTTTACAAATCTTTATTGATGATTGTCTCTGATTTTTGCTTTATGCGCGGGGTTTGGGTTGTGTTAGAAATAAACATCACAAATCTTGATTAGGGATGATTGTTAGTTTCTGGATGCTAGAAATAGATTTAGAGCTAACAATCTATTTGGGTGTCGAAGCTTAATGACTTCCGTATTTCGAGGCTTCGTGTGCGAGACTGACGAAGAGAGTAATACGGTTTTTTTCTCTCAGCTCGGTGTGTCAGAGATGAACACTTTTGAGAGCGATGCTGGATGATATTGAGGAGTATTGTAGGTTGAGTATAACTGGTTGGTAAGTTTACGTTTGTGACGAGTGGAATATATACATGCTTGATAAGTCTTTTCTCTCTTGCGAATGAATTTTCTTGTGTTAATTTTTACTTTTCTGTTTTTATGTTTCAACCAATTCTAAACCCAAACTCATTAACATTTAAATTGTCGAACGGCAGTTCAGTAGCACCGATCTCTGTGGACACGATAAATTCCCAGAAAAATACTTCCAAAACTTTTGTTGCTTGCCCTATACCGCTACCAACAGTAACGTACTAATAACACTGTCAAATACATTTTTTTCAATTTACATAACATCGAGAAAATGTCTTACATACAACGACTTCCAATATGGCAAGTCAAAAAAAATTGACCTCTTCTTCCATCCACTCTTAACAAGCGTATATGCAAAAGGCTTGCCAAACTGAATACTCACATCTTTCACCTTTTCAAAAATTTGATCACCTATAAATATAGGTGGAGCTCTACCTTGTTTTGGGGCTTCATTGAAGGTTTTTCTCCACCCACGGTAATGATGATTAGAATTTAAGAATCTACGATGACCGAGAAAGACATTCTTCTGACCAAAATCTAATCACGTCCAATCTGTTTTATCTTCACAAATAGGACACGCACATTGACCTTTTATGCTATACCCTGATAGATTTCTGTATGCTGGAAAATCATTAATTGTGCCAAACAACACCGCCTTCAAGTTGAAACTTTCTTTCATATATCTATCATAAACCTTCACACTATTCTACCACAAAGTCTTTAAATCTTCGATTAAGGGTGTCAAGTATACGTCTATGTCATTCCCTGGTTGTTTAGGCCCCAAAATTAACATAGATAACATCATGTACTTACGCTTCATACATAGCCTTGGAGGTAGGTTATAAATCATAATAATCACAGGACATGTGCTATGTGAGATACTTTGAAGACCGTGTGGGTTCATTCCATCAGTAGATAATGCCAATCGAAGGTTTCTTGATTCTTTTCCAAATTCAGGATAATCATTATCAAGTTTCATCCACTGTGATGAATCTGCCGGATGTCAAAACTTTCCATCAATAATTCTTTCATCTGCATGCCAAGTCAAGTGTCTTGCATCAGTTTCACTACGAAACATGCGTCTAAATCTCGGAATTATAGGAAAATACCAAAAGACTTTTGCTGGAGACAACTTTTTCTTATATCGAGATACACCGCATTTAGGACACTCATTTAACGATGCATACTAATTTCGAAACAAAACGCGATTGTTTGGACAGACATGTATCTTATCATAGCTCATGCCAATAGAGCACAACATCTTTTTGGCCTCATATGTTCGATTGAGAAGAAAATTATCCTCTGGAAGCATATCTTTTATAAGGGCTCATAACTCTGTGAAACTTTTATCCGACCATCCATTGCCCGACTTTACGTTGTACAACTTTAATACCGCAGACAATCTTGTGAATTTAGTGCAACCATTATACAACGGTTTCTCTGCATCGCTTACCAACCTCTCAAACATTTTGGGACAATCCTTAAGATCTTCTTCAAGTGCTTCTGCAATCTCTTCGAGTCGATCACAATCGTATGTATCTGTGCAATTTTCGTTTGAAGCATAGGTCGTATTATCCCCCGATTCAACATTCCCGTTACTTTTCTCACCATGCAAATTCCAATATGTATAACTTCGATCAATTCCATGCCTTATTAAATGCGTTACCAACTGAACCGCGTCAACCCGACTCCCATAACAGCAACCCAAGCAAGGACATGTCATTCGACTGGGGTGTTTGGCATGCGCAACATCAAACTTAACGAATTCTGATACCCCATTCTCGTACTCTTTCGACAATCGACTTAAAGACATCCATTTCTTATCCATGGTTTTACTAATTAAGCTAAACAAAAACAAAATAAAAACTATTTACCTGTAGGGAAGTTAACAGCTTCTCGACCCACACAGTGTAAGATTCTTGGAAACAATCAAACTTTCACTCTTCACAAGTAACCCCTATAGCAAATTCACTAAGTTAGTGATGATGGTGTATGCCAAATATAACAGGACAAATTTAGTATATAATAGGACAAACAAGATATATCGGAGAAACAAGTCAAAGTCTCAAGAATCAATTAATTTCAACAATTTCATTTTCATTTTCGTCACTAACATACCAAATATAGCAATTAATTTCATTATCATTTTCAATCAACAATTAGATTAAAATAAAGTAATCACTAAAAAGTATCCATCAACAATGTCATTATCATCAATTAATTTCAACAAATCATCACTAACATTCAACATCAACTTACAAAATTAACACCAATTCCCAACATAAATCCACCACAAATATCACTATTTATCATCTTCAACTTTACTACAACAACAATTTCAAAATCAAATTCAAACAACAACCACATTAACACTTTGATACTCTAACAACACTCATTTTTCTATAACACTCATTTTTCTAACAACCCTCATTTTTGTAATGGATATAATTTCCTATAATATAACAACACTCATTCAAACTACATTCAAACTAACACATTCAAACTAACACATTCAATCTAAAAAAAAACAAAAAAAAAACAAGATGCTCAAGAACAAACCCTCAAGAACAAACAAAAGAAACTATATAGCAACCTCAAGAACATTAAATAATCACTGAAACTCAAGAACAAACAAAAGAAACAGTGACACTCACGGAGGAATGTCGGTCGGAGAAGATGGAGATACGAACAGAGGAACAGTGCTGGTCGGAGAAGACGGACAGAGGAACGCCGGTCGGAGAAGACGAACAGAGGAACAGTGCGGAGGGAGAAGTCGCGAGAGAGGGGGAGACACGGCGGAGGGAGAAGTCGCGAGAGAGAGAGAGGGAGAAAGAAAACAAATGATTAGGGCATTCTGAAATAATGAATTTTTTTTTAATATTTATGAAATAATAACATAAGACAGCGCTTTTGGAAAGCGCTTTCTTATGTATTAGCTTTAGCAGCGCTTTTTCTCTAAAAGCGCTTTCTTTTTAATTGCCTATAGCAGCGCTTTCAGAAAGCACTTTCTAATGTGTGACCTACGTAAGGCCTTTAGCAGCGCTTTCTAAAGTGTTCCTTTAGCAGCGCTTTCCTAAAAGCGTTTTCTAAGGTGTCACATTTGTATGGCTTTTAGCAGCGCTTTTAGGAAGCACTTTCTAAAGTAGGCCTTTAGGCAGCGTTTTTTTTCAGCATGTTTTTTTAACACATATAGCAGCGCTTTTGATAAAAAGCACATTCTATGTTGTGCTGCCAAAAAGCAATTTTGGCGTAGTGTTATCCTGATTTATTTAATAGTGAAAATGAATAATTAGAGAGTCCACCTCCATAAACATGAATATTCCTAAGTATACTTTGTGGCAGCGTTAAATTATTCTTAACACACGTACACCAAAATAGTAGTTCCGTTAAACCAACTTTATTTATAATTGTGTAGGATATCATATGCATGGCCAGAGGTTCGAACGCGCGACATCTCATAATTTATTCACCTTTAAAAGGTGAATTTCAATCACTAAACTACTTGACAAAAAAAAAACAACTACACTATCAAACAAATACTTTTCAAAATTTTGTGTTACTTTAAACATGTAAAGAAAGGAGTGATTTTTAAAATTTTTTTCTTTTATAAATGCCAAAAATATATAAAATAAAAGAGAATCACAGAAAATAGGGGAGACATGGGACTTAACCCAATAAAACCAAAATACAATGCAAATAATACAATTCAAAAAGAAAGTAAAATAACGGAACAAGACTAAATTCAGTGATAAACACATACATCACATGCACAATCTAGCGTACCCGCGTACGAGAACGCATTCAAATTGCAAAAAATTGATGTGCGGGCTGACTAGCACAATCCTAGACCCGTATTGCAGAAATGGATAATGAAGTTGACTACCAACACAATAACAAAATCACTAGCAAAAAATTGACCAATCAAACCAAGACACAAATTTGAGGATGAGGAAGACCCCATCACACAAAACAACACCAAACAATCAAATATAGGATCTACTTTAAATTTTGAACAACATTCAATACAACACAGAGTGAGAACCAACCAGTCGGAGGAGTCGATCTGAAAGAAGAACAACCACCTAAATATTGGAGAATGTGAAGATCTGAGAATGAATCTGACCGCTAACACGGAATCAAAACCACTAACCAACAACTTACTCTAAAATCAAAATCAAGCAATAACGATCATTTCGAGCCTAAAAGTCCAGAGTCAATCGACTAAGATAAACACCAACTTATAACCACAACAGAAAACCTTGAACACGCTAATCACTAGAGAGCAAAAACCACAATGATAAAACAACGCATTGTCGATAACGAAGTTGAAAACAATAACCTCAGACGGATTAGAAGATGGTGCGGTTTGAGAACGTCACACCACCTCGCGGTGTCTCTACAGAAAGATTTGGTTGTGTGTATTTTTTGAAAAGTTAAAGTATCAAAAATGCATTTCTGTATGTTTTAAAACATAATTATTCTTAGTTAGTATATATTATATATTTTTTCATCAAAATAATTTATTTTCATCAAAATAATTTATTTTTAGAATATCACATCTTTCTGTTTATAAATAACAATAATTATTATAAAATAAATGGGTCCATCCATAGACCTACGTATTAATTAAAACACGTCCTTATTCGTGAAGAACATGCAATCCATGTTGCCAGATTTTATCCGTCGCTATCAACTCTAGTACACCACACAAGCTTGTTTGGTTCCGCGTCCAACACCCTCTAAAGCACGTTTAATGTGTTTTTCTTAAATTTTAAGATGTTGGGAGTGTTTTAATTAATACGTAGAATTAATTCTAACTTTAAATAAAATCAATTTTACAGGTAGAATTAATTCTACTTTTAATAAAATAAACATTTTAAAATCACTCAGAATCAATTCTACACATTTAAAATTAATTTTAGATCTTCTAAAAATCAATCCAAATATATTAAAAATTGATTTCGGATCTTAGAATCAATTCTAAGAGAAGCAACAAATCCTAGCTTTTATGGTGATGAGAATCAATTCTTACAAGTTATTTGCAATTTCTCCACTCTACCTTTTGTTGTAATCAACTGTTTCTTATTTTTATAGTTGCAGAAAATTCTCTTTCTCAAAGTTAGGGAAAAGAGGGAAGATGTTTCAAGATCTATTTATAATAATAATATTTCTAATAACTAAGAAAAATGAAAGTGGTATATTATTGTCACAAAAAAAAATAGAAAAAATGTTATTAAGTTGAATTTAAAAATAAGTTTTTAGAACTTAAAAACCATTTTTTATTGTAAATTATTTGAAATATTTTTTAATAATTACTTTAAAATTGTATATATATATATATATATATAGGAAATATAATCTAAATTTTCTTTTAATAATAAATTATACAAAAATGACTTTAATTAATCATATAATCTAAATATTTTTGAAAATATTTTTCTATAACAATAATCAATCAAAGCCATTAGATTAATGAAAATCAAGGGATATGATTTGGAGTAATCTTTAAACGTACTCTTGGAGTCAAAATATATATAATATGTAACATAAGTTTAATAAATAATTATATAAAATAGAAATAAATAGTAAAATTAATTAATTAATTAATTAATAGTACAATATAAATTTTATGTATTTTATTTATTTGATAAATTAGTAATTTTATTTTTATGTATTTAAGTATGTTCATATTGATAATTATACATTCAAAACCAATTTTCATAAAAACTATTCAAATAACATTAATGAATAACAATAATTTATATATCATTGTATCTAAACATAAATCAATTTTAGTAAACTTAAATATTTTAAAATCAATTCAATCAAATTCAATTCTGTCAAGATAAATTATATCAACGGCTATTCCAAACACACATTAAGTACTTTTTCTTTTGCATTTCATGTAACTAGAAACTTTGTTATAAATGACTGCAGTGGCGGCTATTTCTTTTGAGTAAATATTATTTTACTTTATTTTTCTTTGTTTGCTTTACATTTTGTATTAAATGGATCACAAGAAGAAAAAGACGTTCAAAATGCATGTAAGATCAAAATGACTTAAATATTTTAACTTTTTGAAGAGCTCAACATATATGAACCCATGAAGAAGGAAGCCAACATTTATTGCTTTAAAATTTAAAGACTTAAATGCAGTTTTGATCCTTATAGTATTATTTTTTAAAATTTTTTATTTCCTTTACAAAAATTTAGATTTTGAGTCCCTTGTTTTGCGTTTTTTTTGGAATTTTTTTGGTCCCCTCTCTAAATTAGAATATGTGTCATTTTTATCGTTGATGTGGACTATTAATTGTTGTCCTAGTTGGAAATAAAGTTTCACGTCAGCAATTAAAAACATGGAACTTTATTAATTTATTTTTAATAAATTAATACTTTTAGTTTTTTTCAAAATTAATTTATGTAACATGTGATCCTGACACGTCACCCACTCACTCAACCACTCTCCCCCTCTCTCTCACGTGTGGTTCTCTTTGGAATTGATAGATTTACCATACTATATAAACACTATTTTCAGGATTGGTAAGATTTTTAGGAAAGAGCTGTTATGTAGTTATTACAATTGGGTAAATATCCCCTCTCAATTTTTGTAATCATATTTGGAGGGTCATCTGTAAATGTTGGGATTCAACTTATTATTATTAATACAATTTTGATTATTAAAAAAAAATATAAAGACTATTTTCATTGTTTGAGAAATCGATGTGAGACTCAAGCGATCTACATTCCCTAGCACCTGTAGAACAATTTTAAATCTGCAATTAGAAAATGTCTAAAAAAACAAGTTTGCATGTATTTAAGTATTCATGTGGCCTTATTAAAATAGGAATGATGAATAGTTAAAACAGTATATGTCTTATTGGTTGAGTAAAAAAGAGAAGCACAAACAGAAAAGGTGAAACTAAAGCATCCTTGAAATAATGCAGAAATCAAATAATCACATCCACTGACTGTCCCAAGAAATCATGGTCAAGGATAACCATTTTAAAATAAATCCGCTACAGCAATCTTTACAATGTGATTATGTCCAAAAGCATTCTTCTTCTCTGTTTCTTCATTATCCAGTAAGTATTGCTTCACCCATCTCTCTCTGTTTCAGTATAATGTCCATATGAGACAACAATTTCCCCTTTGATTATCCACACTCCCCAGTATACATCAACAGAAGAAAAGAAACAAACAACAAAAACAAAACCTCCTCTCGTTAGGTGAGATGGGTATCAAGGATCAAACAATGCTACTTATTTTTATCAAAAACCAAATTTATAACCAATCATTCAGAGCAAGGATTTTTACGTTGGTTCTCCTAAAGTTGTCTTCAATCTTCCTCTACTTCCTTTAATCAAACTAACTTCTATTAGTTCCAGTGTTCTCTCAATCAAGTGTCTGTTAGTCTTGTCCTAACAAGACCAATCAAAGTAAAATAATTTAAACAAGATACATCAAAATACTAAAGCTTCGTTTTTCCAAAAGGGTGCGTTAAATTGATTATATTCCCAAGCGTTCAAAGTAATGCCATAACTCAAGTATTCACCAAATTTCCTAAAAGGTTCGTTCCTCAAAAGTCTAAAGGAAACTTAAACATTGTTGAAATAACATGATACTAGCACAGAGCTTCAAAAGAGCAAAAACAAGTATCAAGGAGTTAATGTTATATAAGCTTTTTGAGTCCCACATCGATTTCTCAAACAATGGAAATAGTGTTTATATAGTATGGTAAATCTATCAATTCCAAAGTGAACCACACGTGAGAGAGAGAGGGAGAGTGGTTGAGTGAGTGGGTGACGTGTCAGGATCATATGTTACATAAATTAATTTTGAAAGAAACTAAAAGTATTAATTTATAAAAAATAAACTAATAAAGTTCCATGTTTTTAATTGCTGACGTGGAACTTTATTTCCAACTAGGACAACAATTAATAGTCCACATCAGCGAGAAAAATGCCACATACCCTAATTTAGAGAGGGGGTCAAAAAAATCGCAAAAAAAATCAAAACAAGGGACCCAAAACTTGGGTTTTTTTAAAGGGGAATCAAAAGTTTAGAAAAATGATACTATGAGGACCAAAACTGCATTTAAGCCAAATTTAAAATTAAGAAGGTTAAGGCTAAAGCTCTATAACCACAAGAATTTGATGCTAAAGCTTTAGAAGAAAGATGACGAACCGCTACTACGAAAAGTATCTATAATAATAATTGTAAGAAGAATTTTATCATGGATGGTGATATGTTATAACGAAGAACGTGGTAGAAAGTGCGATACTTTTCATCTCGGAACCAAGATCCGTAGTGAAAAAGTGGATAACACGCTATATTCCATCACGGTTGAAACTTTCAACCGTGGTGAATATCAGTCAACCACTTTTCCCATCCGTGGTAAAAAGTAAGTCAACCTAATTTTTCTTCATGGTTGAGAGTTCCAAGTGTGAGAAAAAATCAGTCAACCCAATTTTTCATATCTTTGTCACATGATTTGGCTAACAAAATTGAGAACTTTCATCACAACAATGAATATTAAATATTTCTAACACAATAAAATCAACAATAACAACAACAGTAAAATAAAATCAATAAAATTGTTAGACACTAAATCTCAACAACAACAACAAATAAAATAAATAGAATCATTAAACATTAAATCTCAATATCAACGACAACACCACTAAATAAATATAATTGTTAAACATTATATCTCTTAAAACAACAACAACAACAACCAAAAACAAAATCAATAAAATCGTTAAACATTAAATCTTAAAAATAACAAAAACATTAGGAATTTTACCTGACATAACAACAACAACTAACATTTCTTAGTTGATCCATATTTTCCTTCTCTCGTTCGAGTTGAAGAAGAAATGATAAAATTTTGAAAATCATTAATGAAAGAGATGGTGTTTTTTAGTTTCATTTATGAAAGAAATGTTGTTTTCGAGTTTGGATTAGTGAAGAAATATATCATGTCGTACATGTGGAACAACAGAACCTTGATTGGCCATATCAACCAACAAATTCTACACACAACATAAATTACTTATCATTACCAAAGCGATTTAAATTACACCCAACAAATCATACATTTAATATTCTAATTGACAGAAGAGTCTACTTACAATCTTCTCAATGACTATAAGTAAGGCATCTGAAGTGAACTCTCTATTTGGTCTTTATTGGGTCCTCTTCCACCTCTCACGACTTATTGAGTCATCTCCCAATTGTTGTTTTTTTATTAATCGTTTCTTCCTCAAGTTCTATGTAACCCCCACGAGACAATCTATGATGATATTGATATTTTTCCTTGTTTTCTTACCTAATTGGCTCTTAACCTATTATAAACATACTGAACATATTAATTTACATGGTTGTATCTAAAAATCATCAGCATAAAATACAATAGGATTATTCTTTAGAAAATAAGATTACTACTAACCAAAAAGTCAGCTTAATTATGAGACTTAACAAAGTTCTCCCAAAAGTTCTTATCAATAAAATTATATTTCATAGTTGGACATTCAAGATCAGGATTAAGCTTCCTGATGTAATCACGTGTGAGTTGTGACTTAAAGCCCCTTCAATGCTCACCAGCATAAGAGTCCCACTTATCCATCAAATTTTTTTTTGATAGGCAATTTGTATTAATGGGAGAAACAGGGATTCTCCAACCCTTAACAAAAAGCCCATCAAAAGAGGGAAAAACGATCAACCAAAAAGGAAATTACAAAAAATCTAATGGATGATACATCCAATCATAGAAAGTACACCTCTTGCGACCAATTTCTAACCATCTCCAGGAAATAGAAATGATACGGTTAAAAACTTCATACGTGTCCCAAACAAATCCGTTGAAAATAATATTATTCCTCATGCTCCATATGCACCAAGACGAGACCATCCACAAATAACTACTCATGTCGTCTTTACCTTTGTGGTGCAGAGCAAGGAACCATAACAAAGCATGATTGCAAATATTATCGGCATAAACCGGATGAACACCTAACCAAACAGAAATTTTCGACCACAAATTCTGAACTAATGGACAATTAAGAAAAAGATGCAAGGCATCCTCATCAACAAGGTTACACAAAACACACACCTTGTCTTGAGAAGAAGCAATAATGCCCCTAGAAGAAAGGTTGGAACGAGTCGGCAATCTATCTCTAACTAACCTCCATGAGAAAATCTTGACCTTCAAAGGAACATTTGTTTTCCAAGTCACTTTCAAAAATAAAGAATCCGCATGGTGAAGAGAAGAACCAGGAACAGACTCCAAAAGTTTAGCGTAAGAGCTTTTCACTAAAAAATCCATGGACGGGTCTAGAAGCCATTGCCAACGATCCTCGACCAACTGCCCAACTGGACTGCCATCAACCAATAACAACAACGAAGAAATCTGGTCCTGCGAAACAACTGTATCAGGCAGCCAGCAGCTAACAAAATTCCAATGCCACTGATCATTATGCCAAAATCCGTAATCTGTGATCATTCCGTCTTTTTTTGCGGCAGCATTATACAAACTAGGAAAAGAAAACTCCAATTGATGATTGTCACACCAGATAGCCTTCCAAAATGGAATATTACCTCCTCTGCCTAGAAGCGGCTTTACACGCGAACTGAACGGTAAAGAATCTCCAAACTTTTTGCAATTAAGAAGGTCCTTCACCTAAATCGAAGCTCCCTTGGGATGAATACTCGGGTCCGACTCCAACGCCCAAAAACCAAGGCTACCGTATCTACTATTCAGAAACTTCCTCCAAATTTCATTTCCTCCATTGAGAAATTTCCAAAGCCACTTTGAAAGGAGAGAATTATTAAACAATCCAATATGCTTGATACCGAGCCTGCCTTTATCTTTAGTTTGACATAAAATGCTTCACTTAATCTAAGCTATGATACTTTTATCCACCGAACCCGCCCATAAAAAACGGCGTTGAATAGCAATAAACTGTCTAACAATTTTTGGGGGAGCCTTGAAGAAAGACAGTTGATGGATTGGAAGGTTAGAAAGCACATAATTTATCAACGTGACGCGACCACCAATGGACAGGTTCCTTCCAACCCAAGAATTCAATCTGGTTTTCAGGCAGTCCAAAGTCGGCTTCCAAAACGAAATATTCCTTTGATTGCCCCCAATTGATAAACCCAAAAATTTGACAGGAAAGACTCCCCTCTTACAGAAAAGAAAAGATTCTGCAGCCCTAAAAAAGACATCCTCAATGCCAATACCATATAAACAGCTTTTTGAAAAGTTGATACTCAGGCCCGAAACCAATTCGAAACCTCTAAGGATCGACTTCAAGGCCCAAAGATTATGATAACCGCCATCGCAAAAAATCAACGTATCATCAGAAAATTGAAGTAAATCAATAGAATTACCTTCGTCATACCCGAAACCAGAAAACAAATTGATGGACGAAGCTCGTCGAAACAAAATAGCAAGGGTTTCGGCAACCAAAATGAAAAGAAAAGGTGTTAACGGGTCTCCCTGCTTAAGACCTCTAGAAACCTCAAAATCCTTGGACGGTGAACCATTTATCAAAACAAAGACGAAGCTAGTACAAACATTCCCCTCAATCCACTTAATCCAATTAGGACCAAAATTCATAGACTTGAGAATAAGAATCAAGAACTTCCAATCTATGCAGTCGTAGGCTTGGGCGAAGTCAACCTTAAATAAAAGACATTGCCTCCTTTGTCTCCTAGCCAAATCAACAACCTCGTTTGCTAACAAAACACCATCTAAAAGGTTACTACTGGGAATAAACGCCGTTTGAATCGGGGAAACCAACTTGGAGATCACAGAGATAATTCTCGAGGCCATTAATTTAGAGATAACTTTAGAAACGCAGCTCACTAGAGATATAGGTCTATAATCTCTAAAATGGAGTGGACTGTCAAGTTTAAGGACAAGGGCAAAAAACGAAGAAGAGAACGTTTTGGGGAGCTTACCTATCAAAGAGAAGTGAAGAATACACTTGGAGAAGTCAGGGCCAATAATATCCCAATAATCTTTAAGAAACTTAAAAGAAAAACCGTCAGGTCCTGAGCTTTATTTCCATCGCAGTTGAAAACAGCCTTTCTGATTTCGTCCGTAGAGAAAGGAAGATCCAACAAAGTCCTGTCTTCCGTGGACAACTTGACACAATCCTAAAGGTTCAGGCTCAGTCTGAAACTCTCCTCCCTACTGTACTTCAATTTGAAGAACTGAACAACAACATCTTTAACCAAATCAGTGTCCTCTAGCAGAGCACCATCAATTCCCTGAGTACTAATGAAATTCTGTCTGTACCTAGATTTAACAGTAGAATGGAAGAATCTACTATTAACATCTCCCCCTTCAACTAGTTATGCCTAGACTTTTGATGAATCATGCTCTCTTTGAAACGCAAATTACTCCAAAAGTTTTCTTGATCCTCCCCACGCTTAATCAACTGAGACTCAGACAGACCAACAAACCCCCTTCCAAAAAAGCGTCATAATCATTAAAGTTATCGACATGCTTATCAATCTTAAGGTCAAGCCAACCGAATACGTTAACGTCCACCAATTCAATCGATGTTTGAGAGCTTTGAGTTTTTCTTTGAAAACAAAAGTAGGAGACCATTGGTAAGAAAAATAGTTCCATGAATCACTAATAAATTTCTTGCAATCTTTATGATCAAGCCAACAACTGAAAAAACGAAAGGGCTTAGGGCCCGAATTACATCTGTCTGATTTTAGCCAAACAGGGCAATGGTCAGAAATATCCCGAGTGCCGACAAATTGAGCCTTAAACTCACATAAATCAATTAAGGCCTCATCAACAAGGAACCGATCTAGTTTACTACAGGACATACCATTAGAATTAAACCAAGTGAAACGATTACCTACAAAAGAAAGGTCCACCAGCTCCAAATCTCTAATAAAAGCATAGAACTCCTCACAATCCCGAGCCATAATAGAACTGGTGCCAATCCTCTCTTCCCTGCTTTTAATGGAGTTAAAATCACCCCCTATTATCCACTTCCCCCTCGGATTCCTATTTTTAAGATCAATGATGTCAGCCCATAACCTACGTTTTTCACTTAAAGTACATGGCGAGTAAACATTGACCACATGAACTAAAAGATTGTTCCACAAAAACACTGAACACAAGAAGCCAGAGCCTTTGATTGTGGAAATGGATTGAAATAGATCTGTCCTCCATATAGTTAAAAGCCCTCCAGATGCACTAATAGAACTGCTTGCAGACCACTCATACCCGCCTTTGCCCCACAAACTCCTGACCACAAAATCCTTCATGTTCATAACCTTGGTTTCCTGCAGCAAACAAAGGTCAGCATGCCCATCTACCAAATATTTCCTGATTCTTCTTCTTTTAAGAGGGAGGTTACACCCGCGAACATTGTAAGAAACAATAATCATTGATCAAGGTTGCCCACATCCTTGCTGGAAACCATAAGGGTCTTGTCCTTAAACTCCATACTTCTGACCATGCCAACAAAATTCTCTTCGTCTTCAACAACTTCCAAACCCAAAAGTTTTGCCGAATCCCAGATTTTTTGAGGGACTCTATCCAAACCAGCCTTACATATATTGTTGTTCCTGCAAACATCTGAATCATCAATAGAATAAGAGGCTTCAGGTTGAAAATCTTCTTCCACAACCTCTACAACTGGAGCAAGAGAAACATTCAACTTCTTCTTAGAGGAGGAACAATTCTTTTTTTTGGAGGAAGTAAGCTTGGAAGGCCCAGAGCCGGAAGAGTTAAGAAGAGTGGAATAAAAGGAAGGCTCGAAAGGAATTTGCAATCTGTCATAAATATCTACCAAATCTTTCTTCTTTTTAAGTTTAGATCCTGCAAGGCCTCCATTGAAAACATCAGGCTTAGAGAGTAACGGGCCTTTCCCAATATACATCTCACCAGACTCAACCGGCCCAAGAAAAGGGCCCATACACAAATTAGGCCCCGAAACCACTTTATGCTCAATAACAGAAGCTAGGCCCAATCTATCCTCGGCAAAAGGGATATCGGCCTCAGTTGACAAAACCACACCAGGAAACAAGGGGTCCACCAAATCCATGTTTACTTTTTCGATGTGAATCCCCTCACCGATCTCTACATGCCTGTCAACCTCATTGCAATCAACAGAATCAGAAACAAAAGATTGGGAAACAAATTCACGACTTCCCACATTGTCATCAAAAGCCTCGCCATCCCTATTTCTGAACGCCACCCTAGAAAGGTTATAGCTACTAGGACTTGGAACACCATCTTCATCCTCGTAACCGTTGGACCAAGAGATGATGCTATCAACACCATCTGAGTCCAACGGTCCTTTTTTACTAACAACTTCTTCGTCCCAAGATTCCAACCCTCTGAAGTATTTCGAAAAATCTTCAAGCAGCCTAACAGTGAACGGTGAACCATTGATCTCCAAATCCAAAGACTCATGGATAAAAACACTCCTATTTGTTTTAATAAGAAAACTAGCCATGTCGAATCTAACGTTCTTCATAGTGTCTGGATCACATTTAATAAACTGACCCAACTCCTTGGATATGTTGCAAAAAGTTTCATGATTCCAAGCGAAACAAGGAAGGCCAAAACATTTAATCCACACGAATCTCTGGCTATCAACTGCTTCCTTCTTCCAAGGAACTATCTTGGTAAACCTGTTGTCACACCAAACTTTAGCTTCCAAAACAAAGTCTTGCACCACACCGTCCTTAACTGATTCAAGAAGACAAGAGCCAGCGCCTAAAGGGGTAGCCAAAATATCGAAAAAGCCTTCCTCATGAAGACTCTGCTGAATCAAGAAAGGATCGACATTCTGTAAAACCTCCCCCATGAAAGCCTTATCAAATCTACTCACATCTGGGATAACAAGACTTATCCTACCAAGAGAAGTACTCAGAATCTGATAGACAGTCCCCTCTACTCCCAAGTTCTTGCTCGCTATCTGCGCAAAAGAAAGAGTATTCAAATGGCTGTTCTTTATGACTCTAGGTCCATCGTGAACAATCCCTAAAGTAGGATTGAAACTCTCCTTCGAAACCCCGCCTCCCTCAAGGTTGAGACTTTCCTTCTGAAACCTAGGCGTATTGGTATGCAACTTCTTTCCTTGAATGAAAATACTATCCAGTTTGACAGCTAAGATTCGAGGATCATGGACCTTTCTGAACCGCGCAAACCCGAATCTCTTTCCTCTCTTGTCTTTCCTCCCTGGAATGAATACCTCGGAGATAACGCCATAAACCTTGAAAATTTCGAACAGATCCCTAGCAATCATATTCTCTGGGAAATCGAAAATGAAGAAAGAAGTAGCTGGTTCACTCTCCTCCGCTCCCTTTCCACCCCTCTCTTTCCATACCGAAAAAGACACAACAACCCTATTGAACTTCTTATGAGAAACTTTCTTCCAATCCATACCCAGAAAACGCTAACCAGATAGATGAATCAACACAAGAATGGAACTACAAGCAATTGAAAAAGCTGAAAACCGAACTAATACCAAGGCCCCTAACCCTAAGGCTAGGAGTTTAAGCCAAAAATACCAGAGAGCTTCAACTCAGTCGACCTACTCAGAGACCTAAGGAGAGAAAACTGAAGAGACGAAATGCTTGACGAAAAACTCCCATATCATCATCACTTTCTTCAAACTCAAAAACTGACTACATTTACATCAATATGTGGGTATTCGTAATTAAAAAATACTATCAAATAATGTAAATTAAAATTAATACTTGAATTTCTGCGCATATGTTTTTTTTAAATCAGTTGATATCTAACTCCAATCATCTAGAAAATACTCACTTTGCCACATCCAAGGAACCCTGCATAACTCCTAAAAAGAGAAGCATTAGTGTAGCATGTAACACCCGAGGCCGATGAGGGAAGGGAGTGGTCGTCGGTGCATAAGGCATGATAATGAATGACCTTGAAGCTTCTAGACAAAAATCGAATTCACATTGGAATGAGAGGGATCCTAAGGTCGTGAAGGTATAAAACTACATGGTTGAATGAAGGCTTATAAAGATTAATTGGTATTACCTATACCAACAAGACACATCTTCATTTTGGTAGCCTAATTAATAAGAACTCCATAGTTAAGCGTGCTTGACTTGAATTAGTATTTGGATGGTTGACCTTTCTAGGAAGTTTTTAGGAAAGCGTGTGAGTAAGGCAAAACATTCTGAAAAGACCTCTGTTAGTTTGTGGAGTAAGTCGGTAACCCTAGAAGTAGATGTGGCATTACAAATGCTATCAAATATGTAACACCCTAAACCCCAAGCACTTAATTTATAAAACATGCAAAATAATTTGCTCAAAATGTGTGTCAAATTTAAAATGGAAGGGTTGTGTTTTAGAATGATGAAGAGGTTGATTATGTTTAGTTTAGAGTTTTTTATGAATGTCGGTGAAGGTATCTGGAAGATGCAGTGTGGTGCCATTAGTATGAAAAGGGATGTTATGGTTTGATTTGATTTTATGATTAATGAAATTGGTTAAAAAAATTGGTTAAAGAGATTGGTTAAAAATTTTGGTTAAAATTGGTTAAAGGAATTGGTTAAATGAAGAAGATGGTGTAAGGTTTTAGCTACTAAAAGAATCATGGTTCAAAATGTGTAAAAAATTGATCTGTTACGTGAAACAGAATTAGTCCCCTCTTCTTAAGAAAATGGTAACCAATTAATTTTGGACAAAAAATAATAAAACCCCAAATGAAATCTTTTTTTATTTGGGTTTTTAATCAAATCTTCTCCTAATTGGTCTTTTTAACTGAAAATAAAATCAATTAAAAATAATAAAATAAATCATTTTTGTTTGCTTTTTTGAATCAGAAGAAAAATAATATGTTATATTAAAAAAAGTTTCAAATTATTTTTATTGATTAGTTATTCAAAAAATTAGTTTTATTATTTTATTATGGATATGCAATTCATTGCATTTAATTATATTTGATATGCAATTGATTTTTTTTATTTGATTATTGATATTCGAAAAAGAAATATTTAATTCAATTTTATTATTTATCATTGATATGCAATTGATTTCATTTAATTATATTCCATTAATTATTATAGTAAAAAGTAAGTTACTTAATAGGAAAAGACTATGGAGTAATGAAACATAAATTAATGTATGCATGAAAATTGAAAAAAATAATGATAATTATTTTTTTCAAAACTTTTTGTTTGAAAATAGTTATTTTATAAAAAATATTTTAGAAAAAATAATTAGGGGTATGAGTAGAATTATTAGAATAAATTTTGACTAATTTAATTAAAAAATGATAATATTTGAAATGTCACTTCTTTATTTGAAAAAAAAAACTAAAGTAATATGAGTAATATTTTTAATTAAATTTTTTTTAATTAAAATAGTAAAGTTGAACATATTTTTAAATTATTTTTTAGATTCACAGCTTATTTTTATAAGAAATTAATAAATATGTATTAAGTTGTATGTAAAAAATAAATGTTATAAATGTCATATAAAATTATATTTCATGTGACTACTTATTATTTATATATTGGTACAAATATATAAATATGATAATTAAAAATGTCAATTGAAATTATATGTCATATAAAATTTATTGTTGTAGAAATAATAATTAAAAAATGATTTTTATGGGTTTATTTAAAAAGTATCATGAATGGAAAAAAATCATACCATATATAATATTATGACATGATATAATAAAAAAGAGAATTCTTAACTCTTTCGAATTTAATATGACTTATTTTTATTTCAAATCTAATAAATAAAAGTAAATAATATTTAATATTAAACCTAATTTATCTTTAATGTTCAAAAATTTAATTTTTTAAATATGATTTTACTTTTAGTATTCAAAATTTACGTAAATGGACACACGAGAATAAGTTACAATCATTTTTTTATAAACGAGAATAAGTTATAATTATTTTTTGACTCAAAAGAAAATTACAAAACTGTTTTTTAAGCTTTTTTTTCTATAGAATATTTATTTTAATTAGTTAGAATATTTATTTTACTTTAATCAAATTTACTAGACATCATCAACACAATGGATACACGGGTACAAGAAACTTATTAACGGGAAAATATTTACATCATCAACACAATTATTTTTTATAAACAGGAATAAGTTACAATCATTTTTTATAAACAAGAATAAGTTTTTTTTCTATAAAATATTTATTTTAATTACTTAGAATATTTATTCTACTTTAATAAAATTAACTAGACATTAAAATAATAAATATTAATTATTAATATGCGACATTTATTTATGAACATATTTATTTTGTCATTCTAAAAATATATGAATAAAAATTATTTAACTATTTAGATCGTTATTTGAAATAAAATATATTTTGAAACTATTTGGATTTTTATAAAAAGGTTAATAAAACAAAACAAAATCAATTGAGATTTTGTAATTTTTTTTAAACTTATAAAATAACTAAAATTTATCCGAATCTTTTCAAATGAACTTTATAATTGTAATCTTGATAACAAAATGTTAAACGGTAGTCATGAAAATTTAATGATAAATGGTAATCATGAAAAATGAATGATAAAAACCAAAAATTTATTGATACAATCATTTTTATAAATGCTGCTGATGTGTCATTATTTGGATTTTTTCTTGTTGTAATACTAGAGATTTGGCAATAAATGCTGCTGATGTGTCATTATTTGGATTTTTTCACACTTAAAATTAGAAATTGAAAAAAATAACGGTAGGGTCATGATGTTCCACTAACTACATTAGAAAGTTGAAATAAAAAACTCTTGGAATCCGGATTGGAAAATGGAGAGACGCATGTGTAACTTTTAAATTATTTTCAATTAAAATTATTTGGCTATTAGTAAAATATCAACATTTGGAAAGTCACTTTGAAAAGTCACTTTGAAAAAGACATTTCACACTTCTCACTACATTGAGTAGTGAGAAGCCACTTTGATTGAAAAGATACATTGAAAACATATAATATCAATTTTGATCTTGATTGACTTGATTTGGTTGTGTTTGTGAAATCATAGAATTATCTTTTTCGAGCATTCAAGTCTGTATGCAATGTTCCGATGGAAAAAATCCTAAGTGTAATACCCCGTATTATCTAAATGCTCAATTGAATATCAGACGAGATCAGGTGAGTATCTATGTGCTCTATTTTTGGTAAATTGGATTCATGGAATATTCTAAGTATTATTATTTGGGATCAATAGAGCAACTGGTGCACTCTAAAGAGATCAATTTTTTTTTTATTAAAGAGACAGATTTATATTTATTAATCCGAGAAAGTAATTTTATGATAATTCTAATAATTGATCAATTGGGTTGAGACGACAAATATCAATTGGAGATATTTTACCCTGTTGGATTTATATTATATATTAATGATTATGTATATATATATATATGAAAAGGAGAAAGAAAGAAATAGAAAGGAAGAAGGAAGAAGAGAAAGAAGGAGAACTTGGGAAGAAGAAATTCATGGACCATCATTTCATCATCTTCTCCAAACTCCTCTTCGGTTACCAGGTGGGTTCTAGTTAGACACTCTAAATCTAGAAATATAAGAATTGAACTTAAGTTAGATTGAGAGAAAATGAATTCTAACGGATGAAATTCGATATAAATTGCATATAATACGCGTTAATTATGTTGGAACATATTTGGATTGATATATTGTGATTTGGAAGTGGTTAGATGAGAATTGGGTAGGTTTTGGGGAGAAATTCGTAACGGGAACAATGCAGGAAAATTATGGGTTTCGCTGCCCATACGCGTATGGGACAGGGCAATACGCGTATGGGGTTGGGCATTACGCGTATGAGATTGGGCAATACACGTATGGAGTGAGGCAATACGCGTATTAGTTTATTAGTGGAATTTTTAGGGAGTTTTGGTCTCTGCCCATACGCGTATCACTTTGGGCAAAACGCGTATGGATGGGCGAGTGAGCAAGGCAATACGCGTACGGCCAGGAGGGTGCAGAATTGTGTTTTTCGCGATACCATTTCTCGTTATGTCCATAACTTTTGACTCGGTTATCCGTTTTTAACATTCTTGATATCGTTGGAAAGCTAATAAAATGTAATTCTTATTAAAATGGTTTTAAGATCATTGGCCAATTTAATTATGTCGGGATTTTGGAATAGTGTCGTTTTGTCGACTTTTATCGTTTAATGGTGGGTGATTGTTGTTGAATTATGTGTTTCCATTATGCGATTGATGATTATTTTGCCTATGCTCTTATTGTTAAACATGTTTGTATACATATGCATGTTAAAATATGAATTAGGAAGAGTAAGGAAACTTTACCCCAAAACAAATGGTAGAGTAAGATTGTTGTAATTCTAGGTTGTGAATAGAATTGTGAAACACTAGTATGGAACATGTGTGTAACCTTGTGGTTTGTGGTAAGGCATTGTGCCCTTGTGATTGTCGAATACAATCACGTTTGTGTGTGTGATCACGTAATCGTAACCAGTTATCTTGTGAGTGTGTTTTATGGATCTCGAGCTCCTCTGAAACATGTGCACAACTACTTGGCAGGTTTGATTCCCACGTGCAGTACGAATGGCGCTCTGGGAACGTATGCTTGTGACGGTTTATGGCCCGTGTGAAGTGACGGTTCATAACGGTTTATGGCCTGTAGAACCCGAATCCATTTGTATGCCAAGTAGGTTACCAGGATCCATGACTCGGGTCGACTTCTAGACGTAGAAGCGGACGGGAAAAGGGGATGCCTTGGTGTGGTTACCGATTAGTGATATTGTGAGTTGATGAACTCAAGACATGTTTCCATATAGTGTGAGATTGTGAACTCAAGGTCATTTCCCTTCCCCTTGACTTGAGTTAGGATTGATAGAACCCTGTAAAGCCGAGAGGACTTATAAGATAGGGAACTCACTGAGATTTGATGTATCTCACCCCACTATAGTTGCTATATTTTAGGTTCGGGTTGTAGGTTGATTTACAAGTGGAGCGATGCTGGGATGTTTCAAGAGAAGCTTAGTTAAGCTTATTCCGCTGTGTATTCTTTTATTGTATACAATTGAGGATATTGTATATTATCCTTAGTTTTTATTATTTTGGCTAGTTTCGATGACTTGTGTCATGTAGTGTATTTATGTTTTAAAAATGGACAAGTATGTGAACTATGCCATTAGGCGCTTTTGATGTGTCAGTACCAAATAAAGTGCTTGTATTGTATTATTCTAGATATATATTATACAGGGTATTACACTAAGCACGTTGATAGAAATAAATTTTTAATTTAAAATATATTTATAATACAATTAAAAGTCGGGTATTATTACTAAATTTATACCTAAATTTTTGAATTTTTATTGTAGAATTGAGTTTTAAGTAAACATTAACCTAAATTAAAAAATAAATTGTAATTTAAAAAGTATATTAAATTAGAATAATATTAAAAAATTTAATACTTAGAATTATTATAGTAATTAGGGTAATATTTTTAATTTAAATTTTTTTAATCAAAATAGTAAAGTTGACCATATTTTTAAATTATTTTTTAGAGTTACAGGTTATTTTTATTAATAATCATGTATTTTTATGAAATATTAATAAAATTAACGTATTTTTTTTAGAAATATTAATAAAAATCGCCTGATTTTTATTAATATTTCTTAAAATACTTTATCAAGGAGTTAATTGACCAATTAATTCAATTAAAATCTTTTCAATAATCTAATTGATCCATTAAAATTCAATTAAACTTAAATAATAAAATTAAACTATATAATATCGATATCTTTTAAATAGCATTCAAAAGTATTTTAAGAAAAAAACTATAGGATTTTGAACAAGAATAATATAAAAATATTTTTTTAAATGGACACACGGTACAAGAAACTTATAAACGGGAAATAGTTTACATGTCGATACAATTATTTTTTATAAACAGGAATAAGTTACAATCATTTTTTATAAACGAAAGTAAGTTATAAATATTTTAATAAACGGGAAAATTAAAATTCAACTATTGATAAATTTATTTTTATAAACGAAAATAAATTACAAATATTTTTTATAAATTGACACACGGTTCAACGCGCTTATAATGAGAAAAAGTCTACACGTTGATACACGGGTAGTGTGAACGTATCTATGACATATCGGCTGTAAACTGGTCATTTTAATGTTTTGCTATTGTTTTATATAATTGAAGTTATAAACGGTTGTGCGATTATTTATAAATACGGATCAATACTTAAAAGTTGGTGCATAAAATTAGTAGATATTTGAAACTATGTGAATATTTATGGACTGCAAAATAAGTTATTCTATAGAAAATATTTTAGAAAAATAATTAGGGGTACGAGTGGAATTATTAGAATAAAATTTGACTTATTTAATTAAAAAATTATAATTATTGAAATGTCACTTCTTTATTTGAAAAAAAAAACTAAAATTTTACTTAAAATTACCTTTAGAATATTTATTGTAGAATTTATAAATATATATTAAATTGTTATAGAAAATTATTTGTTAAATTATATGTAAAACTATATATTAAATTGTCATTTTTAATTATACCTTAAATTATAAGTAAAAATAAATTTTTAATTTAAAATATATTTATAAACGGGAATAAATTATAAATATTTTTTTACATGTCGATACAATTATTTTTTATAAATAGGAATAAGTTACCATCATTTTCTATAAACGGAAATAAGTTATAAATATTTTTATAAATAAACTATAAATACTTTTTATAAAGTGACACACGGGTTCAACGCGCTTATAAACTAGAAATAGTCTACATGTTGATACACGGGTAGATGTGAACGTATCTATGAACGAGAAATAGTCTACATGTTGATACACGGGTAGATGTGAACGTATCTATGAGATACCATCTGTAGACTGATCATTTTAATACCAATCTTTTAATTTTTTATATATTAAATCTATTAGATGCCAACTATAGATTGATCATTTGATTTTTATTTTTTCATACATTTAATTAAGTTTGATATATTTACTTATGCTATTGTAGGAAAGAAAAATTTTATCAGCAACTTATTATTGTTACAACGATGAAGTACGATGTTCAAGTCAAATATTGTTTATTGAATGATATTACTATATATTTTTTAATACCATATGTAGAAAGTCTTAATTTTGTATTTGATAATTTATAAAGTCCCACATTGGTTGGAGATTGAGCAATGAAATAGTTTATATAGAGTGACGCCCCTCACCTTACCAACCGGTTTTGTAAGGTTGTGTTAGGCCAAACTCTAATATTAGGAAGATCCTAAAGTCCCACATTGGTTAGAGATCGAGTGAAGTGATTTTCGCAACGTAGTGAGTGAATACTGACAGGACCCATGCGAACGCACGGGTAACCCGCTAGTATTATCTAAAGACATAACAAAGATTTGTATAAACTAATCTAACATAAAAATTATATTAAAATTTATTTAAAAAATTGTAAATTTTTTTAAATTAAAATTAGTTATGAATAGTTAATAATAAATATTATTTTAAAAATTTCATCATTTTATTTTAATTTTTTAGAATATTAAAATTTTTAAAAATCACATTAATTTAAAACTATTCAGAATAATTTTTAATAAAAATCATTTTTAATATAAAAAGTTGTGATTTTGACTATGGTTTAATCTTCAAAAATGTATATTTATGTTACAGAATATCAAAATTAATCTTTCAAATTATAAAAAATAAATTTAAAAAAACTTTTAATATTTGAAAAATATTTTTATAAAAAATCACTTTATAAAATACAAAAAAAAAACTATTTTTTAATACAAAGTGGTTGATAATGGTCGTCATGACCAATGGGAAGATGTCGTTCGAAATTCCCTTAGATTTTTCTATATCCAAGAATTCGAGCGTTGATTTTTTCGGATCCTTGGTTGAGGTGCTTCTGCCTTTCTTTCTTGTTGACGACCATCAATTATACGATATTCCTCTTCATCATCCCCTTAAACAGGGCATTTTCCCAAAGGGTTTCTCCCATGATTGTCACAATGTGTTGGCTCTTCCCTTTCTGCGCCTCCTCCTCATTTCTACTTGCCTCTTTACCTCCGGTAACGTCATCGACTGTCTTGGCCATGGGCTTTCTATTTGGGGAATCATCCCGGTTCATTTTGTCGTCTTTACTATACTCAGATAGACGATCCTTCTTGATCAAGCCCTCGTTTGCATCCTTCATCTAGATGCATTCATTTGAGCTATGGTTCTGACTATTATGAAAATTAAATGACAATATTTTGATTTGTTGATCTAAGTAGACTCCCTAAGAAGGAATGGATACTTTATACCCGATTTCTAGAACTCAATGTTAGCACATTCTTTATAGATTTTCTCTTGTGAGATGTTTAGGGGAGTGTACTTGTGAAACTGGACACGGGTCTTGCAGTCGCCTTCCTCCCTATGCTAGTTGGACTCCTTCCTTAATAACCAGCTGGAACCTGCGTCTGCAGGCACTAAGTTGTCCCTTATGGAAATGAGCTTCTCCTCATGATTACTTAAGGATTAAGCCCTATTTAATAACTCTTTCAAATTGTGAGCATCTTTACGCCCTAATTTCTTTTTGAAGACATTGTCCTACCTTAGGCCATTTTCAAAAATCCATAATTTTTGGATCTCATTTGAGCATTCCGCTTCTACGACTAATTTTGTAAAGTGGTCGATATACATCTGCAAACTGTCCTTCTTACATTGTGTGTTTTTATTAAGATTTGAACCAAATCATAACCGATCCAATTAGAGTTATTGCAAAGTGTTTGCACTTTGCGGCATCATCGACGTGATAGTAATCCATAAGGTTGTCGACATGTTGCACATGCTCAATCTGATCTCCCTTCGTAACTATTCATCTTTAGAGGCTTCTCCAACAAATTTGGTATCCGATTGTCTAAGATACGAGCAAAAAAAGGATTTTTCTTTCGCTCTTTGATCGAAGGCTGATCCACTTGTTCTTCCTCCTTCCAAGGACGGTGAACCTCAAGGGGAGTGTGACAACCTCTTCCTCTTTCGGGATCGGGAGAAAGAGTCAGACGCCTCTGACTTCTCTAGATGCTTTGAGTTCTCATAGCTTCTTGTCGACGAGACGTTGTCGGTTTGGGGATGATAGTATGGTTCCCTTGGGAAACAGCATCCTGCACTGTGTTACCCTTTGTATTCGCATTATGGAAGCTTTCTTCAAAGGATTAACCTTTCCTCCGCTGCTTGTGAATTATGTTGTCGAACCATGTTCTAAAAATTGTTCAGTAGTTTGTTGGCGACCTGCACACCGAGGTTAGGTTGCAACAGGTGGAAACTAGTTAATGCCTTTAGTCTAGATAGTGTAAGCAGTGTTGGAAGCCTAACCAATGGTTTTCCTTGTTTAAATTATGGACCAGAACCTTAGAATAGGAGAGGTTAAAAAACACCTTAAGACGTTATAGGTTTAACATGATCTTGGTGTGACGATGTTGACGGAGAATTCACAAGGACTTGATCGCTAATGTTTAAAGGGAGAGGTGGTGGATCTCTTGTAGCTTGAGCGGTTTCGATTGCAGCTGCTTAGCGTTGTGCAAGAGAGTGAGTAGTTGAGGAACCTCCCATCGCAGATGGATTTGGATGGAGATTTGAAAAGCAATATTATTCTTCTATCAGAGAAGATCAAGAATAGAGATCTACGATTTAGATTCAAGAATTATAAATTTCTAGGTTGAGGAAGCTTCGGTTCAATGAATCGAAAGATGAATGTTCAAACATGAAAAACGCGAGATAAAATGTTAATTCCCACAGAAGACACTATTGTTCAGTGTGAGAACCATATTAGATTGGTGATCGGTGGATATGGATTGCAACCGTGGACTTGAGCTTTTAGTGCGGTGGAAGAGGGGTTAACCTACGAGGTTAATTAGCATTTCATCACATAAATATGATAATAAGATAAAATGAATGAGATTTGAATTTGAATCTTCTGAGAAATGACACATTCTTCCTCTTATATAGTATGGCAGTTATAACAGCTTGCTAATCTATCGACGTGAAATGTAAAGATCTTTTTGATGGATCCTAGATTGAGATCGCCTGCACACTTGACCAAGGTAGCATATATCTGCTCCATATGTGACTCGGTGAATCTTTCTACTTCTTAAGCAATAATTATTGGACCCTTTAACTAGCCTAAAATATTAACTATTTTTAAAAATGAATTACTATATGTTAATTCAAAAATATTGATTGTGTTATCAAATAGTTTTAGATTTATAATTTTAAAAAACACCGGTGGTATCAAAATTTTAATAGTAGTTATATTTAGAAAATTTCTGTAACGCATACTCCCTCTGTTCCATATTATAAGCAAACGTTACTTTTTAGATACATTGAATAATTAATGTATTTGGTCTAATATATAGACCAAATACACTAATTATTCAATGTATCTAAAAAGTAACTTTTGCTTATAATATGGAACGGACGGAGTATTCAATTATAAAGTTATTGTTGAATTAAAAAAAGACATTTCATGTCTATATAATTTAATATTAATTTAAAATTGTATGATATGTATTTCTTTAGCATTTCAAATAGTTTTAAATTAATATAATATTTTATAGATATAATATATGATATTATGAATTTTATTCTATAAATATTAGATAAAATTTTATTAAAAATATTACATATTATATTTAATATGATAACGTGAATTGATTTTTGTCCATATATTGAAATAAAAAATTTGCTCTGAGCATTGCATGGTAAGTATTCTATACCTTCATTCTATAATTCTTATGTTGGGATTTTACTCTTTATATAGTGTTGAGAAGTATAGTTGAATTTACGAAAAAGAAAAATAAAATAAGAGATGGTTGAATAGTTTACTATTGATTCATTGATGAGGTGTCTTAATAAAATAAATATATGATCAATAAATTAAAGAAATTCTGGCATAGCAGATAGTAGATGTCCTAACAACATGTCACGACATTGTTTTCTGCATAACTTTAAAACAATGGCAGAATAAACAAACTGATACATTGAATATCAGCAACATGTTCATAACAGATGTTTCAACATCTGTTACGACATGTTAATCAATACTGAACTGTAAATTGTAGAATGATAAACAACACAGAATATGATGACTCAGTTTGGTGCAAATCACCTACATCTGGGGACTACCAAGTCAGGATGAAGAATCCACTATAAGTAGTATAGTTTTATGTAAACAACCTCTGGTTTAAAATAAACAACCTCTGGTTTACCTATCACTACCCAATGAAAATTTTATCATTAGAAGTCACATCTAATTGATAAGAGAAACTCATCTCACTCCCTAAATCACAACCTGTGATGTCTGACAGTTATAGTCACAACAACTATATCATCCTACTTGAAAGACACATTTTTCAATGCAAAGTTCAGCCAAGCATTCTCGACTAAAAACACAACTCGGATTTGCTTTAAAGTTTCATCCAAGAACAATATACAATTCATTACCTAAAAGTTTCTGAATCTGTATAAACAACTATGTCTACCACAATGCATCAAACCGATACAAAGGGAGACTTACAACTCAAGAAAGTCTTACGACTCTCAAAACCCTAAACCCTATTTTCTACTTTACAAGTATTACAATAAGGATTAGTTATTACTGCCCTAGGTCTAAGTCTTCTTATATAACCATAAAGAAGACTGGATTTGGGCTTCAAAAACGTAGGAATTCTGCAAAATATTCTCCTCAAAAATAGTTTCTTCAATCCTAAGTTTCCTAAAATGTTTCCACACTTTAGAAAATGGCACATCTTCAAATTCCAAGAGAATCTCTAATTCCTTAATCTGAACGCCACCTAGGATACACAAACAATCTTCTGCAATCTGAATTTAAATTAACAGATTCAAACCAGATTTAAAAACTGTAACAGACAAAGATGTCGAATAACTCTGTTAGGACATCTTGTCAAAACATATTGTTCTTCAAGTTCTGTTACATGTTAGGACATCTTGTCCAACATGTTTTTGTCAGGTTTGTTTTATCAAAATTAATGTCAATCAAAAACTAAGGAGCCTTCAATTAATTTTAATAAATTTGTAATAAAACTAATAACTATTTATAATTAACTATGACAACTAAAACAACTAACTTTAACAAATTTCTATAAGTCGAAATATGGATCTAACATTTCCAACATGAAAAGAGCAATACAATCTAAGAGAAAAAAATACAATATTACTCTTTAAAGAAAATTACACTAAAAAAGTTTACAAATCGGAATTACACTGATTAAAATAGAAAATATAATGTTGATAGAAGTAGTGGCGGAGGTGTCTAACTCATAAAAGTTTTTGACTTACTTTGAATTATTTAAAAAATATTCTACTACCTCCTCACTCCAACCGAGTGAGTAAATTATGCAATTTCAAGTGATTTCCCACGGATACACAACCCATCCGATGTGAAAAGTGAGAGATTTTTCTCAATTAACAACCCAACCAAAGAGAAAAATGACGTATTTTCTATTCTTCGCCTTGACCAATGGCACAAAGTGAAAAATGACGCACTTTTTCATAACACCTTATATTATCTTAGACCCCAATTAAAGTAAAAGTCCTTTTCCCAAACAAAGTAAAAAATCTTTTTCATGCCGGTGTGTGTTAGATATCGCAATTTATTTATCATGGTCAAATCCAATCATAAATGTGAACATTTCTGATTTATTTATCATGCTCAAATGCAATCATAAATGTGAACATGATTTGTTTACACTATGCCACGGAAGGTAAAAAACAACATTTTTTTTGCTTTTAACAGCACTTAAAAGCGCTGCCTAAGGTGGCGCTGCTATTAGGTAAAGACAACGCTTTTGTTTTATGCAAAAGCGCTGTCTTATGTAGGCCTTTAGCAGCGCTTTTTCTGAAAAAGTGCTTTCTAAAGTAGGCCTTTAGCAGCGCTTTTTCTGGAAAAGCGTTGTCTAAAGTGGGCCTTTAGCAGCGCTTTTTTCTGGCCTTTTATGCTTTCTATTGGCATCTTTAGACAACGCTTTTTCCTTTCTATTGTTCCCCTTTAGACAACACTTTTTAAAGCGCTGTCTAATGTATTTTTTATTTCACTTTAAGGCAGCCCTTTTAATGGAAAGCGCTTTCTATTGTGAACTATAGGCATATTTTTGGAAAGCATATTTTTGGAAATAATACCATAAACCTATATAATTCAAGCCTTTATTTCAAACACATAGGCATTATATGACATTCAACAAGCCTTTGTTTCAACACATAGGCCTTATATTTCAACCATTGAGCCTTTATTTCAACAAACAAGCTTTTATTCAAACATAGACATTATATACCATTATAATCCAAAATATATACACCGTTATAATTCAACACATAAACCATTTGATATAAATCAACACAACAACTTTCATACCTTATATGATTCTTTTCTCAATAAAGTATTCACACAATTCCTCCTTGATTTCTTCCAATTTATCCTTCGAGTAATGACCACACTTGTATTCATCAAAGTACTACATAATAAAACATAATATGTATGATTTAGTTAAAAGTAATAAATTATATGAAATATTCGATAAATATTAAAATAAATCCTAAGTTATAAATCCATACCATGATTGGAATCTCTATTTGATCCAAATGAAGGATTTATCTCATAAACCTCAAAACGTAATAACCGCAATCCGTACTTGTATTGCTCTAACAAAATAAAAACAAATAAGAATATATAGTTGTCTTGTTTTATCAAGTATCATCACTATTATAAGAAAAATTGTGAAAATTAATATACCTCCACTCTGATCCATGTAATGTTGTTTGCTTTAAACCGTGATACTCGAGCTTCTCTTTGTGATCGGATTAATAGCAACCAAAAAACCATGGACCACTATAAAAATGAAATAGAATCTGTTTGACAATTGATTCCCGTGTATCAATTTGTCATACAAGAACCTTAAATAAAAACACAATAAACATTAGACTATTTTCATTGAAATGTGTAAATAAGTTGTTCAACTTATTAAATAATAGACATGAAATAGTACCTTTTGCACTAACGTCTCTTTCTTTTCTTGGTTGGAATGTGTTCTACTCGTCTCTTAACAACACGGACGGTTGGATTGATCCAAATACCCTCATTATGATCATTTCTAATATATGATTCATTTGCTATAATATTCTCATCTTGATCATTTCTAATAAACGATTCAATCTCAACATCAATATCACATTGATCTCCAATGTTTTCATCAATTACTTCGTTAGATAAAAACACTATAGACCATTTCGTACTTGTCGGATCAGTGACATAGAACACTTGTTTAGCTTGAGAGGCTAGAATAAAAGGCTCATCTTTGTACCCCACCCTATTAAGATCCACTTGCAAAAATCATGACTTATCCATTCGTAAGCCATTATTATTTTTAACCCACTTGCAACCAAATATAGGAATTTGAAACTTCTCATAATCAAACACCCAAATGCGATCGATAACCCCAAAATATGACAGATTTGCAAATTTGGGGTTTAAGTCCTTTACACTTGAAATGTGCATTGCTTCAGCTACCACAGTGACACCACTATTTTGCATAATACTTTTATCATCTTGTTCTTTGATATAAAATATGTATCCATTAATTGTGTATGCGCTATAAGAAAACACAACCAAACTTGGACCATATGCTAAGCATCTCAACCTTTCTGTTATTGAAGCGGGATCTAAATAATACTTTGAATAAATATGATCCTTAAACCAAGGTATAAAACTTCAATTGTGCTCTTGTACTATCCAATTTTCATTTCTATTCAGATTTAAACCTCGAAGAACATCCTTGTGCATTTCAACATACGGCTAAACCTCGTTCTCATTGTGCAGAACATACAAATGCACTTGATCCCATTTGACCCTTGATACTGTCACAACTTTATTTCCAATTAACTTTTTTCCTTCTTTTTTTTCGACAATATGAGATTTGGGTAGTCCAATTAATTGAACATTGGACAAATATTCAAAACAAAACTCAATCGCTTCTTCAGCAATGTATCGTCCAGCAATACAATCCTCGGGACGACTTCGGTTTTTCACATACCCTTTTAATATTTTCATATAACGTTCAGTAGGGTACATCCATCTCATATAAGCTGGTCCACATAATTGTGTCTCTTTCACAAGATGTACAACTAGATGTACCATTATGTCAAAAAACGAGGGAGGAAAATACATTTCAAACTTACACAAAGTAATAACTATTTCTTTTTGCAATTTTGGTAAGATCGCAGGATCGATCACCTTACTACAAATTGATTTGAAGAAAGAATAGAATTTAGTTATTGCACTTCTTACTTATTGGTAGAAAATGTTCCATTATAACATGGCAATCATGCGTCTTTAAACTCTTTAACTTGAGGTCTTTCGTAGACACAAGTCTTCTAATATCTGAAGAGTATCCTTCTGGAACTTTAACTTCACTTAGAAACTTACACAATACTTTTTCTCCTTTCTAGATAGAGTATAGGCAACAGGTGGTAGATATGTTCGACTTCCTTTCTTCAAGGGTTCTAATTCAGTTCTTATCCCCATCACTATCAAGTACTTTCTTGCTTTAAGGTCATTCTTAGACTTTCCTTGTATATTGAGTAACTGATGAGTGCCAAAAAGTCATGTTTTTAGTAGTATTTTTATGGCACTTATCATTCTAATTGTATTTAATAAAACCCCACTTTGTATGTAAATGTGTATATTTAGTGTATAATCAAGTTTTAGTGTATTTGTGTACCGTTTGATAGTTTTCTACTCATTTTGTAGGTATTGAGGTGTATTTGGAGTATGAGCAATAAAGTGTCAAAGACACGGCTTCAAACGCGTGATTTTGAGCAACTCATCAACGAATAAGGCTCAAAATAAGGGTGATAAAAATCACCAATTTGGTTGATATTTATTCATTGTTAGATAGGAAATTGAATAAGCTTTCCAACGCTTCGAACCGGGCGCAAATCCGAGTTACGGTTCTCAAGTTATGGCCGAAACATGTGCTGTCTTTTTTTCATGACAGCAGGTAGTGGGCTTAGCGCGTCCGACCATGCTTAGCGGGCTTTTAAGGCGGTTTAAACATTAATAAGGACGCGCTTAGCGCTCAAAACCGGGCTAAGCGCGGTCTGCGATGATGACAGTCAATAAATAGGGGAAAAACACATTTTTTAGGGATGGTTTTGGGGTTTTTGCTCCCAACTCCATCAAACTTTATTTCTTTAGTAGATTAGCTTAGAAAACATCATAGAAGCTTGCATTTGGATGATCCAAGATGGATTTCTCATCGATCGGCTCTGACAACTTGCGAAGTGTTTGGTTCATTTATGATTTTCTTCATGTCTTTCTTCTATGTTGGGTTTTGTATATGTTTTTACTTTGATCTTATGTATATTTATCGCCTATAGCATTATATTTAATTTGCTTTACAAATCTTTATCGATGATTGTCTCTCATTTTTGCTTTATGCGCGAGGTTTGGGTTGTGTTAGAGATAAACATCACAAATCTTGATTAGGGATGGTTATCTGTTAGTTTCTGGATGCTAGAAATAGATTTAGAGCTAACAATCTATTTGGGTTTCGAAGCTTAATAACTTCCGTATTTCGAGGCTTCGTGTGCGAGAGTGACGAAGAGAGTAATACGGTTTTTCTCTCAGCTCGATGTGTCAGAGATGAACACTTTTGAGAGTGATGCTGGATGATATTGATTGTAGGTTGAGTATAACTGGTTGGTAAGTTCAAGTTTGTGACGAGTGGAATATATACATGCTTGATAAGTCTTTTATCTCTTGCGAATGAATTTTCTTGTGTTAATATTTACTTTTCTGTTTTTATGTTTCAACCAATTCTAAACCCAAACTCATTAACATTTAAATTGTAGAACGGAAGTTCAGTAGCACCGATCTCTGTGGACACGATAAATTCCCAGAAAAATACTTCCAAAACTTTTGTTGCTTGCCCTATACCGCTACCAACAAAATGGCGCCGTTGCCGGGGATTGGTGTTTTTATTGGATCGCAATGCGATATTTTCTTTGGTTTTGAGTTTTGTAGATATTGTATATATTGTCTATTTTCACTTGTTGATATTGATACTTGTATATGTTTACCATATTTGTGAATTTAAATGTTTTGCATACTTGTAAATTTAGTGTATATGTTTGTTTCTTTTCACGTTTGCTAAGTGTTTGGTTAGGTTTCGTCATCGGTGAGCACTAACTGTGTAAAGAGGCAACTAGGAGAAGTGTGTATAAATAATAGGCTTCGAACTTATGACGTAAAACAAGCATGTTTTATTGTTGTTAGTTTCTAATGTTTTTTTCTCCCATTCTTTTAGTATGTTTATGGTAGTTCGTGTTAAGGTGTTAAGTTTTGTTTTCCTCAAGCTTGTTGTGTTTAACTTGAGGAAGTTTGTATGTGTAAATATTATATGTTTTGTAATTGAGTTGTGTAGGTGTTAAGTGGAGGCCTACACCAGAACCTTGTTGTTGTACTGGTTTTTCTGGTTCTGGTGTAGCGCGCTTAGCGCGGGCCTGCGCGTTTAGTGCGCCCTGTTGTGCTGAGCCAGTGAATTCTTTTAATTGTTCACCTGGTTGCCCCTTCTTCCCACTTCCACTAAGGCCTTATATATCAGTAATTTTTAGTAATTTTTCTAATTCTTTTTTTGATTGTTTGGACTCAAATTTTGGTTTGATTGCTTGAAGTTGCTTTCGGTGATTTTCTGATTTTGAGTGTTTCAACTTGCGAATGCGTGGTAATGATAGTGTTTAAAGTTTTGTACACGTTCAAGATATATGTTTATCGCTTTCTAGGCTTTAGCATATTCATGATACTTATGATTTTTACAACTACTATGCCATTCATTCTTTTATATACTTGTTCGTATGTGAATCACTTTAGTTCCCACCCTTTTTGTGAGGAAGCATTCCATTGTTCATATATGCTCGGAGTACCAATATTCTTGTTTTAACTGGATTTTATTATGCTTAATCTTTTGTTTGTGTAGATTATTTGAAAGCATGAAAATGATTAAGGCACTTGTTTCATTTTGAGCACAACTACCTTAGCCATGTAAACCCTTTGAGCCTTTGGTCATTATCCATGTTGTTTGAGTTTGATTCTTGTCTATGAGTGTCAAATTCATTTTTTGTGTGGATCTTGATTGTTGTTTTTTTTCTTGAACCCTCAACTTTGTGTTGTTGTATGAAATTTTACCTTGCCTTAGAAAGTAGGGAGTATTCACATGATGATGTGGTTGAATTCAAGTTGGGGAGAGCAATGTTTGCTCACTTATGTTGTTGGTTGATATGAGGTTGAAAAAGAAAAGAAAAAAGAAAAAAATAAGAAAAAGAAAAGAAAAGAAAAAGAAAGAAAAAAATTAAAAAATCTTTGAAAAAGAAAAACAAAAAGAGTAGAATAATGTTATGCTAATAAGTTCTATGTGTTTGGTGTAACACTTGGGATTTTGGAAGAAGTTTGATTGAAATTTTGTGTTTGAACTTTTGTGAGTTGATCACTCCCTTAGATTTAGGCAAGTTTTTGTTTCGATTAGCTTTAGGAATTACCCCTTATTTGTTCACCCGACCACATTACAACCCTGAAAGTCCTTTTGATTCTTGCTTTTGTGTTTTCAGCATGATTTTTGGATGATTGCATAATTTAGTCTTTTGTTTGCAAGATTGTTGTGTGAGTGAAAAATCCATCATTTTGTGTTTTTCATCTACCGATGATTATTTTTGCTAGGTGTGATTCACGTTTGAACTTGTGTTGTTTTAGAATGTTTGGCATGACTTTTGTATTTAGCATTTGTTTCTGATTATGCTATCGTTGTAGTTTAGTGGTAAGTATTTACTTTGTGTGTACCATATTCGATTGAACCATTGCATTTGTTTTCCGTTTTCAAAACTTGTTGTTGCGTGATTTCTTGGATTTCACTTTTATTCCTTTAGATGTTGGCTTTGTTTGAGGACAAACAATGATGTAAGTTGGGGAGAGTGATGAGTGCCAAAAAGTCATGTTTTTAGTAGTATTTTTGTGGCACTTATCATTCTAATTGTATTGAATAAAACCCCACTTTGTATGTAAATGTGTATATTTAGTGTATAATCAAGTTTTAGTGTATTTGTGTACCGTTTGATAGTTTTCTACTCATTTTATAGGTATTGAGGTGTATTTGGAGCATGAGCAATAAAGTGTCGAAGAAACGGTTTCAAACGCGCGATTTTGAGCAACTCATCAACGAATAAGGCTCAAAATGAGGGTGATAAAAATCACCAATTTGGTTGATATTTATTCATTGTTAGATAGGAAATTGAATAAGCTTTCCAACGCTTTGAACCGGACGCAAATCCGAGTTACGGTTCTCAAGTTATGGCCGAAACATGTGCTGTCTTTTTTTCATGACAGCAGGTAGCGCGCTTAGCGCGCCCAACCGCGCTTATCGGGCTTTTAAGGCGGTTTAAACATTAATAAGGTCGCGCTTAGCGCCCAAAACCGGGCTAAGCGCGGTCTGCGATGATGACAGTCAATAAATAGGAGAAAACACATTTTTTAGGGATGGTTTTGGGGTTTTTGCTCCCAACTCCATCAAACTTCATTTCTTTAGTAGATTAACTTAGAAAACATCATGGAAGCTTGCATTTGGATGATCCGGGGTGGATTTCTCATCGATCGACTCTAACAACCTGCGAAGTGTTTGGTTCATTTATGATTTTCTTCATGTCTTTCTTCTATGTTGGGTTTTGTATATGTTTTTACTTTGATCTTATGTATATTTATCGCCTATAGCGTTATATTTAATTTGCTTTACAAATCTTTATCGATGATTGTCTCTCATTTTTGCTTTATGCGCGGGGTTTGGGTTGTGTTAGAGATAAACATCACAAATCTTGATTAGGGATGGTTATCTGTTAGTTTCTGGATGCTAGAAATAGATTTAGAGCTAACAATCTATTTGGGTGTCGAAGCTTAAAAACTTCCGTATTTCGAGGCTTCGTGTGCGAGAGTGACGAAGAGAGTAATACGGTTTTTCTCCCAGCTCTGTGTGTCAGAGATGAACACTTTTGAGAGTGATGCTGGATGATATTGATTGTAGGTTGAGTATAACTGGTTGGTAAGTTCAAGTTTGTGACGAGTGGAATATATACATGCTTGATAAGTCTTTTCTCTCTTGCGAAAGAATTTTCTTGTGTTAATATTTACTTTTCTGTTTTTATGTTTCAATCAATTCTAAACCCAAACTCATTAACATTTAAATTGTCGAACGGAAGTTCAGTAGCACCGATCTCTGTGGACACGATAAATTCCCAGAAAAATACTTTCAAAACTTTTGTTGCTTGCCCTATACCGCTACCAACAAAGTGGCGCCGTTGCCGGGGATTGGTGTTTTTATTGGATCGCAATGCGATAGTTTCTTTGGTTTTGAGTTTTGTAGATATCGTATATATTGTCTATTTTCACTTGTTGATATTGATACTTGTATATGTTTACCATATTTGTGAATTTAAATGTTTTGCATACTTGTAAATTTAGTGTATATGTTTGTTTCTTTTCACGTTTGCTAAGTGTTTGGTTAGGTTTCGTCGTCGGTGAGCACTAACTGTGTAAAGAGGCAACTAGGAGAAGTGTGTATAAATAATAGGCTTCGAACTTATGACGTAAAACAAGCATGTTTTATTGTTGTTAGTTTCTAATGTTTTTTTCTCCCATTCTTTTAGTATGTTTATGGTAGTTCGTGTTAAGGTGTTAAGTTTTGTTTTCCTCAAGCTTGTTGTGTTTAACTTGAGGAAGTTTGTATGTGTAAATATTATATGTTTTGTAATTGAGTTGTGTAGGTGTTAAGTGGAGGCCTACACCAGAACCTTGTTGTTGTACTGGTTTTTCTGGTTCTGGTGTAGCGCGCTTAGCGCGGGCCTGCGCGTTTAGTGCGCCCTGTTGTGCTGAGCCAGTGAATTCTTTTAATTGTTCACCTGGTTGCCCCTTCTTCCCACTTCCACTAAGGCCTTATATATCAGTAATTTTTAGTAATTTTTCTAATTCTTTTTTTGATTGTTTGGACTCAAATTTTGGTTTGATTGCTTGAAGTTGCTTTCGGTGATTTTCCGATTTTGAGTGTTTCAACTTGCGAATGCGTGGTAATGATAGTGTTTAAAGTTTTGTACACGTTCAAGATATATGTTTATCGCTTTCTAGGCTTTAGCATATTCATGATACTTATGATTTTTACAACTACTATGCCATTCATTCTTTTATATACTTGTTCGTATGTGAATCACTTTAGTTCCCACCCTTTTTGTGAGGAAGCCTTCCATTGTTCATATATGCTCGGAGTACCAATATTCTTGTTTTAACTGGATTTTATTATGCTTAATCTTTTGTTTGTGTAGATTATTTGAAAGCATGAAAATGATTAAGGCACTTGTTTCATTTTGAGCACAACTACCTTAGCCATGTAAACCCTTTGAGCCTTTGGTCATTATCCATGTTGTTTGAGTTTGATTCTTGTCTATGAGTGTCAAATTCATTTTTTGTGTGGATCTTGATTGTTGTTTTTTTTCTTGAACCCTCAACTTTGTGTTGTTGTATGAAATTTTACCTTGCCTTAGAAAGTAGGGAGTATTCACACGATGATGTGGTTGAATTCAAGTTGGGGAGAGCAATGTTTGCTCACTTATGTTGTTGGTTGATATGAGGTTGAAAAAGAAAAGAAAAAAGAAAAAAATAAGAAAAAGAAAAGAAAAGAAAAAGAAAGAAAAAAATTAAAAAAGCTTTGAAAAAGAAAAACAAAAAGAGTAGAATAATGTTATGCTAATAAGTTCTATGTGTTTGGTGTAACACTTGGGATTTTGGAAGAAGTTTGATTGAAATTTTGTGTTTGAACTTTTGTGAGTTGATCACTCCCTTAGATTTAGGCAAGTTTTTGTTTCGATTAGCTTTAGGAATTACCCCTTATTTGTTCACCCGACCACATTACAGCCCTGAAAGTCCTTTTGATTCTTGCTTTTGTGTTTTCAGCATGATTTTTGGATGATTGCATAATTTAGTCTTTTGTTTGCAAGATTGTTGTGTGAGTGAAAAATCCCTCATTTTGTGTTTTTCATCTACCGATGATTATTTTTGCTAGGTGTGATTCACGTTTGAACTTGTGTTGTTTTAGAATGTTTGGCATGACTTTTGTATTTAGCATTTGTTTCTGATTATGTTATCGTTGTAGTTTAGTGGTAAGTATTTACTTTGTGTGTACCATATTCGATTGAACCATTGCATTTGTTTTCCGTTTTCAAAACTTGTTGTTGCGTGATTTCTTGGATTTCACTTTTGTTCCTTTAGATGTTGGCTTTGTTTGAGGTCAAACAATGATGTAAGTTGGGGAGAGTGATGAGTGCCAAAAAGTCATGTTTTTAGTAGTATTTTTGTGGCACTTATCATTCTAATTGTATTGAATAAAACCCCACTTTGTATGTAAATGTGTATATTTAGTGTATAATCAAGTTTTAGTGTATTTGTGTACCGTTTGATAGTTTTCTACTCATTTTATAGGTATTGAGGTGTATTTGGAGCATGAGCAATAAAGTGTCGAAGACACGGTTTCAAACGCGCGATTTTGAGCAACTCATCAACGAATAAGGCTCAAAATGAGGGTGATAAAAATCACCAATTTGGTTGATATTTATTCATTGTTAGATAGGAAATTGAATAAGCTTTCCAACGCTTTGAACCGGACGCAAATCCGAGTTACGGTTCTCAAGTTATGGCCGAAACATGTGCTGTCTTTTTTTCATGACAGCAGGTAGCGCGCTTAGCGCGCCCAACCGCGCTTATCGGGCTTTTAAGGCGGTTTAAACATTAATAAGGTCGCGCTTAGCACCCAAAACCGGGCTAAGCGCGGTCTGCGATGATGACAGTCAATAAATAGGAGAAAACACATTTTTTAGGGATGGTTTTGGGGTTTTTGCTCCCAACTCCATCAAACTTCATTTCTTTAGTAGATTAACTTAGAAAACATCATGGAAGCTTGCATTTGGATGATCCGGGGTGGATTTCTCATCGATCGACTCTAACAACCTGCGAAGTGTTTGGTTCATTTATGATTTTCTTCATGTCTTTCTTCTATGTTGGGTTTTGTATATGTTTTTACTTTGATCTTATGTATATTTATCGCCTATAGCGTTATATTTAATTTGCTTTACAAATCTTTATCGATGATTGTCTCTCATTTTTGCTTTATGCGCGGGGTTTGGGTTGTGTTAGAGATAAACATCACAAATCTTGATTAGGGATGGTTATCTGTTAGTTTCTGGATGCTAGAAATAGATTTAGAGCTAACAATCTATTTGGGTGTCGAAGCTTAATAACTTCCGTATTTCGAGGCTTCGTGTGCGAGAGTGACGAAGAGAGTAATACGGTTTTTCTCCCAGCTCTGTGTGTCAGAGATGAACACTTTTGAGAGTGATGCTGGATGATATTGATTGTAGGTTGAGTATAACTGGTTGGTAAGTTCAAGTTTGTGACGAGTGGAATATATACATGCTTGATAAGTCTTTTCTCTCTTGCGAAAGAATTTTCTTGTGTTAATATTTACTTTTCTGTTTTTATGTTTCAATCAATTCTAAACCCAAACTCATTAACATTTAAATTGTCGAACGGAAGTTCAGTAGCACCTATCTCTGTGGACACGATAAATTCCCAGAAAAATACTTCCAAAACTTTTGTTGCTTGCCCTATACCGCTACCAACAAAGTGGCGCCGTTGCCGGGGATTGGTGTTTTTATTGGATCGCAATGCGATAGTTTCTTTGGTTTTGAGTTTTGTAGATATCGTATATATTGTCTATTTTCACTTGTTGATATTGATACTTGTATATGTTTACCATATTTGTGAATTTAAATGTTTTGCATACTTGTAAATTTAGTGTATATGTTTGTTTCTTTTCACGTTTGCTAAGTGTTTGGTTAGGTTTCGTCGTCGGTGAGCACTAACTGTGTAAAGAGGCAACTAGGAGAAGTGTGTATAAATAATAGGCTTCGAACTTATGACGTAAAACAAGCATGTTTTATTGTTGTTAGTTTCTAATGTTTTTTTCTCCCATTCTTTTAGTATGTTTATGGTAGTTCGTGTTAAGGTGTTAAGTTTTGTTTTCCTCAAGCTTGTTGTGTTTAACTTGAGGAAGTTTGTATGTGTAAATATTATATGTTTTGTAATTGAGTTGTGTAGGTGTTAAGTGGAGGCCTACACCAGAACCTTGTTGTTGTACTGGTTTTTCTGGTTCTGGTGTAGCGCGCTTAGCGCGGGCCTGCGCGTTTAGTGCGCCCTGTTGTGCTGAGCCAGTGAATTCTTTTAATTGTTCACCTGGTTGCCCCTTCTTCCCACTTCCACTAAGGCCTTATATATCAGTAATTTTTAATAATTTTTCTAATTCTTTTTTTGATTGTTTGGACTCAAATTTTGGTTTGATTGCTTGAAGTTGCTTTCGGTGATTTTCCGATTTTGAGTGTTTCAACTTGCGAATGCGTGGTAATGATAGTGTTTAAAGTTTTGTACACGTTCAAGATATATGTTTATCGCTTTCTAGGCTTTAGCATACTCATGATACTTATGATTTTTACAACTACTATGCCATTCATTCTTTTATATACTTGTTCGTATGTGAATCACTTTAGTTCCCACCCTTTTTGTGAGGAAGCCTTCCATTGTTCATATATGCTCGGAGTACCAATATTCTTGTTTTAACTGGATTTTATTATGCTTAATCTTTTGTTTGTGTAGATTATTTGAAAGCATGAAAATGATTAAGGCACTTGTTTCATTTTGAGCACAACTACCTTAGCCATGTAAACCCTTTGAGCCTTTGGTCATTATCCATGTTGTTTGAGTTTGATTCTTGTCTATGAGTGTCAAATTCATTTTTTGTGTGGATCTTGATTGTTGTTTTTTTTCTTGAACCCTCAACTTTGTGTTGTTGTATGAAATTTTACCTTGCCTTAGAAAGTAGGGAGTATTCACATGATGATGTGGTTGAATTCAAGTTGGGGAGAGCAATGTTTGCTCACTTATGTTGTTGGTTGATATGAGGTTGAAAAAGAAAAGAAAAAAGAAAAAAATAAGAAAAAGAAAAGAAAAGAAAAAGAAAGAAAAAAATTAAAAAAGCTTTGAAAACGAAAAACAAAAAGAGTAGAATAATGTTATGCTAATAAGTTCTATGTGTTTGGTGTAACACTTGGGATTTTGGAAGAAGTTTGATTGAAATTTTGTGTTTGAACTTTTGTGAGTTGATCACTCCCTTAGATTTAGGCAAGTTTTTGTTTCGATTAGCTTTAGGAATTACCCCTTATTTGTTCACCCGACCACATTACAGCCCTGAAAGTCCTTTTGATTCTTGCTTTTGTGTTTTCAGCATGATTTTTGGATGATTGCATAATTTAGTCTTTTGTTTGCAAGATTGTTGTGTGAGTGAAAAATCTCTCATTTTGTGTTTTTCATCTACCGATGATTATTTTTGCTAGGTGTGATTCACGTTTGAACTTGTGTTGTTTTAGAATGTTTGGCATGACTTTTGTATTTAGCATTTGTTTCTGATTATGTTATCGTTGTAGTTTAGTGGTAAGTATTTACTTTGTGTGTACCATATTCGATTGAACCATTGCATTTGTTTTACGTTTTCAAAACTTGTTGTTGCGTGATTTCTTGGATTTCACTTTTGTTCCTTTAGATGTTGGCTTTGTTTGAGGACAAACAATGATGTAAGTTGGGGAGAGTGATGAGTGCCAAAAAGTCATGTTTTTAGTAGTATTTTTGTGGCACTTATCATTCTAATTGTATTGAATAAAACCCCACTTTGTATGTAAATGTGTATATTTAGTGTATAATCAAGTTTTAGTGTATTTGTGTACCGTTTGATAGTTTTCTACTCATTTTATAGGTATTGAGGTGTATTTGGAGCATGAGCAATAAAGTGTCGAAGACACGGTTTCAAACGCGCGATTTTGAGCAACTCATCAACGAATAAGGCTCAAAATGAGGGTGATAAAAATCACCAATTTGGTTGATATTTATTCATTGTTATATAGGAAATTGAATAAGCTTTCCAACGCTTTGAACCGGACGCAAATCCGAGTTACGGTTCTCAAGTTATGGCCGAAACATGTGCTGTCATTTTTTCATGACAGCAGGTAGCGCGCTTAGCGCGCCCAACCGCGCTTATCGGGCTTTTAAGGCGGTTTAAACATTAATAAGGTCGCGCTTAGCACCCAAAACCGGGCTAAGCGCGGTCTGCGATGATGACAGTCAATAAATAGGAGAAAACACATTTTTTAGGGATGGTTTTGGGGTTTTTGCTCCCAACTCCATCAAACTTCATTTCTTTAGTAGATTAACTTAGAAAACATCATGGAAGCTTGCATTTGGATGATCCGGGGTGGATTTCTCATCGATCGACTCTAACAACCTGCGAAGTGTTTGGTTCATTTATGATTTTCTTCATGTCTTTCTTCTATGTTGGGTTTTGTATATGTTTTTACTTTGATCTTATGTATATTTATCGCCTATAGCGTTATATTTAATTTGCTTTACAAATCTTTATCGATGATTGTCTCTCATTTTTGCTTTATGCGCGGGGTTTGGGTTGTGTTAGAGATAAACATCACAAATCTTGATTAGGGATGATTATCTGTTAGTTTCTGGATGCTAGAAATAGATTTAGAGCTAACAATCTATTTGGGTGTCGAAGCTTAATAACTTCCGTATTTCGAGGCTTCGTGTGCGAGAGTGACGAAGAGAGTAATACGGTTTTTCTCTCAGCTCTGTGTGTCAGAGATGAACACTTTTGAGAGTGATGCTGGATGATATTGATTGTAGGTTGAGTATAACTGGTTGGTAAGTTCAAGTTTGTGACGAGTGGAATATATACATGCTTGATAAGTCTTTTCTCTCTGACGAATGAATTTTCTTGTGTTAATATTTACTTTTCTGTTTTTATGTATCAATCAATTCTAAACACAAACTCATTAACATTTAAATTGTCGAACGGAAGTTCAGTAGCACCGATCTCTGTGGACACGATAAATTCCCAGAAAAATACTTCCAAAACTTTTGTTGCTTGCCCTATACCGCTACCAACAAAGTGGCGCCGTTGCCGGGGATTGGTGTTTTTATTGGATCGCATTACGATAGTTTCTTTGGTTTTGAGTTTTGTAGATATCGTATATATTGTCTATTTTCACTTGTTGATATTGATACTTGTATATGTTTACCATATTTGTGAATTTAAATGTTTTGCATACTTGTAAATTTAGTGTATATGTTTGTTTCTTTTCACGTTTGCTAAGTGTTTGGTTAGGTTTCGTCATCGGTGAGCACTAACTGTGTAAAGAGGCAACTAGGAGAAGTGTGTATAAATAATAGGCTTCGAACTTATGACGTAAAACAACCATGTTTTATTGTTGTTAGTTTCTAATGTGTTTTTCTCCCATTCTTTTAGTATGTTTATGGTAGTTCGTGTTAAGGTGTTAAGTTTTGTTTTCCTCAAGCTTGTCGTGTTTAACTTGAGGAAGTTTGTATGTGTAAATATTGTATGTTTTGTAATTGAGTTGTGTAGGTGTTAAGTGGAGGCCTACACCAGAACCTTGTTGTTGTACTGGTTTTTCTGGTTCTAGTGTAGCGCGCTTAGCGCGGGCCTGCGCGTTTAGTGGGCCCTGTTGTGCTGAGCCAGTGAATTCTTTTAATTGTTCACCTGGTTACCCCTTCTTCCCACTTCCACTAAGGCCTTATATATCAGTAATTTTTAGTAATTTTTCTAATTCTTTTGTTGATTGTTTGGACTCAAATTTTGGTTCGATTGCTTGAAGTCGCTTTCAGTGATTTTCCGATTCTGAGTGTTTCAACTTGCAAATGCGTGGTAATGATAGTGTTTAAAGTTTTGTACACGTTCAAGATATATGTTTATCGCTTTCTAGGTTTTAGCATATTCATGATACTTATGCTTTTTACAACTACTATGCCATTCATTCTTTTATATACTTGTTCGTATGTGAATCACTTTAGTTCCCACCCTTTTTGTGAGGAAGCCTTCCATTGTTCATATATGCTCGGAGTACCAATATTCTTCTTTTAACTGGATTTTATTATGCTTAATCTTTTGTTTGTGTAGATTATTTGAAAGCATGAAAATGATTAAGGCACTTGTTTCATTTTGAGCACAACTACCTTAGCCATGTAAACCCTTTGAGCCTTTGGTCATTATCCATGTTGTTTGAGTTTGATTCTTGTCTATGAGTGTCAAATTCATTTTTTGTGTGGATCTTGATTGTTGTTTTTTTTCTTGAACCCTCAACTTTGTGTTGTTGTATGAAATTTTACCTTGCCTTAGAAAGTAGGGAGTATTCACATGATGATGTGGTTGAATTCAAGTTGGGGAGAGCAATGTTTGCTCACTTATGTTGTTGGTTGATATGAGGTTGAAAAAGAAAAGAAAAAAGAAAAAAATAAGAAAAAGAAAAGAAAAGAAAAAGAAAGAAAAAAATTAAAAAAGCTTTGAAAAAGAAAAACAAAAAGAGTAGAATAATGTTATGCTAATAAGTTCTATGTGTTTGGTGTAACACTTGGGATTTTGGAAGAAGTTTGATTCAAATTTTGTGTTTGAACTTTTATGAGTTGATCACTCCCTTAGATTTAGGCAAGTTTTTGTTTCGATTAGCTTTAGGAATTACCCCTTATTTGTTCACCCGACCACATTACAGCCCTGAAAGTCCTTTTGATTCTTGCTTTTGTGTTTTCAGCATGATTTTTGGATGATTGCATAATTTAGTCTTTTGTTTGCAAGATTGTTGTGAGTGAAAAATCCCTCATTTTGTGTTTTTCATCTACCGATGATTATTTTTGCTAGGTGTGATTCACGTTTGAACTTGTGTTGTTTTAGAATGTTTGGCATGACTTTTGTATTTAGTATTTGTTTCTGATTATGTTATCGTTGTAGTTTAGTGGTAAGTATTTACTTTGTGTGTACCATATTCGATTGAACCATTGCATTTGTTTTCCGTTTTCAAAACTTGTTGTTGCGTGATTTCTTGGATTTCACTTTTGTTCCTTTAGATGTTGGCTTTGTTTGAGGACAAACAATGATGTAAGTTGGGGAGAGTGATGAGTGCCAAAAAGTCATGTTTTTAGTAGTATTTTTGTGGCACTTATCATTCTAATTGTATTGAATAAAACCCCACTTTGTATGTAAATGTGTATATTTAGTGTATAATCAAGTTTTAGTGTATTTGTGTACCGTTTGATAGTTTTCTACTCATTTTATAGGTATTGAGGTGTATTTGGAGCATGAACAATAAAGTGTCGAAGACACGGTTTCAAACGCGCGATTTTGAGCAACTCATCAACGAATAAGGCTCAAAATGAGGGTGATAAAAATCACCAATTTGGTTGATATTTATTCATTGTTAGATAGGAAATTGAATAAGCTTTCCAACGCTTCGAACCAGATGCAAATCCGAGTTACAGTTCTCAAGTTATGGCCGAAACATGTGTTGTCTTTTTTTCATGACAGCAGGTAGCGCGCTTAGCGCGGTCGACCGCGCTTAGCGGGCTTTTAAGGTGGTTTAAACATTAATATGGGTGCGCTTAGCACCCAAAACCTGGCTAACCGCGGTCTGCGATGATGACAGTCAATAAATAGGAGAAAACACATTTTTTATGGATGGTTTTGGGGTTTTTGCTCCCAACTCCATCAAACTTCATTTCTTTAGTAGATTAACTTAGAAAACATCATGGAAGCTTGCATTTGGATGATCCGGGGTGGATTTCTCATCGATCAGCTCTGACAACCTGCGAAGTGTTTGGTTCGTTTCTGATTTTCTTCATGTCTTTCTTCTATGTTGGGTTTTGTATATGTTTTTACTTTGATCTTATGTATATTTATCGCCTATGGCGTTATATTTAATTTGCTTTACAAATCTTTATCGATGATTGTCTCTGATTTTTGCTTTATGCGCGGGGTTTGGATTGTGTTAGAGATAAACATCACAAATCTTGATTAGGGATGATTATCTGTTAGTTTCTGGATGCTAGAAATAGATTTAGAGCTTACAATCTATTTGGGTGTCGAAGCTTAATGACTTCTGTATTTTGAGGCTTTGTGTGCGAGAGTGACGAAGAGAGTAATACGGTTTTTTCTCTCAGCTCGGTGTGTCAGCGATGAACACTTTTGAGAGCGATGCTGGATGATATTGAGGAGTATTGTAGGTTGAGTATAACTGGTTGGTAAGTTTAAGTTTGTGATGAGTGGAATATATACATGCTTGATAAGTCTTTTCTCTCTTGCGAATGAATTTTCTTGTGTTAATATTTACTTTTCTATTTTTATGTTTCAACCAATTCTAAACCCAAACTCATTAACATTTAAATTGTTGAACGGTAGTTCAGTAGCACCGATCTCTGTGGACACGATAAATTCCCGGAAAAATACTTCCAAAACTTTTGTTGCTTGCCCTATACCGCTACCAACAGTAACGTACCAATAACACTGTCAAATACATTTTTTTCAATTTTCATAACATCGAGAAAATGTCTTACATACAACGACTTCCAATATGGCAATTCAAAAAAAATTGACCTCTTCTTCTACTCACTCTTAACAAGCGTATGTGCAAAAGGCTTGCCAAACTGAATGCTCGCATCTTTCACCTTTTCAAAAATTTGATCACCTATAAATATAGGTGGAGCTCTACCTTGTATTGGGGCTTCATTGAAGGGTTTTCTCCACCCACGATAATGATGATTAGAATTTAAGAATCTACGATGACCGAGAAAGACATTCTTCTGACCAAAATCTAATCACGTCCAATTTGTTTTATCTTCACAAATAGGACACGCACATTGACCTTTTATGCTATACCCTGATAGATTTCTGTATGCTGGAAAATCATTAATTGTGCCAAACAACATCGCCCTCAAGTTGAAACTTTCTTTCATATATCTATCATAAACCTCCACACTATTCTCCCACAAAGTCTTTAAATCTTCGATTAAGGGTGTCAAGTATACGTCTATGTCATTCCCTGGTTGTTTAGGCCCCGAAATTAACATAGATAACATCATGTACTTACGCTTCATACATAGCCTTGGAGGTAGGTTATAAATCATAATAATCACAGGCCATGTGTTATGTGAGATACTTTGAAGACCGTGTGGGTTCATTCCATCAGTAGATAATGCCAATCGAAGGTTTCTTGCTTCTTTTCCAAATTCAGGATAATCATTATCAAGTTTCATCCACTGTGATGAATCTGCCGGATGTCAAAACTTTCCATCAATAATTCTTTCATCTGCATGCCAAGTCAAGTGTCTTGCATCGGTTTCACTACGAAACATGCGTCTAAATCTCGGAATTATAGGAAAATACCATAAGACTTTTGCTGGAGATAACTTTTTCTTATATCGAGATACACCGCATTTAGGACACTCATTTAACGATGCATACTCATTTCGAAACAAAACGCGATCGTTTGGACATGCATGTATCTTATCATAGCTCATGCCAATAGAGCACAACATCTTTTTGGCCTCATATGTTCGATTGAGAAGAAAATTACCCTCTGGAAGCATATCTTTTATAAGGGCTAATAACTCTGTGAAACTTTTATCCGACCATCCATTGCCCGCCTTTACGTTGTACAACTTTAATACCGCAGACAATCTTGTGAATTTAGTGCAACCATTATACAACGGTTTCTCTGCATCGCTTACCATCCTCTCAAACATTTTGGGACAATCCTTAAGATCTTCTTCAAGTGCTTCTGCAATCTCTTCGAGTCGATCACAATCGTATGTATCTGTGCAATTTTCGTTTGAAGCATAGGTCGTATTATCCCCCGATTCAACATTCCCGTTACTTTTCTCACCATGCAAATTCCAACATGTATAACTTCGATCAATTCCATGCCTTATTAAATGCGATACCAACTGAACCGCGTCAACCCGACTCCCATAACAGCAATCCAAGCAAGGACATGTCATTCGACTGAGGTCTTTGGCATGCGCAACAGCAAACTTAACGAATTATGTTACCCCATTCTCGTACTCTTTCGACAATCGACTTAAAGACGTCCATTTCTTATCCATGGTTTTACTAATTAAGCTAAACAAAAACAAAATAAAAACTATTTACCTGTAGGGAAGTCAACAGCTTCTCGACCCACACAGTGTAAGATTCTTGGAAACAATCAAACTTTCACTCTTCACAAGTAACCCCTATAGCAAATTCACTAAGTTAGTGATGATGGTGTATGCCAAATATAACAGGACAAATTTAGTATATAATAGGACAAACAAGATATATCGGAGAAACAAGTCAAAGTCTCAAGAACCAATTAATTTCAACAATTTCATTTTCATTTTCGTCACTAACATACCAAATATAACAATTAATTTCATTATCATTTTCAATCAACAATTAGATTAAAATAAAGTAATCACTAAAAAGTATCCATCAACAATGTCATTATCATCAATTAATTTCAACAAATCATCACTAACATTCAACATCAACTTACAAAATTAACACCAATTCCCAACATAAATCCACCACAAATATCACTATTTATCATCTTCAACTTTACTACAACAACAATTTCAAAATCAAATTCAAACAACAACCACATTAACACTTTGATACTCTAACAACACTCATTTTTCTAACAACCCTAATTTTTGTAATGGATATAATTTCCTATAATATAACAACACTCATTCAAACTACATTCAAACTAACACATTCAAACTAAAAACAAAACAAAAAAAAAACAAGATGCTCATGAACAAACAAAAGAAACTATATAGCAACCTCAAGAACATTAAATAATCACTGAAACTCAAGAACAAACAAAAGAAACAGTGACACTCACGGAGGAATGTCGGTCGGAGAAGATGAAGATACGAACAGAGGAACAGTGCCGGTCGGAGAAGACTGACAGAGGAACGCCGGTCGGAGAAGACGAACAGAGGAACAGTGCGGAGGGAGAAGTCGCGAGAGAGGGGGAGACACGGCGGAGGGAGAAGTCGCGAGAGAGAGGGAGAAAGAAAACAAATGATTAGGGCGTTCTGAAATAATGAAAAGTTTTTTAATATTTATGAAATAATAACATAAGATAGCGCTTTTGGAAAGCGCTTTCTTATGTATTAGCTTTAGCAGCGCTTTTTCTCTAAAAGCGCTTTCTTTTTAATTGCCTATAGCAGCGCTTTTAGAAAGCACTTTCTAATGTGTGACCTACGTAAGGCCTTTAGCAGCGCTTTTTAAAAGCGCTTTCTAAAGTGTTCCTTTAGCAGCGCTTTCCTAAAAGCGCTTTCTAAAGTGTTCCTTTAGCAACGCTTTCCTAAAAGCGCTTTCTAAGGTGTCACATTTGTATGACTTTTAGCAGCGCTTTTAGGAAGCGCTTTCTAAAGTAGGCCTTTAGGCAGCGCTTTTTTTCAGCGTATTTTTTTAACACATATAGCAGCGCTATTGATAAAAAGCGCATTCTATGTTGTGCTGTCAAAAAGCAATTTTGGCGTAGTGTTATCCTAATTTATTTAATAGTGAAAATGAATAATTAGAGAGTCCACCTCCATAAACATGAATATTCCTAAGTATACTTTGTGGCGGTGTTAAATTATTCTTAACACACGTACACCAAAATAGTAGTTCCGTTAAACCAACTTTATTTATAATTGTGTAGGATATCATATGCATGGCCACAGGTTCGAACACGCGACATCTCATAATTTATTCACCTTTAAAAGGTGAATTTCAATCACTAAACTACTTGACAAAAAAAAAAACAACTACACTATCAAACAAATACTTTTCAAAATTTTGTGTTACTTTAAACATGTAAATAAATAAGTGATTTTTAATTTTTTTTTCTTTTATAAATGCCAAAAATATATAAAATAAAAGAGAATCACAGAAAATCGGGGAGACATAGGACTTAACCCAATAAAACCAAAATACAATGCAAATAATACAATTCAAAAAGAAAGTAAAATAACGGAACAAGACTAAATTCAGTGATAAACACATACATCACACGCACAATCTAGCGTACCCGCGTACGAAAACGCATTCAAATTGCAAAAGATTGATGTGCGGGCTGACTAGCACAATCTTAGACCCGTATTGTAGAAATGGATAATGAAGTTGACTACCAACACGATGACAAAATCACTAGCAAAAAATTGACCAATCAAACCAAGACACAAATTTGAGGATGAGGAAGACCCCATCACACAAAACAACACCAAACAATCAAATATAGGATCGACTTTAAATTTTGAACAACATTCAATACAACACAGAGTGAGAACCAACCAGTCGGAGGAGTCGATCTGAAAGAAGAACAACCACCCAAATATTGGAGAATGTGAAGATCTGAGAATGAATCTGACCACTAACACGGAATCAAAACCACTAACCAACAACTTACTCTAAAATCAAAATCAAGCAATAATGATCATTTCGAGCCTAAAAGTCCAGATCAATCGACTAAGATAAACACCAACTTATAACCACAACAGAAAACCTTGAACACGCTAATCACTAGAGAGCAAAAACCACAATGATAAAACAACTCATTGTCAATAACGAAGTTAAAAACAATAACCTCTGACGGATTAGAAGATGGTGCGGTTTGAGAACGTCACACCACCTCGCGGTGTCTCTACATAGCGGCAGAAAGATTTGGTTGTGTGTATTTTTTGAAAAGTTAAAGTATAAAAAATGCATTTCTGACATAATTATTCTTAGTTAATATATATTATATATTTTTTCATCAAAATAATTTATTTTTAGAATATCACATCTTTCTGTTTATAAATAACAATAATTATTATAAAATAAATGGGTCCATCCATAGACCTACGTATTAATTAAAACACGTCCTTATTCGTGAAGAACATGCAATCCATGTTGCCAGATTTTATCCGTCGCTATCAACTCTAGTACACCACACAAGCTTGTTTGGTTCCGCGTCCAACACCCTCTAAAGCACGTTTAATGTGTTCAAACGTGATTTTATTAAATTTTAAGATGTTGGGAGTGTTTTAATTAATACGTAGAATTAATTCTAATTTCAAATAAAATCAATTTTACAGGTAGAATTAAATCTACTTTTAATAAAACAAATATTTTAAAATCACTCAAAATCAATTCTACACCTTTAAAATTGATTTTAGGTCTTCTAAAAATCAATCTAAATATACTAAAAATTGATTTCGGATCTTAGAATCAATTCTAAGAGAAACAACAAATCCTAGCTTTTATGGTGATGAGAATAAATTCTTACAAGTTATTTGCAATTTCTCCACTTTACCTTTTGTTGTAATCAACTGTTTCTTATTTTTATAGTTGCAGAAAATTCTCTTTCTCAAAGTTAGGGAAAAGAGGGAAGATGTTTCAAGATCTATTTATAATAATAATATTTCTAATAACTAAGAAAAATGAAAGTGGTGTATTATTGTCACAAAAAAAAAAGTAGAAAAAATGTTATTAAGTTGAATTTAAAAATAAGTTTTTAGAACTTAAAAACCATTTTTTATTGTTAATTATTTGAAATATTTTTTAATAATTACTTTAAAATTGTATATATATATATATATATATAATCTATATTTTCTTTTCATAATAAATTATACAAAAATGACTTTAATTAATCATATAATCTAAATATTTTTGAAAATATTTTTCTGTAACAATAATCAATCAAAGCCATTAGATTAATGAAAATCAAGGGATATGATTTGGAGTAAATCTTTAAACTTACTCTTGGAGTCAAAATATATATAATATGTAACATAAGTTTAATAAATAATTATATAAAATAGAAATAAATAGTAAAATTAATTAATTAATTAATAATACAATATAAATTTTATGTATTTTATTTATTTGATAAATTAGTAATTTTATTTTTATGTACTTAAGTATGTTCATATTGATAATTATACATTCAAAATCAATTTTCATAAAAACTATTCAATAATTTATGAATAACAATAATTTATATATTATTGTATCTAAACATAAATTAATTTTAATAAACTCAAATCTTTTAAAATCAATTCAATCAAATTCAATTCCGTCAAGATAAATTATATCAACGGCTATTCTTTTTTTTTTTAGACAAAAGAAAATCCATATATTAGAAAGACAAAAAAGGCAACACAAGGGGGACCAAACCAAAACCCCTTAAGAAATGAGTCTATGTCTTGGGATGCCAAGCTTGTCTAACAAAAAATCGTTGGTAATGTCACTATGCATAAAATTAAACCAATTAGTAGTTTTAGATTTGAAACCGACGGCGGCTAACGAATCCGCACAACCGTTGGCTTCCCTAAAGATATGAAAGACCAAAAAATTCATGTTAAGAGTTGAATTAACACAATCCAACCATCTAGCTCTAATCCTCCAAGGAACAATGTTAAAATTAGTAAAAGCATTCACAACATTGGTAGAATTTGACTCTAACCAGAGGTTTTTCCAATTATGCTTGATGGCATACTCAATGGCAATAATGACTACCATAAATTCGGCAAACAGAGCATTACCGGAATCCAGGAAAATAGCAAAGCTGCCCATAAGCTCAGCCTGATCATTCTGAAAAATACCACCACAAGAGTACAAAGACGGAACCCCAACGGCAAATCCGTCTGTGTTACACTTGATCCAATCTCGGCGCGGGGGCAGCCAAAGGACCTCCACGGTTTTCTTGATATCGGGAGGATGGATAGAAATGTGTAACTTTTTTAGAATGCAGAAGTTTTCCATCTTCGAGTTAGACCGCTTGGTTGTGTGATTTCCGGCAAAAGTAGTAGCAGCAGCGATGCTTTTAACACAGACTTTCCAATGCGTAATTTTATTTTCAAATCTCACCATATTACGAGCTTTCCAAATTTCAGCAAACAAGCTCACCAAGGCAGCCTTGAAAGTAACAAGAAGCTGGTCCGACCAGCCAGGATTGGCGGCCCGTAAGCAATCCTTAAAGCACCTAAGCTGGCCATGGATGTTGAAAATCCCTTTGAACCAAATCCAAATATGAGTCACATAATTACACTAAAAAAAAGATGAGAAGAAGATTCAGTTTGACAACAAAGGGAACACCTCGAAGGAAATGAAAAACCTCTAATCAACCAGTTATCATCCGTCGGCAATTTTTTATGCAAAAACCGCCACAAAATCAAGGATTTCGAGGGAGGGATCCAAGGATTCCAAGGAACATGAAAACAGTATGCACTAGGAGTGGATTTCTTCAAGAAATTGTAAGCCTGCTTTAAATTAAAATCACCATTGTCAGTGCCGGTCCAAATCAATTTGTCATCAACCTTATGAGAGGGAATATAGCAGCCCGAAACCTGGGAGTGAATCGAAGGGATGGCGTTCAGCAAGCTTTGAGGAAAAGACCAAGAGTTTCCAAGAATGTAATCCGAGACTTTAAAGGTCAAGTACTGATGATATTTAGAGGGAATATTAAAAATGTCGACAAGAGGATAATCCTGCCAACAGTCCAGCCAGAAGTTAATCTTTTTACCATCTCCGAGAATCCATCTAGAGTTATCCATAACCGTGGAAAATTCAGATTTAACACTGCTCCAAATCGAAGACCGAATATGATGAGAGATGCATCTATTACCCCTTAAAACTCTGTCAGCAAGAAGAGAAGCCCAGCTGGATTTTCTTTGAACTAATTCCCAACAAAGAGAAAGATTAGCCGCATAATTAAGAGTGCACAAGGACCTAATTCCGAGACCGCCATCTTTGAAAGAATTGCAACACTTTTTCCAAGCCACTGTGATGATTTTTATTTTATCCAAATCGCCGCTCCATATGAAGTTACGCATCCAAGCTTCAATTCTATTGATTAAACCCCTAGGCCAGTTATAAATAGTGAGAGTGTGCATTAACATACCACGAATAACCGATTTCACCAATTGAATTCTTCCAGCCATGGAGAGGAGACTTGCTTTCCAAGCTGCAAGTTTGAGCCTGATTTTGTCAGCAATAAATTGGAAGTGAACATTCTTGGGTCTGCCAGAGAAAATAGGAGCACCAAGGTAAAGGAAAGGTGTGTAGGCCATGGAGAAACCCAGCAGGTCAGTAATGGATTTATGCCTCGACCGATCCATTGCACCAGTAAAAACCAAGGATTTAGAAGCATTGCAATTCTGCCCCGAGATACTAGCATAGCGAGACAGGAGATTAGAAACAACACTAATAGATTTAGGGTCAGCCTTACAGAAAATCAAAATGTCATCCGCGTAAAGCGTGTGCGAAGGAGCAACCGAGTATCTGGTGTTATTCAAAGGGGATAGAAGATTATCCTTAACAAGCTTCGCAAGCCCCCTGCTAAGGACCTCCTCAGCCAGAACAAAAAGGAGAGGAGATAACGGGTCTCCCTGTCGCACGCCATTAGAACAATTGAAGAAACCAATTTGTTTACCGTTTAAACCAATAGAAAGATAAGCAGATTCGAGGACGGTTCTGACCCAGCTACAAAATTTGTCGCAAAAACCAAAGACAGCAAGAACTTTAATCAAAAAATCCCAATTTAAAGAATCAAATGCTTTTGAGATGTCAATTTTAAGAGCAATATTCCCCCAATAAATCTTCTGGTTCAGCAGATTCATCGCCTCAGAGGCCAGGCAGATGCAGTCTTTGATTTTCCTCCCGTTGACGAAACCGCACTGCTCCGGAGAGACAAGGGTAGGAAGAATAGAAGCCAATCTGTCGGCGAGAACTTTGGTGATGATTTTGAATTTGAAATTAGCAAGGGCAATAGGTCTGAACTGATTGACATTGTTAGCCTCCTTACACTTGGGGATAAGGATGAGGGTATTAGAATTATAGTGCGGCATGATCCAACCTTGAGTAAAAAATTGAGTGACGACATTAACAACATCCACCTTGATGATATCCCAATACGTTTGGTAGAAGAAAGCACCGAAACCATCTGGCCCAGGAGTAGAATGAGGGTTCATATTAAAAACGGCATGACGGATTTCCTCCTCGGAAGGAATCAAAACAAGCAGACTGTTAGTGGAGCCTGTCAACATAGAAGGAATAGTTTCCTCAATCAAACCATTGCAAAAAGAGGAAGATTGTTGATTAAATAAGGTCTTGAAGTGTTGTTCCACATGACATTCAATAATCTCATTCTCCACAACAACCTTGTCATCAATCACAAGAGAGGAAATCAACTTGGTTCTATTTTTTATCTTGGCATATGTGTGAAAAAATTTCATATTCCTGTCGCCGTGAAGGTTCCAAGTAATGTTTGCTTTTTCTTTCCAATATATCTCTTCCAGGTTAAGTGCTAAATCCAAATCAGTTTGAGCCATCCTTTCTTTCTGCTGCAGCAGGTCAGAATAACCTTGTAGTTCAATGTCAGATTGTATCTCTTTAAGCCTCTTTTCAGCCTCCATAACCTTTAGCTGAACATTGCCAAACGTGCATCTATTCCACTCCTTTAATTTGGTCTTCAGTATCCTCAATTTTTTATCCAAGATATACATGGGACAGCCGACAAGCTTGATGTTCCAGTTGTGCCTTATGACATCAATACAAGAATCATGATGAGACAATATTTTGAGAAATTTAAATTGAGAAACATAGGTAATGTCATCCACATCCAAATTCAAAAGGATAGGATAATGATCAGACTTAACCTTTATGAGAGTATTCACAGAAAATCTATGGCACTTATCCACCCAATCCATGTTGCACACTACTCTGTCAAGCCTTTTTCCAGTCAGGTCTTCCTTCTTTCTACCATTCCACCAAGTGAATTTGCAGCCAGCAGTGGGAACATGCAGTAATTTATTGGAATCAGTCAAATGAATAAAATCTTCCATAGAGATTCTAGCTGGCTCATGCTTCCGAGTGTATTCATCAGCATTGATTATAGCATTAAAATCCCCAATAAAACACCAGGGAGTGTCAGGAATGAGAGGAATCAGCTTGCTCCAAAGATTTCTTCTGTGGATGTAGTTGGTGGAGGCATATACAGCAGAAAAGCCTATAACTTTGTTATGCATATTGACCGTAAAAGCGACATGTTGATCATCACAGAAAATCACATTAGGGTCCAACCAAGATTTGCAAAGACACCATAAGTTAGGAAGCATACCAGGCCTTTGATTAACAGCAAACAACTTTAGGTCAAGAAGCCTCAACCAGTTTTTAGGAAGATTATTAGGGTCCATCCAAGGTTCAGCCAACAGGATCAAGTCTGGTTTATTAACATTCAACAATCTGTTCAAAGCGAGCCTCGAAGAGATATTCGCCAACCCTCTAACATTCCAAAAAACAAACTTCATTGAGAAGTGTTGGAAGGCCTAGACCTAGGCCTAGTATTTGTGTGGATCTTTGATTTTTTGCTTTTCTTCTTCTTGACAACTTTTTTGAAACCCTCTTCTAACTCCTCATTATCAGTTGGATTATTCTCCCCATCCAAATCAGCTAAGTTAGCCCAAGATTTCCCAAGGAAATCTTCTACTTTATCTCTCTCGTCAGCCACAAAAGCCTGAGTTTCTTGAACTTTTTCAACAGCCAGAGTAGCATCAACAAATTCACCATCACTACTGAGTTCATCAGACAACTCATTGCTCTTGTCATTGATACCCAAACTGCTAGTCCCCTCAATATTAGTAATGTTGTTATCTTGTTGGTTTTCCACTTCCACTGCCGTGTTATCCAAAGCCACATTATTGTTGGTTCTAACTTGCTTTCTAACATGTTTAGGATGAGGATTTGAAGGGAGCAAATCCTCCCCTTTACCATGTTGAGGTTTATTTCTTCTACAGTTGGCCAATGAATTCCCAATGCAGGAACAATAAGAACAGAAATCAGGGATTTTCTCATATTCAATGTCAACAAAAAACGCAAATCCAACACGTTCCACTAAAATCTTGAAACTGAGTTCCTTGGTGAGATCTAAATCAACCAAAACTCTAACAAAGTGACCAAATGGTCTATCAAATGAAGTTTTGTTTGAAGCTGAGTCAATGCAAATAGGGGTACCTACACTACTTGCAATTGCGAAAATGATTTTGGGTCTCCAGTATTCCTGGGCAAGACCATGAATCCTAATCCAAACTTGTGCAGAAGTTTGCTTAAGAGTGGAGGGAACAAAATACCTAGTCTAGGGGAACAGCTTAAGGACACCGAAGTTTAAATTCCAAGAGCTTACCGACCTAACTCAGTGGACATCCTCAAGAGAGGAGAAAGAGAATTCAAAAAAGCCTTTACCCAAAGATGTGATTCCCCAATTTTTAAGAGAAGCCCATACCTTTGAGAGTTTAGCTTTCAACGAAGACACTGTCAGAGGTGTAGAACCCTTAGCCCAGATAATGCGACCATGGAGATGATGTTTGCACGCTTCAACACCCATCATGTATTCATCTTTCGGTATTGTGATAGCCAGCCTGTCTCCTTTGAGACATGGAGTAGGAAGCTGACTCAAAGGAATGTTGCAGATATTATCATTGTTTACCACTGCAGCAAATGTTCTCTCAGATCTGGATGGAGGTTTGGGTATAGCCTGTGTAATGGGGGCGACCTGGTTGGAGATTTCAGGGAATAAGGTTTGAAAGTCCATAGTCGAGAGCTTGGAAGACTAGGTCAGCAGAGCTATCTCAACGGCTATTCCAAACACACATTAAGTACTTTTTCTTTTGCATTTCATGTAACTAGAAACTTTGTTATAAATGACTGCAGTGGCGGCTATTTCTTTTGAGTAAATTTTATTTTACTTTATTTTTCTTTGTTCGCTTTACATTTTGTATTAAATGGATCACAAGAAGAAAAAGACGTTCAAAATGCATGTAAGATCAAAATGACTTAAATATTTTAACTTTTTGAAGAGCTCAACATATATGAACCCCTGAAGAAGGAAGCCAACATTTATTGTTTTAAAATTTAAAGGCTTAAATGCAGTTTTGGTCCTCATAGTATCATTTTTCTAAACTTTTGATTTTCTTTAAAAAAATCCAGGTTTTGGGTCCCTTGTTTTGCGTTTTTTTGGGATTTTTTTGGTCCCCTCTCCAAATTAGGATATGTGGCATTTTTCTCGCTGATGTGGACTATTAATTGTTGTCCTATTTGGAAATAAAGTTCCACGTCAGCAATTAAAAACATGAAACTTTATTAATTTATTTTTAATAAATTAATACTTTTAGTTTTTTTCAAAATTAATTGATGTAACATGTGATCCTGACACGTCACCCACTCACTCAACCACTCTCCCTCTCTCTCTATCTCTCTCTCTCTCTCACGTGTGGTTCTCTTTGGAATTGATAGATTTACCATACTATATAAACATTATTTTCATTGTTTGAGAAATCGATGTGGGACTCAAACGATCTACATTCCCTAGCACCTGTAGAACAATTTTAAATCTACAATTAGAAAATGTCTAAAAAAACAAGTTTGCATGTATTTAAGTATTCATGTGGCCTTATTAAAATAGGAACGATGAATAGTCAAAACAGTATATGTCTTATTGGTTGAGTAAAAAAGAGAAGCACAAACAGAAAAGGTGAAACTGAAGCATCCTTGAAATAATGCAGAAATCAAATAACCACATCCACCGACTGTCCCGAGAAATCATGGTCAAGGATAACCATTTTTAAAATAAATCCGCTACAGCAATCTTTACAATGTGATTATGTCCAAAAGCATTCTTCTTCTCTGTTTCTTCATTATCCAGTAAGTATTGCTTCACCCATCTCTCTCTGTTTCAGTATAATGTCCATATGAGACAACAATTTCCCCTTTGATTATCCACACTCCCCAGTATACATCAACACGAGAAAATAAACAAACAACAAAAACAAAACCTCCTCTTGTTAGGTGAGATGGGTTTTACGGATCAAACAATGCTACTTATTTCTATCAAAAACCAAATTTATAACTAATCATTCAGAGCAAGGTTTTTTACGTTGGTTCTCCTAAAGTTGTCTTCAATCTTCCTCTACTTCCTTTAATCAAACTAACTTTTATTAGTTCTAGTGTTCTCTCAATCAAGTGTCTGTTAGTCTTGTCCTAACATGACCAATCACAGTAAAATAATTTAAACAAGATACATCAAAATACTAAAGCTTCATTCTTCCAAAAGGGTGTGTTAAATTGATTATATTCCCAAGCGTTCAAAGTAATGCCATAAATCAAGTATTCACCAAATTTCCTAAAAGGATCGTTCCTCAAAAGTCTAAAGGAAACTTAAACATTGTGGAAATAACATGATACTAGCATAGAGCTTCAATAGAGCAAGAACAAGTATCAAGGAGTTAATGTTATATAAGCTTTTTGAGTTCCACATCGACTTCTCAAACAATGGAAATAGTGTTTATATAGTATGGTAAATATATCAATTCCAAAGTGAACCACACGTGAGAGAGAGGGAGAGTGGTCGAGTGAGTGGGTGACGTGTCAGGATCACATGGTACATAAATTAATTTTGAAAAAAACTAAAAGTATTAATTTATTAAAAATAAATTAATAAATTTCCATGTTTTTAATTGCTGGCGTGGAACTTTATTTCCAACTAGGACAACAATTAATAGTCCACATCAGAGAGAAAAATGCCACATATCCTAATTTGGAGAGGGGACCAAAAAAATCCCAAAAAAACTCAAAACAAGGGACCCAAAACCTGGGTTTTATTAAAGGGGGGTCAAAAGTTTAGAAAAATGATACTACGGGGACTAAAACTGCATTTAATCCAAATTTAAAATTAAGAAGGTTAAGGCTAAAGCTCTATAACCACAAGAATTTGATGCTAAAGCTTTAAAAGAAAGATGATGAACCGCTACTACGAAAATTATCTATAATAATAGTTGTAAAAAGAATTTTATCATGGATGGTGATATGTTATAACGAAGAACGTGGTAGAAAGTGCGATACTTTTCATCTCGGAACCAAGATCCGTAGTGAAAAAGTGAATAACACGCTATATTCCTTCACGGTTTGAACTTTCAACCGTGGTGAAATATCAGTCAACCACTTTTCCCATCCGTGGTAAAAAGTAAGTCAACCTAATTTTTCTTCATGGTTGAGAGTTCCAAGTGTGAGAAAAAATCAGTCAACCCAATTTTTCATATCTTTGTCACATGATTTGGCTAACAAAATTGAGAACTTTCATCACAAAAATGAATATTAAATATTTCTAACACAATAAAAACAACAACAACAACAACAGTGTTCTGGACTGGGCCGAGGCTGCCCAACAGTCGAGCAGGCCCAACCCATATAGCATGGGGAGGCCCAATAAGACCCCTCTGCGGGGCACTTGACTGCTGCAAGCATACCAACGTTTCCCCCGAGCACTTCAGTGTCGGGCACTTGGGCCAACAGGGCAGGAGGACCTCGCACCCCGGCGGATAGGTACATCCCCGACATACCGGCTTCTCCCCCGCGAGGGTACCGCACATCACTCCTCGACAGACATGGCTCCTCCCCGCGAGGCCATGTCCGTCGTGCGGTTGACGGGTCCTCGACACAGAAGGCTCCTCCCCAGCGAGGAGTGTCTAACGGTCCGTACCACGTAGACACGTTCCAAGTAACCACTCCACTCCCGAAGGATTCGGTCTGCCCTAGTCCCGGAAATCTAGGAGCGGTTACCCCAGGGCGAAGACCACGCGCTGGTCTTCACTACGCCACGTAAGCCCTGGCAGTTACTTGGATTGGGCCTGACAATCCAGCCCAATGCAAGTAACCGTTGGCCCCGCGTTGGGGGTTCTCTATAAATACCCTCTCACTTGAGAGGGTCAAGTTAAGTCACTTTTCTCAATCTTCTTGTATTTGCTGTTACTCTGTGCACTCCCTAACTTGAGCGTCGGAGTACCTTACAAGTACACCCCCCGGCCGTCCTTCAACCTCACCGGAGCCGGAGCTCAACGGACGTCGTTGGCCACCAGTAACTGTCTGATCCAGGTACGATCAGTGGCGCCGTCTGTGGGAACTCTATAAGCTTCCCCGTTTTCTCCTCGATAAACCAAAGCTTCCTCTATTCATCACCAACATGGCCAATCCGACCGTCAACCAGGCTCTGGACACCGTGCTCGCGCAACTGGAGAACGGGAGCCACCGTGAGGACGCCATCATCCTCCACGGCGACGAAGGCGACATAAGGGACGGACAGACCGCATCCCCGGACTCCCAGGATGCGACCATCAACGTCGTCCGCACGGACGACCAGCAAACCCCTCTCCAGCCAGTGGCTCCACCGCCCAACGCGGACCCAAGCACCGTGGCCCTATTTGCATTGATCAACCAGACCAATCAGCTGATCGCGCAGCAGAACACCAGAATCGAAGCCCTGGAGTAAGGATGGGCACAACGATCTTCCCCGCGAATACATCGCCATCCCCCGTCACCTCGCCGCTCTCCTTCCCCGCGAAGGACTCCTTCCTAAGATTCCCGGACTCCGTCGCCCGTACGCCATGGTCGACGACCTCGTCTCGAGCGACCCCAGTCGGCGATCACCCAGAAACGCCCTCGTTCCCTACCTCGGAAGGAACCCAGGGCCTCCACCATCTCCAAGAAGTCCAAGCAGACCGAAGAGAGACCAAAGAACCGTTCGAGGAACTCCCCTCCACGGCACCATCGGTCACCTTCGAGATCCCCGGCTGGTAGCGACGACGAGGACCAAAGGACCCCCTTGTCGTGGGAAATCATGGACGCCCCAATCCCTCCAGGCATGGAGAAACCTCCACTGTTGGGGACCTACGACGGGCTGACCGACCCCGACGATCACGTGGAGAGTTTTGAAGCGATGCTCGACTTCCGAAACGTCAGGGGAGCCATCAGGTGCAGGCTATTCCCCACCACCTTACGAAAGGGAGCCATGACATGGTACAAGGGTCTGGAACCTGGTTCGATCACGTCATGGAAACAACTGAAGCAACGCTTCACCAAACACTTCACCGCGTCTCGTTGACACCCGAAGACAGAGGCTGCCCTAGAAAAGATCTTCCAAGGGAGGAACGAATCCCTTCGAAATTACATTGAGAGGTGTAACAAGGAAGCCGTCGAGGTCCATACGACCGACGACATGAAGAAATGCTTAATTATTCACGGATTACGCGCCGGGTCGGACTTTGCCAAATCCATTGGCCTCCGAAGACCCCAGCGTCTCGAGGACCTTCTCGCTCGGGCCCAGAAGTACATCGAACTCGAAGAGATGGAAGTAACCCAGATCGCTCTTGAGACGAGACGCAGAGAAGGCCCCCGCGGCCACAAAGACGATGACGCTTCTCCCCGACGGGGAGGAGAAAAGAAGAAAGAAAACCGCAATCGAGATCCCCGGGAACAGCGCGGGCCAGCTGGCCGATTCACGGAGTACACGCCGCTCAACACTTCACGGTCTCGGATCCTCTCAGACTGCCAGAACTCCGAGTTTGTGAAAGGAGGAGTTCGCTTCCCGAAGCCCGCGGCTCCTAAACCAAACGTTGACAAATCTAAGTACTGCAGGTTCCACCGAAGCCACGGGCACGTGACCGAAGATTGCATCCACCTCAAGGATGCCATTGAGATTCTCCTCAAAGAAGGGCACTTGAAGAAGTATGCCCAACAGAATGACCCTCCTCGTCCCAGCTCAAAGGGAGCACAGAACGTCGAGGAGGCAACACCTCCTCCCGGCGACGTCCAGCTTCAGGTCGCCCTCAGCGTCACTCGACCCGAGGACTTCTTCGTCCCCCCAATCATCGAGGGCGAAGAGGAAATCCACAACATGTGGGCGACTTTCCCCGACGAGGGCCCCGTCACGGCCCGCAGTACCTGGGAAGGCTTCCCCAAAGCAATGGTTATCTCCGGAGGTGATCCCGGGAAAATATCGGTTGGGTCGATCAAACGGAAGTTTGACGAACTGGAATCCGCGACATCGTCAAAGGCGACCACCCTCGAGAAAGTGCGGGGAAATTCCAATCCCATCACCTTCTACCTCGAGGCACTCCCCGGGGGAGCACCAAACGCCACTATTCCCCTCCTGGTCAGGGCACAAATGGCGAACTTTGACGTCCGAAGAATCCTAGTCGACCAGGGGAGCTCGGTCGGCATCATGTATTCTCATTTGTTCGGGACCCTTCAGCTGGACGAGAGGCATTTGACCCCGTACGTCGGGTCAGACCTACAGGGGTTCAATGGAACCACCACCAGACCATGGGGTTACGTGGAGCTAATGGTTACGTTCGGGGCCGAAGACACGACCCGACAGGTGAAGATCCGTTTCCTGGTGGTCGAATGCCCATCCCTTTACAACTGCATCCTCGGAAGGACCACCCTTGCTAAACTCACGGCGGTCCCGTCGACGGTCCACCTCAAAATGAAGTACTACACGAGGAGGGGACGAGTAGTGACGATGCACGGGGACATCGACGCGGCCAGAAGATGCTTCGACGCCGCCGTCAAGGGCCTAAGTTCCATTGGTCCCAAACCTAAGGCCATGGCCAAACCACCCCCGGACGTCGGACAGGTACCTCTCCCGCACGTCAACGCGGTCGACCTCGACAGCAGGTTCTCCGGCGAGCCCGATGAAGACAGAGTCGAAGACCCCGACCACCAGGCGGAAAACAACGGGCAGCCTCTCCACCCAGCGCGCCCCATCCCAGATGGGGATTTCGAGCTCGTGGCCCTCGGAGACGACCCAGATCGCAACGTGAAGATCGGCACCGGGATCCCCGACCTAGCCAAAGAGCAGCTGAAAGCATGTCTGAGGGAGAACGCTGACCTCTTCGCGTGGAGTGCATCTGAGATGCCTGGCCTCGACCCCAAGGTGGGTTGCCATCAGCTCGCAGTAGATCCGGCCGCTAAGGCCATAGCACAACGTAGGCGTAAGCAGTCTCCCGAGAAAGCGGAGGCTGCTGAGAAAGCTGTAAAAGACCTCCTGGAGGCAAATTTTATTTCGGAAGCCAAATACACGACATGGCTGTCCAACGTTGTACTTGTTAAGAAAAATAATGGAAAATGGAGAATGTGCGTTGATTATACCGATCTCAACCGGGCTTGCCCGAAAGACTGTTATCCCTTGCCTAACATCGACCAACTGGTCGACAATTCTGCAGGTTACAAACTACTATCTTTCATGGACGCCTATTCAGGATACAACCAAATTCCCATGGACAAGGTTGACAAGCAACACACGGCCTTCATGACCACGTCAGGCAACTACTATTACAACGTAATGCCCTTCGGTCTGAAGAATGCCGGTGCGACCTATCAACGGATGATGAACAAGGTCTTCCAGACTGAAATCGGCGACATGCTCGAAGTCTACATGGACGACATGATCATCAAGTCTGCAGAAGAAGTCAACCACGCCGCACACCTCCAGAAGGTGTTCGACACGGCGATAAGATGCCGCATGAGGTTTAATCCCGACAAATGCACCTTCGGTGTCCGGGCGGGAAAGTTCCTCGGATTTTACCTCACGGAACGAGGAATCGAGGCAAACCCCGACAAGTGTAGATCCTTTTCCGAGCTCCCTACTCCGGGCTCGAAGAAGTCAATACAATAATTCAACGGAATGTTCACCGCCCTTTCCCGGTTCGTCGCCAAATCCGCACAGTACGCACTCCCATTTTTCAAACTTCTCCGGCAAAAAGTGGAGTTTGAGTGGAGCGAGGAATGCGAACAAGCACTCGCACACTTGAAACAAGTCCTATCGCAATCCCCGGTCCTCTCGCGACCCGAGAACGGGGAAACACTCTTCTTATATCTTGCGATCACAAGCGAAGCGGTCAGCGCCGTCCTCATTCGTGAAACCCCGGACAGACAGAAGCCAGTTTACTTCACGATCAAAGCTCTCCAATGCCCCGAGCTCAGGTATCAGCAGATCGAGAAAGTCACACTGGGCCTCGTCACCGTGGCCAGAAGACTACGCCACTACTTCCTCGCCCATACCGTCGTCGTGAGGACCGACCAGCCGATCAGACAACTCCTCAGACGACCGGATATCGCGGGGAGGATGCTCAGGTGGTCACTCGAGCTGGCCGAATTCGACATCCGATATGAAGGGAGGAAAGCCTTGAAGGCACAGGTACTGGCCGACTTTGTAGCAGAGATGACCGTCCCGGAACCCTCAACCAACGGGTCGTAGAAATGGACAATCTATGTCGACGGAGCATCCAGCCCGAAAGGAAGCGGAGCAGGAATCATCCTCGAAAACGAGGAAGGCATCCTCATCGAGGTGTCCCTCGAACTGTCCTTCCCGACTTCGAACAACCAAGCTGAATACGAGGCCTTCCTCGCGGGACTCAGGCTGGCCGAGGACCTTGGTGCCAAAGAGGTCAAACTTTTCACCGATTCCCAGCTCGTAGCCTCGCAAGTCCGAGGAGAGTACCAAGCCAAGAACGACAGTCTCATAGAATACTTGGCCTTGGTAAAAGAGAAGATGAAAAAGTTCACCTCGACGGAAGTGACTCACATTCCCCGGGAGCATAATGCCCGAGCGGACGTCCTGTCAAAATTGGCAAGCACGAAAAAGAAAGGCGGGAACAAGTCCGTCATACAAGAGGTCCTTTCCCGCCCGAGCATTGACAAACCAGGCATGGTTTCGGACATCAACGCCATCGGGGACAGCGATTGCTGGATGACCCCGGTATACGAATACCTCACGACGGGCAAACTCCCTGAAGATCCCAAAGAAGCAAGAATGGTCAAGAGACGGGCGTGCTCGTACACTATCGTCGAGGATAAGCTATACCGGCGAGGATTCTCTATTCCCCTCCTCATATGTGTCGAGGATACCAAGGTCCCCGGCATACTCCAGGAGATCCATGAGGGAATCAATGCGCAGCACCTCGGCGGATGATCGCTAGCTCGTAAGGCACTCCGGGCAGGATATTACTGGCCCACCATGCAACAAGACGCCAAGGAGCACGTCAAGAAGTGCGATAAATGCCAACAGCACGGGGACATGCACCTCGCTCCTCCCAGCGAGCTCACGTCGCTATCCTCCCCATGGTCGTTCGCATGGTGGGGGATGGATATCCTCGGACCTTTCGTCCAGGGGTCGTATCAAAACAAATACCTCATCGTCGGGGTAGATTACTTCACGAAGTGGATTGAAGCAGAAGCATTGGCCAAAATCACTGCCTTCAACATACTACGTTTCTACAAAAGAAATATCCTCGCCCGGTTCGGAGTACCTCAAGCCATCGTCACCGACAACGGAACCCAGTTCACCGACAGGAACTTCCAGGACTTCCTCACAAAACTAGGCACGAAGCAGCACTTCACCTCGGTCGAGCACCCTCAAACGAACGGACAGGCTGAGGCCGCGAACAGAGTGATCCTTCGAGGATTAAGACGGCGACTGGGCGACGCCAAACAATGGTGGGTCGAAGAGCTACACAACGTTCTCTAGGCCTACCGAACAACCCCACACTCCACGACCGGGGAGGCCCCTTTCCGTTTGACCTATGGAACGGAGGCAGTGATCCCCGTGGAGATCAGAGAACCCTCGAGGAGGACGGAAGCCCCCCTCGACGGGAACGCGAATGATGAAGCCTTGAGGGAAGAACTCGACTTCGTCGAGGAAACACGCTCGGGCGCTTCTCTCCGAGAGGCGTCACTTAAACAAAAAATAACACTACATTATAACGACAGAGTCATTAAACGTGATTTTCAGGTGGGCACCCTCGTCCTACGAAGGAACCAGAAAGACTCGCGAGAAGGAAAACTTACCGCGAACTGGGAGGGCCCGTACCGCGTCCGCGCGAAAACGGGGACAGGAGCCTATTTCCTCGAAAATCTGCACGGGGAAGAACTTGCTCGACCATGGAACGCTGAAAAACTAAAACAATATTACAGTTAAACACTGCCCGTGGCCCACTAGCACCGCGATTACGGGGATGCGCTAGGGTACAAGCGCGACACCCCTATAAGAACACGACGATCAGAGACCGCGTTGTGTGTGCACGAGGACATTTGATCCGACGGGGATACCTCGATCGAGGCCCACCATCCTCGTGCCAACCGGGCATAACACCCAGCTCGCGATGGGAAGTTCATGCCACGAGACTAGGACCTCGACCGAGCTCTTAGCCTCGTTGAAGGTCGGAGTCCTCCTCCGGCCGCCCGACCAGCTCTCCACGCGGTCGGGGACTGTTTAAGTCGAGCAAATCCCAAAGCCTTATTACTTGGGAAAAAATAAAGTATAACAAATAACACATCACACACGATCAAAATCAATAAAGAGGTATTACGAAGTACAAATATGGGGCAAAACCCTTAGTACAAAAAAGTTGCAAATATAAGCCCACAAGCCGGGCAAAAATAACCATGGTGCAAATAGTACATTAACTAAGCCCACAAGCCGGGCGAAAACAAAACGGCTCGCAGGCCGACCAAAACAAAATTAAAAAACCTACTCAGCTGCGGCCCCGTCAGGCTCCTCGTGCACTTGAATGTCGTTCTCCCGCAGAGGACGCACGATCTGGCCATCCACCACCTCAGCGTCGGCGTCAATCCCTTCGGTGACGAGATCAGGGTTGAGAACCCGAAGCTGAGCCACGACACTGCGGAACCCTATACCCGCGGTTTCAATAGCATCATCCTCGGACAACCGAAGATCCTGCTCGATCTTTCGGAGATGGGCCACTAACGCTGCACGAGTGGTTAGGAGCCTGTCTTCCTCAGTTTCCCCCTCGGCCGGCCGCACAGCATCTTCCAACTCGGCAATCTTTTCCTTAAGCCACTTCTCCTCCAACTCCAGCTCAGCGATTCGGGCAAGGTGGCCTCTCTCCGTCTCCTCGGCTTCCTTAAGCTTGGCCTCAACCTGCTGTTGCTGCTCGCGTTGCTCTTTGTTCAGATCTCGGCACTCTTTTAGTTCCTTGCGCATACCGAGCATCTCAGCGCCCAAGGTGTCCAGCTTTTCCTGCAGGCGGGCAAGTTCAGCAGTAGGGTGGGTCTCGTCATTGAGAATGATAGCAGTCGAGCAGATACGCATGACGGCCGACAGGTCCTCAAAAATCATCTTCCTCCTCACTTCAGTAGCAGTCCCCAGCACAGTTTGGATCTCGGAGGGAAGGGTGCGAGGATAAGTGACCTCGGAGAAGAAGTGAGGTTTTTGATGGCAGGGGGGAGGTCAAAGCTGGAAGGAACCGGGAGACTGTCTTCACCACCCAGGTCGACGACCTCCGCAACGCGTTGCCTCTTCGGAGTCCCTTGGGTAGCCGGGGATTGGCTTCCCGCAGGAGTTGTGCGACCACCCGCGGTCCCCGACACAGCGGCAGCAGGCTGAGACTGATTGGATCCTTCGGGGGCGGCGGCCGTGGAAACACCCTCGTGCGGGGCCCCAGAAGGGACAACCTCTTGATCTTTTGAGCGCGACGCCTCTTCCCGGGCCTGTGCTTCCCGGGCCCTCTTCGCTTTCAGCTTCTTCAACCTCTCCTCGGCTCCGACCATTGTTCCTGCAAAAGGAAAGAAAACGTTAGGAAAGCGAGAAACACAGATGCGAGGAAGACCTAAAGCGAGGACGTTTTCACCACCTAACAATTCGATGGCTTCCTCGTCGGAGAAGGTCTCGAGCAGAACGCGGGTGTTTATCAGGCGACGTTCTTTCTTCACCTGCCCATCTGCACCTATTATAGGCTGGCTGTCCAGCGTCTCATGTTGAGCTTCGGTAAAACTGTCAACGAAAGCTACGATTTTATCGTAGGCTTCCTGCTCGTAGGCCTCCATCTGAACAGGCTTCGTTTTATATTTGTCAACTCCCTTCTTAAAATATTCCTCCGTCCAGTACAGAGGAAACTTTGGCTCCAGCACCTCCTCGGAACGGCCGTCGACCTCGCGGGTGACTTTCCGGTACAATGAATATATCGCCTCGAGGGTGACCGGCTTCACGTAGAAATAGCGGAACTTGAAATCCCGGATGGAATCCAAGTAAGTGTGGAACAGTGCCTTGCTCTGCTTGAAGGACACCCAGCCGTGTCGACCTCCGGCCGACGACCGTTGGAGGTGGAATATGCGGAAGAAAAGGCGAACGGTCGGCACGATCTCCAAATATTTGCATACGAGCTCGAAGGCCCGGATGAAGGCCAGCGAGTTCGGATGAATCTGGGAAGGGGCCAACTTCAACCAGTCAAAGATCCCCTCCTGTAAATCCGTGAAAGGCAGCCTCCACCCCGCCTTCTCGAACATAAACTCGTATAAGGGGACTCGCATTCCCCGGTAAGGGGAGCATATCCGGTGATGCTCCTCGGGACGAAAAACCTTCCAGGATTGGCCACTTCCGATTAGTCGGTGCTCGACGGTGCAAAAAGCATCGTCCACATCTGGGTACACAAAGATGGACGACATCTCCAGGGCTTCGTTACAGACCCAATCCTCGAGCGGCCTCTCTTGCGCAAAGGCCATGTGAGCCATTGGGGAGTCGGGCTGGTCGTCGTCGTTTTCCTCGAAATATCCTACGGCCACCTCCGCAGCCAAATCGTCCATTTACCTGAAAAGCAGAAGGAAACGGTGAATTCGATTGGTCGTATCAAATTCACCCCTCCACCGCTGTTCAAGCGAACGGGTGAGGAAGGGGCAAGGCTTTCTCAACTCCCCGACGCGATCGGCCGAGGATCAACTTGCCCACTGGGGAACTCATCGTCTCCCCGGAAGGTTCTGCCCCGTGTCCCCGCGGCACTAACAAATATACTGATTATTAAGGACCCCGAGACATTCAACGGGTCCCCGACGTGTTTGTCCCTGATCCCCGAGATATTCATCAAAATCGAACAAAGCTCTTCGCACTCTCTCCCTCCACAACTAAAGATTCCCGCCGTATTCGCCAGGAATCCCTTCGTTTCTCATGGGAATATCATCAATTCACCAAGGAAACGTCCTACACTAGTTAAAATTGAAGAAAAACGTAAAATAAAGGTTCGGTTTGAAGCAAATACCTGGTAAGCGGCGGTGTAGGGTTCCGGCACGGAGTTTTCCGGCAATGGTACGGCGGCGAACGACTGTCGTAGCGGAGGAAAGGCTTCCCGCAGAGAGTTCCCGGCGATTGACGGCAGCGAGCTACGACGGAAGAGGTTAGAGAGAGAAGGAGAAGGATTCTTGAGAGAGAAGCGGAAAAGTGAAAATGAGCGAGGGGAGCGGCTTTTATAAGCGGTTCTCGCGAGACTCGAGGGGCATAGGGCACTCGAGTGCGCTACCCTAGCCAGCCGCCCTAGCCTCCCTAGGTAATAATGGCAGGCGACACATGGCACGCATGTAGCCGCCCGTCTCCCCACGCGTGTCGCTTCGGTTTTCCCCAATGCTTCGAATCCGGAACCCTTCATCTCCCCGACCATACGATCGGACACATCTGTCCGACGCCCGACGCTCATCCGGCCGAAGGAATTTTGCACAGGAGAACGACCTCCTCGGTTTCTCTCTTAGCGTATCCTCGACATGCCAATAACCCTTAAGTCATTGCTCTGCCACCTCAGAGCAATGACTTGGGGGGCTCCTGTTCTGGACTGGACCGAGGCTGCCCAACAGTCGAGCAGGCCCAACCCATATAGCATGGGGAGGCCCAATAAGACCCCTCTGCAGGGCACTTGACTGCTGCAAGCATACCAATGTTTCCCCTGAGCACTTCAGTGTCGGGCACTTGGGCCAACAGTACAGGAGGACCTCGCATCCCGGCGGATAGGTACATCCCCGACATACCGGCTTCTCCCCCACGAGGGTACCGCACATCACTCCTCGACAGACATGGCTCCTCCCCGCGAGGCCATGTCTGTCGTGCGGTTGACGGGTCCTCGACACAGAAGGCTCCTCCCCAGCGAGGAGTGTCTAACGGTCCGTACCACGTAGACACGTTCCAAGTAACCACTCCACTCCCGAAGGATTCGGTCTGCCCTAGTCCCGGAAATCTAGGAGCGGTTACCCCAGGGCGAAGACCACGCGCTGGTCTTCACTACGCCACGTAAACCCTGGCAGTTACTTGGATTGGGCCTGACAATCCAGCCCAATGCAAGTAATCGTTGCCCCCGCGCTGGGGGTTCTCTATAAATACCCTCTCACTTGAGAGGGTCAAGTTAAGTCACTTTTCTCACTCTTCTTGTATTTGCTGTTACTCTGTGCACTCCCTAACTTGAGCGTCGGAGTACCTTGCAGGTACACCACCCCCGCCGTCCTTCAACCTCACCGGAGCCGGAGCTCAACGGACGTCGTTGGCCACCAGTAACTGTCTGATCCAGGTACGATCAAACAGTAAAATAAAATCAATAAAATTGTTAGACACTAAATCTCAACAACAACAACAATTAAAATAAATAGAATCGTTAAACATTAAATCTCAATATCAACAACAACACAACTAAACAAATATAATTGTTAAACATTATATCTCATAAAACAACAACAACAACAACAACAAGGAAAAACAAAATCAATAAAATCGTTAAACATTAAATCTTAAAAATAACAACAACATTAAGAATTTTACCTGACACAACAACAACAACTAACATTTCTTAGTTGATCCATATTTTCCTTGTCTCGTTCGAGTTGAAGAAGAAATGATAAAAATTTGAAAATCATTAATGAAAGAGATGGTGTTTTTTAGTTTCATTTATGAAAGAAATGTTGTTTTCAAGTTTGGATTAGTGAAGAAATATATCATGTCGTACAAGTGGAATAACAGAACCTTGATTGGCCATATCAACCAACAAATTCTACACACAACATAAATTACTTATCATTACCAAAGCGATTTAAATTACACCCAATAAATCATACATTTAATATTCTAATTGATAGAAGAGTCTACTTACTATCTTCTCAATGACTATAAGTGAGGCATCTGAAGTGAACTCTCTATTTGGTCTTTATTGGGTCCTCTTCCACCTCTCACGACTTATTGAGTCATCTCCCAATTGTTGTTTTTTTTATTAATCGTTTCTTCCTCAAGTTCTATGTAACCCCCACGAGACAATTTATGATGATATTTATATTTTTCCTTGTTTTTCTTACCTAATTGGCTCTTAACCTATTATAAACATACTGAACATATTAATTTACATGGTTGTATCTAAAAATCATCAGCATAAAATACAATAGGATTATTCTTTAGAAAATAAGATTACTACTAACCAAAAAGTCAGCTTAATTATGAGACTTAACAAACTTCTCCCAAAAGTTCTTATCAATAAAATTATATTTCATAGATGGATATTCAAGATCAGGATTAAGCTTCCTGATGTAATCACGTGTGAGTTGTGACTTAAAGCCCCTTCAATGCTCACCAGTATAAGAGTCCCACTTATCCATCAACTTATCATCATCACTTTCTTCAAACTCAAAAACTGACTACATTTACATCAATATGTGGGTATTCGTAATTAAAAAATACTATCAAATAATGTAAATTAAAATTAATACTTGAATTTCTGCCCATATGTTTTTTTTTTAAATCAGTTGATATCTAACTCCAATCATCTAGCAAATACTCACTTTGCCACATCCAAGGAACCCTGCATAACTCCTAAAAAGAGAAGCATTAATGTAGCATGTAACACCCGAGGCCGATGAGGGAAGAGAGTGGTCGTCGGTGCATAAGGCATGATAATGAACGACCCCTTGAAGCTTCTAAACAAAAATCAAATTCACATTGGAATGAGAGGGATCCTAAGGTCGTGAAGGTATAAAACTACATGGTTGAATGAAGGCGTATAAAGATTAATTGGTATTACCTATACCAACAAGACCATTCTTTATTTTGGTAGCCTAACTAATAAGAACTCCATAGTTAACCATGCTTGACTTGGATTAGTATTTGGATGATTGACCTTTCTAGGAAGTTTTTAGGAAAGCGTGTGAGTAAGGCAAAACATGCTGAAAAGACCTCTGTTAGTTTGTGGAGTAAGTCGGTAACCCTAGAAGTAGATGTGGCATTACAAATGCTATCAAATATGTAACACCGTAAACCCCAAACACTTAATTTATAAAACATGCAGAATAATTTGCTCAAAATGTGTGTCAAAGTTTCTCAGTATAACATCTTTTTCAAAATCAATTACAACAGCAAAAATAAATCTCAACACATCGTTAATTGTCTCATGAATAAAAATCAACTTCATTTTAAATCATAATATAAATATTTCAACAACTCACAAAACATAAAGCATAAAATAGTATTCCCATCCTAATGTTACACTATTAGGGCTACACGCAAAAACTAAACAACTCAAAACGATAAACAACGAAGAAGACCACTACCCCATCCTCCAACTCAACAACAACTAAGGCTCTCCTACCCAAGTATCTGTACCACGTAAAAAACAACACATAAACAAACAAGGGTAAGAATACATTTGTATATGTTAACGGTGTATAAAACCGCAAGAATATCCATCAATCACGTAGATCATTCACAATAATAATCAATCACAAATGTGGTTATATATGTAATGTGGTAAAGAAGAAAGATGGTGGAATGCGTTTGTGTATTGATTACCGTAAGTTGAACAAAGTCACCATTAAGAACAAGTACCCCTTACCAAGGATAGACGACCTGTTAGATCAATTAAAAGGAGCCTGTGTGTTCTCGAAGATTTATTTACGGTCGGGTTATCATCAGATCCGTGTGAAGAGTTCAGATGTACCTAAGACTGCATTTAGAACCCGTTACGGCCATTACGAATTCTTGGTGATGCCTTTCGGTGTGACGAATGCTCCAACAGTTTTTATGGATTACATGAATCGGATATTTCAAGCTCACTTGGACCAATTCGTTGTGATCTTCATTGATGACATTCTTATTTATTCTCGTACTTCACAAGAGCACAAGGGACATTTGAGAAGTGTTTTGTCGATCTTACAAGAGATGCAACTTTTTGCCAAGTTGAGCAAGTGTGAGTTTGGATGTCGGAGGTTAGTTTTCTTGGTCACGTCATATCTCAGGGAGGTGTGGCGGTTGATCCATCAAAAGTTGAAGCAATAATTAATTGGGAGAGACCGAAGAATGTTTCGGAAATTAGAAGTTTCTTGGGACTGACAGGTTATTACAGAAGGTTTATCAAAGGATTTTCTCAATTGGCATTACCTATGACTAAACTTACTCGGAAAGATTGTCCTTATGAGTGGGATTCGGCTTGTGAGCAAAGTTTTATGAGTTTGAAAGAGAGATTGACGACTGCTCATGTTCTGATCATTCCTGATCCTAGCAAGTCGTATGAGGTATTTTGTGATGCATCTAAGATGGGTTTAGGAGGTGTTTTAATGCAAGATAGTCACGTGGTGGCTTATGCTTCTCGACAGTTGAAAGTTCACGAGAAGAATTATCCAACGCATGATTTGGAGTTGGCGGCAATGGTGTTTACTTTGAAAGTGTGGCATCATTATCTGTATGGAGTACGTTTTGAAATGTTTAGTGACCACAAGAGTTTAAAGTATCTTTTTGACCAAAAGGAGTTGAATATGCGCCAAAGGAGATGGATGGAATATCTGAAGGATTATGATTTGGAACTAAGGTACCACCCGGGTAAAGCGAATAAAGTGGCAGATGCATTGAGCAGGAAAGTGTTACGAAAGGCCGAGTTGATGATGTTAGAGTATACCTTATTGGAAAAGTTTAGGGATCTAAATCTTTAATTTGTTTGGACTCCTAATGGTGTGATTATGGGAAATTTGAATGTTAATTATACTCTTAGGGAGGAAATTCAACACGGGCAAATATTGGATGAGAAGTTACAAGAGGTGTTAGTTCAACCGGGTTTTGTGCGAACTACCGACGGAATTATTATGTTTAACCAAATGATTTGTGTACCGGACGATGTGGTGTTGAAAAGAAGGATTTTAGATGAAGCGCATAAAGGTGCATTTACTATACATCCAGGTTCTTCAAAAATGTATCAAGACTTAAAGAAGGACTATTGGTGGTCCGACATAAAAAGAGATATTGCAGTATATATGTATCGGAGTGTACGATATGCCAACAAGTAAAGATTAAGCATCATTGACCAGGTGGATTGTTACAACCTTTAGAAATTCCGGTATGGAAGTGGGATAGTATTTCTATGGACTCCGCAGTTGGATTACCCCGTACTCAAGGAGGATATGATTCTATTTGGGTAATTGTGGATCGGTTGACGAAATCGGCGCATTTCATAGATGTGAAGACTACTTACAAGGCAAGTCATCTTGCAAGGTTGTTTATCTTGAAAATTTTGAGGTTACATGGTATTCCCTCTAGTATTGTGTCCGATAGAGATCCGAAGTTCACTTCAAGGTTTTGGAGAGATTTTCAACAAGCTATGGGAATGAAGTTGTGTTTGAGCACGTCGAATCATCCGCAAACAGATCGTCAGACGGAACAGACGATACAAACAATGGAAGATATGTTAAGAGCTTGTATGCTTGGAAGTGGAGGAAATTGGATAGAACTTTTGCCGTTGATTGAGTTTTCATACAACAATAATTATCACGCGGGTATTGGTATGTCTCCTTACGAGGCGCTATATGGAAGGAAATGTAGAACACCTTTGTGTTGGGCAGAAGTTGGTGAAGATAGAATTTTGGGACCCGAAATTATCCAAGAGACTACGGAAAAGATTCGAATGATCCGTGAGAAAGTTAAGCAAGCGCAAGATCGCCAAAAGAGTTATGCGGATAACTGGAGGAGACCTTTGGAATTTGAAGAAAGTGACCACGTGTTTTTGAAGGTTACTCCGAGGTTGAGATTGAAAGGACCCTTTAACTCACGGAAGTTAAGCCCTAGATTTGTGGGACCGTATCAAGTTCTATAAAGGATCAGTGAAGTAGCTTACAGATTGGCTTTACCGCCTTCTTTGTCAGAAATACATGATGTTTTTCATGTGTCTCAGCTTTGGAAGTTTGTTCCAGATCCTCTTCAGCCAATTCTACCAGATACTATTGAGATAGAAGCAGATTTAACAATTGAACCTCAACCGAGTCGTATCACAGGAAGAGAAACTAAAGTACTAAGGAATAAAGAGATTTCGCTTGTGAAAGTTCAGTGGGATGAAACGCATCCGGGCGATGCAACTTGGGAACTAGAATCAGAGATGCGAGATGCTTACCCTCATCTTTTCAGGTAATATTCTAAATTCGAGGAAGAATTTCCATTTAAGGAGGGGAGGGTGTAATACCCCGTATTTTAATTACTCTGGATAATATTAGTTGTGATCGACTGAGTTCCAGTGTACTCTGAGGAATTATCTGCAAAGATAATTAGAGTAAACTGTTGAGCTCAGAGCAAATCCAATTAATATTATCCGACTCTGAGGTATTTAATTATTGGAACTTTAGAGACTATTTGGATAATTGGTAGTGTTACTAATTAATGATATTATACTATATCATTTCTTTTCCATTCCTTTTCCTTATTAGAACAAGAGAAAGAAAAAGATAGAAAGAGTTTTGGAGAGAAAGAAGGAGAAGGGAAAGAAAAGGAGAAGAAAACCCTAGAAGTGGAAGGATCAAGATCATCATCCAATCTTCATCAAATCATCTCATCTTCTTCATCTTCATCTTGCTAGAGGTGGGTTATAGTTAGAACATTAGTTTTAGAGTTTTTGGAAATGTTTGAGTTAGGTTATAATCATTGATATCGATAATCTAACGGTTAAAAATTGATATAAATTGTGTAGTATGATCACATTATGCATATGAACATTGTTGATGCGTGTTTGTGCTGTTTGGAATTGATTTGGGTTGAGAAATGGTGAATTTGTAGCTTTGGAACCATGGAACCCGTAAGGGAAGAATTATGGTTCTGGTGCGATTCGCCAGACGAATTAAGTCTCGCCACTGTCTCGCCAAGCGAAAGACTGGCGAAAGGGATTCACCAGGAGAAATCCAGATTCGCCAGGCGAATTTGAAGAGACAGAAATGTATTAGCTACTGGAACTTTTGATTTTCTAAAATTGGGGATTTGCCACTGGATTCGCCAGGCAAAGTGCTGGCGAAGGGGGATTTGCCAGGCGAAATCCAGATTCGCCAGGCGAATCTGCCTGGGATCAAATATTTTTTCTTTTCTTCAAAAATCCGTAACTTTTGACTCGTTTATCCGATTTAAGAGTTCTTTATATCGTTGTGAAGATAAGAAAATATTTTATGCAATAGAGGTGAAAAATGTTAATTTTACTGCCCAATTAAATAATCGGAGAAATTCCAAAAGTGGTATATTATGCTTTACTTGTCAGATATTATTCTATTGTGCAATTATGATATATCTTGCCTATCCTATTATTGTTTAGCATGATTGTGAGTGAATGTGCATGTTAAAATGAAAACGGAATAGGAAGAGTGAGGAAACTTGACGCCAAAACAAATGATATGATTCTAGGTTATGACTAGGATTGTTAGATAATCTAGATGGCGATGCTCGTGCGTTCGATGCCTAGGTGTGCATCTTTGACGAGTAATGGTCTAGAGAGAGTGAAACACTAGTATGGAACATGTGAGAACCTAGTATAGGTGAGAAGGCAACGTGGCCTTGTGATTGTCGAATACAATCACGTTTGTGTGTGAGATCACGTAATCGTAACCGGTTATCTTGAGTTACAGTTTCATGAGTCTCGAGCTCCTCTGAAATGTATGCATGACTACTTGGCAGGTTTGATTCCCGCGTATAGTGCGAATAGCGCCCATGGAGCGTATGCTTGTGACGGTTAATAGCCCGTGTGAAGTGACGATTCATAACGTTTAATGGCCCGTAGAACCCGAATCCATTCGTATGTCAAGTAGGTTACAAGGATCTATGACTCGGGTCGCCTTCTAGACGTAGAAGCGGACGGGAAGAGGAGATGCCTTGGTGAGGTTATCGATTAGTGATATTTTGAGTTAATGAACTCATGACATGTTCCCATATAGTGTGAGGTTTGAATTATGAACTCAGAGTCCTTTTCCTTTCCCTTGGACTTGAGTTAGGATTGTTTAGAACCGTATAAAGCCGAGAGAATCCATAAGATAGGGAACTCACTGAGATTTGATGTATCTCACCCCATTGTTGATTATATTACAGGTACTACAGGTTCCGCGAAGGGTAAGGATAAAATGGTTTGACTTTTCCTTACGGATCGTAGCTTTTGGGATGGCATGGCTTCCACTATGGCGTTTTATTTTGAGATCATTACTATGATCTAGTTCTTAGTTTTTATCTATTGAACATCTTGTATATGTTATGCCTTAGACTTTTAGTATTTTGTATTATGGGCATGTAATGTATACAATGTGTTAACTAGGAACTTATGGTATTTCAGTACCAAACTTGGATTCATATATATTATTTATGCTTTGATGTATGATTTTATATATGGGTGTTACAACTCAGCGAACCAAGTAAGAAGAAAAAGCGCATAAAGTTCGCTAAGCGAACACTGGGCGAATATTCGCCTTCCATTCGCTTCGGTCGACCAACCATTCGCTTTCGCCTTTGCCAGGTTCGCTAGGCGAACAATAAAAAACCCATAATTTCCCAGAAGCGTGAAACATAGGTCATTAGGCCAAAATACTCACATTTCTTCACCTAAAACACTTCCAACTCATATTGTATCAACCAAAACATGTTCCAATCATAACAACAAGTAATCCCATGGTTTATATATATATATATATATATATATATATATATATATATATATATATATATAGATAGATAAACCAATATTATATAATATAATCCAACAGAGTAAAATATCTCCAATTGATATTTTGTCGTCTCAACCAATTAATAAACACCAACCATTCGCTTTCGCCTTTGCCAGGTTCGCTAGGCGAACAATAAAAAACCCATAATTTCCCAGCAGCGTGAAACATAGGTCATTAGGCCAAAATACTCACATTTCTTCACCCAAAACACTTCCAACTCATATTGTATCAACCAAAACATGTTCCAATCATAACAACAAGTAATCCTATGGTTTATATATATATATATATATATATATATATATAAACCAATATTATATAATATAATCCAACAGAGTAAAATATCTCCAATTGATATTTTGTCGTCTAAACTAATTAATAAATTATTAGAGTTACCAAAAATTACTTTCTTGAATTAATAAATATTAATCCGTCTCTTTAATAAAATAATTGATCTCTTCAGAATTCTCCAGTTGCTTTATTGATCCTGATTGACAATACTTAAAGTACTTAGAGGATTCCATAAATCCAATTTACCAAAGATAGAGCACATAGATACTCATCTGACCTCATCAAATATCCAATTGAGCATTTAGATAATACGTGGTATTACACTCTCCCTCCCTTAAATTGAAATTCGCCCCCGAATTTCCTCTACTCGACAATAACCGCAACTTGTATCATTGTCTTAGTTCCACAATTGACTTTACTTCCGTTAAAGTTTCTGACGTACTAAAATTCCAACTTGACTTCATAGACCAAAATCCTTGTTTTCCAAATTATTAAACTCCATGTCCTTAGTCATACTCGTATTCCATTATTGGGTTAACTTTCAACTTGCTTTTCCAAAATTTCATCCGTTGTTTCCTACAAAGAGACTTGGTCATATCTTACCTTCGGAAGAACTATACCATTCTATATTCTTCTATTGAGTCACAATACAAAACCATAATTCCTTATCTTGGTTTAAGGTAACAAACACTCACCAAATCTTAACAGTAGAACTTCACAAAATCTTGAGCACTACCAAGTAGCTAACAATTTGCGGAGAAACATTTACCCACTGGGGTCCTTACTAACCAATGGTACAAGAAACTTATTGACATCCTATGGTAGAACAATTTCTTTGCCAACACACAATACCATAACATTAGTCCAATACTCTTCAGACGATAAAAGTACAGGAGTTACACTGTCGCAACCATAACATAAACAACTCAAATTTCATTCTAAACTCGAAACAATTCATCCAAAGTAGTTTAGCAACTTTTGTTTCAAGTTACCACATATACAACAATCCTTCTAACAGTTTTCCGACTAACTCAAGGTTCCTTGTTGACACGAGATCTCAACCAATATTACATAACACCATCATGATACTTCAATCATATGCGAGTCACCACTTATCAAAACTTAAACCATTCAAGGCACAACTGTGAGATTCCATACTACTCACCAATTCTTACTCGTACTTGGAAGGATAACTTTCAAATTTCATTCTCTTGGTAAAACACAACTGCACACATCTGGTACTACTCTCACAGTCTAAATCTAATGCTATAAACTCACGGAAGATGACAATTACTAACTCTGACCAACCGTTCATACCTTACTAATACCATAATTTCACACCGAAATATTCCTTGCAAGATCAATACTTCGTGAGTATTTTCTAACTTCGTCCTTAAGACCCGCAACGGTAATACCCCTAAGACTTCTCATACTCAACACAATTCACAAGATTATTTCCCAAAGTCAACTCTCTTGTCGTCTGAGCAAATGGTCAACTACGCACACCTTTCCACAAGTTCCGATTTCAAAACATAATTCTGTCTTTCATTTACTTGTAATCCCGTTTACATTCGCACAATACTCTCCACTCGTGGCTCCGTAACTTATATTACATTCACGAACCATGATCCACTCAAGGTAAAACCGACAAAGCCGACGACACACTCTAACCAAGTGACAAGGCAAAATTCCAAACTTTGACGCATTCATACTACAAAACTTCAGCAGGATCATTCATTTTCTGCTCATACAACTACGCTAGATGAATGCCAATAATGACGACATTATAGGGTTTCAACCACCACTCATACTTGATTTGTCCATAAGCAAAACACAACACACAACCATTATACGACACCACAAAATGACGGACATATCATGTCAGCATACAATCTTGTTCTCTCACTTGAATTTCTTGGTGGGAAATAAAACAACAACGTTCTTAGTCCAACAAAAGGTAGATTCCGAATATTCCGATTATTCGTAAATACAGAAGTTCTCTATACTTGAAAATAAATCGGGGAAATGCATCCTCTTGAAGAACCTTTCCATCACTTCGTACACACTAACCAGACTTCGTACCTTCCACTATCCATTGCACACCATACTTACGCCTAATTACTCAATGGAAGATTCACAACCGACAATTCTCGTCAACTACTTACAAAACCCTTCCGGTATAAATCGTTCCAAGATTTACACCTAGTCTGTAATAAGTCCCGAATTGCTTTTCGTTGTTTTACCACAATCTTACTTCTTAAAATACAATATTCACTGTTCCACAGAGTACGTCCCATCACACTTGTCTCAAGAATAAGAATCCATCACATACACTTGTTACCACGGTGCTACCACTACGCTCATTCTTAATACCAAAGTGTAACTTTCTAATAACATACCGTTAGTACCATTCTCCACACCGCATTTACTTCGTTCTCCCTTGTAATCCTCTTAGGTCCAAATATAAAGTCATCTTACTAAGATTCCCTTGAATCCAAGGTACTTACTCTGTTTCTTAATACAAACTTTTTCCGGTCCGTATCACTACTCTCTATTACTAAATGAAGATCATTCTTTCTCCAACACAATACCTTATATTTTTCATTGGGTAAGTTAACAAATTCCAAATTCCAAATTGGTCTCTTACTGAAAACGGAAATCCTGATGTATCATCTCGAACTTAATCCCTTTATATAACTGAAGATACACAATTTATCTCGTATTCTAAGCCCGGCGCATACTTGTTTCACTTGAAGCATGTAACAATCTTTATGTTCCTTCTCACGCTTCTCTACTACTTTAGGTTCCCATACAAGCCGAACGTCCTTAACTCTCACTTTTAACCAATTGGAAGATACTGTTTCGAACACATTCCTTAAGGTACTCTCATCCATTCAAGATACCATAGTGACCTTAGAAACTGAAGCACCAATACTTATCTCACTTCCAGACCTTACCTCACACGTTCTACAAAACAACCTTTCTTTTCCACGGAATGAGATTACTTGAAATCCTTATTCATATCAGTAGTCAATCCAGCTCTACTAGCGACTTTACATATTCCCTGATACCTTATCCAATCGTCCAATAGAGATCCTTAACTCTCGAACTCCATCCATTCCTAAGGATTACTTGAACAACACATCACTCTTTAATTCCATGCTACCCAAATCACAACTTCTACTAAGATCTCAACTGAGCTGACCAAAATTCTTCACTACTAACTCTTGGCTTGAGCCTTCCCTCACAGCACAAGTTTCGACTACGCTTCAGAGTCCTCGTGGTCGCTCAACCATGATTCTACCTATCACATACATAGTATTTGGTTTATCAGGCCTAACACTACATATCATGATATTAAGTTTCATGCTGGCAAGACACACTTAAGAGGCAGAAATAGATTTACTTATGATGTTTCAAGGCTAGGTCGAGGACACGACCTGCTCTGATACCAACTGTAACGCCCTGTATAATATGTATCTAGAATAATACCATACAAGTGTTTTATTTGGTACTGACACCATCATAAGTGCCTAATGGCGTAATTCACATACTTGACCATTTCTAATACATAATACAATCTATGGTACAAGACATGGAAATTAGCCAAAACAAATATAAAATCTAAGATCAATATACAATATCCTCAATTGCATACAACAAATACACAGCGGAATAAGCTCAACTAAACTTCTCTTGAAACATCCAAGTATAGCTCCACTTGTAAATCACACCTGCAAATACCTCCTGAAAATAATCAACAATAGTGGGGTGAGATACATCAAATCTCAGTGAGTTCCCTATCTTATGGATTCTCTCGGCTTTACAAGCTTCTATCTTAGCCTAACTCAAGTCGGGAAAAGGGAACTAGACATTGAGTTCAAACATTTCTGACTAGAGAAACTATCGTACAATACACAAAATGAAAAACTAGTTAAGGAATCTTCTCCCCGGCCATCCCGCTCAAAGGGATTAAACACGGGTCATGGATCCTGAACGTAGATAACTTCTCCCCGGCCATCCCACACCAAAGGATTAAACACGGGTCACAGTTATCTACAAATGGTACTTCTCCCCGGCCATCCCGCACAAGGGACTCTTCAACACGAGTCACGGTACCAACCACTAAGTAACTTCTCCCCGGCCATCCCGCACAAGGGGCCCTCGACACGGGTCACGGTTACTTACTTAATAAATACTTCTCCCCGGCCATCCCGCACAAGGGGCTCTTCAACACGGGTCACGGTATTTATTAAGGGATAGACTACAAACCTTTACCAAGACCTAGTTACATCTCTAGGCCAGAACTCGTCAATGAATGCATGAGCGTCGCCATCCAGAGTTTATCTACTCTAGGCCAGAACTCGTCAATGAATGCATGAGCATCGCCATCTAGAGTTTATATCACAATTCTATTCACAACCTAGAATTTTAACAATCTTAACTATGCCATTTATTTTGAGGTAAAGTTTCCTCACTCTTCCTAATTCATTTAACATGCATATTCTCTCATTCATACTTAACAACAATATTAGACAAGCATATTACAATATCAATCATAAAACACACATGATAGCATAATATGTCAAGCATAACCACATAGTAGTTCACACACATTTTTAAGGCATACAAGCGACTACTATCCTCTACCAAGCATCCTTGGTTAAATCATGGTCTCACATTACCATTTAATAGCACATTGGATTCTCTTTCCAAGGCTTCAAGTCCAATATCAATAGGACTCCCGATTCATGAATTTCCGGTGGAAACATAAACCCGACTTTCACATTCATCACAATATTTAACATACCATATCAATCCATGACATAAACATATGTTTCTATTTCGCTATCATAAGGAGCATTGAAATAGCTTTCCAACGCTTTCGACCGTGCGTCAATCCGAGTTACGGATCAAAAGTTATGAAGGAAACAAAATAGAAAATCTGTCGCGTTCGCTACTGTATTCGCTAGGCGAACCACTCAGCGAACCAAGTAAGAAGAAAAAGGGCATAAAGTTCGCTAAACGAACACTGGGCGAACATTCGCCTTCCATTCGCTTTGGGGTTCACTAGGCGAACCCTCGACCAACCATTCTCTTTCGCCTTTGCCAGGTTCTCTAGGCGAACAATGAAAAACCCAGAATTTCCCAGCAGCGTGAAACATAGGTCATTGAGCCAAAATACTCACATTTCTTCACCAAAAACACTTCCAACTTATATTGTATCAACCAAAACATGTTCCAATCATAACAACAAGTATTCCCATGCATTTGTATCGAATTTCATCCGTTAGATTTCATTGATTTATCCGTTTAATCATTTTCTCACAAATCTAACCTAAGTTCTAAACTTATATTTCTGGAACTTAGAGTGTCTAACTAGAACCCACCTGATAATCGAAGAGGAGTTTGAAGAAGATGATGATGATCCATGGGCTTCTCTTCTTCATCTTTCTCCACTTTCTCTCTTCTTCTCTTCCTTTCTCTTCTTTCCTTTCCTTTCCTTCTTTCCTATCTTTTTTTTTCTCTCTTATAACAAATATATATATATATATATATATATATATATATATATATATATATATATATATATATATATATATATATATATATATATATATATATATATATATATAAACCAATATTATATAATATAATCCAACAGAGTAAAATATCTCCAATTGATATTTTGTCGTTTCAACCAATTAATAAATTATTAGAGTTACCAAAAATTACTTTCTTGAATTAATAAATATTAAGCCGTCTCTTTAATAAAATAATTGATCTCTTCAGAGTTCTCCAGTTGCTCTATTGATCCTGATTGACAATACTTAAAGTACTTAGAGGATTCCATAAATCCAATTTACCAAAGATAGAGCACATAGATACTCATCTGACCTCATAAGATATCCAATTGAGCATTTAGATAATACGGGGTATTACAGCTGGTAATGAAGAAACCCTTGAGATCATTAATGAGAAACGACCATGTCTTCCCAAACTGAAAGATGCAGGCATTTGCATTTCAACCAGCATGCAAATCCAAGGATGTTCAGGATACTTTGTAAGTATGCATGGACCCATTTATCCTGTGATGGTAAAAAAGTTCTGGAAATACGCAAAGATTGGTGACACCTACCTCCATCGCCCAAGCCATTCACTGTGTTCAATCAGGATTGACTGTTGATGAATTCCATCTGAACTATCCTTTTGTTGGAGATCTCATTAGGATTCATGATGTGTCTCGAGATAAGTATGAACCCTATGATCCTGAAGGACTCCTCCCTGATGGAAAATTGTGGTTTAAACTACTGCTCACTAACTTTCGCTTGGCCAAAAATACCTTGACTCTTGATGATAGATTGTTTATCTATTTCATGATGTACAAGGTCCGGGTGAATCTTCCACAAACCATCTTCAATCATCTGAAGAACTGTGTTGAAATCTCCAGAAATCAACATAAGTCCTTCATACCTTATGGAAGATTTCTGTCTGAGTTATTCTACAGAGCTAAAATCATCACTTTAGCCAGAATCCTTGGACCAGAAGATGCTACCTCTGAAGAAAGGTGTGAAAGGGTTGATGAGGTGGAGGATTTCTGATAGCTGATTGGTGAATGTGTCTCTTGGTCTATTGAGTTGCTTGGTGCTTGGTTCTTCGTCCGTTTATCATTGCTTTTCCCACCTGTTATTCCTGTTGTCTGCTTGGTTTTATTTTGTCTGTTTTGTACTACGCTCCGACGTTTTGTTGTTTTTGTCAATGAAGTTCTTTCCTTATTATCTTTATCTTGTCTTACTGCATTTCATAATGATTACCATAAAAGGGAAGAAAATGACTAAATTTAACTCATCTAAATTCTTTCAAATCAAAATGATTTAGTTAAAATTTTGATAATATGTGAATGGTAATGGTAACAACTGTCTAACACATTGGGTTTCGTAAACCTCTTGAGAATAGGCTAAAATCTTTACGCATTTCCCCATGACTGGGCATTCATAAATGATAAGACTTATGTGAGTAAAGTTTTCTTGAAAATAAGCTATACTCTCTTCTGTCTTTACTATTTGTTAATTTTCAATTACCACTTATAATTATACATTTATTCATAGTTATTGACTCCTGTCAGAACCTAAATAATGTATCCTTATTTGTGACCTGTTTACACTCCTTTTCTATTCCTTGATATTCTTGTCTCTTACTCTGCCACTGTGTCCTTGGCATATCTTATGCATGATACGCATCTTGACCTATGTCATTTTCTCACTCAGTCACGTTTCCTACCCATATATATCTATACTTCATTCCTTCCATCTTGATCTGTAGTGTTTGATCTTACTATCCAAAATGTCTCTAATTACTTTCCAAGGAGATGGGAACCTTCTTGAGGTCATATCAGAAGAACAAATCAATCTTCTGCATCTTGGAAACAGAGAAATTGCTAGCAGTATCACCTCAATCATGCACTATCAAGAATGGACAAAATACTTTATCATTCTGGATAAACTAGTCTACTTAAATCTTGTAAAATTTTTTTGGAAACATGCCTACATTAATGATGAAGGTCGCTCAATTTCTTCTCGTGTTTCTGGTGTCCCCATAAACATCACTCCCTTCACCATTGCTCTAGCAATTGGCTGTGAGAACATTGGTTTTACTGTTGAACATGTTAAGTCTAGGTATCTTATTTCTGAGGAACTAGCCTCTCTTCACAACACATCGTCCAAATATGAACCTCTCAATCCTGAAAATCTTCTTCCCTTTCCCAAAGCTTGGTTCAAGCTTTTGCTGACTAATTTTCGTCCTCAGGAAGAAAACAAACATATCCTATTTCATGATGATTGGGTCTTCATTTTTCTCCTGATGGCTCAGATGCGAATTAATCTACCTCAGACTATCTTCAATTTTCTGCAAAAATCTATTACTGATTCTAGAAATGGCGATTTCATCAAGCCCTACATACCTTTTGGAAGAGTTATATCTGAAATCTTCTTTAAAGAAGGAATTGTTGAACTTGTCCAGTCAGAAGGTCTAGAAAATGGTCTGTTGAAGACACAATGTTAAGTCTTTGATGGTTAATCTATAGCATGCCGTATCTTGTGTTTTCTGTCTCGTCTTTAGGTTGCTCTGTATTCGAGTCATCCCAATGCATTTTGATCCATTATTAATGAAATTGTCCTTATTTATGAGTGCTATGGCCTATCTTAGAAATTTCTTTCTCACATATTTATCATAATAATGCACTGTTTATTGCATTATCTTTTTTATTATGAAAAAAAGGGGGAGAAAGTAAAATGATTTTGATAGTACTTATTCTCAGAATATCAAACTCAAACATTACATAATGCTTATATAATGCTATGCTTTTGCAACTAACTATTTTTTTTATGTTTCAATTAAGGAATTCTGAAAAAGTTCACTTAGCATTCTAGATAGGTTGAATATAAAGATCCTACTCTCTGAAGATGGAAAATCTTATGGATAATTTCAACTCTGATAATTTATGGTTAAGAAGTTCTACACTTTGAGAATATATGATTATTCAAACAGATGTTCCAATACTGTTCAGAAGATGTGAACTCTCTGAAAGTCAAGAAATCTTGTTTATTCAAACAGATGTTCCAATACTGTTCAGAAGTTGTGAACTTTTTGAAAGTCAAGAAATCTGGTTTGATCAAACAGATGTTCCAATACTGTTTAGAAGTTGTGAACTGTCTGAAAGTCAAGAAATCTTGTTTGATATCATAGTGTTCAGAAGTTGAAAACTTTCTGAAAGTATGAAATTCAGATTTAAAGCGTCAGAAGCAGAAATCTCCTTGAAAGCAAGACAAGTCAATTCTCTAATTCAAAGATACTTATCAGAAGACACGCTCTACAACAGATGATATTCTGATAAAATCAGTCAGGCTCTGAATCTAATAAGATTGGTGAATCTAAGAAAAGATTGACAAGAGAGAAGTCACTTAAGAATCTGTGATTCTTCATCAAGATCTGATAAGAAGTTCTGATACGAGATGCGCAGCATCATCCAATCAGATTCAAAATCAAGTTTGGATTTTTCATCAAGGTTCTGATAGTAACCAGGTTCTGAGATGAAGACCTAGTGTTCTAGTCAGACTCTGATGAGTTGTTGTAGGGAAGTATTCCTTCTCTATTATCATGTTCTGAAGAAATCAAATTTTATTTTATGACTCTTGGGATCAGGGGGAGACTCTGAATAAGCATAAATGAAATTTTGAGATTAACAGATTCAGGGGGAGCTGAGAGCTTAAACTTTGAATTTGTAGACTATGGTGATTACCCTGTATAAATTGTTCTATCAAAATACATGGTTTTGTCATCATCAAAAAGGGGGAGATTGTAAGAACAAGATTTGGTCCTGCATCTTGTCTCTATGTTTTGGTGATAACAATGAAGTATTTGTGTGAGAACAATTTTGGTGCTTTAACGTTTGTTATTCTAATGGTTTTAACAAACAGGTTTTAACTCTGATAAATACCAGGTGCTACGTCACTCTGATATTCTCTATGGTCACTTCTATGTGAATAAGCAAGATTGGTTCTAATCTACTGTGCGTCAGAAAGATTATGAGAAGACACTATGTTGCTGTTGTAACGTCTCTTGGATCTAATCTCTGATTGTGACTCTGATGTTCTATTTCTGAAGCCTGCATAGCTTCTGAGGTCGTTAACTTCTGAGACTAAGTGCTGAAGATTCTGAAGACAAGGTTCTGTTGAACGAAGTTATGAAGATTCTGAAGACTTAAGGATTCTGAAGATTAGAGGTTCTGAAGACTAAGTGCTGAAGATTTTGAAGACAAGGTTCTGTTGAATGAGGTTCTGAAGACTCTAAAGACTTAAGTATTCTGATAACCAAGGGTTCTGAACTAGAAATGCTGAAGACTCTGAAGACAAGGTTCGGTTGAACAAGTTCTGAAGACTCTGAAAACTCAAGACTCCAAAGAACCAATGATTCATTCTTCTGATCATGCTTCAATCGAATCAATTCAGAAGCCTCTGGTGAATAGAAGAAGATGAAACGTCTGCGTGGAAAAATAGTACATAGTACAGATAAAGCGTGTTCCTTTACACTACCCTGATTTGGTGGTACAAAGGACAACTTCAGTGTACGATTTTCAACCCAGCATAACGACACTATTTCAAGTCGCCAGTACTCTCTCTGATATTACTGATATTCCCTTTAACGGATCTTTTTCTGGCTATATATAGACTTGATCATTCAATGAATCGGATGCTGATAAGCATGAGCGGAAGAGAGCAGATGCATGCGTGCAAGCATGATTGAATGAAGTGAGCAACAAACGATGTAATACTCAGTGTAAAAGAAGAAGTATTAGAAACACTGATGTATATGAAGAAAGAACTCAAGAAATGAAGAAACTTATGAGTGAACAGTAAAGCACCACAATACAAAGAAGAAGAAGAATGTTATTACTGTAGATTCTCTCAAAGTTAGATTGAGCTTAAAATGTATGTTTACCCTGATTATGTAGAAGCATTATTATCGTAAACAAACCTTGTAGCAGAAAGTTGTTTGTGTCCCCTAAAGGACCAGTTGGGTCAAAATTTTTAGGGAGACTAAGACAGTGTGTCTTAGTGTTGTCAGTCACTTGCAGTTGGCTTGTGCGTTGTATTCCTTAAGAGACCAGTTGGGTCAGAATTCTTAAGAAGTCTAGGACTAGTGTGTCGTAGAGGTTGTTAGTCATCAGCAGTTGGCTAGTGCAATTGTAATCAGTTTGGTTATAGTGGGTTAAGTCCTTGTGTATAAGGCAAAATCACCTTGGCGGGTGGACTGGATTAGCTTGATAGTTTTCAAGTGAACCAGGATATATCATGTGTTTTTCTATTGTTAGTTTATTTATGATCTTTGTTTGAGTTTCATAAAATGCTTTCAAAGTGCGAAACCCAATTCAAACCCCCTTTTCTTGTGTTTCTCTCACACCTTCAACCTATAGTAATAGGTAAAGTCCTTTGCTAACCACTTTGAGCTTAACCCTTCTTTCGTGACTTAGCCTTATTTATTAGTCATATGACTTGAAAGATTACATCTTTCCACCATCTCTTTGGAGTTAGGTAGAAATTTTTAGTTCAAAATATGTTTGAAAATGAATAAGTTTGGGGTTGCTCTTAGAAGTGAGCAAGGTTTAAGTTTCGGGTTGGGGTACTTGAGAAAAAAAGCGCCCAAAATTAAAAAATTTTGAGAAAATGAGAAGTTAAAAATAACTTCTTCAAAAAAAAAAAGAAAAAGAATGCAAAATGAATATTGAGGACAACAATAGTGATATCTCTACTACTGTTAATCAGGAAAATAGTTGGTATGATAATAATAGGAGAACTAGTAACCTAACTACAAAGGTTTAAACCTACTTTCCCAAAGAAATGTCCTACCCAAACATAAGCCATGTTACAACTGAAAAAGCCCTCAAGTGTGTGTGTTTTGATTTCTTTGACGAGTTCTATTAAAACATGATCAAACTCAGAATAAATTGTTTTGCATGATGATTTAGAGACTACCCTATCAATTAAGTGAGTTATAGTGAGATGAGAGACATGTTGAGTACTTGTCAAAGATTGAAGGGGGTTTTATGAATTTTCCGGATTGTAGTTGGAGTCTAGAATGGTATTCAGATTAAATAAATTTCACATGGTGATGTTCACTTGTTATTGTTGCAACTTGTTTTTCTATTTGAAATTTGCAGTGCAGGAAAATTACTTGAGGACAAGCAACAATTCAAGTTTGGGGTTGTGATGAAACACTATCATTGCATGTTTTCTGTCAAAGAAACAAAGAAAAACGAGTCAAAGATGATCAAATTTGATGAATAATGGCCAAAGAACGGAGCAAATATGACCAAGTATAAAGAATTAGGGACTTAGAGAAATTTGGATGAAAAAGGAGCAAAAGCGAACAAGCCACTAGAATAATTACGCGCTTCATTGTGCGCACGATAGAAAATAAGAAAAGTGGTATTGTGCGCGTGGAAGAGCAGCCGACGCAACATCGCGCGTGCGATGTAGTCTATTATGCGCACGGCGGGCCCTTTTATGGGCAATTTCTGACGTGTTCTGGTACGATTTAATGACTATAAATAGGCAGACTTTGGAATTTTTTAGGGGTTCTGCGATTGGAGACTGGAGAGTACGATTTACAACACTGGAAGTGAGTTTTGGAGCGCATTTGAAGCCATTGGAGGCCAGATCTTCAAGGAATTCTTATGCAGTCTTATTCTTATTAATTGCTATTATAATTTCATCAGTATGAGTAGCTAAACACTTTTAGGTTAGGTTTTGTCCGATGAACCAGTTTCAAACCTGTTGGGACATATGTTTAATTTGATGTTGCATGAATTATCTTAGTTATATTTTTATTTAATTGCTTCTTTTACTTAAAGAGCATTATTTGAGAGACTCTATTAATGTGATTATGGTTGTATATGGAATACTAACCCTTAGCCTATGCGTCTGATCTAGGGAAATTATCGTACTTACGTCGATTGAATAAAGATAGGAGACCTCAAGTAGTGACCTCAGAGTTTAACGTAATGTATCATCGCCTGATTTCACTTACGCTAGTTGAATGGGGATATGAGACCTCTAGTAAAAATCGGCAAGCTATACACCAAGGGATTGGGTATACGCTACAAGAAAACTGAATTTCCGTGACATTCAAAAGTTATAACTAAAAGCCAATAATCTGTAGGTATATGTTTGTAGGACTTTGAGTGACACTCATCTTTGGGGTTAACTATAAGGGGGTGTGATGTGACGCCTAATTGAATGTCACAATAACTTTTAGCTACGGTCAAACTTTTTCCTACAATTGTAATGAATGTCACTATATACTATACTAGTATTACAAGTAATAAAACTATACTTACGAATTATTTTCTTTCAGCTATCACTAAAACTTCAATAAATATATATTTTTATTAATATCAAAATATAATAAATTTATACATTTACTTTTTAAAATAATTGAAAATATTACTAATATTGAAATAAAAATTATTCATTTAAAATATTTTAAAATACATTTTGAACCATGACAAAACTAAATAACTAAAATTGAACTATTTTACTATTTTCAATTAAATTCAAATAGTTCAACATAGAAAGTTTGATTTCATATTACATTAATAAAAACTAATTACAAAAGAAATCATTTACTTAGCATCTTAGTATGTATCCAACTTCTTGTTCCTATTTTCTATATTTGAATTTTCAAATAAAATAATTTTTTTTATGTATGTTGATGTATATCCACAACTTTGAATGTTCTTGTATCTTCACTTAAACTTTCATGTCTCTGCATCTTAACTCATCTAAATTTTTTCTGAAATAATAGATAAATATTGATCAAAATTTAGAAATTAAATTAGTAGAAGTATATTTTGTGTGTTGACATACATATATACAATATTACTAGTATTATGTAAGGAAAGTCATTAAACATATTCGGAATTAGCATTTATTTACTCTATGATGGCTTCATCAAAATGTTGGTCCCCAAAGGAGAGTCACAACTACTTATGTGGTTCAATTTTAAATGAGAAAGTAGAAGAGTTAAGTGAAGCCCTCTTTAGATAAACAACTTAATTAAGTGCTTATAATATAAGCACTTTTTATATAAATACTTATATATAAATTGTTTCTATAATAAAATAAAGTAAAATGTTTTCACAGAAGTTATGAATTATTGTGAAGAGCTTATATAAATGCATGCAACATGGAGCATTTCTCCCAGGATAATTGTCAATTAACTTCAAATGCATGTAACATGGAGCATTTCTCTGATTAACTTCAAATGGCTTAAGTTTAGGGATTAAATTAAATTCAGGGAGGTTAATTACCTTAGCTTTCCAAAAGTAAACATGAGTATGGCAAAAGAGGTGACGAGTATCTTGAGACGAACTTCATTGGGAACTTCACCGGGTTGTGGTCATGTAAACAAAGAGATTAAAAAACAGACAGCCAAAATCTAACTTTATGGTGACTTGGGGCTATTAGAATGAGTCCGTATCTAAACAAACTCGGTGTAGACAACTTCATTTTTTGTCAACATACTACAACCAACTTAAAGTTTGAATTATTTGAGGCTTACAAATAATAATCAACTTATAAGTTATTACGTTGTTAAAATATACTTTTATGAAACTATGTTTTACCATTTATTACAAGATTTGGTTCGTGATTCACACTCTTAGAGTGTGTTTGGATGAGGAATTTGAGAATTTTTAGGGAATTTAAAATTTTAAGTAATTCAAATGATTCAATTGAAATTCATTCATTTTTAAATTCTTTTGTTTGGATGGAGTATTAAAATGATTCAATTTAAAAAATTTGGGACCATTTTCATAATTTTTAAAGTTTTTGGGTCAAATTTAAAATATGAAAAATAGAAACCAATTTGAAATTTTTGGAAATTTGAAGGGACCAATTTGTAAAATTTGAAAATTATTAGGGACTAATTTATAATTTTTTGAAAATTTTGGGGGTGAGTTTGAAATTTTCATAAAATATGAGGACCGTCTTGCAAAATTTGAAAAAGTAATAATAAACAATTTAACATTCATATTATATAGAGTTAAAAAGTAATTTGAAATTTTTTACTTTTTGATATCATTTTAAATTCCTTAAATTTAACATGAATAAAATACTTCATAAATTTACATCATTTTAATAATTTTTTATATTTTTTATCCAAACAATAAATTTTGATCAAATCATTTTAAATTCTCTCAAAAAATTACTTTCTCTCATTAAAATCTTTCATCCAAACACACGCTTAAAATATAATTCCAAGCTTCATCGATTCAAAGCTCCTAAAGTATGGAACTACACACAACTAGTTAACATACTTTTTAGAACTTGGTATCTTTAGAGAAATATGCATATAAACTCACCCATCTATAGACCTGTGATAAAAATTCCAGGATCTGATAGCCCCACTCAAGATCTCCGAATTCCAGGGATTGCTTCTGAAAAGAGAAAAAGGAAAAAGTTCTTACTATTAAAACAAGGTAAAGAAGAATTGATAAAAGTATACGACTATTAGCAAATCACAAAGGTAAAGATAAAAATTTTCTTACTGTTGCCCTTAACGAAATACTATGCAAATAGTTCAAACTTCTAAGTATTGATTCAAAACCTTAAAATTTCATATAAACGTGAATCATGTGGCAGAATCATTAAGGTGAACATCAGAACATTGTTAGAGTAACTATTATAGGTTCTATCAGCAAAAGCACTACAAATTTTTAGCACATAGTATAACGGCAAGTTGCAACTACAATAACAAAATGAAGTTTTCTTACTTTATTTGATGAATCAAAGTCTGTAAACAATCTTCTACCTTCCTGGATAGACCTATACCATAAAACTCATCAACATTCACACTGAATATGAAACTAAAATGAGAACTTTAAAATTATACATGAATATTCTTTTAAGACACAAGAATTTGGAAGAGGTGAAGACCTAACTAAAACTTAGTAAAACCTATGTAGATATAATTTACAAATTTATGAGGTCATCCATGTGGATGGAACATGTATATTCTTTTAACTCTTGCTTTATGTTGACTCTAGGTGTAACGCCCCATACAACTTTCAGGAATACCGACTGACCCTACAAACCAACACGGGTCCTTTCAGCATGTTTTGTCCTCACTCACACGTTTTCTAGGAAACTTCCCAAAAGGTCACCCATCAAAACTCTACTCCAAGTCAAACCTCTTTAATTATGAAATTCTTATTTGTTATGCTAACGAAAAGAAGATGCATTTGTTGGTATAGGTAACACCAATCATTCCTTATATGTCTTCCTTCAACCATACAGTCTCATACCTGCATAGCCTCAGGATCCGTTTCATTCCAATGTGAATTCGGAGACCACTCTCTGCCTTTTTCGGCCTTGAGTGTTACATCCACTCTCTGTCCTCTTTGGCCTTGGGTGTTACAACCCCACTAGCTTCCACCTGGTTCATCCCAGAACCACATTGTACTGGGACAATTCTGGCTCTGATACCATTTGTAACACCCTAAACTGCTTTCAGGATTACCGACTAATCTCACAAACCAACACGGGTCTTTTTAGCATGTTTTGTCCTCACTCACATGATTTCTAGGAAACTTCCCAGAAGGTTACCCATCCAAATACTACTCCAAGTCAAACCTCTTTAACTATAAAGTTCTTATTTATTAGGCTACCAAAAAAAACATGCATCTTGTTTGTATAGGTAGTACCAATCAATCCTTATAAGTCTTCCTTCAACCATACAGTCTCATACTTGCATAGCCTCAAGATCTCTCTCATTTCGTTGTGAATTCTGCAACCACTCTCTGCCCTTTTTGGCCTCGAGTTCTACATCCACTCTCTTCCCTCTTTGGCCTTGGGTGTTACAGTAGGAACCATGAGCAGGTTGGTGTCATAGGGATGTAAATCATGTACAACATTAGATCGTGAACGAGGAAGAAGGCTAGTCATGACATTATCTGAATAAAAAAATCCCTCTTCAGTTGAAACAAGCTTGGAAGAGAAAGGTGTAAATCCAAACAGTGCCAAGTTTTCTTCCAAAAATTTTGTTTCATGCTGAAATGTATAATCTACGTTAGTTTGAAAGTTTCAAAATAGTTTATATGCATTTTACACCTCAGTTGGAAAAACACATTAAACTCCAAAGTCCACAACATGTATCTGTTCATTGGAAGGATATACGAAACTATTAAAAACTAGAGAATAGAGATTTCTCATTACACCATTGTTTAACAGGACCCAAAGAGCAATCTACCATTGTCTTCACTATGTTCAAGAGGCCTCAAATATCTTTGAATATGTATTGTATACTAAAACCATTGTGAATGGCAGAAGCACATGACAAGACTCCACATGAATTAATAATCATAATGAACTCTAAGTATCAACAAGTTCAAACACAATAAACATAAGAAATGATACTCATACTGTAGCGGAGAAATTTGTGAGTGTATGCTATTGATTAACTTAACTCATAAAGCAAGAGTTGTCACCTCACTTTTATTTTATCCAAAAGAAAAGGAAAAAGAGCGAACAAAATCTAAACAAGTTCTAAAAAAGAACAAATAGAGAATGGGTAAGGGGGTTGGTTAAATTAAGGGGAGGTGTTAGCACCCAAAACGTCTATAGTACTCTATAGAAACCCTTTGAAATATCTACGCTTTTTGGTTTGAAAAGGTTTGTTTGAAAAGAGATTGGGGAGATGAGAAGAGAAGTATTTTTTAATATTTTTGTGTTTGGAGAGACTTATCGCCTCATGCCTACGTACCCACAAAGTGCAATATAGGATAAAAACCTCGTATTTCATGGTACAAATAAAAAAATTGGTTATGATTCATTTTATCTTGAAAAGACAACCCGTCATTCTCAAGAGAGAATACTCAACTAATTACCCCCAGGTATTGGAAAAAGACATTTGCATCACATTAAGATAGAGGATTTGCTTGGATTAAAATCAATAAGACTAACCTCTTCAACATCTAGGTGGAAAAGGACCATACTTTACACAAAATACCATGGTTAGGAGCTTTACATCTCATCAAAGAAAATGACTCATGTCTAATCTTTTGAAAAGTTTTAAAGGAAAAAAAGTGCATAAAGCACAAAAAGTTGAATGCGTTTTGTATTTTTTATGCCTTTTTTTGAAATGGTCAAAGTATGATTAACATTGATTGACATTTATTAAAGAAAACAAAGTTTGAAAATCACTTGACCAAAGTCAAGGTTTTTTATGAAAGAGGTTTTAAGTTTGAAAACAAGAAGGTTTTGAAAAAGAGAGGAGATTTTGAAATTTTAAGAAGGGGTGGAGAAGAAGGGACTATCCTATTGCAAAAAGATAAAAGCTAAGGAAAAGAATGGTCTAACGACACAAGCAAGCTCCATAGCATAAGCATTCTTCCTTTTGATTTGGTCTTGATCAAGATAAGTCTTCAAAAGAGAACTTCAAGTACCCAAAATCCAAGGTTTTCCATCACAAACTTCCAAGCATATGTTAGGATCCTAATTCTAAGTCCAAAGTTCCATGTACAAATGCAAAGGATAGTAACCATAGTCCAACATTATGAGAACAAGTTTTTTTAGGGGTTTAAGCATTTATTAGTGTTTTTGGGTCCAAATGAACAAAAGAAGCACAAGATAATATGGTCCAAGTGGACAAAAGAAAAATGACATAAACATAAACATGATATGATATATGATAATATAAAGCATAAGAAATAAAGAGAGATATGGAGCAAGAAGGAAACATAAACAATATATGACAATAACATCACAAAGGCACCAATGCCATAAGCCTTAAAAAGGTAACACCGATTTAAGTATTTTCTGGAGCCACTCACTAGTTCCCATGAGAATGAAAACATAACCCCATACATTAATCACAAGAAAAGCTTTAATCCGGATGAAATCGACGGATATCCGACTTAGTCTCATGAAGAACCCCAAAGGTTAATCTATTTCAAACCACGTCATGGAAAGTAGGAGACTAACAATCTCGCTTACAAAAATACTCGGTTTTCCGTTTCACATCATGAACTATAATGAATGAACAATGTACTTAGGCCAAGTTTATTGAAGACTTATTAGAAGATTGATAGAATCAAAGCCTCTACACAACAAGCTTCATAGATTTTGAACCTAATACAAAATATCAACCATCCTTGGGCTTACAATCATAAGTTTGGGACACGAAAGTTCATGTTCCAATTCAGAGAGGGACAAATGTAGCGCTATGTTAAGCAATCGCCAAGTGACTTATATAGAAGTCACCCTACTCGAGGCCGGTCAAAATGATTTTTGTGCTAATGCATGCTAGATGAGCGATATGTAAATCATCATCCGAAAGCAACACCGCACGAAAAGAAAAAAGGTAATAATCTAGTCTTGATCAAGAATCCAACAAAGAAATTCTAAGATCCATAAGACTTTCATCGATCCAAATAAAGGAGAAATAGATGAAGAGAAAGCCAAATTAAACCACAAAATTATGTGATCTAAGGCTAAGAACAAAGGGAAGGGGAAAAAAATGGCAAATCAACCAAAACAGTCCCAAAACAGAGCCAAAAAAACACATTCTGCACTGTGCAAATCGATTGCACAGCAGAAAATCAGCAATTCTGGGCAAAAATACACTGTGCAATCGATTGCACACTGCCGGACAGCAATAAAATCAGCATTTACAAGGCAAAACCATGATCAATCATTTCTCCAAACACCTCATGATCATGGATGCAAAAGAGCACGAAAATTCAAGTAAAACAATAGCAAATAACACTAATAAAACACAATTTGCAAGATCCAAAGATCAAGTAACAAGAATCAACAAGAGATCACATTGTGGAGGATGGATCAAGCACAACAATGGTGGATCAAGACTTTACCACTTCAAATCTGAAAGTTCTTCAAATCAACTCCACGAACCACACTCCAAAGCCTTGATCTATTGAAACTGATGATGAAAAAGTAAATGGATGAAAGTTTAGCTCAAAGATTAGTAAGTTCTAATGATGAACTTGCTAACTTTCAATGGAAGAAAGAGCTTTGGTGAATTTGGGTAGATGAAGAATTGAGAGAAATTTTTGCAAGGTGAATTTGGCTATCAAAAGCTTGTGAAATGAATGAAATGAGACCTCTATTTATAGGATTTAGGCTTGGAAATTTTGGTGGATTGGAGTTTGGTTTGGAATTTAAATTTGGAGGCAAAATCAAGATCAAGTAGTGAATAATGAGGGTGTATGGAGGGAATTAATTGTGATCATGTAGTGGAATTATTTTTGGGTGATCTAGAATATTCTCAAATGATGAGATTGGTGCCAAATGCTTCAAAATATAAAAAATGCTGATTTTGGCCAATTATGTCCTTGTGCAATCGATTGCACTGTAGCGCGAATAGATTGCACTGTTAAAAACTTCAAAATCTAGGCAAAAAATGCATGGTGCAATCGATTGCACAGTTGAAAAACTTGAAAATGCCCTGTTGGCTGGATTGTTCTAGCTCTGGCTCGACTTTTCTTGCTTGTCAAAGAAGGTATGGAAATAAACACATGAACCTTGGAGTCTCTTGAATAATAATCAATTAAATCCTGGAAACTCTTGATTAGATGATTTTTGAATTATTTGCAGATCAACTTTGACTCTGTTCAGATGAAATTCATTCGAGTTAAGGAACTGATTTTGACATCCTTGATCCAAATTCTTCCTGAAAAAATTAGTAAAGAAAAAACAAACATTTTTTGGATTTTGAATAATGGTTAGTAAACAAACATCAAACAAACGTCTAACAAACAAGAGAACAGGGGTGCTTGGTGATCTCGCTCAAGAACAAACCTTCAGAGGAGGGCAAGAGAATCAAAGCTTGTGATCTTGTTCGTGGTATGAGAGGCAAATGACATGTGGGATCTTAGGGGTAAAAATTAGGGTATTACAACTGCCCCTATTTAAGTTTCTTCTATCCGGAGATATGAAGATGTGTAGCTTTGTCTCGACCAGATAGAAGAGACTTAAATATAACAATAACCCAATTTTCGGCCCTAAGAGACCACAAAATGATATGATCGTGCAAATGATATGCAGACACAAGACTTCTGTGGGGAGAAAATGCCACAAGAGACAAACAAAAAAGATGGGGAGCAAAGAGAAAATACTCCATAGGGGAAAATAAAGGAGGGATAACACATCCCAACAGGGGAGGAAACAATCTCCGTTGGGGAGGATAAAAGAGTAAGATCCCACTGAGGGAAAAATACCATCACCAAAAATAAAAGAGGATAACTCGTCCCAACAAGGAGGGAAAAATCTCTGCTTGGAAAAAGTCATCTATTACCAGACATTTGGTAATAGCATGATCAAAAGGAAAGATTGCCAACTACCAACCAAGTGGCAGCTACAACAAGGAGATCAACCAAAAGGATATGAGAAATATTACCTACTACCAACAAAGGGCAGGACGACAAAGGTAATAATCTCAAAAGGGGTACGAGAAATATCACCTATTGCCAACAAAAGGGCAGGACGACAAAGGTGATAAACTCGAACGGGGAGAGGTTACCAACTATCAAACAAGTGATAGCTATAACAAGGTAACCAAACCCGACTATATTACCTACTACCAACTAAATGGGCAGGACGACAAAGGTAATAAGCCAGCTATATCACCTACTACCAACTAAATGGGCAGGACGACAAAGGTGATAAGCACAAAAAGAGGGATTACCAACCATCAACTAAGTGATAGTGACAACAAGGTAATTGTAATACCCCGTATTTTTTATAAACGCTCTGGATAATATTAGTTGAGATCAGTCGAGATCCAGTGGGCTTTGAGTATTTATCTGATAAGATAATTAGAGCAACTGATGAACTCAGAGCTGATCAGATTAATATTATCTAACTCTAAGGTTTTATTAATTGGAGCTATAGAGACTTTTTGGATATTTAGTAGTGTTACTAATTAATGATATTTCTCTATATCATTTCATTTCCATCATTTTCCAAAATTAGAAACAAAAGTGGAAAAGATAGTAAGAGTTAGAGAGAAGTTGGAGAAGGAAGAGGAAAAGGGAGATAAAAAGAATAAGAAAACCCTAGAAGCTCAAGATCAAGAATCATCCTCTACTTTTCATCAATTCATATCATCTTCATCATCATCATCATCATCCTCTAATCCAGGTGGGTTCTAGTTAGAGACATTAGTTGTAGAATTTCTTGATGTTCTCGAGTTAGGTTAGATATTGTGAGAAAATGAGTAATTTTGCTAAATCAAAGAATCTAACGGTTGAAATGCGATATAAACTGTGTAGTATAATCAATATATGTGTGGAATCATCTGTTGATAATTGTTATAGTGTTTGATTATGCTTTGAATGAGTTTGAGATGGAAAGGTATCAATTAAAACAAGCATTTTTTATTCTGCGCCCAGAGTAACCAATTACCCTCTGGTGAGTAACCGGTTACCCTTTTGAAAATTGGTGTTTCTGCGCAGAAAATGAACTAAGTAACTGGTTACCCTCTGGTGAGTAACCGGTTACCCAAATGTGTCTCTAACTCTCATTTTGGCTCTGTGTGAACAATACAACACTGAGTAACCGGTTACCCTATGGTGAGTAACCGGTTACCACTGTTTGTTTTCCAAAAATATTTCTTAAATTCATATCTCTTGATTCGGGTGTCCGATTTAGACGTTCTTTATATCGATATGAAGTTGTGAATGTATTCTATGCTATGAAATATGAATATCTTGAGTATGATGTGGACTTTAATTAATTATGTTAATTAAAAGGAATTAAAGGGGATTATGAAATTGTGATTTCTTTTACAAATAAAAGCTTCAAGATGTGAGTTAGTGAGGAAACCTTAGTACAATAGAATGACTTAGAGAATTGTACAGCAAATGCTTATACATCGATACTAGAAGTGTATCTTTGATAAGTAGTTATTAGTGGAGGTTCGAGGCTTAATTTTTGTGAGCTCCTCCGAATTAAATGTATGTCTTATCCCTTAATAAATATTAGTGACCCGTGTCGATATCCTCTTGTGTGGGATGGCCGGGGAAAGTATTTATTAAGTAAGTAGTCGTGGCCCGGGTCCCGTGTCGAAATCCTCTTGTGTAGGATGGCCGGGGAAAGTTATTTATGTTAGCTTCCGGAACCCGTGTCGAGAACTCTTTGGAAGGGTTGGCCGGGAATGGATGTCTACATTTAAGTAGCCGTGACCCGTGTCGATATCCTCTTGTGTGGGATGGTCGGGGAAAGTTGCTTAGTGGGTGGTATTAGTGACCCGTGTCGATATCCTCTTGTCTGGGATGGCCAGGGAAAGTACCCGTGTTTAGATAATCGGGACCCGCGTCGATATCCTCTTATATAGGATGGCCGGGGAAAGTTATCTATGTTAGCTTCCGGGACCCGTGTCGAGAACTCTTTGGAAGGGTTGGCCAGGAATGGATTTCTACATTTAAGGATCCGTGACCCATGCTGAAACTCTCTTGAAGGGTTGGCCAGGGAAAGATTCCTTGGCATGTTTTGTTGATTTGTGAGGTTTGGAGTTGTTAAACTCGAGAGTTATTCTCTAGTGTGAGATTTGTGAACTCGAAGTCCTTTCCCTTCCCTTGGACTTGAGTTAGGATTTGGTTAGAACCTTGTAAAGCTGAGAGAATCCATAAGATAGGGAACTCACTGAGATTTGTTATCTCACCCCATGTTGTTGATTATATTTCAGGTACTTCAGGTTCCGCGAAGGGTAAGGATAAAGCCGTGTGATTATCCTTACTTGTTTGATGGCTTAGCTTCCGTTGTTGAGATTTTTGAGATCATTGTTGATCTAGTTCTTAGTATTTGTATTTTGAACATCTTGTATACATTATGCCATAGTTATTAGTACCTTATGTTTTGGGCATGTAATTTATACAATGTGTTAACTAGGAACTTATTGGTATTTCAGTACCAAAACTTGGATCTATGTATGATATATATACTTTCAAGTACGTTGTTATATATGGGTGTTACAATAATCAACCAAGGATATGAGAAATATTACCTACTACCAACAAAAGGGTTGGACGACAAAGGTAACAATCTCAAAAGATCCGAGGAATATCACCTACTACCAACAAAAGGGCAGGACGACAAAGGCGATAAACTCGAACAAGGGAGAGATTACCAACCATCAACAAAATGATAGTTACAATCATGGTAATCAAACCCGACTATATTACCTACTACTAACTAAATGGGCAGGACGACAAAGGTAATAAGCCAGCTATATCACCTACTACCAACTAAAGGGTAGGACGACAAAGGTGATAAGCTTCCATTGCCAAAGTAAGGGACCAAAATTCAATCCAGGAATAAACCAGAGAGAAACGGTCAAACAAAACTCATCCCGAGGAGGAAATATCTCAATTGGGGATTAATTCCATCCAGATAAATGAACTGGGGAGGAAGGCTAAAACAAATATCTTCCACGAGGCATAAACTCGATGGGGAATTAACAAAGATATGCATTTTTCTACTTACGGGTCGACACTCTAATGGAGAGAGGACACACATGCTCTGTGGGGATAACAACACCAGAGAGCAAGGAAGCACCAACACAAATGCAAGATGCACAATGCAACAACAAAATGCTATACACAACAAATGAATGCGCATGCAATGAATATGAGTATGAATATGCTGACAAAACAGACATAAGGATAAACAAAGGGTGAATAAACATCGCAACACCCCTGAATATTCGGCTAATCTCAACAAGATGGAGATATCATTAGAAACTCCGTTAGGGATTTAGCTGAAGAAATCCTGCAAGAGATAAACAAAAGTCATCAAAGGAAAATAAATCCTACTACAAGGCTCAAATCTTGTTGGAGAAAGGAAGATACTCCTTGGGGAGAAACCCAAATATCAATTTTCTAATATCAATGATCCATAAAATGGGAGAATATCATGAAATTAGCTTCGAGGATGGAAGGAAGGTTGTTGGGGAATCAGAACAACCCAAACCTCTCCGAATCTTCTTGGGGATAATAAAAAGAAGTCACAGGAACTTCCACTTCAAAAAGATGAAGAGATCTTCTGCGCAAAAAATAAAGGATCCGCCGGGGATTGTAAACATATAAACAAACTCCACTGGGAAAACGAGGCAGATCTGCTGGAGATACAAGATAAAAGCTCTATGAGGATTAACCAATTCTGAGCAAAGCATCCTGGACTTGCTGGGGAAACAACAAAAGGTTAAACCGTGGGGGATTTTAGATCAACACTCATCATAAATGAGAGAAAACCCAACAGGTGATTAATATGTCAATACTCCTTAAATAGAGACGTCATCAGCGACTTCACTGGGGGACATCTGAAAAAATGATGCATAATCTTCACTAGGAGGAATCTCTGAATACAAAAATCTGGATAGAAATACATCCTGGACTTGCCGGGGAAAATAAGAAATTAAACATCACTGCTCTATGCTTGGGAAACCCTCAAAACAATAATGCACTACCTCCATCGGGGGATCAGCAAGGATATATCTCTTGGTAGAACAACCTGGAGAGAAAGACATCCACAAGACAAGATAAAACCCGATAAGCGGCCACTCTGTCAACACTCCTTAGAGGAAAAAAACATTGCTCTCTGTTTGGGGACATCCAAAACAACAACAACACATCTAGAGGGTAAAACTATGAGTGAGGATTTTTCATATGACTTTTGCTGGGGATTGCAAAAGAAATGAATCTTTGTGTGGGGATTGACACCAATGAGAGGTTGTTCTTAAAACTGCTCAACTGCCTGACCATAACATAATCAGCTAGAGAAGATCTAGATCAAGACATAGTTGGGGAAAAACTGAACAACACTCGTCTGGAGAAAACTCAAACCGGTATTCAACTAAGAAATACTTGATCTTATGAGTCCATCACATCATAACAAATTTTTTAAGGAACCCATCATCTTGTCAACAACTGGTTATATGAACAAACTCTGCTGAGGAAATATCAACAAACTCTACTGGGGAGCTGTCAATAAATTCTATTAGAGGAGTAAGAACAAACCCTGCTGAGGAAAACAATGATATTACCATTCTTGGAATAACCTTTGACATTCCTTTTTGTATTCATAAATCAAAGGAACACGTTTTTATAATTTTAAAAAATTTAAATCAATTATTCACATTTTGTTTCAAAAATCATCATAAAAAATAAATGGAATTTTGTAAACAGAAACAAAATAAGAATTGCAAACAAAGGGACAAAGACCCAAATTGTATTAATAAAATGGTAGTCCGTAAATGGCGTAACTTCGTGGATCATTACAAAGTTTGAAAAATGGTAAATACATGGAAATGGTTACATTGAAATACAATGACCACTATTCTCCCTAACAACTTTGAATTCCACTGTGCTCAAAACTTTAGTTGAGGATGATTGAAGCAGAATCCTTGATAGAAGATGCTGCTTTAAATGATCAAGACTGGCCAGATGCAATTACTTGCCATAATCCCTAACTTCTTCCTAGATTACCCTTTCGGGTTTTCAATCTACCGAGATGATTATTTCTGTTTATGTCTCTAATTTTGTCCTGGACCGCCCTTTTGGGTTTTCAATCCACCAAGACGCTCATTTTTGCCTAAGCCGCCCTTACGGGTTTTCAAATTAGTGGGATGTTCTTTTTATTTTTTAGGCGAAGTATTTCTTGACTATATCGGCATTCACAGGACGAGTGAACTCTTCACCATCCATAGTTGTAAGAATTAACGCACCACCAGAGAAGGTTCTCTTAACAACATATGGGCCTTCATAATTAGGAGTCCACTTGCCCCTAGAATCAGTGGTAAAAGTCGAGATCTTTTTGAGCACGAGGTCGCCTTCTCTGAACACACGAGGTCGAACCTTTTTGTCAAAAGCTTTCTTCATTCTTTGTTGATATAACTGGCCATGACACAAGGCCATCATTCTTTTCTCTTCAATCAAGTTCAACTGGTCGTATCTACTCTGACACCATTCAGCCTCAGACAATTCAACTTCCATCAAAACTCTCATAGAAAGGATTTCAACTTCTATCGGGAGCACTGCTTCCATACCATAAACAAGAGAGAAAGGGGTTGCCCCTGTTGAAGCGCGGGCGGATGTACGATACCCATGCAAAACGAAAGGGAGCATCTCATGCCAGTCCTTGTATGTAACAACCATCTTCTGAATGATCTTCTTAATGTTCTTATTAGCAACTTCAACAACCCTATTCATCTTAGGTTTGTAAGGAGAAGAATTATGAAGCTCAATCTTAAACTCATCACATAATTCCTTCATCTTCTTGTTATTCGGATTCGACCCATTATTAGTGATAATCTTGCTCGGAACACCATACCGACAAATGATTTGGTTCTTGATAAATCGGACCACTACTTGCTTGGTCACATTGGCATATGATGTCGCTTCAACCCACTTGGTAAAATAGTCAATAGCCACTAAAATGACTCATCATCATTTTTTTTCTTCTTCATTTTTTCATTCATTTTTTTTCTTTTTTTTCTTCATTTTTGTAGACATTGGTATCAAGACCTGGCATATCTTGATAAGACCAAGCAAAAACATCAATATATTCTCTGAGAAGCTCTACCATCTTCTTCTTAACATCTGCCTGAAACACCGCCTTAATCTTGACTTCTTTTATATTTTCCTCTGAACCCAAATTAACCAATTCCACCGGCTCTTCATGAGGCTGAATGGTTTTTTCCTCCTGCCCAATCAACCGAGAAATTTTATCCGGAATCTCCTCAATATCCTCTTCTTCAGCTCCAAACACAGGGAAATCAAAGTTGGGAGAGGGCATAGGGTCATTGTTTTTAATGGGTTTAACAATCAATCTGCAAAATGATTTTATGCTTGATTTTAGAATGTGAACAAGAAATGCAAGTATTATGCAGATAAAAGTGATTATCACATTATTATTATTTTGGTTTTTTATGTTACCATTTTTCAGAAATAAAGCAAAAAGGGAAAACAAAATATGGATCAACAAAATAACATTTTATTGATGATGATAAAATTTGAAACAAAGCCCTCACAAATTCACTTTCACCTTGGGAAGAGTGAAAGGATTTTGGAAAGAAACAAAAACAAATTACCTTGAAATATGAATAACAGTAGGAACATCAACAGCTATCTAATTCTGGCAAATCTGTCCATGTGTCACGAAATCGGGAAGTTCTTCCTCTTCATCATCTTCAATGATGGCACTGACTTCATATTCGGGTTCCTCAAGCCTCGGTCGAGGGGAATAAAAGGGCACATATGCATCCTCTGTCTCAGAAATGTATCCAGGATCTTCCAAATAAGGCTCCTAATCTTGAGCAGGAATGGAATCATTTTGAGATCCGTCTAAGATGTAATCTTCAAAATCATCTTCAAGAATTGCAGCTGTGGAGTGGTCTTTGTTGATGAACCTGGCGCTGTGAAATGCCTCATCAATACGCTTCAAATCTCTTCTAACCGTACCGGGCGTAAAGCCTAAACCAACTTTTCCTAGGTTATCAACCACATCAATAACTCGGCCCCAACCGTCAGATCGACTAGTCTCTAATACATGCAGAGCATCCTTCAAAGAAGACATGGGCAATCCATTATTCTTAACAACTTTATCATCAACGGAAAGAGCTTAGAACGGAGTCCCAACAGTTTCGTCAGCATCAACATACGAAAAGGATGAAAGATGGCTCACCACATCGCTTGCTCGCCTCCAACAATTACCAGCTTGTCGTTCTGAACAAATTTTAATTTCTAATGAAGAGTCGAAGTCACTGCCCCATCTTTATGAATCCAGGGTCGGCCAAGCAGATAACTATAAGCAGGACAAATATCCATTACTTGGAAAGTAATTTGGAAGAAGCATGGTCCTATCTTGATTGGAAGATCAACCTCTCGAATAACAGGTTTTCTAGATCCATCAAAAGCTTTAACCACAACCCCACTATACCTCATGGGAGCACCTTGGTACGAAAGCTTCGACAAAGTAGACTTTGGCAGCACATTGGAAAGTGCATCTTCTTGACAGTTCATAGAGATATGTAGAGCTAAATTGTGATTTCTCCCCTCCTCGGGTAACTCTTCATCACAGAAACTCAAATTATTGCATGCTGTGAGGTTGGCAACAATGCCATCAAACTGATTAACAGTCACATCATGCTCAACATATGCTTGTTCCAATACCTTCTGCAAAGATTCCCTATGAGCTTCAGAATTCATTAGCAGGGACAAAACTGAAATCTTGGACGGGGTGTTCAAGAGTTGATCTACAACACTGTACTCACTCTTCTTGATTAATTTCAATACCTGATCCTCATAAGCCTTCTTATTCAAACCACTGGAGTGACCGGAAGTATCGACATTATTCTCATCTTGAGGTAGTCTGCCTGCAACAACATTCTCCATAATCTTTGGAGGTTCATAAGCAAAAACACGACCACTCCGGGTCACTCTACTAACATCAGCGATGCTTACCACATAAGACAAAGAAGGAATGGCCACTTCCTTACCATCTTCTACCATGGTAGCATTGTACTTATACGGAACAACCTTGTCAGATTCATAGGGTACTGGACCGAGTAACCGAATAACCAAAGGCATAACAGCGGTCTTCCGACTGTCATAAGAGACAACAACTCGTTCAGGAATATTAAAGTGTGGCATGATAACATTCACTTAATTCTGATATTCATCTCTTTTAGCAGTGACCTCAATCAAATTCTGATCCATCATCCCTTGAATATCCCTCTTCACTATCACACAACCATGTAGATTCACAGAACAGATGCAACAAGCTGCATAATCATGATCAATATCATGGTATTCACTCAAAAGTGCATGCATTTCCACAAGTGATCTTCGAATCCAACAAATATAAAAAATTTTAAATGTACCAGGACAACCATAAACCATATTGACAGACGCCTTACCATGATTAGGCAATGGATTCGACTGTACATTAGGATTGGTGTCTTCGAAAGTCAAAATACCACTTCTAATTAACCTTTGCACTTCCATCTTCAATGGATAACAGTTCTCAGTATCTTGCCCAGCTCTACCCTGATTAAAAACACAATGAGCTTCGGGCTTATACCACCACGGCGAATCTTTTGGAGCAGCAGGTGGTGCACGGGTCTGAACAAGATTCTTCTGAATTAAACCAGGAAGCAAATCTGTATATGTCATTGGAATCGGATCAAAATCCTTCTGATAACGGCCTCGTTGATTTTTCTGTTGATTAGAATGTTGTTGATGAGCAGCTTAAACAACAGGAGTTGAATTAATAATAGGTGTAACAGATGCAACATGTTGTTGACATTGATTATTCTTACCCTAACTCTTTCTGCGTCTTCCACGAGAAATAGCATTGGTCTCACCTTCTTTCTTTTTGGCAACTCCTCCACCATATTTCTTGGAATTTCCAGCAGAATTACCGTCTTTTGACAATCGTCCCTCACGGACACCTTCTTCTAACCTCATCCCCATATTAACCATCTTATTGAAATCACTCGGGGCACTAGTAATTATACGCTCATAATAGAACAGACTCAGAGTTTTCAGGAAGATTTTAGTTATCTCTTTTTCTTCCAAAGGAGGATTAATCTGAGCAGCAATCTCGCGCCACCTCTGCGTATATTCTTTGAATGTCTCCTTATCTTTCTGAGCCATTGCTCAAAGCTGGTCACGATCGGGAGCCATATCCACATTATATTTATACTGCTTTACAAAAGCCTCACCCAAATCTTTGAAAGTGAGATTTCGAGTACTGTCGAATCCTATATACCATTTCAAGGTTGTACCAGACAAACTGTCTTGAAAGTAGTGAATGAGAAGCTGGTTATTATCAGTTTGAGTCGACATCTTACGAGCATACATAGTCAAATGGCTCATCGGAAAAGAATTACCCTTATACTTTTCAAAGTCAGGGACCTTGAACTTATGTGGGATCTTCACATTAGGAACCAGGCATAACTCATGGGCATTCTTTCCAAACAGTTCTTTACCCCTCAAAGCTTTGATTTCTTTCTGCATTTCAGCAAATTGATCTTGAATCTCTTCCATTTTCTCATAAGCCTCAACACTCTCGCTCGAAGCAGTGTGCAAAATCTGGTCTTCACCAAAAGGAACGGTATGAACCACAGGCGGTGGTACAGACATCACAGGCTAGACGGTAGGAACAGCTGGAACTTCAGGAGGTGGTGGTGGTTGATAACCTCGGGAACAAAGTTAATAGGCATGCCCCAAGGAAAACCAGGAGGCATGGAGTGTTGAGGAACACTGGCAGGCGCCATAGAGATAGGCGTAGAAACAATCTCAGAGATGATTGTCCTTTGCATAGGAGTCAAAAGTGGAGGAGGAGGGGGTGGCTGATTCTGAGTAGCCACCAATTCTTCCATCATGGTAGTGAGTCTCTCCAAACTATCCTTCAAAGTTGTCACTTCCTCACGAATCTCACGGTTCTCTTATTGTAATTGATCCATCTTTTTCTTCAGATTAGCTCGGGTATTATACTGGTGCGACAGGTTGGCTGAATGAAGACAAAGAGAAACATAAGATACCTGGAAAAGGAAAAACACAATGCACAATGATGCGAATGCAAATGAAAAAATGCAAATGTTTCATTCAGTTTTCAAGGATCTTTAAACTATAAAGCAATTGCAAACATCAGAAAGAAATAACACTTTTTGAAATACTGATAAATAACTCATTTTATTGAATATTGGAAAGAGCTACACTTGGAAGTACAAGTTACAAAGGATCAAAATACAATAAGAAAAATCTACATCCTAAAGATCCTAAGGAGCGTCTGATGACGATCCAAGCTGATACTTCCTTCGGAGTCTCTTAATCTCTCTCTCATAGTTCTCCTTCATGGAGGTCTTCTCTAACACGAGCCGATCCACAATACCCTTCAAAGAACCAGAAGTAGGAGGATGAGATGATGAAGTAGTAGAGGAAAATAAATCCTCTCTGTGTCTCTTCATAGCACGTCGCTCAAGCAACTCAATCAAGCCATCTTTCTCCTTCATCTGCTTTTGCAACTCTAACTTCTCAAGGTTTGAAGCGTAAAACTTGGATTCCCAAAGATCTTTTCTTCCTTCATCTTGGCTAAAGCATCTTGAAGAGTCATCACATCATCAGAAGGAATAAGGAGTGGTGTAACGACCATTGTAGTCATGGGTTTCTCAAAAGAATAAGGCATTTTGAGCTCCTTAGCTCTCTCCTTCACCCAAAGCGTATAAGGTTCCAAGGCAATGCAAACTTGTCTCCCAAGCTATCCTCTACCCATCCTATGAATCATAGTCCAAGCATGAGCAATTATTTTCCTCAAACCAAGAGAGTCATTCCCTCCTTGGAAAAACAAACCCTCTAAATGAATATTTTTAGGCTTATCCTTCAACATATAACCAAGCTGACGGCGAGCTAAACTCGGGTTGTAGTTAATTCCTCCTTGTGTACCAAGAAGAGGCACATTGGAGAATTCCCTACAACTATCAATAATCTAGACATTATCATAAACAGAAGAAGACCAAGTAATGTCAGCATGAGTAAGGGACATGATCCTCTGAGACCACCTTAAACAACTCTTGTTCTCCTTGAAAGCAGCTGACTGTGGCAAGTGCGAAATAAACCACCTGTACAACAGAGGTGTGCAACAAATGATGGTACCATTCCCCTTAGAAGTCCTATGATGGATGGAGAAGTAAGTATCACCAAGTAAAGTTGGAACAAGGATCCCAATCAAGAAAATCCTAATAGCGTTAACATCCACAAAGTTGTCAACATTAGGGAATAAGACTAGTCCGTAGATAAGCAAAGAAAATATAGCCTCAAACGCCAATGTGCTACCATCATTAGAAAATAAAGTGGTTTTCCCAATCAAGAACTTAGAAGTCAAACCCTTGATGCCTCCCTTAACCATAAGGTTAACATCTATCTCAGATTTCGGCAAATGGGTGGCTGCAGCAATGTCTTGGGGCTTAGGAGCTTCCTCCAAACCAGTATAAGGAACCTTATTAGAAACTGGTATACCCAATAGATAAGCATACTCTTCCAAAGTTGGCATGAGCTGATAATCAGGAAAAGTAAAGCATCGTTAGACAGGATCATAAAATTGCACTAGGGTGTTCAGAATTCCGCTTCAATGTTGGTAGAAAGAATAGATAGAAGTCTCCCACAACGAGATCTGAAGTCTGCACGATTAACTACTAAGGACACTAGGTTTTTCAAATATGTAAGATCCGGAGCTCGAAAACAGTACTTCTGAGTGTTTCTACTTCCAATGTACATGATCACAGTATCTGCGATGTTTGCAAAAGAAAACTCTGATATCCTTAAAAACTGATTGAAACATAATGTCCATGAATGCATGAGTGCATGATGCAGCAACTACAAACAAGATCACACAAAGCACACGGGTTCAAAGGTTCAGCGCGAGCATGGAGCCAAGGGTGAGAACCTCCCCACAATGGTATGTACTAGGGTTATATCCACCTGTAGAACAAGGTTCTAAAAACTTCCTAGAGTTATAGATCCATCTTTCAGATATTATCGGCTTAAACGACTACTCGTCAGCCAATAATATTCTCAAGAGAAACTCGTCTGAGTATGGTATCACGTAACAACTAATTCAAGTCTACACCTAAATATCCACCACACCACCTCCTAATAAGGCCAAGATGGGTTAAAGGTTCTACGGTCCTCAGTTTCTCGGGCTCAGAAAAAGTAATGTCAAATACGACTACTCGTATAAAATAAGTAATCCCAAAGGGGCCTCCACTGAGCGGGGGATCTCAAGTATGCTTAGTAAGAACTACTCCATGTAAGCCGAACAAGACTATACCACCCTCATTTCATAAGTGCACTCAAGTCCGGGTATAAGATTTATCTCACCATACAGATCACCAAGCACCCAAACAGAACAAGTAATAACAAACAAATCAAGCAAATAAGCGTAAATAAATCAAAGTAGGCTAAACTCACTAGGGACCAGAGTCCCCAGCAGAGTCGCCACTTTTCTGTAGCGGGGAAATTTATGAGTGTAAGCTATTGATTAACTTAACTAATAAAGCAATAGTCGCCACCACACTATTATTTTATCCAAAAGGAAAGGAAAAAGAGCGAACAAAACCTAAACAAGTTATAAAACAAGAACAAACAGAGAATGGGTAAGGGGGTTGGTTACGTTAAGGGAAGGTGTTAGCACCCAAAACGTCTATAGTACTCAATAGGAACCCTTTGAAATATCTACGCTTTTTGGTTTGAAAAGATTTGTGTGAAAAGAGAATTGGGAGATGAGAAGAGAAGTATTTTTTAATATTTTTGTGTTTGGAGAGACTTATCGCCTCATGCCTACGTACCTACAAAGTGCAATATAGGATAAAAACCTCGTATTTCATGGTACAAATAAAAAAATTGGTTATGATTCATTTTATCTTGAAAAGACAACCCGTCATTCTCAAGAGAGAATACTCAACTAATTACCCAAAGGTATTGGAAATAGGCATTTGCATCACATTAAGATGGAGGATTTGCTTGGATTAAAATCAACAAGACTAATCTCTTCAACATCTAGGTGGAAAATGACCATACTTTACACAAAATACCATGGTTAGGAGCTTTACATCTCATCAAAGAAAATGACTCATGTCTAATCTTTTGAAAAGTTTTAAAGGAAAAAAAGTGCATAAAGCACAAAAAGTTGAATGAGTTTTGTATTTTTTATGCCTTTTTTTGAAATGGTCAAAGTATGATTAACATTTATTGACATTTATTAAAGAAAACAAAGTTTGAAAATCACTTGACCAAAGTCAAGGTTTTTTATGAAAGAGGTTTTAAGTTTGAAAACAAGAAGGTTTTGAAAAAGAGAGGAGATTTTGAAAATTTAAGAAGGGGTGGAGAAAAATAGACTATCCTATTGAAAAAAGATAAAAGCTAAGGATAAGAACGGTCTAACCACACAAGCAAGCTCCATAGCATAATCATTCTTCCTTTTGATTTGGTCTTGATCAAGATAAGTCTTCAAAAGAGAACTTCAAGTACCCAAAATCCAAGGTTTTCAATCACAAACTTCCAAGCATAGGTTAGGATCCTAATTCTAAGTCCAAAGTTCCATGTCCAAATGTAAAGGATAGTAACCATAGTCAAACATTATGAGAACAAGTTTTTTTAGGGGTTTAAGCCTTTATTAGTGTTTTTGGGTCCAAGTGGACATAAGAAGCACAAGAAAATATGGTCCAAGTGGACAAAAGAAAAATGACATAAACATAAACATGATATGATATATGATAATATAAAGCATAAGAAATAAAGAGAGATAGGGAGCAAGAAGGAAACATAAACAATATATCACAATAACATCACAAAGGCACCAATTCCATAAGCCTTAAAAAGGTAACACCGATTTGAGTATTTTCCGGAGCCACTCACTAGTTCCCATGAGAATGAAAACATAACCCCATACATTAATCACAAGAGAAGCTTCAATGCCGATGAAATCGACGAATATCCAACTTAGTCTCATGAAGAACCCAAAGGTTAATCTATTTCAAACCACGCCATGGAAAGTAGGAGACCAACAATCTCACTTACAAAGATACTCGGTTTTCCGTTTCGCGTCATGAACTATAATGAATGAACAATGTACTTAGGCCAAGTTTAATGAAGACTTGTTAGAAGATTGATAGAATCAAAGCCTCTACACAACAAGCTTCATAGATTTTGAACCTAATACAAAAGATCAACCATCCTTGGGCTTACAATCATAAGTTTGGGCCACGAAAGTTCATGTTCCGATTCGGAGATGGACAAATGTACCGCTATGTTAAGCAATCGCCAAGTGACTTATATAGAAGTCACCCTACTCGAGGCCGGTCAAAATGATCTTTGTGCTAATGCATGCTAGATGAGCGATATGCAAATCGTCATCCGAAAGCAATACCGCACGAAAAGAAAAAAGGTAATGATCTAGTATTGATCAATAATCCAACAAAGAAATTCTAAGATCCATAAGACTTTCATTGATCCAAATAAAGGAGAAATAGATGAAGAGAAAGCCAAATTAAACCACAAAGTTATGTGATCTAAGGTTAAGAACAAAGGGAAGGGGAAGAAAATGGAAAAACAACCAAAACAGTCCCAAAATAGAGCCAAAAAAACACATTCTGCACAGTGCAAATCAATTGCACAACAGAAAATCAACAATTCTGAGCAAAAAATACATTGTGCAATCGATTGCACTACAATGAAAATCGATTGCACACTACCAGACAGCAATAAAATCAGCATTTACATGGCAAAACCATGATCAATCATTTCTCTAAACACCTCATTGTTGCTCCCGAAAGATTCGCATCCAACGGTACAAACGCGAGAGTGGCGCAGAAAACACAGAGTCGCCAACAATGTGTATTTATCCCGAGAGAGGGAAAGGAAACACTGCGTAAACCTGAAGAGAAAGGGGAAAGACATGGTCATCGCAACAATAGTCAGGGTTCGGGAGTCGGTTACGCGCAGGGAAGGTATTAGCACCCCCACGCGTCCATCGTACCCGATGGGATCCACGCTTGCTTGTCTCGATCAAAGGGTGTCGTCGACTGGAGCTCCACTGCTAGCTGAAGAACAGGAAAGAAGGAGGGAGAGAGAAAGAGAAACAAATGTAGGGAAAATAAAAGAAGTGCTCACATGGGCCCTACCCCACTGCCTACGTATCTCATCGGGAGCATGAGAATCAGAGCGACGTAGTTCCCCTCAACGAGGGTTACTGTTTGTGTTTTTTAGGGAACGACTAACGTTCTAGCTCAGGTGTTGTAGGCTCGCTGAATCGAGTGCGTTACCGTCTTGCAAGAGAACGAGTAGAAGCACGTTCATACGTCGAGAGTGAGTGAGATGAGAAAAGAATTCCCGAAGGAAAGACGTTATTGTTTGTTTGAAGTTTTTTAGACAGAAGTGTTTTAAGTTAGTTCGTAACTTGCATTGAACCCAAGTCTTAAATATAGGAACGAATACTTCGCGCATCGTCCCCAACAGGACGTACACTAGGTATCCTAGAAGAATGAGGGGAAGCCCCCCATCCCCCACTTCCCACATAGAAGGGTCAAGCGCAATACACGTTAACTTTTATTACGTGTTTTGAAGAAGTTTTGAGATGAGAAGAGAGAAGACACAAAGGAAACTCTAAAGGGAAATTAAGAGTCCTAGTGTTGTCATGCATGGGTGTCCTATGGATAGTGAGGCTTAGGAGAGACGACTACCTAGAACCTAATGCTAATCCTACTCCAAGCTTAATCAAAAATTAAGTTGGACTAGGTAGCTCTAAGGGAAAAGGAATCCAAGACTTAAACAAGTCTTGAGATTCATGAGAAGAGAAAGAGTAAAAAGAGAGGGAACAATACCTACAACAACACACTTGCTTCAGAACAGCAATGGAATCATGCACATACACCAAACAGCATTCAACAGCATGAAACTCAGCATGAAAACAGGTGTAAAAAGTCACAACAGCATGCATAAACACATAGGCAGCACCTATAACAGCACGTATGCACACAAACAGCGGTGAAGCAGGGCAGCATGCATTGCATTTTGAATACGATTCAAACAAGGCAGAGCAAACATACATTCAACAACATACATTGTTCATTTAATCATGATCATAACCAAACCACACACCATGTTGAATAAACTTTGCAAGCATCATAGAAGAATGCAACATATAGCATATGATCAAATGAATCAAGTATGCACATCATGAAATTGGATGCAAACAAGTATGCACAATCATCATCAATCCAGCAACAATGCACAATGAACATGATCAACAAGTGAGTGTGCGCATGGGTTCATAGTATCAAGTGTTCAACAATGCAAATCCACACATAAACGATGAAATTCAGGAGGTCGCGTGTCGAGAAAAGTGAACATGCAAGAGTGTGAGGTGCAACAGCATAGGAATAATCCACAAATCAACGACATATCAATCCATGAAGTTTAGGCATGCATCGGACCTCAAACAACCAAGAAAATGCAAGAAAAACACAATCTGCATCAGTGGTAATCGATTACTCACTTTGAGTAATCAGTTACTCAGTTGAAATTTGGCCAGAATTATGAAAATTAGGCAGAGTAATCGGTTACCTTGTTAGGGTAATCGATTACCACTGAAACAGAGGCAGAAAATCAACTTTGAAAAGCACTTTTCAGCATCCAATCACTTATGCAAACTTCCAAATGATCATGTAATCAAATAATCACGAAATTCACATCAAATATCAGCAATCAAACACCAATTTCATCAATCAAACAACAAGATCACAAATCAAATCAAGCAAATGGATCAAAATCATAAACAACCAAAGATCTACATTGCATAGGTCATGATTAAGCAAAATTAAGTATAGATCTAAGGAAAACCAACCTACAAGGCTGAGGTTTGCCTTGGTGAATGTTGAAAACGAAAATTGGTGGCTCCAAGCAAGAAAACCAAAGATCTATGCAATGAACTTCAAGATCCAAGCAAGAACAATCAAGATCCAAGCTAGAACACTCCAAATAATCAAAAGCTGCTCCAAAAGTGATTCTAAGCTCCAAAACAGTAGCAAATCCAAGATCCTTTCAAGAATTGGTGAATAGATGGTGGTTTAGTTCCAAGATCAACAAATTCCAATGCAAAATTTGTTGATCTTTGATGGTGGAACTTTGAGTGAGGGTTTGGAAAATGAGAGAAAAGTTTGAGAGAAATGTGGAATGAGAGTGTAGAAAATTCAGAAAATGAATCAAAAGTCCCTTGAGGTTTGGAATGAATTCACTTAAATAGATGCTAGGTGTGGAATTCAAATGTGGTTTGGAGTGTGGGTTAATGAGTGGAATGGAGATTAAGAGAAGAATTAGGGAGAAAAAATGTGGAATTAGAGTGGAAAAAAATGGAGAGAATTTGAATTTGGGTAGAAAATGATGAAATCTAGATCCTTCCCACATGCACATGGAAATCACATGATCACTAATTAACTCAAATTCTGCCAAATGCTGAAAATTGCCATATTTTTTGCAATTTCGCCCAGAGTAATCGGTTACTCACTTTGAGTAATCGATTACTCAGTTCAAAAATTCAAATTTGGCGCCAAAAGGAGGGAAACTTGGATATTCGCCTGGTTCTACCTGTTCTGAACCACAATAGACCTCTGGAACTTGCCATTTGATATTACCACTAGATAACACTTGAAATATGCTGTGAATTGCTTTCCGTGCTCCGATTAAATTGTCGATGACAACTGTCTGGTGCTGAATAGCTGATAAAAAAAAATTGACTGCCAGAGTTTCTGATCATCCAGTCGCTTAATGAGCAAAATAAATGCCCAAAAAGACTTTGAGAATTAAATGCTTGGCCTCAACTGCCGGTGAAGATCAAACCGGTGCTGAGAACATCTTGTACTGCTGAAGAAAATGCCCTGATCCCATGCTCAAAGAAACATGCAAATACAGCAATGCTAATGCAAATGAAAGGAAGCATAAGCCAGTTAGGTTAGAAAGAGGAGGGCAAATTTTGAGGTGCTACACTCATGATCATGGATGCAAAAGAGCATGAAAATTCAAGTAAAACAACAGCAAATAACACCAATAAAACACAATTTGCAAGATCCAAAAATCAAGCAACAAGAATCAACAAGAGATCACATTGTGGAGGATGGATCAAGCACAACAATGGTGGATCAAGACTTTACCACTTCAAATCTGAAAATTCTTCAAATCAACTCCAAGAACCACACTCCAAAGCCTTGATCTACAAAAATTAATGATGAAAAATTGAATAGAAGAAGGTTTAGCTCAAAGATTAGTAAGTTCTAATGATGTACTTACTAACTTTCAATGGAAGAAAGAGCTTTGGTGAGTTTGGGTCGATGAAGAATTGAGAAAAATTTTTACAAGGTGAATTTGGCTATCAAAAGCTTGTGAAATGAGGCCTCTATTTATAGGATTTAGGCTTGGAAATTTTGGTGGATTGGAGTTTGGTTTGGAATTTGAATTTGGAGGCAAAATTAAGATCAATTGATGAATAATGAGGGTGTATGGTGGGAATTAATTGTGATCATGTAGTGGAATTATTTTTTGGTGATCTAGAATATTCTCAAATGATAAAATTGGTGCCAAATGCTTCAAAAATTGAAAAATGCTGATTTTGGTCAATTCTGCCCTTGTGCAATCGATTGCACTATAGCGCGAATAGATTGCGCTGCTGAAAACTTCAAAATCTAGGCAAAAAATGCATGGTGCAATCGCTTGGACCAATAGTGCAATCTATTGCACAGTTGAAAAACTTGAAAAATGCCCCGTTGGCTAGATTATTCTGGCTCTGGCTCGACTCTTCTTACTTGTCAAAGAAGGCATGGAAATAAACACAAGCACCTTGGAGTCTCTTGAATAATAATCAATTAAATCCTGGAAACTCTTAATCAGATGATTTTTGAATTGTTTGCTGATCAACTTTGACTCAGTTCAGATGAAATTTATTCGAGCTAAGGAACTGATTTTGATATCCTTGATCCAAATTCTTCTTGAAAAGGTTAGTAAAGGAAAAAACAAACATTTTTTGGATTTTAATTAATGGTTAGTAAATTAACATCAAACAAACGTCAAACAAACAAGAGAACATGGGTGCTTGGTGATCTCGTTCAAGAACAAACCTTCAGAGGAGGGCAAGAGAACCAAAGCTTGTGATCTTGTTCGTGGTATGAGATGCAAATGACATGTGGGATCTTAGGGGTAAATATTACGGTATTACACATACCTTGTACTTAATTTGCATCCTTTGTAGTGTAACGTCACTCTCTGTTTTAAGTTGACAGAAAAAATGCTAAGTAGGTAAAAATGCACAAGCAGATACTGTCAGCAAGCAAAATAATTTCCAGTAAAAAGTAAAATCATTTTCAAAAATAGTTTAACTGATTGTGGACCTACAAAAAATGCATACATTTATGTTTGATTACGATGATTGAAATGTCTGAATTTAATCACAACTATGATAAAAATCTTACAAATATTATTACGTGTGACTACTTGACAATATAAAAAGGAATTATAATCGACGAATGAGGTAAAATTGAGTTTATTAAAGAAAGGATTAATAATAACTTTCCACCTTTCAAAGAATAATTGCTTTGCGACACAAGTTTCTATTTTATCTGGGGAAGAATAGATAAATAAGTCAAAGAACCATTGTTTATAAGCACCTGTCATACCCTAAATTTTGACCACCAATATTTCCCATCATTGTGCAAATCATCATCACAATATGGATGAACCAACAGTCTCCCCAAAGATGGGTGAGCATTCACTACAATCAAACTTAGGGTTTCAAGCTCTCTCAGAGCATTTAGACAAAGGATTAATCAAGGAATGACATGATCTTCAACTTGTCTAACCTCTCAAACATCCACAAAGGATCAAAAGGATTCCCACTTCAAGGATTAAGCACAAGGTTGCTCCCTTCTAGGTGGATCAACCCTCAAGATCGCCAGTGTCACCAAATTAGGGTTTTGGTCGACCAGGGCCTCCAGATGGAAATTTTCTTCTGGGCATGAGCCAATGCTTCAAGGCATGACCTAAAGTACCCCATAGGACCTCATGGGCCCAAGCATCAAGTCAATCTGACCTCAGGGGATGCATACATCAAAAATAAGGAATTAGGATTTCTTGACCTAATTCGCCTCTAAGTTGACTTTTGGGACAAATCATGAGCCAAGACCTCAAGACATGATTTGAGGGTCTCCAAAACACTACATTGATCCATTTGTAACAATGGATTGATCCAGGAAGCTTGAGCAACAAGTCTCAATTTCATCAGTACCACAGTTAGGGTTTCGCGGGAAAAGTCAACTGTACCTTTGACTTTTGACCAGAACATGCTCCCAAACCCTAGGACATGATTCAATACACCCTATAACACCTATGGAATCAATCCATCAAGTTTGATTTAGGTCAAGGACTTGATTTCATAGAGGATCGCACAGTTTGGAATTCATCTGATAAAAAGTCAATTGTGCACAAGTCAACTTTGACTTTTTGAGATTTTTCACAAAAATGGTTTTTTAACCCTAAAATGATGTTAATGTATGATTTGAATCATCATTCATCTATAAAAATCAAGAAAAGTTGGATAACTTGTAAAAGGGGTAACCATAAAAACTTAGAAAATTTTCTAAGTTATGAACAAAGTGGCAAGGGTACCAACTTTGGAGGATCATAACTCCCAAACCACATAGCCATTTTTCCCCATCCAAAGCTTGATTTGTAGATCTCATTACCCTCTACAAAAGCTTAAAACTGACCCCCTCCAAATTCCTCATGGATTTTGAGTTATGAAGTGATCAAAGTCACTAAAAACATGAAAATACAACTTTTCCAACACTTAGAAAAATTCTGGGCAAGGCAGATTTTGTTGAAACACCAAAACTTATGAGATCTTTTCACATAGTTGCAAGCTGAATCAAGTCCAAAGATAAACATCAATGTTGTTGCACATGTTTCTGAGAATCCAAAGAGCTTATCAGCATGAATTGATTCCACTTGAGCCAAGAGAGATCCATGCCCAAAGCCATGCTGCTGCAAGCTGTTTTGGAAAAATCAGTTTGCATGTTTGCTTGCCACACACAATTTCTGAACCAAAACTGAGGATCATTGTGCCATATGTACTCAAACCAATCACAATGCATCTGATCCAACTGATAAGGCTGAGTCACAAAGCCAAGGAATGTTCCAACTTGAAGTTCATGCATTTTATCCCATTTCACCTTGAATTCAAAGAGCATTAATGTGGAATAGTGCATTGTCAAGATTCTTACTCTCCTCAGTCAAGTTCTCTGATTAAACAACAATAAAAACATCTGAAGAATGTGAATTTGGTCAAGGTGTAGCCCTGCTCTTGGGAGGGGCTAGGTTGCCTTGCATGAGAAGAAATGCCACCAAGCCAAAGCCTTTGAATGTGATCTGATCCAGCAGCCATTCACTATTCCTCCAAGACAAGAATTGATCACCTATAAATAGAGGTTCCAATGGATCATTCAACTCACACCAAATCCAGTTATAGCACTGCTTTCTCTCACCCTCTCTTAAGTGCCAAATTTCTTTGTTTTTGAGCAACCACTATCGGGTTTTGAGTTGCAGCCACAAGCAATCCATTCCAATTGCTCAGACACATCACATATGATGTATTTGAGGTGTCCAAACACTTAAACACCAACTGTAACACCCCTAGCTCAAAATCATCCTTCAACCAAGCCATTATGCCTCAATTATGCAGTTGGAGTGCTTTAGCTTGATCCAAAGACTTTCAAAGTGTTCCAAAGCTTGCAACACACTCCAAAACATCCATTGAAGCTGTAGGGATCATCAAATCACATCTGGAACACCATCTGTGCCGAGTTCCATTTCAGCTTGCATTAAGGTAAGCCTCAAACTCCAACTTCATGATCCATGCATATTTCCTCGCATGATATTTTTGCCAATTGTTTGCCATCATATGCTGAGTGTTTTCCCTCAAAAAATTGGATCATAGCCCTCATAACCATGCTTGCACGATTGCTTTTGCAAATTAGGGTTCATCTGTGTTCATCATGATTATCTCACTCCACACTGAAAATGAATAAAATCAAGTATTTCCATCTTGTTCCTTGTGAAAACAAACACGAGTTTGGTGTTTGGATCATGTCAAATGGTGAAGAGATGAGGGAGATAGGGTGCTTCATGCACGAGCTCGAGGAAGAAGATGGCCATGGCGCCATTTTCAGAAAATCGAACTTGTTTACTATATAATTATTGTTTGCCATGTTATATTTGAATTGGCATTGCGCCCTAGTGGTAACACTAGTATATTTGTGTGTGTGAGCGAGTGAGAGGTCTGGGGTTCGAATCCCCCTCGCCCCAGACCTTTTGATTTTTTTTTCAATCATTTTCAAAGATATTTTTTCACATATATTCATCCCTTTCCACTCTCTTTCAACCCACGCAAGTGGCTCAATTGGCAAAATCTTGAACTATCCTCTCCAAGGTCGTGAGTTCAAACCTGGGGGGGGGGGGCATTTCTTATTTTTTATCACTTGTTTTCTTATCAAACTTTCACAATCTTTTTAAAACTTTGAAAATTAATAACTCACTCAATTTTAATTATTTTTTATTGGTTTTTTTTGCAAAAAATCACAAAAATGTTGAAATATTTTATTTCACAAAAAAAATTAAATTTATATTATTTATTTAATATAATTAGTATTTTTGTTAATAAATTCCTTTTTAATTGTTTTTAAACATTTTAAACATGAATATTTACTTTGAAAATCAAAACCAAATGAGTTTTAATATCTCTTGTGATTAAAACCTCATTTTTCAAACCTTGAACAAAAATCACAAGTGGTTTATTCAAATCGATTTGGTATTTTTTATCGTTTTAATTGATTTTTCTTTTAAATATTTACTTTTAAAAGAAAACAAACTAGGGTTTCTTTGATTTTCACCCTCACAAATCATTTGCAAATACTCTTGGGCCTCTATTAGAGTGTAAGACCCAACTCCTTTGAAAACCAAACAAATTTTGGGCCTCAGTCATTGTATAAGACCCACTGCGTTTTCAAAAATCTCGGCGCGATCGCCATTTCAACCAAAAATCATTTGGGCCTACCCTCGTGTTATAAGCCCCATTCTTTAAATCTTTGGGCCTCTATTAGAGTGTAAGACCCAATCCTTTGTAAATACAAAACAATTTTGGGCCTCACTTATTGTATAAGTCCCGTTGTATTTCAAAAATCTCGGCACGATCGTCGCCTTTTCAAAATAAAACCTTAGGCCTCTCCTTAAGCTGTAAGCCCCACCACTTGTACAAAAATAAACTTTTGGGCCTCTATTAGAGTGTAAGACCCAATCCCCCTTTTAACCAAAACAATTTTGGGCCTCACTTATTGTATAAGTCCCTCTGCGTTAAAAGAAAACCTTGGCGCAATCGCCAGTTGAAAAATCAAACCTCTGGGCCTACCCTCGTGTTATAAGCCCTATTCTTTAAATCTTTGGGCCTCTTGAGAGAGTGTAAGACCCATTACCTTGGTACAGAAAACCTTTCTTGGGCCTGAGTCACTTGTATAAGTCCCTGTACAAAACGACAATGCGATAACTGATAAAACCTTGGGCCTCTCCTTGAGCTGTAAGCCCCAACCATTTTTCTTTCAAAGCACTTTCTCCTTTGATTTTGAATATACTGTTGTTTTCAATCTTTCTTTGTTGAGCAACTAACCAAACAGCATGGAAGCTCTACAACCGAGTAAGTGTTTATACGCTTTCATTTACCGCTTTCATATATATAACTGTATTGTGGGGCTGTTTCACTATAAGTCTTCTTTCATAAACTCATATCAATTGTGTAATAATAATATAGATATTTAGAGTTTCCACGGCAATTACGTCTAGAACTAGACAGAACCTCGTATCCCGACGTTCTCCCAGACATTTCAACATAACCCAGACAGTAAAGAACTTTCTAGATAACTAGATCTAAGAAATTTCCCCTCTTTGAACAGTTCATATACAGAAGGCCATTGTTCCAAGTGAAACCCCTTCTGGAACTGTTCATCAGCCTCCTCTTGGGCTTAGTGCAAGGACCCAAAGGCTTCCTAAAAGCATCCCCGCCTCCTCTTGGGCATTGTACAAGGACCCGTCGGCTTCTTAGAAGTTTTCACAGCCTCCTCTTAGGCTTCGTATAAGGATTCTTCCTCCAGGAATGATAGCCTCCTCTTGGGGTTCGTACAAATTGTCCCTCGGCTTCTTAAAAGTTTCCAGCCTCCTCTTAGGCTTCGTACAAATTGTCCCGACGACCTCCTAGAGGTATAGGAATAGGAATTAGTCATCTTAATAGAACAGTCTTTCAAAGAGTCTAGATCTTCTTACCGTGAACGTACTACAACTGTTTCTTTAAACATAGTACAAAAGACAAAACTCTAGACTTGGACAGTCTAAGACCCTTGAGTCTCAAAGACATTCTCAACCCCCTTTCAAGAATGGAGAGAACACCCTGAGACTTGGACAGTCTCAAATACCCTTTGGATTTCCCATTTCCTTAAAGAATAGGAAATAACCTTGATCCTCTAATCAATCCCAAGACATAACAATACCTTTAATCAGTCTCTTTATAAGAACTGATTTTCTCTTTTAACCAACATACTGGACCTATCACTCAACTGAAACAGTCACACTAGCCTTCTCTTGGGCTTTGTACAATGATCCTCCCCAGCGTAACTAATAAACCTTTAGCCTCCATCTCGGGCTTCGTACGAGATACTAAAAGATTCTCTTGTTGAGTTAAACTTTTCAGCCTCCATCTCAGGCTTCGTACGAGATACTAAAATAACTCTCTTGTTGAGTCAAACCTTTAGTCACCATCTCGGGATTTGTACGAGATACAAAAAACCATCTCTTGGTGAGTAGCCTCTGTCTTGGGCTTCGTACAAGACACATATGAAAGCGCTCTCTTGGTAAGTCAACCTTTTCAGCCTCCATCTCGGGCTTCGTACGAGACACACATAAAAACACCCTCTTGTTGGGCCAATAGCCTCCTCTTATGCTTTGTATAAGGAAACCCCGGTTGATCCAATAAACCTTTTAGCATCAAAGTTATCTCGTTCACAGTATACAAACATCAACAACTCCTTTCATCTAATTGCTGTAAGCGGCAAGCCTCTGGATTATTTACATCCACGCCACTGTCCCTCTTTTAGCATGAGAAATTCCTAAGGAAAGATGGCATTGCTCTACACTGAGTTAAAGTCTTCTCCTTCAGGTTAAAATCCCCTATAAAGGAAATTATGGCATTGCTGGATTCACATATCCCAGTTAAAATAATTCTCCTTTATAATCAGTCACCCAACAGTTGTGACAAACAGACCTCTTTAGAGATGACAAGTTCTCTCCAAAGACAAAACCTTTTAGCTTCATATCTTAGGCTTTGAACGAGATACAAATCACGTTTAGCTTCACGTCTTGGGCTTTGAACAAGACACCAAAACACCTTTTTCCTCCCATAGAATAGGAGGAACTACGATCGCTCTGATTTCCCTATTTCGGTAAACAGAAATACGTAGGCATAAGATTGAAAGAAAAATCTTAGCGAGCACACTAATCAAAAACCCAAAATCCTGTACCTTCACGTATCAATCGAAAAACATCAGTCTTAAAATCCCACCATTCGCCCAGGCATTATTTTAACAAAATAACTTAAGAGAGACCCACAATCTCAATAGCATCTGTAAACCAACAGTCATCTGTTCAAACTCAATTTGCAAGCAGGGTTAATTGAAGACATCTATTTCCCTTCCTTCATCAGCTTCAATAGGATAAAAAATGAATCGAACTGTAGTACCCCAAAAGCGAGAGTGCTTCGCAACCACGTCCAAAAATTCGCGCTACAGCACCAGACCAAATTTCTCACCTTAGAGCTAGTTGGACTCCCATTCTAATTAACCCAAACACAGCCCATATCAACGTAAAACCATTTCTCTACCCCCATTCACAAAAGGAAGCAATGACTACCATCATTTATGATATGCTTTCAGAGGGCATTATAAAACCCAGTACTAGCCCTTACTCTTCCTCTGTATTACTAGTCCACACAAAAAAAGTTCATGGCAATTTTGTGTGGACTATTGCGCTTTAAATGATGTCACTATCTGAGACTGTTACCTAATACCCATGACAGATGAACTCTTTGATGAGTTGGGTTCTACTTCTTTGTTAACAAAGATTGTCCTAAGGTCAGACTACCATCAAATTAAGGTTGTTATGGCACACACAAAATGACATTTAGAACCATTGATGAGCACTACAAGTTTTTAGTTATGCCATTCGGTTTAACAAATGATCCTAGTACTTTTCAATCGACAATGAATGACCTTTTACGCCCATGTTTATGACATTTTTTCGCCGTGTTTTTTTTTATGATATCCTTATTTACAACCATTGTTTTTCTAATCATTTAATTCATTTTATATTGATTTTAGGCTTACTTGCTTCAAATCAGTTTGTTGCAAAACTTTCAAAAATGTGTTTTTGCAATCCCTAAGGTTGATTATCTAGGTCACATTAGTTATTTAAGTGGTGTTACCCCTGATCTAGACAAGATTCAATCAATTTTGGATTGATCGACACCACGCTCACTCTCGATGCTTGTGGGATTTTTGGACCTCACTATTTTTTATTGACGGTTTGTCCGCCACCACGCCACACTCGCCACTCCATTCATCGATTTATTACATTCCACTAAATTTACATGGAGTACAGATGCATATTTTGCTTTTACAACATTGGAAAAAAAATGACAATAACGTCAGTGCTTGCACTTCCAGGCTTCAGCAAAACCCTTGTTATGGAGACATACACTTCAACAGTCGCGATTAGTCCAGTTCTTTCACAAGAGGGACATCCATTAGCTTTCTTCAGCAAATAAATGTGCCAGTGTATGCAAGCTTCTTCAGTTTATGTCCGAGAGATGTATGCAATAATGGAGGTTGTAAAAAATGGCGTCAATATCTAATTAGGCAACACTTCCATAGTTTTACAAATCAGAAAAGTCTCAAGAATTTACTAGTTCAAACCATTCAAACACCAGAGCAACAAAAATGGGCTGCAAAACTACAAGGTTTTAGCTTTGAGATATTTTACAAACCTGGAAAATCGAATCAAGTTGTAGACGCCTTAAGCAAAAGGCACTCAAAAGAAGATTCAATCATGTTTGCAATATCATCTCCAATTCCAACATTCCTCAACCATCTCAAACAATACTACAAAACAATAAAAGGAAAAGAACTCGTTACAAAATACATGAATGACCCACAAATGTTATTTGTTTACAAGTTCACAAATCAATTTTTGTACTTCAAGGACGAGATTTTCTTACTAGATGATAATGATTTCAGAATAATTATCCTTAAGGAGTATCACAACACACCTTCTGGAGAACATTCGAGCCTTAAGCTAACCTTGTCTTGGATCTTTGCTACTTTTCTTTGGTTGTCTTGTACAAGGAGGTTAAGAAATTTTTCCAATGTTGCCTCTCATGTCAACATAACAAATACCTACCTACAAAAAATAAGGAATATTATAGCTTCTGGAGATACCAACTCAAGTTTGGGAAGACTTGTCAATGGATTTCATTACTCGCCATCTAAAATCATTTGTCCACACTATAATATGGGTGATTTGTGATAGACTGTCCAAATTGTCCCACTTTGTTGTTTTATCATCCAAGTTTTCAGCCTCAGACTTGGCAATGCGCTTCTCTGTTGAGATTTGTAGACTGCATGGCATTCCAAAATTGTCCCACTTTGTTGTTTTATCATCCAAGTTTTCAGCCTCAGACTTGGCAATGCGCTTCTCTGTTGAGATTTGTAGACTGCATGGCATTCCAAGATCCATCGTTTCAGACCGAGATCCAGTTTTTTAAAGTTCTATTTGGAAGGAACTATTCTATGTTCAAGGAACAACCCTAATATACAACACTACTTATCATTCAAAAATTGATGGTCAAACAGAAGTTGTAAATAGAAGTTTAGAAATGTACCTTCGATGTTTTACAAGTGATAACCCACGTCAGTGGTTTAAGTATCTTCATGTGGATGAGTATTGGCACAACTCTACATTGTACTCTGCCATTAAAATGACTCCCTTTGAAGCATTGTATGGTAGATAACCTCCTGCTTTAAAAGACTACATCAAAGGTTTCGCTACCATACCTTAACTGGACACAACTTTGCAAAATAGAATCATCATCCTTAATAGTATAAAACAAAATCTAACCAAAATCCAAAAAATCATAAAGGATTAAGCAAATAAAAAGAGAAGAGATTGTACCTTTGTTGTTAGAGACCTCATGTTACTCATATTACAACCGTATCGTCAAACCTTTGTCCAAAGGCGAGCATCACAAAAACTCTCAAAATTGTATTTTTAGTGTGTTTCCTATACTGCGTCGTATTGGCTCCGTCGCATATGAACTTCACCTTCCTCCGACTTCTCGCATCCACCCGATGTTCCATGTCTCACATGTAAGAGCTTATCATGGTAATGATACTAACTCAGAAATGGTCTCTATTCCTGAAAATATTGGCGAGGAAGCTACTTTAGAAGAGACATTATTTCATTCAGGGCCAACGTGTTTAGAACATAAGCAGAAAGAACAAGTAAAAGTGGAAGAGTTAGAGCAAGCAATTCCACAACTTATTAGAACTGCAACTCAAAATGTGGAAAACAATAGTGAACAAAATGTCACAAAGGCTTCTCTAAGTGAAAATGGAAACGTGAAGTACACTGAGAGTATTTATGTGGATAATAACTACATTAAACACCCACTTGTACCTCTAAGTTTCAAAAACAAACAATACCCTTTGATAAAAAAAATCCCTTAAAAACAAATTCTTACCGTTGATTAACATTGGATTCCCTTTAAACCATCAATATGCAATCACGCACGAACCCTTATGTGTCACACACTCACAATCGTGTAATGTTTTGCTGTATCCCTCTCAACCTTTCACAGGATATCTGGATCCTACTATGCTCGTACTATCTTTCCAAACATGCGGTTTTGCCCATGGTTTCAAGGAAAAGAATCTATTTAAAAAATCTTAAGTCCTAATCAACACTACTTTTCAGACTGACCACACCAACCCTAGTCAAACCTCTTTTGTTGTGCCTCCTTTTCAACTATTGGATTCCCAACAGATCTTTTCCCCTCCACCTACAAGCGACACGCGTCCTACAATTATTCCTAAACCCAACATTGAACTGACTAGGCACTGATTCACTCCTTCTTTCCATTTCCCCACATGACCTTGCCTTCACTACAAGACAAACCTCGCACTACTCTCACCACATCCATTCCACATAATGTGTGTCTCTCTCATGCCTTTCCAAATTCACTGCACGTGGACTACACAACTAGGCCAAAATTCCAAAAATCCTATTTCAAACTTCAGGACAAGTTTTTATGTGGCCCGGATTGTAATACCCCGTATTTTATTACTCCGAATAATATTATATTGTGATCGACTGAGTCCAGTGTACTCTGAAAAATTATTTGACAAAATAATTTGAGTAACTGAGAAACTTAGAATAAATCCAACTAATATTATCTGACTCTGAGGTATTTTATTAATTTGGACTTAAGAGATTTTTTGGACATTTAATAGTATTATTTTTAATACTAAATTTACTACTTATTATTTCCTTCCACTTTTCAAACATAAAAAGAAAAAGATAGTAAGAAAGAGAGAGAAAGAAGAAAGAAGGAAAGAAAAGAAGAAAGAAGGAAAGGAAGGAGAGAAAAGAGGAGAAGAAGAAAAGTTCAAGAACTTCAAGAATCATCATCATCCATTCATCAAATCTTCACCCAATCTTCTCATCATCTCCATCTTGCTCATCTCAAGGTGGGTTCTAGTTAAAAACCTCATTTTAGAGTTTTTGGATAATATGAGTTATTAGGTTAGAATGTTGAAAACAATGTTTTAACGGTTGAGAATTGATATAAATCGAAATGAATGCTCAATGTGCTTATAGAAACATGTACTGTTGATTGTTTTGATGTTTTGGTTTGATTGGAAATGTTAGGTTTTGTAACACCTTGTGTTCTTGAGAAATATATGTTTTTTTGAATGTTGTTGATCAAACCTTGCTAGAACTAGGTTGTAGCACCTCTGTTGGTTGTAATTTATGGTTGAGAAGAGGTTTGGATGTGTGAGGAATTTCTGTTTTGCTGAAGCATTTTTCTGGAAATCGCAGAGCGCGCTCAGCACGCAGAAGCCCGCTTAGCGCCGTCAAGAAATTTTGCAACCCCTCGAGTCATAGAAAACCGCGCTCAGCGCGACCTGGGACTTGAAATTTTATTCCTTTAGCGAGAAAATTCATAACTTTCGACTCGTTGATCGGATTCGATCATTCTTTATATCGATGTAAAGCCGAGGAAATATTCTATGCAATGGAGAAAAAATATGTTGATTTTACCGACCGATTAAATAATCGAGAAAGTTCTAAAAGTGATATAGTTATGCTTTAATTGTTATATATTATTCTGCTATGCAATTATGACATGTTTTGCCTATCCTATTATTATTTAGCATGATTGTAATTGAATATGCATGTTAATATGGAAAAAGAAATAGAAAGAGTGAGAAAAACCCCATTATGAACTATAGGAGAATTTAGAAGGCTTGGAGACACTAGTATGGAACATGTTGGTTAACCTTTGAGGTTTGAAAGGAAAGAGAGGCCTTGAGGCATGATAGCCTAGTGATTGTCGAATACAATCATGTTTGTGTGTGTGATTACGTAATCGTAACCGGTTTATCTTGAGTGTAGTTTCATGAGTCTCGGACTCCTCTAAAATGGATGCATAACTACTTGGCAGGTTTTATTCCCCGTGCTGTACGAATGGCGCCCATGGAGCGTATGCTTGTGACGGTTAATGGCCCGTGTGAAGTGACGGTTCATAACAGTTAATGGCCCGTAGAACCCGAATCCATTCGTATGTCAAGTAGATTACAAGGATCTATGACTCGGGTCGCCGTCTAGACGTAGAAGCGGACGGGAACAGGAGGTACCTTGGTATGGTTATCGATTAGTGATACTTTGGAGTTGATGAACTCATGGCATGTTTCCATATAGTGTGAGAATTATAAAGTGTGAACTCAAGGGTCCTTTTCCCATTTCCCCGAACTTGAGTTAGGATTGTTAAAACCTTGATAATCCTAGAGAATCCATAAGATAAGGAACTCACTGAGATTTGATGTATCTCACCCCACGTTGTTGATGTATTTCAGGTGCTTCAGGTTCCGAGAAGGGTAAGGATAAGGTCGTGTGATCTTTCCTTGCTTGTTGATGGCTAGCTTCTGTAGAGGAGTTTATTTTGAGATCATTGTTGATCTAGTTCTTAGTTTTTATCTTTTGAACATCTTGTGTATAATATGCCTTAGGTTTTTGTCCTTGTACTTTAGGGCATTTATTTGTATACAATGTGTTAACTAGGAGCTTATGTGTTTCAGTACCAAACACTTGGATCTATATATAATATTTATGCTTTGATGTATGAGTTTTATATATGGGTGTTACAGTTGGTATCAGAGTAGGTCGTATCCTCGACCTAGCCATGAAATAGTATAAGTATTTCTTTCCGTTTCATATACGGTGTGTCGCCATTGGTCTTAAGTGTTATATTTATGGCATTGAGCCTGATCAACTTAATCCTATTTGTATGACCTTTAGGAACATGGCTGATGGACGTAGAAACACTCGTGGTAGACCCCACACCACTCCTCAAGGGACGAATCCGCCGGGCGGCGATGGCAATGCTCCTCTGTATCAGTTTATGCAACAGATGCAGCAGCAACATAATCTATTCATGCAGCAAATGGTGCAACAAATGAATGGAGGTTTGCATCCTACGATAGTTGCTCCAGAAGCTGAAGGTGGGAAATTCCAGGATTTTATCCGCATGAATCCCCCAGAATTTCATGGTGGATTAGATCCCGTGAAGGCTCACGAATGGATTTTTGGTATGGAAAAGATTTTCTTGATAGTCCAGTGCAGCGAGGAGAATAAAGTGGTGTTCGCCTCTCACTCATTGAAGGGTCCCGCTATGAGATGGTGGGAGAATGCCTCGGCTTTAATGGTTATCCAGGAGGTGCCAAAGGTTTGGGAGCAGTTCAAGGTTGTTTTCATGGAGAAGTATTTTTCGAGCTCTTTGAGAACTCAGAAAGAGTTTGATTTTCAACAACTAAGACAAGGTAGTATGATTGTGGCCAGTTATACTGAAAAGTTTGAAGACATGGCTGCTTATTCTAGGTAGACTATGTATGCTTCAGATGAGAGGTGGAAGGTGGACCAATTTATTTTTGGACTTAGAGCTGAAATATCCCATAGTGTATCTCAGAGGGAGTTCATTACTTATGCCGAAGTTTTAAGACAATGCTATGTAGCTGAACATAGTTTGAAGAAAGTCCAAGCGGAAGGTGTTACGAGTAGGGCGAATCAAGGGGATCGCGGAAGATCCAACCAACAATTCAGGCCTAGGTAACAAGCCTTCAAAGGAAAGCAAGTTCAAGATTCAAAGGCTAGTACACCTCCGGTGTGTCGCACTTGTGGAAGGATGCATTATGGAAGGTGTGGTATAGATAATATGAAGTGTTACCAATGTCAGAAGATGGGTCATCTGAAGAGAGATTGTCCTCAGAATAGGACTCAGACACAAGGAAGGGTTTATACCTTAGATGCAAGGAAGAAGAAATGTGACAACTCTTTAATTGCCGGTACGTGCTTCGTTAATAGATTTCCTTGTTTTGTTTTGTTTGATTGCGGAGCTACACACTCTTTTGTATCGATGAAATGTATGAAGCGACTTGGGTTGCGGTCCGTTCCTTTGTCTCCTCCTATGGTGGTCACTACCGCCATGGATGAAATAGTTGAGACACCGTTGATGTGTGAAAATTGTGTTTTGTCTGTGGACGGTAGAGTTTTTCAGATTGATCTTATTTGCCTACCGCTTAAGAAAGTTGATGTCGTTTTGGGAATGGATTGGCTTTCTGCTAATTCGGTGTTTATTAGGTGTGACGAAAAGCTCATCATCATTCCATCTATTGATGCTACCCCGAAAGATGTTTTAACAATTATTCTAGAAGGTACGATTGGAATGATAAATTTCTTGTTCGAAGAAGAGAAATCTGTTCTTTTGGTTCTCATTAAGGAAGAGAGTAGCGACCTTCAAGTTTTGGATATTCCAGTAGTTTGTGAGTTTTCCGAAGTTTTGCCTGAAGATGTCATTTCTCTTCCTCCGGAGAGGGAAGTGGAATTTTCTATTGACCTGGTACCGGGAACGACTCCTATATCCGTTTCTCCGTACCGGATGGCACCGCTTGAATTAAGAGAACTGAAGGAACAATTGGAAGAGCTTATGGCTAAACATTTTGTTAGACCTAGTGTCTCATCATGGGGAGCTCCAGTATTGTTAGTAAAGAAGAAGAACGGGGGGATGCGGTTGTGTATTGACTATCGTCAGCTGAATAAAGTCACCATTAAGAACAAGTATCCCTTGCCAAGGATAGACGACCTATTAGATCAATTGAAAGGAGCCTGTGTGTTCTCGAAGATTGATTTGAGGTCGGATTATCACCAAATCCGAGTGAAGAGTTCCGATGTACCTAAGACTGCATTTAGGACCCATTATGGTCATTACGAATTCTTAGTGATGTCTTTCAGTGTGACTAATGCTTCAGCTGTTTTTATGGATTATATGAATCGGTTATTTCAATCTTACTTGGATCAATTTGTTGTGATCTTCATTGATGACATTCTTATTTATTCCCGTACTCCGCAAGAGCACGAAGGACATTTGAGAATCGTCTTATCGATCTTACAAGAGAAGCAACTCTTTGCCAAGTTAAGTAAGTGTGAGTTCTGGATGTCTGAAGTTAGTTTTCTTGGTCACGTTATATCACAGGGTGGGGTAGCGGTGGATCCGTCGAAGGTTGAAGCTGTGATTAATTGGGAGAGACCGAAGAATGTATCGGAAATTAGAAGTTTCTTGGGTCTAGCAGGTTACTATAGAATTTTTATCAAAGGCTTTTCGCAGTTAGCATTACCCATAACTAAACTTACTCGGAAGGATTGCCCCTTTGAGTGGGATTCGGCGTGTGAACAAAGTTTTATGAGTTTGAAGGAAAGATTGACTACAGCTCCCGTTCTGATTATTCCCGATCCTAGCGAGTCGTATGAGGTATTTTGCGATGCGTCTAAGATGGGATTAGGAGGAGTTTTAATGCAAGAAAGTCGCGTGGTGGCTTATGCTTCTCGACAATTGAAAATTCACGAGAATAATTATCCAACCCACGATTTGGAATTAGCGGCGGTGGTGTTTACTTTGAAAGTGTGGCGTCACTATTTATATGGAGTACATTTTGAATTAGTGACCACAAGAGTTTAAAGTACCTCTTTGACCAAAAAGAGTTGAATATGCGTCAAAGGAGATGGATGGAATATTTAAAGGATTATGATCTAGAACTAAAATACCATCCGGGTAAAGTGAACAAAGTTGCTGATGCCTTGAGTAGGAAAGTGTTGAGAAAGGCCGAATTGATGATGTTAGAATATTCGTTGTTGGAAAAATTTAGAGATTTGAATCTTCAATTTGTATGGACTCCCAATGGAGTGATAATGGGGAATTTGAATGTCAACTCTACGTTAAGAGTTGAAATTCAACATGGACAATTATTGGATGAGAAGTTGCAAGAGATGCTAAGTCAACCGGGTTTTGTGCACGCTAGCGATGGAATGATTATGTTTAACCAAAGAATTTGCGTTCCGAACGATGCGACTTTGAAAAGAAAGATTTTGGAAGAAGCGCATAAGGGTGCTTTTACTATACATCCGGGTTCTTCAAAGATGTATCAAGATTTAAAGAAAGACTATTGGTGGTCCGGCATGAAAAGAGATGTTGCGGTCTTTGTGTCGGAATGTGCGGTATGCCAACAATTTAAGATTGAACATCAAAAACCGGGTGGATTGTTGCAACCATTAGAAATCCCAATTTGGAAATGAGATAGTATTTCTATGGATTTTGCAGTAGGTTTACCCCGTGGGCAAGGTGGTTATGATTCGACTTGGGTAATAGTTGATCGGTTGATAAAGTCGGCGCATTTCTTGGCCGTGAAGACTACCTTCAAGGCAAGTCATCTTGCGAGGTTGTTTATTGCAAAAATTGTAAAATTGCACGGTATTCCCTCTAATATTGTGTTGGATAGAGATCCGAAGTTTACTTCAAGATTTTGGAAAGTTTTTCAACAAGCTATGGGGACAGAGTTGCGTTTGAGCACGTCTAATCATCCACAGACGGATGGTCAGACTGAGCGAACGATACAAACGATGGAGGATATGTTGAGAGCTTGTGTGTTAGAGAGTAAAGGGAATTGGAAAGAACTTCTTCCATTGATTGAGTTTTCTTATAATAATAGTTACCATGCGAGCATCGGTATGGCTCCGTATGAAGCATTGTATGGGAGAAAATGTAGAACACCTTTGTGTTGGGCGGAAGTTGGGGAAGATAGAATCTTAGGACCCGAAATTATCCAAGAGACTACGGAAAAGATTCGAATGATCTGCGAGAAAATTAAGCAAGCACAAGATCGACAAAAGAGTTATGCGGACAATCAAAGGAGACCTTTGGAATTTGAAGAAGGTGACCATGTGTTTTTTAAAGTTACTCTGAGATTAAGACTGAAAGGACCGTTTAAGTCACGGAAGTTAAGTCCGAGATACGTGGGGCCGTATCAAATTTTAGAAAGGATTGGCGAAGTAGCGTACAGGTTGGCCTTACCTCCTTCTCTGTCGGAAATGCACGATGTTTTCCATGTATCCCAACTTCGGAGGTTTGTTCCAGATCCTCTTCAACCGATTCTACCGGATACTATTGAAATAGAAGTAGACTTAACGTTTGAACCTCAACCGAGCCGCATTGTGGGGAGAGAAACGAAAGTATTAAGGAACAAGGACATTTCTCTCTTTAAGGTGCAGTGGGATGTAACGCATCCGGGTGATGCAACTTGGGAACTCGAATCGGAAATGCGAGATGCTTACCCTCATCTGTTCAGGTAATCTTTAAATTCGAGGGAGAATTTCTATTTAAGGGGGGGAGGATGTAATGCCCCGTATTTTATTACTCCGGATAATATTATATTGTGATCGACTGAGCCCAGTGTACTCTGAGAAATTATTTGACAAAATAATTTGAGTAACTGAGGAACTTAGAATAAATCCAACTAATATTATCTGACTCTGAGATATTTTATTAATTTGGACTTAAGAGACTTTTTGGATATTTAGTAGTATTATTTCTAATACTAAGTTTACTACTTATTATTTCCTTCCACTTTCCAAACATAAAAAGAAAAAGATAGTAAGAAAGAGAGAGAAAGAAGAAAGAAGGAAAGAAAAGAAGAAAGAAGGAAAGGAAGGAGAGAAAAGAGGAGAAGAAGAAAAGTTCAAGAACTTCAAGAATCATCATCATCCATTCATCAAATCTTCACCCAATCTTCCCATCATCTCCATCTTACTCATCTCAAGGTGGGTTCTAGTTAGAAACCTCATTTTAGAGTTTTTGGATAATATGAGTTATTAGGTTAGAATGTTGAAAACAATGTTTTAACGGTTGGAAATTGATATAAATCGAAATGAATGCTCAATGTGCTTATAGAAACATGTATTGTTGATTGTTTTGATGTTTTGGTTTGATTGGAAATGTTAGGTTTTGTAACACCTTGTGTTCTTGAGAAATATATGTTTTTTTTAATGTTGTTGATCAAACCTTGCTAGAACTAGGTTGTAGCACCTCTGTTGGTTGTAATTTATGGTTGAGAAGAGGTTTGGATGTGTGAGGAATTTCTGTTTTGCTGAAGCATTTTTCTGGAAATCGCAGAGCGCGCTCAGCGTGCAGAAGCCCGCTCAGCATGGTCAAGAAATTCTGCAACCCCTCGAGTCAGAGAAAACCGCGCTCAGCGCGACCTGGGACATGAAATTTTATTCCTTTAGCGAGAAAATTCATAACTTTCGACTCGTTTATCGGATTCGATCATTCTTTATATCGATGTAAATCCGAGGAAATATTCTATGCAATGGAGATGAAATATGTCGATTTTACCGACCGATTAAATAATTGAGAAAGTTCCAAAAGTGATATAGTTATGCTTTAATTGTTATATATTATTCTGCTATGCAATTATGACATGTCTTGCCTATCCTGTTATTGTTTAGCATGATTGTAATTGAATATGCATGTTAATATCGAAAAAGAAATAGAAAGAGTGAGGAAAACCCCCTTATGAACTATAGGAGAATTTAGAAGGCTTGGAGACACTAGTATGGAACATGTTGGTTAACCTTTGTGGTTTGAAAGGCAAAAGAGGCCTTGAGGCATGATAACCTAGTGATTGTCGAATACAATCATGTTTGTGTGTGTGATTACGTAATCGTAACCGGTTTATCTTGAGTGTAGTTTCATGAGTCTCGGACTCCTCTGAAATGGATGCACAACTACTTGGCAGGTTTGATTCCCCGTGCTGTACGAATGGCGCTCATGGAGCGTATGCTTGTGACGGTTAATGGCCCGTGTGAAGTGACGGTTCATAACGGTTAATGGCCCGTAGAACCCGAATTCATTCGTATGTCAAGTAGATTACAAGGATCTATGACTCGGGTCGCCTTCTAGACGTAGAAGCGGACGGGAACAGGAGGTACCTTGGTATGGTTATCGATTAGTGATACTTTGGAGTTGATGAACTCGTGACATGTTTCCATATAGTGTGAGAATTATAAAGTGTGAACTCAAGGGTCCTTTTACCTTTTCCCCAGACCTGAGTTAGGATTGTTAGAACCTTGATAATCCGAGAGAATCCATAAGATAGGGAACTCACTGAGATTTGATGTATCTCACCCCACGTTGTTGATGTATTTCACGTGCTTCAGGTTCCAAGAAGGGTAAGGATAAGGTCGTGTGATCTTTCCTTGCTTGTTGATGGCTAGCTTCCATAGCGGAGTTTATTTTGAGATCATTGTTGATCTAGTTCTTAGTTTTTATCTTTTGAACATCTTGTGTATAATATGCCTTAGGTTTTTGTACTTGTACTTTAGGGCATTTATTTGTATACAATGTGTTAACTAGGAGCTTATGTGTTTCAGTACCAAACACTTGGATCTATATATAATATTTATGCTTTGATGTATGAGTTTTATATATGGGTGTTACAGTGATGGTAGTGATAGAAAGCTTAATAGGCTCATTAGGATTACTGAGAAGCCTTTTTGGCAACATTTTATTATGCATTAGGTCCAATTTTAAGTAGAAAGCAATCTTTTATTTTCTATGTTTCCTTCAAGTAGGCTTGACCTAGTGTTGTTAGATTCATTAAGAATATTTTGTATTTAAGGGGCATGTTGCTTCATATTTTGTTATGCAAAAAATTAAACAGGTCTTTATTTTCATTTTACTTATTTTTTTGCCTTTTGGTTAAACCCTAATTTCTTAGTAGTAGTAGAACCCACCTATCACTTTGTTACTCTGGATTTCTGAAGGTTAAGAAACAAAAGAAATGGGGGTTTGAATTGGGTTTCACATTTCATCCCCTTTTTGCGGAATAAAACTAATGACGTTAACAAGTCAATAAAAAAAATGAACACAATTATTTTTATCCTGGTTCACTGTTAACGAAGCTACTCCAGTCCACCAACCTTGGTGATTTCTCCTTAGACAAGGACTTAATCAAATAATCATCAAAATGATTACAACCTCTAAGTTGTTAAACAACACACTTAGCCCTCTCAAGCATCCTGGCTTCCACTTAGCCACTCAAGGAAATCATTAACCCACAATGGATACCTTCCATTGTCTTCTTGAGAATTCTGACTACGACGAGTCCCCCAAGGAATACAATCACCTTTTGACATAGGATTTTCACGTGTACAAATATGCTTCTTACAAGCTGATTACACAAATGAAGTACATGAACACCTAAGTGTTTCTTAGCAAGATATGAGCAATAACTCCTTGCTTTCTAATACAGAAACTATCTAGAGAATGAATCTCTGAGATATTATAAAAAAATTAGTTCTATATTGCTTAAAAGCTTTCTTGATGAGCACTAAGACTTCTTTTCATGAGATATAAGCTTCTTTTGATGAACTCCTTTCTTGAGCATATAATGCTTCTTCCAGTTTAACCATCAATATCAACTAAGTTACTATGCTTCACTTATTGATGTTTCACTTGACTAGTTTCACATGGCTTTAGCATGTTGCATCATTGTACTCACTTCATCAGTTTGCTTTGTCTTCTTCTTCTTGAGCATTCTTCATTTAAGCTTCACCTTATAGCATTTTCTTCAGCACTTTGGCTTTGCATTGCAGCGTGCTATCACCAGAAACCAGTAATTCTCCAAGCTTCTTGATCTTCCATTTATAGAGCTTGAGAGGATAGATATGTTGAGGGTAATTCTTGGAAACATATTCCAACAACAATATTCCAAAGTTCACATGAAGGAATTATCAACATCACTGTACAAAAAGTTGCTATTGCGCCACCTTATTGAGGTAGAGGTCACAGTTTTTGTATTCTTGTGTTCAGCTCAAAACCATTCTTATCTTCTGTCTTTCTAATGTCTTCAGTGGCTTCAAATAAAACGTTGATGAAGCATGTTGTAGAAGAGTCAATTCTTTGCAACTTCAGAAAAGCAGTCTTCAGAATTCTAAGATCTTTGTTCAGCAGAATCTATCTTGAGAATCTTCAACACTCTTTCTTTTGGAAGTAATTTCTTCATAGTCTTCAAAACATATTCCTTCAGAACCTTGTATTTAGAGTCTTAAGAACTCATTAAGCACATTCTTGTCTTCAGAGTCTTCAGTATTTCGTTCAATCAGAACCTTGTCTTCAGAAACTCTTCAGAACTTGACCTTCAGATATTGTATCTTCAGAATCTTCATAACCATGTTCACCTGAATCACGTCTTCAGAATCTTCAGAACTTGTAACATTAGAAGCGCATCACATTAGAAAGCCTTATAGGCCTTTCTCATAAAGTCTCAATTAGAATGTCCAGAACTAACGTTCATTAGAACCGTTGTATTAGAAACATTCATGAATCTTGACTTTATCTTGTACACACATATGTTTTCTTCCAGAGTGTTGATAATAGAGTCTGATGACATCACACGTCTTCTTATCAGAGTCAGAATCATATTGACAACACCCACACACTAGACACAAACCATATCGTACAAAATTGTTCTCTTAGATACCATGTGCAGTTATCATCAAAACTCAAGGCTAGATGTAGAACTCAATATTGTTCTTACAATCTCCCCCTTTTTTATGATGACAAACAATGTACTTTGATAGAGTAATTCTTACAGGGTAATCACCATAAACCACAGAGTCAGAGTTAAGCTTAACGTTCTCCCCCTGAATCTGTTACTCTCAAAATTTATTTATGCTTGTTCAGAGTCTCCCCCTAATCCCAAGACTCACAAAATAAAATTTTGAAGTACCAAATGAAGGAATAGAGAAGAAATACTTCTCCATAGACGTCTCATCAGAATCTGACTAGAATTGGCTCGTCTTCATCTCAGAACCTAGCTTTCTATCACAATACTGTTGACGTATCAGAACGTGATTTGTCTAATCAGTCTTGATGCCTCACATCACTTATCAGAACCAGGTTGATACTTTCTTTGATGCCACACATCATGTATCGGAACCAAATCTTCAATATCTTAGCACAAATCACCAACAGGTGCACATATCCTCATGTCATTTGATGGTTCAGAAACTGAATATTTTCTTTAATGACCGTGACTTAATTTTATCTCCAAAAGATTCACATTCTTTTAATGCTGGAGTCTAGATACTATTTGAAGTATAGATACTAATTGAACCATTCTTTCAGAAAGTTTACATCTTCTAACAAGTTTTGGGTATCAGCGCGAAACTCATGGGTATCCCTTATTTCTGATAACTTAGTGGTCAACACCAGATATTCATATATTATTAGATCAAGCTTGTTTAGCATTCTTTGGTTTTGTTCAATGACTTCTAAGTGTATTAAATTCTGAAGTACTTGCTTCTTGAACATATCTTATGATAATTTATCAAATACAAATTATGTATTCTGATATATCGTAGCTTCTGATATGTCTTGTCTTCTGTCTTCTGATAGCCCATTCTAACATTCAGTGAACTTTTGCGAAGTTCCTGATCAATTCTCAAACATAGGTTAGAAATAAACATATTCAATTATATTTGGAATTGAAATCCTTAGATTTGGGTATATCAAAATCATTATACTTTCTCCCCCTTTATCAAAAATAAAAAAAAGGCAAATAAGAATAGAAATTGATAAAGAAATATGAAGACGATCATAATGACAGAAAAGGAAATTTCATTAATACTAAATAGAGATAACAAAGAGAATCAATGATGGCATGCTAAAGATAGGAAAATATATCATTCATTAGATTGAAAGAACAAAATAGAACATAAAGCAAAAGGTATCCTATAGTGCCTAAGGTTTAGGGGTAGAAAAGGTTCTTTGAAACAACTGAGTGATCATATCCAAAATACTCTTGTTGACCTCTTCTCGCTCATCAATTTTTGCTTTGAGTATCTTCTATTCTTTTTTCACATCTATTAAAGTATTCAATACTTGAGAGAACATATTTGCTTATGAGGAATGTGGCTCATCAGATAGAGCTGCTTGATTCAAGAAAGTTTATGCAAAATCATTTTCAATGACAACTTCTTCAGTCACTTCTTTCTCCTTAGTCGAATTGTTTTCACCAACTGCTCTCTTCCTTTTTCTGCTTGAGCCTGTTTCTAGATTATGCACTGCAGATGTCTTGACTAATCCCAACTTCACCAAATCTCCACTATGGAAGTATTTCCCGTTTTTAATTTCTGGTGCTACTGAAGGGTTTATCAATTCAATAATATTATTATCAGTGAGAATAGCAGAGATTAAATTTCCATAAGGAATTCAGGTTCTTTGAGCTGATATCATTTTCTTTGAACGATTGATAGAATCACATAAAAAGTTGAAGAGAAATGCCGGTAGATTGATCTTCTTTCTTCTGGCCAGATAGAATATCATGTACTTTAGATCAAAATCCAATTTTGTTGGATTTTCCTTTGGTGAATGATAAATGCTGCCATAGATGATATTGAGCCAGACTTTTAGGTTATCATACAGTTTTGAGGCTAAGTTAGAATCCTTACCATCTTTGAATATGGTAGGAGTGATAATTTGAATCTGCTCAAAAAAACTTAGCCTGTTACTCAGCATAGCTTCCCTTTTGTTGTGGCATTGAAATCCAGTTGTGGCATTGAAATCCAGTTTTGTCATGAGAGAGACATTTAGCAATGTCATCCAACTAAATGTTTATGCCATGACCTTTAATATTTGAGCACACCATAGTGTTATTCATAACATAGGCGTTTTCCCAAAGTTCCTTGACAAGTTCTGAATAGGTTGGTCCTTTAAAAAAGATCAAAATATGTATTACAACCTTGAATTTCATGCGTTTCAGAGAATACAAAACCATGTGCGGTGAGATCTCCGAAATCCACATTACGTTAAGAGATAACAGATAATAGTTAAATTGGTAGAGCCAGTGTGATTTTTGGATCATCATTCAGATGATTTTCCAAACGCTGTTTTTGGAGAGCCAAGCTTTGATCCACAGATATGTAGGTTTCCATTTGAAGAGGATGAAGAAACACACGATTTATGGTTGAGAGAATAAGAAGATTTAAAAGATAAAAGTGTGACAAGATGTAGTGTAGGTGTGTGATGTGATGTGAATATAAATAGAGACAATTGTGATGATTATAGATACTAGGGAAAAGAAACGATTAGACATAGATGAAGGTAAAATCAGATTCAACATATAATCCCAAGACACATCTAGTCATTTAGAGTAATAATTACTGAGCATGGATTGCAATAAGACAAATGTCTTAAAACGAGGCATAACCTCTTCACATACCTGGCAACGTGTTGAAAGGGTTAACTTCTCAGTTCCCAACGATTACAAAGATCTCAACCATTTACATGATCTTTAACGCTCAAGATATATTTCTTAAAGAAATAATTTTCTATTCTAAAGAACCATAATTAATAAAAAAAAGACTTCCTTCTGAACTCTCAAAAATTATAGTTCTAGAATATAAGAATAAATTTCTAAACCATTTAATTAAACAGAAGGATTATAAATACATTACTCAATACTCTTGTAGAATTCTAGCTGCGACTATAGATGCTTCTTCAGAATTACCACGTGTTCAGCTTCTGTAATTGATGGCTTTATTGACGAGCACTTTTAGCCGTATCACTAGATTAGTTTCTCCATTCATCATCTCTCTTCTTTTTGCTGCGATCTTCATAAGAGTCTTTGAGCGTTGTGCAGAGGCACAATCATCTTCATGACTTCTTGATATTCCATTCTGATAGATGAATACATATTTCCTGATGTTTGTTTCATCTTGATCATTAGAGAAGAGTCAAATTCTATCTCTAGCTTCATCTTAGAACCATCCATCTTCTATCTTCAAGAAGGCTTGTCTCCAAAAAGCCATTAGTTTCTTAGCTTGAGCATATACTTCTGAATAGTTATATGCTAAAGAAACTTGTTAAATTTCCTCTTGCATCATCAGAGTTCAATCTTTGAACAAATGCTTATCTTCACCAGATGCAGATATCATCATGATCATCAAACCAAGACATATTTCTTAGAGGGTTTGAATGATAATCTTGTTCTTACTGGCTGAGCCTTTTCATCCAGAATCAGTTCATCAAAAAATGACAACTTCTGTTCTTTCCTTTCTTAGGGAGTAAATGAATTGTGATGGTTTCTGATTGAGCATCTTCTTATTTCTTCATCTTTTTCATCAATAACTTCATTCAGAGAAGATAGCTTCTAGCTTTGTATTCTTCCACTAAGCTTTAGTTTCTGACTTCCAGGCTCATTATCAAATTCGACATTGATTTGATTTCTAATGAAGGCACTTCAGTAGCCTTTGGATATTCAGAGCAATCTAATTAATATGCATCAGAATAGATTCGAATCATATTCTGTTCTGAATAAACATGCTAGCTGCTTCCTAGAAATGCTTTGTCATGATGATTTCTCATATATCATGATTTAAGCCATTTATTTTCCAAGCTTGTTCTATCTTCAATCATCTGTATCTGATAGTGAAGAACTAGAACATCAGAATCCTCTTTTGACCAAATAGCTTCTTAAGCTCATACTTTCACTCAGTCACATGAGTCCAGAAAGTAGTGAACACAGAAGGATACATTCATGTATCAGGAGCTCCTGAAAAGAAACTTTGGATAACATTCTGACAAACTTAAGCTTGTTCAACTGAGATACCTTTCTCAAGATAACATGACTTAATTGTATATGTCAAGCCATTTCTCTTCATGAACACACATACGTCAAGAACTCAGAAAATATGATCTTGCATGTGTTGTTCTTCCAAACTTCTGACAGTTTGATAATCTTCCTTTCTGATCACTTCAGAAATCTGCGAAGCTTTCCAGAATTGGAGTAGATGTCTTCATTCTGTGTAGACAGTCAGAATCCTGATAACACGACTAGTGTTTTGACTGCACCACTAATAGCATCTGCATTAAAGATAGTTTATGTTGCATAAGAAACTACTTTATCTTCTGGAGATACCTTCTACATTATACGTTCTAACATTAGCTGAGAATGATATGTTAGTTTGTTTTTCTTCTTTTGATGTCTTCTTAGGACATAGAAACATCTCGTGTATTCTTCAGCCTTTTCCTTTAAGCATTTCATGCTTTCTTCTTAGGATTTGTCCTTTTGAAGTCAAGATAGACTTATCTGACATGACATAACGTATTTCACTTGTAGCAAGTGACTTCTTTTGTCAGCAGACTTCTCTTCATCAGAGGTAGACTTTGGAGAAACCAACAATCTTAGATCCTTGAGATCAGATATGAAGATTCTTCTTCTTAAGATAAATAAACCTTCTTAACAGAAGTAATAATCTGTCTTCATCTTTGTCTGAATCTTCTTGTTGATCCATAATCTCTTCAGCTTTTGAACTCCTAAACATCTTCAGATTTGACATAAGCTTTCATTCAAATGACAAGCTTCTGATCATCTTCTTCAAGAATCCTGACGAAGAAATCATCATTCACAATCTTAAGTTCTGTAGTGATGATTTAAAATCTCGATGACAAGATTTCAAACATCTTCATCATACTTCATCTTGAATTTTCCATGCTTCAGAATCATGACACAAGCATTCTCTCTTCTTCACATGAAAGAGTTCCTAATGAGCAATACTGAGAAAGTCAATGGTAGACCAATTATGTTTGTTGACAACATCCCATACTCAGAAAGAATTAACCTTCAATAAACAAGATTTTATGCTTTCTGCTGATTCTTGTTGATCTCTTCTAGATCATTCTTCTTAAGCCTTGTCTAGGAATCACCTTGAGAAGATACGTAGATCTCAACTAACGTATTCCAAGGATAGAATTCATCGGATTCTTCTAATTATCTGATGAGTATATTATCCTTTAACCAACTGATTTTTCATCTTACTTTCAATCTTCTTGCAAGCGCCATAAGAGAATATTCTGTTGTCAATAACAACCAGCTCTAAGAATCAGTGACACAATCCAGAATGAACCTTTCTAGCTTTTCAATTAAGTACTCAATCTTTTCATCATCATATGAGATTGAAACTATAGATGGTGGAGGAGATTAGCCAGAGCGTTTCTCAAAGCTCATCCGGATCTTTATCTGACACGGTTAAGTGTTTGGTAAACATCACTAATAGAACCGGAGCTCTGATACTAATTGAAGGTTGAGAAACACAAGAAATGGGGTTTGAATTGGGTTTCACATTTCGTCCCCATTTTGCGGAATTAAACTAATGACGTTAACAAGTAAATAAAAATAATTGAACACAATTATTTTTTATCCTGCTTCACTGTTAATGAAGCTACTCTAGTCCACCAACCTTGGTGATTTCGCCTTAGACAAGGACTTAATCCAATAATCATCAAAATGATTACAACCTATAAGCTATTAAACAACACACTTAGCCCTCTCAAGCATCCTGGCTTTCACTTAGCCGCTCAAGGAAATCATTAACCCACAATGGATACCTTCCATTGTCTTCTTGAGAATTCTGAATACGACGAGTCCCCCAAGGAATACAATCACCTTTTGACAAAGGATTTTCACGTGTACAAATATGCTTCTTACAAGCTGATTACACAAATGAAGTACATGAACACCTAAGTGTTTCTTAGCAAGATATGAGCAACAACTCCTTGATTTCTAATACAGAAACTATCTAAAGAATGAATCTATGAGAGATTATAAAACATTAGTTTTGTATTGCTTAAAATCTTTCTTGATGAGCACTACAACTTCTTTTCATGAGCTTTAAGCTTCTTTTGATGAACTTCTTTCTTGGGCATATAATGCTTCTTCCAATTTAACTATCAAGATTAACTAAGTTACTATGCTTCACTTATTGATGTTTCACTTGACTAGTTTCACATGGCTTTAGCGTGTTGCATCATTGTACACACTTCAGTAGTTTGCTTTGTCTTCTTCTTCTTGAGCATTCTTCATTAAAGCTTCAGCTTGTAGCATTTTCTTCATCACTTTGGCTTTGCATTGCAGCGTGCTATCATCAGAAACCAGTAATTCTTCAAGCTTTTTGATCTTCAATTTATAGAGCTTGAGAGGATAGATATGTTGAGGGGAATTCTTGGCAACATATTCCAACAACAATATTCCAAAGTTCACATGAAGGAATTATCAACATCACTGTACAAAAAGTTGCTCTTGCGCCACCTTATTGAGGTAGAGGTCACAGTTTTTGTATTCTTGTGTTCAGCTCAAAATCATTCTTATCTTCTGTCTTTCTAATGTCTTCAGTGGCTTCAAATAAAACGTTGATGAAGCATGTTGTAGAAGAGTCAATTCTTTACAACTTCAGAAAAGCAGTCTTCAGAATTCCAAGATCTTTGTTCAGCAGAATCTATCTTGAGAATCTTCAGCACTCGTTCTTTTGGAAGTAATTTCTTCAGAGTCTTCAAAACATGTTCCTTCAGAACCTTGTCTTTAGAGTCTTCAGAATTCATTAAGCACATTCTTGTCTCCAAAGTCTTCAGTATTTCGTTCAATCAGAACCTTGTCTTCAGAAAATCTTCAGAACTTGACCTTCAGATATTGTATCTTCAGAATCTTCATAACCATGTTCACCTGAATCACGTCTTCAGAATCTTCAGAACTTGTAACATTAGAAGCGCATCACATTAGAAAGCCTTATAGGCCTTTCTCATAAAGTCTCAATTAGAATGTCCAAAACTACCGTTCATTAGAACTGTTGTATTAGAAACATTCATGAATCTTGACTTTATCTTGTACACACATATGTTTTCTTCCAGAGTGTTGATAACAGAGTCTGATGACGTCACACGTCTTCTTATCAGAGTCAGAATCATATTGACAACAACCACACACTAGACAAAAACCATATCGTACATAATTGTTCTCTTAGATACCATGTTCAATTATCATCAAAACTCAAGTCTAGATGTAGAACTCAATCTTGTTCTTACAATTTCCTCCATCAATAACTAAATAGTTATAGTTGTAACAAGAACCCCAACATTCATTTTGTCTGCAACAAAAAATATAATTAGTAGACAATTTTATAACATAAAATCCAATACAAAATTTGACATCTTGACAAACTAATTCTAATTTACCTTAAACTAATGAAAAGTTTATTCCTTATCAACATGTCTAAAAGTTGGTCAAAAGTACTTGTAAAAAGGATCAACTGTCGAGCCAAACAAATAGACTGACCCAAAGACTTGAAAGCCAAAACCAAGCTTAATATGTTGGGTCGATTTTATCTCAAGAATCGAATTTGAGACAGAAAGAATGATTGAAATCAAGATTTGTTTGTTGGGTGAATAGAAGTACGATCAACGAACTCATGAAGGATTGGAAAACATGGAAAATTTGTTTTGTGAATATTCAACTCTCACAAGAATTTATGGTAGATCACAAAGGCAGGTTTAAAAAAGTGTGACGCTAAGTAAACGTAAAAGAAAATTCAACGAAAGAATTATAGCTCTCTTGACAAATGGAACACACTCTTCAAAGTCTATAAATAGTGGTGTTTAACCAGTCTACTATCTACCCAATACAAATAAGTTTACCAAACTGACTAATTTTCCCTTTCCACGATAAAATATAACACTATCAAAAGGTCATTTTGGTAACTAAGTAAATCACCCTACAACTTTAGTTGTTTTTCACCAAATTGATGCCAAGTATTGAGTGCACATTGGTTCCAATTATAATATTACTTTTAGATTTTTTATATCATTCTCACATTTTCTCTCTCCCATTTCAATTTTTTCGTTCCCCCCTTTCTATTTTCTTCCATCTTTTTCTCCCAAACCCTAGCACAACAACCACCGTGAACGGCGAGGATTCAAACCCTAAGCTAGAAGTGAAATACAAGCACGACAAAAAGTACTGTAAACAAGGTTGGGAATGTAAGGGTTGGTCGATATATTGTTGTAATTTGACGATAAGTGATTATTTTCAGACGTATCATTTCGAGAATCTGTTTTCGAAGAGGAACACTCTGGTAGCACATGCCGTTGGGTTTTTGGATTATCATTCGTTTATAAATGCTGCTGCGCTTTTTGAGCCGCAGGGGTTTGGAACTACCTGGAATAAAACTATGCAGATTATGGAGATTGCTGCTTTTCTTGGACACGTTGGATCCAATACCTCTTGTGTTTTGTGTAGTTTAGGTATATAGTTGATTGGATGAATTTTTATTGAACAGGGATTAATATCGGAGGATGGATGAAGCTGACCAGTTCGAATCTGTTGGATTGGAAGATTCTGTTGAAGACGAGAGAGATTTTGATCAGATCATGGAGGATCGCAGGGCTGCTGAGGTTTAGCTTGACACTCGTGATGGCCGGGCTTCAAATCGGACTAAACTTCCTCAGCTTCTTCATGACCAGGGTAACCATTTCTTTTGCTTTCATTTCACAGCCTTATCCATGCTTAATTGCTATTTATTTTATTTATCATTATATTTATTAAATTAGGAACTAATTTAGGGTTTGTAATTTTAATTTATCAAAATTGTGTGATAGTTTTAATTTTCACTGTCAATATTGAACAGGTACTACCTTGCTAACTCTTGTGTTTTCAAACTACAGTTTTTCAAAAGAAGTTAGGAGTGAGAACATTGAAATAATCCAATTTGTGTTTGTTGTTCTTCACTTTGACTTGAGCAAATGACAACATAAACCTGCTTAGTTTATGTGTATTGTAGTATGATTGATAAATATTATAACCTTTTGGATTTCTGTCTACAAGTATCAGTTATTTTCTCAGGCCATTGGATCCTTCTTTGTTCACTTAGGCTGTCTACAACTGTCAATGATTTTTTCAATTATATTGAATCGAATAGCTCGACATAAATGAATGGTTTTCTTGGTGAATCTTCTGTTTACTCCCTTCTCATTTGACTTTCCTGTCACCAATAGGTTTACGAGCGGAGTTATAATGTCTGCATACAGCTGTACGAGAAAGAGCTTTTGACAGAAAGCTCCTACCTTAATCTAAAAGGGTTGGTCGGATTCCCCGGTTGCTCCATTTAAGCTAATAGGCATGCTGATTCTGTAGAAAACAGCAGCAACTTCAACATTTATGCCACGACTCGCAAGGCTTCGACATCTACAACTCGACGACAAATTTTCGAAAACCAGACGCAAGCTAGCAGCAGTTCAGATAAGCCATTCACCAATGGATCTACTTCAAGGCTTAGAGTATTGTATAGATTCAAATCCATCTTGGTTAGTACATTTCTCTAATAGTGTTTGAGTTTTGCAAATTCTGATAATAAAAATAGCTGATCTGAAGCATCATCATCACCTTGGTAAGTAAATCCTGTCAGTGTATACACACAAACATTTTTCCACAAATTGCACTGTCATTGCTCATTGTCTTACATTTCTTTGTCACAGACATAATTGAAGATTCGATATCTTAGATCATTCATATCTTATATAATTTCTTTCATGCACATGAGAACTGGTTTTCATGTCCTTTAGTGAATTGTGTTTCTGGACATGAGAACTAAAATCCCTTTTATAATTGCTTTTGTCAGTGATCATACAAATAGAGCTTTATGCAGCAGGTAATTGTTTTGGTATTATCTTTGTTTTTGTTTATAGTATTCCTAATGCGCATTCATCCTTAATAACTTTTGTGGTCCTGCTTTTGCGTACAACATTTGGTCCTGTTGGACTGATGCCCTTTCCATATCACATGTTTTAGGGATCAATTTATTGACTATTAGATTCGAGGCAACATGTTAGCTAAAGATTTACCGACACAAATATACACCATACTGAAGCAGCCACATCAAGCATACCTTGTACAGGTTTGCTTTGTTTTATATGTTGTCTTGCACTTACTCCCAAAGTATTTTGCTGTTTCACTCTTAAGTCTCAACCTTAATTACCAAGGGCTTACTAAAATGCTGTATGTAATAGAATTATAATTTGAAATGTGTATGTTTTCTATTTTGGATGTAGGATGATTTCAAACCTATCTTGAGGGAACTATATTGTCCTCTCATCCTGGATTAGAGTTTTGCAAAGCACACCTGAATTTCAAGAGCGATATGGTATGCATGACCATATTATTTAGATTAATATTTCTTTTGTTTTTAAGTCTCTACTTTTTATAATTTGGTTATGAAAATAAACAGATCTTTTAGTCACCAGTATTGCCCAATATTTTTGAAGGGCATCCAATTCTAATTAGACTGGTTGAAATGTTATTGGCACGTGGCTAGGTTTTAATGAAGTTGGAATACTTGGTGTAGGTAGTAGTTGAAGTAACAACGGTGGATCCGAGTCTAACATTGAACATATTCCTGCTGAGACTGTTGGCTTCACTTCAGTGGTTGCCATTTTAAGTCAAACCCATATAATAGTTGCATACAGTGGGAATTCAAGAGCTGTTTTGTATCGAGGGAAAGAAGCTATGGCGTTGTCTACTGGCCACAAAGAGTATGCATCTTTTTATGTCTGTATCTTTTTAGCTGTCTTAATCTATGTCTGTTATTACTTTTGTGTTTTCTAAAATGCATTTAATTTACTCAGGTAATGAAAAAGGGCAACTTCAATATTGCAACTGATGATGAAATTAATGTTGCACGTTTTGGTCAATATCTTCTAAATCTTCCAATCACTCTTAATAAATATAAGGTTTGCAATAGCTATACAATAAGTTATTTTAATGATTGATTAAATAAGGTGCTTTTAGACATTTTAAATACTTCAGAATAACTGAAAGTCTTAGTCACATACTCTGAGGGTTTGGCAATTATTTTTACTGGATTGTTATTTTCTTAATTTGAAAATTACGATGTTATGGCTTTGCAGATCCAATTGAGCAAGTGTAGGTAATCATTCTTTATGAGTGGATATTTATCATTCTTTATGATATGGTATACTCAAACTTGTAGGGTGATACATACACAACATGATGAGTTTTCAAGTTTCTGTATAACTTATTCAAATATATTTATCATTCGGATGTTGGCAAAAGAAGTCGAATCACGTATATAAATTCTTGTGTGCGCTATCACTTTTTTTTTGGTGGGCACATATCAAATTCAAAGATCGTTGGTTAATTGTTGAACAATCTGTTTTGAATTGTTGCAATGTCTCAAAGATCTCCTACATAATTCTTGGAAGTGTTCTGTAAAGTGTAAATTGGTTTGATATAGTATGTGTTGGATCCTAGAATAATTTAAGCATGCCTCTATTTCTGTCAATTTAGTTATCAACAATTTAATGAGAGAAAGGACCTAAGTTTGTATCTTTTGCAAATGATGACAAATCAGATTCTGATGACCTTTCTCTGTCCATCGAGAGTGAAGACGAGGAGGAAACGACTTCGACAGACTGTTTGAAGTGGTGAGTTAGAAATGTCAAATAACAAAGCAGCATTCCTACAAAATTTGTGCGATGAGCTACAGGTTGGAATGGATGCTACACTAGCATCTGTTTGTAATGTTCCTTTGACTCAGTTCTACTTCTATTTGAGCTGACTATGAGACAACCCTCATTGAAGTAGTTGATAAATGACATCCACAAATGCAGGTTTTTGTTGAATATAGTGTGGTCAATAGAACTGCATCAACAATTTGTCAGTGTTGTGAATCAACTAGGGCTTGAAAGTAAGAATTTCCAACTTTTTTCTTTCTATTTTGTTTGCTTTTGTAACAATGACTACAGACGTCTTCGGAATGTAGTAATCATAAAGCATTTATTGCTTATCAGTTGTTTCTTGTCCTTGTGTATCAGAGGCTGTGCCAAAGAGAATACTTGAATTCATGAACGTCACTGGTTTGACAAGAGAAAATGTTGCTAGCTATTTGTAGGTATTACTCCAGTTTGGGAAGTCATTACTTACAACCTTCCTTAAGAACCGCTTTCATTTTTTGATTTACGATTGCCAAACATGCAACTAATCCAATGAGTTACACTAACATTATGTTATTAGTCTTTTTTTCTTCAATTTTCATATATATTATATGCTAGATTTCATATGTTTGGCCTTCATGATACCTTTTTTTTTGTGATAATTATTGCAAACTGAGGCAATCGATTGTAGATTAATGAACTTATGTTTTTTAGTGCCTGACTGTAGTTGACATTACCATTGTGAATTGCAATATCAATTGGCAGAAATTTAGACTTTCTGAAGGAGAAAGCTTTTGTTAGGAGAAAAATGGGTGAATCACTAGGCATATTTGGTGCTGATTTTGAAGAATGGCCATGCCAATTCAGAATTCACAAATATAACTTCACTCTAGAAGCTGTAGGGTCCCTTTGGTTTGAATTTGAATTTATATTTTTTACTTGGGGTAGAATTCAATTGTTGGTTTGGTCGCTCTTGCTGTATCGAATGGAAGTTGAGAGGCATTGTTTTGAAAGATGGGTGAAGGGGTGAGTTCTTTGTCGAGAAGACTAGGTAATATCAACACAGCTCATCCTATGATTCTGGTATGGCTGACCATTAATATGTGTATCACACCCCTTCTGGATTGTTCAGTTTATGGCACAGTTTAAAATGTTTGTTGTATATAGGGGATGAATGTTTTACTCACCAATTGGTTTGAGTAATATATATGTTAAAGTGGTATGTAGCTGTATCATGTATACTTGTGTGCAACTGTCTATGTATCTTTTAGGGGCACATGCACACAAGTTTCTTTTCATACATTTAGATTATTGTTGAAGTTATGTAGTTATCTGGACGAGCATCGACTTGAACCGTAGCATTCAATTATTTCCTGGAAAGTCCAGTGATAGTGTCATTTCTGCCTGAGTTTTATCAGGAAAAGAGTTATATATATATATATATATGTATGATAAGCAAGGGAAATTATTTAGTCTTGATTATATATATGTGTTGTATTTTATTTCTCCATCCAAAAATAGAAGTTTTCTGTAAATTTTGGAAATAGATCTAGCATTTTCAAAAACTCTAGAAATACCAAAACTTTGTTTCTGAAAATACATGCTTTCAAGCTTGCCTTTTATCTTCTCTCTCAATTGCTTACTAGATGAATCTTCCATCTATATTTTAGTTAAAAAAGGAAAACAGACAATATACTTCAAAATTAAATGAGACATTGGTGCTGTTAGCATAAACAAGGGAGAATTTTTTTCCACCATATTTAAATATATATTAAAAGAGTTTCTCAATATTTTAAAAATAAATTAAACGTAAATTTTAATTTTATTGATCAATTATTTTAAAAATTATCTTTATTAACTACTTAGTTAAAAAACAAATATTTATCAAAGAACACATAATTTGCTTTAATAATAATTTATTATATAATTATATATGTCATAAATGTTAAGATGTTACAAATAAACAACACCATGATGGTTAAGATACAAGTCAATATAAATATGATAATAAAATTTTTCATTCCACGGGTCACTATCAATATAATACATGAGTCATTTTTCTTATTATCAAATGTAAAAATTATCTTTTATTTTTTTCTCCTTTTCATGGGTCATTTTTTTATATTGTTATTTAATACAATTAAATTTATATGATCAACTTTCATTTAACTTTTATCACACAAATTTATTATTTTCACCGGACACTAACACCACTGTTCTGGACTGGACCAAGGGCTAGAATTGGCCCAATCCGCCTCTGCTCCAGAGCGGCCCAAATTGCCTAAGTCCAATCCACGGAGGGGCAAAAGTTACCTTTCCGCCCCTCCAACCGGGTAAGGAACACGACGTTCCTCCCCGGAATTACTGCCCGTTATGTACAACTTCACTGCTCCCCGAACAGCTATGGGCAGGTGCCCGGAACCACGCCTATGCCCGACATAACGGCTAGTTTCGGGCACCCTGCCCGACATAACGGCTAGTTTGGGTAGTTACCTATTCTTTGGGAAAAATGGTTATTTCGCCCCGAAAATAGGACCGTTGGCCACTCGCTGGGGGCTCTATATAAACCCTCTCGCTTGAGAGGGTCAGGTATCCAATATTCACCCTAAGAATTCATACTTTGTACTTGCCCCTTTTCTCTGACCCTTTCTCACTTGAGCGTCGGAGTGCCTTACAGGTACACCCCCCTCCTCTCCATACGACCAGCATCCCTGACGCACTTGGCGGCCTGATTCTACAGGGTCTGATCCAGCCTTCACGGTCAGTGGTGCCGTCTGTGGGAAACTTTGTTCTCCCCTTCTTTCTTTAACCGAAGATCAAAACAACTTTCGAACATCATCACGATCATGGCCTCCCAAGATCGTACCCAGGATGCTCTTCATTCCACCATCCTCCCCGTCAACAAATCTAACGTTGACGGCCAATCATCTCTCCTCCGAGATGCCCGTTTCCTTAGGGATGGAGCCACTGCTTCTCCTTCCCCTACCCCTGCTGATCGTCACAACGATCAACCTTCTCTCGACCTCTAGTCCGTTCCCGTTCCGTCCAACGCCGACCCGGTCGTGGCAGCTCTCCTGGAGGCGCTCAACAAAACTAACACCCTAATCCTGCAGCAGAACGAGAGGATCGGGGCACTGGAAGAGTCTCACCATCCAAGATCCCCTCCTACGCGGAGGAACTAGAGATGATCAAGAAGCCCGCAGCCACGGAGAGAAATCGACCGAAGACTGCGCCAAGAGGCTGATCCTTGCGCAGCTCGAAAGTGCGACCAGATCTCCCTGCGTGACCAACACGCTCATGACAACAAACAGACTTGAAGGAACGAGCAATCTCCTCCGATCAAGTCCAAAGGACGGGCACCCTCACCTTCTCCTCGAAGGAACCGCTCGCCTTCTCCTCGAAGGAAGCACTCATCTTCTCCTCGAAGGAACCGTTCACCTTCTCCGCGAAGGAACCGCCGACGAGAGTATCCCGTCCGGTCGCCATCATACACCAGTACTAGCAGCGACGACGAGCCTCGAGGCTTGTTTTCCCAAGAGATCCTGGCTACCCGTCTCCCGAAAGGCTTGGAGAAACCCCCGTCACTTGGCACGTACGACGGGACCACTGACCCAGACGAGCACATCGAAAATATCGATGCGCTCTTAGACTACCGCGGCGTACGGGGCGCCATCAAGTGCAGACTGTTCCCGACCACGCTCCGAAAGGGAGCAATGACATGGTATAAACAACTGCCCGAGGAGTCCATCACCTCGTGGAAACAGCTCGACGGGATGTTCTCGCGGCACTTCACAGCATCTCGCCGCCACCCCCAAAACTGAGGCCTTCCTCGGAGCCATAATCTAGAGGAAAGACGAACCTCTCCGAGCATACATCGAGAGGTTCAATAAGGAAGCAGTGCAGGTCCCGACGACGGATAAAATGAAGAAGTTCCTGCTCGAACAAGGGGTCCTCCCGGACTCCGATTTCGCTAAAGCCATCGGCCTCGCCCCACCGAGGAATTTAGACGCTATCCTCCTCAAAGCCCAATCTCATATCCAGTACGAGGAGAAGATTGCGGCCTGCAACGTCCGAGCATCTCGCCGCCAGGAGAATGCCCGGGCCGCCAAAGGAGAAGAAGCCTCGACATCTCGTCGGGGCGAACGAAGACACGAGGACCGTCCGAGGGACTTCTGCGACACCAAGGGACCCTCCGGGCGCTTCCACAACTACACTCCCCTGACCGTTTCCAGGGAAAATATTCTGTCTGAATGTGCCAATTCGGAGTTCAAACAAGCCGGGGTCCGTTTCCCCAAACAGCTCCCGAACAGACCAAACGTGGACAAGTCAAAATACTGCCGCTTCCACAAAAGTCACGGCCATACTACGGAGGACTGCATCCATCTGAAGGATGCCATAGAGATACTGATCAGGGACGGGCACATGAAACAGTTCGCGAAGAAGAAGGACATTCCTCGGCAGGACACCCAGGAGTCCAAGAAGGTCGAGGAAGAGGTACCCTCCTCGGATGATGCCAACGTACAGGTCGTAATGTCCATCTGGTGGCCAGAGGACTTCTACGTCCCAAACAGGCTCAACGCCCCTGCTTATTTCGCGTCCCACAACCCGTGGGAGACTTTTTCTTCCGCCATGGTCATTTCTGGCGGGGGATTCAACAAAGTCATTGTGGGTTCCGTGAAACGGAAGTTCGACCACCTGATCAACACCAGCTCCAACAAAGTGACCATGCTTGATCAGGCCCAGAAGGGCTCCGTCCCCATCTCCTTTTACAAAGAGGAACTCCTCGGCTGCTCCCCGAACTCCAGTATACCTCTGCTTGTCAGAGCCCGGATGGCGAACTTCAACGTTTGCAGAATACTCGTCGACCAGGGCAGCTCGATCGACATCATGTACTCCAAGCTATTTTCAACACTTCAGCTGGACGAATCACACCTTACTCCCTACGTAGGGTCCGATTTGCAGGGATTCAACGGGTCCGTGACAAAGCCGTGGGGTTACGTTGAGCTGATCGTGACCTTCGGATCAGCGGAAACGGTCAGATCCATTAAGGTGCAGTTTCTGGTAATCGACTTCCCGTTGCTTTACCAATGCATTTTCGGAAGGCCAACACTAGCCGAGTTGGTAGCAGTGCCCTCGACCGTCCACCTGAAGATGAAGTATTACACTTCGAAAGTGTTAGTTCTTGGATTGGCTAGAATTTTGGTAAAACAAAGTTGTTCAAGTCTGATGTCACATGGGTGATGTCTTAACATTGAGTCTTAACATTGGATAATGTTAAGTGCTTAAGTTGTTGAAGTTTTGAAGTCTAATGTCACATGCGATGTCATGACATTAGATATGCAGATCATTAAAACATCAGGTTTTGAGATGTTTTTAGGGTTAAGCGTATTAGCTGGATTTTGGGAGAGCTGTTAGAGTTATTGGATGTGAATATCTTGGAGGAGATATTTTCTGTTGCAAACAGATTTGAAGGAGAGTTTAAAGACTGAAGATTTAAAAATATTTTGAGAGAAAATCTATTTTGAAGATTCAGTTTTAAATAACAAATCAGGTCAGATATTGTAGCAGGTCCAAGGCAAAATCAAATAGCTATATAAAGCGCATCAATCCTGAAGGAAAAGGGACGGAGAAAGAGAGCTAAAGACTGAGAGTCGTTTGTGTCTTCGTGTATGTGTTGCAAACCATTCTAGTGTGAATTGGTGTTGTTGTTTTGAGTTGTTCTTGATCAAAGCTGTGAAGCAGAATCAAGTTGTGTTTTTCAAAGTGTGTGATCTTTGAATTATATCACTATAGTGATTTAGGGATTGAGTAGTATTCTCATACCTAAGTGGTCTCTTAGGTAGAAGGTTCATTAAGTAGTGATTAAGTTTAGGAGATGTCAACTGGGTTGTTGAGTCTGTAAATCAATACTACTGATAGTGAAATTCATCCCTGGCTTGGTAGCCCCCAGAGTAAGTTGTTCAACTGAACTGGGTGAACAATTCTTGGTGTTATTTACTGTTGTGTTATATTGTCCATTGCAGAGTGTGTTGTTGTGACATCACGTAACATCACATATCAGGTACCAGAATTTCAATTGGTATCAGAGCAGGCATCCTGCTCTGCATCTGGGTGAGATCTAGGGCTGATACTTTCTGGTAAGATGGACAAGGAAGTTGGTGGATTTGTGAATAGACCCCCTATTCTGGATGGCTCTAATTATGATTATTGGAAGCCAAGGATGATTACCTTTTTGAAATCCTTGGACAGCAGGGCTTGGAAGGCTATCATAAAAGAATGGAAAGCACCTGTTGTTGTTGAGAAAGATGATGCTGGGAAAGAAAAAGAAGGCAGCTCAAAACTGAAACCTGAAGAAGAATGGACCAAGGAAGAATATGAGCTTGCCCTTGGTAATTCTAAAGCTCTAAATGCTATTTTCAATGGAGTTGATAAGAACATCTTCAGGTTAATCAACACCTGTGAAGTTGCTAAGGAAGCTTGGGACATCTTAAAGACTACTCATGAAGGAACCTCAAAGGTTAAGATGTCAAGACTTCAACTTCTGACATCAAAGTTTGAAAGTCTAAAGATGAAGGAAGATGAAACTATTCATGATTTTCACATGAGTATTCTTGAGCTGTCTAATGCCTCTAGTGCTCTTGGAGAAAAGATGACTGAAGAAAAGCTGGTGAGGAAAATCCTTAGGTCCCTTCCCAAGAGATATAAGATGAAGGTGACTGCAATTGAAGAAGCTCTTCAAACTTTTGAGTTAGGGTTGAATGAAGAGGAACCTGAAAAGAAGTCCAAGAGTATAGCTTTGATTTCCAGCTTTGAAGAAGCCAAGAAAGGGAAAGAGGATGATTCTCAGGAGGAGCTGTCTCAGGCTATTGCTTTGCTGGGAAAACAGTTCAACAAAGTTATGAAGAGGATAAATAAGAGTTTTAATCCCAATGTCAAGAACATTACTTCTGACATCAACAGATCAGGAGAACAAGGGAAGAAGTCTAAAGATGAAGAAAAGTCCAGTAATGACAAAGGGATACAATGCTATGAGTGTGAAGGGTATGGACATGTCAAGAAGGAATGTCCTACGTTTCTAAAGAAGCAGAAAGGGTTATCAGCGTCGTGGTCTGACAGTGAGAGTGAATCTGAAGAAAGTTCAGCTAAACTTGTTAGAGCTATGGTTGGGGTTGATGAGTCAGATGATGATTTTGGTGATGATGAGGTTACTTATGATGAACTTGCTGTCACTTATAAAGATCTTTTCATAAGAAGTGAACAAGTGTGTTTTGAAGGAGAAAAGCTGAAGGAAACCATAGTACAGTTAAAAGCTGAAAAGACTGAACTTGAATCTGAAGTCAGTATGCTTAACTATAAACTGGACTCTATGACCAAAGCTATCAGAATGTTGAATAATGGTACTGATGCTCTAGACAACATTCTTAGTATGGGGAAGATGGCCGCAGACAAATGTGGTTTGGGATTCACCAATGATGTAGGATCTAATGATGTTATCACCTCCAAACCAGTGATGTTAAAACAGATGTTAAAACATCATGACAGAACTACATCTAAGAAGAAATACAGGCACTGGAGATGTCACCATTGTGGATGTTTTGGACACATTAAGGCTTATTGCTATAAGCTACATGGATATCCACAGAAGGCTCATCAGGTTGTTCCCAGACAGAACTGTCACAGAGGAAGGCAGGTTACCAAGCCTAAGAAGCAATGGGTCCCTAAAGTTAAGGTTACCAGCTTGATAGCTCACACTTATTTAAGGGTTTCTACCAAAGAAGATTGGTACTTTGACAGTGGGTGTTCAAGGCACATGACTGGAGTTAAGAATCTGTTGGTAGATGTGAAGTTTCATTCTTCAGGCCATGTTACATTTGGTGATGGGGTCAAAGGAGAGATCAAGGGGATTGGTAAACTTAACTGTGCTGGTGCTCCCAGACTGGATGATGTTCTTCTTGTTAAAGGACTGATAGCAAATTTGATTAGAATTAGTCAACTTTGTGATTAAGGATTCAAAGTAGACTTTACAAAGTCTGAATGCATTATCAAAGATGATAAAGGAGAAGTCATTATGAAGGGAGTCAGGTCTAAGGACAATTGTTATCTTTGGGTGCCACAAGACTCAAATTCTTCCACTTGTGTTCTTGCTAAAGAAGATGAGGTAAAAATCTGGCATCAGAAGTTGGGACATCTTCACCTAAAGGGAATGAAGAGAATCATCTCCTCAGAAGCAGTCAGAGGAATTCCCAAACTTAATATTAAGGAAGGAAAAGTTTGTGGAGACTGTCAAAAAGGGAAGCAGACAAAGATGTCTCATCCGAAGCTTCAACATGACACCACCTCCAAGGTCTTGGAACTACTTCATATGGACTTGATGGGACCTATGCAGGTTGAAAGTCTGGGTGGAAAGAAATATGCGTATATAGTTGTGGATGACTATTCAAGGTACACCTGGGTGAGCTTCATCAAAGACAAATCAGAGGTGTTTGATGTTATTAAATATCTTTGTCAAAGACTCCAAAGAGAAAAGGAGAGTAATGTTATCAGGATAAGGAGTGACTGTGACACCCCCAATCAATACCCCCAAATAATCAAATATACAATTAAAATTTAAAATTTCATCAGAGTATAATTAAAACACGGCATAGACTGGAGACATCACATCAATTTGAAACAAACATACAACACCTGCTCATAAAGATATGTAACACTCTGCAGGTAGCAAATAAACAGAGGAACTTAGTTCCTACTACCCACAATTCAATTATAGAATAAAGCGGAAAATCTGTACTGAATCTCATATATATATATATATATATATATATATATATATATATATATATATATATATATATATATATATATATATATCACATAAAAAGTTTGTCATACATCAAGTCATACAGGTACAAGCCAAAAGATATATATACATATACACAAATAATAACAAACGGCCTCCCTAACTACCCGGTGTCACACATCAGAGCCGACCGACAAAAGAATGAAGACCCTATCTTCACAAAATGACCTCCAGCAACTCTAATCTGCAATGCCTCATAGAGCATTATAAAATAGCAGAAAGGTGAGAAACACAATCATAATACAGTTGCATACAATTATATATTAACACAGAAATGCACAAGTAAAATATTCTCACCACAAATGCACCACAATCAAATATAACACAACACAGTGCAAGTATCAGGTATTCATCACCAATGCACATCAATCATACACAATGCACTCATCATCAACACAATTATACATATTCCATCTCATTAATCACATTCACAATTCCATACACAATTAATCCATGATTTATGCAAATGCACAGAGACCGACACAACGACTCTATGCACATGCAATGCGGTACCGACTTCCAATGTTTCTCATCACTAGTTCACTCAGGAACTCTGCTGGAACCATCGCTCGTTACATCACTGTAACTCCCCGTCGGGCCTGTCGCACCCTAATTTTTGACCCTAAGATCCCCGCTGTGTTCCTTGCATAGCATATTAGATCGCCCGTGCATAGCTAACCAAGTTATTAGACCTTGTTTGCATGTTTCCTTTTTCTGTGAATTTTAGTTTACTGCAGAAGACTCAAAGGTCACGGAAGCTGTGGTGTGTTCATTACATTCCTGTTCGCTTGAAAAAGGTTCAAGGAAGATCCGGGCTTATGTCCGGTTGGTTGTGATTGTCATGATGAGTTGCATGATAAGTGGTATTCTCAAGTACAAAGGAGTCTGATCCTATTCGTGAAGTCGGATCATTATTTATCAAGTGGAATAATTTAGACTTTTGGTGGCTTGGGAACCCTGCACTTTGAAATTTTATCTATGGATAGAGGATGGGAGTTAAAATTTAATCTGAAGATTATTACCAATGAGTCCACGAGTTGACCAAAGCAACGTCCCATGATACTTCAAAGAAGCGTTCAAACAATTTGTGCCTTTAGAATAAATTCAATTTGATCCAAGACGGGCATTATGCCATGTTTCGAATTGGTTTCAAGTTTACTTCGACCATGATCAAAGTTCTAAACTCATCTTACAAGATTATACTGGGTATTAGAATTGAAAGGTTAAAGATTCACTTCATTCGTGGATAACAAATCTTGAGGCATGTTTCAGGTTCTAATTTATTAAGAATTATTTAATTAATTCTTTATGAAATAGTCAGTGCTTGGTAGGGCGAGCCCTTAGTTTTCATAACTAGCCAATGTTCTCCTTTGCTAATGGTCTGTGACAAGTAGGCATCGCCTGTTAGAAGACTCTCATGTGGATAGCTAGCTTTCACGGTTGACAACCAATTCTCAAGACTGATATTGGTACTCCAGCTTTTATGAAGTATATTTCCACAACCCAATTCAAAGTTATCACACATTATCAATAAATACAAGATCAGTTCCAAGCCATTCAAAATGTTATCACAAGATCCAAGAACCCCAGGATCAGTGTTCATTACTAATTCAGAATTCACTACAAGTCAAGATCCAAAGTCATTACAAATACAACGAGTCTCAATTTCAGAACTTTGGAAATTTCACAAAGATACAAGTTAGTCACAAGACAAGTACCACCTATACCAGTAAGCAGAAGACCATGGAATCTATCAGGAGACCTACTACAATAAAGACTACTTTGTTTGAAGAAATTTCATAAGCTGCTGCGATAGTTGAGTCGGTAGATGGAATTCGGGAGGAGGGTCGTAGCACATTTGGCGCTATGAGCATCTCTTGAAGAAGGTAGCTACTGATGAACTTCCAAAGTCAGGTGCTAGTTCTGGCCGGTTGCAAAGTAATGCCACTAATAGAAGGAAAGAGGTCGACTGTCAAAGGGAATTACTGGTGTTGCATTTGAACTTAACTTAGCAATGACCGTAAGTCAGTTAAAGCTAATCAATCCATCCTCCAATTGCCCTCACCATCGTGACATCTTCGCCATCATCACGCCATATGTACACGCAGCCGGCCACTGATCTTCTTCCAGACCTGGCATGCTTCATTCTAAATTCTGGTGTGATTTTTTACCTTGCACAAAGAGAAAATTATATCGAATTAATGTTCGCGATCATCATTGTAAATAACAAAACTTCTCAAAGCGAAACAGAATTGAAATATTCACAGAATGAAGGCTCTTATTTAAGCAAAAACGAGTTTCAACTATAACAGCAACTCTCTGTCACCACCATAAAACAATGCTTCACACCTCTAGCCAAAACCAAGAGCAGCGAGGTCGTATCCAGTGGATGAATAATATGAAAGGTCGAATAAAAAAAAAGGGGTGGATGATCATCATTACCTTTGTAGTTTCCAAAGTTAGCAAGCATATCCTCGTAGGCAAATCCCAAACAGCGTAATGCATCGGTGGTTACTTCGTGAAGAACCAAACATCAAGCCGTCGCGCAACTGAAATTTAGAGCTCCTACCCAATGTGTTGCGACGGCTCCAAAACATGGTCATTGGATGTACATGAAATGAAAGTCAGAAGTTATTGATTCACTCAATCCAGTACAGCCCGAAAAACCAAAGCAGGTCGTATGTTCAAAGGGGCAATCAAAGACATTAATCGAGCATAGTCATGATTGGAGTCACATTCTCGACACCGACGTTAAGAGGAAATCATAATCCTTAATAGCATGGAAATAGAAAATTTGAGCCATACAGTAAATCGCCACAATGCAAAATATTTTCAGTACACCATTAATTCAAGAACGAATCATAAGGCACGAATGAGAATCAAGAGTTATTTGATTTCCAAAGAAACATGTCTAAACACAATCCGAAACATGTTTGAGACAGGTTTAAATTTCTTTCCAAGACAATTACCAAACTGTTTAAAGCGTTATCAGGTTATACTGTTACAATAGCAAGCCTCGAGTTGGTTGTTAGGCTCCACGTGTGACGCCGGATTCGAGTTTTGATTGAAGTGGAAAGCTGCAATAGAACACGAAGGAGAGTTATGAGGAATCGAATAAAAATTAAATGCAGCATTCGCTCTCAGCTGCTTCGGATTTCAAACACTGAACTAAGTTCAAGGTTCTTACATTGTTACTTGTTTGAAGGTTTTGCGGCTCGCCACTGCTGCTAATGCTACGATCTCCATTTCACAAGTCGATTCGCCGAGTTCTTCATAACTGCGTGAAGACCAATCCAAATTTCAGAGACTTAGGCAACAATTCATCAACTTCGCCTGAAACGGAAACTCACCAGTTCACGATTCATAAAAAATGGTTTAATCATTTTCCTAAAGTGAACTACAAGAAAGGGAGATTACGAACTAAGGGAACCTCCAAATAAGAAGATGCAAGTAACCTATGAGTTTTCACATACTGGTGCCAAAGAATGGTTGTTTTCGTCGCGAGAGCTTTTGATAGCAATACACCACTGCACCGTCTATAGTGCTTTCACCAACTAGCTTGATGTTGAGAAGCTTATGATGCTGTTCAGATTGACGGAGCTCTCAATAAGCTTTCCATGCCGAAGAAGTACGTCGACGCACAAACCTGTCCATAATGCAACATTTGGAATCAATTTACATTATGTCTCAAAACAATTACCAAAGGCTATACAAAACGAGGCAAGAAAATAGAAATTCAAAGCTTACACATGGTAGTTCTATTGGGGAATTCTTGCAGGACTCTACAAACTATGAGGCTCTTAGAGGAAGTAACTTTACCAATTCTTGCGCTTCGTTCCGTTTCCGGCCGCTGCATCGAGCATGTTAAAATCAGAGGAGGATCGACAACATAGCATGAGCAAGAATCATTGATTCACAGACCTTGTTGATTACTGTTCCAATGTTGTAGTTCGGTTAGCCTTCATCCATCCACACCAACCAACTAATATTATTCCTTTAAGGCTGGTGATGAATTAAGGGAGACATGTCTGCAACCTTATTGGATCTGCAATAATGCAGCAGCTGTAGCAACCATTGTTCAGACCTGCGTTCAAAAGATCGAGTAAAAATTCAGCATAATCAAAAACTTTCCAAAGCGGTTTTCCAAATAACTATCTCTCAACAGTCGTATTTGGCCTCAGAGTTTGTTGGAATCAGAAATATATTTTCATCATTTTCAAATATAGAATTGAGGGCAACATCGTAAAGACACCGCCAACATCAATTCCTTCCATTTTGGATTAATCAGAGCATTCAACTCAATGATTACAAGAGATCATATCAAAAGCGGACTCTTTTTTGGATCTTCCAGATTTAAATTTCAAATTCGAAAAACTCTCCAAATCAGTAACAAGGTAACATCAGAATTTGTTTCAAGACGAAGAAGGAAGGTTTTCAAAAAGTTTCCAAAAATTTCTCAGATTTGAAAACCAAATTGCAAAGCATTCAAGTCGGCCCAAAACTTTCCCAAATCCCAAATCAGATCAAATCAGCATTAAACCGGATCAATCAACATTAACAACTTCAAAAGCTTCCATACTCATCATTGGCCTATAAAAGGGACGCTCTTCTCATCAGAAAGGAGACGAAAAAAACCAGAGACGAAAGAGAGATAAGTCACAAAAATCAAGCAGTCACACGCAAACCCACCGACCCAGGCTCAGAGCACCGAAGGTGATCATCATCGCCGCAGCATTCAAAACAAAGAAGGAGAAAGCCACAACGCGAAATCACACAGAGGTAAAGAGAGAAAACTTCCCTGATCGGAGCCGCCGTCATCCACCGTCCATTTTATCGTTTTTTTTGCATTGTAATATGTAATCATCGTGAAATAGTGAAATTCGGGGTAACGGGCTGTGTGGGGTGGGGTTATTTGATGTTTTTGATTGTTTTTCGCAGGCCGCCGGAGAGATGAGAGATCGTGAGAGATAGCGAGATCGGCGACGGCGGATTGGGGTCAAAACCCTAGTTTCGCTTCATTATCGAGAGAGAACGAGGTTGAGAATGAGAGAGGCGCTTTCCCTTTTTTTTTTCGTTCGATCCTTTTCCTATTCAGCATAATTTAACTTTTCATTACAATCAATTAATTTTTTTTTTTATAATCAAATTAAACATTTTAGTCTAATATGATTAAACTTTTACGATAATCAAATTAAAACTTTTTATCAAATTAAAACTTAATAATAAATCTTTTTCTAATTAAGATTAAAATTTTTATTAATGATTTAATTTAGGTTTTTTATAATAATCTAATTTAAACCCTTTTAATAACAATTAACTTAACTTTTTATAATAATCAACTTAATTTTCTTTTATAATAAATTTAAAACCTCCCTTTCAATAATTAATCGAAATCTTTTTTTTATGATAATCAAACTTTTTCTAATTAAAAATTTAAACTCTTATTAGTGATTATTTTAAAAGCTTTGTAATTAATCTAAAATATAATTTAGTTTTTTTTAACTCAAGACTTAACAAGACTTACAATTCTAATAACTTTAAATCTCTAACCGTTTTTTAAATACAATAAGTAAAACGAGTCAAATCGACTTTTCTTAATAAATCGTCCTCAATTAGAAACCTCTCGCTTAGTCATAAGTTCGTGAGCGTCTGATTGTTTAATTGTGTTTTTCTTATCTGATTTATGTTTTTGTCTAAACCTTTTCAAACTTATAAAAATCCTCAATCCAACGTCGAGCCAATTTTCTACCTATGTAAGTCGATCGCCTTAGGGCATCGCATTCGACCTTTTGATCACTGGACACAAGTCTAGCATCACTTTGCTAGCACACTCGCCTAAATAATATAATTAACCGCATAAATATCCAAGGGAAAATCCCATGCATAATAACCACGTTATTGTGCATGGTGCATATCATTTGCATCATAATCGACAAACTTAAGATAAGACAATTAGACAACTCTAGGGTAGACTTCCTAGGTTAGTCCCCCTCAACTTTGATTTTTAATCAAACTTTAGCCTACCTAATTCTCCACACAAGAGAATTAGATGTTAATCATCTCGAAGAAAGGGACATACAATCCCATACCCCACAAATACAAACATTTTCAAAGAACTGTGGCGGTTTTCTTAAGATGATGACTCATCTTCTTCACTTACCCTTAAACTCTTAGCAAACAAATATAACAGATAATATAAAATAATCAAGAGGTTCCTGTAGAGTACTACAGATATCTAGGATGCTAACACCTTCCCTAGGTATAACCAACCCCCGAACTTAGAATCTAAGTGCATTTGCATTGCATTGTAGGTATCCGGTTTTTCTCCCTTCCCTTGGATAAAATCAAAGACGGTGGTGACATTAAAAATGCGATCCTAGTTAACAAATAACTATGGTATCCAATTTTCACCGCGACAGAAATGGCGACTTCACTGGGGAGACTCATAAGAGGGTTCCCCCTAACTTGAATCTTTTATTTTATATGTTATATACTTGTTTTGCTGTTTGGAGGGATTCTTGAGTGGTGAGAGTCCTAGACCCGGACATGAGTGTAATTATAGGAGATGATATGGTCAAGGGTACTTTGACGGAGTCGATTCCCGAAAAGTCGAATTGAGAAAATCATCGCTCAGTTTAGGTTCTTTTGAAGTTAATATTGTTTGAACGAGTCCATTCGTGAAAACGGTATTAACTTCGACCAAGAACCCTTAAGACTGAGGACCGTAGCACCTTTAACCCCACTTGGCCTTTTAGGATGTAGTGCGGTGACTATGCGGGAATCTATTTCCAAATAGTTGTCACACGATACTACACTCAGACGAGATTCTCTTGAGAATATTATTGACTAACCGAGTAATTTGGGAAGTCGATAATACTCGAAAGATGGGTCGTAGACTCTGGGAACTTCTAGAACCCGTTCGGCAGGTACATTTGAAACCACACTACCTTATGGGATGGGTAGACCTTGACTCCATTCATGCTCCTTTGAACCTAGGACCTTTTGTTTGGTTGTTTGTGTGCCCTTTTGTTTGTGTGTTTGTGCATACATACATAAGCATCATTTTCATTCAAGTTCGTGGAATCTGAGTATTTTATTTACATCGTAGGGTACCATGGACAATGAAAGAAGGAATACCGTGAAGTATACTTACAAGAGCTTTGATACGATTAATCTAAGGAGGTTGGAGACTTTGTTGGCTGATTCAGAAGGATTCCAAAGTAGGTATGGGGCACTATTATCTTTATTGAAGGCGAGGGTTGATCAAAGACTTCTCTCCACCCTGCTTCAGTTTTATGATCCGCTCTATCATTGCTTTACCTTTCCTGACTACCAGCTGGTACCTACTCTCGAGGAATATTCCAGTTTGACTGGTCTACCTATTCTGGATAAGTCTCCTTTCCCCATTTTTGATAAGGATCCCAAGGAACAAGAGATTGCTAAGGCAACGCATTTGGAGTTAGTGGACATCCGAAAGAATATGACTACTAAAGGAGGGATTCCTGTTTTGCCTATGAAGTTTTTGATGGAGAAAACTCAACATTATGCCAAACGTTCAGACATGGCTGCATTTGAGGCTATCTTTGCTTTGATGATTTATGGTACCTTTCTGTTTCCCAACCTCAAAGACTTTGTGGATCTCAATGCTATTAAAATATTCATAAAGAGGAACCCATTCCCTACTTTTTTGGCAGAAGTTCATCACTCTATCCATCTGAAGCACGTCAAAGGAGGACAAATCACCTGTTATGTACCCCTATTGTACAAGTGGTTTACTCAACACTTGCCCAAAGCCATCGCTTTCTGGGATCCTAATAAGGGCTGGTGGTCTAAGAAAATCATGGCCCTCACTCATTCTGACATCGTTTGGTATAATCATAGGTATGATGAAATCGTAATCATCGATAGCTGTGGGGATTTCGGGAACGTGCCTCTTCTTGGCATACAAGGAGGAATTAGTTATAATCCGATCTTAGCCCGCCGACAGCTGGGGTACCCTTTGAAGGACAAACCCCTCGGTATTCATACAGAAGGGATCTTTTTCAAAGAACATGAAGAGCAGGAAGGGTTGAAGAATGAGATTTTAAAGGCTTGGAGGGACAAGAGCAAGAAGGATAGGAATGCCATGGGGAAGCGTAATTATGTCTCTTTAGACCCTTATCTACAATGGGTTAGAAGGAGAGCCATCGAGCTTATGATGCCCTATGACCGCCAAGAACCTATGGTCCTGAACGAAGAGCCTGTCTTCATCTTTGCATCTGAAACAGAGGAATTAAAGATTGCCTTAAGGAAAGCTCAACAAATAGGGAATGCTTGGAAGGATAAGTATGAAGTGGTTGTGGAAGAGAACGAAGCGCTTCAGAGGCGACTAAAAGCAAAGAGTGAGGAAGTTATCTCCTACAAAAAAAAGGAAGTTACAGGAAGACCCAAGTTCCTCAAATTCTGAGTCTACTTCGTGGGAGTCGATAGTAGATGAGATGATTCTCGAGAAGTCCCGCATGGAAGAGGAAATTAAGAAGTACAAGCTGAGATTATTGGGGGAGTCTCCTTAGGCCTTTTATTAGCTTTTATTTAATTATCGTTAAAAGCTCTTGTGAGAATACCAACGGTTGTAACGTTTTCATTATGAGTTTTCAATTCCCGTTTCTTTTATTTGTAACAGTTTTTTATGATTAATAAAATTTGTGTCCTTTGGTATTCTCTGACGACTATAAGTACTCAAATTCCACGAACTTTTGCATCTCATCTGCATTGGCTTTCTTTTTTTTTTTTTTTTTTTTTCTTCAAGGAACTCAAAGCTTGTTTGTTTTTAGATATCGTAAAATGGATTATGGAAGGAAAGGAGCTTTGCCATACACCTTCAGGGCCTTTAATGTGGGACAATTAAGGGAACTAGGAGGTTAGATAAAAGATCCAGAAGCCTTCGCTGCGAAGCATGGACAGATTCTCTCTTTATTGCAGGTACAAGTAGCCGATGGTCTATTGGAGACGCTGGTTCAGCTCTATCATGTAATCTACCATTGCTTTATCTTTCAAGATTTCCAGTTGATGCCCACATTGGAAGAATATTCCGCTCTATTGGGAATCCCCGTCAAAGACTCGCCTCCTTTCTACGGTGGAGAAGGAAGACTCAGCTAGGAAGACATCGCAAGAGTAACCCGCATCAAGCTGTTGGAGATCCAGACTCACATGGTGGTCAAGGGAGGAATCGACGGCTTGCCTGCTCAATTTTTATTCGAGAAAGCTCAAGAATTCGCCGACAAAGGAAGTACCAGAGCTTTTGAGAACCTGTTCGCGTTGCTAGTTTATGGCTTATTCTTGTTTCCAAATGTTGAGAATTTCGTCGATGTCCACGCGATCAGGATCTTCATGCTCAAGAATCCTGTTCCAACACTATTGGCCGATGCCTACCACTCGATTCATTCAAAGATTCTGAAAGGAGAAGGTCAGATTGTTTGCTGCACTGCTATCCTCTATAGGTGGTTTATTTTGCACCTACCGAGGTCTGCGGCCTTTTGGGATATAAAAGACGGTTCTGAATGGCCTGTTAAACTCATGGCTCTCACTCACTCGGACATTGTTTGGCATGATCCAATGTACGGAGGAATTCCCATGATTCACAGCTGTGGAGATTTTTCTAATGTGCCTCTCCTTAGCACAAAAGGTTGCACTAGCTATAATCCTATTCTCGCTCGTCGCCAGCTTGGACATCCGATGAATGAAATACCTAATCCAAAGAACTTGAAGAGAATTTTCCTTTATGAGGGAGAAGACCTTCAGCTGAAGATTCAGATTTTATTTGCTTGGCGTCGAATCAACAGACAAGGGATGACTGCAACAACAAACCCCGATTGCACAGTCACGGAATCTTACCTGGAGTGGTCACGCAAACGAGCTCTCACTCTGACAATGCCGTATCCTCGACCCAAGCCTCCTGTGGTGGAATCAAACGAAGTATCAAGGTTGAAGGCAGAAGTAGAGAAGCTGACCTTAGACAAGTTTATATTGCAGGAACGGATTGACAAGTTGATGGAAGAACTCAGTGGAAGGAAGGGAGCATCATCCAGTGGATCGAAGCCCTAGTTCCCTTTTTATATATCTTGTTCGTTTATTATAATAAAGCCCTGAAGGTGTATCGTTGTTATGAAAAATTAAAATTTTAAATAAAATAAATTTGCAATTACGATATTTAAAATACGCTTTTGAGTTCCTTGGAGTGCATGCTGCATCATACGCATCATTCGCATCTGCATTTGCATTTCTTTGCATTCCAGGTTCTTATCCGTGTCTCCTTTCAGAAGACAAGCTGAGTCATCGATACAATACTCGAGTCGGTCGTAAGAAGAGAATGGATCAACTCGAGCAGGAAAACAGAGCACTTCGGGAAGAAGTTTCAACACTGAAAGAGAGTCTAGAGAAGATCAATGGGATGATGGAAGCTTTGATGGCTGCTCAGAATCAGCCATCACATAATACGACATCACACAACACTGTTATCTCTGAGATAATATCAGCACCGATCCCAGTGGTGCCCACTACAAATGAAGTTCAGTATTCTATGCCTCCTGGTTATCCGTGGGGTATGCCTCCTCATTTTACTCCAGCTGGATACCGCCCGCCTGTTTCTCAAGCTATTGCCACGACTGCTGTAATGACTGTGCCACCACCTGTGGTGAATGCTACTCCTTTTCATCTGGAAGAACCCGTGTTTCATGTTGAACCTAGTGAGAGTGTTGGAATGGAAGAACGAATGGATGATTTCCAGGACCAGTTTCTAGAAATGAAGAAAGAAATCAAGGCCCTTCGTGGGAAAGAGCTGTTCGGAAAGAGTGCCTCTGAGCTATGCTTAGTGCCTAATGTTAAGATTCCTCCAAAGTTCAAGCTCCCTGATCTGGAAAAGTATAAAGGAAATTCTTGCCCACATAGTCACATAGTTATGTATGCACGGAAAATGTCTGCTCATAAGGATGATGATTCCCTATTGATACATTACTTCCAAGACAGTTTGACTGGCGCAGCCCTCAAGTGGTACATGGGGCTAGATAGTTCAAAGGTCCGCAACTTTAATGACCTCTGTGAGCTTTTCATCAAGCAATATAAATATAATGTCGACATGGCGCCAGATAGAGACCAGCTGAGAGCCATGGCCCAGAAGGAAAGAGAGAATTTTAAGGAGTACGCCCAGCGCTGGCGTGAACTTGCTGCTCAAGTCACTCCACCTCTGGAGGAGAAGGAGATGACTAGAATTTTCCTGAAAACACTGAACCCATTTTTCTATGAGAGAATGGTAGCGAGCGCCCCTAGTGATTTTACTGAAATGGTCAACATGGGAATGCGATTGGAAGAAGGTGTCCGTGAAGGAAGATTGGTGAGGGAAGGAAGTGCTTCCAGCAATGCCAAGAAGTATGGAAGTAATTTTGGGAAAAAGAAAGAACAAGAAGTAAGTGTTGTGCACCAAGGACGGTCGAAAGGAAGATATCACCAACACCCGCAGTTCGCTGCTGTGACCCCAGTTATCAATGCTCCAGCTTACCAACCGCAGTTCGCACAACCTTATCAACCATCACCTCAAACTCCACCTGCTTCGCCACAACAACAATATCGTCAGCAAAATCATCCATATCCTCAACAAGCCCGACAGCCGTTCAACAGCCCCGGTCGTGTGGTCAGGAAACCAAATTTCGATCCGATTCCTATGCTATATGCAGAGCTCTTCCCAGCATTGTTGCAAAAAGGCCATATCCAGACTAAGTCCCCACCAGCGGTGCCTAAGGACCTTCCTTATTGGTACAGAGCTGATCAGTTTTGTCCACATCATCAGGGTGCGCCAGGCCATAATATTGAGAATTGTTATGGATTGAAAGCCGATGTTCAGAGATTAGTCAAGAGTGGAATCCTGACTTTCAAAGATTCGAATCCAAATGTGCAGAATAATCCTTCACCGTAACATGGAGCGGCCAATGTGAACATGATCCAAGAGTGTCTTACAGAAGAGGATGAAAAGGTATTTGTGATAGTTCCCCACATTAAAGATCTGGAACGAATTGAGTTTACTTATGATAGCCGGAAGACTGTTGCTAATCCTCTGGTTATTAATGTACCTGGTCCAGTTCCTTATACTTCCAGCAAGGCTATTCCCTACAGGTATAACGCTACTATGTTTGAAAATGGTAAGGAGGTGCCTTTGCCTAATTTGTCATCTGTGGTCAACATTGCTGATGTTAGCCGAGTTACAAGGAGTGGTCGAGTTTTCTTGGCGCCAAAAGATAAAGAGGTCCCTTCTGAGTAGCCAGTTGTAAAGAATACGACTCTGGGGCAGTCCAGTGGGAATGATTCCGTAGACAAATCTGATGAGGTTCTAAAAATGATCAAGAGAAGTGAATACAAGGTAGTGGATCAGCTGCTACAGACACCATCTAAAATATCTATGTTACAATTATTGATGAGCTCCGAGGCCCATAGGCAGGCATTGCAAGGAGTACTTGAGCAGGCATACATTGACCATGATGCAACTATAGAGCAGTTTAGTGGAATAGTGGGTAACATTACTGCATGTAACAATCTGGGATTTTGCGACGAGGAGTTACCCGAAGAAGGGAGGAAGCATAATCTGGCTCTGCACATTTCCATAAATTGCATGAATGACATGTTATCTGGGGTTTTGGTTGATACTGGTTCTTCGTTGAACGTGATGCCAAGAACAACTCTCGCAAGGCTAACTTATCGAGGACCACCAATGAGGCCAAGTGGTGTTGTTGTCAAAGCTTTTGACGGTTCGCGAAAAATAGTGATTGGAGAAGTGGATCTACCCATGACTATCGGGCTCAGTGTTTTTCAGATTACATTCCAGGTCATGGACATTCATGCCTCCTACAGTTGCTTATTAGGCAGACCATGGATACATAAGGCGGGAGCTGTCACATCTACTCTTCACCAAAAATTGAAATATGTTTGCGATGGACAATTGGTCACAGTTTGTGGTGAAAGGGCTCTAGTAGTAAGCCATCTTTCTTCCTTTTCTTACGTCGATGCAGAAGAAGAGGTGGGGACTCAATTTCAAGCCCTCTCGATTGTTAACAATACTAATAATAATGGAGCTGTTATGGCATCTTTCAAAGACGCACAACGGGTGGTGGAAGATGGTTCTCAAGGGAAGTGGGGGCAGGTGCTGGTGTTTCCCGAAAATAAGAACAAGGAAGGTTTGGGTTTCAAAGGTAATAATTCCGAGAAGACTCCCACAGGAAATATGGTTATTCTCCCTATCAAGAATGTGTTTCACAGTGGAGGGACTATCCATTCGCCAGAGGTAAATGTTATGGAAGAAGATTCTGAAGATGCTGTCATTCCTCTATTTCCTCCTCAACCAGAAGTCCAAGGACCCGAATATGAAGCCAGTGCCATTCTTGAAGATGAGTCTATCGAAGACCAGCCTAATTTTGTGACGCATGGGGCAATGGCTCAAAATTGGAGTGCTGTTAATATTCCTGTTGTGATCCCTTTATCAAAGTAATTGTTTGGTTGTTTTCGTTTGTTTTAGTCTATTCGCTCTGCCCAAGGCGATAACATTTGTGTGTGGGCTTTACTTTTCATAATTCCCTTTGCTCTGCCCAAGGCAAAGGTGATTTTGTGTTGGGGCCTTTGTTTGAAATTTGCTATCATCAATAAATTATCATTTTGCATTCCTATCTGTTGTTTCTGTTTATTATTACTTTAAGGAGAATGGTAATCACAATTTTAAATCACTTTGCACGTTCGTGCACACACTCTCACTTGCTCAAAATCTAAAATAAAATCACATCACATGTGCAGATTACTGCACGAATTGAACATAAAAAACAATGACCCAATGCCTTCTCCGAACTTTGAGTTTCCTGTGTTCGAAGCCGAAGAAGAGGAAGAAGAGATCCCTGAGGAAATATCCCAGTTACTTGAGAATGAAGATAAAGCCATTCAGCCTCACAAAGAGCCAGTAGAGGTTATTAATTTGGGTACCGAAGAGCTCCGTAAAGAAGTGAAGATTGGAGCTTTGCTTGCGTCTAATGTGAAAGAAAGGTTGATTGAATTACTCAAGGAATATGTCGATGTGTTCGCTTGGTTGTACCAAGACATGCCTGGTCTCGACACTGCTATAGTGGAGCATCGTCTACCTTTGAAGCCAGAGTGTCCGCCAATCAATCAGAAGCTCAGAAGGACTCGCCCTGACATGGCCTTGAAGATTAAAGAAGAGGTACAGAAGCAGATTGATGCAGGTTTTCTCGTTACATCTGAGTACCCGCAGTGGTTAGCCAACATTGTGCTTGTGCCAAAGAAGGATGGTAAAGTTCGCATGTGTGTCGACTACAGAGATTTGAACAAAGCTAGTCTTAAAGATGATTTTCCTCCCCCCCACATTGACATGTTGGTGGATAGTACTGCAAGGTATAAAATTTTCTCTTTTATGGACGGGTTCTCGGGTTACAATCAAATCAGGATGGCTCTTGAAGACATGGAGAAGACATCATTCATCATACCCTGGGGCACATTTTGTTACAGAGTTATGCCGTTCGGTTTAAAGAATATTGGTGCAACGTATCAGAGGGCTATGACTACTCTTTTCCATGATATGATGCATAAAGAGATTGAGGTTTATGTAGATGATATGATAGCCAAGTCTAAGACTGAAGAAGACCATGTCGAACATCTTTTGAAGTTGTTTCAGCGATTGAGAAAGTATCAGCTACGTTTGAATCCTAACAAGTGCACATTTGGTGTCCGCTCAGGAAAGCTGCTAGGTTTCATTGTTAGCCAATAGGGAATCGAAGTGGATCCAGATAAAGTCAAAGCTATACGGGAAATGCCAGCTCCGACTACGGAAAAACAGGTCAGAGGGTTCCTGGGTCGTTTGAACTATATCTCTCGGTTTATCTCTAATATGACTGCTACTTGTGGACCCATTTTCAAGTTTCTCAGAAAAGAACAAGGTTATGTTTGGACTGAACAATGCCAGAAGGCATTTGATAGTATTAAAGAGTATCTCTTGGAGCCTCCTATTTTGATTCCTCCGGTTAGGGGAAGACCTTTGATCATGTATCTGACGGTTTTAGAAGATTCCATGGGGTGTGTACTCGGTCAACAAGACGAATTCGGGAAGCAGGAACATGCCATTTATTACCTCAGTAAGAAGTTCACCGACTGTGAGTCCAGATATTCAATGCTAGAGAAGACCTGTTGTGCCTTAGCATGGGCGGCTCGCCGTTTGCGCCAATACATGCTAAATCATACCACTTGGCTGATCTCTAAGATGGATCCCATCAAGTACATTTTTGAGAAACCAGCCCTGACGGGAAGGATTGCCAGATGGCAGATGTTGTTATCCGAATACGATATCGAATACCACACTCAGAAGGCAATTAAAGGAAGTGTTTTAGCAGATCACTTAGCTTATTAACCCATTGAAGACCATCAGTCTGTGGAGGATGAGTTCCCAGACGAGAGCGTGATGTATTTGAAAATGAAGGACTGTGAAGAACCATTACCAGATGAAGGACCTGAACCAGATTCTCAGTGGGGTCTGATTTTTGACGGTGCTGTCAATAGCTACGGTAAAGGGATTGGGGCAATTATTGTGACTCCTCATGGATCTCATATCCCTTTCACCTCAAGATTGACGTTTCCATGTACGAATAATGAGGCCGAGTATGAAGCATGCATCATGGGCCTTGAAGAGGCAATGGATTTAAGAATCAAGAATTTGGATGTATACGGCGATTCTGCTGTGGTGATATACCAAATCACAGGGGAATGGGTGACCCAACAAGACAATTTGGTTCCATACAGAGATTACGCAAGAAGACTACTCCCTTTCTTCAACAGAGTTGAATTCCACCATATTCCTCATACCGAGAACAGGATGGCGGATGCTTTGGCAACCCTGGCTTCTATGATTATGGTGAACCGCTGGAATGACTGTCCTAAGATTAATGTTATGCGCCTCGACAGGCCTGCTTATGTGTTCTCTGTGGAAGAAGTTATTGATGAGAAACCCTGGTACTATGATATTGAATTGTTTCTCCAAAAGCAAGAGTACCCACCTGGGGCATCTAACAAGGACAAGAAGACTTTGAGAAGACTAGCTGGTAACTTTTTCCTGAACAATGATGTACTGTACAAGAGGAATTTCGACATGGTCTTGCTGAGATGTGTTGACAAGCGAGAATCGAATATGTTAATGACCGAAATTCATGAAGGATCTTTTGGTACCCATGCCAATGGTCATGCTATGGCAAAGAAACTCTTGAGAGCAGGATATTATTGGATAACGATGGAATCAGATTGTTACAAGTTCGCGAAGAAGTGCCATAAGTGTCAAATCTATGCTAATAAAATTCATGTACCACCAACTCTCCTGAATGTTATATCGTCTCCGTGGCCCTTCTCTATGTGGGGCATCGATATAATTGGTATGATAGAACCGAAAGCATCTAATGGACATCGCTTTATCCTAGTGGCGATTGATTACTTCACCAAATGGGTTGAAGCCGCTTCATATGCGAATGTTACTAGACAGGTGGTCGTCAAATTCATCAAGAACCAGCTTATTTGCAGATATGGTGTGCCGAGTAAAATCATCACTGATAACAGGTCAAATCTGAATAACAAGATGATGAAGGAATTGTGTGAAGAGTTCAAGATTGAGCATCACAACTCTTCTTCGTGTCGTCCAAAGATGAATGGAGCGGTCGAAGCAGCAAATAAGAATATAAAGAAGATTATTCAGAAAATGGTGGTCACTTATAAGGACTGGCATGAGATGCTCCCATTTGCTTTACATGGGTACCGCACTTTCGTGCGCACGTCAACAGGGGCAACACCTTTTTCACTTGTTTATGGTATGGAAGCTGTGCTCCCGGTAGAAGTCAAGATCCCTTCTATGAGGGTTCTGATGGAGGCAAAGCTTTCGGAAGCTGAATGGTGTCAAAGCAGATATGACCAATTGAATCTGATTGAGGAAAAGAGATTGACAGCTCTATGTCGTGGACAACTATACCAGCAGAAGATGAAGAAGGCTTTTGATAAGAAGGTTCGACCTCGCGAGATCAAAGAAGGAGACCTTGTTCTTAAGAAGATCCAGTCTTTCCTTACCGATTCCAGGGGGAAATGGGCTCCTAACTACGATGGTCCTTACGTAGTCAAGAAGGTCTTTTCAGGGGGTGCTGTGATGTTAGCAACTATGGATGGAGAGGAGATCACCCGTCCCGTGAATATGGATGCAATCAAGAAGTACTACACCTAGAGGAGTTGGCTCAGTTTGGTTCGTCCAAGCTTACTGCAACAGTTGAAGACAGGGCCTTCAAGGGGCCTAGAACATGGGAAACTCTAGTTCGCTTAAGAAATAACATTGTTTTGTTTTTTATGTAATTTCTTTTACTACCATTTTCCAACATTGTAATAACATATGGAATCACGCAATTTGCTGATCACCATTTTATGAAATAAAGTTGCAATTGTCATTTATCGGCAAATTGTTTTATCTTGCAAAATGATTTTTTTGTATCCTTTGATAATAAATTTCAAATTGTCTTGTGTGCGGATTACTTTGATTTACGAACACTAAAAGGGATGTTGACAGCCTCCATAAGCCATGGCTCAGAGAGTTTCTACCCCAGGTAAGGTGGCAGCTCCCCAGTGAGTTTTATTTCAGGTAGTCGCGACTGTTCCCCGGTGAATTTCTTCAGTTTCAGCCTTCCCCAGCGAAGCGAGTGTTTATTTCACTCCTCATTGGATTTTCTCAATCTTCCCCGACGAAGCGGATATTTATTTTATCCAGCTACAGGCTACTTCATCTCGCAACAGATATTTATTTTATCCCCCTTGAAGTCTCTTGGATCAATGAGTCTGATTCGTTCCCAGTGAATCTTTCTCATCTCCAACAGAGCGGCCAGACTCATCTTAACAATCCTAAGTGAAGTCACAATGTTCATCCCCAAGTGGAATGCTCTTTTTTTCCCCAGAGAAAGTTTGAATCTGTGAAGTGGGGCTTGTTTGGTTTTCCATTCATCCCCAGTGATGCTTCTTATATTGCAAAGATTGGTCGAGTATCCGTATCGAGATGCTTGTTTTTGTCTCCAGTTTGCTTTTGGTTTTGTCAGCATAAGCATAAGCATAGCATGGCATCCTTTCATTTAGATTCATGGCATTTGCGCTTTTCACATCTTGCATCTTTTGGTTTGTTTTTTCTGTCACTTTGGTCGTGGTTATCCCCAAGTGACTGGGTGTGTCTGCTCCCTCCAAGTATAGTCATCAGCCCTAGGCAGAAAAAGCACATATTTTCTAATCCCCCACTGAGCTCGATCCTCGTGGAAGATGGTTGCTTTAGTTTTCTTTTCCATTTTTGGATAAAGATAAACCCGTTGGGCTCAATCCTCAACGGATGGAGTTTTGTTTGACCGTTTCTTTCCAGTTATTTCCTGGATTGAACTTTGGTCCCTGACAATCACAATTTTGAATATTTCTGAGATTTGAATCCGGATTAAGCGTGCATTTATTTTGGCACTTTGTCTCCCCAAGAAGAGTTTACTTGAAGATCTCTATGGAAGACATAAATTATTTCTCCAATGACTACTACATTTTCAAGGGATTTACACCCGGACAACAAGTAGCTGCTCTTTATTTGAGCAGTTCGGTTATCAAAGATTTCTACGACAAATGGCAGTCTCCTCAGGACAGTTTGTCTATCCCCAGCAAAGTTATCAAGGTTAGCAATTCATTTTCCATCAAATGTTATCTCCTCGAAAATCCGTCCGGGAAACTTATTGAAGACTTTACAGGCATTCTCTTTATCTGAGAACTCCAGTTACAAGAATTCTAGTTGCTTCACTGAAATTTCAACTACAGCCATATCGCTCTACAATGGCTATCTCCAGTGAATCCATTATTCAAGTTACTCCCACCAGATGACATCTCTTTGAAGAGGATGGGAAATTCAAGACTTTGTTTGAGGCAGACAACCTCACAACACTTATTTTCGAGACTTGCCCATGGCATACAATCTTGGGGCATGGGAAAGTATTTACTCTTCCTAAAGCAGAACATGTAAGGAAGCTGAATCATCATCTTGATCATTGAAGCTTTTCCAACCTATTACCTGGCTTAGGCTATCGTGGGATAGTAGGTAATACGTCTGTGTTTTGGGTCAGATGCCTCGCTTAGGCTACCGTGGTGGTAGTAGGTCATCTTTCCTTATCGTGTTTACCTGGCTTAGGCTATCATATGCTTGATAGTAGGTAGCACACCTTTTGGTCGGACGCCTTTGCTCAGGCTGCCACAAGTTGGCAGTAGGTGATCCTGCTTCTCCAGTCTATTACCTGGCTTAGGCTATCGTGGGATAGTAGGTAATACGTCTGTATTTTGATCGGATGCCTCGCTTAGGCTACCGTGGTGGTAGTAGGCTATCTTTTCCCGTTGTGTTTACCTGGCTTAGGCTATCATATGCTTGATAGTAGGTAATGCACCTTTTTGATCAGATGCCTCGCTTAGGCCGCCGTGGTGGTAGTAGGTCGTCTTTTCCCGTTGTGTTTACCTGGCTTAGGCTATCATATGCTTGATAGTAGGTGACACACCCTTTCTTGGTCGGACGCCTTTGCTTAGGCTACCGTGTTTGGTAGTAGGTGATCTTTCCTCCCCAGTTCATTACCTCTGCTTAGGCTATTGTGTGTGATAGTAGGTAATATACGCCCTTTCATTTCAACTGGATACCTTTGCTTAGGCTACCAGCTGTTGGTAGTAAGTTATCCTATTCCTTTCAAGTTTCTTGCCATGTGCTTAAGCTGCCTCGTGATTGTCAGCTGGTAGTCTCTTCTTCCCCAGTGGTGTTCGATCTTTCCCCGTGGAGTCTTGTCTCGCTGAGTTACCCTCGTCGGGTCTTTCTTTCTTTGTGTCTTAACATCGGTTATCCCCTGTGACATTATCCCTCACAGATTCCTTGTCTTGCATTTCGTATCATTTCATACCATATCACGTGCATTTGGCGGCATCTTAGGGCCAAAAATTTTGTGCATGTTTGTATTTAAGTCTCACCTATCCCGTCGAGACGAAGATTTTCCATCTCCATATCTCCGAATAGGAGAAACTTAAATAGGGGCATCTGTCGCACCCTAATTTTTGACCCTAAGATCCCCGCTGTGTTCCTTGCATAGCATATTAGATCGCCCGTGCATAGCTAACCAAGTTATTAGACCTTGTTTGCATGTTTCCTTTTTCTGTGAATTTTAGTTTACTGCAGAAGACTCAAAGGTCACGGAAGCTGTGGTGTGTTCATTACGTTCCTGTTCGCTTGAAAAAGGTTCAAGGAAGATCCGGGCTTATGTCCGGTTGGTTGTGATTGTCGTGATGAGTTGCATGATAAGTGGTATTCTCAAGTACAAAGGAGTCTGATCCTATTCGTGAAGTCGGATCATTATTTATCAAGTGGAAGAATTTAGACTTTTGGTGGCTTGGGAACCCTGCACTTTGAAATTTTATCTATGGATAGAGGATGGGAGTTAAAATTTAATCTGAAGATTGTTACCAATGAGTCCACGAGTTGACCAAAGCAACGTCCCATGATACTTCAAAGAAGCGTTCAAACAATTTGTGCCTTTAGAATAAATTCAATTTGATCCAAGACGGGCATTATGCCATGTTTCGAATTGGTTTCAAGTTTACTTCGACCATGATCAAAGTTCTAAACTCATCTTACAAGATTATACTGGGTATTAGAATTGAAAGGTTAAAGATTCACTTCATTCGTGGATAACAAATCTTGAGGCATGTTTCAGGTTCTAATTTATTAAGAATTATTTAATTAATTCTTTATGAAATAGTCAGTGCTTGGTAGGGCGAGCCCTTAGTTTTCATAACTAGCCAATGTTCTCCTTTGCTAATGGTCTGTGACAAGTAGGCATCGCCTGTTAGAAGACTCTCATATGGATAGCTAGCTTTCACGGTTGACAACCAATTCTCAAGACTGATATTGGTACTCCAGCCTTTATGAAGTATATTTCCACAACCCAATTCAAAGTTATCACACATTATCAATAAATACAAGATCAGTTCCAAGCCATTCAAAATGTTATCACAAGATCCAAGAACCCCAGGATCAGTGTTCATTACTAATTCAGAATTCACTACAAGTCAAGATCCAAAGTCATTACAAATACAACGAGTCTCAATTTCAGAACTTTGGAAATTTCACAAAGATACAAGTTAGTCACAAGACAAGTACCACCTATACCAGTAAGCAGAAGACCATGGAATCTATCAGGAGACCTACTACAATAAAGACTACTTTGTTTGAAGAAATTTCATAAGCTGCTGCGATAGTTGAGTCGGTAGATGGAATTCGGGAGAAGGGTCGTAGCACATTTGGCGCTATGAGCATCTCTTGAAGAAGGTAGCTACTGATGAACTTCCAAAGTCAGGTGCTAGTTCTGGCCGGTTGCAAAGTAATGCCACTAATAGAAGGAAAGAGGTCGACTGTCAAAGGGAATTACTGGTGTTGCATTTGAACTTAACTTAGCAATGACCGTAAGTCAGTTAAAGCTAATCAATCCATCCTCCAATTGCCCTCACCATCGTGACATCTTCGCCATCATCACGCCATATATAAACGCAGCCGGCCACTGATCTTCTTCCAGACCTGGCATGCTTCATTCTAAATTCTGGTGTGATTTTTTACCTTGCACAAAGAGAAAATTATATCGAATTAATGTTCGCGATCATCATTGTAAATAACAAAACTTCTCAAAGCGAAACAGAATTGAAATATTCACAGAATGAAGGCTCTTATTTAAGCAAAAATGAGTTTCAACTATAACTGCAACTCTCTGTCACCACCATAAAACAATGCTTCACACCTCCAGCCAAAACCAAGAGCAGTGAGGTCGTATCCAGTGGATGAATAATATGAAAGGTCGAATAAAAAAAATGGGGTGGATGATCATCATTACCTTTGTAGTTTCCAAAGTTAGCAAGCATATCCTCGTAGGCAAATCCCAAACAGCGTAATGTATCGGTGGTTACTTCGTGAAGAACCAAACATCAAGCCGTCGCGCAACTGAACTTTAGAGCTCCTACCCAACGTGTTGTGATGGCTCCAAAACATGGTCATCGGATGTACATGAAATGAAAGTCAGAAGTTATTGATTCACTCAATCCAGTACAGCCCGAAAAACCAAAGCAGGTCGTATGTTCAAAGGGGCAATCAAAGACATTAATCGAGCATAGTCATGATTGGAGTCACATTCTCGACACCGACGTTAAGAGGAAATCATAATCCTTAATAGCATGGAAATAGAAAATTTGAGCCATACAGTAAATCGCCACAATGCAAAATATTTTCAGTACACCATTAATTCAAGAACGAATCATAAGGCACGAATGAGAATCAAGAGTTATTTGATTTCCAAAGAAACATGTCTAAACACAATCCGAAACATGTTTGAGACAGGTTTAAATTTCTTTCCAAGACAATTACCAAACTGTTTGAAGCGTTATCAGGTTATATTGTTACAATAGCAAGCCTCGAGTTGGTTGTTCGGCTCCACGTGTGACGCCGGATTCGAGTTTTGATTGAAGTGGAAAGCTGCAATAGAACACGAAGGAGAGTTATGAGGAATCGAATAAAAATTAAATGCAGCATTCGCTCTCAGCTGCTTCGGATTTCAAACACTGAACTAAGTTCAAGGTTCTTACATTGTTACTTGTTTGAAGGTTTTGCGGCTCGCCACTGCTGCTAATGCTACGATCTCCATTCCACAAGTAGATTCGCCAAGTTCTTCATAACTGCGTGAAGACCAATCCAAATTTCAGAGACTTAGGCAACAATTCATCAACTTTGCCTGAAACGGAAACTCACCAGTTCACGATTCATAAAAAACGGTTTAATCATTTTCCTAATGTGAACTACAGGAAAGGGAGATTACGAACTAAGGGAACCTCCAAATAAGAAGATGCAAGTAACCTATGAGTTTTCACATACTGGTGCCAAAGAATGGTCGTTTTCGTCGCGAGAGCTTTTGATAGCAATACACCACTGCACCGTCTATAGTGCTTTCACCAACTAGCTTGATGTTGAGAAGCTTATGATGCTGTTCAGATTGACGGAGCTCTCAATAAGCTTTCCATGCCGAAGAAGTACGTCGACGCACAAACCTGTCCATAATGCAACATTTGGAATCAATTTACATTATGTCTCAAAACAATTACCAAAGGCTATACAAAACGAGGCAAGAAAATAGAAATTCAAAGCTTACACATGGTAGTTCTATTGGGGAATTCTTGCAGGACTCTACAAACTATGAGGCTCTTAGAGGAAGTAGCTTTACCAATTCTTGCGCTTAGTTCCGTTTCCGGCCGCTGCATCGAGCATGTTAAAATCAGAGGAGGATCGACAACATAGCATGAGCAAGAATCATTGATTCACAGACCTTGTTGATTACTGTCCCAATGTTGTAGTTCGGTTAGCCTTCATCCATCCACACCAACCAACTAATATTATTCCTTTAAGGCTGGTGATGAATTAAGGGAGACATGTCTGCAACCTTATTGGATCTGCAATAATGCAGCAGCTGTAGCAACCGTTGTTCAGACCTGCGTTCAAAAGATCGAGTAAAAATTCAGCATAATCAAAAACTTTCCAAAGCGGTTTTCCAAATAACTATCTCTCAACAGTCGTATTTGGCCTCAGAGTTTGTTGGAATCAGAAATATATTTTCATCATTTTCAAATATAGAATTGAGGGCAACATCGTAAAGACGCCGCCAACATCAATTCCTTCCATTTTGGATTAATCAGAGCATTCAACTCAATGATTACAAGAGATCATATCAAAAGCGGACTCTTTTTTGGATCTTCCAGATTTAAATTTCAAATTCGAAAAACTCTCCAAATCAGTAACAAGGTAACATCAGAATTTGTTTCAAGACGAAGAAGGAAGGTTTTCAAAAAGTTTCCAAAAATTTCTCAGATTTGAAAACCAAATTGCAAAGCATTCAAGTCGGCCCAAAACTTTCCCAAATCCCAAATCAGATCAAATCAGCATTAAACCGGATCAATCAACATTAAACCGGATCAGAATGGAGACGAAAAAAACCAGAGACGAAAGAGAGACAAGTCACAAAAATCAAGCAGTCACACGCAAACCCACTGACCCAGGCTCATAGCACCGGAGGTGATCATCATCGCCGTAGCATTCAAAACAAAGAAGGAGAAAGCCACAACGCGAAATCACACAGAGGTAAAGAGAGAAAACTTCCCTGATCGGAGCCGCCGTCATCCATCGTCCATTTTATCGTTTTTTTTGCATTGTAATATGTAATCATCGTGAAATAGTGAAAATTGGGGTAACGGGCTGTGTGGGGTGGGGTTATTTGATGTTTTTTATTGTTTTTCGCAGGCCGCCGGAGAGATGAGAGATCGTGAGAGATAGCGAGATCGGCGACGGCGGATTGGGGTCAAAACCCTAGTTTCGCTTCATTATCGAGAGAGAACGAGAGTTGAGAATGAGAGAGGCGCTTTCCCTTTTTTTTTCGTTCGATCCTTTTCCTATTCAGCATAATTTAACTTTTCATTACAATCAATTAATTTTTTTTTATAATCAAATTAAACATTTTAGTCTAATATGATTAAACTTTTACGATAATCAAATTAAAACTTTTTATCAAATTAAAACTTAATAATAAATCTTTTTCTAATTAAGATTAAAATTTTTATTAATGATTTAATTTAGGTTTTTTTATAATAATCTAATTTAAACCCTTTTAATAACAATTAACTTAACTTTTTATAATAATCAACTTAATTTTCTTTTATAATAAATTTAAAACCTCCCTTTCAATAATTAATCGAAATCTTTTTTTTATGATAATCAAACTTTTTCTAATTAAAAATTTAAACTCTTATTAGTGATTATTTTAAAAGCTTTGTAATTAATCTAAAATATAATTTAGTTTTTTTTTAACTCAAGACTTAACAAGACTTACAATTCTAATAACTTTAAATCTCTAACCGTTTTTTAAATACAATAAGTAAAACGAGTCAAATCGACTTTTCTTAATAAATCGTCCTCGATTAGAAACCTCTCGCTTAGTCATAAGTTCGTGAGCGTCTGATTATTTGATTGTGTTTTTCTTATCTGATTTATGTTTCTGTCTAAACCTTTTCAAACTTATAAAAATCCTCGATCCAACGTCGAGCCAATTTTCTACCTATGTAAGTCGATCGCCTTAGGGCATCGCATTCGACCTTTTGATCACTGGACACAAGTCTAGCATCACTTTGCTAGCACACTCGCCTAAATAATATAATTAACCGCATAAATATCCAAGGGAAAATCCCATGCATAATAACCACGTTATTGTGCATGGTGCATATCATTTGCATCATAATCGACAAACTTAAGATAAGACAATTAGACAACTCTAGGGTAGACTTCCTAGGTTAGTCCCCCTCAACTTTGATTTTTAATCAAACTTTAGCCTACCTAATTCTCCACACAAGAGAATTAGATGTTAATCATCTCGAAGAAAGGGACATACAATCCCATACCCCACAAATACAAACATTTTCAAAGAACTGTGGCGGTTTTCTTAAGATGATGACTCATCTTCTTCACTTACCCTTAAACTCTTAGCAAACAAATATAACAGATAATATAAAATAATCAAGAGGTTCCTGTAGAGTACTACAGATATCTAGGATGCTAACACCTTCCCTAGGTATAACCAACCCCCGAACTTAGAATCTAAGTGCATTTGCATTGCATTGTGGGTATTCGGTCTTTCTCCCTTCCCTTGGATAAAATCAAAGACGGTGGTGACATTAAAAATGCGATCCTAGTTAACAAATAACTATGGTATCCAATTTTCACCGCGACAGGGCCTACGATGTTCCCCACCGCTCACACCCCACACGGGCACACGGTGTTTATGGATCGCTCACACCCCACACGGGCACACGACCCGATCGCTCACACCCCACATGGGCACACGATCGTCTATAACCATCGTTTTTGGTCCTCTTATTTTTAAGGCGATTCATTCCTCTTATTTTTAAGGCGCACGATGTTATAGCAGATTCCCTCTGGAATCAATCCGTCACTCAGGACGTCACAAGAATGCATATCATGATGCTTGGCATATATGACTCATGACATTCATAATGCGCACATATATGCAATCATTTCAATCTACAAAATCATGCTTTTCAATTCAAGCCCAAAACAATGCATTTATACCACATAACAGCACGCAAGTCATACCATATTCATGTCAACAACACATTGCATGATACACACCAATTACACACAATGCAAACGGCAAAAGTCGATAAAATGACACTATTCCAAGTTCCCGACATAATTAAATCGGCTAACAACCTCAAAATTATTATAATCATATAGTACAGCTCAATAGCTTTCCAACGATACCAAGAATGTAAAAAATGGATAAACGGAACACAAGTTACGGACTAAACAAGAAAAACATCGCGGAAAAACCCCATTTTGTAATTCTCCTGGCCATACGCGTATTGCCCTGAGCCATACGCGTATTGCCCTGATTCCTCGCCCATTCCATACGCGTATTGCCTAAGGTCATACGCGTATGGGCAGAGACCATTTTTCCCCAAAATTCCCATTAAAATTCCAATACGCGTAGTGCCCTAAACCATACGCGTATTGCCCTAAAGTCTTACGCGTACCATACGCAAATGGACAGATGGCCGATAAAATGAAACTTCCATACGCGTATTGCCCAGTTTTCTTCAATGCCATACGCGTATTGCCTTGACCAATATGCGTATTGCCTTGAGTGATACGCGTATGGGCAGTGAAAAATCCAGAAAATTCTGCAGAACTTGTTTTGCGTTTTCCACCCCAAAATCATCCAATTTTCACCTATACACCAGAAAAATTACCAATACAATACCTAACAACATGTATCTAACATGTATCAACAATAATGGACCTGAAAACATAATTTCGACACAATTTAATCGAATTCTATCAATTTTGCATAATATGAGTTTTACTATATATTTCCATTTCAATCCAATAACAATCAAAAACATACATACATAATCATACACAAGCATATAATAATCGAGTTTCACACCCTTACCCGATTTAATCGTGTTTAGAAAAGTCGGGAGATTGATTTTCTTGATTTCCAAGTTTTTCTCTCTTTTTCTCTTCTCTTCTTTTTCCTTCTTCTCTTTTTCCTCTTCCTATTTCTTTCTCTCTATTTTTCTCTCCTTTCTATTTCTATCTCTTTTCTTCTCTTTTTCTTTCTAAGTTATAAAAATATAATATAAAATGACTAAAATGCCCCTACTCTTCAAATACCCCGCAAACGCTCTCAAAACGCGATAAAACATAAGCATACCGATGAAATATATTTCGAGAAATAAAAGTTGAAAAGAAATAATAATGTAATACAAATATTTTATCTATCAGAGAAATTAACCAATTAGCTCAATTAGCAGGTAAAATACAATAAATTCACATATTTCACAAAATTCACATAAATGAAATAAATAAATACAATTAAACAAGTCGGGGCGTTACAATTCTCCCCCACTTAGACATTTCCGTCCTCGAAAATATAACCGATACCAACAACTCCGGACACGGCTCTCGCATCCGACCAACAAACATTAGACCAACCAAAAGCACACCACGAATAACACAACTGACAAACCACCTGGCTAATAGCAGCAACAACAACGACAAGACGCAAAGTCCATACAATGCACTTGACGACCAACTCACAACTCAAAGAATACACAAGCACAAACTCACAGGTTCACTCTCAAATACAAAATGTGCCACATCACGCTTCCGCTGCACACTCTGATTAACCAAAACCATCAAGATTATCAATCTCACATCCAAAACCTAACTCTTTCTCATATCCACCAAAATTACTGATCCTGCCAATATATCCAACCACACTCTCTACTGTGTTCTCTCCCATACTAGACACAAGCCTCTGAACTGCTCAAATAAATCCAACTCTCTGACCATCAAAACAGACATGCATAAAGATTTTCGACTTACACATCAGGCACAACAACAACCTTTCCCCAAGTATAACCCCAAACCAATTCATAACTCGCCACGAATCCTAATCATCCTCGTTGTCTCTATTCCTTCAGACCCAACCAGTACTCAATATTCTCGTAATTACCAAGCACTTCGAATCTAGAATCATAAAGATAATACTTCCAATATTCCAACATAATACAACTACAACCAATTCCAATTCCACAATAGTACTAATCCTTTCACGAATCCTCAATATCGAAAACATAAGCCACGACTTTACTCTCTTGCTTTAACACACTGACTATACTCATCAAAGATGCATCCCAATACCTCATGAACGGTTTATCAGGATCACACATAATCAAAACTGAAGCCGTAGACAATTTCTACTTTAACCCTCTCAAACTTTCCTCACAATGAACATCCAAAGCAAACGACTTACCCTTTGCAAGTCAACCGAAGTAACGAAAATGCTAACTTGGAAAAACCTTCCATAACCTCCGGTAATAACCAACTAAAGTCCAAAAAGCTTCCAATCACCTTAACCAACTTCGGAGCCTCTCATAGTAACACCGCATCTACTTCCGATGATAATAAATATAATCTGTCACATAAAGTCGATCAAAGCATCAAATCAAACAAATCACCACTCTTATCAAACATTCCAACATATGTAATTCTAATCAAACTCAATCAACCCATTCCAGTTACCTAATCCTGAAAGTGAGCACTTATTCTCAATCGTCACCCTATACCACTGTCCGTAATCCATACACAATTCCTGCTCTTGACAATCCAAATTCCCACCTATTGCAACAACCAACCAAAAGGAACTCTCAAATATTACATCCACCCCTAAGGGTTTTCTCAAGATTTCCATAGTCTCAATACCATCAAAGAATTTCAAATTGTTTGCAATTCGTCACAATTCAAAACTCAAGCTATTCAAAACACAACCGCGAGTTCCCATACTACTCACTGGTTAACACGCAACCTCCTGCTATCATCTTATTCCTTACCAACCATGATGGACCTCTTCAAGTCAACACACTAATGTTTCATCCAAAAACACATTTGAAAACCATGCATCACTGACGGCCTATCACTGTGACTTTCCTGCCAATTTCCAGAATACTATCACCATAAACAAGGCTAACATCTTAGTCCCATCTCCTAAGAGTTTTCTACTTACTTAGCAGATATAATCCTCAACTATTCACCTTCGTCCAATTTAAGTTCACTTTCTACTCCCTGAGAAGCAACCATTAATAATACCCAATGATTCTCTCTCCATGACTTCCCAACTTAACCAACATACCAGAACCTCTAATCCGCCTCATCTTCTGATATAAAAATCTTCATCGACTCAACAAAACAATCTATAACCATTTCCTTACATTTCAAGTAATCCATTCCGCACCACTATCAAAGCCGGAAAGACACGTCCATTCCATCCAACATAATTCTCGTCTGCTATCGACAAGAGATTAAGGGTGATCAGTTCCTCAATTTGTCAATAGACAGCTGACAACCATGATGGGGCATAAACCGTCTCCACCAAACTATAATAGCATTCCTTACATCCTGTGCACAAAACTACCTAAGGCACAAATCCATAGTCGACCTAAACCTTACCTCTGCATTCCCCCCAGAATCTGGAACAACACTGACCAAACGACACTTACACTCTTGCAACCAACAGCACACAAACGAAGCAACTTGGAGAAGTACAAGCTTCTCCCCCACTTATCTCATTCTAATCCCTCCAACTGTAAACACACCGAAACCATCACAAGTCTTTACCATAAACGGTCAAAGAACAATTTAAACAAACTAAAGAAGTAATTGCCGACCCCTAAGCAGAAGTATTGATAACCCTCTCACCACCCCAAAAAGACAACCACAAAATCAAACGCTTCGCGCACTCATACGAAATAAACGAATGAGTCGCTCCAGTACCAATAATAGCAAATAAAGGCGTACTATTAATAAAACAAGTACCTTTAATAAAACGATCCACACTAGTAGTCTCAGTTCCTGCCAATGCAAAAACCTTCCCACCAGCCTGAGCTTGCTTTGGTTTCGTACACCTCGTACTAATATGACCTATTTCACCACAGCTGAAATACTTCACCATATTGTTCTTACAATCAGCTGTGACATGTCCTGAACCTCCACACTTGGAACATTTCAGTTTATTCTTCCTACAATCAAACTGAAGATGTCCTACTTCACCACACTTGTAACATCTCGGAGGACTAGACATTCCTCCCCCACTTGCCTTTTTCTCAAAGTTACCCCTCGACTTACCATGGTCAGCGGGTGTCACATAAGGCCCACTACGAGACTATTGTTTCCCTTTCCTGTCATTCACACTCTTATAGTGAGTAGCACGCGCCTTACGATCCTCTTCGTAAATCCTACAACTGTCCACCAAATCAGAAAACCTTCTAATCCTCTGATAACCGATTTCCTGTTTAATCTCCGGACGCAATCCGTTCTCAAACTTCACACACTTAGAAAACTCAGCAGTCGCGTCAGCATAATGAGGATAGAACTGCACAAGTTCCACAAACTTTGCAGTGTAATCCACAACAGACATATTACCCTGTTTCAACTCCAAGAACTCCCTCTCTTTCTTTCCCTTCACATCTTCAGGATAATACTTCCTCAGAAACTCTCGGCTAAACAAATCCCAAGTAACCTCTTCATCATCCACTTCCAACACTTGGCGCAAACTAACCCACCAATCATTAGCTTCTTCCTTCAGCATGTGAGTACCCAGTCTCACCTTATTCTCTTCAGCACAATCCATTACACAGAAGATTCTTTCAATCTCCTCAAGCCAAATTTGTGCATCATCAGGATCATATCTTCCCTTGAAGATAGGCGGTTCATTCTTCCTGAACTCATCATTACCCGCAACATTCGGTGCACCCTGCACAGCCCGAGCCATATTTTGTTCATTTCCAATAACAGTAACTATGGTTAAACAAACAGCTCACCGAACCACGAAGACCAACAAAGACTGACACAAACTGACTCGGACTGGCTCTGATACCACTTAATGTGACACCCCCAATCTATACCCCCAAATAATCAAATAGATAATTAAAATTCAAAATTTCATCAGAGTATAATTAAAACACGGCATAGACTGGAGACATCACATCAATTTGAAACAAACATAGAACACCTGCTCATAAAGATATGCAACACTCCGCAGGTAGCAAATAAACAGAGGAACTTAGTTCCTACTACCCACAATTCAATTACAGAATAAAGCGTAAAGTCTGTACTGAATCTTATATATATATATATATATATATATATATCACATAAAAAGTTTGTCATACATCAAGTCATACAGGTACAAGCCAAAATATATATATACATATACACAAATAATCACAAACGGCCTCCCTAACTACCCGGTGTCACACATCAGAGCCGACCGACAAAAGAATGAAGACCCTATCTTCACAAAAAGACCTCCAGCAACTCTAATCTGCAATGCCTCATAGAGCATTATAAAACAGCAGAAAGGTGAGAAACACAATCATAATACAGTTGCATACAATTATATATTAACACAGAAATGCACAAGTAAAATATTCTCACCACAAATGCACCACAATCAAATATAACACAACACAGTGCAAGTATCAGGTATTCATCACCAATGCACATCAATCATACACAATTCACTCATCATCAACACAATTATACATATTCCATCTCATTAATCACATTCACAATTCCATACACAATTAATCCATGATTTATGCAAATGCACAGAGACCGACACAACGACTCTATGCACATGCCATGCGGTACCGACTTCCAATGTTTCTCATCACTAGTTCACTCAGGAGCTCTGCTGTAACCATCGCTCGTTACATCACTGTAACTCCCCGTCGGGCCTACGATGTTCCCCACCGCTCACACCCCACACGGGCACACGGTGTTTATGGATCGTTCACACCCCACACGGGCACACGACCCGATCGCTCACACCCCACATGGGCACACGATCGTCTATAACCATCGCTTTCGGTCCTCTTATTTTTAAGGCAATTCATTCCTCTTATTTTTAAGGTGCACGATGTTATAGCAGATTCCCTCTGGAATCAATCTGTCACTCAGGACGTCACAAGAATGCATATCATGATGCTTGGCATATAATGACTCATGACATTCATAATGCGCACATATATGCAATCATTTCAATCAACAAAATCATGCTTTGCAATTCAAGCCCAAAACAATGCATTTATACCACATAACAGCACGCAAGTCCTACCATATTCATGTCAACAACACATTGCATGATACACACCAATTACACACAATGCAAACGGCAAAAGTCGATAAAATGACACTATTCCAAGTTCTCGACATAATTAAATCGACTAACAACCTCAAAATTATTATAATCATATAGTACAGCTCAATAGCTTTCCAACGATACCAAGAATGTAAAAAACGGATAAACGGAACACAAGTTACGGACTAAACAAGAAAAGACATCGCGGAAAAACCCCATTTTGCAATTCTCCTGGCCATACGCGTATTGCCCTGATTCCTCGCCCATTCTATACGCGTATTGCCTAAGGTCATACGCGTATGGGCAGAGACCATTTTTCCCTAAAATTCCCATTAAAATTCCAATACGCGTAGTGCCCTACACCATACGCGTATTGCCCTAAAGTCTTACGCGTACCATACACAAATGGACAGATGGCCGATAAAATGAAACTTCCATACGCGTATTGCCCAGTTTTCTTCAATGCCAAACGCGTATTGCCTTGACCAATACGCGTATTGCCTTGAGTGATACGCGTCTGGGCAGTGAAAAATCCAGAAAATTCTGCAGAACTTGTTCTGCGTTTTCCACCCCAAAATCATCCAATTTTCACCTATACACCAGAAAAATTACCAATACAATACCTAACAACATGTATCTAACATGTATCAATAATAATGGACCTGAAAACATAATTTCGACACAATTTAATCGAATTCTATCAATTTTGCATAATATGGGTTTTACTATATATTTCCATTTCAATCCAATAACAATAAAAAACATACATACATAATCATACACAAGCATATAATAATCGAGTTTCGCACCCTTACCCGATTTAATCGTGTTTAGAAAAGTCAGGAGATTGATTTTCTTGATTTCCAAGTTTTTCTCTCTTTTTCTCTTCTCTTCTTTTTCCTTCTTCTCTTTTTCCTCTCCCTATTTCTTTCTCTCTATTTTTCTCTCCTTTCTATTTCTATCTCTTTTCTTCTCTTTTTCTTTCTAAGTTATAAAAATATAATATAAAATGACTAAAATGCCCCTACTCTTCAAATACCCCGCAAACGCTCTCAAAACGCGATAAAACATAAGCATACCGATGAAATATATTTCGAGAAATAAAAGTTGAAAAGAAATAATAATTTAATGCAAATATTTTATCTATCAGAGAAATTAACCAATTAGCTCAATTAGCAGGTAAAATACAATAAATTCACATATTTCACAAAATTCACATAAATGAAATAAATAAATACAATTAAACAAGTCGGGGCGTTACAGTGACCATGGAAGAGAGTTTGAGAATATCATGTTTGTAGAATTTTGCTCTGCTGAAGGTATAAGTCATGAGTTTTCATCTCCTATTACTACTCAGCAAAATGGAGTAGTTGAGAGGAAGAACAAAACTATCCAAGAGTCTGCTAGAGCTATGATCCATGCCAAGAAGCTTCCCTATCATTTCTGGGCTGAAGCCATGAATACTTCCTGCTACATTCACAACAAGGTTACCCTGAGAAGGGGCACTTCATCCACTCTGTATGAACTATGGAAGGGAAGAAAACCTAATGTTAAATACTTTCATGTTTTTGGAAGTAGATGTTATATTCTGGCTGATAGAGAACGGAGAGGAAAATTGGACTCCAAAAGTGATGAAGGAATATTTTTGGGTTACTCTACCAACAACAGAGCATATAGGGTCTTCAACTCTAGAACCAAGGTGATGATGGAGTCCATCAATGTGGTGATTGATGACAATGATATGCAGGAAGATGATGATGTCCTAGATGATGTTGGAACATCAGTTGGTGAAGTTACGCCAGAAGCTGATGACAGAAGTCCAACTCCTAGTGTTGCTGCTGCTGAGCCTGAATCTGACCAACCTCATAAAGATCCTTCTATCAGAGTGCAGAAGGACCACCCAAAGGAGCTTATTATAGGTGATCCAAATTCTGGAGTGAGGACTAGGTCAAGAGAAGTTGTAGCAAGTTCATGTGTTGTCTCCAAAATTGAGCCAAAGAATGTCAAGGAAGCATTGAATGATGAGTTTTGGATAAATGCAATGCATGAAGAGCTGGAGCAATTCAAGAGGAATGAAGTATGGGATCTTGTGCCAAGGCCTGAAGGGGTGAATGTGATTGGGACCAAGTGGATCTACAAGAACAAGTCTGATGAACTAGGAGTGGTTACCAGAAACAAGGTAAGGCTTGTTGCACAGGGATACACTCAGGTTGAAGGAATTGATTATGATGAAACCTTTGCTCCTGTGGCAAGATTGGAATCAATCAGATTACTCTTAGGGGTGGCTTGTAATTTCAAATTCAAGCTTTTTCAGATGGATGTTAAGAGTGCCTTCTTGAATGGTTACTTAAATGAAGAGGTGTATGTTGATCAACCAAAAGGATTTATTGATCCAACATTTCCTGACCATATTTACAAACTAAGGAAAGCTCTATATGGTTTGAAGCAAGCACCAAGAGCTTGGTATGAAAGACTTACTGAATTCCTGGTTGTGAATGGATACAGAAAAGGAGGGATTGACAAGACTTTGTTTGTTAAAGAGGAAGGAGGAAAACTGATGATAGCTCAAATATATGTTGATGACATAGTATTTGGTGGGATAACAGATGCAATGGTGAAACATTTTGTGAAACAGATGCAGTATGAGTTTGAGATGAGTCTTGTGGGAGAGCTCAACTATTTTCTTGGTCTACAAGTTAGACAAATGGAGGACTCCATATTCATTTCTCAGAGCAAGTATGCAAAGAACATAGTGAAGAAGTTTGGGTTAGAGAATGCTAATCACAAGAGGACACCTGCTCCTACTCATCTAAAGTTGTCCAAGGATGAACATGGTGTTAGTGTGGATCAAAGTCTGTACAGAAGCATGATTGGTAGCTTGTTGTATCTCATAGCTAGCAGACCTGATATTGCTTTTGCTGTTGGAGTGTGTGCCAGATATCAATCTGAGCCTAAAACTAGTCACTTGAATCAAGTGAAAAGGATTCTAAAATATGTGAATGGGACTAGTGACAATGGAATGCTTTACAGTCATGGATCAGGCACTGAGTTGTGTGGTTTTTGTGATGCTGATTGGGCAGGGAGTGCTGATGATAGAAAAAGTACCTCAGGAGGTTGCTTTTTCTTAGGGAATAATCTGATATCTTGGTTTAGTAAGAAGCAGAACTGTGTGTCACTTTCTACTGCTGAGGCTGAATACATAGCAGCAGGAAGTAGTTGTTCACAACTTGTTTGGATGAAGCAAATGTTAACTGAATACAATGTCAAGAAAGATGTCATGACATTGTACTGTGATAATTTGAGTGCAATCAATATCTCCAAGAACCCTATTCAGCATAGCAGGACTAAGCATATTGATATAAGGCATCATTTTATAAGAGATTTGGTGGAAGACAAAGTAGTTGCTTTGGAACATGTTGCTACAGATAAACAATTAGCTGACATTTTTACTAAAGCCTTAGATGCTAATCAATTTGAAAGGTTAAGAAGCAAACTGGGAATTTGCATTTATGAGGATTAGGGAATTTGATTTTTCTTGAAGTAAACAACTTTTTATTCAAATGATGGAAGCATACAAGATTGATTATTTTTGTACATCAATAGCAATTTATATGATCTAAAGATTATCCCAACTCCCGGCATCAAGGAATGTCTTCCAATATTCATCCCATTCTTCATCAGAATCATATTGTTGTACTGGAGGTTTCTTGATGGTCTTCATCCTTGTCTCAGATGTTTTGCCTATTCTTGTTGCTCCTGAAGAAGTTCCAGCTGTTGTCTGTGTTTTGCTCTTCTTCTTCAGTGGATCTGGTGTCTTGTCCTCCTGCTTGAGGCTCTTTGCTGCATCTTTGGAGTTTGACTGGCTCATTCTTGGTTATTGTGTGGTGCTGCTAGAAGGAAGAAGGCTTGTTTTTATAAAGCAAACAAGGAGCATTGTTTGTATCGCCTGACCAGTCAAGGTGTTGGAAATTGTTTTTTTTTTGGGAAAGCTTGGTGTTTAACTGTGTCATTTATTATGTCAGGACATTGTGTTTGGTGATTGTCCATTTGTGGCTAAAAAGGGGGAGAGTTAGCCTAGCCTTTGTGTGTAGAGTGTGACCTATCTCAGTTCTGGTGTGGTGCAGATGTTGAGGGGGAGTGTGCATGTTGAACAGCTGTTTATGCTGGTTCTAGTTTTGAGGGGGAGCTTGACCCTTTGCTGAGCTGATAGAGTATGTATGTGCAGCATTTTGAAGTGGGAGTTGTTTGTTTTGGGGAGCTTGACCCTTTGCTGAGCTGATGGAGTATGTATGTGCAGCATTTTGAAGTGGGAACTGTTTGTTTTAAATTTTTTGTTTCTGTTTTAAATTTTTTATCCGCTGCTGAAGTCTCTGATGTTGCAGAGATTGTTTTAGCCAAAATTAGCCAAAGGGGGAGATTGTTAGTTCTTGGATTTGCTAGAATTTTGGTAAAACAAAGTTGTTCAAGTCTGATGTCACATGGGTGATGTCTTAACATTGAGTCTTAACATTGGATAATGTTAAGTGCTTAAGTTGTTGAAGTTTTGAAGTCTGATGTCACATGTGATGTCATGACATCAGATATGCAGATCATTAAAACATCAGGTTTTGAGATGTTTTTAGGGTTAAGCGTATTAGCTGGATTTTGGGAGAGCTGTTAGAGTTATTGGATGCGAATATCTTGGAGGAGATATTTTCTGTTGCAAATAGATTTGATGCAGATTTGAAGGAGTGTTTAAAGACTGAAGATTTAAAAAGATTTTGAGAGAAAATCTGTTTTGAAGATTCAGTTTTAAATAACAAATCAGGTCAGATATTGTAGCAGGTCCAAGGCAAAATCAAATAGCTATATAAAGCGCATCAATCCTGAAGGAAAAGGGACGGAGAAAGAGAGCTAAAGACTGAGAGTCGTTTGTGTCTTCGTGTATGTGTTGCAAACCATTCTAGTGTGAATTGGTGTTGTTGTTTTGAGTTATTCTTGATCAAAGCTGTGAAGCAGAATCAAGTTGTGTTTTTCAAAGTGTGTGATCTTTGAATTATATCACTGTAGTGATTTAGGGATTGAGTAGTGTTCTCATACCTAAGTGGTCTCTTAGGTAGAAGGTTCATTAAGTAGTGATTAAGTTTAGGAGATGTCAACTGGGTTGTTGAGTCTGTAAATTAATACTACTGATAGTGAAATTCATCCCTGGCTTGGTAGCCCCCAGAGTAAGTTGTTCAACTGAACTGGGTGAACAATTCTTGGTGTTATTTACTGTTGTGTTATATTGTCCATTGCAGAGTGTGTTGTTGTGACATCACACATAACATCACATATCTGGTACCAGAATTTCAGAAAGGGATGGTCGCCACACTCCACGACGATATAGAAGCTGCCCGACGGTGCTTCGAAGCAGCCACCAAGGGACTCAACACCATTGCGCCCAAGCCGAAGGTGTCGAGCAAGCCAGCACTGCCGAGTAGCTCTGAGGAGGCCAAGCCTCTGCCCCAGGTCGACTCTATTGACCTCGACAGTCGCTTCTCCGAGGACCAGCAGGAGGAACGAGCAGCTTCAGCTGACCCGTCCACGTCATCCAGCAGCGGCTCCCATCCGATGCACCCAATCCCGGATGGCAACTTTGAGATAGTTCTGTTCGGCGAAGACCCCCAACGGGGAGTGAAGATTGGAGCAGACCTGGCCGATATCGCGAAGAAGCAGCTCAAGGCATGCCTTAGAGAGAATGCCGACCTCTTCGCATGGAGCGCCGCGGAAATGGCCGGCTTGGATCCTTCTGTCGCCTGTCACCAGCTGACCATTGACCCGACCATCAAGGTCGTAGCACAACGTAGGAGAAAGCAGTCTCCGGAGAAAACGGAGGCTGCTGAAAAAGCTGTAAAGGACCTCCTCGAGGCCAAATTTATTTCGGAAGCCAAGTACACCACTTGGCTGTCCAACGTTGTATTGGTTAAAAAATCTAATGGAAAATGGCGCATGTGCATTGATTATACCGATCTCAATAAGGCATGTCCGAAGGATGCCTACCCCCTCCCCAATATTGATAAACTCGTTGATAATTCTGCTGGTTTTAAACTTTTATCGTTCATGGACACCTACTCGGGCTACAATCAAATCCCAATGGCAATGTCCGACAAAAAATATACGGCCTTCATGACCGAATCGGAGAACTATTACTACAACGTAATGCCCTTCGGCTTGAAGAACGCCGGAGCAACGTACCAACGAATGATGAACAAAGTATTTCGGGGAGAAATAGGCGACATGCTCGAAGTATACATGGATGACATGATCGTAAAGTCCCACGAGGAAACCGATCATACCGCCCACTTACGAAAGGTCTTCGAACAGGCCAGGAAATACAAAATGCGTTTTAATCCGGAAAAGTGCACGTTCGGTGTCCGGGCGGGCAAATTCCTCGGCTTCTACATAACGGAACGAGGAATCGAAGCCAATCCCGACAAATGTCGTGCATTCTCCGAGTTTCCTATGCCCAAGTCCAAAAAATCCATCCAGTCCCTCAACGGGATGCTCGCGTCACTATCTCGTTTCGTGGCCAAGTCCGCCCAGCACGCCCTACCATTCTTCAAGCTCCTCCGCAAAGAGGTTGCGTTCGAATAGACCGAGGAGTGCGACAAGGCCCTTCTCCATATGCAACGAGCACTCCAGAGCCACCGGTCCTCTCCCGCCCGGATAATGGCGAAACGTTGTACCTGTACCTAGCCGTAGCAACCGAAGCAGTGAGTGCCGCTCTTATCCGCGAGACACCTGATGGGCAGAAACCCATTTATTTCACGAGCAAAGCGCTGCAAGAACCAGAGTTAAGATACCAGCAGATAGAGAAAGTGGCATTGGCCCTCATCAACGCTGCCATAAGATTAAGACATTACTTCCTGGCTCACACGATCGTGGTTCGAACAGATCAGCCCATAAAGCAGCTGCTCGGACGACCAGATATGGCCGGACGAATGCTCAAATGGTTGCTAGAACTGTCCGAATTCGACATCCAGTACGAAGCCAGAAAAGCCCTTAAGGCCCAAGCTCTGGCCGACTTTGTCGCGGAGATGACGTTCGAAGACTCCCCCGCAAGTGAAGCACGCAAATGGACCATCTTCGTCGACGGTGCCTCAAGCTCGACAGGAAGCGGCGCGGGCATCATACTGGAGAGCGATGAAGGGATTATCGTCGAGGTATCGCTCACGCTGTCTTTCCCAACCTCCAATAACCAGGCGGAATACGAAGCCTTCCTCGCGGGGTTACGCCTCGCTGAGGACTTAGGCGCACAAGAAGTCGTCATTTGCACGGATTCGCAACTCGTGGCCCTCTAGGTCCGGGGCGAATACCAAGCCAAAAACGATAACCTGACCGAATACTTGGCCCTGGTAAAGAAGGAAATGGCGAAATTCACAACAGTGGAAGTGAAACACGTTCCCCGCGAACATAACGTACGAGCAGACGTGTTGTCTAAGCTACCCAGCACAAAGAAGAAAGGCGGAAACAAATCCGTCATACAAGAAGTACTTCCTCGACCTAGCATCGAGAAGGCCTCCCCGACACTAGACGTACAGGTGATCGGCGATAACAACTGCTGGATGACCCCAGTCTACAACTACCTCGCCAAATACGAGCTCCCGTCCGATGCAAAGGAGGCCAGCACGATCAGGCGAAGAGCCTGCTCGTATGTTTTGGTCGAAGGTAAACTCTACAGACGGGGATTTTCCATTCCACTGCTCAAATGCATCGAGGAGGAAATGGTCGCACACATCCTGCGCGAAATCCACGAAGGAATCAACGCCCAACATCTCGGCGGAAGGTCCCTCGCTCGAAAGGCTCTCCGAGCAGGATACTACTGCCGACTATGCAAAATGACGCGAAAGAGCACGTAAAGAAATGCGACAAATGCCAACGGCACAGGGACATGCACCTGGCTACGCCTAACGAGCTCAAGTCTATGTCCTCCCCGTGGCCATTCGCTTGGTGGGGCCTGGACATCCTAGGACCCTTCGTTGCAGGATCGAGTCAGAACAAATACCTCATAGTCGGCGTGGACTATTTCACGAAATGGATAGAGGCAGAAGCTCTAGCCAAAATAACTGCCCTCAACATCCTGCGTTTCTACAAATGAAACATCCTTGCACGTTTTGGTATTCCCCAAGCGATAGTAACGGACAACGGGACGCAGTTCACGGATAGGAAGTTTCAGGATTTCGTCGCCCAACTGGGCACGAAGCAACACTTCGCATCCGTCGAGCACCCCCAGACAAACGGGCAGGCTGAGGCAACTAACCGAGTCATCCTTCAAGGCCTCAAGCGAAGGCTAGACGAAACAAAGAAGGCATGGGTCGAGGAGCTACACAGCGTACTCTGGGCATACCGCACAACTCCCCATTCTACGACTGGGGAAACACCCTTCCGTCTAGCATACGGAACCGAGGCTGTAATTCCCGTCGAAGTTCGCGTGCCCTCTAGGCGGACAGAGTCGCCCCTAGACGAGGAGATAAACGATGAATCTTTAAGGGAAGAGCTCGACCTCGTCGAGGAAATCAGAACCGGAGCAGCTCTCCGCGAAGCCTCGCTGAAACAAAAGATCACCATCAGGCACAACGCCAAAGTGATACGACGAGAGTTCGACGTGGGAAGCCTTTTCCTGAGAAGAAACCACAAAGACTCTCGCGAAGGCAAACTAGCAGCCAATTGGGAAGGACCCTATCGCGTCCGGGCAAAAACGGAAAACGGGGCCTACTACCTAGAACATCTCACTGGGGAAGAACTCGCTCGACCATGGAACGCTGAAAAGCTAAAATAATATTACAGCTAAGTTCTCGGTTCGACCCGTCGCAACGACGAACGTCAGCTACCGACCACTATGCGCGTCTAGGTGCAAGCGTCGCATACGATTAAAGCATAACCCCGCTCAGTAACGAGCCGGGTAACTGAATGACGGTGGTCCTCGATCGAGCATCGTCGTCGTCAAAGTACCATGATTGGCAGAACCCCAGCTCGCGATGGGACGTTCACGCCGCGAACTCATGCTTCAAACGCGACCTGAGCTCCGCACCCCGCCAGGACATTCCCCGGCAGTTCGACCAGTTCCCCTCACTGTCGAACACATCTGTAACGAGCAACTCCCCCAGAATATTCGTACAAGTCAAGTACCCCCTATTACGGGCGGACATACATTCATAGCGAGCATGCATACAACACTTAGCAAAAATAAAGGCAAGTAAAGTCATGCAAACAACAGAACTAAATATGTGATAATTTAACAAGCGGCCGCAAAGACCACAATTGTACGTTGTTACATAAAACGAGGGACATGCCACCCAAAAATAAATTACAACAATTTAACGGCACGCAGGCCGGATTCATTACAACAACATAAAAAAAAAAAACAAATTCCTCAGCCATCAGCGTGCTCGGTTGACTCTGACTCGGGCCCCTGCTCCTTTGCAGGCTGATCCTCGGGGGTAACGGCAAGGAGACCTTCGGGCAGGACGATGCGACCATCCGCAACACACGCGAGATAGTGAGCACCCTCGGCAGAGATTTCAAACCCAGGGTTCAGCACGCGCAGCTGAGCCACGGCGTTTCCAAAAGACTCCTCCGCCACGGCGATGCCATCGTCTTCGGCCTACAGAATGCGAGCAACCAGCTCGGATCTAGTCTTCAAATCCTTTACATCATCCGGCTCGTCGGCACCCGAGGCGTTGGCCGCCATCAACTCCCTGTTCAGCTCCTCGGTAGCTTTCTTCTCCACCGCCAGCTTGGAAACCTCCTCCTTCAGCCTGGCCATCTCCTCTTTGGCTTTCCTCCGAGCCTCACCGACACTCTTCACTTCCTCCTTGAGGGACGCCTCAGAAGCCCGGGCAACATTGAGTTCGGATTCAAGTGCAGAGTCCCCTTCTGCATAGACATCAGCCATCTCCAGCATCCTTACCAGGGCAGAAGCATCTTGGGCCACCAGCGCCCTCTTGCTCGGGCGGTCCATGCCTTCCAGGTGAAGAGATTCCGCCCGGGGAACGATCAAAGAATTGCCTTCGAAAAACCTCCTATCGAGGATGCACGGAGGGAGCTCAAACTTCCCTTTCTCCGCGACCCGAGTAAGGTCCACGACATCAGTTACCCTTGGCCACTTGGAACGCCCGGCTAACGGCAGGGGAGATCCCCGAGGAGCAGGAGTTGGAGAAAAAGAGGTCCCCGCGACAGTTTGAGCAGGAGGAGGAGCACGAGCACCGGTAAACTGGGATTTAGGAGGAGCCGCTCCAGCTTTGTTCCTCGCCAGAGCATTCCTCACCACGCGATCATGAGCCTGAGGTATCTCGCCTGCACAAACAAAAAGCGAACATGTTAGATACGAGGAAAAGAAATGACATAAACAAAGTCTAAACAACTAAGACTACCGAGCAGCTTCTCAGCGTCCGCGGGAGTCTTGCACTCCAGCAGTGCCTTAACATTGACGAATCTACGCTCAACTCTCTGGCTCCCGTCCTCCTCAAAAATCGGGCTGCCTTTGCTCGTCCAGCACTCAACAAGCCGGAAGGAGTTGACCCAGTTCACCAGCTTCTCATACGCCGCAGCATCCTGCCCGAGCAGCTCGCCCGGTTGAAAAACATAATCACTGGGCTCCTTGGCGAAATGGTTGGGTGCCCAGCGGATGGGGAACCTGTAGAGCCTCTGCCCAATGTACTTCCCATCCTCGTTAAGCAACTCATTTCCATCCTCGTCGACCTCGATTTCCCAGACATATATACTGTCCTGGGCCACCTCGGACACGGGTTCAACAACGAAGTACCGCTCCTTGAATGTCCGGATTGACTCCGAGAACGGCTTGAAAAGCTTGCGAGGCTGCTTCAAAGAAACCCAGCCATACTTCTTCCCCGTCAGCTGCCTTTGAAGATGGAAAATTGCGAAGAACAAAGGGAGAGTAGCCCCTAGAGAAAGATGCTCGCACACCAATTCGAAAGCCCGGATGAAGGCCAGCGAATTAGGGTGCAGTTGTGTAGGGGCCAGCTTCAGATGCTCGAACACCGATCGCTGGAAATCAGTAAAAGGCAGTCTCAGTCCCAGCTCTTTGAAGGCATACTCATACATTGTGAAACGGTCCCCGAAGTCCGTGCAGACCCGCTCGTTCAAAGTAGGGAAATGCACCTTCCACTCCCCTTCTGGTCCTACCTCCGTAAAGACGTCCGCCAAAGACTTTACGAACGTAGAAACGTGCTCGGAAGGTTCGGCCACCTCCCACTCCTACGCGGAGAACCCTTCAACGTCTTCCTCCATTACGACCAACTCTTCTTCCTCCCCGGCATTGCTGGAAGAACTTGAGGTCGCCGAGCTCGAAGCCGTCGAGCTACTACTCTCCTCGGAGCCAGTTTCCTCCTCGGACGTATCTAGAATGACTTCTCTGTCTGGCCCCGTCGCCATTACGATCACCTGAAAAGCAGAGAAGACAGTGAATTCGACAGCAAATCAAATCCACCCTTCCACTGCTAAGTCAAGTGAAAGGGCGCGCAAAGAGCCGAGGACAACGTCCCCGGCCTAAGCCCTAACATTGAAAGAAAAGCTAAAACCTCCCCGCGAGGAGACGCTCGTAACATATCATCCTCCCGCGAGGAGCCTCCCCGCACTCATGCCCAGATTCCGTTTGAAGCTCCACCGGAAACCCCAAAGCTTCACCGGAATCTGGAAACGTTCTACCGGAAAACTCATCGCTCTATCAGAAGATGAACAAACACGGTGGTCACGCATGCACAACTACCGCAACCATGCCGTGGCCCACCCTCCTCACTGAACGTACTACATACTCCGGCGAAGTGCTGGAGGCAGAAAAATGGCACAACCACCGTCCACCACCAACACTCGCCAGAAATCTACCTATTTTGTCATCTAAAGCTAACCTTAATCGCATACAATCTACCACTAACAACAAAAGGGAGTAAAACAAGTTACAGATCGGAAAACTTACTTGGTTTTAGAAGAAGGTAGAAATTGCTCGAAGCCGGTGACGGTGGTCGGAAAGCCTGAAGACGGTGACGAGCAAGAACTGAAAGAGACGAGGAGAAATCAGAAAGGAAAAGTTTCAAATGAAACGGTTTCCCCCCTTTTTATACAAAGGGGCACGTGCAACCACGCGCCCGTAGGCCATTATGACTATCCGCTAGCCATCATTGCCTATTAACTGCTACACGGAGCTCTAGGTACACGTGGCGCCCCAACGTTTCAAATTTTGTCTGACCATTAGTCTCCCCGTACACCGGGCAACAAGGTCACGACCTGGGGTCCCGAGCACTTTGAGACAATCTTCCTCGTCTACAAACGACGACTCTATGCTGGCTCCCCGGAGCAACGAGCAGTCCTTAACTCATCACTCTCATACTCATGAGCAACGACTTGGGGGGTTCCTGTTCTGGACTGGACCAAGGGCTAAAATTGGCCCAATCCACCTCTGCTCCAGAGCGGCCCAAATTGTCTAAGTCCAATCCACGGAGGGGCAAAAGTTACCTTTCTGCCCCTCCAACCGGGCAAGAAACACGACGTTCCTCCCCGGAATTACTTCCCGTTACGCACGGCTTCACTGCTCCCCGAACACCTATGAGCAGGTGCCCGGAACCACGCCTATGCCCGACATAACGGCTAGTTTCGGGCACCCTGCCCGACATAACGGCTAGTTTGGGTAATTACCTATTCTTTGGGGAAAACGGTTATTTCGCCCCGAAAATAGGACCGTTGGCCACGCGCTGGGGGCTCTATATAAACCATCTCGCTTGAGAGGGTCAGGTATCCAATATTCACCCTAAGAATTCATACTTTGTACTTGCCCCTTTTCTCTGACCCTTTCTCACTTGAGCGTCGGAGTGTCTTGCATGTACACCCCCTCCTCTCCATACGACCAGCATCCCTGACGCACTTGGCGGCCTGATTCTACAGGATCTGATCCAGCCTTCACGATCAACCACAATACCTTTTTTTTTTTTTTTTTTAATCAACAACGTATTCGTAAATATTTATATTATATTAGTCATATTTGTAAATATTTACAAAATTACATTTATTTATTTATCAATTAATATCTTCTTCTAATATTATTATATTATTAATATTATTCTTTTTTTAAACATCATTATAAATATATTTCCTTTTATATAAACTATTCTATTAACAATTCATGATTTTAAGTTATGTATATTAAATAATAATTTTCTTTTATGTTTATTTCAAATTTTACATTTTAAATAAAATATCTTTAACCCCTGTACGAAAGCACAGGTTTGTTACTAGTTACTTTGATAAGTTTGCTGATAGATGTTTTCATATATCAGTTTCCATGTATATTACTTTTAGTTAGTGAAACTCTTGGTGAGAGAGAGCTAGAATGTTAAGATTTATTGAAGTTGATAATCTAAGTATTGAAAGATCCTCCAAATTCCTAAGTTATCTCTTTTTGGGGTTATGTTTTTACATTATTATGTATTTAATATGATCATGATGTTATGACTAATTTAGTCACTCAAACATATTTGATATTTCATCTTTTCCTTAATGCTTATTGTACTTGTATTGTGTTTTGGGATCTATATGTTACCGAGAGGATCTCATAGGTCTAGGCCGAGAGTAACTCGTGGTTATACATTGAAGGAGATAATCATTTATATAATATTAGATTTACACCATGATTTATAATATGTGGATTTAGCTAATTATGAGAGGTGTTGTTAGACTTATACCTAGATAAATATTTATCATGAGCTAGAGTCTAGACATAGATTTGAAAGTGGCATTTGCATAATTAGTAACGAATAATGTAATCATTATTGTTTATTAGAATATTAGACTCTCAATGATAAATACATATGATATTGCGATAATATTTCAGACATGAATAATATTGCTAAGCGATATATGATACTCCCTCCATTTTTTTATAAGTATCATTTTTTAAATAATTTTGTGTTCCTTTTTAATTGTCACTTGTAAATTTTAAAATAGTAGTATTAAATACACTTTTGTTAAAATTATCTCTAGGTAATTATTATTGAGAGAAAAAAAAATAAAATGAATGTAATAAATAATTAGGGGTAGTATAGGTAAAATAAAAATTATTGTATGAAAAATAACAATATTAATTAACTTTTTTGGTATGTGTAAAAAATTAAAAAATAACACTTAAAAAAGAATTGAGAGAGTAATATAGATTGATAGTTAAAACGAACATAAATGATCATTGATATACATGTAATAATAATATTTGCAATATAATCTCATCATGTAATCATAATTTATTATGATGCTAAGAGATTGACGCCCAAATTGACATCATAATTTAAAAAGTTTTAGTTTTACTACTTCAATAAAAGATGCATGCCATTTTACGACACCTAATTCAGCATGAATGATGACATGTTTAAGGGTGTGATTCTATAATGCACCAAGGTATCCTGTTCACAATGATGTCATTTAGTGCCGGACATCGGTTTGGGCCAGTTCGAGTTCGGGCTCAAAACCGTTCTTAATTTCGGATGAAATACATAGGCCTAAATTTTGACCGGTTTATTTTCGGTTTTCACGGGTTTGGATTAAATCGGATTCGGTTAATAAAATCGGTTTTTTTCAAATAGTTGGCCCATTTAAAAATTTAAACCTAATTTTAAAATTATTCAGATTTTTTTTTTTTATTTGAGACTGTTTGATATAAGAGTCCAAAACACTATTTTTTTGTTGTTGTTGGGCCATAAATATTTCATACCCAAAACACAATTAACTTTTAATTTTTATTTAAAAATAACTGACTTAATTTTATAATATATAAAAAATTGAATTTTTTAGAGCAGTTTAATCTTTAAAAATTGAACTGGCATTTATTACACTTTTTAATGAAATTGGATATTAAATTATCTAAATACAAAATTAAAAATAAAATAAATCTTTACCTTAAAATTTCTAAATAACATAAATTAAAAATTTAATAAAATATAGTACACAAATAATAAATTGTCACAATCAATACAAATAATAAATTGTCTCCAATGTCTAAATTCATCAATTTCTTCAGCATTTGAATTATTTCAAATCCTATAACATCAAAGTAGTTAGAGATATCAAATAAAAACATAATCGATTGATTGAGCTCTAACATGAGGAAATAATACAAAGCAAATAAGCAAAACAAGCATCAGTATGCTTGAAAAAGGAACCTTCATGGATAGACATATACTTGTACAATTTTGACAAGGGCATTTCTTAATGCACCACCCAAGTTTCTTAGGCACCACGTGAAATTATTTTTTTGCCCCTATATTCCGGATGTGCACATCCGGACGCACCAAATTTTGAAAAAACGCTGAAGTGTTCCGGATATGCATATCCGAAAACAATTCTGATGTGCACATCCGGAAGTATTTCTTATTACTTCGCGCCAGACGTTCTTCCCCCCTCATTATTCACCTTTCCATTTCCACTCCTTCTCAAACTCTCTCAAACTCTCAAATTTTCAATCACCACAAATCTCGATTTTTTCCACTCGAGTTCGGCGCAGAGCAACTACTACAACGATCAACACACTCCAAATTCTCCGTATCACATTTAAATCGGTAAGTTTTCAAATTTTAGAGTTTCGGAGTAATTTTCGAGTAATCGATTTAGAGTAGACATTTAGGTGTAGAAATTGTTAGGTTGTATGAATAACATAGGTTAGAGACAATGTAGGTCATTTTTACTGCTTCAAACGGACGATCAGGGCATAAAATTGCCCTTTTGGTTGTTACAGTGGCCATGAGTGCTGTTTTTAAACTTCAAAATACGTACCGGATGTACAGATCCGGAAACAGCGAAACGTTTAGTGTTTCCGGATGTGCACATCCGGAAATACCTAACGTTTAAAATTCTGAGTCCTTCCGGATGTGCACATCCGGAAGACCTTTTTTTTTCCTTTTTTAATTTTGCTTGTTTGTTTGTTTTTGTTTAATTATTTTTAAACAAAATTTAATTTATTTATTATGCTTTGCAGATTACATGGCTGGCAGAGACGATTGTACCATACATGGACGGACAGCTCAGCACGCATCTGTCCGACGTGAGCGGATGCAGTCTACGGCCGAGGCTTCCTCCGCAGAGGGAGTTGGGGTAGCCCCTACAGCTGAGGGACATCCTACACCACATCCTACACCACAGGTTCAAGCCACTTCCACATCACAGGTTCAGGCCACTCCTCCGTCAGCCGCCGATTCTACATCTCGGAGGCGTCAGGATTCTACTGCTAGTTCATCAGGGTCCCAGCCCGCACGCAGGCGTCGTCGGGAGACTCCAGCTCCATCAGCTGCTCCTCCTCGTTCCCCTGTTCCTGTTCCTGTTCCAGAGGGTGATCACCCAATACATGAGGGTGTTGACGATGATGACGATTTTGATGAGCTGGGCGGTTACCCCGGGGGACCGTCTAATATGTCCCTACTCGCGGGGTACTCTGAGCATACTGTCAGATTTGTCTGGCTAGGACAAGTAACCTTTCTCGGTTTATTTATAGAATTGTATTCGTTGAAAATATGTTCATTTATAACATTGTTTTATTTGGAAATTTTCAGGATAAGGATTCACAGAAGTTCTATAACCATGGGGGCAAGGTTATGGACACGATTGAGATGCTGCCTACAGCTGAGTGGTTCACGTCTGCAGTTGCGGTGGTCTTGGAGGCCTGTCTAGGATTGGGTATTCCCAGATCTAGTACGGTATCCTGATGGCATTTGTTGAGAGATGGCACCCTGAGACATCCTCATTCCATCTACCGTACGGCGAGATCACGATCACGCTAGACGACATCTCGTGCCTCTTACATCTACCGATCACGGGTACCCTTCTGAGTCACGGTAGGATGACGAAGGCGGACGGCATAAAGTTGTTGGTTACAGAGCTTGGGGCTAGCCCAGAGAAGGCACATGCGGAGGTGCACCAGTTGAGGGGCGCACACGTCCGGTTCTCATTTTTTATGGATAGATTTACTGAGGCGCTTGCAGAGGCAGAATGGGCAGATGGTGATCCAGCTGAGGTGGCGATCCACAGGACGCGTGCCCTAAGGTGCTACTACTTGTTTTTGCTAGGCACGCAGGTCTTTGTGGACACCAGCGCCTATTATGTTGATATCGTCTACCTCAGGTACCTTTCAGATCAGACGGAGATCCATCGGTACAACTGTGGGGCTGCTGCGCTGGCATTCACCTATTCCAGGCTCTCTGATGGTTGCCGCTGGGCAGCCAAGACTGTGGCAGGCAGCTGTACGCTATACGTGGTAACAATCTAATATTCTAAGTGATTTTTTCATTTCTTTTCTTTCTGTATTCATTATAATGTTTGACACCCATGTTATGTTTTCCATTTCAGGCGTGGATTTTACAGCACTTTCCCTATATTACTGGTTGGGGGAGTGCCCAGGGGTACACTGAGGATATGCCACGTGCTGCTGCATTTGTCCTGCTCAGAGGGAACCAGGCGCCGGACCCCTTCAGAGTGTATCTAGATCGGATGGCTGCTAAGGACGTTTTGTATTGCCCCTATGCCGATCACCGTGTGACGCGCCCGTTCGATGAGGTTTGTTTGTTCTCAGGATGGTTGGCATGCAGTTCGACCGTTACTGCCCGATACCTGCCAGAGCGCGTCTTGCGTCAGTTCGGTTACACGCAGACGATCCCCAGGATGCCTCATGAGTCTGCTCCTCTAGGCTTGACCCGCAGGCAGATAGATGAGCTATATGCTGACTACCAGTCCCACTTGGTACCGGAGGAGGCTCGGGCGACCAGAGCGGAGACAGACTGGAGTGTTGCTGCCGGGTACATCGTGTGGTTCTACACCGTCTCACACCCATGCATGGTGCCCACTGCTGAGGGATTGCCACCCAGACCTGCTCATCAGGAGATATTAGAGGAGCGACAGTCTCAGCTGGACCACACTCAGGATGTCCTACCACCCTGTCGTGAGATAGAGCAGATAGCGCGGCAGGCCATTGCGGACGGTCACCTCCCTGAGGGCTCTGGTGCCAAACTTGCCGTGGACAGGATTATTGCGATTGCTCAGGGGGCACTTCAGTACCGCAGACATCGATCCAGGATGGCGGGTAGGGGCAGAGGGGGCAGAGGAGCAGGGGAGCCAGGAGAGATCATTCGCCATACGCAGTAGTTTTTTGTTTGATGTATTATATTTATATTAGATGTATGCACTGTATTTTGACAGAGATTTATTATATATATATATATCATTTTATTTTATATATGGATATTGTCAAATGTATATTAAATTGCGACGATTTATTAACATATGCGACCAAGTAAAAAAACCGATTTTTAAAAAAAATATAATGTTCTGCCTTTTTCTGGATCTGCAGATCAGGAATGTTTTCGGATGTGCACATCCGGAAAGAATCAGCGTTTTTAAAAAAATTGGTGCGTCCGGATGTGCACATCCGGAATCAGGGGGCAAAACCGAAAATTCAGATGGTGCCTAAGAAACAATGGTGGTGTGAGAAGAAATGCCCTTTTGACAATTCATCTCAAGGATTTAGCTTCAATGCAATATAACATACTACAAACTCTTCAAAAGGGTACTTTAAAAATTGAAACTTGGAGGCACGTTTGACTTTGGTAAAAACTCACTCAAAACTTTATTTAATACTATTTAAGGTTAATTAGCATATTGAAATTAAAACTCATAAAAACTCATAAAATTGCATATGTCAAACTTCATTGCTACACAAATAAACCAAAATGTAAACAAAACAATACTAACAATAATAACACTTCTATTAATATTAATGATAAATTATTCTGAACAAAATTTAAAATTGATAAATAGTAACAATAACTACAATTTTAATGTTATTTAAATTTAATTAGCATATTTATAAATATGATTATACTAAAACTATAAATAATAGAGTTAAGATACAATGTATAGTAACTAAAATGATAGGTGAATCTTCCATTTTACTCTTTGAACTACTACAATGTATAGTATCTAGTTTTCCAGAAAATATAACAAATACTTTGAAACAAATGATGATTTGGTACCTGCAAATATGAGACTCACATAGAATCATTCTCCCTATGCCATGATTGCTTTATTGCAGCCTAATTATTCTTCCTTATATTTAACCTTATGAGCTGCAACATAGAAAGACAAATATAATTAACTGTTTAACAACTTTACAAGTAAGGAGATAAATCTAAAACAAGATAGAAATCATGAAATATAATAAACACACTTCTAGTTGTTCTAAAGTGAACCAAATCAACACTAGCACAAGTAAATAATAGCAACCAAACAGAGACACAAATAATAACACTACCAACCAAACATACATTATAAATAGATACCACCATCAACTACTGTCATATTGGTACCAAATGAATCAACTACTGCAAAATTTTTCCAAAAATGTCATATTTCCAGCAATAAGGACAACTTATAGTATACCACCATCAACTAGTGTCATGTTTCCTAAAATGCATGCAATAAGGAATGTACTATACAACACTATAGCACCATCTCATATTTCCTAAAATGCTTGCAATTTCTACGGCACTATAGCATCATACCGGTAGTTATATAACAAGACTTTCTACTAAACAACTTATAGGGGAACAATAGTGATTCATTTAAATTTTGCTTGCTGTAGCACAATTAAAATCTCTATTTGACAAAACAACATAATAATTCAAGATAGTTAAACCCACTTTAAATTCAACATGAAAACAAACAAATTATTATTTTCACTTGCCGGGAAAAAAAATGCTAACCAATGCTCAACAAAAGCATTTAATACCTTTAATTAAATTCCCCTAGAATCTTCAGAAAGGATTCAAATATATTATAGTATCTATATGTGACATTTGTTTTCAATTTAGACCCTACAAGAAACATATTTTCAATTTAGTCCTTACATAACCATTTTAATTTGGCTCTCTTACCGTCGTCTGTTTCTATTTAACACCATCTGATGGAGACTTGGAACAATAACACAACAAAGTAAAATAACTAAACTAAAAATGATTGTCACATATAGGGACTACAAATACTAGTACTATATAAAATAGAGAACAATTTATTTACTTAAATAAACAATCATACATGGTTAACAGTTCGACATTTCGCTATCATATATCCATCAAAATTTAAGAAGAATACCAAGAAGATAATTTGAAGCGAGTCAATCAGAAAAAAAAAGTCGGACATAGAGCGACATACCTCAAAATCGAACTCCTCAAAATCCTAAAGTCATGTTCTTCATATGGTACTCCAAGCTTGAATTTGAACCTGTCAAGACAATGAATGTTATTCAAATTTAGTTACCACAATAATTTACTCATCATACACGTTTCACTTAGAAAATCCATGAAAATAGGAAGTTTTGAACCTGTCAATCCCTGAGTTTCCTCAAAGCTGATTCCATTCATTCCTTCAATACCACGATTTCCTCAAGTCAAAATCCATGTCCTGAAGAAGAAAATTACTTACTGAGAAAGAGTATAGGTAACAACAGGCTAAGCAAATCGTGAAGAAGAACACAAAAAAAAGAGTGGGAGTGAGAGTAAATACTTACTGAGATAACCATGGATGACGCGACGATGAGGATGATGGTGATGTTTTGAAGCTTGGAGCGAATCAAGGATGAGTGATGATGAGGATGTTGGTTGTGGTGGCGGCGATGGTAATACGAACCCTAGGAGAAGACACAATGAGAAGAGTGAGGACGGAGGAGTGAAAATAGGAAATGAAGAAAGATTGAAAGGAACCCTAATTATTAAGACATTGGGCCAAAACTTTCTGGGCCAAAGATTTTCTTTGCGTTAACTCAGACATAGTTGTGAATCGGTCGGGTCCGGATTCCGATGGGTCCAATATTTAACACCGAATCCGACCGTCACTACCCAATACTACCCAACTAAATGCTCTGCGATTACCCGCAATCCGAAGTAACCCGAACCGTTGATCAAAATTCAATTCGTTCGGTTATTGTCGATTGGTCTCCGAATGTCCACTCCTAATGTCATTGACCAGGGCTGGACACCGAACGGTTACGGGCGGTTCCGGGCCACAAATCTTGAATCCGAAATATTTAACAAATGACATAACACAACCTATTTTCGTCCGTTAGTGTTATCAGTTTTATCGGATTACGATTTTAAAGGGTGATGGTTTGAAATGGGTCGGTTTAACGGTTTCAAACCAAAAAAATCTAACATATTTTTTTTATGAAAACTGTAACACCCCAATTCCCATCTAGCGTATAACTAATACATAATTAAATCAGAGTGAATAAAAAAAAATATTTTCGACGGAAATAAGGATGCCACATTTGAGAAAAACTTAATTCACCTGCTCATAACTTTGATACATAACACCAAATGGAATAAATAATAATAAGAAACTTTTTCCAACAAAAGGAAAGTTTAATTATGGAATAAAGCGGAACGATCCATAATTGACTCGTTTTACAAAATACGTTGTTTCATACATAAAAATATACATACAAGTTATCAAAATATATATTCACATATATAAACATAAATAACAAAAGCGTTTCCCCCGACTCCCATGTTACGTATCAGAGCAGACACCAAGGATCTAAGCAAAATAAAGATCTAACTCTTCCACTTGTCTCCACGCCTCTACAGCGGCTAATCTGCACTATGCCATAAAAGCATATTCCAGCAGAAGGGTGAGAAATAGCAACTAAATCAAGATTGCATAAACATATGTAAACATATAATTCACATATACTATTCAACTCACCCACACACCACATACTAACACATATAACATATAATTCCAATGCATAAATATTCTCACCACAAGCATATACTTGAAACACAAGCGTAACGTCAATAATTAATGCATCAATCACAAGATATATCAATTTATTAAAACCATTCACAAGTTTAACACATAATCATTTGTAACGACTTATGCAAATGCACAGAGACCGACACAACGACTCTATGCATGCGGTACCAAAATTGATCCCTGTTTCATGATCAAGTATGGCCCCTATTTCATAATCACACCAATGACCCCTGTTTCATGGTCACGCACGACCCCTATTTCATGATCGCACCAACGACGACAACATGCAAAAACACAGCATTAAAAATACATGTTAAGGAGTAGTAACCAAGCAATCACACATAATGTGCACACATTCACGACACACTTGTCACTTTCAATTATAATTCAACAAAGACATAATAATGCAATGTGACTCAATGACACAATGCAATGCAAGTGGTACCACACAACATGGTTCATTCAATTGAACCCGATTCTCAATTGAATCTGGATAAATCACATACACTCCCACTGAGCAATGATTTATCTCCAAAACAACTCCACATTGGAGTCCGGACAAGACTAGGCACCCATCATGGATTCTCACCTAGCTGTCTCCATAATATGGTTCATTCAATTGAACCCGATTCATAATAGAATCCGGATAAATCACATACACTCCCACTGAGCAATGATTTATCTCCAAAACAACTCCACATTGGAGTCCGGACAAGACTAGGCACCCATCATGGATTCTCACCTAGCTGTCTCCACATGACACATCATAAAATACATGATACAAAAGATGCACACACACATATATAATAACAATTATACATCTTCACGATCCTCATGATCACACGTGAGATACATACTCACCGTAACACACAATAGTATTACCACACTTGTCTAATCAATTCAACATAACACATACATAACAAGAATTATACACAAAACACATGTATAACAATCAGTTATACATCTACACGATCCTCCTTGATCTCACGTGAGTTATACACTCACCGTAATTCCCACTGGAATTACCCACCTGAACCAATACAGTTATCACATATACAAAAATCCATTACTTGGCATTAATTAGTCATTAATGAAGTAATCCACACAAAAATGTAGTTTATCATATTTCCTAGTATCATTAGATTCCCCTAGTAATTCACACACACTTTAAGGCATACATGCCACTACTATCCTCTACCAAGCATCCTTGGTTAAAATCATGGTCTCACATTACCATTTAATAGTACATTGGATTCTCTTTCCAAGGCTTCAAGTCCCATATCAATCGGATTCCCGATTCATGAATTTTGGTGGGAACATAAACCACACTTTTCACACATACATTACTTTTCCATATTTTTCTTATCAATCCATGGTATAAACATATGTTTCTATTCTACTATCATAAAGAGCATTGAAATAGCTTTCCAACGCATCTGACCGTGCCTCAATCCGAGTTACGGATCAAAAGTTATGAAGAAAACAAGATGGAAAAATCTGTCACGTTCGCTCCAGGCTTCGCTAGGCGAACACTTTAGCGAACCAAGTCAGTGGAAAAAGGGCATAAAGTTCGCTAAGCGAGCTTCTGGGCGAATATTCTCCTTCCGTTCGCTCTGGGGGTCGCTAGGCGAACCCTCGACCAATCATTCGCTTTGGAGTTCGCCAGGTTCGCTAGGCGAACAAAGCAAAATTTAGAAATTCGCAGCAGTGCGAAACCAGAAACATTTGGGTCCAAACTCCCAATTCTTCACCCAAACCTCTTCCAATTCATACCATAACATGTTCCAATCATAACAACAAGTATTCCACACATTTTATATCGAATTTCATACGTGAAAACATCAATTTCCACTCAATTTACCATTTCTATCAAATGTTAACACCCTAACATTTTCAACCAAAATCAAACCAAACAAACACATACATATACATATACAATCGAAATATAATCGGAACTTCTCACCCTTACCCGATTAATTGAAGATGAGTTTGAAGAAGATGATGAATAGTGAAGATGATGATGAATCCATGCTTCTCCTTCTCTTTTCCCTTTCTTCTCTTCTTTCCCACGTTTTCCCTTTCTCTTCTCATCTTTTCCTTCCTTTCTCTTATAACAAATATATATATAATACTTATTATATAATATAAATCCAATAGGGTAAAATATCTCCAATTGATATTTTGTCTTCTAACACCAATTGATCAATTATTAGAGTTACCTTAAAATATCCTTTTGGACTAATAATTATTGATCTGTCTCTTTCATTTAATAATAGATCTCTTCAGAGTTCTCCAGTTGCTCTATTGATCCCAATCCGTTAAGGACACTACACCTCCGCGCTAAACTACACACACCTTAAACAGGTCAAACAAATAAAATAACACACGACGATTAAATAAATTAAATTGGGGTGTTACAACTCTCCCCACTTAAAATATTTTCGTCCTCGAAAATATAACTGAGACAAACAACTCCATATACGACTCTCGCATCCGACTAACCAATTAACATGCCAACACTAGGCACACCACGAATAACACAAACTGACAAACCACCTTGCTAACAACAATAACAACAATGACAAGATGCAATGCCCATACAATGCACTTGACGACTAACTTACAACTCAAAGAATACCCCAGTTACAAACACACCTAGGTTCACTCTAGAACCAGAACACAACAAGATCGTTACCCTCACCATAGGCAATACTCCCCTAATTCCCCACATAGGAATTAGCTCCACGCACTCGAACCATCACGATGAAAACGAGGCAACAACAAAAACAAGAACATAAGGTTCCACGACACAACATCGTTTTAACAACCTCTAGATAACCATAATACCAACATCCTTGTCACACAACATTACTACAACAATGCTACGATTCACCAATCGAACATAACACCAAAACATTCATCTACATAGTAGCCCATGAATAATATTTAAACCTTTCACCTAACACTTCCATTCTGAAACGTCCAATGGTCTCATCATTCCTACATGTTTCCAATGTTCAACCTGTGAACTCTTACAAGTCACACACGCATACACCAAATGTGCCACATCCCGCTTCCGATGCGCACTCTGATTACTCGCAACAATCCAATCTACCAATTTCATATCCAACTTCTGACTCTGTATAATATTCACCAGAAAGATCATAGTTCATTCCTAATATACCCAACCTCACACTCTACTGTTTCTGACCAAACAGGTACTCAATCTTCTTGTGCTTACTAAACACTTCGAACTCAAAACCATAAAATAATACCTCTAGATTATCAACACAAAAGTAACCACAGCCATCTTGAAATCATGAATCCTCAATTGTCGTAAAGCATAAGCTACGAATTTACCACTTCGCATCAACACACTGACTAACTCATCATAGACGCATCCTAATACCTCACAAACGGTTTATTAGGAGCACGCAGAATCAAAATTGAAGCCGTATACAAATTCTACTTTAGCCCTCTCAAACTTTCCTCACAATGAACATCCAAAGCAAACGACTTACCCTTTGCAAGTCAACTGAAATAACGAAAATGCTAACTTGGAAAAGCCTTCCATAACCTCCGGTAATAACCCACCAAAGTCCAACAAGCTTCTAATCACCTTAACCGACTTCGGAGCCTCTCATTGTAGAACTGCATCTACTTCCGATGGATCCATAACAATACCATCATCAGAAATAACATATCCAAGAAAACTAACCTTTTTCAACCAAAATTCTCACTTGAATAACTTAGCATAAAAATTCCTTTCTTTTCAACACTTGTAACTCGATTCTCAAACACCCTACATATTCTCCTTCTGATTTTGTAATAGATCAGAATATCCCTAATGAACACCACTCCGAACTTATCCAATTAAATATGGAAGATACGATTCATATACTCCATAAACATTCCAGACGCATTACTAACACCGGACAACATCACTGTACATTGTAATGCTCAACCAAATTCCAAAAGATATAAACTCTTAAAGTTTTTACAAAAATTTTCACTGGGTAATTCTAACGCTAACGTCCAATATTCCATCCGGAAACACATCTGGAAATCACGCACAACTGGCAGCCCTTCACTGTGGCTTTCCTGTCAATTCCAGAACACTATTATCACAAACACAACAAACATCTTGGCCTCATCGACTAAGAGTTTTTCTACTTACTTAGCAGATATAAACCTCAACTATTCACCTTCGTCCTTTTTAAGTTCACTCTCTACTCTCTGAGGAGCAACCATCAATAATACCCGATCGTTATCCCCCAGAGACACCCGACTTGATCAACATACCAAAGCCTCTAATCCGCCTCATCTTCCAATATAAGAATCTTCATCGACTCATCAAAATAATTTGTAATCACTTTCTTAATTACAAACAATTCATTGCACCCACTATCCAAGCCGGAAAGACACGTCTATTCCATCCAACATAATTCCGTCTACTATCAACAAGAGATTAAGGGTGATCAGTCCCTCAATTTATCAATAGATAGCCGACAATCATGATGGGGCATAGACCATCTTTACCAGACCATAATAGCATTTCTTGCATCTTGTGTACAAAACTACCTAAGGCACAAATCCTTAGTCGACATAAACCTTACCTCCGCATTCCCTCTGGAATCGGGAACAACACTGTCCAAACAACACTTAAATTCTGGAAAACAACGACACACTAAGCCAATGCTCCACAACTGACGCAACTTGGAGAAGTACCAGCTCCTCCCCCACTTATCTCATTCTCAATCCTGAAGACAAAGGATTAGAAAACCAGAAAGCACCGACAGTGTTTCACACACATATCACATACTAAGAAACAAACAACATCGATAGTATTCAAATGTTATGCCACACCGACTCAATAATTTGGCCTGACGGACCGACCTACTCTGATACCAATTGTAACACCCCAATTCCCATCTAGCGTATAACTAATACATAATTAAATCAGAGTGAATAAAAAAATATTTTCGACGGAAATAAGGATGCCACATTTGAGAAAAACTTAATTCACCTGCTCATAACTTTGATACATAACACCAAATAGAATAAATAATAATAAGAAACTTTTTCCAACAAAAGGAAAGTTCAATTATGGTATAAAGCGAAACGATCCATAATTGACTCGTTTTACAAAATACGTTGTTTCATACATCAAAATATACATACAAGTTATCAAAATATATATTCACATATATAAACATAAATAACAAAAGCGTTTCCCCCGACTCCCGTGTTACGTATCAGAGCAGACGCCAAGGATCTAAGCAAAATGAAGATCTAACTCTTCCACTTGTCTCCACGCCTCTACAGCGGCTAATCTGCACAATGCCATAAAAGCATATTCCAGCAGAAGGGTGAGAAATAACAACTAAATCAAGATTGCATAAACATATGTAAACATATAATTCACATATACTATTCAACTCACCCACACACCATATACTAGCACATATAACATATAATTCCAATGCATAAATATTCTCACCACAAGCATATACTGTGAGGGAAGATTCTCTCTATGTACTTTATTTTTAATGATGTCAAAACCTTCATGATTAGAACATAGTGGTTTATATGAAAAACTCAAGTAGTTAAGTATTGCACATATGTTTGATTATGATTAGAAATGATCTAGGTTCATTAGAGATGTCCCAACACCTTAGGAATCTCAAAATCCTGATTTTTGCATGTTTCTAGGGCATGCGTCGACTCATCACCCTGCATAGGTCGACCTATGCAGTCTGCGTTTGATAGAATTGAAAACTGGGAGGTATGCGTCGACGCACTCCCTGTTCCGGTCGACGCACAGTGTGCATTTTTGCATAGTTGTATGCGCGAGCTTGAACAGGTCGTCTATACCTTCTGTATAGGTCGACCGCTCGCTGATTCCTACCAATTTTCTCACTTGTATTTTCAGCTTAAAATTCTGTTATTTCCATGTTATTACAAAGCATGATATATATATCTAGTTAGTTCATTTTTAACAAACAACAAGAAACGTGAAAGATTGTTATGCCATTTCTCTCATCAAATTCATCTTCTTCCTTGAGCTTTCAAACAACTACACATAACCAATTTTTGTTTGTTGTGTTCATTGATTTGAAGTGATAAGGTTCAGATTTCAGGAAGTGTTATCTTCATTTCTGAGTTGAGATTTGTGGTAGGTGTTTCTTGAATAAAACCTTAGGGTTTTCTCCTCCAAGAATCTAAGGGATTTTGGGGGTTTTTGCACAAGCCGATTCGTTCTACAAGGATTCAGCTGGGCGAAGGTAACCGAAGAGATCGGTTTAGTAGCTGTAATCAGAGGATCGTAGAAGAGTGGTTTGGGTTCGAATCTTTGGTAGATTGCAATTGATCGAGTGAAGGTAATCGAAGAAAGGTGTTTTTCTTCGTTTTGTAGCGCGGGACGATAATTGAATCAACCATATTCGAAGCACTTGATTCATCTTGAATCAAGGGAAGAGAAGGCTCTACATCAACAATTCGAAGACGTTCAAAGACTTGTTTGTTCAAAAGTTTTCTCTTGTATAAACTCTCAATTACAACGATAATATATATATCTCAATTCCATGTTTGGAATTGGGGGCAGAGGTACCCATAGCGAGGACGATTGGGGAACTGCCTAATCAAATCACGTTCGTTCTCTTTCTCCTTCAAATCTTTACATTTTTCTGCACTGTTTGAATTTGCCAAGTTTTCAAGTTGTCGAAATTTCTGAGGTATTGTAATCTAGAGCTGAAAAAATCTTTTGGTTAAAGTGATACAATTCGTTGAATTGTTTCTAGGAGCAGCTTGAAATTACTAACCATAGAAATTCTGCACTTTTTGTGTGTGTACACACCAAGTGTTTGATAATTTATCGCAAAGCAAACTCAAACACCGTTAGTGTTTCATTGTTTGCCTCATTGGTTTGGATTATACATAAACACACTATAATTTGTTGATTGCGTTTGGTCACATTAATAGAACTGAATTTTTCTCTTCCATACTCTTTCGCAATATATATTCGCGCATATCCGATCCTTTTGGTAGAAGGTTCGTTGTAAACTTTTAATCCAATGACAGCTTCCATTTAAACAATTTTTAAAAATAGCATTTTGTAGTCCGTTTGCGTGTAAAACTCGAAGGATCTATTCAACCCCCCTTCTAGATCCATAGCCATAGTCTAACAAGTGGTATCACGAGCTCCGGTTAATTCTGGTGCTTCGGTAAAACTTCTTGGATCATGGCGAACGAACCTAAGGGGGCTTATAATGGAGCTCCCATTTTTACAGGTGAAAACTACAGCTACTGGAAGGATTGTATGCGCGTTCATATTAATTCCTTAGATCGGAAGGTTTGGAACATTATTTTAAACGGTCCCATGGCAATTACTATGACTAACGCGGAAGGCGTTGTCGTTCCTAAACCCGAAGCTCAATGGAATGAGGAGGACGAGAAAAAGTACAGTTATGATTGGAAGGCTCGTAATATGATCATCTCCTCCTTAGGAGTTGACGAGTATTATAGAGTCTCTCATTGTGAAACGGCCAAAGCCATGTGGGATGCTTTACAAGTAGCTCACGAAGGCACAAATGATGTTAAGTTGGCTCGTATTAATACACTTACGCAAGAGTTTGATTTGTTTTACATGAAGCAAGGGGAAACCATTGCGGATATGCAAAAACGATTCACTCACATTATCAACAAATTGCATGTCCTTGGTAAACCAATTCCAAATGAGGTTTCTACTAATAAAATTCTGAGGTGTCTTAGCAGGGAATGGCAACCAAAGGTTACCGCTATCAAGGAGGCCAATGATCTTGCTACATTAGACCTCACAACACTCTTTGGTAAACTCGATGAGCATGAGCAAGTGCTCATTAGCTTGGATAAGTATGAAAAGAGTATAAAGAAAGAGAAGGCAAAAGATACGGAAAAGAAGTCGATAGCTCTTAAGGCTTCTTGTTCAAAGTCCACACATCAAGAGCAAAGTGATGATGAAGCCAAAGATGACAAGGATGAAGAATCCGGTGATGATATGAGCTTATTTGTGAAGAGATACAATAGATACATTCGCAAGAATGATATTCAGCACTCTGACAGAAATCTTGTCAAGTTCCGGAAGCAATCTAGAAGTGAAGGACATAAAAATGGCAAAGTAAAGGGGACGCGCTACAATTGTGGAAAATCCGGGCACTACAAGCCGGATTGTCCATCCCTAAAGAAAGACAATCCAATTGACAACATTCTCGGTGATATCTCTAAGGGAGTAACTACTCGCTCTAAACTTAGTAACTTTTGTTATTACTCTGCTTTTGTTTCCCAAGTTGAACCTAAAAGCTCTAAGGAAGCGTTACTCGATGAGCATTGGTATATATCAATGCAAGATTAACTAAATCAATTCGGGAGAAATGAGGTTTGGGACCTTTTCCCCCCCTCCGCGAGATCATCGAGTAATAGGAACCCGATGGGTGTTTAGGAATAAACTTGATGAAAATGGAGTAATAACGCGTAACAAAGCTAGGCTTGTAGCGCAAGGCTATAACCAAGAGGAAGGAATCGACTATGAGGAAACTTATGCGCCGGTTGCTCGACTCGAGGCCACACGTCTTCTACTTGCCTACGCTTGTACAAAGAACTTTAAACTATTCCAAATGGATGTCAAAAGTGCATTCCTTAACGGATATATAAATGAAGAGGTTTATGTAGCCCAACCTCCAGGTTTTGAATCACACGAATATCCTGATCATGTCTATAAACTTAAGCGAGCTTTGTACGGACTTAAACAGGCCCCTAGGGCTTGGTATGAATGTCTAAGCAAATTTCTACTTGATCAAGGGTATTCAAGAGGAAAGGTTGACACAACCCTCTTTATTAAACGTCAAGGAAAACACTTAATTTTGGTACAAATTTATGTTGACGATATTATATTTGGGTCTACTAATATGACCTTGGTCAAGGAGTTTTCTAGTTTGATGCAGGGGGAGTTTGAGATGAGCATGATGGGGGAGCTTAACTATTTCCTCGGATTGCAAATTAAACAACTTAAAGAGGGCACATTCGTGAGTCAAACGAAGTATTGTCTTGAGTTACTAAAATGTTTTGATATGCTGAACTGTAAAGCTATAGATACTCCTATGCCTACGAGTGTTAATCTTGATCGTGACGAAAAAGGTAACGATGTTGAGGTAAAAAGGTATCGAGGTATGATAGGGTCTCTTCTTTATCTTACCGCATCACGTCCCGATATAATGTTTAGTGTGTGCATGTGTGCGAGGTATCAAGCACATCCCAAGGAATCCCACCTAAAAGCTGTTAAACGCATACTTAGGTATCTCTCTGGTACTCCAAAGTATGGTCTGTGGTATTCCAAAGGTAGTCTTGTTCCTTAGTTGGTTATTCCGATTCCGACTTTGCCGAGTGCAAGTTGGATAGGAAAAGTACTAGTGGCACATGTCATCTTTTCGAAAATTCCTTGGTGAGTTGGCATAGCAAGAAACAGGATTTCGTTGCTTTGTCAACAGCCGAGGCGGAATACGTTGCCGCCGGTAGTTGTTGTGCTCAAGTCCTATGGCTTAAACAACAATTGCTTGATTTCAATCTAAAACTTGAGCGGATTCCAATTTTGTGCGATAACACTAGTGCAATAAATCTAACTAAGAACCCTGTATTACACTCACGTACCAAGCATATCGAAATACGTCATCACTTCCTTATGGATCATGTTGAGAAAGGTGATGTGATTTTTGAGCATGTTGATTCAAAAAATCAACTTGCTGACATTTTCACAAAACCTTTAGCCACTGAGCATTTCTTTCATATCCGTAGGGAACTTGGCATTCTCGACATTTCGGATCGTGTTTGATCTTATTATAAAGTGTCATGACCTTACCTTATCTATATGTACATCTATACTTTTGTCACTAACAATCTCAAAAGCTATTACCACATGTGTAAGGTCTTGCATCATCAAAAACGATCAAGGTAATATCGTTCTCTTTCATTAGAAATTAAGTGTACCATAATTGAATGATATTGTTGTTGTTTATTGCCTATAGTATGCTCACTTTCTTCATTTGTATGTTTGGTGTGCATGTTAACTTTCTATTTAGACAACACTACAGTTTAAATGTTACAAAATTTATTTTTTTCAGCAAATTCATATTTTGCGTCGACTCATACAGTCTGTAGGTCGGCCCATGGTTGATGCAGTATTTCACTAGTAAGCGCAGGTCTGAACAGGTCGACTAAGTAGGTCGACGCATAGCTATAACTTTTAAAATTACACATTTTTCTTCAGTATGCATCGACGCATAAGGGTCTTAGGTCGACCGTTCGCTCGACGTCTGCTATAAATGTTTTTTTTTTTGCTGATAACACATTCTAGGTTTTCTTTGCATCATTACTTCATTGTATCATCTCCTCCTCTTCCCTAATCCTATATCCACCAAAAACCCTAAATTCATAAATTGCACCCACAACACTTGGGTTCCACAACTATCTTGGGAAGTTCTTCATTACTCATCCTCTTTCAACAATCAAGCATCAAATGGCTACACGGAGAGTCAGCCGCAAAAGGGTCTCAAGAGAAACCCCTATTCAAGTCGGTACTTCTCAACATCCACAAAATTCGCCGGTAACTCTTCCCTCTCTACTTTCTCCTGAAAATCTTGACTTGTTTAAGAGTATGAAGAAAATAACTGTTATTAAACAATATGTGTATTATCGGCTTACGGTTCAACGCATGCAATTGGACGAAATCATAGAGCTATTGGATTTTTAGAATTTAAATGGTTTTTTGGAATGTGATGTCAAATATAATGAGGATTTGGTAAGGCTTTTCTATACGGGTCTCGTTGGAAAATTTGATGATTTCATGTTTAACTGTAACCTAGGAAATAAGGTTCTTACTGTCCAAAACACCACATGGGAAGATTTATTCAATTTGTCTGTAGCTAATGAGAGCCCTGTCCAGCACATAACTGATATTGTGCATGTAAATGGTTATGAGTATAAGAAGGCTTTAAATTCTATGCTCAGGAGACCATACACTGATGAAGTTGTGGCAAGTAATCTCTTCCCTAAGGCAGTAACAACAGGAAAACTGGCTCCTATCCCTAGAATTCTACAGTGGATTATTGCTCATATTCTTAGACCGAAGCAGGGCGGTTATTCTAGGGTAGATCAACCTGAGATTCAGTTAATCTACATTCTGATGAATAAGATAAAAATCAGTTGGCCTTATTACTTTTCAAGTAGGATGTATGCTCTTCGTGATTCCGGTAGAGGGACTGCACTTGGGTATGCATCTGTGATTCAAAAGCTCTTCAATAATGCTACAATAGTTGTTTCTGGTATTCCCTATAAGTCCATCTCAACAAATCAAGAGTTCTGCCAGAAAACCATGACTATGATGGGCCACATGTGGGATGTTGTAGAGAGAAAATATAAGTATATTGTGAAAACCAACACGGCTGTTCTGGAAGATTCTAGTGAAGAAGATGACGAAGACGAAGAAGCAGAAAGGGAAAATGAAGAAGGTGAAAATGAACAGAATGATGATGACGTGAATCAAAATGACAATGCTCAATGGCACCAAATGGATACGGGGGCTGATGATAATGCTGCATGGATGTATCAAGCATCTGAAGAAAATCAAGGATGGCAATCTCCAATGGAAACTGAAGTTGACAAAGGATGGGGTCAATGGCAATATAATTGTTAGACCCATCTCGGTTCCAATTATAGGCCACCAACACAAGAGCTGAACTACCAAGAGCCATATTACACTCCTCCTTCACCTCCGCGTCCTCAACAAAACAATGAAGACATTCTTGAACTTATGAGGACGATGCAACTTGATCAACAGCGGTTTGCCACAGCTCAAGAGGAACGATTCAAGTCTCTGCAAGAAGAAATTCACACTCATGCCAACAACTTTGAATCTTTTTCCACAAATGTGATGGGAAGATTCAACACAATGACCGAAACTTCTGCGAATCAGCACCGGGCTCTTACAAACAGCTTCAACATTCTGAATTGTACAGTGTTGGAGATGACTGAGCAGCTGGATGTGCAACCTCCACCACCTCATCATCCTCAACAGTTTCGCGGCCGAGGCCATTCATTTAGGGGAGGAGGCCATGAGGAACACCATCTCATTTTGCATCATGTTATTTTACGTTTCACTTGCTATCTCATGTTCTGTTTATGATTCTAAGTAACTTTAGCCTGATTTTTAGTTCTCGTGACAAGTTTCAATTTTAACTGTGTGGCTGTTATGTAGCATGTTTTGCATATCCATTAACTGTTTTTAATTTAATATTCACTATGTTTCGTTAACATCCATTATGTGTGAATGTTTGTTAATGCTTATCGTTGTAATTTGTTAAAATGCACTTTCAAATGATATTTTCTATTCATGCTATTTTGTCTCTCTCTCTCTCTCTCTTTTTGATGTTGTCAAAGGGGGAGAGAACATTGGAAAGAATAACAGGTACTGAGATAATCAAACATTAGTGGATGCATAAAGTCAGGGGGAGGATACCATCTCACATCGAGTGTTTTGGCATCATCAAAAAGGGGGAGTATGTGAGGGAAGATTCTCTCTATGTACTTTATTTTTAATGATGTCAAAACCTTCATGATTAGAACATAGTGGTTTATATGAAAAACTCAAGTAGTTAAGTATTGCACATATGTTTGATTATGATTAGAAATGATCTAGGTTCATTAGAGATGTCCCAACACCTTAGGAATCTCAAAATCCTGATTTTTGCATGTTTCTAGGGCATGCGTCGACTCATCACCCTGCATAGGTCGACCTATGCAGTCTGCGTTTGATAGAATTGAAAACTGGGAGGTATGCGTCGACGCACTCCCTGTTCCGGTCGACGCACAGTATGCATTTTTGCGTAGTTGTATGCGCGGGCTTGAATAGGTAGCCTATACCTTCTGTATAGGTCGACCGCTCGCTAATTCCTACCAATTTTCTCACTTGTATTTTCAGCTTAAAATTCTGTTATTTCCATATTATTACAAAGCATGATATATATATATATATCTAGTTAGTTCATTTTTAACAAACAACAAGAAACGTGAAAGATTGTTATGCCATTTCTCTCATCAAATTCATCATCTTCCTTGAGCATTCAAACAACTACACATAACCAATTTTTGTTTGTTGTGTTCATTGATTTGAAGTGATAAGGTTCATATTTCAGGAAGTGTTATCTTCATTTCTGAGTTGAGATTTGTGGTAGGTGTTTCTTGAATAAAACCTTAGGGTTTTCTCCTCCAAGAATCTAAGGGATTTTGGGGGTTTTTGCATAAGCCGATTCGTTCTACAAGGATTCAGCTGGGCGAAGGTAACCGAAGAGATCGGTTTAGTAGCTGTAATCAGAGGATCGTAGAAGAGTGGTTTGGGTTCGAATCTTTGGTAGATTGCAATTGATCGAGTGAAGGTAATCGAAGAAAGGTGTTTTCCTTCGGTTTAGTAGCGCGGGACGATAATTGAATCAACCATATTCGAAGCACTTGATTCATCTTGAATCAAGGGAAGAGAAGGCTCTACATCAACAATCCGAAGACGTTCGAAGACTTGTTTGTTCAGAAGTTTTCTCTTGTATAAACTCTCAATTACAACGATAATATATATATCTCAATTCCATGTTTGGAATTGGGGGCAGAGGTACCCATAGCGAGGACGATTGAGGAACTACCTAATCAAATCGCGTTCGTTCTCTTTCTCCTTCAACTCTTTACATTTTTCTGCACTGTTTGAATTTGCCAAGTTTTCAAGTTGTCGAAATTTCTGAGGTATTGTAATCTAGAGCTGAAAAAATCTTTTGGTTAAAGTGATACAATTCGTTGAATTGTTTCTAGGAGCAGCTTGAAATTACTAACCATAGAAATTCTGCACTTTGTGTGTGTGTACACACCAAGTGTTTGATAATTTGTCGCAAAGCAAACTCAAACACTGTTAGTGTTTCATTGTTTGCCTCATTGGTTTGGATTATACATAAACACACTATAATTTGTTGATTGCGTTTGATCACATTAATAGAACTGGATTTTTCTCTTCCATACTCTTTCGCAATATATATTCGCGCATATCCGATCCTTTTGGTAGAAGGTTCATTGTAGACTTTTAATCTAGTGGCAGCTTCCATTTAAACAATTTTTAAAAACAGCATTTTGTAGTCCGTTTGCGTGTAAAACTCGAAGGATCTATTCAACCCCCCTTCTAGATCCATAGCCATAGTCTAACATATACTTGAAACACAAGCGTAACGTCAATAATTAATGCATCAATCACAAGATATATCAATTTATTAAAACCATTCACAAGTTCAACACATAATCATTTGTAACGACTTATGCAAATGCACAGAGACCGACACAACGACTCTATGCATGCGGTACCAAAATCGATCCCTGTTTCATGATCAAGTATGACCCCTATTTCATGATCACACCAACGACCCCTGTTTCATGGTCACGTACGACCCCTATTTCATGATCGCACCAACAACGACAACATGCAACAACACAACATTAAAAATACATGTTAAGGAGTAGTAATCAAGCAATCACACATAATGTGCATACATTCACGACACGCTTGTCACTTTCAATTATAATTCAACAAAGACATAATAATGCAATGTGCCTCAATGACACAATGCAATGCAAGTGGTACCACACAACATGGTTTATTCAATTGAACCCGATTCTCAATTGAATCCGGATAAATCACATACACTCCCACTGAGAAATTATTTATCTCCAAAACAACTCCACATTGGAGTCCGGATAAGACTAGGCACCCATCATGGATTCTCACCTAGCTGTCTCCACAATATGGTTCATTCAATTGAACCCAATTCATAATAGAATCTGGATAAATCACATACACTCCCACTGAGCAATGATTTATCTCCAAAACAACTCCACATTGGAGTCCGGACAAGACTAGGCACCCATCATGGATTCTCACCTAGCTGTCTCCACATGACACATCATGAAATGCATGACACAAAAGATGCACACACACATGTATAATAACAATTATACATCTTCATTGATCCTCATGATCACACGTGAGATACGTACTCACTGTAACACACAATAGTATTACCACACCATTTTAATCAATTCAACATAACACATACATAACAAGAATTATACACAAAACACATGTATAACAATCAGTTATACATCTACACGATCCTCCTTGATCTCACGTGAGTTATACACTCACCGTAATTCCCACTGGAATTACCCACCTGCACTAATACAGTTATCACATATACAACAATCCATTACTTGGCATTAATTAGTCATTAATGAAGTAATCCACACAAAAATGTAGTTTATCATATTTCCTAGTATCACTAGATTCCCCTAGTAATTCACACACACTTTAAGGCATACATGCCACAACTATCCTCTACCAAGCATCCTTGTTTAAAATCATGGTCTCACATTACCATTTAATAGCACATTGGATTCTCTTTCCAAGGCTTCAAGTCTCATATCAATCGGATTCTCGATTCATAAATTTTGGTGGAAACATAAACCACACTTTTCACACATACATTACTTTTCCATATTTTTCTTATAAATCCATGGTATAAACATATGTTTCTATTCCACTATCATAAAGAGAATTGAAATAGCTTTCCAACGCATCCGACAGTGCCTCAATCCGAGTTACGGATCAAAAGTTATGAAGAAAACAAGATGGAAAAATCTGTCACGTTCGCTCCAGGGTTCGCTAGGCGAACACTTTAGCGAACCAAGTCAGTGGAAAAAGGGCATAAAGTTCGCTAAGCGAGCTTCTGGGCGAATATTCGCCTTCCGTTCGCCCCTGGGGTCGCTAGGCGAACCCTCGACCAATCATTCGCTTTGGAGTTCGCCAGGTTCGCTAGGCGAACAAAGCAAAATTTAGAAATTCGCAGCAGTGCGAAACCAGAAACATTTGGGTCCAAACTCCCAATTCTTCACCCAAACCTCTTCCAATTCATACCATAACATGTTCCAATCATAACAACAAGTATTCCACACATTTTATATCGAATTTCATCCGTGAAAACATCGATTTCCACTCAATTTACCATTTCTATCAAATGTTAACACCCTAACATTTTCAACGAAAATCAAACCAAACAAACACATACATATACATATACAATCGAAATATAATCGAAACTTCTCACCCTTACCCGATTAATCGAAGAGGAGTTTGAAGAAGATGATGAATAGTGAAGATGATGATGAATCCATGCTTCTCCTTCTCTTTTCCCTTTCTTCTCTTCTTTCCCACGTTTTTCCTTTCTCTTCTCATCTTTTCCTTCCGTTCTCTTATAACAAATATATATATATATATATATATATATATATATATATATATATATATATAAAATACTTATTATATAATATAAATCCAATAGGGTAAAATATCTCCAATTGATATTTTGTCTTCTAACACCAATTGATCAATTATTAGAATTACCTTAAAATACTCTCTTGGACTAATAATTATTGATCTGTCTCTTTCATTTAATAATAGATCTCTTCAGAGTTCTCCAGTTGCTCTATTGATCCCAATCCGTTAAGGACACTACGCCTCCGCGCTCAACTACACACACCCTAAACAGGCCAAACAAATAAAATAACACACGACGATTAAATAAATTAAAATGGGGTGTTATAAAAACGAAGTCCGGAATCATATAGTTTAGAAAGAAAATTGATGAGAAGAAAAATATTATATTTTGAAAAATCTAACGTGAGGAATCTATGGTGGTTGTAGATCGGAGTCGATAAAACTCATGACCACTGCTCTAAAACTACTCTGTTATTGTTGTAAAAAAATGAGGAAAAAAATAATGAGAGAAGATGGTGAGATGAGAAAGATGAAGAGAATAAGAAAATACTATGAGTTTGTTATGACTAGTGAAAAGAGAAATGTAATAGTGAGTAGTGAGAAGTTATTGAAAAATAATAATTTACTAGAACCTAGAAAATGAGATGGAAATAAAAAAGCATCTGGCACTTAAATTGGAAAATGAAAACGCGGATAGTGGTTTTAAGAGAGAGAAATATACTAGCTGATGGTTTATAATTTTCAATGAGTTGTTTTCTTTTTTCAAGAAATAATAGCATTAAATACTCTTATTTAGTACTGCATAGTAGTATTGAAGTAATCGAGTCTATTCAGTTTTCAACGGATTGATTTTTGAACACTGCTCATGTCCGTTTAAAACCATTGAAACCCAGTTTTGTGTATCCGTTTGACCCGCTATCCGACCCGCATCCGCCCAATTAACACTTTTCCATACGGTTAATTCGGTTGAGTCGGGGAAACCTGTCCACCCTTATCATTGACTATAAAAAGACACAAGTCTCGCTTAAGTCAATTTTTTACATGTCTATAATGCAGTGATTATAGAGGTTGTTTGTATCAATGCAAACTTCTAGTCAATGGGGAAGCAAAAAGATCATTGAATACTACTTGATTCCTAGTTCTCCATATACACCAGCATGACACCATCCCAAAATATCTAAGTGATTTTCCTATCCCATGATATTTCCCCCATGTTAGAAAGTCTTCAATACAATTAGAACCTCTAGACAAGTTGATTCCCAACCATAATTGAACTTCCTTCCACACCTGTTTGGTTTTTTCACAAGTTAAGAATAAATGTGTTGCATCTTCAATAACTTGGAAGCAAAAAACACAAGATCTCTGATGAGGATATGTGATTATGCCTTGCCTAATGAGATTCTCACGAGTTGGTAACTTGTTCTGCAATAATCTCCAACCAAATATCAATGCCTTGAGAGGGAGTTTAATGTTCCATAAGAGATCTAAAGATTTATTTAGTCAAATTCCTATAGTATCCTCTTCTTGTTTCTGTACCATATTTCCATAACACGTCTTCACACTATATTTGTTATCAATGCCTCTAGGACAAAGTATCTCATCTTCAGTCTGTAGCTCCAAGCAGGCCTCTTCTACTAACTGTGTTAACTCTGTCACATCACCTCTTTCTTTTTCTGTACCATATTTCCATAACACGTCTTCACACTATATTTGAAGAGAAGAATTGTACAGGTTCGGGTATTGAGTTTTAAGAGCATCTCCACCCAACCATCTTGAATGCCAGAAAAGTGTGTTCCTCCATTGCCCACTTTCCAGGTAAGCTGGTTAAATATCCCTTGTTCATTTGAAAGTTTGGAAAAACTAGTGATATCACTTCACCATATTGACCAATGTCATGGATTAGATTCTAGTTGATTAGTAAACAACCTGTGTAGATACTCTCCATACCTGGCCTTGATAATTCCACTCCATAAAGCTTCTGGTTCATACAATACTCTCCAAAGCCATTTAGAAACTAGTGCTCTATTGAAAGTGGATATCTCCTTAATTCCTAGTCCGCCTTGCTTCCTTGTTTTGCAGACTTGAGTCCATCTCACCCAAGCAATGGATTTCTTGTCCCAATCACTCCCCCATAAAACGTTTCTCTGTATAGCTCTGGTTTCCTTCACCACTTTGACAGGTGCTAAGTAGAATGATAAGAAATGAATTGGGATGTTGGTTATGACATAATTGATTAGTGTGACTCGCCCTCCTATAGATAGTCATCTGCCCCTCCAAGTAGACATTCGGGTTTTAATAGATGAAATGATTGGTTTCCACAGCACTTCAGATCTATGTCTACCTCTAACTGATAGACCTAAAAATTTGAATGGAAATTGCCCAGCTTTACAATAGATAAATGATGTTGCAGCTTCTGTTATGTCACCTTCTATTCCCAGCCCCATTAACTTGCTTTTTTCGTAATTCACCTTCAGACTAGTTAAAACTTCAAGGCCTCTTAACATATGCGGCCTCGAATCGTTTCACTTCCTTGTCTTCAATTTGAAATGTTAAACCTGCCCAGTTCATCTTAGTTCCAGCAACGACCTGAGCATATGATTTGCCCTGAATAACTTTCTTCCATCCATTTAGAGTAGCTTTTATTTTTGGTTCTGTTAACCTAGACTGTTTCTTTCCAACAATCCTATCTTCTTCTACTTTTCTCATGTTAAACCTGGGTGTATTAACAAATATTTTCCTGCCATTGATATGGATGTTGTCTAATTTGATAGCCAGACTTCTCTCATCTTCCACTTTTCTAAATCTAATAAATCCATATCTTTTGCCTCTGATGTCTTTCTCGGAAGGAATAAAGACTTCAAACAATAGGCCTTGTTCCATGAATACGTTGGCATGTCTCTAGCATTGTAATGATTTAGAAATTCTGTGAAAAAGAATGAGGTTATTTCTTCGTGTCTTCCCACATGTTTTTCGTTTCTTTCTTTCCATATTGACACCCTCGTCTTGTTGTTTCCATTGTTGTTTCTCCCTACAGTCTTCCACTCCATGATTAACTTCAGTATAACTTCACTTGCTCAGACTAATCTTCAACTATTAAATTCTAAAATCACAACCACAACCTATCCAGAAAAATTCGTCCGGTGCCAAGGCCCCTAGCCCTAAGGCTAGGAATTTAAGTCGAAGACACATGTTAGATAATTCCCAGATTGTTACTTAGTTGTTCCTCAGTGTTTTGCACCTTCAGTAGCAATAACATGTGGTTGGCCAATTAGAGGATGAGCAAAACAACATTGTATAAAATCAAAGAGTGTTAAATCATGTTAGACTTCACAAGCACCATAAATTGCTTGCTCCGAGTTGATGCACTTTACATCACAAGACAAGCTAATAACGCAAGGCGCTGACCAAACTTTCCTCAACTATCTAGACTTGTATGTGTCTGGCTGTGTTAATGTATGTCGTTAACAATGACTAAAAGTAAGTGATTTTAATATTTTCCAATTACAATTATTATACATCGATTATAATTTTGTTCACTCTTAATTGTTTCAACCTTTTTTAATAAATCACTAAAGAATGACATTTGAGTGTATATTTCAAGACACCTATTTATCATTAATTAATTGGTTAAATTTCTTATATAATTGTTGAAAAAATTACAAAAATTAAATATTTTAATTTATACTTTATAATAAAAATCGTGCACAAGATTATAATGATGATAGGCGCATTTCAACATGAGGAAAATTTATGAAAACATAAGAGGTGATGCTCCTAGTGTGAACTGAAAGGTGTTGTTGCAAAGGAGTGTGGCTCGGCCTAGAGTCTTGTTCACTATGTGGCTTGAATGCCATGAAAAGTTACCTACCAAAGAGAGACTAAAGAGATTTAATATGCATAATGATGATAGGTGTATTTTTTGCCAAGAGGTTGAAACAATTGAGTATTTATTTTTCTGCTGTCCAGCCATAAAGATTCATTAGAGTAAGGTCCTTGATTGGATTAAGGTGGATCACATGCCTCAATGGTGGAAAAAGGAGAAACAATGGTTAACACTACAAAAAAAACTACTAGTTGCCAAGTGATATTTGTAACACACCCAATCTATACCCCGAGTAATTAAAGCGATAACAAATAATCAGAGTATAATTAAAACGTTCATGGCATAGATGGGAGCGTCACATCACAGTAATGAATTATAACAACCTGCTCATATAGATATGCAACAATCAGGTATCAACATAAACAGAGGAACTCAGTTCCTAACACCCACAATTCAGATACAGAATAAAAGCGGAAAATCTGCAACTGAAATCTCATATATAAACATAGAAGTTTGTATGTCATGTACAGAGTCATACATGTAAAATCCAAAAAGATATATATATATATATATATATATATATACACACATAATCACATAACGATCTCCCCGACCACCCGGTGCTACATATCAGAGCCGACCGACAAAAGAATGAAGATATAATCTTCACAAAAGACCTCCAGCATCTAATCTGCAATGCCTCATAGAGCATTCAAAACAGCAGAAGGGTGAGAAACACAATTATAATATAGTTGCATGCAATTATGTAATAACATGAAATACGCATGCAAAAGCATTCTCACCACAACGTATACCATAATTCAAATACAAAACAACACAATTCATAATTCATGCATCCATCACTAAGGCATATCAAGCATGCTCAATACATTTATCACCAATATATATATATATATATATATATATATATATATATATATATATATCAACTCATCAATCACATTCACAATTTCCCACACATAAGCAATCCATTCATGATCTATGCAAATGCACAAAGACCGACACAACGACTCTATGCAATGCGGTACCATTCCATCCATCATTCTCATCATCATTAATTCACTCAGGAGTTATTGGAATCATCACTTGTTACTTAGTGTAACTCCCCGTCGGGCAAACGATGTTCCCCGTCGCTTTAGGTCCTCTTTGTATAAGGCACACGACGTTTATGGATCGCTTTAGGTCCTCTTTGTATAAGGCATAAGATCCGATCGCTTTAGGTCCTCTTTGTATAAGGCACACGATCGTCTATAACGTCGCTTTAGGTCCTCTTTGTATAAGGCACACGACCGTTACAGCAGATTCCCTATGGAGTCGTTTCGTCGCTCACACCCCACAAGGGAACACGACATCACAAGATGCATATCACGATGCTTGGCATACTAATGACTCATGACAATCAAATGCATATACATATATAACCATGTGAACCATCTCAACATCAATAATCATGCATTGCAATCAAATCCAAGACAAGGCATTTATTTTCCATAAGGCCACAAACCATCATCACAACATTTCATCACATGCATTCACATCATATAACAACACACAAGCTATACGTTATATATATCAAAAGCATATCGCATGATAACACATCAATCACACACAATTACGACGGTAAAAGTCGACAAAATGACACATTTCCAAATTCCCGACACAATTAAATCGGCCACTAATCTCAAAACCATTTTTATAAAAAATAACATCTCATTAGCTTTCCAACGCATCCAACCGTGCCTCAATCTAAGTTACGAATCAAAAGTTATGAAGGATACAAGATAGAAAAATCCATCACGTTCGCTCCAGTATTTGCTAGGCGGACACCAGCGAACCATGGCAGAGAAAAACAGCATAAAGTTTGCTAGGCGAACGTCGTTAGCGAACATTCGCTGACGGGTTCGCTAGGCGAACCCTTGAAAGCTGTTCGCTGGGCTTCGCCCCAGGTTCGCTAGGCGAACCCTGGAAAACTCAGAATCCCAGCAGCGCTGCTGTTCACCCCAAATCCAATATTTCCTCCACCAAAACACTACCAAACCATAACATAACAACCAAAACATACCCCAATCATAACAACCAGTATTCTACAACATTTATATCGCATTCCAACCGTGAAAACATCGATTTCTATTCGTTTTTCTCATTTCAACCTAGAATTGAAAAACTATGAAAAACCAGTAAACATTCCAACACACTCATACATAATCATACACAAGCATATAATAACCGAGTTTCGCACCCTTACCCGATTAATCGTGCTTCGAAGTGTCGGTTGAATCGATTTCTTAAACTTCAAGTTTTCCTCTTTTTCTTCTTCTCACTCTCTATTTCTCTTAACTTCTTTTTCTCTCTTTCTAATCTCTATGTTCTATTTTAAGAAAAACAATAATATCTAACCAAGCAAAATGACCAAAATACCCCTACACTCAATTTTCTCGCAAACGCTCTCAAACGCGATAAAACATAATAACGATAAACATAACATATTTACCAAATAAAACCAGGAATAAAATAATATAAAAACAAAAATAATTAAATTGACTCGATTAAATAAATCTAACAAAAACCGGGGCGTTATAACTCTCCCCCACTTAGAAATTTTTGTCCTCGAAAATATTACCTGAGACGAACAACTCCGGATACGATTTCCGCATCCGACTCTCCAACTCCCAAGTCAAATTGCCCTCAGCAGCGCCCCCCCCCCCCCACGCTACTTTCACAAGCGCAATATCCTTGCCTCTTAACCGCTTCCACTCGCGATCCAAAACCCTCACCGGCAATGCCTCAACCGTAAGGTTCTCCCTTACCTCAACCTCATCCATCGGAATCACATGCGATGGATCCGGAACATACTTCCGAAGCTGCGAAACATGGAACACATCATGTAAATTCGAAAGATTCGGTGGCAACGCCACCCGATAAGCCACAGCACCCACTCTCGCGGATATCTGATAAGGACCAATAAACCGAGAAGTAAGCTTCTTCGACTTCAACGCACGTCCAACACCCATCACCGGCGTAACTCTCAAAAATACATGATCGCCTTCTCGAAACTCATGATCTTTCCTCCTTCGATCATGATAACTCCTCTGCCTACTCTGAGAAGCCTTCATCTTCTCACGAATTAGTTTCACCTTTTCTGTAGTTTGTTGAACTAACTCCGGTCCAACCACCGAACTCTCACCAGATTCATGCCAACACAAAGGTGTTCGACATCTTCTTCCATACAACGCTTCAAAAGGTGCCATTCCAATACTCAAATGGAAACTGTTGTTATACGTGAACTCAACCAACGAAAGATAACTATCCCAAGGACTACCTTGCTCAAGAACACAAGCTCTCAGCAAATCTTCCAATGACTGAATAGTTCTCTCGGTCTGACCATCCGTCTGAGGATGATAAGTAGAACTCAATCTCAACTTGGAACCTAACGCCTTTTGCAAACTTTCCCAAAATCTGGAAGTAAACCTCGGATCTCGATCTGAAACAATACACAATGGAACTCCATGTAATCTCACAATCACATGGATGTATACTCAAACTAATCCAGTGTCCTTCCTCTAAAATCATCTTTTTCAATTCCAAATCATCAGGAATACAAATTCTACCACGGAATCTCAAAACACCCTGATCATCCACTTTAAAGTCACCATTTACACCTTTATCTCCAACCGTCATCAAATCAACAAATTTCAAATCTAGCCTCTGTTTCTCGCTAACGGTCAACAGAAATTCATTAGTGATCTTTAACATACCAAGCCTCACGCTATCAGATGTCAATTCACACACCAAACTCAAATCTCTAAATTCTTCCAAAAGTTCCCACTCTTTAACCATCAAAGCAGACATATGTAAAGATTTTCGGCTTAACGCATCGGCTACCACATTAGCTTTACCAGGATGGTAATTCAAGCTAAAATCATAGTCCTTCAAAAATTCTAACCATCTCCGTTGCCGCATATTCAACTCTTTCTCATCAAACAAGTATTTTAAACTCTTATGATCACTAAAGACTTCGAATCTTGCACCGTAGAGATAATGTCTCCAAATTTTCAATACAAAAACCACCGCAGCTAATGCCAAATCATGAGTAGGATAATTCTTCTCATGATGCCTCAATTGTCTCGAAGCATAAGCCACAACCTTACCTTCTTGCATCAACACTCCACCTAAACCACTCAAAGACGCATCGCAATACACCACAAACGGTTCACTAGGATCCGGTAAGATCAAAATCGGAGTTGTAGTCAATCTTCTCTTCAGCTCACTAAAACTCTCCTCACACTGAATATCCTAAATAAACGCTTTACCTTTACAAGTCAGCTGGGTCAAAGGAAGTGCTAACTTGGAAAAGCCTTCAATGAATCTTCGATAATATCCAGCTAAACCCAAAAAGCTTCTAATTTCAGTAACAGATCTAGGAGCCTCCCATTGTAGAACTGCATCTACTTTGGATGGATCCACAGCAATACCATTACCTGAAATCACATGCCCAAGAAAACTCACTTCTGACAACCAGAACTCGCACTTGGACAACTTAGCATAAAGTTTCTTTCCCTTCAAAATTTGCAATACAATACGAAAATGTTCCCCGTGTTCCTCCCGAGACTTAGAATAAATCAAGATGTCATCAATAAACACAACAACAAATTGATCCAAATGCTCATGGAAAATGCAATTCATATACTCCATAAACACTCCCGGCGCATTAGAAACCCCAAACGGCATCACAGAATATTCGTAATGTTCGTATCGTGTCCTAAAAGCCGTCTTCTGAATATTTTCCTCCTTCACTCTAATCTGATGATAGCCTGACCTCAAATCAATATTACTAAACACACACGCACCTACCAACTGGTCCATCAAATCATCAATTCTTGGAAGAGGATACTTATTCTTAATCGTCACCTTAGTCAGCTGGCGATAATCAATACACAATCGCATACTTCCATCTTTCTTCTTCACCAATAAAACTGGAGCACCCCAAGGCGATACACTCGGCCTCACAAACCTCTTTTCTAACAATTCATTCAACTGCTTCTTCAACTCAACCAACTCAGATGCCGATATACGGTATGGTGCCATAGATACAGGTCTAGTACCAGGAACTAGATCTATAGAAAACTCCACCTCTCTTTTTGGCGGCACATCAGAAATATCCTCCGGAAACACCTCCGGAAAATCACACACGACTGGAAACACATCAATTGCAACTTGACTATCCACAGTCAACGATGCAAACAACCCGAACAACTGAGCTTCATCCGCCAAAAGTTCCTTCAACTCTTTGGTAGATAAGAAACTCGATTCCTTGTCTTCTTCAAGAGAAGGAAATCTTACCAACTTATGATAACAATCGATATGAACTCGATTGAACTGCAACCAATTCATTCCCAGAACTACGTCTAAACCCTCTAACGGCAGACACACCAAATCCATAGCAAAATCCTTACCATAAATGGTAAAAGGACAACTTAAACAAACCAGATAAGTAGTTACCGACCCCAAAGCTGGAGTATCGATAACCATCTCTCCACCCATCGATGACAACAAAAGATTCAAACGCCGCGCACACTCGGACGAAATAAACGAATGAGTCGCTCCAGTATCAATAATAGCAACTAAAGGCGTACTATTAATAAAACAAGTACCTCTAATCATACGATCTGCACTAGTAGGCTGAGTTCCTGCCAATGCAAATACTTTCCCTCCAGCTTGAGCTTGATTTGGTTTCGGACACCTCGTACTAACATGACCAGGTTCACCACAGTTGAAACACTTCACCATATTCCTCTTGCAATCAGCTGCTACATGTCCTATACCTACACAATTGGAACACTTCCTCATATCCTTTCTACATTCAAACTGACGATGTCCTAAGTCAACACACTTAAAACATCTCGGAGGATTATGCATGCCTCCCCTACTTGGCCTTTTATCAAAATTAGCCCTTTGCTTTCCCTTGTCAGCTGGCGCCACATAAGGACCACCACAAAACGGTTGCTTTCCTTTTCTTTCGTTCACACTCTTATAATGAGTAGAATGAGCTTTGCTATCCTCCTCATAAATTCTACAACCATCCACCAAATCTGAAAACCTCCTAATTCTTTGATAACCAATTGCCTGTTTGATCTCGGGACGCAACCCGTTCTCAAACTTCACACATTTGGAAAACTCCGCAGTTGCTTCAGCATAATGTGGATAAAACTGAACCAGCTCCACAAACTTAGCAGTGTAATCAGTAACAGACATGGTACCCTGTTTCAACTCCAAGAACTCTATTTCTTTCTTCCCTCTAACATCTTCAGGAAAATACTTCCTCAAAAACTCACTGCTAAACAAAGCCCAAGTGACAACTTCACCTGTAGCTTCCCACACATGACGCGTACTACCCACCAATCATCAGCCTCCTCCTTTAACATGTGTGTACCCAGTCTCAACTTCTGTTCCTCAGCACAGTCCATCACTCAAAAGATTCTTTCAATCTCCTTAAGCCAAATCTGAGCACCATCAGGGTCATATCTTCCTTTGAAGATAAGCGGTTTGTTCTTCCTGAACTCATCATTCCCACCAGAATTAGGTGCATTCCGCACAGCCTGAGCCATAGCTTGCATAGCAGTAGCAAGAGCAGCATCATTCCTACCAGCCATATTCTGTTCATATCTGTCGCTCCCGGGATTTTCATCCTAGTACAAACCCGAAAGTGGCACCGAAACAGAGTCGCCAGCAATGTGTATTTATCCCAAGAGAAGGAAAGGAAACACCGCATAAACCTGAAGGAAGGATAGAGCATAGTCTCAAGACCAAGAGAACTGGGTTCGGGAGTCGGTTACGCGAGAGGAAGGTATTAGCACCCCCACGCGTCCATCGTACCCGATGGGATCCACGCTTGCTTGTCTCGATCAAAGGGTGATAACAAAGATGCTGGAAAAGGAACTGAAAAAAAGAATGGAAAGAGAAAGAGAAACAAATGTAGGGAAAATAAAAAAAGTGCTCGCATGGGCCCTACCCCACTGCCTACGTATCTTATCGGGAGCATGAGAATCAGAGCGACGTAGTTCCCCTCACTAGGGATGAATTGTTTGTGTTTTTTAGGAAACGGCTAACATTCTAGCTCAGGTGTTGCGGGCTCGCTGGTCCGAGGGCGTTACCATCTTGCAAGAGAACGAAGAGGAGTACGTTCGTACATTAAGAATGAACGAGATGAGAAAAGAATTCCCTAAGGAAAGACGTTATTGTTTGTTTTTGTCTTTTAAGAAGTGTTTTGATTGTTTTATGTTTTGTACGCGTATTGTATTTAAGTCCCTCATGTAGAGTCGAATGCCTCGCATATCGACCCAAGACGGGACGTGCGCTAAAAATTCTAAGGAAATGAGAGAAGACCCCCTCACTCCCTTGTTCCCATATGAAAGGCCTAAATACAATAGTTGTTATGCCTTTATTAAGTATTTTTTACCTTTTTGTTTTGAGATGAGGAAGAGAGACTCGAAAGCGGATCAAAGGAAAAAACCTAAGTGGGGGACTAGGACTCAATCTTAATGTTGTCATATATGGTGATCCTATGGTTAGTGAGGTTTAAGAAATCTAATCCTAAAAGAAAAGGAAGAAGAAGATAGAAAGCAACTTACTTCCAAGATGGAAGTTAAGTTGTTTTCTAAGAGGGAAGAAAGAAAATTATGAAGGCAAAGCATTATCAAATGTTTAAACAACACAAATTGAATGATTAAAATATGAAGGATGAAATTAGAATGTGGATATATATCCACACTCACGTGACTTACCATTGGCCCCTGAAATGGTTAGTACAATTATTTACAAATGAAGAAACAAGTTAAGATGAACAAGTGAGACTTAAACAAATTCAATAACCAAAGAAAAGCATCTTAAATTGTTAAGGAAAGTTTAAAGTTAGAATATACATCCCAAGAGTGTTCTCTAATACTATGATATCAAACACAAATCAAATGCACACAAACAAAGTCTTAAAACCCAAAAAAGTGCATTATAAAAGAAGTAAATGAAGAATGAAAGGATATGCAAAGTAATTATGCAATAATACCTCAAGTAATATCAAAGTCAGAATGTGGATGACCTAAACATGTGCCTAAACATGATGTAAAAATGTCACATAAGGCAAACCAACAAGTATCTAAGCATTAGGAGTGATTAGGAGAAGAAGTGAGAAGATATGAACATGAATATAACATGGAAAGAAATCACTTAAGGTAAAAGTCAAACCTAAAAATTTTAAAATGAAACTCAAGCATCAAAGTCAGAAGTGATATTACATGCTAGAATGAAGACAAGATGCACAAATCAATCACATTCAAGGAATTACAAGTCATTTAGAAGCTAGGAGAAATAGAAACATGCATTTGGATGAAACATATTCAAGCATGCAAAGTAAGACATAAATGGCACATGGAATGAATGAAATGTTTTAAAGTTAGAGGCATATATCATATGAAATGCAAATGGATAGTATGGCATGGCATAAGCAAGCCAAATACAAGTCAAGTTGGAACTTAGATGCAAAAGCAAAAGGAAATAGGTCAAAAGGAAACATGTGAAACAAGTATTGAACATGTACACAAAGACACATAAAATTCAAACCAATGACCTATAATTTAATTCAAAAGACCTATAATGATCTAAACATGGCTCAAGAAAACAAGAAGGGTGATCTCATCCAATGGCACAAGTGCCTTCTCAAGCAAGTAAACAAACATGATCAAAGAAGTTCACAAAAAGAAACCTCAAACAAAAGTCATCAAACAAATACCAAACATGATTGAAAAATTATCAAAATAAATCTCAAGAGACCTCAACCAGAGGCAGACATCATACCAAAAGTTCATACACAAATTCAGAGATAAAGGACCTCAAACAATCAAGCAATAGTCACTTATGAATCATAAACCAAAGTGCAAAGATGGGGGACCTAAATGCAATAAAAGAAAGTTCTAAAAATGAAAAAATATATTTTTATGAATTTTTGGATGTCACTGAATAGGTGCAAAAAGGTTGATGCAAAAATGTTTAAGGAGCTAGGAGAAATAAAACTTTGAAATGAAGGTATGAAAATAGAAACAAGTTTCAAAAGAAATAAAAGAAAACTATGGATTAATATGAAAATATTCACAAAATCACAATTAAAAATAATAGAAAATTATTTAATCATGTTAATATATCACATTAATGTTTTCAGAATTTTCCATGGTGTTTTGGTATTTTTAAAAATCAACTATGAAACAAGTACAAAAAAGAAATTAAAATAAAGAGGAAAGAACAAGCAGGGGGTGCTGAGAAGTAATTTTCACGTTCAAAATCCACAATGGGCTTAAAGTGGGGGTGCGTGTATCAATTTGAGTCCAACCCAATTAAATTTGTGATTGAGTGTATTTGCATATGCGTGCAGTCAAGTGAAGATTCAATCATGACCATAGGATTGGCTAGTCAACTATTATCAAAATAAGCATGCACATCACATGGATCAGAACATCAGTGCACATCAATTACCATACACGCACACACAGGTAATCATCAGATATTAAACATTTGAGAACACGTGAAGGACCACACATCATTAATGCGCTGACATGTTGTGGGTCATTGGATCAATCAGTCAATCAACTATCAACAAAGTCAATGCAATCACGTGGACACCAATGCAAGCACACGTTAACTACCATATACTCATGCACACACAAGCATCTGAAGCAAATAATAGAGCACGTGCCAGTCATGTGTTTTTTAATGTGCTGACACAATCTAACCCGCACGATGATGATAATCTGACGGTCACGATTAAAAAACACAAAACCCTAACAATTAAAACCACCGGCCGGAGAAGGACCTCCGGTCATCTTCTCCGGCGAGCAACCGCCACCTGCAACCTCACATTTTCCAGAAATGCATAATAAGCATACCAAAAGAACACTGAGCTCATGTACAATCCATATTCAACATTCAAATCCACACATAACAAGCAAACACAAAGAAACGAAGCCAACAATTAAGCCCTAGATTTTCAGATCTAAGCACCTAAGGTGCATATCACTAGCTGGATTGTTCAAATGCTCCTATTGAGCACATATCAACAAACACAAGCTAAACAGAATGTAAATCGTGCCAGAAAAGTTTGATATGTTGAAACCTGAAAATGTTGAAAACTGGAGTTAAAAGAAAACCAGAGAGTCGTGCTTCTTCTTTAAGCTTCACTTGGCCAAATAAAGGCTTGTAAACTCTGAAGAATAGAGATGAATATGGATCTGCAGTGTAGTTACTCCAATGATTCAATGTTACTTCAAGTTCAGTGATGCTTGAGGATGAAGCTTGAAGATGAAGTTAGAGGAGAATGATGATGGATTCGTGCAAACTCAGAGAGAAAATGGAGAGAAATTGAGAGAGAATGCGTGAAGTGTTTGAGAGGGAGAGTGGAAAAATGAGAGCTGAGTTGAATTTGTGAGTGAAGTTTCTATTTATATGTGTAGTTTAAAGTGAACCATAGGTGGTTAAATGAGTGAGTTTACTGAGTTAACATGGTTAAGGTGAGTTATCCCTAACTAACTGAGTCAAGTTAGTTAGGGCGAGTGAGGAAGGTAATTATATGGTGTAGCATGTCTAGGGTGTCATGGTGGAGTGAAATGAAAAGAATGGTGGTGATGGCACGGCTGGTGGCAATGTGAAATCAATGGTGCAGAGAAAACTTGCTCAACAAGCTTTAGTTCATTTCCTCTTTGGTGTATCATGGAGAGTATGGTATGGTGTATGTGAAATGTGTTTGGTTTAATGAGGCAATGGTTGTGTGGAAAGGTGTGCGTACTAGCATGATGAAACCACAACAACATGACACAACATTCTATTTTCTGCAGCCACCACCAATGCAAGTTTGTGGAGAAATTTCTTCATATGTAGCGGATGAAATCATGAGCTCTAAGTGTCAAATGAAAGATAGCACATCATAGAGTATGATTGATGTTGGTTTTAGATTGGATTAAAGCTTGGAAAAGGATGAAAAATAGCTTGGAACACAAAGGTTTGGAACTGGTTTATGGGCGAGGCATGTGGGGTCACAACAAGGCAACATGGCGCATGGATTTCCAGCATGGTCATACCAATTTGGAACCAACATATCTCCATCATAACTTGATCAAATCAAAATTTTTCCAACATCAATATTGAAGAGGGCATTGCAAGGAACAACTTTGATGTTGAAAAGTTTTTCATTTGGAGCTTTTATCATTGAGAAAAATGGGTGGACATTTGGCACAACAAGTGTTTGTCAAAATGATGGCGCGTGGGCCTGGGCATTCGTGGTCATGACTTGATTTTGGACCTACTTATATGGATTTGAAGCTTAGAACATGAACTTTAATTGGCTCCACCTAGGCCTGAGGTTTGGAGCTTTTATCTTGAAGAAAGAGAGCCTCAAAGTAGGGTGCAAAATGGCCCAAACTTACTATTTTTGGCAACCCTAAAGTTTCTATTTTTGGCAGTTTTGTGATTTTTTGATTTTTCATTATTCCTCCATCATTTCTTGATCAAATTTTGTCCATTGAACATATGTGACATGAATTTCATTAATTTGACCTTGAAAAATCAGGAGTTGACTTTTTTCACTGCACTATTGACTTTTTCCCCAATTTCTTGATTATCAAGCAACTGATCAATTGAAACCCTTCTGGAACCAATTGATGAGCAATCTTCCACCCATATACACTTAAGAACATGAGGAATACCATGAGATCAAGTTTTGTCCAAAAAATCAAAGATAAACTGATTTTAGGTCAAACCCTAATTTTGGCCTCCTCTGGTTAGGAGGAAATAACACATCCTCCAAATCCAAATTCCTCTGAATATGATGTGTATCCTCTCAAAAAATGATGAGATATGCCATTTGGAGATGATAAAAACTCAAGGAGCTTGCCCATTTGGGGGTCAGATCACAATTTTTTACTGCCTTGTGTAGGAGCTGGTGCACTGCCCAATCTTCTTGATGAATTCCCAACTTTCAATACCTTGTGGGATTAATTGAGATAATATATGACTTGAGAAACCCTTGAGGCTTATTTGGAGACCCTTGGCTCTTGTTCTCTTGCTTTGGATGATTAATACCTTTGAGAAACAACTGACCACATGCCCTTATGCAATATGCAATGCTAAATGCTTGATGTTTTATTTTTCTATGCTTGAATGCAATGCAATGAAATGAAAGCTCATGCTAAATGATATGAAGAAATGAGAGGGCAAATTTTGGGGTATGACAATATCCAATAACAGTAACTATGGTTAAACAGTCAACTCGACAGAACACATCTGTCGCACAACAAACAACTTGGTCAAAATGACCGACACGAACTGGCTCTGATACCACTAATGTAACACCACTAATCTATACCCCGAGTAATTAAAGCGATAACAAATAATCAGAGTATAATTAAAACATTCATGGCATAGTCGGGAGTGCCACATCACAGTAATGAATTATAACAACCTGCTCATATAGATATGCAACAATCAGGTATCAACATAAATAGAGGAACTCAGTTCCTAACACCCACAATTCAGATACAGAATAAAAGCGGAAAATCTGCAAATGAAATCTCATATATAAACATAGAAGTTTGTCTGTCATATAAAGAGTCATACATGTAAAATCCAAAAAGATATATATATATATATATATAATCACATAACGATCTCCCCGACTACCCGGTGCTACATATCAGAGCCGACCGACAAAAGAATAAAGACATAATCTTCACAAAAGACCTCCAGCATCTAATTTGAAATGCCTCATAGAGCATTCAAAATAGCAGAAGGGTGAGAAACACAATTATAATATAGTTGCATACAATTATGTAATAACATGAAATACACATGCAAAAGCATTCTCACCACAACGTATACCATAATTCAAATACAAAACAACACAATTCATAATTCATGCATCCAACACTAAGGCATATCAATCATGCTCAATACATTTATCACCAAAAAATATATATATATATATATATATATATATATATATATATATATATATATATATATATATATATATATCAACTCATAAATCACATTCACAATTTCCCACACATAATCAATCCATTCATGATCTATGCAAATGCACAGAGACCGACACAATGGCTCTATGCAATGCGGTACCATTCCATCCATCATTCTCATCATCATTAATTCACTCAGGAATTATTGGAATCATCGCTTGTTACTTAGTGTAACTCCCCGTCGGGAAAACGATGTTCCCCGTCGCTTTAGGTCCTCTTTGTATAAGGCACACGACGTTTATGGATCGCTTTAGGTCCTCTTTGTATAAGGCACACGATCCGATCGCTTTAGGTCCTCTTTGTATAAGGCACACGACCGTTACAGCAGATTCCCTATGGAATTGTTTCATCGCTCACACCCCACAAGGGCACACGACATCACAAGATGCATAGCATGATGCTTAGCATACTAATGACTCATGACAATCAAATGCATATACATATATAACCATGTGAACCATCTCAACATCAATAATCATGCATTACAATCAAACCCAAGACAAGGCATTTATTTGCCATAAGGCCACAAACCATCATCACAACATTTCATCACATGCATTCACATCATATAACAGCACACAAGCTATACGTTATATATATCAAAAGCATATTGCATGATAACACATCAATCGCACACAATTACGACGGTAAAAGTCGACAAAATGACACATTTCCAAATTCTCGACACAATTAAATTGGCCACTAATCTCAAAACCATTTTTATAAGAAAGAACATCTCATTAGCTTTCCAACGCATCCGACCGTGCCTCAATCCAAGTTACGAATCAAAAGTTATGAAGGATACAAGATAGAAAAATCCATCACGTTCGCTCAAGTATTCGCTAGGCGAACACCGGCGAACCATGGCAGAGAAAAACCAGCATAAAGTTTGCTAGGCGAACGTCGTTAGCGAACATTCGCTGACCTTCGCTGACGGGTTCGCTAGGCGAACCCTCGAAAGCTGTTCGCTGGGCTTCGCCCCAGGTTCGCTAGGCGAACCCTGGAAAACTCAGAATCCCAGCAGCGCTGTTGTTCACCCCAAATCCAATATTTCCTCCACCAAAACACTACCAAACCGTAACATAACAACCAAAACATACCCCAATCATAACAACCAGTATTCTACAACATTTATATCGCATTCCAACCGTGAAAACATCGATTTCTATTCGTTTTTCTCATTTCAACCTAGAATTGAAAAACTATGAAAAACCAGTAACATTCCAACACACACATACATAATCATACACAAACCTATAATAACCGAGTTTCGCACCCTTACCGGATTAATCGTGCTTCGAAGTGTCGGTTGAATCGATTTCTTAAACTTCAAGTTTTCCTCTTTTTCTTCTTCTCACTCTCTATTTCTCTTAACTTCTTTTTCTCTCTTTCTAATCTCTATGTTCTATTTTAAGAAAAACAATAATATCTAACCAAGCAAAATGACCAAAATACCCCTACACTCAATTTTCTCGCAAACGCTCTCAAACGCCATAAAACATAATAACGATAAACATAACATATTTACCAAATAAAACCAGGAATAAAATAATATAAAAACAAAAATAATTAAATCGACTCGATTAAATAAATCTAACAAAAACCGGGGCGTTACAATATTCACGTCACAACGTGAAAAATCACGTCATAAAACGTTTTTAGCGACATAATCATTCACGCGGCAGGAGCATGTGTGGCAACTCTGTTGCCACGTGAAAATCACGTCGCAACTTTGTCACGTGATTTTCACGTCGCAACAATCTCTACGGAAGTTTCAGACGTAGCAGAAGGGTGGCAGAAATGTGTAAGAAGGTTGCCACGTGATTTTCATGTGACAAGTTGCGACGTGATATTCACGTGGCTAGTTATGACGTGAAAATCACTTGGCTAAATGTTTTTATAAAAATAAAATATAAAACAAAAACTATATTGTTTTATTACGTTTTAATAAATAAATTGAATAATTTGTTTTTTAATTATTTTTAAATACAAAATAAATAATAAAATTAATGAATAATTTGTTGCACTTTTTAATATATTAAAATAAATAATAAAATTAATAAATAATATGTTTTTTTAATTATTTTTAAATACAAAATTAATAATATTTTTTTAATCATATATTAAAATTAAAAATTAATAAATATAATTAATACCAAAATTATTAAATATAAATAAATAAAAAATTAATGATAAAATTTTTAAATAAAAAGTTTATAATATACTAAAATGTAATTAAAATTTTACAAAAATAAAAATTTAAAATTAAAATAAATTCTTCGCATTAATTCGGATTAGAAAACTCGTCAAGGTCAAATTCATCGCCATCCATATGTTGTTGACAACCAACTCCTTCATTTCCAACAAACGCTTGATTACTGCCACCTCGTGATTGCATAAATTGCTGCATCATCTCCTCCATATCAGCTTGCCTCTTCTTCATTGCCTCTATTTGACGTTGTTACTCCTCAATTTGGGCCTTTAGCGCCACCTCATGTTGCGCTGACTCGCGTCTCTCCTCAGTTAGCGCCAGTTGTCTTACTGTTTCTAGCATTTTAGGTGTCAATTGTGGTGGATGTGACGTTCCTTCACCATCTCTAACTCTTTGAAATAAAGTTCTATCCCATTTTCTCATACCGCCGGCCAATGTTCCAGCACCAAATAAACACACATTAGGTCATTTTGCGCTAGTTACTAAACCCCGAATATAAAAATCCACTCGTGGATTAAGCGGCTCGGAACCTCTTGGAGTATTTGAGGATTTCCACCAAAAATTGTGTGATCAGTGTCTGATAATCCTACACATACAATAAAAAAATTAAGTTAAATATAGCTTAAATAATTTAAATTAAATTAAATAATAGATATAGCCACGTGATTTTCACGCCACAATATCTCAGTTGCCACATGAAAATCACATCACAAAGTTGCCATTAAATAAAATAAATATAAACAATTTAAATAAAATAAAAAGACTTAGCAAAGCTTTTTAGGTGCGTTCGTCAACAAATTTCCCCGATTTTTTTTTGTTCTAGTCTTTACAACCAGCTCCCTCATGAGTGGAGGTCTCCCCAAACTCTTTTCCTAAATAATAAAATTAACTTTAATTAAAAATATATATTAAATTAAAATATAACTTAAAATAGTAGTAATAATTACCATGTGTCGAGCATGTTCGACAACACTTATACTTCCAACTGCATTAAGGCTACCCCTTTTTCAGATGCTCTCATTTTCTTTACTTTTTCAGATCTTTTCTTAAAATCAGTTGTATCCCAATAGATAAGAAGTTCATCAAATACATTTTGTCTATCCAGTTGGGACGAATATTTTCACGTTCCCAACGGAGTCTAGCACGCCTTAGCATGTCAGAAAGTCGAACTGAAGTTCTGCCAAAATAATTTTTTTAACCCCTTCTTTTTTCGTTTTCCCCCACGTACACTTTTTCTACAATATTGTAAGACATTCAAATAAAATAATTAAGATAATTATAATAAAAAAAGTAATTTAATTAAACAAAAGTAACTTAACAAATAAATTCCATAACTTAACAAAAATAAATTAATTATACCTTAAATAACAAGCCAAACTTCTTTTTCGTCCCCATCGACGTCTCTAAATCTCTTTCAAATTTTTTTATACTTTTGCTGAATTACATACCTTATACACTGAGCATCAGTCGACTCAGCTCGAAACTAAACATCAATAATTTAAATTAGTATAAAATATAAGTTAATATAAAAAATAGAAATATGTATACTTAAATAAAAATTTAAAACTTACTAATTTCCGCTGGACCTAATATAATATCTTCCTTCGAAAACTTAGTTTACCCTATTAATATATTCTATTTCTTTTCTAAAACTATTTAATACATATTATATTTATTCTTTATAAAATAATATATTAATTTTTTTCTAAAAACATATTAATAACCTAAATATGTTTATTTATTCTGTTTATAAAAAATAAAAAATACATTAAATTAATATTCTGTTTATTATTTCTAAAAACTCAAATAACCTAAATATATTAATTTTTTTTCTGTTAATAACTTAAAAACATATGAATAACCTAAATATATTAACTCAAATTAATATTCTGTTAATAACCTAAATATATTAATTTTTTTCTAAAAACATATGAATAACCTAAATCTAACAATCAAAACTCAAATAATACAACAAATGTAACATATAACCTAAATTTAACATATGTTGTTTATACAAAGAAATCTAAACAACAAATATACATTCATATAAATCTAAATCTAACATAAAACCTAAATATAACATATATAAATATTATGAATTTCTGAAGAAAAAAATTTAATTGCAAAATTACCTCTATGAAGTCACCAAATATATTATGTCGAGTATCCTCTTCTTTTAAGTAATCTAAATTAATTTAGATAGGCATGTTATTGTCGACCCCCACGTGTCCTAGAGAGAGAGGGTCCTCCTTCTCTCTAGAACTTAACGTGTCTCTCTCCAAAACTTTCTAGGGTTTTTGGTTAAGGTGGCCCCTCCCTGTCCACCCTAAGTGCTGCGCCGCTTAGGTTTTTTCACCAGTCCTCTGGTTTTTCCACCACGATCTGTGGTTTTACTTGGTTTCTTTCTTTCTTCAACCAATCTTTCGTCCTGAAACCTGAGTAGTTATAGTTACGGGTTCCCCTGTGTCTTTGTGCTCGATTGCAGATCCCTTCCGACTGGTCATTATGGAGAAATGGAGAGAGTTTTCACTCTCTAAGGAAGAGGAGGAAGGAGTGACGGCGGACGCGGAGGAGGTCGGTGGAGAGGAGATCTTTCAAAGAACATTGGCGGCGAAAATATGGACTGATAGCCATTTCAACTCAAGGGCTTTTACCTCCACTATGGTAAATGCTTGAAAGCTAAAGAATCCGATTGAGACACAAGAACTCAACAAAAACTTATTTCTTTTCAGATTTAGCACAAAGAGAGATCTTGAGAATGTTTTGCGTAATGGACCTTGGAGCTTCGATCGAAACCTTGTGGTCCTAACGAGGGTTTCTGGTGAAGAACAACCGTCCGATATCAAGATGCGCTTTGGGACCTTCTGGGTCAGAGTTTATTAACTGCCATTGATGTTGAGGACAGAAGCAATGGCAAAGAAACTGGGAGGGATTTTAGGGACTTTCGAAGAGGTGGATCACAGGGATGCTCATATGAATGGAAGATTCCTCCGGGTGAAGGTTTCTATGGATTTAAAATAACCCCTCAAGAGAGGCACGGTTGTCAGGTTTAAGGAGAAAAATCTAAAGGTTTTTTTCAAATATGAACGTCTCCCAACACTGTGTTTTGTCTGTGGTAGACTAGGTCATCAAATGAAAGATTGTGAGGTGGTAACAGAGCTATCTGATGAAGGGTTTGAAGATCTGGATGAAAAAAAATTATCTTTTAGCCCATGGCTTCGCGCGTCTCCGCTGCCAAAAGTACCAGTGGAACAAAGAAAGGAGCCTACTTCCAGCTCCTGCAGTAAGAGCTTATTCAACTTATCCTCTGGGAATAGCAAATGCCAACCAAAAGAGAAGAATAAGGATTCTGAAGAGGAGGTGGATCAAGGGAAAAGAGATAGGAATAAGCAGGCAATGAGCGCAGACTTGGTTCACCAGTCAGCGAATTCAAGTGAAAACAACCTAGAAGTGGAAGTGGTTGCTGAATCACTAGGTGCAGTTGAAATCTCAAATCCTTGGCAACCAAAAGAAACTTGTCAACCGGCGAAACCGACAGCTCCTAAGATGAAAAAATGGACAAGGAAACAAACGCTAAGGAAAGTTGGTCCCAGTCAGCAAAAGCAGTTAGAATTTAAAGGGGGAAGAGATAGTTGGTTGAAGTTATGGTAGTAGAAGGAGTCATTGAAGGGCAGGGAAGTGGAGAAAAGAAAAGGAAGGGTCAAGTGGAAGGAGGGGAATCTCAAAACTTACCAGAGGTGGTGTTGGAAAACCAACACCGCCTAGCCCAATGAAACTCATTAGCTGGAACTGCAGGGGGTTAGGGAGTCCCCGTGCAGTTCGAGCCTTGTTGAGGCTCATTCGTTTTGAAAACTCCGACGTGGTTTTTCTTATGGAAACTAAGTTGAAAAAGGAGGAGGCTAGCAGTATTATGAATAGAAGTGGTTATGAGGAGTGTTTTGTGGTCGATTGTATAGGGAAAGGTAGATCTAAGGCGGGCGGATTGATTCTGTTGTGGAGGGAATCTGTTAAGTTATTTGTTACCTCCTTCTCTCAAAACCATATTAGGGGAGTGGTTGAGGATGATGGGACTGACTTTAAATGGGCCTTTAGTGGCATCTATGGTTTCCCTGGGGAGCAAAACAAGTGTAAAACATGGGACCTGGTTAAAGATCTGGCTTCCAATGCGCATGGTGCCTTTCTCTGCTTTGGTGATCTTAATGATGTTCTGTTCGACCATGAGAAGAAGGGGGGGAAACACCAGATCGAGCAGTCAACTTGCTTTGGGTAGACAGACTCTTGATTTATGCAATCTAATTGATCTTGGTTTTGCAGGTTATAAGTACACTTGGACGAATGGTTGCGAAGGTGTGCACGACATTCAATGCAGATTGGACCGTGGCTTGGCAAATGATATCTTCATAAACATATTTGGTCCGATTTGTGTCAACCATCTTTCCAGGTTTAGCTCTGACCACGCAGCAATAAGAATTGACCTGGAACGGGTGTGATGGCGAAGTGTTGAGATTGTGGAACGGGGCTTTGGGCGGAGTTGTTGCTAAACTTGATGCTATGAAGTCCCTTGATGACTCCTTTAAGAATCTAAGAAGCAGTGCTATTAGTAAAGAGATAGGCAGAATTGAGGAATGTCTGAAAAAGGAGGTCAGGTGGGATCATTCGAAAGATGCTATACTGGAGACAAAGGCCCTAGAGAGCCAAAGAAACAGGTTGTTACAGGCCGAGGAAATCATGTGGCGCCAGAAGAGTAGGGCACTCTGGTTGAACTATGGTGATAAGAATAATAAGTTTTTTCATCGGAAAGCTAACCAGAGGAAAAAGGTGAACGCGGTTTTTAAACTAAAGGATGCTAATGGATGCTGGTGGAAGGGCGAAGAGCACTCTCAGAGAATCTTGTTACATTATTTTGATGATTTATTTTCTTCTAGCTCGCCGTTAAATGTGAAAGAAGTTTGTTCTGTGGTCAATGGCAAACTCCAACCGGAGCAAGTGACTTGGTGCGAAAAAAGCTTCTCAGAGGATGAAGTCAAGACAACTCTATTTCAGATGCATCCTTTGAAAGCCCCAGGGCCGGACGGTTTACCTGCGCTATTTTTTCAAAAATATTGGAGTATTGTGGGTTCTGATATAAGTAGAGTGGTGTTGGAGATCCTGAATAACAATGCTGATCCTCGTGCTTTCAATGCAACCCACATTGCTTCAATTCCTAAGTGTAAGAAACCCTCGTGTGCCAAAGATTTCCGCCCCATAAGCCTTTGTAATGTGGTGATGAAGATAGTCACCAAAACTGTTACAAACAGGATAAAGAAAATACTGCCTGAGATTGTGGATGAAGAGCAAAGTGCTTTTGTGCAAGGTCGCCTTATCACAGATAATTCCTTGATTGCGATGGAGTGTTTTCATTGGATGAAGAAGAAGACCAAAGGAAAAAAAGGTATGATGGCACTCAAATTGGATATGTCCAAGGCGTATGATAGACTTGGGTGGGTTTTCATCACTGAAGTCCTTTCTTCTATGGGCTTCCCTCAAAATCTTGTTGGAGTCATTGGCAGATGCATATCCACTGTTTCGTACTGGGTTCTGGTGAATGGCCAACCGGGGACCAGTTTCTCTCCTGAGAGGGGAATCCGTCAAGGAGACCCTCTCTCCCCTTATCTATTTATTTTGTGTGCTGATATTTTTTCAGGTCTTATCAAAAAGGAGCTTTTGAGGAATAGGATTCATGGCTTGCAGGTGGCGCGCAAGGCCCCTAAAATTTCCCATTTGTTCTTTGTTGATGACAGCCTGCTGTTTGCTCGGGCAAATCACTCGGAGGCTGAGTCCATTTTGTCTGTTTTGGACATTTACCAACAAGCGTCGGGCCAGGCTGTGAACTTGGAGAAATCAGAGGTGTCCTTTAGCAGGAACGTGAATGAGGATCAACAAAAGGCAATTTAGGACAAGATGGGAGTTAGAATCGTGCAGAACCATATGAAATATTTGGGGCTCCCGGTTATTTTTGGAAGGTCTAAGAAGGTTATCTTCAAGTTAGTGGTTGACAGAGTTTGGAAAAAAGTTAAGGGGTGGAAAGAAATTTTTTTGTCACGGGATGGAAAATAAACCCGCATCAAGGCAGTGGTGCAAGCTATACCAACGTACATAATGAGTTGCTACAAACTCCCCGAATCTATCTGTCATGAGATAGAGGCTATCATTGCTAATTTCTGGTGGGGATCGAAAGGAGGAGCCAATAAACTCCATTGGTTGCGGTGGGAGAAGCTGGCAAAAGGTAAAGGAGTGGGCGGTCTAGGATTTAAAGGTATCAGTGACTTCAACTTGAGGTTGCTTGGGAAACATTATTGAAGGTTGCTTACCAAGGAGGATTCCCTATTCGGGAAGGTTTTCAAAGGTAGATACTTCCCCAGAACTTCTATCGACAACAGCTGTCTCAGTTTTGCTCATAGCTATGCCTGGCGTAGCATCCTTAGTTCGAGGGATATTATCAACAATTGGGCAGTGTGGAGGGTGGGCAATGGGAGAAAAATTCGTATTAAAACTGACAGATGGGTTCCCAACAATCCTGGCTTAAAGATCCTTGGCCCAACAAAGGATCTCAATGAAGACTCTAGAGTGTGTGAGCTCATGGATGAAGACATGAGAACTTGGAAGGAAACTGCACTTAGGGAAAGATTGGACCCGGTTGACGCCAAACAAATTGCCAATATTCCTCTGTCTTGGGGGGAGTGTGAGGATAAATTGTTTTGGCTGTTGGAAAGAAATGGTGATTATACTGTGAAGTTGGGTTATAGAGTGTGTCAGAACCTTAAGGCTGCTAGGAGTCCAGGTTCGTCTTCTGTCTCTTTCCATTCACTCTGGAAGGCTTTATGGAAAGCAAAACTAAATGTGAGAACCCGGAACTTCATTTGGAGGCTTGCCAAGGACATCCTTCCTACGAAGGAGAACCTTTGGAGTAGGGGCGTGTTGTTGGATACTCTCTGCCCCCTCTGCAACTTGTGTTGTGAATCTAGCCACCATCTGTTTTTAGAGTGCCATTTTTCCAGACAGGTGCTTTTTGTTTCAGTGCTGGGCTACAAAGCTCCTGAGGGTGCCACCATCCAGGAATGGCTTGAAAACATCCTTAATTGCGGAGATGAGTTGGGCTGTCAACTGATGTGTACTATGCTGCAACAGATTTGGAAGGCCAGATGTGCCTTGTTATATGAGGAGAAAGTGATCCTTCCCCAATAGGTGGCCCTCGTTGCCCTGAATTTTGTGGAGGATTACAAGCGTGCGAGATCCAAGTTTGGAACATGTAAAAGGCCTAGGCCTGAACCTGATCTTAACAGAATTGGTGATGGTTGTTTCTTAATGCAGGTGGACGCATGTCTGTTGGCAAATGAGGCAATCTCTTTTGGTTGCATCATTCGCAATCCGGAGAATGAGATTTTCTTGGCTGCTAGTAAGAAAGAGGAGATTCTGGTTAGCCCTGTCATGGCCGAGGTGCTGGGCATTCGTTGGGCACTTAGGATGGCTCTGAGCTTGAAGATTGATAAGATTATTATCCAGTCTGATTCTCTCCTTGCTGTTGATTGCATCAACAACTGCGACGCTTATGTAGAAATTTGGGCAATTACTCAGGACTGCAGAAATTTACTTGCTTATTTTACCTTTAGTTCTTTGATGTTTATTTGTAGAAATAATAATTCTGATGCGCATAGTCTAGTAAGTCTGGGAAAAACTTTTGGCTCCAACACTTGGATTGGTGGCTACCCTGTTGTACCGAGGTTGGATTCTAACTCCTCCTTTTTTCATTAGTAATGAAATTGTTTCCTCGTAAAAAAAAGTAATCTAAATTAAAAACGAAAAAAAAATAATATTAATAATAAATTAAAATTTAATTTACATAATATAAAATAAAGAAAAAAATAACAATATAATTTTACCTTATAAAATTTGAATTGAAGTTGAAGTTGAAGTTGAGTTGAAGTTGAAGAGGGAATTTGGAATGAAGAGGAAGAAGAAAATGCAGAAGAAGAAGAAAATAATTGGAAAGAGAAACAAATGCGTGAGTGGTGGAGCAGTGGGAACTGAAAAGGTATTTATATTGACATTTGTGTCATGAGTTTCATGTCGTAACTTGCGACGTGTTATTCACGTGGCAAATATTTTAATATCGTTGTCTTGCGACGTGTATACCACGTGGCTACAATTGCCCAAATGCAACGGTCATTTAAGTCTGACCGAGCCATCAACTCAATCAGACATTGGAGTGAATGCTGCTTTGCTTTTTCTGCAAAAAACGTTGCGATTTGAAATTCACTTCACTACGTTGCTTTTTTTAAATTCAAATCTCTCTCCTTCTGAAAACTCTGACTTTTTTTTATTTGAAAAATAAAAGTTGTGAAGTGCTTTACACGACGCGAGATTTTTTTTTTAAATCTCACGCGTTTTACCATCAACCTTTCATATTTAATTATTAAAAAAACTTATGACATGTATCTCACGTCGCAAGATGCTTAATTTGCCACGTGAATTTCACGTGGTTGGAGGAAGGATTTCTTGTACTGTAATTAAAAAAAGGGAAAGACAAAGGTTGGAAGGCTTAAATATATGATTAGAAGTGTTGCAGCTGAAATAATTTATGAAGCTTGAAGATATAGGAATAATAAAAATTTTGGAATCAATGTACATAATAATGATAGTGGAGGTATAGTGATTAAAAATCTTACTTATATGGGGTGGTGTTATCCTAAGATTAGGCATCACTTAGCTAACCTTATGTTAGATTAGAGGTTGGTTTGTTTGCTTGCTTTGTTGTCTTGGTCATGTTCCTTTTGCATTTTAGTTTAATAAAGTCTCTTTATTTCCAAAAAAATTCATGCACAAGATAAATATTCTATTAAATGATAATTTTAAATTTTATTTTTTTAGTATCTTAAATATTAAAAAAAATTAACAATTATCAATGACTTGAATTTAACTTAAACATTAGAAAATTAACAATTATCTTAAACATTAAAAAAATTAGCAATTTTATATTTTAATAAAAGAAAATGAGAATAATTATTAATAACAATTATTTAATTGTTCATAAATGAATTTTTATTAAAAAGAATATAATTTATCAATTAAATAATATAACTTCTTTTATTATATATTTTAAATTTGACTAATGTTTACATAATACTAAATTTTTAATTTGAACTCAGCATAATTATAATTTTCTACCATATCTTAAAATACTATTTTATTTCTAGATAATCTTAATGACTAAGGAAAAGTAAATCATGCAATGTCTCCAAACACTGTTCTAATTCAAAATCAACAAAATATTTAAAACTGTTCTAAGAGTTCATATTATTGAGCTTCAAACAATCTTAAAATTATAACTAATTTTCTAATGAGCAAGAGACTTTATCTCATCTTCACGCCAAATATCTTCCAAGATTTCATACGATGGTCTTCCTCGGTCATTCCTCAACCAATTTGTGCACCTAAGACACGAATTGTCTTTGCAAATTATAAGCTCACACGAGAAATCCACACGTTTTCGTAGATCATCAATAGAGTAGTCTCGAAAACTACCATCTAATAAATCCGTAATAAGACAATGGCATAAATTTACTGCTTCCAAATGTTTCAAGCTTTTCAACACATGACATAAACCTGTCATGCTTACCATAAAATGTCGAATACTTAATTTCCTTAGATTTGGAGTGTATTTAACCATAACTTCAGCTTGATATTGTTCAAAGAAGGATGTAAACTTTAGCTCAACGATGTTCTTGCAATATTTTCCAAGTGTATCAAAAAAGTCAACATTATTAAACATTTCGGTAATCGTTATGGACTCAATGCCTCCCCATGACCTCAATGCGATTTCAACTCCAAATTTTGAGATGTTGCCTGTTATTGGAAGCACTAGTCTTTTGAGATTCGGAGTCCTACACATTAAAAAAAGCACTTTAATATATCATAAAAATAAATAATAAGTTAAAGATTAATTTAAGATGTTACCTTTCCGCAATCGAGATTAAGTGCGCATCTGTGAAGTAGACATAATAATTAAATATTAAACAACTTATGTTTCCACCACTCAAACTTGATGCATACTTTAAGATTTGAGTCATTTTCTTGCTTGAATGTTCACCAAACCAAGCATATGGTCTCAATGGCACATCCATGCCTAGTTTATTTAGATCAAGTGTTTTCCAAAGTTCAGGGGCACGACTGGCCACGTTCCAAGCTTTGCAAACCATAGAGGCTTTAGCAAGGTCTGCAACATGAAGAGCTGTGAAGATTCTTACAAGAATCTCATACAACAAGTGATCATTCGAGTAGCTGTTATTCGACTTATTATTCTTCATGACTTAATGGTTCCTGCATGAGTTATTATTAAAACTCATAAGGATATAATCATTTTATTAAATTGAGCAATCTATTTGAGAATATATCATAGATGTTGGTTTTTATCACAAATTTGTTTCATTAATTTTTTTTTAAACTTTTGATATTGGAAATCACCAGCAATTTAAGAAACAAGTAGAAAAATGAAATCTAAAAGAAAAACAAAACATGTATTGAATATAAAGAAAATAAGAACGCACCTCTTAGTATAATCTTAGATCTTATGGAAGGAGTTTAGATTCTCTCAAATAGTGAAATGAAATGAAAATTTTTAAGAATATATATAGACAAAGCAAATATCTTAAATTGAAATATGTGTTTTTTTTTTATATATAATAGAAATGCAATACTATTAAAATTATTACATGTCATTAGTCTTAAAAATATAAGAGAAAAAAGAATATGTATTGATAGTGTAAAATATTTGTACACTGTTAATCAATTAACGACATGTATTCCGCAAAATCATATGTTTAATTTTAAAATATTTATATGACATGACAAAAATTATAATTCTATTGGATGATGTAAAACTAATGCACTATCTTTAATCTCAAAATATAATTGATAGTTTTGAGTCAAAATAAAAAAGATATATAAAAACTATTGTAATTAAGACTAACATAAATGATAGTTTTGAGTCAAAATAAACAATATATATAAAACATAGTTTGAAAAATGCCAATAAATATTATAATTATCTACTATATTTTATTATTTATTTATCATATTATAATTAAATCACCATTATGATACAATAAAATATAATTGAATATTTGTGTTGAAATCAATTATATTACCAATCCTTATAGGTTAAGTTTCATAAAATATATTTTCCCTGTTTTTAAGTAAATCAAAATTCATTCAGTTTGACTATATACCATTAAAAATATTTACTTTATTTTTAAGTTATTTATTTATTAATTAGAAATTTAATTGCACCTACTATACTCAACTATTATATACTAGTTGAACTATTTACTTAATATTTACTAAAATTCCATTTAAAATAATATGAATTATTTTTATTTATGATTTAGTTCGAATAGAATGTTGTTTTTCAATTTATATTTATAACAAATGTATCTCATAGTCTTTTTATTTGTGTTAATAACATTTTGGTCTTTTTTTATTATTTTCAAAATAGCCCTTTTAGTCACTAATCATTTGCAACGTTTATCAAAAACATAAATTTCTTTACAAAATTGATGATGATAAAAAGGTCTCTACCATTCTTGTAACGCTCAAATATTAATTATTTATTTAATTGAATATTTAATTAATTATTTGTGAATTATTCGGTTGATTTTGGTGTTGCGGTGAATTAAGTCGTTAAGTCGGTATTTTAAGTTGGTAAGTCGTAGAAATAATATTAGAAATAATATTATTGTCGTAGGAGAGTGTTTGATTAAGTGGGCTTGGAATCGTGTAGAAAGTAGTAAATTAAGGGGTGTATGATTTAGGCTCATTAGATATTATATTAGAATAATAGTATTTTAATAAAATAAAAGAAATAGAAAGAAATTGTTAGGTTTTGTATCAGTTAGAGAAGAAGAGGAAGAACGTGAGAGAAAAGGCCGAGAGAAAAGTGCTACTGGTGCCAAAGTCCCCGGAATCCGATCGCAATTTAGAGCTGCCTTTAATCCAAGGTAAGGGTGGGGTTCGGATCTTATAACCGGGTATATGATAACTTGTACGTGGGGTTGGGATTGTATAATTTTTCTACTGTGAATGTGTTGATTTTATGATGAATTGTTCTGATTTTATGTGCTGCACTGTATTGTTGAGTGGTTCTTTGTGGAATTCGATTATGTTGTGGTATATGTTTGTGATTGACTGTGTGAATTGGAATTGTGGAGCATTCTGGGTTGGTTGTGTTTCTTTAAAAAAAAAATAAAGAGGGGGGGTAGCGCAAGCCACCCCTGTGCAAACATTATGGTGGCGCAAGCCACCTGGAGAATCAAAGAGAGTGGCGCAAGCCACATGGTATAGGGGTGGCGCAAGCCACCTGCTTCATGACAAAGAGAGTGGCGCAAGCCACCTCTGTTGGGAGGAAAATATTTTGGTGGCGCAAGCCACCTTAATTCCTGTGAGGGTGCCTTTGTGAATTAATTATTTTAGTAAGATTTTAATAGGAATTCCACTGTAAACTATAGCATATATTAGCAGAAAAATATGTGTAGCAGGATTTTTAATGTGTCTGGTAGTGGAAAGATGAGATGGCCAGCCGTACGTACTTCTCTTGTTAGGGTAACGTGAGAACCACACTTAGAGTAGATCCTCTTGAGGATATTGTTGTCCGACAAATAATTTTCCGATGGCGGCAATACTTTCCTGTTGGGTTCATGACTCTAAGAACCTTTTAGAACCTGAGACACCATGGTTGTATAGTGTTGGCCTTCCAGACGTACTTGTCTTGTTTGGTTAACACGAGAACCACACCCATAAGAGGTCTTCTTAAGGGTATTACCATCTAGCAAGTAATTTTGCTAAGGGGTCAATATTCTCAAGAGCAACCTGTGACTTTGGGGAACATTATAATCCTAGAGTCACCTCGACCTCTATGTACAAAGCGATGAGAATCGTGATGAATATTTGTACTTGGACTTAATTTGGAACCTAGATCCATAAACCTGACGTACATGCATTTCATTTTCCTTGCATATCAAAAAGACAAATAAAATTCACGCATTCACATTTTTATCAGTATGCGTATCATTTTCCAAAATACTAAAAAAAACTCACTTTACGCCTTTTGTCCATAAACAACCATTTAATGTCCCCACACTCGTAATAGCTACTAAAAGACGATGGGGTGTTTGACACAAGATCATGTCAAGATGAAGAAGGACATGCATTGTATGAAGGGAAAGGTCGACCAAATCTTGAAGACTATAAAAGTTATGGCAAAAGAGGAAGGGCTTCAACAAGACATTGCATTTAGGAATGTTATTCCTATCTTTCCTTCCGCCTCACAGCTTGCATTGATCAATTCACTGTATGGAGTCCCTCATAGGTTTTATCCCTAACTAGTTCCTCTAAGGCCTCTGAATCAAAGGGCAGTGCCTATTCCTCAACCAAGGCCGAGGAAGCTAGCACATAATTAGAACAACGTTCTGACAAGAACTCGTACAAAACAAAGGACCCCTCATTTTGGACCACTACCCATGTTGTGTAATCATTTGCTATCTTAGCTAGTTCATAACTCTCTGGTGTCTCCTGAGAAATGCGTCTGACTAGCATATCCATATCCACTAGGGTATTACTAGAACTCTAGGTGCGAGTTCCATGATGGATCACCCGGGGACACCATCAGGGACGGTATATCTTTCAAGTGTAATATAAAATAGCTAGATAACAAAAAGTTATTGACTTTTAAGAGAGATGGCCTAAAGGTAGACATTTTGTTTAGCAAGCCAAGCAAGGAGCACAGTACCCTGGTGCTTACTTTTTGCTAGGAACATAACCAGTAGGAAACTCACACTATTAACGTTTTAGAAGCCAATGGAGAAGCTTAGTGAAGGTGAGGGAAATTACACAAGAAGGGGGTTGAATTGTGTTCTTTTTAAAATATATATACTTCTGAACAGAGTTCAGATTCTAAACATAAGTTCAGAACCTGAATACTTGTGCAGCGGAAAACATAGAAGAAGTAAAGTAAATAGAACAGTGAACACAACAAAATTATCCTGATTCCTCCCAAATTAAGAGTAGTCCAGTACCCTTGTTGTGCAAGATATTTTCCACTATAATCAATCAGATTACAACTGCTTATACCTTCAAGTATAAGAATTTACGCTACTCATACCTATAGTCTAAGACTTCCTTGCTTAATCAGCACCTAATTAAAACTTTTGCTTAAATCCTCAAATCCTAAGACTTTCCTTGCTTAAACCCACCTGGTTCAAGACTTCCTTGCTTAGACACTCTGCCTGAGACTTATGTGCTCAAATTCCTCGAATCCAAGACTTCACTGCTCAGGCGCATAGTCCAAAATTTCTTTGCTTAGGCCCTAGGTCCAAGACTTCTTTGCTCAGATTCCTCGAATCCAAGACTTTACTTATTAATCAAAATTGATCAAGACTTTCAATGCTCTAGCACATAGCAAGATAATTACTTGGCTCAAGTTTCTCAACAAGAGACTTTGATGCTCAAGCACATAGCAAGGGACTTTATCTAAACTTTTGAACAACATGTTCAGCAGAATAGAGAACAAGGTGTACATGATATAATATCAGAGGTACAAGGTAATCACCTTAAAAAAGACCTTAAGCACTTAAGATTTCTAAAATAATCATTGTTTAAGAAATCTTAAGGATTTTTACATTTTACAACAAATGACGGAAAAATTTTGCGTACTCGTTTGTGTTGCTCATAACTGATCTTGTTATTTCTTAATTCAGACAGACGTACAAAATACTTCTATCCTTCTTGACAGTACTTCTTCTTTTTATTCCTTGTTAAAGATTCAGTTTGAACCTTCAGCTACTTATATAGCAGTTGCAGAAGACTTGCCATTGGAAGAGATAACTTGATCAAGTGTCTTTGCTTTCTCCAAAGTGCAAGAGACGTTGAAGATAGATACACCAAAAGATCTTGATCCATTTTGTAACATGTTTAACCATTATGTATTTCATGAGATCTTGTACTATAAAGTCGTTGAGAGTAGATATCTGTAAAGCATTCCAACTCTTCTTGAGCCTTGTGATCATAGATTCTAGCTGACAAACTGATTTGACAATGCAGCTTGCTTTCTGCAGTACGAATAGCTTCAGCTTTATCACTAACTTTGAATGATCACCAGAAGCCAATTACATTCATCAAGTGTAGAGACAATATGTTGCTTCTTCTGATGTTGAGATCTTCAGCTTCAGAGTCTACGCCAGACATCACTTAAAGAGTGTTCTTCAAATTTTACACCACCAAAAGCTAGTAATCCAGTTCCTCTCAAGTGTGTCCTTGTATCAGATTCTGAATGTATATCTTTAAGCATTAGAACCTGCATACTTGAAACATACATCAAATAATACCATTGTTCTTTTAATACTTTTGTTATCATCAAAACCCAAGGATTATATGTCATGAGCAAATATTGTTCTAACATTTAGAACAGTCCAAAGTTTGTTTCAAGAGAAGCTTAGAAGGTTGTAGTGAAATCCTCAAATGAGGGAAAGAACTCAAAGTCTGGCAAAGGACAGTCATCTGATGTGTATCCTCATGTAATGGTCGCAGCGCCAACGTCTCTCGAGATTCCATATTATGCAAATTTTACTATTCACTCCCTAAGTTATGCAAATTTTACTATTTATTGGCTATGAGGTTGGTATCTAATAATTGTTGTCCAAGAGGTCTTACATAAGTTGCAGATGGTTGGCGCACCATGTTCACTCGGGGGTTATGAAAAAATTGTTGTAATTGAACCTAATGTGGACGATTCCTTCATGGATACTCTTGATTAGGCTCCATGTTGTTTATTATATGAGTTCCTGATATTGGCAACACTTTATGTTGGAAGGTGAATTAGTAATCCATTGTTGTTCGCTAATATAACAATCAATTAGTCTTGATCTGGTTGAACCCACCAGAGTTAGAATTAGCACATCAAATATTGGTAGATATATCATTAGATAAATTGAGACAGGTGAGTTGTAATCTCATTGTTGTTGAGTCGAGTAATCCCTAATTGGCCTACGTGTTCATGTTCCTACTAATGTGCCAAACGATTGCCCTTCATTATAAGACGTGTTTTTTCCTTCAAAGTGTTGTCGTAAGGAGAAATGTGTTAAATGTCAATTTATTCAAATGCTTTAAAATACCTTTTTAATTATATGTCACTCCAACTTAAACGTATCATTTTCCATTGGGTTTCCATAGGGTTATCTGTAGAGAAATTGCTAGGATGAAGATCTAAAGGAATAAAGTTACATGTTGTATAGGAGTCTTGTGAACTTATGAAGACCCTGTAGATGCAATAACCTATTGTATTTGAGAAGTAACATATGTATGATCATGGTTCCCTTAGACTCTTTGGATTGCATAGATTACATAATTGTCACATAAATTGCTTATTTAGCTTTCAACATCTAGACTTGTTGAACTTCATTATGAACAATTAGTTTATTAATGTAATGTTTCCCCATGTCTATTTCTTGTCTAAAAGAAGTTGTTATTACCACTTGTGTTTTAGGTGGCTCAACAAATGCATATGAAAAAGCATTATAAGGAGCCAAATATGTTGGCATTTCCAACTTTTGTGGAAGGTTGTTAGATCTTCGTGGGATTGACCTATTTGATCCTAATCAAGGTGATTGATCTATATTACTATGTTTTTCACCATAACATGTGTTTATATGCTAAATGTAATCTTGGTCTGGTAAACTAACTTTTTCAGCGGTTGTATTTGTGTGTCCCACTAGGCGTGTCAAGTTTGTTGTTTAATTGCAAAGTCATTCAAAGTGTCGGCTAATTGCTCTTGTTATTGATTCCTTTTTTCAAGCGATTATGATAAGGAAGGAACTATGTTCCTCAACTATGGGTTGCTTAACTATTCGAAATATTGTTAAGTACAGTGGTTTGTTGGGGTTTGAGTTAGTGAAGTAAAAAATCACATAAAAGGAGAGATTAAAATGAAAATTTTAATGATAAAAATGCATAAAATAGTTTAATTGATTGGATGTGTAAAATTTATAAATTCGGTATTTATAGAGAGCTAATAGTCCAATTGGCAAAAACTACATGGCCTACAAAAACTAGTCTTACTCAACTATTTACGTGGTGATCCATAGATTTTCTCGATATTATGTGTATGTGGCGGTCCTTATTTGACACCATTCCCCAATTTCTCAAAAGTTTATATTTTCTCTTATTCGCACATGTGAGGCTCCCTCAATGTTGCTTCTTGCTTCTAACTTTCATTAGTGGGTGGTGATATGAACATAAACACACGTAAATTTCTCAATTATCAAGTCCAACCGAATCGTAACCGATTCAAATGATCCTAAATTTTTTGTAAATCTAAGAAAGATTTGTCCACCTTTCTTTCGTTGTTATTACACTCGCTAATCTCTTATCCACTAAAGATACATCACCGAATATGAAATCGTATATCCATCAATATTAACCAATAAATTAATTATTCATTGTTTGGTGTATATATAACTTTCTAAGGTTAAGGAAATTTGAATTAATTATAAACATGTGCTTTTTAAATTTATAAAAATATTATTTTGTAACATAATTTTAAATTCTTAAAATGTTCATTTTCTAATAAAAAAGTGTTATTATTTATTTTTAATAATTGAAAAGTTCAAATTCTTATTTTTATTTAAAATCTATAAAAAATTATTTTAAATTAATTTTATTCAAAAAACACAAACAAGTTAAATTCATTTTTGTAGCTAAATAAATATTATATATTATATATAATATAAGTTTAATATCCAACACCTGAAATGCGTAACCTGAAAGCTATGAAACGAAAGCCATAAGCTAGTAAAAACTAAATAACACGCCAATACAGCCAAAAACCTAAAAAATTTATGTTGAGAGTGGGATTTGAACCCACGCCCTTTCGGACCAGAACCTTAATCTGGCGCCTTAGACCAACTCGGCCATCTCAACTTGTTGTTATGTTTTCGTTGAATCCTATTAAGAAAAAATTACGAAAAACATACTAGCACACAAAACCAAACCAAAAAACTTGGCATGTTTTTGTTACCAATTTCATAGTATATTGAATCTTTTAGCTGCTTCAGTTTATAATTGATTCTAAATTGTTTTCCTTTTTCATCAAAACCCTAATTTTTATTTAAAAATCGCACCTTTTTCAACATTGCAATGGGTAATGATGATGCCCTCAAGTTACTGTTTGATGTTTCCAACTCCAATACCTTAGAAAACTCCTTAGATATTCTCATTCAAACTGCTAAATCTGAATCTGGACGTTCCCACCTCGCTTCCAAAGGAATTCTCCCTGCAGTTCTCACTATACTTCACTCACAAACCCCTTTTTTGGATAACAATATTCTATCTCTGTGTTTCAAGCTTCTCAGAAACCTGTGTGCTGGTGAACTTGTGAATCAGAATCTGTTTCTTGAGTTTGATGGGGTTGTTATTGTTGTTTCGAGGATTTTGAGGTTGGAGGATGTTTCTGATCATATGTTGGTTCGGTGGGGTTTGCAGGTTTTGGCAAATGTTTGTTTGGCTGGGAAACAGCATCAGAGGGCTGTTTGGGAAGAGTTGTTTCCACTTGGTTTTGTGTCTCTTGCAAGACTTGGAATTAAGGAGGTTTGTGATCCGTTGTGTATGGTGATTTATACATGTTGTGATGGAAATCCGGAGTGGTTTGGAGAGATTTGTAGCGATAGTGGTTGGCCTGTAGTGGTGGAATCAGTGAGAACTGCTTCTTCTGGTTAGTTTGTAGTTTATGTTTTGCTTGTGTATTCTTGTATGTTTGTTTCATCTATGCTATTGTTTAGGATCAGTCTTATGTTGTAACTTTGATTTTGTTTATCTATGTGTTTGTTTGCTTTTCTTATATACGAATCACAGACAATAGACACGACACTAATTCATTGACATATGTGATAATTTAAGAAATGGTGAAAAAATTCAAAGTCATGTCTTGGTGTTGGTTCCTTTCTAATTGTCCTTGTCCGGACCATTGGTGGAAGCTCGGGATAGTTAGTGTTAGTGAATTCGGAGGATTTCAGGTTCTCTGTATTCCTGGTTTTGAGTCGGGGTGGGTTTTGGCTAATTCCTTTGTTAGTATTGGTGTAGTGGTTTTTAAGTGTTGTTGTTGCTGTTGCAAACTGCTTATATATTGCTATGCTCTCATGACTTACGAGTTGCTTCCATAATTTGCTAATTCCTTTGTTAGTATTTTTTATTCCTTTGCTAGTATTGGTTTAGTGTAGTGGTTTTTTAGTGTTGTTGTTGCTGTTGCAAACTGATTATATATTGCTATGCTGTCATGACTTACGAGTTGCTTCCATAATTTGCTATGCTGCCATGGTTCGTGACACGAGTTCGTATTTATTTCTAATGGTTTTTAAGCTGTAACACTGGCTTCTACTTCTTCTAATGAAACCAGCTAGTTTTGGCGAGGATTGGATAAAGTTGATTCTCTCGAGAATCTGTCTTGAAGAATCTCAATTGCCTGTATTGTTTTCTAAATTATGGTTTAAGGATATTCACGAGGGTGAAGATACCGAGTCAATAGATGATCAGTTTTCATCTGAACAAGCGTTTCTTCTGCAAATCGTAACACAAATTTTGAATGAGCGAATCGAAGATGTTTCTGTTTCGAATGATGTTGCTTTCTTTGTTTATGGAATATTCAAGAAATCTAAGGGGGTTCTTGAGCATGCAGTGAGAGGCAAGTCTGGTCTTCCGACTAGCATTACTGCAGTGGACGTTCTTGGCTACTCGCTTACTATATTGAGGGACATCTGTGCTCGTGACAGTGCGAGAGGTAAAGCAGAGGATGCAAACGATGTTGTCGATGTGTTATTGTCATATGGTCTCATTGAGTTGCTTTTGATTGTGCTTGGGGACCTTGAACCTCCAGCAATAATCCGAAAAGGAATCAAACGATCTGAGAATCAAGATGGTGCTAGTTCTTCCTCGAAACCATGCCCTTACAAGGGCTTTAGGAGAGACATAGTTGCACTTATCGGCAATTGTGTGTATAGAAGGAAGCATGCACAAGACAAACTGCGGAATAGGAATGGAGTTCTATTGCTATTGCAGCAATGTGTTACCGATGAAGATAATCCTTTTCTGAGAGAATGGGGAATATGGTCTGTCAGGAATATGTTAGAGGGCAATGAGGAGAATCAAAAGGTAGTTTCTGAATTGCAGCTGCAGGGATCTGCTGATATACCTGAAATTTCTGCACTTGGTCTTCGAGTCGAGGTTGATCAAAATACTCGGCGTGCAAAGCTAGTAAATGTTTCGTGAAGTAATACTGTAACTTTTTTTGTTTTTTATTTTTAAAATTCAATAGAACTTTCATTAAATTAAGGATAATCTTAAAATCATTTCGGTTAAAAGGAAAGTATCCATATTTAAACCAGAGAAAAAGAAGTGTAATTACTGCATCCTTTGTTCTATTGAGGATGTCTTTATTGTTTTTAATATTTGGACTTTAAAGGCGATGATGTAAACAAGAAAGTGTAGAAGCTATTGTAAACTGAGTAGCAGCAGCCCAATTTGTAGATGCTAACTGTCTCATCCGGTTTTCCGACTCTTGGTTTTATTCATTTGAATTGTTCTATCCTTTCAAATACTAAGCTGCATCAAGATTTATTTGAATTAACAAAGAAAATGGTAAATAAATCCATTTACAATAAAAAAAATGAACAAAGTATTGATAAAACAAATTAAAGTATAATTTCTTTTATGTCGATTATAGACAAACAAAAACCTTGGAATATTACCGGATATGAATTCATAGAATTCTTGTGATGTATCTTCTTTGTCACAAGCCTATTTATTATTTAAATTATCACAAATGCAAGTTTGTAATGGATATAAATATAAGTTAAGATGTATTTTGGAATCGCCTGGAAGATCTTATTTTCTTAAGAATGAAATAAAGGATTATTTATTAAAACTACAAGGAGGAAGATTCAAATCCAAATTAAGACATAAGAACCGCCCCAATTCTATAATGAATCAATGGACAAATTGGTTAAAGATTCATTTAGGAGAATGCAACTTTCTCATTTTTAGTTTGAGTTCCTCAGGTGAACTGTATTCAAAAACCTTTCCAGCATCTAACAGGAGAATCAGATTGTTGTTGATAATTGTATTCATTCTATGTGCAATGACGAGCTTGCGCAGAAATGCAATTTTTGTCTGATACTCCCTTGTGTTTTATTTATAAGAGAATCTTGATTTTTTAAATTTATTGAATAATAGATTTTTGTATAAGAGCATCTGTTCTAACATCGACAGCAGCGGTGTACTTTCCAAAGCTTCCCTTAGGTGAGCATTTCCAAAGGTTCCCTTAGGTCAGTATCATTGTTGAAAATAGCTACCAAACTTGCACCAGAAACATCCTGTCTTTCGGATGGGATTCATCTGAAAGAATACCATTTGAGTGCATATAATTTTATATAGCATTGCATCATGCAATCTTTTCACAGCGCATTTCAACAACTCCGTTCCTTGCTCCTTCGTGTCTTCACTAACAAGAATAGTTTTATCCATCTGATCCTGATTTTTTCTTGCAGCTCTTCCTTTATACGGTTCCTGAAAACCTCTTGAGCAATATGAGCGTCAAGAGCACTTATTGGATCATCAAATATATATACATCTGAATTTGAGCATACAGCTCTAGCTAAAGAAACTTCTTCTTTCTCCAATCTCAGTAAAATCGTGTTCAGGTAAAAGTTGAGATTATGCTCTAAAGAAGTGACATCAATTGCCTTCCAAAACTAAACATGATCAAAATTTAATCCAACTAATATATTTTCACAAACTTTAGCATTGTAAATCCATGAAATCTGAGGATCATAAGCAACAGTGCCTCTGATTGTATCTCTCTAAGCATTATTGAAATAAGTGATGTTTTCCCTTTTCCAGTTCCTCCAATGATTGCAACTAAGCTTCCAACTGGCATTTCCAAAATCTTGTAACAAAACATAACCTTACCAAGTTGGCAAGGCAGAAACTATGTTCTCATATAATCTTATTTGGTAGCACCATGAATTACAAGACAAATAGCATTCCACATTAAGTATACATACACAAAAACAACACTGTCAGAGGGAAAGGAAAAAGAATAACCTCTAGGTTGTTTGAGTTAATCCTAAGGAAAAAGAATAACCTGTATATGTGTAGAACTATACACTGTATGTGTTTTCTGTAACTATCAAGCTTTTCAAAATTGTTTATTGTTTGTAATTACATACATTTCATCCTCTTTTGTAATTTACATTAATTCATCAAATGGTAAGATTCTCCTTCATGGCAAGAAATGATCCAACAATTTTTCCTCCTACATCAGGAAACTCTTCATGACCGGGAAGTGGTCTGACTTTCCCCTTTCGATCAACATCTACAGGGTATTTTAGAAGATGCCCTCTCATCTCTGATACTTCATTTGCTGCAAATTGTTTCCAGTTCATTTCACCAATTGCTCTAACTTTTCGTACGCATTCAAGGCTCTCAGGTTGCAAGTAGCAGTCATCAAGTGTTCCAGTATGTTCTGCCCAAAGTGACATCCTATATCCATGGATCTACATGGTATAGTTTCCAAAGAATTTGTGTCAGATTATAACATACATTGATGGATTCAAACATATATGCAGAAAAACAAAAATCAAAGAGTGCCAATGAAAACTGTTAGGCCAAATCATTAACATAAATGACAGTGACATATCCCCTAACTTGTTGACATTGGAATTTAATGGAAAATTCAAACAGATATTTGCACATGACTAATAAATATTTAATTATGTTTTGCAACTTCACCTTTTCTACTCGAGTGCCACGAGGGAAACATGAAATTGGTTGTTTAGTAAAGAAGGCAAATATTAGTGGCAAGTGATGTAAAAAAGTATTCTTACTTGTCCAAGTGGATAGGAATATTTTCTTGCCCAGGTATGATGAGGTTGGTATGCTCCCATTGCAATCTCGCTGTCCCTTGTTCCTTCCATAGAGCGTTGGTTAATGTTCGCAGATCCCACAATCACATATTCATCATCAACTATCATGCCTTTTGAATGAACATAAATCATGAAACGACGGCTATTTCGACTATTTGCCTGGAAAGAAAGCACCACCATACAAAACAATTACTAGTTGATTCACTCAATAGTGATGATGATTGTATGCCTTGAAAAACAAAAAGACAGTTTATCAGTCCGCCCCCCTAAAATGTGGGGTGTTTACGGAAGCACGCGTCTGTATTTTTCCATATCTGGACATATATGGGGGCGGATTGAAAAACTGTCAAAACAAATTCATGATTTCATAGTGTAAGAAATATTTGCTAAGGTGTTAGTGACATACTTGTGGACTATTTGCTGGGGGAGGATTTCCTGATACATTGACATTTTCATACACATTTATGGCCTCTCTATTGCCAAGACAGAAAAAGTTTAAATAGTCTTGTGGAGAGAATGCTCCTTCAAGCCCAGCCTCAACTAAAGCCTTGTAAATCGTTTCATACATCATTTGCATTGTTTTATTCTGCAAAAATTTTAAAAATTATTCCAGGTTAACAATATGCATAATCCTTGCTAAGTTTTCGACATTCATATTCGGATTTCAATTTGAACCATACCTGCCAGAATAGAATCCTTTGTGTGGCATTACCTGTTGGAACACCTTCTGGCCACATTGGAATAACTATATAAACTGCAAACCTCTCATTTGCTCTAATCTTTTCCGCAATCTTTAGAGCGATTTCCATCGGAATTAAATTATTAGCACCTGCCATAAAAAAATAAGCATAAATTAACGATACTGGATTCTGGCGTTGGATTATTTATCCATATCAAAACTCAAATTTTTACAAAATGCTAGTATAGCACCAGATGTGATTAGTGAAAATATAAGCAGCTTTTGTATGCAAAAAGAGGAATATCATACCAAGGTCTTTATGTTGACTCCAATTGTAAGAAGACCCTATGAAATATTGATTCTCGATATAAATGTAATGCTGTGCAGCACGAATAGCCTTCACGTATGCTGTATGTATGCTCATGTCAATCAGCGCATTTTTCCCACATACAAGGTTCTGTAAATATGCAATAGTAATTTACCTTCTCATACACAGGTTGATTGATGCTTGATGAATTGAAATTAAACATGAAACATAAAAACTGAAACAAAAAGCTTTTGTTTACCTTGCCAGTTGCCTCTCTTGGGTCTTTTGGAAATCCCTTAACTGAATTTGAATCAATTGAACGGAATATCTGTATTCCAAAGTAAATAGAATCAATAATTTCACTTTCAAGAAAAAAGATGAAATTGTTACTTCTAGAAAATATAGTAAAAAATAATTACTTCTAGAAAATCAAAACATCTATTATGTATGAAATAGGCAATTACCTGAACATGCCATGATTCAGGATCATCTTCACCACTAGGAGCGTCGTTAATGCCAATAACGTCTGGAATTCTTTCCAGTCTAAGTAAAGCGTCATCATATGAAATTTTCAACTTCTTTATCCCTTGTGGTTTCGAAGCTTTTAACCAGCGCTCCTCAAAGTTAGTTAAGACATCATAAGCTGCCGGACCATCAATTTTAGAATGCAAATCATGCCAAGGCTCCCTAGGACAACCACCCGTGTTACCCTGTCATGAAATAACTCGTATCAACAGAAATAATTGGACTTCCTGTCTTAACAATTATAATTATAAACTTCTGCTTATTGGTTCCCAGATACAGATATAACCATGATTTGAATTGCATTCGGGTGTACAATAATTTCTTTTTTTAATAATAGGGTTAAAATATCAACAGCAGTGCTACTTTTTTATAGTTCAAAGTGTTCGACTAACTCACAAAACACAAAACAGCGTATGCTCACAAAAATCTCTTTGATCTTCCCCACATAAGAATGCAATAAGTATAGTATTAATTATGCTTTGACTTCCTCGAGAGCTACTAAAACTTAGATTCATTCATTTTGTTTCTATTTTTTCACAAGCTCTTCCATTAATCCCATGTTTATCAGATAATTGATGGATAACTGTAATTAGTCTTGATCATGCTACAAAGTGGAGTCTGAAATCATAGATTACCGTGTAAGTTGGGTTGTGATAGTCATCCTTATGTATTGTTTCTAATGTCTTAAAGAGAGGATGGTGAGGAGTATCATATCGGCCATCACATAAATCAAGTCCACCAACAAATGCTACAATTTTTCTTCTATTATTTCCAGCATCAGCATCCACAATTACAGTTTTCTGATGATGTGTATATATAGTTCCAACTTCCTGACAAGAAGACATACAAATTCAATGTAAAACTCTGAAATCAAAACTGTAGTAATATGTAATAGCATATCATTATTTTCACCGTAATGATACTAAAAATGCATGATGAACATTTTCAACTGCTAATTAAAAATAACAATTTACAGGTCTGAATCCCAATAATGCAAGGTTTTAAAGAATGAATGAATAACAATAAAAACCAATGTTTCAGCAAACTTTGTCGACAAATGAGCATAAATAACGGTATGTCTGAATTCCGCTACGCTATAGCGCCAATATAGCTGCTACTCGACAACACTTATCAATCAGTAAAGTAGCTGTCAAATCTAACCTTTTGCTTGACCCAGCTATGGCGTTTTCCAGCACTGCGAGGACAAAGCAGCACATTCACTGATGAGTGCTTGAAAAATCGTCTAGTTTCCTCATCATGAGTTGCCATGACACCATCCTTAATGTATAGCCAAAGAGTATCACATGATTAGAACTAAAAGGGAAAATCATACATAGTATACTTATGTTAATAAAAAACTAAAAGAAGCAATCAATCATATAGATCTTACACAAAATAAAGTAAACCTTAGTGGTCATACTAGGAACAAGTATTGTATTACTTACTGTTTTATAACCCAAAATATTTCTTGATGTAGGATCATCCCAAATAAGGAGAAGCACTCTTACTCCTTCCTGTGACTTTGTCCGCAGAAGATCACCCAATGTATAATCTGATGGATAACCGGCATCTCTTACCAACCTAACTTTGTGCCACACTGACCAGCCTGTAATATAAATCAAGCGGCGAGCTTGCCTTATGGCATCAAATATGTCATGCCAACACTTTCCATGCACATAAAACATCCCACTATCAAGTAACACGTTAGGAAGGATACCATCTGGAACATGAGCATCTTGATATAGGGTAACATTTCCACCTTTCCTCAACGGAAAATAAGTAGCAGGAACACCTATATATTCCGGCCCTGCTCCAACTCCTCGATGATAAAAGCTCAGTTGCTCCATTGGTATGTACTGAATGGATAGGCTCAGTACAGCACCTTGCTTACAAGGCTTCCCATTATTATTCAGAATAGGGTAAGTTCCTTCAACTTGTTCCCCTGAGTATATTTGTTCCACTGGAATCGCCACAATACCAATGAGTTGGGAACCCACAACATCACTATCTTTGACAACAAAGTGTACTTCAGCAGCATTATGCGCGACAGGAACATAGAAATGTTGAGTCCAGACAGGATTTTCACTGTTGCTAATGACAAAAGTCCTTCCAATTACAGCATTCGAAACTGAAATTGAAACATAAGGATCACTTGTAATCTTCTTATTCATTGTTCCTTCAATTTTATTGCTCACACTACCAGGTAATCTACCAAACATATCCCCCAATGTTTTATGGAACATGTCCATATTTGGAAGATTTTTAGCTTCATGAACCCAAATATCTAAATTTCCATGAAGGAGCAAAACTTTCAAGGACCCTTTATTCTGCGCCGGAACAACCTGCAAGCTCTGACTATGCATCGAGTCATTAAACGAACCAGAATAATCCGAAAGTCTACCCGAGTTCACCCGGTTCGAGTATGAGGATCCCCAACCTGAGAAGGAGTTATTAGAAGAATGTCCATAAAATTCCTCTTTCTTCTGTTGAATCTTCGGTACCGAAACTGAATGCATAAAAGGTTGTGCAGCAGGAGCAGGAGGCGAGGCAGGAGCAGTCGATTGGCTATCAGACAACTTAACATTGTTCATTAGATCATCCAAACGTGGATAAGCAGAAGGGTTGGAACTATCACCACCACTACTCTGCGATACACCACCACCAACAGCTGTTGAACTTGATGTGTCGTGCCAGTAATGACCAGAGAAGCTATTGTGACGCGAATGTACATCGGGGCGTTCTTCATGAGAAGCATTGTGTGGATAATAATAATGATGAGAGGATGATCCATGTTGTAATAAGCTAGCATGATGTGAAAGGGAAGGTTGAGGAGGATTATGAGTCCCTGGAGAAACATTGTAGGGATAAGAAGGATAAGAGGGTGGAGCTGAGGGTGAGGGTACTAATTGATGAGGAGGAGGAGGAGGAGGGTATGAATACTCATTGAATGATGGTGATGGTAATAATGATGGTGGTCTAGGATATGAATAATTCAAGGAATGTGAAGAAACATAAGGATATGGATAAGGATGAGCATGAGCATGAGCATGTGCATATGGATCAGGAACTGGAGCTTGAGGTGGATATGGTGGATGAGCATGTGCAAATGGATCAGGAACTGGACCCTGAGGTGGATATGGATTAGGGTTAGGGTTAGGGGGATACATATAAGGGTTTGGATACGGATATGGAGAAGATGAACCATAGTTATTATTATCCATCAAACACTATTCACAATGATGATAAAATGCAGTAATAAAAAACTGAAATTTCGATATTCAATACAAAAGGGTGATGGAATAAATCATCAAATTGAAAGAATCAAGCAAGAATCATGTAATTGATGGAAAATAAATCATACAAAGGTGGAAAAATTGAAGTGGTTGAAGGGTGATGATGATTGTGGTTGAGTTTGATTAGATCGAAATGGTAGAAAAAAAGGGAAATTTGGGAGATTGAAAATTTGAAATGAAGAAAATTGAGGTAAAAGATGAGAAATCTTTACCTGTGATTTTGAGATGGAGAAGAAAATTTGAGAGATGGATTGAAAGAGGAAGAAGCGTACGCTGTCTGAAGTTGACGTTGTGTACAATAAGCAACATGGAATACTTTGAATTACACGTTATATTTATTATAACAACTCGTTACCTATCTAAATAAGGTAAAGTTAATTAAATTTTCTCAAATATTTCTCACTAATTTTATTACTGGTGTTCAAATTCAAACCAATCCAAATAAAAGCTGCAAATCGATCTAAAAAAATTGAAAACCGTAAAAAACCGAAATTTATTGGATGTGTTTGGATGTCATTTTATAAAAACCGATCGGTTCGGATCGGATTTCGAATTGATTTTTCAAAACCGATCCAAACCAAATCAAACCGCATGTATATATTTTTATACTTATTGATTTTTTATTAGTATAATACCTTATGTTAATTTATTATTAGTTGATATTTTTTTATAAAATACTACTCCCTCCGTCCCAAATTATAAGTCACTTTGCCAAAAAAATTTGTCCTAAATTATAAGTCACCTTACATTCCCAATGCAATATAAATGACATCTTCCCCAATATACCCTAAAATATTTATTATTATTTATTCTTTCAACTCTTTTAATTTCTCTCTCCTATATAATTATGAAGGGAATTACTTTAAAGTTATACATAATTTGTCTTTCCCATAAAGTAATAATTAAGTTTATTAATTTGTGTGAAAAACTCAAAACGTCTTATAATTTGGGACGCAGCGAGTATTTATTAGTTTGGTTTAATCTATTAATTTTTATTATTTCATTTGTTTCAATCCTAAGTGATCATTATCATTTTGTAATATTAACTTTTAATAATGTATATATTATATATTATATAAAATTTATTATTTATTAGTGTTTTTACAATATTAATAAAATTATAATTTATAATTTGGATATCCAAAAAACCGATCCAAATCAAACCGCAAGAAATCGGATCGGATCAGATTGAATTTTTTTTACCAATCATCCAAAACCGAACCAAACCGCAAGTAAATATATCTTTAGATCAGATGACATTTTGCTACAAAACTGATCCAAACCGAACCGCGAAGACTCCTACTAAGTATCAAAGGATTTCAATTTGTTACTATAATATAAGTAAGTTAAATTATCTAATTACAAATATACCTTATAAATTTTTTTTTTTTTTTTCAAATTTTGGAAGGCGAGTTTAAGAGTTAAGAGGGAAGAGAAAGAGAAGGGAGGGGAGGAGAAAGGAGGGAAACTCTCCTAATGTATTGCTTTTTTTATAGAAAAAAATTGAGTTGATTTTAAGTGATATGATGATATGCCACATTAGTATATTTGTCACACTGCGATTGTCATGTGTACGTTTAGTTATCGAAAAAATTTTACATGACGTGCCACGTTAGTATTTATTAACGAACATTGATATAAGAGACTAAAAGTGCGGACACAAAATATTATAAGGATCATTCTTTGAAAAAAAAACTTTAAGGACTAAAATTAAAGTTTGGGATATTTTGGGAGACAATTGATGGGTTGTCATGAAGGGGAAGCATTCACATTTAGGGATGGCAAAAAAATTCGTACCTACGGATATTCGCAGATATAATCCGTCACGGATATGGGGTCGGTAGCTTAATGGATATCAACGGATAAAATAAATAGATATTTAAATACTCGTTTGTTAATGGATATGAATACGAGTTTAATGATATCTGTGTCAGTGGATATTCATATCCGTTAATAAATTATAAAAATAATTTAAATATGATTAGTTTATTATACTTTATCTCACATATAAAAAAAAATTGTCTTCTTATATATTTTTTTAATTTTCTTTTAAAAAAACCTTTCACATTTCATTCAAATTCTATTAGCCATTTCATATTTAAACTCTTCAATACTTCATAACTCACTTCAACAATTTCACATTCCAATCAACTAGTGTCGTCATTCCTTTGTTGAACTAGTGTCTCCATTCTCACTCCTTTGTCGTCAGCTCTTCCATCATAACTCACAATCACAATATTTTTTATTTGTTTGGTTAAAAATAAAATGTATGAATATTATGTTTGGATCTAATTATGTTTTGGTGAATAAAAAGAAAATTAATGTGCTGAAATTTTATTGTTAAATTAAGAGCGAATGATATGGATGTTATGTGATAATAACTTTTTGTGTCTTTAAAAGAAGTTAAAAATATTTTCTTTTTCAGAAAAAAAAAATTTTATAGGAAAAATATTATCCATGGATATCTGTAAATATCAGCGGATACCGTAAAATCCTCAAATTACCACTATCCGTCCCCATGGATATTCATTTACATCCCTATTCACATTGGGTCAAACAGTCACCTAAAGGTCAAAGACTCACCCAAAAAAGTGAGAGAGACACCACAAATTCACCCAAAATCTTAAGGTGATAGGTGTATGAGTTCTCTCACTTATTAAGTTTTCAACCTCTACTTTTCTAAGCAATGTGGAGCTTAAAACTCACACTTGTTTCTCAACACAACTCACACTTATTTCTCAACAACCATAAATATATTTAACCCTTTTTTATTTCATTATTAATTTGAAAAATACAAAAAATTGATAAACTTCTATAGATAAAATTAAAAACTATATCTGTTTCAATTAGTAACCAAAAATAAGCTGAGAAGTGGTGGTGATGGTGGACCAAAGCTTTAATGCGGTGGAGTTGAGGGACTTGCAAGGTTAGCAATCCAACGCTTAAGTTAGTATGTGAGAAAGAAAAGTAAAGTGAATTTGATTTTAAACTTGTTATCTTAATTTGATGCTTTCTCTATTTATAAATAGAGGGAAATAACCAACTTTTTATTTGTTGATATCCTTTGCAATCATCGGGATGGTAATTCTCGTGTGATGAGAGATTTTGGAGAAAGTGTAGTCCCTTCCTCATGGTCGATCGGGGTCGATATGACTGGAATAGAATAATTGTCTCCAAAGCTCTTTTCATGCGTAACAAGGCGGTGGCTTGTTAAGTCACCTTCAAATGCGACCACTATGTTGGTCATCTATGGCCGGGCAAAAAAGAAACGTTTCAATTTCTTGGGAATTCATGCATTCAATGCACCATACTTCAAACGTATTTTCGAAAGTGCCATCATTGCGACTCTTAGAAACTAAAACATTCGAGTGTTGCGTTTGGTGGAGTCTTTTGTGTGATAGGTAGTAGCTTTTGAAGAGTCAAAGCTACTTTCTTTGAGTTACTTTATAAGTTTTGTAACAACCTTCTTCTTTAGTGTTATCACTGCCCTGTATCTGAAAAGTTAGTGCATTATGAGTAAGAAATCACAGAAGAGTGCTCACAAGTTCCAAAAAAATGTTCCATCTTCTTTGATGGATTCAATCTACTCCTTAATTGTTTCTACTTTCGCAAAAGCAGACGGTCTTGATGACATTTTTACCAAAGTCAGTTCACTTTCCTACTGGGGAATTTTAAGTTCAGCTGAGGACAAAAGGATATGAAACAAATATGGTGATTGTGTTATCCCCTTTTACGAGTGAACTTTCACGTTTACAGGTATTCGTCCCCCCTTCCGCGCTTTTGAGATAGAAGTTCTGAAGCATATGGTGATTGTTTCTTTGCAACTTCATTCATCCACCTTTCTGTGATGTTATCCTTCCATCTCTTTAAATACCATTGTGTTGTTCAAAATACGAACAGTTATGGTGACAACTTCACCCCATAAGGACTTTGGCAAGTTCTTCTGCTTCAACATGCATCTCTCCATATCCAATATGGCCATGTTTCTTCTTTCTGCTATTCCATTATGTTGAGGTGTGTAAGGAATAGTTACCTCATAATCAATAACATGTTCTTCACATAACTCCTCAAATATCTTGGATGTGTATTCGCCAACTTCATCTGTTCGTAGAACCTTGATCTTCTTTTCACTCTGGTTTTCAACAAGCATCTTGATTCTCTTAAATATTTCAAATACTTCGTCATTTCGCTTGATCATATATATCCAAAGCTTTCGACTATACTTATTGAAAAATAAGATAAAACATTTGTTTCCACCAATGGTATGATCCTCGAACGGGCCACATACATCTGAATGTACTACTTCTAGTATGCAAAAGGACCTCATTGGCATAGTCGAAACAAAAAACTTTCTGGATTGCTTCCCTACTAAGTAACCTTCACAAAGTTTGTCGGGCATCTCAAGACTTGGTATACCAATTACAATATCTTAAGTGATCAGTTGATTGTGTGACCTAAAATTCAGATGGTTAAATCTTAAATGCCACAACCAACTGTTCTTGTGGTCGATAACTATTTTTAGGCATTGTACTTCAGTCATATTGATCATGGTCTTAAATGTACTATTCTTCGACAGAAGAGATTTTAAGACCAGGTTATTCTAAGTGTCAAATAGTTCCAAGGCTCCATCTTTCATAACCACTGGAAAACCTTTTTCGACTAGTTGTCTAACACTTAACAGATTGCACTTTATTCCAGGTACATATAGTACATCTTTGATCATAGCTTTTACTTCATTGTTCCTTTGAATAACTATGACACCAGTACCTTCTGTTTGCAACGAGTTATTATCAGTAAGTTTGACCATGCTCTTCTTCGACTCGTCAAAATCTGCTAACTACAATTTTTGACCAGTCATGTAATTCCAACAACCTCTGTCAAGAAACCAGATCTTGGTGTCGACATGCTTATTTGCAACTGCAGCCATAACTAACATGTATTCAAAATTATCTGAATCTTGGCGTGTAAGGTTTTCTCCTTCATTCTTGCATTTCTTGTACCAACAATTCTTGGCCAAGTGACTCCATTTTTCACAGTTATAGCACTACACACTTTTTTCTCTTCTTTTTCTTTCTGATAGGAGTTTCCTTCTCCTCTTTTCGAGGATTCTGAAGCCCTACATCGACCTTGTGATTTTGAGGGTTTGACTAAGACTTCTTGCTCTGAGTCTTGTCTCTTTTGCCCTTGAACTTATTGGAACCACCATGTTTCCTCCATGTCTAAACCTGTAGAGCTTGCATCAAATCTTGAACACCTTTCCTTTTGACAATCCTTATCTCAAGTGCCTCAAACGAACCAACTAAATCTTCCAATTTCAATGTTTCAAGATTATTAGATTCTTGAATAACAATGATAACGTGATCAAAATTAGAGGTCAATGTGCGCATTACCATCTAAATGATCATCTTATCAGTTAGGGTTTCACCACAACCTTTCATAAGATGAACAAGCTTCTGCACCTTCGAGACATAACATGCAATATTTTCTTCTTTTCCCATCTGCAGTAATTCATACTACCTTCGCAACGTCTGCAATTTGACGGCTTTAACCTTCTCACCTCCTTCGTAATACTTGACAAGAATATCCCATGCCTCCTTCGTCGATTTAGCATGAGAAATCTGATCAAATTTCTCTGCGTCTACCGTCGATTGAATATTAAACGCAACCTTGCAGCCTTTCTTTTTGGCCTTCTTGATCACGACTCTCTGAGCCTCGGTTGCATTCTCAGCAAGCTCAGAGACACTATTAGTAACCACTTCTAGGGTTTCATGAAATCCAAACATATATTGCATATGTTTTCTCCATCGGATCCAATTCTTGCCGTCAAGAATTGGAAGAGAATCTGGAATGTCATTGTTATCATTCATCTTTGCAACAAACACGATTAACAACACACGATCTCAAAAACACGATCACTGACGTGTGATTCTTGAAAACACGATCAAGAAACTAACCGGATCTCTAGATACCAATTTTTTAGTGTGTGAGGCACTTTTAGTGAGGAGAGAAAGAATGAGAGAGAAAATGAAGAACATGAATTGTTATTATTGAATATCATTACAACTGAATTACAAAGTATCTATTTATATACAACTAAGTGACTTGTATACTAATTAATTAACATAACAAATCCTAACCCTAACTAATTTGGATTTAGGCTACAACTTAGATTATATCACAACAAAGATAAAAAGAACTATAACAACTCTATGTTAGACCTCTTATATTTCGTATAAGAGGAAAGGGCATAACTGATTATAGAAGTTAGTGGAATTACTCAGTTATGGGGAGTTACATTATAGGAGTTATGGGATAGTTACATTATAGGAGTTATGGGGCAGTAATTAATGTGCCTAGTCAGTTTAGGGTAGTGGAAAAATATATGAGGAGAAGACACTGAATATGGGGGGACATCTCAGAAATTCAGAGTGGAATTTGGTAAGGGAGAGTTCCAAAGCTCTTGAAATCCTTGGCGGAACCGTATTCTCATACTTCTTCCATTTTTTCTATAGCTTTGTTTTCTTATACAGTCTGAGCGTATATCTCGGAGACTGTTTTCCTCAAGAGATAATTCAATAAAAACATCGGTTATTCCCTTATCTATCTATTTTGGTACCAGTTCTATCAACTGGTATCAGAGCACTACGATCCTTGTTACGTTGATGGTGGTTACTAGAAGCGAGATGGAGGCACGAATGGAACTGTTAGAACATGGGTTTGAAGCGTTGTTAGCAATGAAAGAAACAAGGGAGAAGCAACGCAAAGAAGACCGGGTGGAGCGAATGAAGGTTAGACAACAAATGACGGAATTAGTTGAAACTGTTCATCGCACGAGGCGCAAAAGTCCAGCAGGATCACAACACGAGGACCAATCTGATGAAGATGACGCATCTGTGAATTACTGACGTCCACAATCTCGCAAAGAAAGATGGCGAAAATTGGAAATTCCAATTTTTGAAGGTACTGATGCTTACGGTTGGTTGAACCGTGTCGAGCGTTATTTTAACCTAAAGCGGGTGGATGAAACAGAGAGATTGCAGGCAACAATGGTAGCCATGAAGGGCAAAGCACTGGCATGGTATCAATGGTGGGAGGCGTCTTCACCAAACTCGACTTGGGAGGAATTCAAAACAGCCCGACTTAAACGTTTTCAACCCTCAATGATCCAAAGTCCCTTTGAATTGTTGCTGAGTCTCAAACAAACAGAAATAGTGGAAGAATATAGAGATCAATTTGAGTTATATGCAGGCCCCCTGAAATGCGCAGAGCCTTCTTATTTAAAAGGGATTTTTTTTGAACGGACTCAAAGATGTGATAAGGGCGAAACTAAATTTTCATCCAGTTGAAAGATTATCGGAATTAATGGATTAGGCACAAAGGGTTGATGAGAAAAATAGATTGTTAAGCAAAGGAATTGTGGGTACAAATTCGGGTAACAAATCAACATTCCGAACTTACAATAATACCTGAACTGCAACATGGGAACCGGGGACTAAAATTCAATCCTCGTTTGTATCGGCAACCGGAAGTTCTGTGGGAGAAACTAGTAGTCAGAGGCCAAATAATCCTTTCAAGGGAAGGGGTTTCAAAAAATTATCAAATGTTGAACTACAAGAAAAGTCAAGGAAAAGACTTTGCTTCAAATGTGATGAAAAATTTAGTCTAGGTCATGTATGTGCTAACAAGAAATTCCATGTATTATTGTTGGAGGGAGATTTGGAGGAAGAAACCGAAGAAGAGATTCAAGAAAAGGAAAGACAAGAATTGGAAATGAAAATGGTGCAGCTGTCCTTGCATAGCATATCAGGCCTCACTACCAAAAAAACTATTAAACTATGGGGAACCATGGGAAATAGAAAGGTTGTGGTCTTGATAGATTGTGGAGCATCTCACAATTTTATTTCCTCCATGTTGGTAAAAGAAGAAAAGTATTCGGTAGAAGAAACCCCACCTTATCATGTTGAAGTGAGAGATGGAAGAAAAATCCCATGTGAAGGAATGTGCCCCAAACTGAAGTTAATCATGCAAGGGATGGAAGTTCAACAAGACTTCTTTATTTTTGACTTAGGAGGAGTGAATGTGGTGCTGGGAATGGAGTGGTTGTCCAGCCTTGGTGAAATTAGAGCAAACTTTAGAGATTTAATCATAAAAATTCCTCTTGATGGCAAGTACCATATTTTGAAAGGAGAAGCAGAATTGACAAGGGCAGTCGCCTCTATCAAATATGTCCTAAAAGCTATTCGTGATGAAGGCCGCGGATTCCTCCTGGAGTGTTAACATTTGAAGGGAGAGGAAGAAATGAACCACAATCGACCTAAGTGGCTAGAAGAAATCCTAGTCAACTACGAAGAAGTTTTTCAAGAGCCACAGGGATTACCGCCGTCTAGGAGACATGATCACACCATTGTACTCAAGGAAGGAGCCAATATTCCAAATATCAAGCCTTATAGGTACCCACACTACCAGAAAAATGAGATTGAAATTTTAGTGGATGATATGCTTAAGTCTGGAGTCATTAGGCTAAGTGTAAGTCCTTATTCAAGCCCAATAATCTTAGTCAAAAAGAAAGACGGGGGTTGGCAATTTTGTGTTGATTATAGAGCTTTGAATAAAATTACTGTGCCTGATAAGTTTTCCATTCCTATTATTGACGAGTTACTTGATGAATTGGGGGGAGCCACAATTTTTTCAAAATTGGATTTAAGATCGGGGTACCATCAAATAAGAATGAAGGAGGAAGACATTCCTAAGACCGCCTTTAGAACCCATGAAGGACATTATGAGTTTGTTGTGATGCCATTCGGACTCACCAATGCCCCTTCTACTTTTCAAGCCCTTATGAATGAACTGCTTAGACCATACTTAAGAAAATTTGTATTGGTTTTCTTTGATGACATACTGGTCTACAACAAGAATGTGTAGGAACATCAGAAGCACTTACAGGCAATTTTAGCATTATTACAAGAGCACCAATTATTTGCTAATTTGAAAAAATGTAATTTTGGGCAATCTCAATTAGAGTATCTTGGCCATATTATATCTGGAGAAGGAGTAGCAGCAGACCCTAAAAAAATTGTAGTTATGATGGAGTGGCCCATTCCCAAGGATCTTAAAGCTTTGAGAGGTTTTTTGGGACTGACCAGATATTATAGAAGGTTCGTGCATAATTATGGAAAATAGCCCGACCATTGACTCAGCTATTGAAGAAAGACAGTTTTCGCTGGAATCAAGATGCACAAACTTCTTTTGAACAACTAAAACAGGCAATGGCTGAATTGCCTATTTTAACTGTCCTTGATTTTTCTAAAGTTTTTACCATAGAAACTGATGCTTCCAACCGAGGACTTGGTGTTGTTTTGTTACAAGACGGCCCACCAGCGGCTTTCCACAGTCAAACTTTGTCAGAAAGGGCACAATCCAAGTCAGCTTATGAGAGAGAATTGATGGCAATTGTCATAGCTGTGCAAAAATGGAGACAGTATTTATTAGGGAGGCATTTCATCATCCGTATCAATCAAAAAAGTCTTAAATTTATTTCTGATCAGCGAGTTTTGGGAGAGGAGCAGTTTAAGTGGACCTCAAAATTGATTGGTCTGGATTTTGAAATTCAATACAAACCAGGACTTGAAAATAGAGTGGCTGACGCTTTATCCCGGAGAATGACTTATGCAGCTCTTTCCACGATACACTTTGATGAGCTGGAAGAATGGGAGGCCGAAATCCAAAAAGATCCGAAGTTAGTAGGCATCATTCAAGATTTGTTGCGGGATGATAACTCTCATCCAGGATATATTTTCAAGGATCGAAAGTTGTTCTATAAAGGAAGGTTGGTGTTACCTAAAGATTCCTCCAGGATTTTACAGTTGTTACAGGAGTTCCATAATTCAGCAGTGGGGGGACATTCTGGTTTCTTTAGAACCTATAAACACATTTCAGCCATTCTTTATTGGGAGGGGATGAGAAAGGACATTCGGCAATTTGTAGCCACTTGTGAGGTTTGTCAATTGAATAAATATCAAACTTTGTCTCCTGTCGGGCTGCTGCAGCCTTTACTGATACCGACGCAAGTTTGGGTTGACATCTCTATGGATTTCATAGAGGGATTACCTAAGGCACAAGGTAAGAATGCGATTTTAGTTGTTGTAGACCGTTTAACAAAGTATGCCCATTTCATCTCTCTTAGTCATCCATTCACTGCTAAGGATGTAGCTGAAGTTTTTATTAAGGAAGTGGTAAAATTGCATGGATTTCCCTCAACCATTATATCGGATAGAGACAAAATTTTCCTTAGTCATTTCTGGTCGGAGTTATTCAAGATGGCTGGAACAAAGTTAAAATTTAGTTCTGCATATCACCCTTAAACGGATGGACAAACCGAGGTGGTTACACAGATGTTTGGAAACTTATTTACGCTGCCTCACGGGAACGAGACCAAAACAATGGCCTAAATGGTTGGGTTGGGCAGAATTCTGGTTTAATACCAATTACAATAGTTCTTTGAAGTTGACGCCTTTCAAAGCTCTGTACGGACGAGAACCTCCACATTTGTTGAAATGGACTACCATTCCATCCTTGGTGGAAGAAGTTAATGTTATGACTCAAGAGAGGGATCACCTTCTTCATGATTTAAAGCAAAATTTATTAAAGGCTCAAGCTCAAATGAAAACTTATGCGGATCAATCTAGACGTTCGATTACATTATCCATAGGTGATTGTGTCTACTTGAAGTTGCAGCCATACCGGTTGAAATCACTTGCCAAGAAAAGAAATGAGAAATTGAGCCCTCGCTTATATGGTCCCTATCAGATAATCAAACAAATTGGCCTTGTTGCGTTTGAATTAGCATTACCACCAGAGAGCAAAATACACCCTGTTTTTCATGTCTCCTTGTTGAAGAAAGCTTTAGCACCAACAGCCCAACCTCAACCACTTCCATCTATGCTCTCCGAGGATCTAGAACTCCAAGTATTCCCTGCAGAAGTTAAGGTTATCCGCAACACAACACAAGGTTCAGCTGAAATCCTCATTCAGTGGCAAGATCTTCCAGATTTTGAAGCTACTTGGGAATCAGTTGATGTTATCAAAGAACATTTTCCTTCCTTTCACCTTGAGGACAAGGTGACTCTTTTGGGGGGGAGTATTGTTAGATCTCTTATACGAAATATGTATAAGAGGAAATGGCATAACTGATTATATTAGTTAGTGGAATTACTCAGTTATGGGGCAGTTACATTATAGGAGTTATGGGGCAGTAATTAATGTGCCTAGTCAATTTAGGGTAGTGGAAAAATATATAAGGAGAAGACACTGAATGAATATGGGGGGGCATCTCAGAAATTCAGAGTGGAATTTGGTAAGGGAGAGTTCCAAGGCTCTGGAAATCCTTGGCGGAACCGCATTCTCATACTTCTTCCATTTTTTCTATAGCTTTGTTTTCTTATACAGTCTGAACGTATATCTCGGAGACTGTTTTCCTCAAGAGATAATTCAATAAAAACATCAGTTATTTCCTTATCTATCTATTTCGGTACCAGTTCTATCACTCTATAGTCACATAGATGGCACCATTAGCCAAACTGCGTAAACAAAAATCAATGTCCATTTATCTTTAATCTTGTATACTAGTTGTTACAACTAAGAATAAAACTCATTTTTCACTTGTGGAACACTTTTTTCCCTAGTCAGTTTCGTCAATAATATGATAAGGTAACTTTATGCTAGAAATTAATTTTGTAAGATTCTAGAATAAATTACTCATGAATAAAAACAAAATTCATAAAATGATAAATAGAAATTGTATAATATAAATGAATCATTCCAAACAACAATGAAAACAATAAATTACCCTTATGATATACTACTTACTTCTTGCACATAATTTTCAACAATAATGTAATGTAAGATCAAATAATGTTCATTCGTTCACTATTGCCATGTTACTGCAATAGGACTTCTAACTTTATATTTGCCAGAAACCCAAATGAGTGATCCAAATGATGAACTACCAATAACTCTTGTTTTTCCAACTGCTAAAAATGTTACTTTATAGCTTAATCTCTGACTCAATTTCTCAAACTTCAATTTCCTTGGCTCAACATTAACAACAACTCCATTAGGTTCTTCAACTTTAACTTCATAGTAACCACTTTCTGATTTTCCCACATTTGTAACAACTCTTTTATATGTCACATTCTGCACTGTTCTGCTAAACAAAACAGAAAATGAAGGATAATTCAAGTCACCAACTTGAACATCATGTTTTTGAGAGCATGTGAAGTTAGTTTTTGTCAATATAGCGATTTTGGAAGAGGTAAAGTTAAGGCTGCAAAAGTAATTCAAGTAGTCATCGGTGTCAATATCATAGACTAATCCAGGATCAGAAGCACTTTCTGGATTAACATGTCCTGAACCAAATGCAAAAGGGTTAGCAGAAGCTGAGACGTTATTTGAAGCAAGATCGGAAATTGGGAGATTTTTGTTGTTCAATGTGTAGGCTGTTGTCATAAGAGATGACTTGATCATTGCAGGTGACCAGTCTTTATGAACCGATTTAATCAACGCTGCGATGCCGCTAACGTGGGGACAAGACATTGAGGTACCTGAAACAATGTTAAATAGGACTCTTCTTTTGTCAGTTTTGATCATACTTGGACTTGTTTTTGATGGCCATGCAGCTAAGATGTTTACACCAGGTGCAGTTATGTCTGGTTTGATAACATCTTGTCCTATGATACTCGGTCCTCTAGAAGAAAATGCTGCTATGATTGGTGCAATGTTACCATATCTTGTTCCTAGGAATGAAATTGAAGCCGTTGGGTTTTTTGTAGCGTTGAGGTAGATTCTTAGAGCTTTACCTGCTGAAGCACCTAATGAAGTTCCTGGTAAGACGTGAGCGTCGGAAAGAAGCTCTTCGCCTTGATTTTCCGAGTTGAGTAGTATCATTCCGTATCCGCCTGATTTTTTAACCACCTCTCCTTTATCAGTTCTACCATTGATTCCTCTTTCGCAAACGACAATTTTTCCAAAAACAAGTGTTTTATCAAGTGAGCCTTTTGTGCAAAACATTGCTTCTCTCTTTTTGCCTGCTGTTGTTCCATGCACAAGTGGGAGTTGTTGGTTTGATTGGTTTTTTGATTGATACAATGATGTTCCTTCAAATGTTTTTGAGTTTCCAAGTTTTACTTGTGTTGGAAAAGTTCTGTCAATGTAGCTAGCAGCAACTGTCATGATCCACGGTGCGCCGTTTCCGACTGTAGATGCAAAAGGGCCTGAGTTGCCTGCTGAGCAAGAAACAAAAACGCCGTTTTTCGTTGCTCCGAATGAAGCTATAGCAATACTATCATTATAAAAAGGTTTTGGAATACTTCCTAAAGATAGGGAAAGTACATCAACACCGTCGGAAACCGCTTGGTCCATGGCTGCTAATAGGTCGGAATTCGCGCAGCCAGAAAGCCAGCAAACCTTATAAGCCGCGATTCTTGACGTATGCCTCATTCCAGTGGCTGAGCCTTTAGCAAGTCCAAAAATGTTTGCATTTTGAACCACATTACCGGCTGCGGTCGAGGCAGTGTGAGTTCCATGCCCTTGAGTGTCTCTAGCAGAAAGATAATCGGTTGTTTCGTTGATTTTTCCGATGAATTTTTCGTACCCTTTGAAATAGTATCTTGCACCAATAAGCTTCTTATTACAATTTGAGGATGTGAATTTTGTGCCTTGTTGACAAACACCTTTCCATTTACGAGGGATCGGGGAAAAGCCCGAGTCTTTGAAACTAACATGTTCGGGCCATATTCCCGAATCAAGGACACCAATGATCACATCCGAGGCCAAACTCGAAGCACTCCAAAGTCCTTTTCCATTTGTTAGGCCAAGAAAACTTGGTGTATTTGTCGTATCGAGGGTTGATAGTTCATCAGGTATGGCCGAAAGAAAACCATCAATTTGGTTCAAGTGTTTAAGTTGTTTCTCAGAAAGTGTTGCTGCAAAACCAAACATGTTAGTTTCATAGGCATATAGAAGCTGGGGTGATAAAATATCTTCTAGCTCTTCTCCCTCCATTGAAGCTTGAGTAATGAAGTCAATGACTGATTCAGACCATGTTTTTGCGCTGTCTTGAGAATGAATTGAGCCTTCAATTTTCGTCTTGTCCATGTGGACTATATATGTTTGTTGCACCGCGAGCGCGGTTGAATTCATCGCCATAAGAGCCACGAATATAAAGACTCTCCTAAACATCATGATGCCTACAAAATAAATGAAGAAATCAATTCATGGCCAGTATTAGGATCTAAATGTATGTATATACATGATTAAGAATCTTCTAATGCAAGAAACATAAAAATAGGAAAAAATACTAGAAGCATTTTTCAAATAGGTTTATAAACCCATAACAAGCTTATTTAGCAACCGAATTAAAGACCAGTTTAGCGAACGATTCGAAAACTCAGTCAGTAAATCCATCATAACTATGCAAACATACTATATAGAGCAATGAGATAGAAAGACAAATATTTTTTTTGAAGTAGTGCTTAGTACCTATGATGGACATAGCAAAAGACAAGGAATAATGCTAATAAACTCATAACATAAAATCTTTATATAAGCTCTTAAAGTTTGTACTTTTTTATATATGCTCATTGCTATTAAAGAAAGTAGTTGTTACCTTCACTTTACTTTTCTTCTACTTCAAGACTTCATTTCTCAGCAATTCAAAGATCTGTAAATGTGTATATATAGAAAGTCTAACTATGTGGCATAATAGCATTGGCTATCACATACAGAAACACCTTTCTCAGTCTGTTTATAATAATTACAGTAAGCACTTGTTTCCAGTTTTACTTTTATAGCACGCTTCCATTTTTAGAACCCTTTCTAAGTTTCATTCATGACATTCATTATGGGATGGTAACAGATAAAGGAACTTTCATATTTCATATGACAGTGTTGCTCATTTGTTCCAAGTTAGTTGAATCACGTGGAAGTTTGTTTCAAACTAAAAGATGTAGGTCCAAAGAGCTTAGAATGAAGTTTTTTGATATATTGTCATTAAAATGTTCACATTTTCTTCATATTATGGTTGCCAATGTCACTGCTAGTGTTCACATTAAATTGTGAATGTTAGATAGCGTTATAGCTAGTTATAGTGTTCACATTATTGCTAATGTTTTATGAGGTTTCTAAGGAAATTTAATGTGTCAGCTATGGAAGACGCGTTGTTGTTAAGGAACCAACAGTTTGAGACATTAAGGCATGGGTGCCACCACCAATTTTGTCATTTTTATTACTCATTGAGATTTTGAGACTGTGTCTGTGAATATACTATGATCATTACAATGTGACTTGCAATATGTTAAACATATGTGTACTTGGAGTATTATTTAAGGCACTCTTCTTTTCTCTGTATATGCTTTTTCTCAGTCCATACATTCTATACCTTTATTATAATTCCCTAGAATTGGAATATCAATAATTATCAATTAGTTTGGTCCCTAGATGTGGATGGTGTTGGTATTGAATATTTAAAATTACCAAAAGTATTTCTAGGTGTGTTTTCTATACTTTTCAACGAGTTGGACAAAAGTGTGTTTTCTATTAGTATTTTCAATGCATTGAAGTAACAATTTAATTTTATTACCTTTCATTAGTAAATAAAGGGAATCAAGAGATTAAAAGGGTAAAATAGTCATTTTACGACAAAGGTATTTTGGTCCTTTCTAAATGATATTATTCCTTCCGTTTTTTTTATTATAAGGTGTTTTTAACTTTTCACACCTATTAAAAAATGTAATAGTCGTGGTATAAAAAAGAGAAATTATAAAAAGTTTTACAAAATTATTCTTCTTTGTGGTATTGGAAAGACAAATATATATAATGGAAAGGAGAGAAAGTAATAAATATTTAAGAGTATAATAAAAAAAATAAAATTAATTATTTATTAATATTATAAAATAACTTATATTGTGGTACAACATATTTTCTCAAATCGACTTGTAAAAAAAACCGAAAGTAGTACATGATACCGTAAAGATTCAGTAAAATTCAATAAAATGATTAAGAAATTTATTAACTTATTAGAATCAAAGGGCCACTTGAGTAAATTAAATGATGGAAGAGCATTTATTGAAATTCATGGAATTAATTAAGTGTAAATTGGTTTTTTTACGTGGACATTATTCAAAGAGAAAAATGAATTGAGGGAGACATTCGCTTCTTCCTCCATAATCAATTCTCTTCTCCCTTCATTCTCATTATGTTCTTCTTCTTCACCTTTTCCTCATTAGAAGGGGAAAAACATTTAGAGAAAGGGGTGGTGGCAAGCCTTTTTGCCAGTACTCATTCTTAGAGAGAAAAAATTACCTTACTAGAATTCATCTCAAATATGGAAACATATAGTAGGAAAGAAGGACTTGAAAAAACAATGTTGGGTTGGAGAGCCACATGAAATTGAAGAAGAAAATAAGAGGTCCAACTCTGATTTGATGATTGATGGAAGTTCAATAGTTGATATATCTTTGGTCAAAACTCGAACAAAATGCTTGTTTCCATTAATTTTTAAGATGAAATTTGACTAACAAAAGATCCAAAAGGATGTTACTCTTGAATGGTTATGTTTTTGCAGGAAATGGCAAAGGAAAACATCAGTTACAAGCAAAAAGAATTTCTTCCCTGAAACTTTCGCGATGCGAACTTTCCTTCGCAAAGCGAAAATTCGCGATGCGAACTTTCCTTCGCTATGCGAAGGTCGCGATGCGAAGTTGAAGCTAGCAACAACAGAATGAAACAGAATCAAACTCACCCAACTTCGCTTGAAGCGAACGCAACGAGAGGAAGCGAGAATAGTTCGCATTGCGAAGTATAGTGGTTCCTGAGGTGGTTTGAAATTCTTCAAGGTGAAGAAAACCAGGTTTTGCATAGCGATCAGAACTTCGCATAGCGAACTCAGGCGGCCAGAACAGCTATAAATATGACAGAAACCAGTTCAGAAAGGATCATCTTGTAATATCTTTGATAATACTTTGTAATAGAATAGGAGAGTAGGAATATAAGAGGTTGTAAGGAGAATGAGCTGGATACGCATCAAGAGTCGGGAAATCGTCGTTGATGTTGGTTCAACTCCATTCTTCAATTGTGTATAGTAGCTAAATTCCTCTCTTGTTGGGATTGGTCGTAGTTCACCGAAACAGTATGTATTTTCGTTAATCATGGCGTTATATGCAATTTATGTATGAATCATTATTGATGTTATCTTTGTTTCATTGTTTATTTCATGGATTGAATTGATATTGACAAATATGATTCTAATCTCGATCTAAGATAACATCTATTAAACCCTAAATGCTAGACATAGATTTAGGTTTAATATTCACGAAAGTATCGAATCTTAATGCTACCGTATTGTTTAATAGGCTGAGAAATCGTCGATTAAACCATAAGGTAGAAATCTCATCAAAGTTTAGACATAAACTTTGTTTGTAAGTGATACGTGATAATATCGAAACATGCTTAAATTGTGTATAACTGATTCGTGATATGCATATTGAATCGGTGGATGAACACCAATTCCCAACAAGTCTATTCCTCTGAAAACTATCTTCATTTATTATACATGTTTACTTTTCGCAACTTATCAATCAAACATCTTAAAACTTTTGCTTAGAATCATAGAAAATATTGAACGGTTTTGATATCACTCCAATCCTTGTGGATACGATAAAACAAAATACTTTCATTTGATTGTACTCAACATCAAATTGGCGCCGTTGTCGGGGATTGGCGTTTAAGATATTAAAACATCGCAGTAGTTTCTATACTTCTAAGTTGTTATATATTGTATATATTTGTTTTTTGCAACGTTTTTTCAAGTGTTGGATAGGTGGTGAAACTTCTGTTTATGCTTCGAGGCAAGACTTCGGAAGAACAACTTCTTTTTGATCCCGAGATCGAAAGAATAATCCGAAAGAACAAAAGACAAAAGAAGAAACAGAAACAACTATCCAAGAAGAAAAATCACAAAGGAGCTTCCACATCAACTTCCTCAACAAAAGAAACAATGGCTGAAGTTGTCAACAGTGGACCTTGTCGGAGCAGTCCAAGACGATTAGCTAGTCTCACCAACATATCCAAATAACCGACAAGCTGAAATGAAAATGGGACTGCTGCAGATCATTTATGCTAACCCTTTTGCATGTTTGGATCATGAAGATCCATACTCCCACCTCACAAAGTTCTATGAACTGGCCGGTACGTTAGGTGCACCCGAAGTTGAAGAAGAAGCAGTATTTATGAGGTTATTCCCGCATTCTTTGATCGGTAAAGCAAAATATTGGTATCTTGACCAACCTACTGAAACCATGACGAACTGGAATGTCTTGGAAGAAAATTTTCTTAACATATTTTTCCCTCACAACCGGTTCATGGATGCAAAAACATCCATTGTCGCGTTTGCTCAATCTGCAAATGAAACTCTATGTGAAGCTTGGGAACGTTACAAATCCATGCTATGGAAATGTCTGAATCATGGTTTTGACAGTCTAACACAAGTTCACATCTTCCGCAACGGATTGCAACCCCAACCAAAGCTCTTACTTGACGCAACAGCTGGTGGTTCTTTATTGGCAAAAAGCGCAAAAGAAGCAGTTTCAATTATCAACCGAATGGCTCTCATCGATCATCAAGTCCAATATAATCGAGGAACCGCACAAAAGAAACCTGGAATTCTTGAGTTGGATACAAACAATGCAATCTTGGCACAAAATAAGCTTCTCACTCAAACTGTGGAAGAATTCACCAAGCAATTATCCAATCTTCCACAACAACTCAAACACCTGCACGAAGCGCCTATACCACAACAAGTAGCCATGTACGAACTTTGTGCAGGAGACCACCCAACCAGTTTTTGTCCTCCGATTAATGAAGAAGTCAATTATTTGGGAAACCAGCAACAGAGACAGGTTCCGTACCAAAACAATCAAGGTTATCCATACAACAACTACGCAAGCTATGGCCAAATTCAAAGCAGGCATAATCAATACCAAAGCTACACTCAACCAGATAAGCTTGCAAAGTTAGAAGATACCTTGAATCAATTTATGCAGATGTCCATGGCAAACCAGAAAAATACAGATGCATCAATTAGAAATCTTGAAACACATGTAGGGCAAATTGCAAAGCAGTTGAATGAGCAACAACAAGGAACGTTCTCTGCCGCCACTCAAACTAATCCAAAAGAAACGTGCAATTCAGTCACAACAAAGATTGAAAAAGTGGATGAAACAAAAGTTTGAGAGAACGCCCAAGAAAAGAGAATTATAGTGGAAAAGCAAGAAGAAAATTTTGAGAAAAAGGAGGAAAAAAACAATGCTGATCCTGGAAGTGTTACAGTACCAGTTACCATTGAAAATATAAATTTTGATAAAGCTTTGATTGATCTTGGTCCAAGCACCAATCTTTTTCCATTTTCCGTTCTTAAAAAGATCGGTAATCCTGAAATAGAACCTACAACAATGGTGTTACAACTTGCTAACAAATCAATCACAAAACCAGTTGGCATGATAAAGGATGTAATGGTCAAACTTGAGAGATTCATATTTCCAACAGATTTTGTGGTGATGAATACTGAAGAAGATGATGACATTCCTCTGATTTTGGGACGTCCCTTCATAAAAACAGCCTGAATGATGATTGACGTATATGAAGGCAAGATGAAAGTGAGGTACAAAAATGAAGAAGTCAACTTTAAATTGTTTCAACACAAAGAAGATGACTATTACAAGATTGAGGCTCCTGATGAAATAGGCCTGGAATTGAAGAGAAAGAATGACAAAGAAAGGCCACAGGATGGTGGTATAGATGCTGTGACGAATTCATATAAACCACCTTGATTGTTACTCGAAACAGGCGTCGAGCTAACGACGTTAAACAAGCACTTGTTGGGAGGTAACCCAACCTTTTACATATTTATGTTTCTTTTCTTGCATAATTATTTCAATTGGTAGGAAGAAAGATAACATGAATGGGCCAAAAGAAAATTCTGCATAAAACTGAGTTCTACAAAGTTCGCTAAGCGAGCCCTATTTCGCTAAGCGAAAGTAGCAAAATCAACAAAAATACCATTCATGCCATCTTCTTCACTTTAGTGTTTTGTGTATCTTTAAATGATTTGTAGATGTGGGTGTCATATGACCAATCCATAATGTTTTGAGATGGAAAGGCAAGGAGTGGAAGATCAAATTCACATGAATTAACAAAGGTTTAATGGTAATGATACAATTTGGAAAGAATTACACAAACCAAGGTACTTGTTTATTTATTTCTTAAAATTTGACATAAATATGACATGAGTAGTCTCCATAAAATCAAGTCATTCAAGCTTATGCAATAACATGTTTCATTATGAATCACTTAGTTCTAAAACCAGAAAAGTGAGGTAGCCTTCCAGTGTTTACCATATGCTTAGGAGACTGATGAATTATTGTTTTAACTCATTTGATTCATGCTTAATCTTGCATGTATGTTGATAATTGTGGATACATAGAAAGGATCAAGGCATTTGTTTGAAATTGAGCATAACTAGTAAACCAAATGTAGCCTCATTGTCCCTTGTGAGTGAGTGATCATTTGCAACCCCTTTTGAGCCATATGACATAAATCAATCATTTATGAACCGAACAATGCATTAAGTATACCACTTAGTAGATATTGTTCTATATCTTTAAATATCTTAAAAGTTCATCTATGATTGATTCTATTTTTCTTGAATTAAACCTCAAAATCATTGCTATCTTTTGTCAAATTATAAAGAGTATTCAAAGGAAAAGTAAGGTTTTGTTCAAGTTGGGGAGAAGAAGAAAATTTCCCTTTTTTTCAAGAAAAGAAAAATTATAAAAGATGAATAAATCAAATGAAAAATATGAAAGAAAAGTAAGAAAAGAAAACACAATGAAAATACCAAAGACGAATGTGTTCAAAAGAAAGAAACAAAGGTTTGGATGAGTAACATGGTACAAAGAATTAGACTCTATGAATGCTCTTCTAAAAAAAATTCAAAAACCACTTTGTTTCCATTAGCCTTAGAAATGACACTTCCTTGGTACCTTGGCCACATTACAACCTTGAAAAGACCTTAGTGATCTATGTTTTTTACATATCAACATATTTTGCTTAGATAAAGGCATGAATTAATCTAGATGTTAGCAAATTTGTCAGATGAGAGTTCAAAATACCTCATTATTTTTACTTACAAAAGAGTGTGATAGGTGTGATTCATAATAGACGTGTTTATTGCTTTGGACTGCTTGACAAAAAACTTTATGTGGAAGACTTGTTTCATAAATATGTCTAAATTCCTGGAAAGTGGTAATACATAACAACTTGGATTTGGAATTCAACATTAAACCATGTGTCGTGATTACTTCTTTGAAAAATTTGGTTCATCATGTGAAATAAATGATACAGAAACTCTTGCTTTTGCATAGTTTTGATTGAGGACAACCAAAGATTCAAGTTGGGGAGAATTTGATGGAAGTTCAATAGTTGATATATCTTTGGTCAAAACTCAAATGAAATGCTTGTTTCCATAAACTTTTAAGATGAAACTTGACTAACAAAAGATCCAAAAGGATGTTTTTCTTTAATGGTTATGTTTTTGCAGGAAATGACAAAGGAAAACATCTGTTACAAGCAAGAAGGATTTCTGCACTGAAACTTTCGCGATGCGAACTTTCCTTCACTATGCGAAGGTCGCGATGCAAAGTTGAAGCGAGCAACAATAGAATGAAATAGATTCAAACTCACCCAACTTCGCTTGAAGCGAACGCAATGATAAGAAGCGAGAATAGTTCGCATAACGAACTTTACTCCGCATAGCGAAGTATGGCGGTTCCTGAGGCGGTTTGAAATTCTTCAAGGTGAAGAAAGCCAAGTTTCGCATAACGACCAGAACTTCGTATAGCGAACTCAGGCGGCCAGAACAGCTATAAATAGGACAGAAACCAGTTCTGAAAGGATCATCTTGTAATATCTTTGATAATACTTTGTAATAGAATAAGAGAGTAGGAATAGAGGAGGTTGTAAGGAAAAGGAGCTGGATAGGCATTAAGAGTCGGGAAATTGTCGTTGATGGTTCAACTTCATTCTTCCATTGTGTATCAAGCTACCATGAGTAGCTAAATTCCTCTCTTGTTGAGATTGGTCGTAGTTCACTGAAACAGTATGTATTTTCGTTAATCATGGCGCTATATGCTGAAATTCTGGTACCAGATATGTGATGTTACGTGTGATGTCACAACAACACACTCTGCAATGGACAATGTAAAGCAACAATAAATCAACACAATGAATTGTTCACCCAGTTCGGTTTAACTACATACGTCTGGGGGCTACTAAGCCAGGGATGAATTTCACTATCAGTAGAATTAATTTACAGACTCAACAACCCAGTTGACATCTCCTAAACTTAATCTCTACTTAATGAACCTTCTACCTAAGAGACCACTTAGGTATGAGAACACTACTCAATCCCTAAATCACTTCAGTGATATAATTCAAAGATCACACACTTTGAAAAACTCAACTTGATTCTACTTCACAGCTTTGATCAAGAACAACTCAAAACAACAACACCAATTCACACTTGAATGGTTTACAATACAAACACGAAGACTCAAACAACTCTCAGTCTTTGGCACTTTTTCTCCGTCCTCTTCTTCAAAGGATTGATACGCTTTATATAGCAATTTGATTTGGTCTTGGACCTGCTACAATATCTGACCTGATTTGTTATTTAAAACTGAATCTTCAAAATAGATTTTCTCTCTCAAAATCTTCTTAAATCTCCAGCCTTTAAACACTCCTACAAATCTGCATCAAATCTGTTTGTAACAGAAAATATCCCCTCCAAGATATTCGCATCCAATAACTCTAACAGCTCTCCCAAATTCCAGCTAAAACGCTTAACCCTAAAAACATCTCAGACCTGATGTTTTACTGATCTGCATATCTGATGTCATGACATCGCATGTGACATCAGACTTCAAAACTTCAACAAGATAAATACTTAACATAAACCAATGTTAAGACATCACCAATGTGACATCAACATTGAACAACCATGTTTTACCAAAATTCTAGCCAATCCAAGAACCAACAATCTCCCCATTTGGCTAATTTTGGCTAAAACAATCTCTGCAACATCAGAGACTTCACCAGCGGATAAATGTTAAAACTGTTAAACCTCAAAACCAGAACCAGCATAACCAGCTGTTCAACATGCACACTCCCCCTCAACATCTGCACCACACCAGGCTTTAGATAGGATACACTCTACACACCTAGGCTAACTTTCCCCCTTTTTAGCCATAATTGGACAATCACCAAACACAATGTCCTGACATAAAGACATGGTCAAACATCATGCTTCCCAAAAACATAAGTTCCAACACATTGACTGTTCAGTCAATACATACTATGCTCCTTATTTTCATTATAAACACAAGCCTTTCTTCCTTCTAGCAGCACCACTCAGCAACCAAGAATGAGCCAGTCAAACATCAAAGATGCAACAAAGAACTTCAAGCAGAAGGATAAGACTTCAGATCCACCTCAGAAGAGGAGCAAAACAATGAGTGCAGCTGAAACTACTTCAGGAACAACAAAGACAGGCAGAACCTCAGAAACAACCATGAAACCAGACAAGAAGCTTCCTGTGCAATAACAAGCTACTGATGATGATTGGGATGAAGACTGGAAAGCTTTTCTAGATGCAGGGGGTTGGGATAATCTGTAACTAATGATGTACTTCAAACTTGTATGCCTTCAGCAGTTGAATAAAATCAATTTCTAATAAAGAATACAATTGCTTAATGTAGCGAGTGATTTTTGGATGTGGTTGCGAAGCACAATCGCTCTGGTACTATAACTCGATTCATTTTTTATCCTATTAAAGCTGATGAAGGAAGGAAAATAAATGTCTCCAACTAACCCTGCTTGCATACTGAGGTTAAACAGTCAAAACTGTTGGTTTACAGATGCTACAAAGATTCGGGGTTTCTCCTAGGTTATTTTGTTGACGAGGGGTGTTTAGGCTATCGGTTAGGATGTTAGGACGAATGTATGAAAGTATGGGATTTTGGGTTTTTTGTTTAGTGTGCTCGCTAAGATTTTTCTTTCAATCTTATGCCTACGTATTCCCGTTTTTTCGAAACAGGGAAATCAGAGCGTTCGTAGTTCCTCCTATTCTATGGGAGGAAATGGGGTTTTGGTGTCTTGTTTAAAGCCCAAGACGTGAAGCTAAAAGGTCTATTTGTATCTTGTTCAATGCCCAAGATGTGCAGCTGAAAGGTGTTGTCTTTAGAGAGAATTTGTCATCTCTAAAGGGGCCTGTTTGTCACAACTGTTTATAAAGGAGAATTACTTTAAACGGGATGTGTGAATCTGGCAATGCCATAATTTCCTTTATAGGGGATTTTAACCTGAAGGAGAAGACTTTAACTCAGTGTAGAACAATGCTATCTTTCCTTAGGAATTTCTCATACTAAAAGAGGGACAGTGGCATGGATGTAGATGATCCAGAGGCTTGCCGCTTACAGCGATTAAATGAAGGGGAAGGAGTTGTTGATGTTTGTGTACTGTGAACGAGGCACAACTTTGATGCTAAAAGGTTGATTGAATCAACCAGTGGTTTTCTTATATAAAGCCTAAGAGGAGGCTATCATGTGTCTCGTACAAAGCCCGAGAGAGAGGCTAAAAGGTTTTGACTCGACGATGGAGTCTTTTGGTATCTCGTATAAAGCCCGAGATGAAGGCTATTTGACTCAACAAGAGAGTTTTTTTGTATCTCGTACAAAGCCCGAGATGGAGGCTAAAATTTGTTTGGCTCAATAAGAACCTTTTTGTATCTCGTATAAAGCCCGAGATGGAGGCGGAAGGGTGAGTGACTCAACGAGGGAGTCTCTTATGTGTCTTGTACAAAGCCCGAGAGAGAGGCTAAACGTTGTTTAACTCCGCTTGGGAGAATCATTGTACAAAGCCCAAGAGGAGGCTATGGTGCTGTTTCAGTTGAGTGACAGGTCCAGTATACTGATTTTAAAAGAGAAAATCAGTTCTTATATGAGCAATGTTGTACTCAAGGATTTGATTCGAGGATCCGGGTTATTCCTGTTCTTTAAGGAAGCGGGAAGTCTGAAGGGTATTGAGACTGTCCGAGTCTACGGGTTTTCTTCCTATTTAACGAAGGGGTCACTTGAGAATGCCTTTGAGACTCAAGGACATTAGACTGTCCAAGTCTAGAGTTTCATCTTTTGTACTATGCTTTGAGAAACAGTAGTAGACTCTTGAAAAGACTATTCTATGCAGATGATTAAGTTCTGTTCCTATACCTCTAGGAGGTCGCCGGGACAATTTATACGAAGCCCAAGAGGAGGCTGGAAACTTTTAAGAAGCCGAGAGGTCCTTGTACGAAGCCCAAGAGGAGGCTATCATTCCCAGAGGAAGAGATCATTATACGAAGCCTAAGAGGAGGCGGTGAATACTTCTAAGAAGCCGGTGGGTCCTTGTACTAAGCCCAAGAGGAGGCGGGGTTGCTTTTAGGAAGCCTGTGGGTCCTTGTACGATGCCCAAGAGGAGGCCGATGCTTTTAAGAAGCCGATGGGTCCCCAAACCCCGAGAAATTCAAGACAGGCTATTCACAGAGATTAGATCAAGCCAGGAAAGTTCGAGAATCTGGAAGAAACTCAAAGATGCCATTCACGGAGAATACATTCATCTCTGGGAGTAGAGTTTCTTGATAATTCCTAATGAGGACAGCCGAAGAGAAGACTGTATCTGGTGATCCTATTGGGGATCTAGTTGTCTATTTCTACAAATAAACGAAACAGCGTCACCTAGTTCTAAACGTAGCTGCCGGGGAAACTCGAAATATCTATACTATTATTACACAGTTGATATGAGTTTATGAAAGAAGACTTACAGTGAAACAGCCCCACAATACAGTTATATGTATATGAAAGCGGTAAATGAAAGCAATAACCACTTACTCGGTTGTAGAGCTTCCATGCTGTTTGGTTAGTTGTTCAACAAAGAAAGATTGAAAACAACAGTATATTCAAAATCAAAGGAGAAAGTGCTTTGAAAAAGAAAGATTTGGGGCTTACAGCTCAAGGAGAGGCCCAGGGTTTTATCAGTGATTGCACTGTTTGAATTTGTACAGAGGGACTTATACAAGTGACTGAGGCCCAAAAAGGTTTTCTGTACAAAGGGATGGGGCTTACACTCTCTCAAGAGGCCCAAAAAGTTTTTAAAGAAAAGAAATGGGTCTTACTACTCAAGGGTAGGCCCAATTGATTTTTCGTTTAAAAATGGCGATCGCGCCGAGATTTTCTTTTAACGCAAAGGGGCTTATACAATAAGTGAGGCCCAAAATTTTTTTTGGTTAAAAGGGGATTGGGTCTTACACTCTATTAGAGGCCCAAAAGTTTTGAATGGGTCTTATAGCTCAAGGAGAGGCCCAAGGTTATTTTTCAAAAGGTGACGTCGCGCCGTTTGTTTTTTACGGTATCGGGACTTATACAATACACTGAGGCCCAAAAATGATTTGGTAAAAAAAAGGATTGGGTCTTACACTCTATTAGAGGCCCAAAAAGCTTTTGAAAATGATTTATGAGGGTTGAATTAATCCAAAAACCCTAATTTGTTTTCAAAATGTGTTTTAATTGAATAAAAATTCAATTAAAATGATCAAAATTGTTTAACATAGGAAAAACAAATTGTGATCTTGGATTAATGCTTCAAAAATTTAGTATTGACCTACAAAATAATTAGAAAGCGTTAAAAGTTGTAAAATCAAGGTGGAAAAAATATTTTAAATGTTAAAAACAATTAAAACATTAATTCTTTTCAAAAATATCAATTATACAAAATAAATAATATTTTTGGGATTTTTTGGGAAAATAAAATATTTTAACATTTTTTTGAATTATTAAAAAAAGAATCAACTCAAAATCATAAAAACTCAGAGAGAAATTAATTTTTGAATCAATTAAATAAAACCACAAAATTCAAATATTTGAATTTTCAAAAAATGGCGCCAAGAACACACCAAGAACACGCGCGTGTTCTGGGTTTGTCCAGATTTGCATTTTCTCTCCAATCACATTGAATACTTAATCATATCATGCAATCCACATACCAATTAATTCGTTTCAACCTCACGATCATGTCTATGACAACTAATTTCATTTAAATTAAGCATAAAACAAGAAATCACGAAGAATCCTCAAGAACCCTAATTTCTGCATGAAGGCTAGGATTTTTGATACACGATTCAAACAATGCAATTAACTGAGGGGAAACATTCCATGCATGATTATGAACATATGGCCAAATTATTGTGCAGCAAAAATTGCATGGATCATAGAGTTAGAAGAGCTCATGCTTACCACTTGCAGCTGGTGATCGTGATTTGTGTTGGAGGTGTTACAGCTAGGTTCCAATGATCTGGATAGCTTCCCTAAGTGCCATGGAGTGTGTATGAATGCTTGGAATGGATTGAAATGATCTGGAACTTGAGATGGTACCCCAACTGCAAATCTGTCAAGAACTTAAGAAATTGGCTGGTGATTTTGTGAAATCTGTGTTCTAGATGTTATGTGAGTGTTTGGGTCACTTCTATATGATGTATGTGAGGTGTGTGTGTGTGTGATTGGTTTGATTGAAAAAGCTCTCAAACTCAAAACCCGATAGTGACTTGCCTTAGAAGGCAAAATTGGAGTGAAAGAAGAGATTTTGAGGAAAGCATCTGTTTGATGGCTTTGGTGTACTCAAACTGATCACAATTGAGCTCTATTTATAGTAGAGCAAGTTTGTTTTGCAAGGAATAGTGAATGGCAACTGCTGAGTAGGTTTGGCCAATGTTGGCAAATGAAAATCCAAGTCTCATCTAGCCATTGACTAGAGGTTAGGGCACAGGCTGCTGGTTCCCTTGGTCTTGGATAAGTCTTGACTGAATTCAGTTGAGAATGGCTCAGTCCATGCCACCTTGATGCTTCCATTGAATGCTCTAATCCAAAATTGGAGTCTTGTCCCTATTTTGGCAATTTTAGGTTCAACATGCTATTTCTTGTTCCAAAGACTTCGGAGGCTTGGCTCAGTGATTGTCTCCTTTAGATTCAATCCTCAGAGGTGTCCAAGTGGATAGGAGCATTTGGATTTGGCTGATTTTGGCAAATCGACCAAAAGTGTAAAAATCTGCCTTGCCTTGGCAGATTTCAGCAAGGCAACTTGCCAATGTCATATCTCATGACTCAAATTGAATTTGGTAATGTTCTTGGCCATTTTGGAAAGCCCTTACATGATACAACAACTGTTTTAACATATTTGGTTTTGATCTCTTTTGAATCCAAGTGAAAAATCCCCCTACATTTGGCAAAAAGTAAGGTAAAATCTGACTTAGTGAAATTTTCACCAAGTGTTGGAACAAAGTGACTTTTCTTGATTTTGATCACTCCATAACTCAAAATCCATGAGGAATTTGGACATAGGTCAGTATGAAGCTTTTGTAGAGGGCAATGAGATCTACAAATCAAGCTTTGAATGGGGAACAATGGCCTTGTGGTTTAGGAGTTATGGTCCTCCAAAGTTGGCACATTAGTGTCACTTTTTCATAACTTAGAAATTTTTCTAAGTTTTTATGGTTACCCCTTTTACAAGTTACCCCACTTTCTTTGATTTTTCTTGATGAATGATGATTCAAATCATACTTTAACATCATTTTAGGGTTAAAAATCCATTTTGGTGAAAAATCTCAAAAAGTCAAAGTTGACTTTTGTGCACAGTTGACTTTTTATCAGATGAATTCCAAACTGTGCAATTCTTCAGGGAATCATGTCCTTGACCTAAATAAAACTTGATGGACATGTTCGATGGGTGTCATAGGGTATATTGGATCATGTCTTAGGGTTTTGGAGCATGTCCTGGTCAAAAGTCAAAGTTACAGTTGACTTTCCTCGCGAAACCCTAATTATGGTGCAGATGAAATTGAGACTTGTTGCTCAAGCTTCTTGGATTAATCCATTGTTCCAAATGGGTCAATATAGTTCATTAGAGACCCTCAAACCCTCTCTTGAGGTCTTGGCTCATGATTTGCCCTAAAAGTCAACTTAGGGGTGAATTAGGTCAAAAAACCCTAATTCCTGATTTTTGATGAATGCATCCCCTGAGGCAAAATTGACTTGATGATTGGGTCCATGAGGTCCCATGAAGCATATTAGGTTATGTTTTGGGTCATTGGCTTGTGCCCAGATGAAAAATTTCCATCTGGAGGCCCTGGTCGACCAAAACCCTAATTTGGTGACACTGTCGATCTTGAGACTTGATCCACCTAGAAGGGAGCAGCCTTGTGCTTGATCCTTGAAGTGGGAGTCCTTTTGATCCATTGTGGATGTTTGAGAGGTTAGACAAGTTGAAGATCATGTCATTCCTTGATTGATCCTTTGTCTAAGGCTCTGAGAGGGCTTGAAACCCTAATTTTGATTGTAGTGGATGCTTACCCATCTTTGGGGAGACTGATGAAGTATGATGGTTTCTCCATATTGTGATGATGATTGACACAATGATGGGAATCTTAGTGGTCAAAATTTGGGGTATGACAGATGCCCATATTTAATCTTCTTGGACACGAAGGTGTGAATGGCGAAGGTATTCGGGCATTCGGGGTGCAAGGGGATTAAATATCGGAATATCCGAAATTTTGACGGCGTCTATGAATGTTAGTTCACGCATTCATCTTCTTTCGCTAAGCAATGACGCTTAGAAAAGGTAAACTTCCCCTCGATCCTGGTCTTCAACCAAGGAACTGGTCTCAGTTTCTTATTTAAACTTCCCCTCGATCCTGGTTTCCTACCAAGGAACTGGTCTCGGTTTCTTCCGTCAATAAACTTTATTGACAAGGGACGCTATGCGTAGCGATTTTCCTCAAACTTCTCGCCGAAATTTCCTGGGGAGATGCCATTTGATGGGAAAAAGTTTGACGCTAGACTCGCTGGGGAGCCCAATCGTCTGAGTTGTAGAGGTGCACAAACTTCTCTGTTGGAGACGCCATTTGTCGACTCTATCTGGGGAAAATGAGTCTCTTGAGAGACTGCTTCCGCTTGGGATCTTACATCATACTTTTCTCGGGATCTTCCCGGAGAAATGCCATATGATGGGTTCCAATTTTGAGGTGTCGATGACCTTTTCATCAGTGGTCTTTCGGAGAAAGGCAGCTGTACTGCCAAAGCTCCGATTAAGGGGCTTTCTCTAGGGATTTTCCTTAATCCGGGAAAGCAAGGATATCATCTTCAATGGTGAAGAGTGACGTTTGTTGAAAGCTTCTCTGGATTTTCAGAGGTTCAAGTTATCAAAGTGGTCAAGGGCCAACTTCTTTCCAGAAATAAACTAGAGGCGAGGTTGTTCAAACGCAGCGTTTCCTGACGAGGCAAGAACTGACAACTCGATTGAGAGAATTTCTATCACTAGGGGACAAGACCGACTAGAGTGATAGTGATGCAACATGAAATGTGAATGCAAATCAATAATGCATAATGTATGTATGTTTATGCTGACAAAACTGACGCGACATACCAACTAAAAAAATGAACATGACTGGACATGCGACCATCACGGGGCGAAAAAGTATCGCTGGTCCAAAAGTAGCAATTCCACCTTGCTTAGGAAAGATAGTCCCTGTTAGGAGCTATGTTGGTCGGGCTTAGGAGATGAGAACTCGGCTGAAGCGTGTCAGACGAAACAAGGTCTCTGACACAGTTAATCCCTTCATTCAGGCGTACTGGCCTAGAAGGAGTACTTTGATTCTGCACTTTGAAGTTCGCTTACTTCTAGAGAAGCGGTTGATGCTCTTTCGATGTTCAACAGTCAAAAGAAATTGCCGACTTTATTAAAAAGTAGAAAAAGTTTTAACAAGTAAATTCATTTTTGTTTTATTTCAAGAATCGTTAATCATGTTAAAAAAATGTCATTCTGTAAAGCTAAAATAAATGAAAATTACAAACAAAAGCACAAAGGCTCAAATTTTATTTATAAGAAGGAGATCAGCCAAACGCGTGATTCCAAAGAGTATATACAAAGTTTGAAAATGGTAATTTACAGGGAAAAGGGTTACGTTGAAACATAACGACCATTATCCTTCTACCAACTTTGAATTCTGGGCATCCTGAGCTTCTGTCGAAGATGACCTTGACTGGAATTTTCCTCCGATGGATGGTATAACTGTTGCTGCTGAGGGACTTACCTTTGTTGAACATAGTTACTTGCCATTATCCCTAATTTTTGCCTGGATTGTACTTTGATGTTTCCAATCCACCAGGATGATTTTTTTCATGTCTCTAACTTTTTCCTGGACCGCCCTTTCGGGTTTTCAATCCACCGAGACGTTTTTTTTCTTTTTTTTTAGTTTAGGCGAAGTATTTCTTGATTACATCAACATTCGTGGGGTAGACAAATTCCTCTCCGTCCATGGTTGTAAGTCTCAAGGCGCCGCCTGAGAAAGCTTTCGTGACCACATAGGGGCCATCATAATTTGGAGTCCACTTGCCCCGGGAGTCAGTGAGAAATGATTGTATCTTCTTGAGCACGAGGTATCCTTTCCTGATGACACGAGGTTGGACCTTTTTGTAGAACGTCTTCTTCATTCTCTGCTGATACAACTGACCATGGCATAGTGCCGTGATTCGCTTTTCTTCGATCAGATTCAGTTCGTTGTGTCGACTTTGACACCATTCAGCTTCTGTAAGCTTAGCTTCCATCAATACCCGGATTGATGGGATCTCTACCTCGATGGGGAGCACTGCCTCCATGCCATATACTAGAGAGAAAGGGGTAGCCCCTGTTGAAGTGCGAACAGATGTTCGATAACCGTGAAGAGCAAATGGTAGCATCTCGTGCCAATCTTTGTAGGTTACGACCATTTTTTGAACAATCCTCTTGATGTTCTTATTAGCCGCTTCTACCGCTCCGTTCATCTTAGGTCGATAGGGAGATGAGTTATGATGTTCGATCTTGAACTCTGCACACAACTCTTTCATCATCTTGTTGTTCAAGTTAGATCCATTATCAGTAATGATCTCGCTTGGAACACCATAACGGCAGATGATATTGTTTTTGATAAATCGGACCACCACTTGTCGGGTTACATTAGCGTATGACGCTGCTTCGACCCACTCAGTGAAGTAGTCAATGGCTACTAGGATGAACCGATGTCCGTTTGAAGCCTTGGGCTCAATCATGCCAATCATGTCGATTTCCCATATGGAAAAAGGCCACGGGGAAGAAAGAACTTTGAGATGTGATGGCGGTACATGAATTTTGTCGGAGTATATCTGACATTTGTGACACCTCCTTATGTACTTGTAGCAGTCGGATTCCATGGTCAACCAATAGTACCCTGCTCTTAGAATTTTTCTCGCCATTGTGTGTCCGTTGGCATGAGTTCCAAAGGATCCTTCGTGAATTTCTTTTATCAGCATGTCTGCTTCTGGTCTGTCTACGCATCGGAGCAAGACCATATCAAAATTCCTCTTATAAAGAGTGTCACCGCTCAGGAAGAAGTTTCCAGCCAGTCTTTTGAGGGTTTTTCTGTCCTTCCTTAGTGCCCCAGGTGGGTACTCTTGTTTCTGAAGGAAGCATTTGATATCATGATACCAAGGTTTATCGTCTATGACTGCCTCAATCGTGAAGATGTAGGCGGGCCGTTCAAGGCGCATTATGTCGATCTTAGGTAGGTCGTTCCATTGACATACACTAATCATGGAAGAGAGAGTGGCTAAAGCGTCAGCCATGTGATTTTCATTACGAGGGACGTGATGAAACTCGACTCTGTTAAAGAAGGGTAGCAACCTTCTCGCGTAGTCTTTGTAAGGAATCAATCCTGATTGGTATGTGTTCCAATCTCCTTTTATCTGATTGATAACCAAGGCTGAGTTGCCATATACGTCCAAGTTTTTTATTCTTAAATCAATCGCTTCCTCGAGACCCATAATACAAGCTTCGTATTCGGCCTCGTTGTTTGTACATTTGAACGTAAGTCGAGCGGTGAAAGGAATGTGGGTACCCTGAGGGGTAACAATGATTGCCCCAATTCCGTTTCCATAATGATTAACTGCTCCGTCAAAGATAAGTCCCCATTGGGAACCTGGTTCTGGCCCTTCACTGGGTAACGGTTTATCGCAATCTTTCATTTTTAGATACATGACATCTTCGTCTGGGAAGTCAAACCTGGTTGATTCTTGATTGTCAATCGGTTGATGAGCCAAATAATCGGCTAAAATACTTCCTTTAACGGCTTTCTGAGCGTGGTACTCTATGTCATATTCTGATAACAACATCTGCCAACGGGCAATTCTTCCCGTGAGAGCAGGCTTTTCGAAGACATACTTGATTGGATCCATTTCTGAGATTAACCAAGTAGTATGACGAATCATGTATTGGCAAAGATGTTTGGCTGTCCAAGCCAAAGCGCAACAAGTTTTCTCAAGCATCGTGTACCGAGTCTCACAGTCGGTGAATTTCTTGCTCAAATAGTAGATGGCAGACTCTTTCTATTTGGTTTCGTCTTGTTGGCCAAGTACACATCCCATTGAGTCCTCTAGGACTGTGAGGTAAATGATCAGTGGTCTTCCTTCCACTGGAGGTGATAGAATCGGCGAATTTAACAAGTATTCCTTAATACTGTCGAAGGCGGTTTGGCAATCTTCTGACCAAACGCAATCCTGGTTCTTTTTGAGTAATTTGAAAATCGGCGCACATGTGGCGGTCATGAGGAATATGAATCTGGAGATGTAGTTCAAACGTCCCAGGAATCCTCTGACTTGTTTTTCAGTTTTCGAAGAAGGCATTTCTCGAATGGCCTTGACCTTGTCAGGATCGACCTCAATTCCTTTCTGGCTGACGATGAACCCTAAGAGTTTCCCTGAACGGACACCGAAGGTGCACTTGTTGGGATTCAAGCGGAGTTTGTACTTCCTCAAACGCTCGAATAGTTTCGACAGATGTTCAACGTGCTCACTCTCTGTTTTTGATTTTACAATCATATCATCGACATATACCTCAATTTCTTTATGTATCATGTCATGAAACAGAGTAGTCATGGCCCTTTGATAGGTTGCCCCGACATTCTTCAAGCCGAACGGCATCACCTTGTAGCAAAAGGTACCCCATGGGGTAATGAACGAAGTTTTCTCCATGTCCCTCGGCGCCATTTTGATCTGGTTATAGCCCGAGAATCCATTCATGAAAGAGAAAATTTTGAACTTTGCTGTGCTGTCTACCAGCATGTCAATGTGTGGTAAAGGAAAGTCGTCTTTTGGACTAGCCTTGTTCGGATCTCGGTAGTCGACACACATTCTGACCTTTCCATCCTTTTTCGGAACGGGTACGATATTGGCTAACCATTGAGGATATTCTGACGTGGCGAGGAAACCCGCATCAATCTGTTTCTGTACCTCCTCTTTGATTTTGATGGCCATGTCCGGGTGAGTCTATCTCAACCTCTGCTTTACTGGCGGACATTCCGATCTCAACGGTAAGTGATGTTCCATGATGCTGGTATTCAACCCTGGCATATCCTGATAGGACCAAGCGAATACATTGGGAAATTCTCTGAGAGGCTTTATCAAACCCTCTCTGGAAGTTGGACTGAGCAGTGCCCCAATCCTTATTTCTTTTCTCTCTTGTTCTGAACCCAAGTTTACCGTTTCCAACGGTTCTTTATGAGGTTCAATGGACCATTCCTCTTGTCTGAGTAGTCGGGAGATCCCTTCTGGAATTTCGTTGTCAACTTCTTCTTCAGCCCCAAATACCGGGAACTCAAAGTCGGGAAAAGGCATCGGATCGTATGTTTCAACGGGGTTTAAAACAAGCAATCTGCATGACGTGATGATTTGTGTTTAGAAGAGATAGAGAAAATGCAAGTGTGTGCAGTGTTTTATTTTACTGCTTGTTTTTATTTTTAATTATTTTTTAGGATTACCATTTTCTGAAAAAGCAAAAAGAGAAAACAACAATTAATGCGGAAATTACAGAACGACGTTATTTTATTAATGAACAAGTCGATCCTTGAAACTACAGCCTTATAAAACAAAACTCTGTCGCTTTGGGTGGAGCGAAGAGGGAAAATTTACAGAAAGCGAGCCCTATCAAAACATCCATTTCACCTGGGCAGGGTGAAAGGTTAAAGATGGCAATTACTTTGACTGATGAACGATCTTCGGGACCTCGACGACAACCCATTGGTGGCGAACTCCTCGGTGAATCACAAAGTCTGGAACCTTCCTTGATTTGTCTTCAGAAATGACGCTGATTTCTGGTGGAGCAGGATAATTGGAATCTGTCTCCCAGGCAGAGTTGTCGTAGGAGGATTTCTCAGTTGTATTTTGCATAGCATTGGTGCTCTTAGCTGTATCTCCCCATCCAGTTGGATGGATGTCTTCGAGCCTGATACGAGAGCTTTCGGGAGCGGTGTACCTGACCATATAGTCGTATTTTCCACTCAGTTGTCCTAAGGTGTCCCAAACTTCTTTGGAACTGGAGGAGTCATCTCGATGACGTTGACCTCGGGAAAAGCATAGTTGATGAATTCAAGTCCTACAAACGTTGCGAATTCATCTTCATGTTGAGTAGTTTCTGAATGACCTGAGTGTTGATCCCATGACATGGTGGGGACACAAGTATTCTGTTCAATGACGGTCAGCTGAGTTTCATTACTCGGCTGACTTTCTGGCCCCAAGTCTCCTGGGTAAGGTTGCAACATTGGCAGACCATCCATTGGACCATAGTAGTTGTAGTCAAAGTTGTCTTTCATCAAAGTGTCTTCCTCTAATGAATTTGGCGGAGCACGACATCCTTCCGGATCACAATCTCCATATATCATTTCGACATCTGACCGTGGTATAAATCTCGGACTCTGTGCGGGATAGCAAAATGGTATAGGCACCTCTTCCTGAGACATATAACCGTCCTCGTTAAGGTAGGACTTCCATTCTTCATCTGTGTCAGAGGGATCTTCCTCATTGATAGCATGTACTGCTTGAGACACTGGGTGAAGGAAACCTCCACTGTGGAAGAAGTTCTGAAGGGGATGAAGACTTTCATCGTTGGCAGCTGTCTGGGTATAGGTTGCAGAAAAACCAAGACCCTTCTTTGTTGTATTGCCAGTAGGAATGACAAGCTGTCCCCATCCGGTTGTATCGGTACTCTCGACCGCTTTGATAGCATCGTTATATGAAGAAATGGAAGTTCCTCCTTGGGATTGATTGTCCTTGTGTAACGAAAGCGCTTGGAACTGGGTTCCGATTATCCCTTCTGGTTCCACATAAGTGGATGACGATAAATTACTGACGAGCAAGGCCTGTTCCCCACAGACTGTGATGAGTCGGCCGTTCTAGACGAACTTTAGCTTTTGGTGGAGGGTCGAAGTGACCGCTCCAGCCTGATGTATCCAAGGTCTTCCTAATAAATAACTGTATGTTGCCTGGATGTCCATGACCTGGAAAGTGACTTAGAAAGTGTGAGGACCGATAGTTATGGGAAGATCAACTTCGCCGATAACTGTTTTTCTAGATCCGTCAAACGCTTTGACGACGACCTCGCTGATTCTCATCGGAGGGCCTTTGAATGATAATTGCATCAAAGTGGACCTCGACATAACATTCAGGGCTGACCCTGTGTCTACCAGTACGCTGGCTAAAGCATCGTCCTGGCAGTTGACTGTAATATTGAGCGCCATGTTATGACGACGACCCTCTTTGGGTAATTCCTCATCACTAAATCCCAAATTATTGCAGGAAGTGATGTTAGAGACAATACTATCGAACTGTCTGATTGTTACATCCTGTTCCACAAAGGCTTTCTCCAAGACTTTCTGTAGAGCCTCCCTGTGGGCTTCTGAACTGAGTAACAGTGATAATACCGAGATCTTTGAAGGAGTTTGTAACAGTTGATTAACAATGTTGTATTCACTCCTTTGGATGAGCTTCAGCATCTCATCATCATTTTTTGAAAGGTCGGGATTACTGGATTGACCGACTGATGGATCAGGAGTTTCCGTCTGAAGTTCCTTTTCTTTGTTAGGTTCCCCAACCCCTCGGTTGAAGATTCTGTCACTCCGTGTTACACGACTGATGTCTGCAATATTCACGACGGAGGGTAATGGAATTTCCTTTCCATTTTCAACTGTTGTTGCACCGTATTTGTAAGGGATAGCCTTAGTTGATTCATACGGTGTTGGTCCCGGCGGATAGATGACTATGGGAACCTTCTGATTTTTCTGACCATCGTAAGTAATCTCGATCCGTTCCCGGTTGGGAATTCTTGATTCGTCAAGCAGAGGGATGATGGCAAAAACATCCCTGGTCCTATGATGACCAGAGATTGTGACAACATCCTCAACTTGATCGGCAAGGTAGTTCGGCGTCCAGTTGATGGGTCTAGAACCCGGATATGGGCGAATCTCTCCATGATCCACCTGACCCTGAAGAGCTGCTCTCACAAGGTAACACCCTTGGTTACCTTCCGAACAGACGCTACAACGGTCATAATTGTGTGGTGGCACCTGGCCACGCCCACTTTGAATACAATGTAACCTCACTAGGTTAACTTCCATTGATCGGGCATCCTGACTCTGACGCCGAGTAGGATTCCCGTTATTGATATTAATCTGCTGAGTATCTTCATCCATATATATTGGCATCCACCATTGATTTAACAAGTGCTGAAGTGCCTCCTGGACAAGGGTACAACCTCGATCGTTTTCGCAACCTGCTTTACAGCTTTGATAGTCGTGTGATATTAAGAATCTGAGTCGGACCTGCTCAGCATGTAACTCTACCAGGTTGGTATTCATCACGCGAATATCGAAGATCTGAACCATGTTGATCTGATAAGGGTTCCTATCATGGTAGTCTTGGATCCATCCAAGATTCATCTGACGCTGGAGGGCCTCTTGTATGAAAGAGCATCCCTGCTTGTTTACCGAGCAAGTCAGACAGGAACTGTAATTGTGCCGCAGCAGATTATGATACTGGCTTTGCCTTGAGTGCATCGCCACCAAGTTGAAATTCATTACACAGATATCGTGGTTCTGAATGACGTTGGAATTCGTATAGACCATGTTAACTCCACGAACTCGGTGCTCTTGGATCCATCCGAGATCCATCTGTTCCTGTAGAGCTGCTTGCACCACAGAACATCCTTGATTGTTTTTAGAGCAGACATCACACTGGTGGTAATTATGAGGTGGCACATGGCCATATCCACTCTGTCTATAATGCATCTTGACCAGATTGGTCCTCAACAAGAGTACATCGTGAATTTGATAGACATTGTTAGACTCTTTCTCAATCAGGTTGACTGCAGCTTTCTCGTGATGAGGCAGCGGGTTCGTGAGAACATTGGGATTCGTATCTTTGAAAGATAAGAGCCCGCTCCTAACAAGCTTTTGCACGTCGGATTTGAAATTGAGACAATTCTCTATGTTATGCCCTGATCCTCCTTGGTGGTAAGGGCAAGTTTGATCCACCTTAAACCAGAAAGGTGGATTTTCCGGTACTGTAAGAGGAGACTTAGTCTGGATGTGCCCCTTAGCCAGTAGTAACGGAAATAGTTCTGCGTACAACATGGGTATAGGATCAAATCCTGATGGTCGTGTTGTACGGTTGTTGTTGTATGGAGGACGAGCCTGCTGAAGAGGCTGTTGTGTCCTTTGCTGATCAGGTTGGCTCTGCGCAACCTGAGGTTGATACGTAGGAATAGGCGCAGGGCTGATAGCAGGAGTCACAGCTGCTACTGGTTGGTATCGTCACCTTTTCTTTTTGAGAGAGATATTCCCAATATCTTGCTCTTTTTTCTTAGGGAGAGCACTACCGTATTTTTTAGTACCGCTCGTCGATCCAGTGTCTTTTACCAAACGTACTTCTCGGACGGCTTCCTCAAGACGAACTCCCATGCCCACCATCTCGGTGAAATCACTGGGCGCACTGGCAACCATTCTGTCGTAATAAAATGAGCTTAAGGTATTTAAGAAGATCTTTGTCATCTCTTTTTCCTCAAGAGGTGGACAAATCTGAGCGGAAATTTCATGCCACCTTTAAGCATATTCCTTAAAGGTTTCCTTGTCCTTTTGCGACATCGATATGAGTTGATCTCTGTCGGGTGCCATGTCCAAATTGTATTTGTATTGTTGGACGAAGGCAGTACCAAGATCTTTGAATGTGCTAATCGTAGCACGGTTTAAACCCATGTACCATTTTAAGGCGGCACCGGTTAGACTATCCTGGAAGTAGTGAATCAGTAGGTCTTGATTCTCCGTCTGAGCTAACATCCGCCGAGCATACATCACCAGATGGCTTTGAGGGCAAGAGTTACCCTTGTATTTTTCAAAGTCGGGCACTTGAAATTTGTGCGAAACTTTCACATTGGGGACCAAGCAGAGGTCTGCGGCGTCCTTTCCAAATAAATCCTGACCGCGAATGGCTTGTAGTTCCTTCTGCATTTCCAAGAACTGTTCCTGGAATTCATCCATTCTGTCAAACAAAGTTTCCTTTTTACCAGAAGGTATTGGCGGAATCTGTCCTTCCGGGACAGTGTGCACCACAGGGGGTGGTACCGTGACTACGGCAGTGAATCTTGGCGTTTCCCGAAGTTTGTAACCTTCAGGAGTTTTCAGTATGCCCCTGACATCTTTGCTTTCCCGAAGTTTGTAACCTTCAGGCCCAGCGGCTTCTGTTATGATTCCCTGATCTTCAGCGATCAGCGGAATATATCCTTCCGGGATATAGTTAACAGGCATGCCCCAGGGACGATCTTTCGGCATTTGATACCTAGGATCATACTTCTCCACTATGGGCGTTGAGGTGATCTCTGAGATCACAGTTCTTTGTAGTTGAGGTTCTGCCATGGCTTGCATGTCGTTACGAAGATTTCTCATATCCTCTCTCAGAGCGTCTATCTCTTCCTTTAACTCTCTGTTTTCTTCCTCAAGATCATCCATCTTTTTCTGACGATTGGCCCGAGTATTATACGAATGAGACAGTTTAACTCTAGAACCGAGACACAAACGTGAGATTCGTAGGTAAGAAGAATACGCGATGTGAGAATGATGAATGCAATGATTATATTAATTGTTCTTTTGGTTTAATCAAAATAAACTTCAACAATTAGATTGCAAATATCAAACAGTGGGGAAACCCCTTTTTATTGAAATTCAAAGGATTGCAGAAATGGAAATACAGTAGATTACAAGGTGCAGAAACAGAAACCTAAGCTAATGGGTCCCGAGTCCTCTCTGAAGAGAAATCGGGTGCTGACTCTGGTATCTTCCTTTTCTTTGACCGGGGCTCTTGGGCCGTTGTCGGGTTGTCATTCCTTTGCCAAGTGAAAGGAGTGAGCAAATTCCTTTGGTCATCTTGATTCTCTACAGCATGTTGCTCCAAAATTTCAATCAGAGCATCCTTTTCTTTTAGTAATTGCTGTATTTTGATGCACTCTACGTTGAGGGCGCGGTACTTGTTCTTCCAAGACCTCCTCTCCTTTTGAACTTTGTTGAGAGTAACCTGAAGCTTTTCAGTCCCAGTCATGAAGTACACGACAGACTCCCTTGGCGGAAGAATTTCGTAACGAGGATAAGGCATCTTTAGCTTGAGAGCTCTAGTTTGTACCCAATGGAGATAAGGCTCCACCGAGACACAATCCGGTTTTCCTAGAGACTCCCTTCCTTTCTTATGAACGTGTTTCCAGGTCTGCACTATTTCCATCTTTAGTGCTCTGTCACTTTCTCCTTCCTTGAAGAAAAGACCTTCCAGATGAACACCCCGTGGGATGTGTCTCATCGGGTATCCAAACTAATGGCGAACCAATATCAGATGACAGTTGATTCCTCCCTTAGTTCCTATAAGGGGTACGTTGGGGAAATTTCCACAATGTTCAATAATCCTGATTCCATCAAAGATCCTATTACACCAATCTATATCAGAGTTGGTAAGAGACATGATCTTCTGCGACCAACATAAGGCACTCTTACAATCCCAAAAAGCAGCAGACTTGGGCAAGTGGGAGATAAACCATTTGTAAAGCAAAAGTACACAGCATATGATCTCCCCTCCGCTATACAAATTTCCCAAGTGTACAGAATGATACGCATCTGCGAGCAAAGTCGGCACAGGGTTTCCAATGAGAAAAACCTTAATGGCGTTGATATCGACGAAGTTATTGATGTTAGGAAACAAAAATAACCCGTAGGTGAGCAAGACAAAGACGCTTTCAAAAGCAGTCACATTTCCTATACTGGCAAAATACAGGGCTTTCTTTGTCAAGAACTGGGCTGGCAAACCTTGGATGCCACCCTTAGTGGTTAGGTGAGTCCTGACCTCAGACTCGTCCAAATGAATTGCTCTTGCAATGGTCTGATTCTTTGGAATTTCTTCCAGTCCGGAAAATGGAGCTCGATCAGTGATATGTAGATCAATCAGATGAGAATACTCCTCCAGCGTTGGTGCGAGCTGGTAATCCGGGAATGTGAAACAGTGATAAACTGGATCATAAAACTGAATGAGCGCATCCATGATTCCCTCAATCACATGGACTCTTAACAGTGGTAGTAAACCTCCGTGTTTGGCTCTGAAAGCCTCTTGGTTTATGATCATTCTCGCCAAACCTCTTAAATCCTCTAGTTTTGGAACCTTGAAGGTGTACTTATGAGTTTTCCTTCTACCGAAATCCATTAGTGCAATCCTTTTCTCTGATATTTGCAATCACAGTCTTAGTTTAATTTGAAAAAGAGAGACTAGAAGAGAAGATTTTTTTAATGTTTTAATGTTTTTTTTATTTTAATGAATGCATGAATGCAGCACACAAAAACATAGAAAAAACATGGGGTCAAAGGGTCGTTGTCATGAAGTCAAGGCTCTACCCATCCCCAAAGGTTTATACTAGGGTGATTTTTGTACCTGTACTCATTATCATCAGCTCCTCCCAGGAAAGCAAAACAACAAGCGGATCGCCAGCGAGTTGTAGAGCAATCTTAGAGTAAGTGCCATTCACCGAGAATAGATCACCAGCCTCAAATGAGGGTAGTATCGCGTGACAACTATTTTCGATAGTTTCCGCACTACAAAAGGGTTTGGCTCATCAGCTTCTCAGACATCACAATAGGGCCATTGTCTAGGTGAGAGAATGGGTTGCATTGGTCAGCCTCCACTGAGGTTGATGGTCGACCTCGTCGCCATCACTTATCTTAAGTGTATACTCAATCTTTCCACATGCGGCATCACACGCATTCCCATTAGCAGAAAAATAAACACGTATAGCAATTAGGAAAAGCAGTATATATATTTGTCCTAATCATCTTAGACCTTTAAAGCTATGAATCCTAAGTTCCTAACAGAAAATGGGTTCCCGGGCGAAATTACCATCCTGTGGTTTCATTCCAAATTAACGGCGTTTTGACCTAAGATCCTAGTGACGTCAAGGTTTCTACCTAGGGGACAAGAAGAGAACAAGATCCCTAAAGATTCTCCCCAGCAGAGTCGCCATTTTTCTGTAGCGAGTGATTTTTGGATGTGGTTGCGAAGCACAATCGCTCTGGTACTACAGCTCGATTCATTTTTTATCCTATTAAAGCTGATGAAGGAAGGGAAATAGATGTCTCCAACTAACCCTGCTTGCATACTGAGGTTAAACAGTCAAAATTGTTGGTTTACAGATGCTACAAAGATTCGGGGTTTCTCCTAGGTTATTTTGTTGACGAGGGGTGTTTAGGCTATCGGTTAGGATGTTAAGACGAATGTATGAAAGTATGGGATTTTGGGTTTTTTGTTTAGTGTGCTCGCTAAGATTTTTCTTTCAATCTTATGCCTACGTATTCCCGTTTTTCTGAAATAGGGAAATCAGAGCGTTCGTGGTACCTCCTATTCTATGGGAGGAAATGGGGTTTTGGTGTCTTGTTCAAAGCCCAAGACGTGAAGCTAAAAGGTCTATTTGTATCTTGTTCAAAGCCCAAGATGTGCAGCTGAAAGGTGTTGTCGTTAGAGAGAATTTGTCATCTCTAAAGGGGTCTGTTTGTCACAACTGTTTATAAAGGAGAATTACTTTAATCGGGATGTGTGAATCCGGCAATGCCATAATTTCCTTTATAGGGGATTTTAACCTGAAGGAGAAGACTTTAACTCAGTGTAGAGCAATGCTATCTTTCCTTAGGAATTTCTCATACTAAAAGAGGGACAGTGGCATGGATGTAGATGATCCAGAGGCTTGCCGCTTACAGCGATTAGATGAAGGGGAAGGAGTTGTTGATGTTTGTGTACTGTGAACGAGGCACAACTTTGATGCTAAAAGGTTGATTGGATCAACCAGTGGTTTTCTTATATAAATCCTAAGAGGAGGCTATCATGTGTCTCGTACAAAGCCCGAGAGAGAGGCTAAAAGGTTTTGACTCGACGATGGAGTCTTTTGGTATCTCGTATAAAGCCCAAGATGAAGGCTATTTGACTCAACAAGAGAGTTTTTTTGTATCTCGTACGAAGCCCAAGATGGAGGCTAAAATTTGTTTGGCTCAATAAGAACCTTTTTGTATCTCGTATAAAGCCCGAGATGGAGGCGGAAGGGTGAGTGACTCAACGAGGGAGTCTCTTATGTGTCTCGTACAAAGCCCAAGAGAGAGGCAAAACGTTGTTTAACTCCGCTGGGGAGAATCATTGTACAAAGCCCAAGAGGAGGCTATGGTGCTGTTTCAGTTGAGTGACAGGTCCAGTATACTGATTTTAAAAGAGAAAATCAGTTCTTATATGAGCAATGTTGTACTCAAGGATTTGATTCGAGGATCTGGGTTATTCCTGTTCTTTAAGGAAGCGAGAAGTCTGAAGGGTATTGAGACTGTCTGAGTCTATGGGTTTTCTTCCTATTTAACGAAGGGGTCACTTGAGAATGTCTTTGAGACTCAAGGACATTAGACTGTCCAAGTCTAGAGTTTCATCTTTTGTACTATGTTTTGAGAAACAGTAGTAGAATCTTGAAAAGATTGTTCTATGCAGATGATTAAGTTCTGTTCCTATACCTCTAGGAGGTCGTCGGGACAATTTGTACGAAGCCCAAGAGGAGGCTGGAAACTTTTAAGAAGCCGAGAGGTCCTTGTACGAAGCCCAAGAGGAGGCTATCATTCCCGGAGGAAGAGATTATTATACGAAGCCTAAGAGGAGGCGGTGAATACTTCTAAGAAGCCGGCGGGTCCTTGTACTAAGCCCAAGAGGAGGCGGGTTGCTTTTAGGAAGCCTGTGGGTCCTTGTACGATGCTCAAGAGTAGGCCGATGATTTTAAGAAGCCGATGGGTCCCCAAACCCCGAGAAATTCAAGACAGGCTATTCACAGAAAATAGATCAAGCCAGGAAAGTTTGAGAATCTGGAAGAAACTCAAAGATGCCATTCACGGAGAATACATTCATCTCTGGGAGTAGAGTTTCTTGACAATTCCTAATGAGGACAGCCGAAGAGAATACTGTATCTGGTGATCCTATTGGGGATCTAGTTGTCTATTTCTACGAATAAACGAAACGGCGTCACCTAGTTCTAGACGTAGTTGCCGTGGAAACTCGAAATATCTATACTATTATTACACAGTTGATATGAGTTTATGAAAGAAGACTTACAGCGAAACAGCCCCACAATACAATTATATGTATATGAAAGCGGTAAAAGAAAGCAATAACCACTTACTCGGTTGTAGAGCTTCCATGCTGTTTGGTTAGTTGTTCAACAAAGAAAGATTGAAAACAACAGTATATTCAAAATCAAAGGAGAAAGTGCTTTGAAAAAGAAAGATTTGGGGCTTACAGCTCAAGGAGAGGCCCAAGGTTTTATCAGTGATTGCACTGTTTGAATTTGTACAGAGGAACTTATACAAGTGACTGAGGCCCAAAAAGGTTTTCTGTACAAAGGGATGGATCTTACACTCTCTCAAGAGGCCCAAAATGTTTTTAAAGAAAAGAAATAGGTCTTACTACTCGGGGGTAGGCCCAATTGATTTTTCGTTTAAAAATGGCGATCGCACCGAGATTTTCTTTTAACGCAAAGGGGCTTATACAATAAGTGAGGCCCAAAATTGTTTTGGTTAAAAGGGGATTGGGTCTTACACTCTATTAGAGGCCCAAAAGTTTTGAATGGGTCTTATAGCTCAAGGAGAGGCCCAAGGTTATTTTTCAAAAGGCGACGATCGCGCCGTTTGTTTTTGACGGTATCGGGACTTATACAATACACTGAGGCCCAAAAATGATTTGGTAAAAAAAAAGGATTGGGTCTTACACTCTATTAGAGGCCCAAAAAGTTTTTGAAAATGATTTATGAGGTTTGAATTAATCCAAAAACCCTAATTTGTTTTCAAAATGTGTTTTAATTGAATAAAAATTCAATTAAAATGATCAAAATTGTTTAACATAGGAAAAACAAATTGTGATCTTGGATTAATGCTTCAAAAATTTAGTATTGACCTACAAAATAATTAGAAAGCATTAAAAGTTGTAAAATCAAGGTGGAAAAAATATTTTAAATGTTAAAAACAATTAAAACATTAATTCTTTGCAAAAATATCAATTATACAAAATAAATAATATTTTTGGGATTTTTTGGGAAAATAAAATATTTTAACATTTTTGTGAACTATTAAAAAAAGAATCAACTCAAAATCATTAAAACTCAGAGAGAAATTAATTTTTGAATCAATTAAATAAAACCATAAAATTCAAATATTTGAATTTTCAAAATATGGCGCCAAGAACACACCAAGAACACGCGCGTGTTCTGGGTTTGCCCAGATTTGCATTTTCTCTCCAATCACACTGAATACTTAATCATATCATGCAATCCACATACCAATCAACTCGTTTCAACCTCACGATCATATCTATGGCAATTAATTTCATTTAAATTAAGCATAAAACAAGAAATCACGAAGAATCCTCAAGAACCCTAATTTCTGCATGAAGGCTAGGATTTTTGATACACGATTCAAACAATGCAATTAACTGAGGGGAAACATTCCATGCATGATTATGAACATATGGCCAAATTATTGTGCAGCAAAAATTGCATGGATCATAGAGTTAGAAGAGCTCATGCTTACCACTTGCAGCTGGTGATCGTGATTTGTGTTGGAGGTGTTACAGCTAGGTTCCAATGATCTGGATAGCTTCCCTAGGTTCCATGGAGTGTGTATGAATGCTTGGAATGGATTGAAATGATCTGGAACTTGAGATGGTACCCCAACTGCAAATCTGTCAAGACCTTGAGCAATTGGCTGGTGATTTTGTGAAATCTGTGTTCCAGATGTTATGTGAGTGTTTGGATCACTTCTATATGATGTATGTGAGGTGTGTATGTGATTGGTTTGATTGAAAAAGCTCTCAAATTCAAAACCCGATAGTGACTTGCCTTAGAAGGCAAAATTGGAGTGAAAGAAGAGATTTTGAGGAAAGCATCTGTTTGATGGCTTTGGTGTACTCAAACTGATCACAATTGAGCTCTATTTATAGTAGAGCAAGTTTGTTTTGCAAGGAATAGTGAATGGCAACTGCTGAGTAGGTTTGGCCAATGTTGGCAAATGAAAATCCAAGTCTCCTCTAGCCATTGACTAGAGGTTAGGGCACAGGCTGCTAGTTCCCTTGGTCTTGGATAAGTTTTGACTGAATTCAGTTGAGAATGGCTCAGTCCATGCCACCTTGATGCTTCCATTGAACGCTCTAATCCAAAATTGGAGTCTTGTCCCTATTTTGGCAATTCTAGGTTCAACATGCTATTTCTTGTTCCAAAGACTTTGGAGGCTTGGCTCAGTGATTGTCCCCTTTAGATTCAATCCTCAGAGGTGTCCAAGTGGATAGGAGCATTTGGATTTGGCTGATTTTGGCAAATCGACCAAAAGTGTAAAAATCTGTCTTGCCTTGGCAGATTTCAGCAAGGCAACTTGCCAATGTCATATCTCATGACTCAAATTGAATTTGGTAATGTTCTTGGCCATTTTGGAAAGCCCTTACATGATACAACTACTGTTTGAACATATTTGGTTTCGATCTCTTTTGAATCCAAGTGAAAAACCCCCCTACATTTGGCAAAAAGTAAGGTAAAATCCGACTTAGTGAAATTTTCACTAAGTGTTGGAACAAAGTGACTTTTCTTGATTTTGATCACTCCATAACTCAAAATCCATGAGGAATTTGGACATAGGTCAGTATGAAGCTTTTGTAGAGGGCAATGAGATCTACAAATCAAGCTTTGAATGGGGAACAATGGCCTTGTGGTTTAGGAGTTATGATCCTCCAAAGTTGGCACATTAGTGTCACTTTTTCATAACTTAGAAATTTTTCTAAGTTTTTATGGTTACCCTTTTTACAAGTTACCCCACTTTCTTTGATTTTTCTTGATGGATGATGATTCAAATCATACATTAACATCATTTTAGGGTTAAAAATCCATTTTGGTGAAAAATCTCAAAAAGTCAAAGTTAACTTTTGTGCACAGTTGACTTTTTATCAGATGAATTCCAAACTGTGCAATTCTTCAGGGAATCATGTCCTTGACCTAAATCAAACTTGATGGACATGTTCCATGGGTGTCATAGGGTATATTGGATCATGTCTTAGGGTTTGGGAGCATGTCCTGGTCAAAAGTCAAAGTTACAGTTGACTTTCCTCGCGAAACCCTAATTGTGGTGCAGATGAAATTGAGACTTGTTGCTCAAGCTTCTTGGATTAATCCATTGTTCCAAATGGGTCAATATAGTTCATTAGAGACCCTCAAACCCTCTCTTGAGGTCTTGGCTCATGATTTTCCCTAAAAGTCAACTTAGGGGTGAATTAGGTCAAAAAACCCTAATTCCTGATTTTTGATGAATGCATCCCCTGAGGCAAAATTGACTTGATGATTGGGTCCATGAGGTCCCATGAAGCATATTAGGTTATGTTTTGGATCATTGGCTTGTGCCCAGATGAAAAATTTCCATCTGGAGGCCTTGGTCGACCAAAACCCTAATTTGGTGACACTGTCGATCTTGAGACTTGATCCACCTAGAAGGGAGCAGCCTTGTGCTTGATCCTTGAAGTGGGAGTCCTTTTGATCCATTGTGGATGTTTGAGAGGTTAGATATGTTAAAGATCATGTCATTCCTTGATTGATCCTTTGTCTAAGGCTCTGAGAGGGCTTGAAACCCTAATTTTAATTGTAGTGGATGCTCACCCATCTTTGGGGAGACTGATGAAGTATGATGGTTTCTCCATATTGTGATGATGATTGACACAATGATGGGAATCTTAGTGGTCAAAATTTGGGGTATGACACTTAATACACTCTCTAGCACAATTAATCTTCATAAATGCAAATTCCTAAGTTACTTCTCAAACTTTCAAATTGGTTTGCATCTAAGGCTTTAGTAAAAATGTCAGCTAATTGTTTATCTGTAGCAACATGTTCCAAAGCAACTACTTTGTCTTCAACCAAATCTCTTATAAAATGATGCCTTATATCAATATGCTTGGTTCTGCTATGCTGAATTGGATTCTTAGAGATATTGATAGCACTCAAATTATTACAGTACAATGTTATGACATCTTGCTTGACATTGTATTCTGTTAACATTTGCTTCATCCAAACAAGTTGAGAACAACTACTCCCTGCTGCTATGTACTCAGCTTCAGTAGTAGAAAGAGACACACAGTTCTACTTTTTACTAAACCATGATATCAGATTATTCCCTAAGAAGAAACAACCTCCTGAAGTGTTTTTCCTATCATCAGCACTCCCAACCCAGTCAGCATCACAATATCCCCTTAACTTAGTCCCAGATCCATGACTATACAACATCCCATAGTCACTAGTGACATTAACATATTTCAGGATCCTCTTTACTTGATTCAAGTGACTAACCTTAGGCTCAGATTGGTATCTGGCACAAACTCCAACAGCAAAAGAAATGTCAGGTTTACTAGCTGTGAGATACAATAGACTCCCAATCATGATTCTATATAAACTTTGATCCACACTAACATCATGTTCATCCTTGGATAATTTTAGATGAGTAGGAGCAGGAGTCCTCTTGTGATTAGCATTCTCTAGACCAAACTTCTTCACTATGTTCTTTGCATACTTGCTCTGAGAAATGAATATGGAGTCCTCCATTTGTCTAACTTGTAGACCAAGAAAATAGTTTAGCTCACCAACAAGACTCATTTCAAATTCAGACTGCATCTGTTCCACAAAACGTTTCACCATTGCATCTGACATCCCACCAAATACTATGTCATCAACATAGATTTGAGCTATCATCAGTTTTCCTCCTTCCTCTTTAACAAACAAAGTCTTGTCAATCCCTCCTTTTCTATAGCCATTCACAACCAGGAATTCAGTAAGTTTTTCATACCAAGCTCTTGGTGCTTGCTTCAAACCATATAGAGCTTTCCTTAGTTTGTACACATGGTCAGGAAATGTTGGATCAATAAATCCTTTTGGTTGATCAACATACACCTCTTTATTTAAGTAACCATTCAAGAAGGCACTTTTAACATCCATCTAAAAAAGCTTGAATTTGAAATTACAAGCCACCCCTAAGAGCAATCTGATAGATTCCAGTCTTGCCACAGGAGCAAAGGTTTCATCATAATCAATTCTTTCAACCTGAGTGTATCCATGAGCAACTAATCTGACCTTATTTTTGGTGACCACTCCTTGTTCATCAGATTTATTCTTGTAGATCCACTTGGTGCCAATCACATTAACTCTATCAGGCCTAGGTACAAGCTCCCATACTTCATTCCTCTTGAATTGCTCCAGCTCTTCATGCATTGCATTTATCCAAAACTCATCAGTCAATGCTTCCTTGACATTCTTTGGCTCAATTTTGGAGACAAAACATGAACTTGCTATAACATCTCTTGACCTAGTCCTCACTCCAGAATTTGGATCACCTATAATGAGCTCCTTTGGGTGGTCCTTCTGCACTCTGATAGAGGGATCTTTATGAGGTTACTCAGTTTCAGGCTCAGCAGCAGCAGCACTAGGAGTTGGACTTCTGTCTTCAGCTTCTGGTGCAACTTCACCAACTGATGTTCCAACATCATCTAGGACATCATCATCTTCCTGCTTATCATTGTCATCAATCACCACATTGATGGACTCCATCATCACCTTGGTTCTAGAGTTGAAAACCCTATATGCTCTGCTGTTGGTAGAGTATCCCAAAAATATTCCTTCATCACTTTTGGAATCCAATTCTCTTCTCTGTTCTCTATCAGCCAAAATATAACATCTACTTCCAAAAACATGAAAGTATTTAAAATTAGGTTTTATTCCCTTCCATAGTTCATACAGAGTGGATGAAGTGCCTCTTCTCAGGGTAACCCTGTTGTGAATGTAACAGGCAGTATTCATGGCTTCAGCCCAGAAATGATAGGGAAGTTTCTTGGCATGGATCATAGCTCTAGCAGACTCTTGGATAGTTATGTTCTTCCCCTCAACTACTCCATTTTGCTGAGGAGTAATAGGAGATGAAAACTCATGACTTATACCTTCAGCAGAGCAAAATTCTTCAAACTTGCTATTCTCAAACTCTCTTCTATGGTCACTTCTTATCCTGATAACATTACTCTCCTTTTCTCTTTGGAGTCTTTGACAAAGATCTTTAAAAACATCAAACACCTCTGATTTGTCTTTGATGAAGCTCACCCAGGTGTACCTTGAATAGTCATCCACAACTACATATGCATATTTCTTTCCACCCAGACTTTCCACCTGCATAGGCCCCATCAAGTCCATATGAAGTAGTTCCAAGACCTTGGAGGTGGTGTCATGTTGAAGCTTCGGATGAGACATCTTTGTCTGCTTCCCTTTTTGACAATCTCCACACACTTTTCCTTCCTCAATATTAAGTTTGGGAATTCCTCTGACTGCTTCTGAGGAGATGATTCTCTTCATTCCCTTTAGGTGAAGATGTCCCAACTTCTGATGCCAGATTTTGACATCATCTTCTTTAGCAAAAACATAAGTGAGAGAATTTGATTCTCGTGGCACCTAAAGATAAAAATTGTCCTTAGATCTGTCTCCCTTCATAATGACTTCTCCTTTATCATCTTTGACAATGCATTCAGACTTTGTAAAATCTACTTTGAATCCTTGATCACAAAGTTGACTAATGCTAATCAAATTAGCTGCCAGTCCTTTAACAAGAAGAACATCCTCCAGTCTGGGAGCACCAGCACAGTTTAGTTTACCAATCCCCTTGATCTCTCCTTTGACCCCATCACCAAATGTAACATATCCTGAAGAATGAAGCTTCACAACTACCAACAGATTCTTTACTCCAGTCATGTGCCTTGAACACCCACTGTCAAAGTACCAATCTTCTTTGGTAGAAACCCTTAAAGAAGTGTGAGCTATCAAGCTGGTAACCTTAACTTTAGGGACCCATTGCTTCTTAGGCTTGGTAACCTGCCTTCCTTTATAACAGTTCTGTTTGGGAACACCCTGATGAGCCTTCTGTGGATATCCATGTAGCTTATAACAATAAGCCTTAATGTGTCCAAAACATCCACAATGGTGACATCTCCAGTGTCTGTATTTCTTCTTAGATGGAGTTCTGTCATGATGTTTTAACATCTGTTTTAACATCACTGGTTTTGAGGTGATAGAACCTGCATCACTGGTGAATCCCAAACCACATTTGTCTGCAGCCATCTTCCCAATACTAAGAATGTTGTCTAACGCATTAGTACCATTGTTCAACATTCTGATAGTTTTGGTCATAGAGTCTAGTTTATAGTTAAGCATACTGACTTCAGCTTCAAGTTCAGTCTTTTCTGCTTTTAATTGTACTATAGTTTTCTTCAGCTCTTCTTCTTCAAGACACACTTGTTCACTTCTTATGAAAAGATCTTTATAAGTGACAGCAAGTTCATCATAATTAACCTCATCATCACAAGACTCATCATCTGACTCATAAACCCCAACCATAGCTCTAACAAGTTTAGCTGAATTTTCTTCAGATTCACTCTCACTGTCAGACCAAGAAGCTGATAACCCTTTCTGCTTCTTTAGAAAAGTAGGACATTCCTTCTTGACATGTCCATACCCTTCACACTCAAAGCATTGTACCCCTTTGTCATTACTGGATTTTTCTTCATCTTTAGACTTCTTCACTTGTTTTCCTGATCTGTTGATGTTAGAGGTAATGTTCTTGACATTGGGATTATAACTCCTATTTATCCTCTTCATAACTTTGTTGAACTGTTTACCCAGCAAAGCAATAGCCTGAGACAGCTTCTCCTGAGAATCATCTTCTTTCCCTTTCTTGGCTTCTTCAGAACTGGAAACCAAAGCTATACTCTTGGACTTCTTCTCAGGTTCCTCTTCACTTAACCCTAGCTCAAATGTTTGAAGAGATCCAATAAGCTCATCAACCCTCATTTTGCTGATGTCTTGAGCTTCTTCAATTACAGTCACCTTCATCTTATACCTCTTGGGAAGGGATCTAAGGATTTTCCTCACCAGCTTTTCTTCAGTCATTTTTTCTCCAAGAGCACTAGAGGCATTAGACAACTCAAGAATACTCATATGAAAGTCATGAATAGTTTCATCTTCCTTCATCTTTAGACTTTCAAACTTTGATGTCAGAAGCTGAAGTCTTGACATCTTAACCTTTGAAGTTCCTTCATGAGTAGTCTTCAAGATATCCCAAGCTTCCTTAGCAACTTCACAGGTATTGATCAACCTGAATATGTTCTTATCCACTCCATTGAAAATAGCATTTAAAGCTTTGGAATTACCAAGAGCAATCTTATCTTCTTCCTTGGTCCATTCTTCTTCAGGTTTCAGTTTTGAGTTGCCTTCTTTTTCTTTCCCAGCCTCATCTTTCTCAACAACAACAGGTGCTTTCCATTTTTTAAGATAGCCTTCCAAGCCCTGTTGTCCAAGGATTTCAAAAAGGTAATCATCCTTGACTTCCAATAATCATAATTAGAGCCATCCAAAATAGGGGGTCTATTCACAAATCCACCAACTTCCTTGTCCATCTTTACCAAAAAGTATCAGCCCTAGATCTTACCCAGATTCAGAGAAGGATGCCTGCTCTGATACCAATTGAAATTCTGGTACCAGATATGTGATGTTACGTGTGATGTCACAACAACACACTCTGCAATGGACAATGTAAAGCAACAATAAATCAACACAATGAATTGTTCACCCAGTTCGGTTTAACTACATACGTCTGGGGGCTACCAAGCCAGGGATGAATTTCACTATCAGTAGAATTAATTTACAGACTCAACGACCCAGTTGACATCTCCTAAACTTAATCTCTACTTAATGAACCTTCTACCTAAGAGACCACTTAGGTATGAGAACACTACTCAATCCCTAAATCACTTCAGTGATATAATTCAAAGATCACACACTTTGAAAAACTCAACTCGATTCTACTTCACAGCTTTGATCAAGAACAACTCAAAACAACAACACCAATTCACACTTGAATGGTTTACAATACAAACACGAAGACTCAAACAACTCTCAGTCTTTGGCACTTTTTCTCCGTCCTCTTCTTCAAAGGATTGATACGCTTTATATAGCAATTTGATTTGGTCTTGGACCTGCTACAATATCTGACCTGATTTGTTATTTAAAACTGAATCTTCAAAATAGATTTTCTCTCTCAAAATCTTCTTAAATCTTCAGCCTTTAAACACTCCTACAAATCTGCATCAAATCTGTTTGTAACATAAAATATCCCCTCCAAGATATTCGCATCCAATAACTCTAACAGCTCTCCCAAATTCCAGCTAAAACGCTTAACCCTAAAAACATCTCAGACCTGATGTTTTACTGATCTGCATATCTGATGTCATGACATCGCATGTGACATCAGACTTCAAAACTTCAACAAGATAAATACTTAACATAAACCAATGTTAAGACTCAATGTTAAGACATCACCCATGTGACATCAACATTAAACAACCATGTTTTACCAAAATTCTAGCCAATCCAAGAACCAACATATGCAATTTACGTATGAATCATTATTGATGTTATCTTTGTTTCATCGTTTATTCCATGGATTGAATTGATATTGACATATATGATTCTAATCTCGATCTAAGATAACATCTATTAAACCCTAAATGCTAGACATAGATTTAGGTTTAATAATCACTAAAATATCGAATCTTAATGCTACCGTATTGTTTAATAGGCTGATAAATCGTCGATTAAACCATAAGGTAGAAATCTCATCAAAGTTTAGACATAAACTTTGTTTGTAAGCGATACGTGATAATATTGAAACATGCTTAAATTGTGTATAACTGATTCGTGATATGCATATTGAATCGGTGGATGAACGCCAATTCCCAACAAGTCTAATCCTCTAAAAACTATCTTCATTTATTATACCTGTTTACTTTTCGCAACTTATCAATCAAACATCTTGAAACTTTTGCTTAGAATTATAGAAAATATTGAACGATTTTGATATCGCTCCAATCCCTGTGGATACAATAAAACAAAATACTTTCATTTGATTGTACTCAACATCAATGATCAAGTTAGATTGGAGAAGGAATTATAGATCTTGAACATGATCTTGCATGTAAAGGAAAATGAAGAAGGATCATCCTCCTCATCATCAATTTCATATGGGTTCCTCTTACTTAGGTTATGATCTCGATTTAGACTAGTATAGTGTTCATACATGTTGTAGGATTGCAATTTGGTCTTTGATACGATGAATGCATGTTAGGAATTAGAATGTTGATTAATGGGATGTGAACATTTCTATATTTTATGATGTATCTTGATGCCATATACGTCCTCAAATGTGATGACAATTCTTGCAATTGTATTAGTCGGGCTTTTCAATATTGATTTGGTACGAAATAAGAATGAGAAACTTTTCAGAATAAAATTCAATGATTAAAGGCGATTAAATCTTTATTTCGACTCTACTACTTATATCTGTTGATGTACTTGAAATTTTAGTATGTTAAAGTCCTGCGACAAGTTAACAAAGTCTCTACATCTATTTTCTTGGTGTACATCTCACTAATTTACACAATAAATCCCTAATTCATTAGGTCAATTCAGAGTTAAATTAGACATTCTATGTTCGTTAATTCAAAAGCCATAACTTATAATTACATATTCTTAGTTAATTATTAAGTTGAATAATTTCCCAAGATCGGATTGGCAGACTTACGATAAATAATCCCTACTCATATGATATCGATTTGCACATTCATCAACACAAAAAAAATATTAAAATCAAGAACAACTAAATAATAACAATAATATGAAAGAATTTAATTAATCTCAAACAACCATATGATCTAACAGAGTATAAGTAGGTTTGTCCCAAAAGACTTAATTCAAAGTAATTTAGCTACTCATAGTGATTATAACAATTACCATGAGTTTGGATGAAAAGTGCATGAAATTCAAGGAATATAAATGTATTCAATGGCTTACAAAACCCTCAAAATCCTTGTTTTAGAACTCTAAGCCATCACTTTCTCTATAAAATTCGGAACCCTTTAAAAAGTAGCCAAAAGTCCCATTTATAGCAATTTCTACATGTCAGAGTAGCAGTATATCATCCGCGTTGGTGAGTATCGCGATCGTGATGTGACTTCATCATCGTGAGCGCGTCAAAATCAGTGGCAAAATCCTCTATTTTATTAATTTTTCTTCAAATTTTCACTAAGTCCCAACTTTCTTTATATTAGTAGTTTTTGCTCACTTCTTCACACTTAAACATAAATTTTGCTGAGAAAGAACAACAATAAAAGTCTCACAATTCAAGTTCTATTGGCCATCATTATTCAAAGACTCATATGAGCATGCAAAGAATTGTGACAATTGCCAAAGGGCCGGAGGAATATCCAAACGCAACAAAATGATGCTATAAAGCATGTTAGAAGTAGAGGTTTTTTATTGTTGGGGTATAGACTTCGTTGGACCATTCCCGTCATCATTCTCAAATGAGTATATCTTGATCGCAATTGATTATGTGTCAAAGTGGGTGGAAGCATTAGCATCACCAAAAGCGGATAGTAAGACAGTAAAGAAGGACTATTTTTTATTATTGATAAAAATTATTATTATTTGATAGAATTTTCAATATCATTTGACATTAATTTTATCGTTATCATACTTTAAATAATAAATTAAATAATACTCAAAATTTTATATTGTATATCTTTTTTTAGTATACAATGCCACCATTAAATTATAAAAATGATAATATCCTGACAACATTATAAATGTCATTTTTATAATGAGTTAGCCCTATACTGTTTGAACAAGCTGCCACAAGGTTGGTGAAAGTAATCTTTAAGTGGAGAGAGAGAGAGAGAGAGAGAGAGAGAGAGAGAGAGAGAGAGAATGCAATTTTTTATTAGCTTAGTTGAGAGTACACCCAACACACTTATATAGATAGAGGTTACACAATGATGGAAATACATTTTAATCAAGTAAAATAGCAGAAAAGAGAAAAAACACGGGCTCGTAACCTGTTATGCCAGATTCGGTAACCGGTTACACTTGGGACCGAATTAATTCCAAATTAAATCAGCTACAGTGGTAACCGGTTACACCGAATCTTGTAAATAGTTACGCCAACGAGAAACAGAACTTCCTGTTTTCTGGAATACATATCATAACTTGCTGTAACTGGTTACCAACACGATGGTAACCAGTTACAACACTTGAAATACTACACAAACTTCAACACAACCCCTTAATTCAAATGTTGCGAGTCTACCATCCTCATGCTCAACTTCAACCTCTTGAAAATATAATTTGTGACCCCTTTTGTCAACAAATCAGCAACTTGGTCCTCGCTTCTGCAATATCCCAATCGTAACCTCCCTTCACCTACTAGTTCCCTCAAATAGTGGAACCTCATTCTTATGTGCTTTCTCCTCCCATGTACAATTGAGTTTTTAGTAAGATTAATCGCGGAAACGTTATCAACTAAGAGTGTGGCAGTCTCACCCTCACTGCTGCCTAGCTCCTCCAATAGGTTCATAAGGAATATGACTTGGCACACACATAACGAAGCGACAATGTACTCGGTCTCACAAGATGAGAGTGCAACCACCTGTTCATTATTAGAACACCATGAGATTGGCGTCGCACCGAACATAAAGATGTATCCAAATGTAGACTTTCAATCATCCTTATCTCCACACCAATTGGAATCAGTGAAATCGAGCAAATTGCATTTTCTTTCTGTATCCGCTGCGAGAAAGAGAATTCTGCAACCAATAGAACATTTGACATATCGCAAGTTCCTCTTGACTGCTTCCAAGTGAGACATCTTCGGTCTTACCATGAATCTACTCACAATACCAACACTAAACTCTAAGTTTGGTCGCGTATTGCACAAGTACCACAATGATCCAATCAACTTCCTATATTGAGTTGGATCAACATCTTATCTACATTCTTGGACAGCTGCAACCTTGGTTCAACTGGAGAAATCGCAGTATTGCAATGCTCCATTTCACACTTTTTCAATATTTCAAGAGCATGTCTCCTTTGATGCATGAGCAATCCCAATTTTGACTTGTTGAACTTTATGCCTGGGAAGCATGTCATGAGACGAAGGTCCGTCATCTTGAATTCTTCCATAAGTTCTCTCTTGAACTTTGAAATACTTTTCTCATTGCTGCCCACAATCAATAAATCATCCACATATAAACAAAGGATGATTACTCCCTCACTCGCATTTGTTTTAACATAGACTCCATGATCTGATACACATTTTTTGAAGCCAATGTCTTTTAGGAAACCATCAATTCTTCTATTCCAAGCTCTTAGAGCTATCTTAAAACCATGTAGTGCTTTCTTCAACTTGTAGAACTTCAACTATTGGTCTTTCACAACAAAAATAGGGGGTTGTCTTACATACACCTCCTCTTCAAGTGGTCTGTTCAAAAACGTGTATTTGACATCCATTTGGTAGATAGGCCAATTGTGGTTATTTGCAACACCAGCAACAAGCCTAATTGTGTTGATCCTAGCCACCGGTACAAATACCTCCTCAAAGTCTATTCATTCTCTTTGCAAAAATTCCTTAGCCACCAATCTAGCCTTATGCTCGATTATCTCACCCTTGGGATTTGCCTTCACTTTGAACACCCACTTTACACCAATTGCCTTCTTCCCTTTTGGTATATCAATTAGCTCCCAAGTATTGTTTTTCTCAATGGATTTCAACTCCTCTTTCATAACATAAATCCACTTTGGATCACTTAAAGCCTCTTCCGCATTGACAGGTTTGGATTCAACCACAAGTGCAAAGTGGACGAAATCACCATTGTCATTGACCTTATTGTCACGAAATAACTCACAATCTTGAAGCCTCTGAGGCAAACCCCTTTTCCTTATTAACCTCCTGATATTTCCTTCACTCCGAGCTTCGACGGCTTGTTGTTATGTACTTCCTGTTACCTCAGAATCCAAAATTTCGTACCTGTAACCGGTTACTGGATTCTAGTAACGAGTTATCGTTTGCATGTAACCAGTTACGCTCTAATGCAACTGCTTCATTTCATCGATCGCCACATCTTGACTGATCACGATGTTTGAACAAGATTTGCTCATGACATATATCTCATGGATTTTATGATAACAAAGTATTGAAAGAACAATGGTGTTATCTAATGTGTGTTACAAGTATGCGGGTTCTAAAGCTTCAAGAGAAGGAAATCAAAATCTGATATAAGGACGCATTTGAGAGGAGTCGAGTTACTAGCTTCTGGTGACCTTATAACCAACCTATTTTTCCCAACTGATGTCAGGCTCGTCTTCATCCACATCCTCATTTTCTGCTTCTGGGATAACCAACTGATAAAACAACTCATTTATCTTTTTCTTCTTTCTCTTCTTCATTGACTTCCTTCTTGGTTTTAACTCAGTGGAAGAGGGACCTTTTTCAGTAGATCTCTTAGGTGCTGAGGACGAACCCTTGTTAGAAGTATTAAGTGTAGATGGTAGAGGAACAGTTGTAGATGCCTCAGAATCTACTGGCTTCTAAAGATCTTGATTCTTCAGACTAGTAGAGTTCTCTGAGACTTCTGTCACCACTGAGATGTTGACACTTTCAGCTGATGACTCCATGGTGTTTTGTTGGATTTTGATGAAAATGGCCTATGATTTGGTTGCTTTTATAGTGGATTTTGGGTAACCCAAAAGTTAAAATAAAATCCTTTGTTTGATTCTTAAAATTGTTACGACCAATAAATAATAAACATACATTATACAACTATTTAATGATCTTTGTTACTTGATCGTTTTCTCTTCCTTAAAAATTGGTCACGTAATGATGCTTTGTCAATGAATTTATGATTGTAATTCTTTTTTTTCTTTCTTTTTGATGTGACAAAAGGGGGAGAAAGATATAATAGTATTTAATAAAGAATCTAAACTCTTCAGATTTAATGTTGTTCATTTATAATTACTGTTTTTAAAATTTCTGTTATTTTGGTTATATTTTCGATGATCTTGCCCGGGTGATATATTTTAATTTTCTTGAATATAGAACTAAAAGGGAGCTTACAAACCTTAACTTTGGACTATTAGACTCAGAGGGAGCTTACAAACATCAGGCTCTGATTCTGCTTAGAGAATTAAAATATTTTTCTTGAATATAATACTTAGGGGGAGTTTACAAAACTCAACCTTGGACTATTAGACTCAAGGGGAGCTTACAAACCTCATACCTTGATGTTTCTAAGAAAATTATAACTGCCCAACATTGTCCTTTAAATACTTATGTTTGTCATCATCAAAAAGGGGGAGATTGTTATAACAAGATGTGTTCATGACATATATCTCTTAGGTTTTGATGATAACAAAGTATTGAAAGAACAATGTTATTATCTAATGTGTGTTCTAAGTATGAAGGTTCTAAAGCTTAAAGAGAAGACATTTAGAATCTGATATAAGGACGCATTTGAAAGAAGCTGAGTTACTAGCTTTTGGTGGATTAGAACTTGAAGAATACTCTCTAAGTGATGTCTAGTGTATACTACGAAGCTGAAGGCCTCAGCATAAAAAAAAGTAACATATTGTCTCTACACTAAATTAATATATCAGCTTCTGGTGAACATTCAGAGTGAGTAATAAAGCTTGAGTTATTCGTACTGTAAAAAGCAAGCTACATTGTCAAATCAGCTTGTCAGCTAGAGTCTATGTTCAAAAGGCTCAAGAAGAGTTGACATGCTTTACGGATATCTACTCTCAACGGATCTATAGTACAAGAATACATGGAAGACGCTATGGTGAAACATGTTACACAATGGATTAAGATCTTTTGGTGTATCTTTCTTCAACGTCTCTTGTACTATGGAAAAATAAAGACACTTGTTCAAGTTATCTCTTCCAATGGCTAATCTTCTATAACTGCTATATAAGCTGCTAAAGATTCAAACTGAAGTCTTTAACAAGGAGAAATCAAAAGGGAAAATATAGAAGGAAAGCCAAGAAGGATAGAAGTGTTCTACACTTCTATCTTGATGGAGGAATAACAAGATCAACAATAAGTAACACAATCGAGTATGCAGAATTTTTGTTATATGTTGTAAATTGTAATAAGCCTTAAGATTTCTTTAACACTGAATATCTTAGAAATCTTAAGTGATTAAGGTCTTTGTTATGGTGATTACCTTGTACCTCTAATTTTGTATCAAGTACACCTTGTTCTCGATTCTGCTAAACTTGATTGTTTAGTAGTTTAGATAAAGTATCTTGCTATGTGCTTGAGCATTAAAGTCTCTTACTGAGAAGCTTGAGTCAAGTAAGTCTCCTTCCATATGGTAGAGCATTGGAAGTCTTGATCAGTTGTTGATTGAGCATAAAGTCTTAGACTGTGAGTCTGAGCAGAAGTCTTGTACTTGAGAGTATGAGCAAAAGTCTTGGGTTTGAGGGGCTTGAGCAGGAGTCTTGGATTCATGGAATCTGAGCAAGGAAGTCTTGGACCGAGGGTCTGAGCAGAAGTATTGAGCCTGAGGGGTTTAAGCAAGGAAGTCTTGGGTTCGTGGAACCTAAGCAAAAGTCTTGGACCTGAGGGGTTTAAGCAGGAAGTCTCGGGCTGAGGGTATGAGCAAAGAAATTTTTTATGCTTGAGTGCATAAGCAATTGTAATCATGTTTTGGTTATAGTGAAAATCTCTTGTGATGCAAGGGGACTGGACTACTCTTATTTGGGAGGAACCGGTATAAATCTTTATGTGTTCTTTATCTTTTATTTGCTTCTGTTAACATTCTGTTGCAACGTACAATCATAATCTGAACACTAGTTTAGATTCTGAACTCTGATGAGAAGCATAGTTAAGAAACTGAAAACACAATTCAACCCCAACTTTTTTGTATATTTTTCTCACCTTCAGTTGGCATCAAAGCATGGTTTGTGCATAACATTTAACAGTGGTGCAGATAATGATCCAATGAGAAAAATATGTCTGCTAAAGCATTTCCTTCAAGAAGGAGTTAAGTACCACATGAAAAATATTACACTGCTAATCCTACCATATTCAAAGGGTGATTATGCTTAATTTAAATGATGGATTAAGTAAAATATATTTTTAACTCATTGGTCTTAATAAAGGGTTTTGATTAAGGTATATAGAATACTCTTGAGAAAGGTATTACTATAGAAGTTGTTGGTGTAGGGATGATCAAAGTCTGAAAGTCTCTCACACCAAGCTCAGAAGAAGTTTATTGAAAATATCTTTAGAGTTAGATGCATTCTGGTAGGTGCTCTATCCCATTCTGAGTGTAATGCCCCATTTTGTCTGATTTATTTAATCGAGTCAATTTAATTATTTTTTTTATATTATTTTATTCTTGACTTTTATTTGACAATATATTATTTTTCATCGTTATTATGTTTTATCGCGTTTTGAGAGCGTTCGCGAGATATTTGAGCTGATGGGTAAAATGGTCTTTTAGGGGTTTTTGATATTTGTTATTACAAGAGAGAAAGAAAAGAGAGTTTAGGGAGAAAATGGAAAGAAGGAAAAAGAGAAGAGAGAAAGGAAGAAAAGGGAAAAGGAGAGGAAAACTTGGGATATAAGGAATTGTCCGTTCAAGCACGATTAATCGGGTAAGGGTGAGAAGTTTCGATTATATCTTGCTTGTGTATGTATATGTGTTATTTGTTGTAATTGTTTTGGTTGTTTCACAACTTTTTCTCATTGATAAATTGATGAATAATTGATAGAAATTGATGTTTTCGCGGTTGAACCTCGATATAAACTGCGTAGAATACTTGTTGATTATGTTGGAACACGTTTTGGTTGATATATTGTGATTTGGAAGTGTTTAGATGAGAATTGGAGAGGAAATTGGATGAATTTCGCAGCAGAAATTCTGCAGGAAAAATTCTGGGTTTCGTTGCCCATACGCGTAACAGGCAAGGCAATACGCGTATTGGTTAGGGCAATATGCGTATGGCAAGGGGGAAATGTGGGCATTACGCGTATGGAACCCATTTTGCACGGCCCTCTGTTGAAATGTGTAATGGTACGCGTACTTGGCAAGGCATTGCGCGTATCTAGGAAGGCATTACGCGTACGGGGTTTTAGTGGAATTCTTGGGTAGAAATTAGTCTCTGCCCATACGTGTAGCACTTTGGGCAATACGCGTATGGATGGGCGAGCGAGCTGGGCAATACGCGTATGGCTCAGGGCAATACGCGTATGACCAGAGAGGGTGCAGAATTTTCTCGATTTTGCGTCCGATGCCGTAACTTTTAATCCGTAACTCAGATTGAGGCGTTCTTGGTACCGCATTTGCATAGAGTCGTTGTGTCGGTCTCTTTGCATTTGCATAAATCATGAATGGATTGATTATGTGTGGAAAATCATGAATGGATTGATTATGTGTGGAAAATCATGAATGGATTGATTATGTGTGGAAAATCATGAATTGATTGAGTATGTGTTGAGATTTATGTTTGAATTGGTGAATTGATGTGCATATGTGATAAATGCATTGGTTGTGGATAATATGTTTTATGCATAGACATATGCTATGTGATGTGGTGGGGTGTTTCCATATGTTATGACTTTGGTGTGCCTTATGTGTGAATATGTGATTATGTTGGTGTAATTAATATAGGCTATGATGTTGGATTATCAGAAATATGTTATGTATCTGTGGCACGCTATATGTATTAGTATGTGATGCTTGTGGTGAGAATAATTATGCATGTGAATTTGTATGTGTTTGCATATTATTATGCAATCTTGATTTAGTTGTTATTTCTCACCCTTCTGCTGTGGTTTGTTGCTCTATGAGACAATTGCAAATCCGTGTCTTGGAGGCTTTTGTGAAGATTAGTTCTCCATCTTTTTGGCGGTCTGTCTGCTCTGATACGTAACACGGGAGTCGGGGAGCGCTATTGTTATATATGTATACATTTGTTGGATATCTTTTATATTAACTTTGTATGAATATCTTGATGTTACAAAATGATTTATTTTGTAAAACAAGGTAGTTATGGATCTTTCCGCTTTATTCCATAATTGAACTTTCCTTTTGTATGGAAAAAGTTTCCCTTTGAGGTTATTCCATTTTGTGTTATGTATCAAAATTTATGAGCAGGGTTTGTGTTTTCTTTCTATTGATGTGGCATCCTTGTTTCTGTCGGAAAAATAAATTTTTACTTACTCTAATTTAATTATGTATTATTTATTCGCGATGGGAATTGGGGTGTTGAGTCCGTTGGTGTGACAGTTGAATACTGTCGATGTTGTTTGTTCCTTAGTATGTGATATGTGTGTGAAACACTGTCAGTACTTTCTGGTTTTCTAATCCTTTGTCTGTAGGATTTAGAATGAGATAAGTGGGGGAAATGCTGGTGCTTCTCCAGGTTGCTTCAGTTGTGGAGCGTTGGTTGCAAGATTGTAAGTGTTATTTGGACAGTGTTGTTCCCGATTCCAGAGGGAATGCGGAGGTAAGGTTTATGTCGATTAAGGATTTGTGCCTTAGGTAGTTTTGTGCACAAGATGCAAGAAATGCTATTATAGTTTGGTAAAGACGGTTTATGCCCCATCATGATTGTCGACTGTCTATTGACAAATTGAGGAACTGATCACCTTTAATCTCTTGTTGATAATAGACGGGAATTATGTTGGATGGAATAGACGTGTCTTTCCGGCTTTGATAGTGTGTGCAATGAATTTTTTGGAATTTAAGAAAATGATTGCGGATTATTTTGATGAGTCGATGAAGATTCTAATATCGGAAGATGAGATGGATTAGAGGTTTTGGTATGTTGGTTCAGTTGGGAATTCGTTGAGAGAGAACAATTGGGTATTATTAATGGCTGCTTCTCAGAGAGTAGAGACTGAACTCAAAATTGGACGAAGGTGAGGATTTGAGGTTTATATCTGCTAAGTGGGTAGGAAACTCTCAGGGGATGAGACTAAGATGTTTGTTATGTTTGTGATAATAGTGTTCTGGAATTGGCAGAAAGGCCACAATGATGGGCTGCCAGTTGTGCGTGATTCCAGATGTGTTTCCAGATGGAATATTGGATGTTAGCGTTAGAATTACTCAGATTGAAAGAGCGGTTGGAAGATTTACTGGAAATGGGATTTGTGAGACCAAGTGTGTCGCTTAGGAAAGCTCCAGTGTTGTTAGTAACAAAAAGGATGGATGACTGAATGGAATAACAAGCATGAGGTGTATAATGGTATTGAGACTACGGGAAGCCAAACTTAGAGTTCTGGTGAGGTTTGGAGTCTTTGGAGTTTTAGAGCATTAATGGAAATCTTGAGAAAACCCTTATGTGTGGACATAATATTGGTATTAAGAGTTCCTTTGGGTTGGTTGTTGCTAAATGTTGGGATTTATAGAATTTGGATTGTTAAGAGAAGAAATTGTATATGGACTACTAACAGTTGAATAAAGTAGCGATTGAGAATAAGTGTCCACTTTCATGAATAGATAACTGGATTGGTTTGGTTGAGTTTGAGTGAAATCACAATTGGTTGGAATGTTTGATAAGAGTGGTGATTTATGTGAGTTGAGGCTTTGATCGATTTAATGTGACTGGTTATGGTTGTTATTGTCGGGATAGGCTGTTATTTACTCGGTTAAGCTTGTATGTGAGTAACCAGTTACCCAGTGAAAAAAAAATTGCAAAAGCTTTAAGAATTTATATCTTTTGGAATTGGGTTGGGCATTACAACGTACAATGATGTTATTTGGTGTTAGTAATGCGTCTGTAATGTTTCTGGAGTGGATGAATCGTATCTTCCATATTTACTTGGATGAGGTCGTGGTGGTTTTGATTGAGGGTATTCGGATCTGTTATAAACTCAGAGGAAGAACAGGTATAGTGGTTGAGATTCGAATTACAAGTGTTGAAAAGAGACGAAGTTTTATGCTAAGTTATTCGAGTGAGAATTTTGGTTGAAAAAGGTTAGTTTTCTTGGATATGTTATTTCAGATGAGAGTATGGTTATGGATCCATCAGAAGTACATGCAGTTCTACAATGAGAGGCTCCGAAGTTGGTTAAGGAGATTATAATCTTTTTGGACTTTAGTTGGTTATTACCGGAGGTTATGAAAGGTTTTTCCAAGTTAGCATTTTCGTTATGACAGATGACTTGTAAAAGGTAAGTCGTTTGCTTTGGATGTTCATTGTGAGGAAAGTTTGAGAGGGTTAAAGTAGAGTTTGTCTACGACTTCAGTTTTGATTCTGTGTGATCCTAATAAACCGTTCGCGAGGTATTGTGATGTGTCTTTGATGAGTTAGTCAGTGTGTTAATGCAAGAGGGTAAAGTCGTGGCTTATGCTTTACGACAATTGAGGATTCATAGAAGGATCTATACTATTTTGGATTTGGAATTAGTTGCGGTTGTATTGTGTTGGAATATTTGGAGGTATTATCTTTATGGTTCTAGGTTCGAAGTGTTTAGTAATCACAAGACTATTGAGTACTTGTTTGGTCTGAAGGGATAGAGTATGAGACAACGAGGATGGTTAGAATTCGTGACGAGTTATGAGTTGGCTTGGATTATCCTTCGGGAAAAGTTGATGTTGTGCCTGAAGAGTTACGTCGATAGTCTTTGCGTATGGTTGTTTTGATGGTCAGAGAATTAAAATTATTTGAGCAGTTCAGAGACTTGTGTCCGGTGTGTGAGATAAAACAATAGAGTGTGAGGTTGGGTATATTAAAAGTGAACAGTGATTTTTGGCGAATGAGAGAAAGAGTTAGACTTTGGACGTGAAATTGGTAGTTTTGATGGTTACGAGTAATCAGAGTGCGTAGCATTGTTGTAATATTGTTGTGTGACAAGGATGTTTGGTATTCTGGTTTTGACGAGGTTGTTGAAACGATGTTGGGTTGTGGAACTTTATGTTTTTGTTTGTGTTGTTGCCTCGTTTCCATCGTGATGGTTCGAGTGCGAGTAGATAATTCCTGTGTGTGTTCATAACTTGGGTATTCTTCGAGTCGTGCGTTAGTCATCAAGTGCATTGTATGGGCTTTGCACCTTGTCGTGGTAGTGTCGTCATTGTCGTGTCGTTGTTGTAGCTGCTGTTGGCAAGGTGGTTTGTCAGTTTGTGTTATTCGTGGTGTGCCTTTTGTTGGCATGATAGTTTGTTGGTCGGATGCGAGAGTCGTATTCGGAGTTGTTCGTATCGGTTATATTTTCGAGGACGAAAATGTCTAAGTGGGGGAGAATTGTAACGCCCCGTTTTGTCCGATTTATTTAATCGAGTCGATTTAATTATTTTTGTTTTTATATTATTTTATTCTTGACTTTTATTTGACAATATATTATTTTTCATCGTTATTATGTTTTATCGCGTTTTGAGAGCGTTCACGAGATATTTGAGCTGAGGGGTAAAATGGTCTTTTAGGGGTTTTTGATATTTGTTATTACAAGAGAGAAAGAAAAGAGAGTTTAGGGAGAAAATAGAAAGAAGGAAAAAGAGAAGAGAGAAAGGAAGAGAAGGGAAAAGGAGAGGAAAACTTGGGATAGAAGGAATTGTTCGTTCAAGCACGATTAATCGGGTAAGGGTGAGAAGTTTCGATTATATCTTGCTTGTGTATGTATATGTGTTATTTGTTGTAATTGTTTTAGTTGTTTCACAACTTTTTCTCATTGATAAATTGATGAATAATTGATAGAAATCGATGTTTTCGCGGTTGAACCTCGATATAAACTGCGTAGAATACTTGTTGATTATATTGGAACACGTTTTGGTTGATATATTGTGATTTGGAAGTGTTTAGATGAGAATTGGAGAGGAAATTGGATGAATTTCGCAGCAGAAATTCTGCAGGAAAAATTCTGGGTTTTGCTGCCCATACGCGTAACAGGCAAGGCAATACGCGTATGGCAAGGGGGAAATGTGGGCATTACGCGTATGGAACCCATTTTGCACGACCCTCTGCTGAAATGCGTAATAGTACGCGTACTTGGCAAGGCATTACGCGTATCTAGGAAGGCAATACGCGTACGGGGTTTTAGTGGAATTCTTGGGTAGAAATTAGTCTCTGCCCATACGCGTAGCACTTTGGGCAATACGCGTATGGCTCAGGGCAATACGTGTATGACCAGAGAGGGTGCAGAATTTTCCCGATTTTGCGTCCGATGCCGTAACTTTTGATCCGTAACTCAGATCGAGGCATTCTTGGTACCGCATTTGCATAGAGTCGTTGTGTCGGTCTCTTTGCATTTGCATAAATCATGAATGGATTGATTATGTGTGGAAAATCATGAATGGATTAATTATGTGTGGGAAATCATGAATGGATTGATTATGTGTGGAAAATCATGAATTGATTGAGTATGTGTTGAGATTTATGTTTGAATTGGTGAATTGATGTGTATATGTGATAAATGCATTGGTTGTGGATAATATGTTTTATGCATAGACATATGCTATGTGATGTGGTGGGGTGTTTCCATATGTTATGACTTTGGTGTGCCTTATGTGTGAATATGTAATTATGTTGGTGTAATTGATATAGGCTATGATGTTGGATTATCAGAAATATGTTATGTATCTGTGGCACGCTATATGTATTAGTATGTGATGCTTGTGGTGAGAATAATTATGCATGTGAATTTGTATGTGTTTGCATATTATTATGCAATCTTGATTTAGTTGTTATTTCTCACCCTTCTGCTGTGGTTTATTGCTCTATGAGGCAATTGCAGATCTGTGTCTTGGAGGCTTTTGTGAAGATTAGTTCTCCATCTTTTTGTCGGTCTGTCTGCTCTGATACGTAACACGGGAGTCGGGGAGCGCTATTGTTATATATGTATACATTTGTTGGATATATTTTGTATTAACTTTGTATGAATATCTTGATGTTACAAAACGGTTTATTTTGTAAAACAAGGCAGTTATGGATCTTTCCGCTTTATTCCATAATTGAACTTTCCTTTTGTATGGAAAAAGTTTCCCTTTGAGGTTATTCCATTTTGTGTTATGTATCAAAATTTATGAGCAAGGATTGTGTTTTCTTTCTATTGATGTGGCATCCTTGTTTCTGTCGGAAAAATAAATTTTTACTTACTCTGATTTAATTATGTATTATTTATTCGCGATGGGAATTGGGGTGTTGCACTGAGTATATCAACATCATTGATATGTCTAATGCTCAAGACTATCTTTGAATCCTCGTGTTATTATTTGAAGGAAATCAGGTTGAAGCTTATTAAGTTACAATTCATCTAATTTTTTAAGCAAATTCTAAGAAGTATGCTTGCTAATATTAAACCATAAAGTCACATCTACTCAAGAAGTCAAAATTTTGAGTAGATAGTGTCTTGAAAGGTTTGATAGCATTCTTCGAAGAAAAGAAATGGAATTAGATGATGAAAAGATGTCAAAAAAATCGTCCTTCCTCTAGCTTGTTGAAGAAAATTCCTTTGAAATGTTTGATGATGAGGAATTGACATGCCCTATCAAAGGACTCCTTCAATTGGCTGAATGGAATGTGATATTTGTTGATAGAAGAGTGACTTCAGAAGCTTCTGAAATATTCTTATTTCAACTGATTTCCCAAATCTTAAGAACAAGGAGAAATACTACCAAAAAAACCCAAAAAGAAAAATTTCAGAGATCTTCAATGCCTATTCTAATGAGGCTGACATGGTTGAGGATTTAGAATCTAATGAAGAATGTAATCAGGCATTGCTGGTCATTACTTCTTCTGAAGAACCAATCTAAATCCAGGAATAAAAATCAATTATTGAAGAGAAAGAGACAACTCCAATCTATCTTGCTTCAATATTGATAATAAGGAGTTTGCATCTAAAGATAATATCCTAAGTGACTTCATTGCTCCTTTGGAAATTTAAGGCTATCATAGAATCTGTGTTAAAGGACAATTCTATGCGAAACATTTTATTTCTTCTTCTATTTGTGGCAATACTATGACAGTGCTGAAAACTTTTTTTATGCCAATCTCTGATAACAAACATTATCTGAATCTAAGCTTGTCAAATTTCAAAGTCAAAAGATTTAATCCAAGAAAATGAAATCAAAGACTATGCTAAGAACAAGATTTTGTTAGTACCATTACTTATCCTAGACTCATACTCTAGAATGAATCATGGTACTGCTATCAGGTTGAGGCATAAAGCAAGAAGAAGCATGTCAAGTCTAACACTTCTGGACTCATATAAATATGAGTACCAATATCCATATTTGTATTTGCTGCAGATATGACAGAAGAAAGGAGCAAGGCATCTTCCATGGTTGCTTACAACATTTGATGGAAGAAGAGCCTACATCCCAGACTCGAGTGCTAAGAGCTTGAAGTTTGGTGGAGAAAGTCAAATCACTGGTGTAAAATCCAATAAATCAGAATCCACTCAAGATAGTATTCAGATTCCATTGTCAGATTTGAATACTCATCTGGAGCATGACCAAGAAAACAAAAAAAAAGGTATGTTATGTTCTTTCCTTGAAAATCTCTTGACTTGATGAAATATTTATGTATGAACAAATACAAAGTATCTGTTAGATCTCTAGAGAAATTATTTTAAGAATATTCAAAGATCTTTAACAAGAAACTATGTTGTATTTGTCTATACTGAATATGTCATTAACTAGATGATGGTCATATTTATGGAATTAGTACCTTCACCTTTTATTATAATAGTGTTGCTAGTTAGTTATCAGAGAAACCAATTTAATATTCATTAGTCAAGCTTGACTCTAGTTCCAAGAGAAAAGGCTTGATTTTGAATAGAATATCGAGGACTAATAACTAAAAGAAGATGTTGAAGGTGCGAGAAAGACACAAGAAAGGGGGGTTTGAATTGTGAATTTACTCTTCTAAATACTTTTGCATCTTGTTAAAGAGACGCTCAAGAACCTTCAAGGTTCGTTGAGAGATTCTGATCTCTTAACTATGGAGCATGAGAACCATATAGGTTCTGATCATAAGATACGATACTCAGAACTTGCAGTGCGGAAGCTTATCAGAGATAGGCTGCAAGGTTCTGACTTTGCTTAATATGAGGTTCTGATATTCAATGCAGAAACATAAATAGAGATACTAAGCAAGAGAGTAAAGGACACACGATATATCCTGGTTCACCATGCGGGCTAATCCAGTCCACCCTCCTCAGGTGACTTCTCCTTGAACACAAGGTCTTAATCCACTATAACCAAATCATGATTACACTTGCACGGGCCACGCCAGTGACTAATAAATTGCACAGCCGCACTGTGACAAACAACCCAATGAACCATTCAGGGATCCAACAGGATATAACGTTCATTGACCGAGCAGACCCACTGTTGGGATTTCACAGCTAGTCGTTCAGGGATTCATCACAATGAATGTAACACTACTGACCATATTTCAGGATTTTCCATAATGACACCCAGCCATTGTCATCTCAAGTATCTGATCACCACGTGATCTACTCTAGGGCCTCAACTCACAGCTGAATCGTTCAGGGATCCATTTTGGATATAACGTTCACTGGAGGAGTCTCAATTCATTTAGTTGAATTGGCAAACTGGAGATTACAAATTGTGCTTCCTAATAAGCAAGTTTCTCCTAAGTTTAAGTACAAAGAACACACACATGTGTTCAAGCAAGATTTGAGCAACAACTCCTTGCTTTCCTAAGAATCTACAAAGATGTATTTAGATATTACCATTGTTGACATCTTGTAGATCTTCTTCTTCTTCGTCTTCTTGGTTGAGCAAGCTTTGAGCAGTAACTCCTTGCTTCAGATCTTCAATGTAGTCCTGACGAGAAGGTAGGTTGATGACTTGACAGATCTTCAATGTTGTCTTCTTCATCAACAACTTTTGTTCTTAATTGTTGTTGTTGTGTTAATTTGTCTTCTTGAGTTTCAACAACAATCGCCATTAGTGAAATAATGACAACTTTTGAATATTCTGAGTGTTACAATGAGAACTCATCGTTGTGGCTATCTTCACAATGACTTAGTCAATTTTGTAGATGAACATTCAGTTCGTGATTCTAAAAGTGATCGACACATCAGAAGCAAAAACTCTTTCCATTAAATAGCTAGTAGAAATATAGCCGTTTGAGAATACTTTTGGCTGTTTGGAAAAGAGACGTTGTGATATAATGAGTTGTACTGACACATCTCCTTTTTGCAGAGGGAGAAGTGACCGGACATCTTTTCTTGGGCAGTGTGTACATTTAACTCACAACGGTAATATTTAGACTTCAAAACTTCAGTGGCTTCTGATGTTAATTTGATGAAGCATGAGTAGAGTCTTCTTAGCAAAATATCTGATGTTTCAAGTCTTCAGTTGATTGAAGAAGTCCATTAGGAATCAGTTTTCAGAACTTCAGCACTTGGTCTTTAAGAACGTTATTCTTTTCTGATTCAAGTCTTCCGAATCTTCAGAACCTGTCTTCAGAGTCTTCAGAACTTGATATTTGAAACCTTGATCTTTAGAACTCATAAGTCTTCAGATTCTTTCTGCACTTGGTCTTCATCGCCTTCAGCCATTGGAACTTCAAGTCATAGGAGTCTTCCGCACTTTGGTTCTTTCAGAGTGTACTTCTTCAGAAGCTCCGCTATCTTCAGAATCTCAATCACTTTCAGAGAGCATCCACAAGAGCATTACAACAACAATCTTGGCATCCTTGGATCTGGCTGATCATGACTAGATAAAGAAGCGTTCTTGCTTCTCGCGACTTAGTCACACATAGTAACTTCGCATATGTATATATTCAATCATAGTACATCTAGCTGGTGCATGTTGGTTTTGATGTCTTTAGTTCTTATGATCTGCACACAACACACGTTAGACCATAAAATGGTTCTTTCACAAATACTTATTGTTATCATCAAAACATAGATTGACTTGTAGAGACAATTCTTGCTCTCACAATCTCCCCCTTTTTGATGATGACAAAACCAAGTATTTTGATTGAACATTTTATACAAGGTAATCACCAAAGCAAACAAATTCAGAGTTTGGAACAACAGCTCCCCCTGAATGAGTTATCCTCAAAGCTTCATCTGAGATCATCTAGGATTTTATGTAATCCAAAGATATACAGAGTAACAACTTGAGTTGTCAGAACAGGAATAGAAAAGAGTTACTTTCTCTATCTTGTCTTTAGGAAAACGAAGAGTCTTTAGCATCTGGACTAGTTCATTAGAACTTCCATCTTCAGATCTCAGTTTTCTTTGCTGTCGTATCAGAGCTTATTATCTTCAGAGACATCTGAAGCATTTCTACTTTTCAGCAGACTCCATTAAGCATAAGATCAGAATAGTTCTTGACTGATAGTCATAACCTTGCTATCTATCAGATACAAACACTGTCTTTAAAGGAAACTCCCCCTGAGTTTCAGACTATATGAAGATTTTTGATTTTATATTTCCATCTTCTGGGTAGTCTCCCCCTAATTACCATAAGTCATATATTGGGATCTTCAGAATCGAGATTCAGAGTTGTAAGATTTTAATCACCAATGTGGATCATGACTTTTCAGAGTTTGACACTTGACCATAGGTTCTTATCTTGTTATTGTCACAACTCAGTGGTTTATCAAAGCTTGATTTCTGATCAGATACCAATTTCAGGTTAATTTATGTGATCGATCAACACTTGATTTTGAATCTAGTACATCTTGTTTTGTGCTGATATAAAGTGATGTGCTGACTGAAGAAGTTCTTTTGACTTGAAGAATAGTTCCTTGATGTGCAGGGAATGGATACCAATGAAGGAATTTGATAATAATTCACAGCTTTGTTCTGATTGATGAGCCTGATACTAGTCTTTGTGTACTGAGTCTGATTACCAATTATTGATTTAGTCTGATACCAAATCGTTTTCATTTCAAATGGTTCCTGGTAAACATCAGAACAACTTCTTTCTTGGATCTTCATTCTAGATATTCAGACAGCTCTTGGCTTCTGATTTGTACAGTTCCTCTGAGTAAGCATCTTGAGAATGTGTACTTTGTCTTGACTGCTTTCAGAGTTTTCTTACTGCTTCTGATTCTTAGACAACTTCTATTATATGATCGAAGTTCTTCATTCTTAGCCTGTTCCTGTCTTTAGAATGCCTAGTGAACTTGTTTAGAGTTCCTCGGATAACATCAAACAACAAACGTTAGTAGTAACACATTTTTATGTGAGTACTTTGTTTGAGTTCTGCATTCTTTCAGATTTCCTTCTCTAAATCAAAATCATTTAATTTCTCCCCCTTTTTGACATCATCAAAAAGTGTCAGGGCATATGACCAGTTAAGCATATATCTTTCAATCAATCAAGTATATGAATGATACCAATTGAAGGTAATGGAAGCCAATTGAAGGTCATGAAACTAGAGTTCAGGTATTTTAAAAGCAATTAGGTTCATTTTACTAATTTTTCATTATGGCATAATTAATCTGAAGAACAATTATAAATAACCAACAAGGAGCTCATTAAAAAGATTAACTGCATTTAAACATAGAATTTCATAGATTGCATTAGAGAAAGACTTAAACAAAAACACTTAGATTAAATATAGATTGTATTACGGACGGATTTCATCAAAACATACAAATCTAGACTGACTTAGTCCTAAAGGATTGCCTATCTAATCATCAAAGTCTTCAATTCTGTCCACCCTATCACATCTGTTTACTGCAGGCGATGGTCCTGGTCCGAGTTTGCTAATTAATCCCCAGGCTTTTTCTTTAAACAATATTTCAGATATTATCCTTCCCTAAGGAATGTAAGCCTGTATCTGATTTCTTGAAGTTTTGATAGTGTGTCTCATATGGTTAAAAATGGTTTTGGGAAGGTTAATTCTAACGTGGTGAGTTAGAAGAAAAGTGAAGATCCTGTCATCATGTGTCATAGTGTGTCTTGCAGACGCACGAGGGATGAGATTGGTCAGTGAAAATTTGAACCAAATTTTTGGAGTAAAGAGAAGTTTCTCAGGATCATTTGGATCATATGTATCCGAGTCATCGAATAGGATTCTGCATCTTTTCACCATACTTAGATCTGATTGAAAGTCTTTAATCGTGACCCCGTCAGAGACACATCCAATGATATTCTCTATTGAGGCAATAAAAACGACAATGGGGTGACAGTATACTTCAAACCAGATAGTGTTGCCGTCACTGCTTATTTTTGCATAGTACCAGAATTCCTTAACTAGGCCGGGATAGATGAGACCGTTCAATAATGCATAATAGCACTGCTAGGATTGAACTTGCATGCTTCTAATGATTTCTAGACCATCATCTTTAAGACGACTAATGTTGGGTCTTTTCTCAGAGATAAGGTGAAGGTTTTCTTTGTTTCCAAGGAAGGTTGGACCGTTTCTTTGGAAGTTCATTGTTTCGGTGAAGGGAGAATTTAAGTGGATTTTAGTGTAATGTGAAGAAACGGACAATCCTAGTATTTATAGATTAATTGGGATGATGGATCTTAGTGTAACAGATCTAGTTAACTATTTTCTAGAAAGGTTACAATTACTTGGGTATACTAAGGGTTGTAATCGTGTTTGATAAGAAAGCGGAGTAGTTACTGATTTATTGGGAAGTGTAAGGAGTTAGTAACTGCTTTGCATTCAATGATTATATTAATGAAGATTTCTTGGGCCGTAAAAACTTATTTTAATAATAGTGACATGACATTTTATGCAATATTTTAATGGTTTATTATATATTAAGATTTTTATTAGTGGATACAAGACAATATAAATAACGCAAGACAGAAGATAACATATATTTATATATCCTATGTCTAAGAACATAGATGGTACAGGAATGCACTTAAATATCTAGTATTCTAATCTATTTCAGACTGTCAACTAATTTGTTTTTTGAGAACCAGTTACTGTAAAAAATTTCACAAGAATTTTCAACAAAGGCATTATCAGGACCGCATCTAATTCTGTGAATTGTCTGCAAAACTCCTGTTTTGAAAAACACTTTAGTTAAGACTCTTCCGTAAGGAATCGTAGTTTCAGGTGTAGTTCTTGATACGAGAATGGTGTCCTTAAGATGGTCAAATATAATTTGGGGTAGATTTATACGAGCTCGCTTAAGAAGACACATGATTAGAAGCTTGTCATCATGATACAGAAAGTTTTTGTATGTGCTTCGAGGTTTGATGTTTGTCAGAATGAATTTAAACCAGTCTCTGGCAGTGGCCAGGAGTTTCTCAGGATTAGTTGGTTCGAAGGCAGAACCTTTATCAAACAAGTAGTGTAATTTTACGTCAGGAGTGCACCGAATGGATGCATGATTGGGAGTGATACCTTCCAGTGGGCATTCAATGGCTTCAGCGATTTTTGAAGCGTTGAAGGAGAGAGGGATACCATAAATGTCTGAAGAAATGGTCAGACCATCATGTCTGACAGCAGCGTTGATCCAAAAGGTTTTTACGATGTTTGGATAATTGGGAACTCTAAGCATATGAATGTACCCATTCCAATTTTGTGAATGAATGCCCAGATGAAAATTATGATTAACGTCCATTAGCTTAGGTTGTTTTTCATTAATGATTTCAAGAGAGCTGTCGTCGCCAAAGAAGGTTCTTGGAGTCAAGGATTGGTTTGCCATGAAAATGGTGAGGAAGTCTTTTGAGGAGATTAAACTAGGAGTTAGAGAAGTGTGAGTTTTAATAAGTTAGAAACTGAGGATAATATATATATAGAATAAGACTTATACTTTTTATGAGTAGGGGTAGCTAAGATAAACAGATACTCTTTTGTTACAGAGAGGGTAAAAAGGGATACGGTTGCAGTTTAGTTTTTTATCCTAGACCATATTTTTAAGAAAAAATTTGAACAAACACAAATTGTAGTGCAAGGATTTTGCTGTTATATAATTCAAAAATTAATGATCAAGTATTCTTAGTGAATTGACTTAGTTGAGAGATCATGCTTCCTTGATGCTTATCAATCGATCGGATGACATCTAACATGCGTGTTTCACGGCTAGGAAATTTCTAGTAAGAATTAAGGGAAAAACCTTTTGTACGCAACTACCTATATGGGATGAATTAATGAGTGTCATTTAATTTAGTCATTTTGATTTTTAATATTTGTTGGATTATCTAAGAGACTCTATAAGAGAAAGAGAGGAGAGATTAGGTTCTAGTAGAGGTGTTGGCTGAAGCATACCTATGGGTTATAGGATATGACTAGAAGCTGATGGAAGGAATCTTTTACTCAGGACAGATTTCACTAGAGGACATATGCACATATAAGATCTCAGGCTTTATTACGTTGTCAGAGATATGTTATGTTTTCAAAAGATTCGCATTTATTATGGTGTTCCTTTGCGTGTAGATTTTGTTAAAGGATTTTCTTTTATCTAGCAATTTCTTACAACTAAGTTTTAACAGATATTCTCTTAGTGGAATAATTTTCCTAAAGAGGTATGTAATGAGTCCTAAACATTTAACTAGTAAGACATGTCATGACAATTTATAAAAGTATTTTATGGGTTTACAGATTATAAGAGAAAAAGAAAGTGTACCTTAGGGATGCTTAACTTTTGAAGAGAATCTTTTAGCCAAAACTTTTCGTGAAAGCATTCCTTTATGAATCTTTGAGCATCTTTCTGATTCTGCCTATTTCCGAGTAAGCTGCAGAGATTTCTTGGGTTCTTCAAGATATGCTTGTGTTTTGACTTCCGAGGAAAATGAATATTTTCTTGGAATGTGATCCTGGTTGAATTACAGCTTTCTCTCTTTTCTTGTTCAACCTTGTCCATCAACTCTCTAGGTTATAATAACCGAGATTAAGACTTAACATGATCAGAGTGACCACTTCATCCGAACTTAGCCAATTACATTCAATCCTTTTGGTAAGGAGATGTAATGAATGTTCTGAAGGAAAATTGACACTCATATGCTTGGGAGCAGTACAAAGTGAACAATAAATTCTATTTGATGACCCTATTCATAAGCAACAGATTACATCTGTTTTTGATTGCTTCTCACTTCTCATTTCCTTGATCCATATAACCTGTTTGGTTCCGATACAATTCTTAAGTTATGGATCTGAATCTTAAACGACAAACTTTGAGAATTGGTTGAGTTCTCCTTTCATAGCCTGAATTCAGTTTGCGTTTGTGAGAATTTCTTTTCTTTGAAAGATGGTTGATTACACAAGATTAGTGAGAACCTTTGAGAGGTTATACAAAGAAGAATTAACATATCAGCTTCTGACTCTGTTCCTCAAGGTTGTTTCAGAACCAAAACATCATCACGTAACACATGTGTACATCACTAGACATGGTTTGCATGAAACTTCTTGTTCTCACAATGCTGATCAACATATTTGGGGTTGGTCACGCATATCAGTTAGAGAGCCTAGATGTCTGGATTGATAGCTTCTAATTTCATAGCTCAAGTGGTTATGAGAACACTTGATCTGACGAAAATCAGATTATCAACATTTGATTCCACTAGGATATCTCAAGTTGTTAGAGATTGATTTTTGAATCAATTAAGGCTTAAGAGTTCGTTCAGAATCTTTTCTAATAATTTGAATTTTTTAGATTCTGGCTTTAACAGATTTCATTCTGAAATTCAAAGTCTTAGAACATCAATCTTCCTTCTTTACATGAACAGGTTCTGAATGAGTTTCAAGCGAGAAAGTCAAGGGTGGACCTAATCCGTTTCTTGAAAACATCTCAAAAACTCATAAAGAATTAATCTTCAGTCAAACAAGACTTCTTGCTTTCCGATGATTCATCTTTTAAGCATATACGTGGTTTTATCCACACGTATTTTCCAGGATGAGCATTCAATAGATACAGTTTCTTATCTGATGAATTTATCTTATCAGCTGATTCTTCAATTTTTAATGAGACTTTATCTAGAATCAGTGAGTTGCTCAAGAAGTAATCAGATTGATTACAATTTTGTACACAGTCAACTGCTGAACTGTTACAGAAATTGTAAGTGGATTTCAATCTCACCCAGAGTACTTTTACACACCACATTTGGATCTTTTTCTGACACTGTTAAGTGTTTGATGTAAATCAATAACAGAACCGGAGCTCTGATACCAATTGAAGGTGAGAGAAAGACACAAGAAATGGGGGGTTTGAATTGTGAATTTACTCTTCTAAATACTTTTGCATCTTGTTAAAGAGACGCTCAGGAACCTTCAAGGTTCGTTGAGAGATTCTGATCTCTTAACTATGGAGCATGAGAACCATATAGGTTCTGATCATAAGATACGATACTCAGAACTTGCAGTGCGGAAGCTTATCAGAGATAGGCTGCAAGGTTCTGACTTTGCTTAATATGAGGTTCTGATATTCAATGCAGAAACATAAATAGAGATACTAAGCAAGAGAGTAAAGGACACACGATATATCCTGGTTCACCACGCGGGCTAATCCAGTCCACCCTCCTCAGGTGATTTCGCCTTGAACACAAGGTCTTAATCCACTATAACCAAATCATGATTACACTTGCACAGGCCACGCCGATGACTAACAACTTGCACAGCTGCACTGTGACTAACAACCCAATGAACAGTTCAGGGATCCAACAGGATATAACGTTCATTGACCGAGCAGACCCACTGCTGGGATTTCACAGCTAGCCGTTCAGGGATTCATCACAATGAATATAACGCTACTGACCATATTTCAGGATTTTCCACAATGACACCCAGCCATTGTCATCTCAAGTATCTGATCACCACGTGATCTACTCAAGGGCCTCAACTCACAGCTGAACCGTTCAGGGATCCATTTCGGATATAACGTTCACTGGAGGAGTCTCAATTCATTTAGTTGAATTGGCAAACTGGAGATTACAAATTGTGCTTCTTAATAAGCAAGTTTCTCCTAAGTTTAAGTACAAAGAACACACACATGTGTTTAAGCAAGATTTGAGCAACAACTCCTTGATTTCCTAAAAATCTACAAAGATGTATTTAGATATTACAATTGTTGACATCTTGTAGATCTTCTTCTTCTTCGTCTTCTTGGTTGAGCAAGCTTTGAGCAGCAACTCCTTGCTTCAGATCTTCAATGTAGTCCTGACGAGAAGGTAGGTTGATGGCTTGACAGATCTTCAATGTTGTCTTCTTCATCAACAACTTCTATTCTTAATTGTTGTTGTTGTGTTGATTTGTCTTCTTGAGTTTCAACAACAATTGCCATTAGTGAAATAATGATAGCTTTTGAATATTCTGAGTGTTACAACGAGAACTCATCTTTGTGGCTATCTTCACAATGACTTGGTCAATTTTGTAGATGAACATTCAGTTCGTGATTCTACAAGTGATCGACACATCAGAAGCAAAAACTCTTTCCATTAAATAGCCAGTAGAAATATAGCCGTTTGAGAATACTTTTGGCTGTTTGGAAAAAAGATGTTGTGATATAATGAGTTGTACTGACACATCTCCTTTTTGCAGAAGGAGAAGTGGTCGGACATCTTTTCTTGGGCAGTGTGTACATTTAACTCACAATGGTAATATTTAGACTTCAAAACTTTAGTGGCTTCTGATGTTAATTTGATGAAGCATGAGTAGAGTCTTCTTAGCAGAATATATGATGCTTCAAATCTTCAGTTGATTGAAGAAGTCCATTAGGAATCAGTCTTCAGAACTTCAGCACTTGGTCTTTAAGAACGTTATTCTTTTCTGCTTCAAGTCTTCCGAATCTTCAGAACCTGTCTTCAGAGTCTTCAGAACTTGATATTTGAAACCTTGATCTTCAGAACTCATAAGTCTTCAGATTATTTCTGCACTTGGTCTTCAGCGCATTCAGCCATTAGAACTTCAAGTCATAGGATTCTTCTGCACTTTGGTTCTTTCAGAGTGTACTTCTTCAGAAGCTTCGCTATCTTCAGAATCTCAATCACTTTCAGAGAGCATCCACAAGTGTATTACAACAGCAATCTTGGCATCTTTGGATCTAGCTGATCATGACTAGATAAAGAAGCGTTCTTGCTTCTTGTGACTCAGTCACACATAGTAACTTCGCATATGTATATATTCAATCATAGTACATCTAGCTGGTGCATGTTGGTTCTGATGTCTTTAGTTCTAATGATCTGCACACAACACACGTTAGACCATAAAATGGTTCTTTCACAAATACTTATTGTTATCATCAAAACATAGATTGACTTGTAGAGACAATTCTTGCTCTCACAGATGTTTCACTCGAAGTCTAATCCTACTAGACTCTTATGACAAACAGCTTCTAAAAATTATGTTCATGTAACCGGTTATCAGGAATGGTGTAACCGATTACACCTGTTTTGAAAATGAAAAATACTTTAAAAAAACAGTTTCAACTAAGCTTCAAAATATTTTAAAATGAGTGTGTGCATATGGAAATGATCAACATGAAATTTCTTGAGCACTTAAGTATTAACTAATGAAATCACAACTTGTACCTCAAAAGCATGTGATCAAACATAAAATTCCAAAGCTAGTCTTCATAAAGTTGAATGACAATGAACACCTGATGCATTAGCTTTGATCATGAGAGTTTTTACATTATTTGGCTATGAGAATTTGCTTCTAAATTGTCTTCATCAAAACCAATAGTTGGAGAGGCTTGACTTCACATAGAAGAGTCCATGTAACTGCATTTTCCTTTTGATTTTGGCTTTGATTAATTTGTTCTATACAAACTTTTGAAATTTACACATTCAAGATCAAAAGGAGTAGGTTTTGAATAGTCCATTTTAATTCACTTTAAAATACAAAGAGACAATAGTATTCTTTATTAAAAAATATTTAATCATGAAATACCCCTAATCATTCTACAAACAAAATGAGAACATTTTTCAAAACAAGGGCTATGAAATATGTCATTATACAAATGCAACCTTATGGATTGTAAATAACTATATGACTTTAATGCTTCGTATAGGTAAGGCCAGGAGTCTGTGCTTCTGTCAAGGAGGGACTTGTACCAGACTTGGACGAACTCAATTAAGGTTAGTGCAAAGATCTTGCACTTCACGTCTTTGTCAGCGTGGTACTACTTTATCCAGTCGTCCGTATGCTCGACATGTTCGTCAGAATTTCCATTTCTATTGTAACTCTGGAGCTTTGGAGGTTTCTTCAGAGACTTTGGGATCCTGTCGTCCAATATGTGAACAGGTAGATGATTCTTCATCTGTGTCTAAATGAGGCATTCTTATTCGTTCCTTTCTCTCCTCCTTGGTTGTCGAACGTCGAAAGAAGTGTGTGTTGCCCCTTCTTCCTTTGGTATCTAGAGAAATAGTATGATGTTTGTGTCTTCGGAGGCTTGGATATTTTTGGACTTCTTCTAGATCCTTTCTTGGCTCGACAATTTTATGCAAGGCCACCTCCAGCACGATGTTATAATTTCGAAAGATATTGTGCAGGCTCTCATCGATCCGAGTTAATATTTATGTAAAATTCTGAGAATTTTGTTGCAGAACCATCTAATACTTAATGTTTAACAACTCATTAACTCTTTGACGGCCAAGATTAGCCCGCATGAGCTAGAAACCGATGAGAGCTTCACATACGATCATAGCAGGCGGTAACAAAGGTCTGAATGAAGGTTCATCGCGTTGGAATTATGGAGTGGTTCTGACGAATGGAGAAAGTTGAGAAACTCATGGATCTTCCCTAGGTAGGATAAGGTTTGGCGGTGGAGGAACAAAGGGAGTCATTTTTAAGACTTGATCATCCGTCCCTCGAGGAGGAGGAGACAGAGGATTCATTTTCGCTTCGGCGATCGAGGATGCTTGTCATTGAACGAAAGAACAAGTATCTTTGGAAGTTGTCATCGTCTAGTGCGTCAGATAGAAGGAGTTTGGTTCCAAACATGGAGGAATTGGTCTAGAGATGGAAATTTGTGCTTCGATCGAAGGAGATATGAATCTGATTCGGTTCAATCGAAAAGTGATGAATCGTGGAAATTGTAGGAATCAAAATGATTCCAACAAACGACACCAATTTTTTGCTCTAGGACTATATAAATATTAGAAGAGTCAAATTCACAGTGAGTTACGGTGGTTCAAGGCTCCCGATATGGTGGAATATGGGCTAACATGCAAGGTTAGCACTCAAACACTCAAGTCACTAAGAATGAAAATTAAATTTGAATGAGAATGAATGATACCTAGAGAATGACGCGTCTTCTCCTTTAAATAGGATAGATGGTTGGCAATTGTATGTGCGTGGAATGCGACTAACTGTTGGATTAACTCTAGGAGATTAGCATGGCGATTTTGTGAGGGTTATTTTGTAATGTGAAAGAAAAATGAGGTAGCGTGCATTTTTTTTTGACAAATACTTATTTTTTTACTGTAATTTGGATATTAGGCATTGTGGCTGATCCAGAACAATATGTAAACAAAAAACAATAGAGTAATACCATTTTATATTACTATTTTATAAAATCAAATAAAAAATAAAAATAATTAAAAATAAAGTTCTAAATCAAATGAAAATAGTTCAAGAGAACCCGATAGCAAAAACGAGTCAACTATTATAGAACCGAATACATTAGATCTCATTCAAAACCTTGCATTAGGTATATGAGTTATTTTTTATAAATACAACATTTTATTTATTCATAGTTTATGTAAGAGTTAACCACTAACATTTAACCTAACAATTATCCCAACAAGTATGAGTCTTTAACATACTAAAAAGATCCAACAAGTTACAGCAAGACTTTGATACTACGTTTTAATAAATTTTGATCATATTATATAATACTACTAAATTTATTGGTGAAGCCATAATCACTTTTACGAAAACACCTAGATATAACCAAATCTTTTTATTTTTGATCACCCCAGAATTTAGATTCTCAATGGAGCGAACCGCAAGCAAACGTAATTGTCAGAGTTACACTAAAAAGACCTAATATCGCTATTTGTGGTCATATAACACTAAATATCACCCACCATTAGACCCTAATGATTGAAACCTATGTTTTGTTCTATGCAAATTAGTATTAGATGTCTAAAAATCTATATTATTAGGTAATTTGGGGTACTTACACACTACGCAAAAATACTAAAATTGTCTTCAGATTCCGAAAATGCATCTCCGAATGCATCAAATTTTGATTGAACATTAAAATATTTCAGAGATACATCTCCGTAAAAATTTAAAATATATACCATGCATCACACTCAGAAATCATTATACAAATTTATTGTATCGGAGATGCATCTCCGTTAATTTTACGGAGATAAATCTAGATAGTCCAAAAATGTCATATATAAATAAAAGACTAATAAATGTCAAAAAAGTCTAGAAGAACGATATAGTAGCATGATGTCAAAATATAATATAATCCATAGTACTACTATTATATACTAATGCACTACTGCGTATGTCAGACTACATCTCATCCGCCTCCTATGCCTCCTCGGACTCCTCGACCATCATTCCCCCATCATTCAGCACTGTCTCCAATACATCAATGCCCTCGTTCCTCTGTCATGATGGCATTTAGGACCTGCCTCACATCAGACCCATTAGGGAATACCTCTGTCAATGCCTGCATGTTCAATCTCTACTATGCGACGAGATCTAGACAAGACATCCCTATCATGATCTAACTGTTCCTGCTTCTCCTCTAGTATCTCCTGATAAGCTGACCTTGACGGATCGCTTGGAGCAGCATGCACCATGTACGGATGTGACACCCTGAAGAACCATCTGATATACCCATCGAGGTAGCTCTAGTCGCTCACAGATATGGCACTCCCTGCCTCTTCCGGTACCAGATGACTCTCATAATCATCAAGCATTTCATCCATCTGCCTACGCGTCAAAGCAGAAGGAGCAGAGACAACAGGGTGTCTGAGAATTGTGTGAGTGTAGCCAAACTTCTGCATGATGTGCTCAGGCAGATGAGGAAGAGTCAGACGTAATCCGCAAGCCAACCATCCAGAGAATAACATTATCTCGTCAAATGCCCACGTCTCACGGTGACCGACATAGCTTTTGAAGTGCATGTCCATAGTAACTAAATGGTCAAGATACACTCTGAACGACTCAGTTGTCCGGTTCCCTCTGAGCTGGGCAAAAACAAAGCACGTGGAATATCCTCGCCTAGCGGGAGATGCGTGGGAAGTTCTAGAGGATCCAAGCCTTAAAATTTTAGAACACACGAATAATCAGTAATGGTGTTGCAAAGATGAAATGAAAATGACACAAAAACATTAAAAGACGAATAAATATTACCGTCAGTAGTGTGATGTTGCTTGTGGCCTACTTTGTCTTCCACCTACAACCTTCTAATAACTTCGAGTACAGGTAGACTAAACAAGCGGCCCCCTAGTTGTACTAATAGATTCACTCGAAATCCTCGAAGTACTGTAGGTAGACGACCAAAAGTTGTAGTGTCAACCAAATATAGCAGGTATGCTCTCATAACATGTACTCTGTGGAGCACCACCTGCTTATCATCACCTGTAGCCTGATGTGCTCTATGGAGCTCATATGTATATACATTTTTTTCAAGTATTCAAACCTAGCATGACCCCTTGGTTCTATCAAACTCCTCATTTGCCTCCTGTGGGTCAACCCTCATATAGTTTACCATCATCTCCAGTGCCTCCTAGGCTTCCCATGATCTAGAAGTCTCCCCCTGATCAAAAGGTGTAGCAAACATGAGACATCGTCAAGTGTAATAGACATCTCACCAAGCAGGAGATAAGATGACGAGCTATCCGAGTGACATCTCTCCACGAATGCATTAAGCATCTCATGGTTGACCATAATATAACTGGTCATGCACAAGTCCTTCAGGCCAGATAAGGATAAAGCTTCCTGAAACCACTCCTCATTCGGCTGAAGTAAGTCAGTAATCTTTCGCCTGTGGTTAATAATCTTAAGCGGATCACGTTCCTGAAAAAAATAAAAATCAATGTTAGAAACTTGTCCGTTAAAATAAATGTATTAAAAAGAATGAATCAAACTAATGCTACCCGTTCGTCCCAGATATGTCTGGCAGTATGGTATGGGTACATAGGCTGTAGTGACAAATCTATAGAGCCTTCTCCAAATGCCTCTAGCTCAGCATCCGCAGCAGCCTCAGCCTCCGGAGGTGGCACTGGCTTAACAACATCACCAGTAGGAGGTGGCACTGGTGCCTCCAGTACCACTAGTGACTCAGGTACCTCAGGAGCTTGAATATGTGAAACCTGGCGTCTGCGGAAGGATGAAGGGGGGATGATGCGTCAGTAGATGAAATCCGTCTCCTACGAGAAGAAGAAGATGGAGAAGCATGAGGAGAAGCACGAGCCCTAGAAGTAGATGACTCTGCATGGCCCGGGGGACCACGAACCTCTAAAAGCTGATGTCTCTTCTCCCGCCGCGCTGATGCGTGTTGTGCAACCCTCCCGTATCCCAGTCTATCGTGTCTATCAACCATTATGCTTGTAAGTTAAAGTAAAACAGACAATTAATCAAACAACACCAACAACAAGAAAATTAAAAAAAATATTGAGAAAATTCCAGAGATGCATATCCGGTTGCTGGGAAACTAAAACGTTGAAAAATTTAAGAGATGTAACTTCAAAATTTTCTGCAACTAAGCACATGCGTCAATTGCGGCAATGCTGACATGGAAACACAAAATATATTGCATTGATCATCATTTTCAGCCAACTATCATGTTTTATACTATGTCTAAATTATCAATCATCCAATTTCTACCCACTTCTTACCTTAATCATTAATTTCTACTTGTTTACACAAAACTAAAAAACTATTCAAAACATAAAAAAAAAACTTATAATTTTTCACTTTGCTTCAGTATTGGATGGTGTTTCTGATGTTGATTGAAGTTCTTTTGACCTTGGTTGCTTAATTTTGGACTTGGTGATGAAAAAATTGAGAGAGTTTGAAGAGGTTTTGAGAAATATCAGAAATGAGAAAAGAGAAGGGTTCTGCCGCGATTTAAGCTTCAAAACGTTCTAGAAATGTATCTCTGAAATATATCTGAAGATGCATCTCCGAAATATTTTAACGTTAAGTCAGAATTAAGTGCATTCGAAAAGTATCTCGGAAATTTAAGAAAAATTTAGTATTTTCAAGTGATAGTTAAAAAACATAATACATTAAAAAAATTCTCTATTATTAAGTATTTATTGGGCTTAAACATTATCAAATGAATCACAACATTAGTCTATTTTTATAAAATCAAAACTCATAATTGATTATAATCCAGAAAATATTTAAAAAATTAATTTCTAGAGACTAAGGTTGAGCTTTCAATGCCAAGAATATAACTTCCTTATTAAGATCGTATTTATTTTCGAGTCAAAATAACTTCTTCTGAAACTAGCCTCCCTATCTTGTTATTGAAATTTATCTTTCTCCCAAGAATGAAATTTATCCTTGATCCAACTTTTGAATTTATTTTCCCTCCTCCATCAAACCGAACCAAACTCTAATATCCCTGCAGAAAGTTGAGGGGAGCCTAAAACATTACAAAATATCACATTGAATTAAGAATAACCATACAAGAAACACTACATCAATTCAAAATTTATTGCATTATCTCACTTACATGTTCTTTAATATCTATTTTTCATGTGAGATTTTGATCCGAAACTTAACACATTAACCATGAGCATTTTTAATGAGACACCTGCTATGATTCAAATTAGAGAAAAATCATATCATCAAAGTGAGTCATTAAAATGGTTAGAGAAAAGCAACACATGTCACTTGATCCATTAATTAAGGGAATAAAATTAACAAGAAATATTCTCTTAATCTTCTATAAAAGGGAACTTGGATTGAAAACAAAGGAGGGAAAAAGAAAATTGATGAAGTCTCTCCTCCTTCTCTTTGGTACTCTCTTGTAGAGTAATAGCCTAAGTCTTGCACTTAGCTTTCTTTTATCTTACTAGTATTTCTATTCTATTACATCTTATTTTGAATTCTGATTTGATTGTAATTTCATACTCTTAAATCAAAACTCAAAAGTTTTCACCCATTTATCATTTTATTGTTCCTTTTGGGTTGCTCATAAAATCACAACCCTTACATTGGTGCTTTCATCCATCTCCATGGCAGATGCTACTTGTATGAATGAGTTGGAGGCAGCCATCCAAAGACTCAACGCCACTATGAAGAAATTCATGGAAGTGGAAGATGTACGACATGACGAGTATATGAAGTCACGCGCAACTGATGCCTTGCGTATGGATCGCGTTGAAAAAAAATTGGTTGAACTTCAAGTGAGCTCTGCTTCTAATGGTGGTTGGGACTCAATTTCGCAATCTTTGGAGAATCAATCATTTCTGATGCTTACAAGAATGACCGCCAAATCGCAAGAAGAGATTGATACTTCTAAATTGTTAGATATTGAGGTCTCGAGTTTGGATTTAAGTTTTTCATACCAAGAACAAATCATGACTACGCCATACCTGAATGTTGAGATGACTATTTCAGAAGCTTTAACAGAAGCCTTTCTAGTTGTTGATGCTTCTAATTTGAGTAGTCAAGTGATTGAACCATCGATTTCAGATTTTTATGTGGTTCCCATAATCAAAGGTTTTCTTTCTTCCAGTGTTGGACAGTATTGTTATAGCAAGAAGAATACAACAACCGATGTAGATAACAAGCAATCGGGGTCTTCAACATTGATCGTATTTGAGGATTTCAATACCGTTGTCGCACTTACCCTGCCTACGATTCGTACATTGGTTCCACCTAATTTACTATCCATTCTGCCACCGCCGCTCGCCCCACCATGGCTTCATCGCTCAGTTTACCCAAGACCACTCAACTCTCCATCCTTATCCAAGGTAAACAACCTTCTTCGCTATTTCCAATTTGAACATACGATTTTATTTGGAATTCCATCTCACAATACAACCACAATGGATAGCCGAGTTACTAGTGTTTATGTCTTAATAAGTTCATCATATGCTTATACAAACAGTGTGTCCTCATGTAAAGCCCACAATCTGTTTTTTAAAATGCCTCTCACAATTGATTTCTCTTGACACTTTTACAAGTTTACTCAGTATGATGAAAATCCATTCATGTTTTGGACAAATTGATATGGACACTTTGTATTAAGCAAGTAATATTTGGTTTCATAATTATCATGATTGCAGTAATGGTTTGCCATCTAGTGAACTTGGGCTTGAGTTTGGTTTAATTGCTATTGTTGGATCAACCTCCCTTCCATATGGTTTATATGTTAGCTTTACTTGTAATTCTACTTGTATGGTTCTAAATCATAACGAGAGCTGTCATGATTTTGTGAGTCATTTCTATTGCTGCCACATTGAGCTCCTACTAGTATTATCTTTATCTCATGACCAATCCAAACATAAGGGTTGGAATTTGTTGTCACTTCTGGTTGTTGAAAGAATTGGTCAAGTTAAAATATTTGAACTACTGCGTTTCCATCCTTTTTCTATGTTTAATGGGGCTGCTGTGTATAACTACACTCTTAATGAGATTTTGGATTGTAAGGCCATGACACTACAACATAGTTTTGATGATTCTAGTGCTAATCACAATGCTTATTCGAGCTATACGCACATGGATTTGGACATCTCTCAAAATGCCAAAATTTCATTGTATCCTCATCTACACATTCCAATTATGAGTTTAGTCAATGATATTGGTGAAAATACATTGCTTTCACAAAACCTTGAATCTTTTGCACATCATTTTGTTGACATCTCAATGGAATGCAAGGAACTTTTTTATGGATATTTCATTGGCTCTGCATTTGAACTTTCTTTTTCCCTTGGATCTACTAAGCTTATGGATAATGGTAATTTCAGCCTCTCATTCTTTGGTTATATTGCTTCACCATATGGTTATATGAATGCACTTTATACTTTGATAAAAGTGTGGATTTCTAAGCAAGCAGTGGAGAGAATTGCGAGCCTTACTATTAGTTGCTGTAAATCCATTATGCACTATCAACAAATTAGAGAAAATTGTTATGGCGTGGGTTTGATAGAAGTGTGGATTGCTAATCAAGTTGTGGATAAAATTGGGAGCCTCCTTGTTGGGTGCTGCAAATTAATTATGCAGTATCAACAAATGTTTTTCTCTGCTTGTGTGTTACCTTCTGTTTTAATACGGAGTTTCTTGTTTACAAATCGACAAATGAGGTTAAGTGAGAAAGTAGTGCACAATGCTTCAACACATATGACTTTAATTCTTGATGCTATAAACAAGTTGGAATATTTGGTGTCTTTCACTTGCTTGGTTACTTGTGTTTCATTTGTTCGATTAGAGGGTAGTAATTGTTGGATGCTAATCCCATTAGAAATTTTAGTTGATAACATGTTGGTGTTGGAAAGTTTGTTAACCAATAAAGTTCAATTATCTGCACTTGTGGAGATTTTCTTGTCTATGAGATGTAGACATGTAACCTACAAGAACTTACTTTATGTTGGTGTCTTTGCTGAACCATATCATGTTCACTATTTGAGCTACATACACGATCTTTCTCATTATGGTTCAATGGAAGTTAAGGGGTTGATTTCTTTTTCTCCTGTAAATCTTTTTGATGCTGCTACTGATGGTTTGCTTTTAGCTATGACATTGAGCCTTCTACTTTACATGAAAAAGATTAAGCAAGATAAGGCACCTATTGCAAAGGCTTTCACATATGGAGAGATCAAAGAGTTAAATAACTCTACCATACTGTATGTTTTCTTTTATGATCAGTTTGAATCACTCATTCATCACATTAGAGGTGAAACTCAAAATTAAATGTGCTGTCATTATGGAATCACCACTACATACTGCAGTCTTGGCATTTAGACTGTATAATGGAGGAAATTTTTACATCTTAAATAGTTTAATGTGGCTTGTGTTAACTTTACAATTAGCAACAACTATGAGAAAAGTCATTATTGCTCAAAAGCAATACTCCAATGCAGTACTGAAAAGTGGTTGTTTTGTCTATACAAAAGTATCCTCACAATTCAATCAATGGGATCCGGTTTGGATGTTCAATTGACTTGGAAGCCATTTGAGTAGATACTACTATTTTCTAGGGGTGGCAATAGAATCCATTAAGCAAATATCCATCCAATTCATCCACTAAAAATCCATCAATCCATTCATTACATGAAAAATATGTTAATGGATTGGATCAATCCATCCATTTATATATATGGATAGATCCAATCCATCCAACATATTATAAATATCCATTGGATCATTTTATTGTATATTTAAAATTTTTAAATCATTTTATAATAAAACAATAATAATTATTTATATAATTATTATAGTCAAACAATTTTAAAATATATGATATTTTATTTTTAAATTAAAAAATTAAAACAAAGAAACGTCAATGAAATGTTAAACAAAATCTAGTAATCATAAAAAAAATGTTGGTAATTAATTTTACAGTGATTTGATGTCTATATCCATTTTAATTCCTTGTTTCCATAAACTATTCTCAATAAAAACTGCATTCAATAAAAGCAAAAACCACGGCATGCTACAGTACTGCTTATATAGAAATTAGGATTAAAGGTAACACAATTTTTTACATTCCTAATCAAATTAATTCTAATGCTTCTAGATATATTAATTAAAATTCAGAATATTAAACTAACAGGTTACGATATACAAGCTATAAAATTAGAAAAAGTTTGGATAGTATTTATAGCACCAAAGTTTAACGTCAATTTTGATATATATATTATTATATATATATATATTATATATATATATATATATATATATATATATAGAGAGAGAGAGAGAGAGAGAGAGAGAGAGAGAGAGAGAGAGAGAGAGAGAGAGAGAGAGAGAGAGAGAGAGAGAGAGAGAGAGAGAGAGAGAGAGAGAGAGAGAGAGAGAGAGAGAGGAGAGAGAGAGAGAGAGAGAGAGGAGAGAGAGAGAGAGAGAGAGAGAGAGAGAGAGATTAATTGGAATACACTGTCAGTGTGAAACTACTTTATACTGTCGTCCAATTAGAATTAATTATTTTGACACATATTTATAGAATTAAAAATAAAAGAAATTAAATTATAAATAAATCATTTTAATAACTACTTCTTCCATGTTTTTCTCTTCTCATGTGTCAAAATAATTAATTATAATTGGACGACAGTGTAAAGTAATTTTACACTGAAAGTGTATTCCAATTAATCTTATATATATATATATATATATATATATATATATATATATTAAAAAAATGGTAAAGTTAAAAAATTGCTCTAAAATAATTTTATTTAAGAAAAATAGCTTTTAAAAACGTTCTTTTGTGAAATTTTAAAAATAAAATAAAATATTTAAAAATAATAACAAAAATTAAAATTTTTTTTGGACGGATTAATAGATGGATTTGATGGATTAATTTTTTAATGGGTGGATTGGATTAGATTTTTATAGAAACTCTTAGTGGATGGTTAATGGACGAGAATTTTACCTGCCACCCCCCAATTAAACCTGGTATCCCCCATTTGTAGCGAAATACCATATTTACCCTTTTGAAAATTATGAAATTTTGGGAGATGAACCGGAGATTTTGAAAAATACCGGTAATTTTGAAATTACTGGTAAAACTTATCGGGGATTTCGAAATTACCGGTAAAAATACCAGGAATTTCGAAATTACCGGTAAAACCCCTGGAAATTTTCACACGATAACGGGAATTTGAAAATACCGGTAGTGTAGTAAAATTTTCACTTTTTTTTTTTTTTTGAAAATTTTTACACTACCAGGGATTTCAAATACCCCGAAATTTTACAGAAAATTTCCAAGAATTTGAAATCCACGGCAGTGTAAAAATATTAAAAAAAAAAAGTGAAAATTTTTATACTACCGGTAATTTCAAATTCCCCAAAATTTCACTCAATACCAGAAATTTGAAAATTCCCGGTAGACAAAATTTGTTCACTTTCCACCTAAATTTTTCAGGGGCAATGTTGGAATTTTGATAAGGTGGGGGGTGCCAGGTTTAATTGGGGGGGGGGGGGTGGCAGGTAGAATCTTCTTAATGGACTAATGAATTGTTTTGATCCATCAAATAATAATCTAATTCATATCCATTCAATCCATCCATTTTGCCACCCCTACTATTTTTCAATATTGCCTTAGCTTCAACCTTGAGGATGAGGTTGATTTTAATGGGGGAGGTAATGTTATGATTCAAATTAGAGAAAAGTCCTGTCATCAAAGTGAGTTATTAAAACTGGTTCGAGAAAAGCGACACGTGTCACTTGATCCATTAATTAAGAGAATGGAGTTAACAAGAAATATTCTCTTAATCTTCTATAAAAGGGAACTTGGATTGGAAACAAAGGAGGGAAAAAGAAAATTGATGAAGTCTCTCCTCCTTCTCTTTGGTACTCTCTTGTAGAGTAATAGCTTAAGTCTTGTACTTAGCTTTCTTCTATCTTACTAGTATTTCTATTCTATTACATCTTATTTTGAATTCTGATTTGATTGTAATTTCATACTCTTAAATCAAAACTCAAAAGTTTTCACCCATTTATCATTTTATTGTTCCTTTTGGGTTGCTCATAAAATCACAACCCTTACAACACCACATCCAGACTTACCTGGAATACCAAAGTAACTACCATCCACTTTTTTATGTTTAAATTTATTTGTTATTTCTCTGTCATATTTATCACTTGTTTGAACAAGATTGGGAAGAAGCACTAAAATTGTGTGACCATTTTGCAAAACAAGGGCCATGAAATAGGTCACTATTCAAATGCAACCTTATGGCTTGTAAATAACTATAGGACTTCTAACAATGTAACGTGGACTTCTCCATATAAGTGAACCAGATAGAATCTCCATACTTGCAATAGATTTTACTTTCACAACCACTTCAAAGCTCCTCTTCTGCATTTTTCTATCAAAACTAAGGAAACTAGGCTTCACCGTGATCTCAACTCCTTTTGGCGATCTAATAGTAGCATTGTAGATAATCGGAACAGGACCTACATTCGTAACCGTTCTTCTAAAAACCGTTACGTCTTTCTTGCTTTCCAAGCTAAGTTGCATGGTTGGATAGTTGATAGCATCATGGCCAAGTCCGGGAAGTATAGAGGAACAATTTATACGAGAACCAACTAGGGCCGATAAACTTGAATCTTTGTAACCTTCATGGCATAGAAATTGGATATAACCGAAGTCATCCATGTCGTAGATTAAACCAGGAGAAACAGCTCTTGTCGGGTTTAGTTGGCCAGAACCAAACGCAAATTCCGCTTCGTTGTTAATTCTTTTACTCATAGGTTTCGCTTCACAAAGATTGTCAAACAAGTTAGTCCTGTCAAAGTTGTGTGAATCGTGAGTATGTGAAACGAAAATGTTAATCTCACCGGTTGTGATAATAGAAGATCTGATTGCTGCAGGAGTCCAATTGGGGTGAAATGATTTCACATATGCTGCTACTCCAGCTACATGAGGACATGCCATGGAAGTTCCGGATATTATAGAGAATTCTGAAAATTGTTTATCTCCTTCCAAACCAGTGAGTGATTTTCTAAGAGTATAAGACGCCAAGATGTCGATTCCAGGAGCTGCTATGTCAGGCTGCATCATATACATTATAAAACGCGTTTCAGTTCATTAAATACTACGGTTACGCTTATATAAAAAGTTCGAAAACTTGCAATTATATTGTTACCTTGAGGATATGTTTGGATCCTGGATTCGGTCCTCGAGATGAGAATGTAGCAGTAAATGGAGCTTGCACTTTTTCTTCATGACTCTTGTATATTACCGCGGATGGTGATCTTAGATGAACCAAATACTCATAAGCTTTTTTCATAAGCTATTTTGGAAAGTTTATAGGCATATCATAAGCTGTTACGAAAAGAACAATCAAGAGCATGTTTTTGTACCTTGTGGATTTGATATAGTTGGTAACAGATTCACCTATGCTATGATTGACAATAGTAGCAGGAGCCATGAAAATTTGAGCAACATCGGGATAGCTGTTGTATTCGATTACAGAACCAATGCCACCAATTTCTTTCACATTAGCTTCAGTCCCCCATGATCCTAAGCAGTAAACAAGCTTTCCCTTCACCTTATTTTCCCCTAAGGAGCCTGAGTTGCAGAATCTGTCAATGCATTTAATTGTTCTTTGTTATTTTTCAATCGTTAACTATGTGTTATTATCGAAAACATAACGAAAATTACTTTGCATCTTCCTTGCTTTTCGAGTCTTTCGCAGCATCAATCCCGTTAATAATAGTGTACTGGTTTTGTTTTGGATTGAAACAACTAATTCCTATTCCCTGCGTATCGACATAGTTGAATGTACATGTATGTTAAATTCATCATGAAAAACATCTTAACCATATGTCAGTGTCCGTGTCTGTGTTCAGTGTGGCGTTTGGTGTCTGTCAGTATCAGTGCTTTGTAGACTAATCATCTCAAATTTTGTTTTTTTCTAATCAATATTTAGCCCAAGAATTAAACTTACAGAAACATTTTTTCCACTCCCTAATTGTACAGTGCTCTTGAAAGCTCTATCGATGCCGCTAGCAGCGACTGTGACAATCCATGGTGCAGTGTTTGTTACAGTTGCCATACTTGGACCATCATTTCCAGCTGATGCAACAGTGATTATACCTCTCCTCATGGCATGAAATGCGCCGACTGATATCGGGTCATGAACATAATCAGGACGTCCTCCGCCTATGGAAATTGATATGACATCAACTCCATCATGTATAGCAGCATCAAATGCAGCAAGTATGTCCATGTCTGCGCATCCACTTGATGACCAACAGACTTTGTAAATTGCCAACCTGGCCGATGGCACAGCGCCACGTGAAGTTCCGTTGGCCAATCCAAAGAGATTTGCATTAGGCACTAAATCACCTGCTGCTGTTGATGCAGTGTGAGTTCCATGACCATCAACGTCTACCGGCGATAATATGTCGGATGGATCAGGGTTTTTATCAGCCTTGAAATATTTGGCTCCTATGATTTTGCTTCAGGTTTCCATAGAGTTTTCATGCAGAAAGAATACATCAGGAACTAAATAGTTTATGATACAAAAAACGCTGATCCATCGATCAATAGTATGTACATTTGAATTCAGAATCGCCCTTTACTTTTGAGTTTTATAGATCTAATCTTTTTGTTAATATGTTAAGATTCTTTATGTAAAATTGGTTACTTATTCACCAAGAAACAAAGACAATTTACTTGTTGCAGCCTGAGAAATTAGCATAGTGGCCACAAGTTCCTTTCCATCTTTCTGGTGGAGGACCTAATCCATCATCTTTGAAGCTTTTCGACTCCGGCGTGACCCCTTAAATGACAAAGTACCATTCTTACAAATATGATATTATTCTCATATTTAAGTACTAGAATATCATTAAAGAAAATGAAGCTGGGATAAACCTGTGTCCAAAAGACCAACAACTATGTCGCGTTCTAATTTTAATCTTCTCTTAGCAGTGAGAGGCAAACCGATGAAGTTCCATGATCTTGTTGTGTGTAGCTTACGATACCGATTTTTAAACACCAAAACAACTTCATTCATGTCTATAAATACAAAAAAGAATTTGAGAAGGAAACAATATATATCGTTTAAGCAAACATCGAAGCTAGAGAAAAATGATTCGCACCAGATAACTTATTGGCTTCATGTTCAGACAGTTTTGCAGCAAATGCGTTGAAGCTCTCAGTGTAGCTATATACAATGGACTCTTTCGCTTCATGATAACTAAGTAAAAAAAGAAAGAAAAACACAAATGGATTCATCCACAAGAATAAGATAGAAAGAAATGTTCGAGTGAGTTAACGAGTTTACCTTCCCTTGACAGAAGATAGAACATTTAAATGAGTCTTACGCGCAATGTCTCTGCTTGTAGGTTTCGCTCCCAAGAAAACAATGTAAAAGTTCTGTAAACAAGGCAAATATAGAAAAATAAAAGTAAATCTTAAGCTAATATGGAACGAAAATGGAAGAAGAAATTCAATGCCTTTTGATCGACTCCATGAACCGAAGAACCAATGCTTGATGAGACGAGTAGAAACAATTGAAGGCAAAGAAAAGGAAATGATTTGGCATGTTTCTGTAAAACCATATTTAGTAGTAATTTTAAAATGGCAAAATAACAAGACTCAAAGAAGAAGTTTATATAGCATTTTGAAAGTTATCAAATGTGCATGTGAAAGATTAAGTAGCAAGAAATGTTGATAATAATAATAAGTAGTAGAATTATAGAAGTTCTAATGTTACAATTTTCAAGATACACATCACATCACTATCAAGTATAGTAGAGATATTGCTTTAAAATAAAGAGCACTTCACATTATGAATACCCTATTCCTTGAATTCCAATGCAAGCGTTTTAGCCGTACAATTTACTGATTATTTTGGATTAATAATCGGCTTAACTTCAAGTTAAATCCAAATTAAACACTCATTAAAGAATTAACAAACTAATTAATTTATTTTCTATTTAGTTGTCTAAAACATTATGAAAAGATAGTAAGACATTTGTTTTCTGTGATTTTTTTTAGTTAAAAATTTTAGGTTCGAATTCAATTGGACACCGTTCTAAACATATAGTAGATTTGACTCTAAATATTCAATCCTTTTAAATAAATAAAAATTGTCCTGTCGATTTCAAAAATTAGTTTCTGCAATTATTATGTGTCTGATATTCCTTTTGTTCATTAAAATAAGAGTTTGAAGCAACTTTTTGTGCAAACACTACTTACACCTTAAACCCTAATGTCCCTCTTCAAAAACATCACCCGCCAAAATTCACCCACCGTATTCTTCCTCCCGCGCCACCTCTCCTCCGCCACCACCACCGTATCCAAACTCCACGATCGTTACACTTTCGAACCACCAGCTTCCCTCTCTCCCTCTCCTCAAAACCCCAACGAACCACCAACTAAACCCCACAGAAAAAAGCCCAAGCCTAGGTACCAACCTCCGTCGTCACTCGATCGAACCGGGAAAAAACCGATTCGTTCGAGCCTACCTTTCGATTTCCGGTTTAGCTACACGGAGAGCAGCCAAACGGTGAGGCCTATCGGACTTAGAGAACCTAAATACTCTCCGTTTGGACCGGACCGTATCGACCGGCCGTGGACCGGGGTTTGCGCACCGGCGGTGGATCCGAAGGTGAAGGAGTTAGATGGAGATGAAGATCCGAAGTTGGAAGAGGAGAGGAAGAAGAAGAGAGAGCATGTTCAAGGGGATTCCCTTACCAATGCTGAAAGGAAAGCCCTAGTTTTGCAATGTGAAAGAGGAAAAACTAAGCGCCAAGTTAATATGGGTATTAAAATTTAACAACTTTGTTCTTTTTCTGGATAAGCAGCTTAATTAAGCACTTAACATATAATTGCTTATAGAATTATCATAAGCTGTTTTTATAAGTTTTCTCAATCGATCTCATAACTGCTTATGCCAGTAGATAATTTCAAATATGTCAATCCAAACATGCTTTTAAAATAGCTTGCTTCTATGTTAATGTTTCATTCTGTTTAATAACTATTTGTAATCAATGTTTCAAATTGTTGTTGCATTGTGATTCTTGATAGGGAGAGAAATTTGATCAAATTGTAGCTAATGTGGTCTTAGTTGTGGTTGTCTACACATAAAAAACGTTGATGTCGCGACCTATATCATGGTTGTAGTCCTTGTGGACTTTTTTGCTAAAGCGCTGATTGTAGTAATCTCTGTAGCACCGACACCGCTGAAAAAATGTATGTTCATGTCCGTGTTGGCTATCAATAGGAGACTGACACTTGTGATTACGTTCAACTTATTCATTTTTTCAAAGTATTATCGGTGTCGACGTGTCAGTGTCATGTCTGTGTCTGTGCTTCATACGTAATAATCGGTCAATTTTTATCATATCAAAATAAAGTGGGGATCCTTAGTGTGCGCGTTTGTGTGTTTATGTGAGGTTTGTAACTCTGTTTATGATTGACTTTAATTTGGTTGCAGGGCGGGACGGTTTAACACATAACATGTTGATTGAAATTCATAACCATTGGAAATATACGGAAGCTGTTAGGATCAAATGCATGGGTGTTCCTACTGTGGATATGAAAAACGTTTGCGCACAGCTTGAGGTTTATACCAAGTACCAACTATTGATACTCTTTTGATTCTTTCACGTCTAACTGCGGACTACCTTTTTGGATTAGTGTCATTCATTTGTCTAAACTCATCCAATAACATAATCATAAGCAATTCTCGTGTTCTTGCTGCAGGACAAAACATTTGGAAAGGTCATTTTCAGACACGGGGGTACACTTATATTATACAGAGGTAGGAATTATAATCCGAGAAAGAGGCCTGTAATTCCTATCATGTTGTGGAAACCTCATGAACCTGTATATCCGAGACTGATTAAGACAACAATTGATGGCTTAAGTATTGAGGAAACAAAAGCAATGAGGAAGAGAGGATTGGCTGTTCCCGCTTTAACAAAACTTGGTATGCTTGTTATAATACTCACGAATTTCAGTTGCTAGTTTACGTTTTTAAATGTTATTGACTTGTAATTGAATTGCAGCAAAAAATGGCTATTATGCTCATTTGGTATCCATGGTCAGAGATGCTTTCCTCGCGTGTGAATTGGTTCGGATAGACTGTCAGGGTCTCGAGAGGAGTGATTACAAGAAAATAGGCTGCAAACTTAGGGTAAATCCAAATCTCTTTTGCTTTTTGAGGAAAATATGTAACATTTTATGACACATGATGAGTGACTCAAACCAATGGGGTGAAGTTTAGCTTACCCTTCTAGTAATGTGAAATAAATAATGATAATAGTAGTAATGGCAGTAGAGCAATGGTGGCATTCTGTTCTACCTTTCAAACTTTTTAAGACATGCATGATTTCCGGTTTCCAAGTTCTGTTTCGAAGGGATTGGCTCTCTAAGTTGCTGCTTTTCAATTATATTGTGTATTGATGCAGGACCTAGTCCCTTGTGTTCTGGTGACTTTTGATAAAGAACAAATTGTCATTTGGAGGGGGAAGGATTATAAGCACTTGAAGGATGAATACTTTCTTAAAGATCGAGAATCATTTGATGATGATGATGATGGCGGTGACTTGCTTATGGATGAAGATTAAGAGCTTAATACCACTAACTTATGAGATTCACACTTAAGTAAGTTGTGATAATCTCATATAATCTTACTTTGTTCAAATTGTGACCTTAAATCAGAAGTTACCAAAAGAGAATGTAATTGGAACACATGTGCATTTATACAATGATATTGTTGTAATATTATCTCTATACATAGCGCATGTTTGGATTAGAATACTTTAAAACAAGTAGTTGGATTTGAATAGAAAAATGGAATGTTTTAACTTGCGAGTGATTTGCATTGTTGATTTTTTATTAGAAAATCAGTTTTGTTCGATTTATTCTTGGACAAAACTTGGGAGCATATTCTTAAGTTTGGTGCACTCACTTAAAATATTTATAACTAGTTATAGTTTTCTTAAATCAAGTTGTTATAACCGCAAAAAGTATATTTTAAGTGATGAACAAACACCAAACCGCTGCTAATTGCATTTAGCTATCGTTCGTAATTTATTACGGTGTGAATGCATTTTTTGAAATCATGTGAGGTTTTAAAGAAATGAAGTGGTAGGTAAAGTTGGTCCCCCAATATAATAGTTTGGGCTTTTTTAGTTACACTATAGTTTGGGCTTTGGCTAATGAATAGGTGAAGTTAGTTTTGAAAATGGGCAGTGATTAACCCTATGGAAACTCAAATATGTCTTTTACATTGTCTGGAAATCGAAATCCGAATGCACCAATTATACAACAACTCTCTTTAGCAGAAAGACACACCTACCGTCCATGTTAAAAATGAGTTTGGATTTTAATCTTCAGACTCACCCCTACAACAATATTGTCTGAATGATTTGCTTGTGTGTGTTAAGCATAAGGTGAATCTGAATTTTAAAATATGGACACACTCTTGCATAGAATTTTACGCAATGCACATGTCTTTACACCATCCGTTCCATATTATAAGCAAAATTTACTTTTTAGATACATTGAATAATTAATAATTAATGTATCTGGTCTATATATAGATCAGATACATTAATTATTCAATGTATCTAAAAAAATAACTTTTGCTTATAATATGAGACGGAGTAGTATTTTAGAACAATTGAATGGATCCAAATTTCAAAATTCAAACAGATCCCTAGACAGGATTATGAACCCCTTTGACATTATTTAGGATCATTATTCACACAATATACAATACACATAAATAAGACATAATTGATATCAATTTTTCATAAACTCATTCGAAAACGATACACCAGTCATTCGGTCCAAACTAGAAGATTAATCCCAAAATACAATCTTTCATAAAATACAACTAATCATACAAATTTTCGAATTGTTCACAAAATAAAAATACAACTACTCTTGTGTATATCTAACACCGTTGTTCCTCTTCTACCTCATATACTACAATGCATGTCATGTCTCTACTAAAATTTCCTGTATATTGACCCTCTTAGGAGTGCTTTCCTGAAACTATCCTCTATCTATGACTATCTCCTATTAGCAATAATGCGGTGACATATCGACAATACATCCACGCCATAGTTCGCCTTCACTCATTCCTCGTCTAGTAACTCCTAGTGAGTCAGTCTAGAGGGATCTCCTTCTGACTCTGGTGTTATGTAAGGATGAGACATTCTATAAAATCATTGAATGTAACTGTATATCATAATCCATGGGCGGTGAGCTAGCACATTGCGACAATCATTTGGAACCAAATTCTCATTATAGTATGCAAATATTGCATCAACATCTCTATGCATACAACGATATGGCACCAACTATGGGGTCCCTGGGTGTACCATGCAAATACTTGATCTGACGAAGTACTCGCTCAGGTAGATGCATGGCATATAAGTCAAGACCCATAAGTTAGTCATTCAGAATACCATGATCTAGCCTCCAAAGGTTGTGTCCAACGGTACTCACTATACGTCGTAAAACAGACATCATCCACCAGGATGCGGTCAAGAGTAAGCCTATATGGCTTAGTTGCCAGAATAACCCTTAGTGGGATGATCGAGCACGCACGTGGCAAATTCTCTAAGTAGTCGTCAACACATTCCCCAACCGTCGATAACTATAACATATTGTAGGATTCATACTTGTAAATTTTTCAGATGAAATATTAGTAAGTTCGTAGCAAAAGTATTATGAAATAAGTATTAGTAAGGGTGTAAATAAATTACCTGAAATGGATAGTTTCCTCTTTTCATCTATCTAGTCTTTCATAAACTACCTTCAACTAACTTGGAGTAGAGGTAAACCAAACAAGATGCGCCCAGTCGTACTTGTGAATCCTCTCCAAGTCCCTGAAGTATTTAATGAAGAAACCATCGACATAAGTCACACCTTTATCCACAAAAATTCTAGTGCCAACCAAGTTAGGAATTGTGTTCTCAATGCACATACTCTATGATAGACAATTTGTGCTTTATCACTTGTAGCGACCACAATCACATTAAGGCGGTTAATATAATTTTGCAATATGATTCAGAATCTAGCGTGACATCCCACGACGTCTTTTATATCCTCTTTGGATTTACCCAAATCAACCCTATAATTGTGTCACCATCAGGTCGGGCCCTCAGGTCTAGTAGTTCAAGAGTGGTCTTACAATCTTTATGTGATTGGAAGATGTAGGAGTCATGATACATCATCAAGTGTGATTTCCATCTCACTAATCGGAAGATGAAATGACGACGTCTATGTGTGCCATCTCTCAATAAATGTTGACAACAGACCATGGTCAATATAACCATATCAAGTCCTATTGAGTTCCTTCAGCCCAAACAACTCCAATAAGCCTTGAAACCAAGGCCCATCTAGTTGTGGAAGCTTTGATATCTTCCTGCAAAGGTTTATACATTTCTATGTGTCACGGTACTTGATAAGTTCTAGATTTACGTAAAATATGTAGGCACTTATTAACTTATTTTATAAGCAATCAATACAAAAAAAATCTAATTTATCTATGAAAAGTGATAGAACACATGTTTGGACTTTCTTAGCATGTATGCAAAGACCAAGCTAGAGAAAAACTCTTAAAAGCAAGGCTCGTTAGGCCTAGATATATGTGTGCTAGGCGAGAGCATGAGGCCATATGGCACTTCCAAGTTCAAGTAATTCATGGTGAAGAAAGGGTTTGAGCACCAAACACAAAGGTAATGTGCTTAGCGAGGAAAGGCAGCTAGGGCCACTAGTTAGACAACTAGTATTATTTAATTGAGAAGAAAGCATGCTTGCTAGGCATAAGAGCAGTTTGTCTAGAGAGGCCCCTAAATCCACGCCTATAAATAAAGGCTTCCCGTTAATTGCAATGGGAGTTTTGGTGGAATGAGGTGGTACAAAATTGGAGTAGGTTTACGTTGGTCTACAACAGGAAAATAAAAGAAGGAGCCTAAAGGCGAAATCGCTGCTTAAGTGATATGGCAGATAAACTTACAAGCTTAGCTTTGCGGGATTACCGGAAAAACTACGATGAGTAAGCGTAACTAAAAATCTATTTATTGGGGGTTAGATGTAATTATATTCATGTATCCGTTTTATGTAATTCTACTCAAGCTACTCATTTATTGAATGTTAATTCCTAGAGTCAGGGTTAGGTTCACCATCCACACATACTGTAGTAGGATCGGTGTGGAGTCTTGCTGATTTATAATTCTTGGAACGTAATTCTTTGAGTTGGTTAATAGACCGAAATATCAGTCATTAGGTAATGCACTAATATCACAATGTTGAGATCTACAAGTGATATAAATGAAAGCAACAAGTGGTAATATTAATAGTTGACTAGAGGAGCATATTACTCACTTATGGTTATGCATGATAAATATGTAATGACAAAATTATCCCATAGAAAGCTCTTATTGTTAACAACGAAATCGTCGTTTCACAATAGTTATAAACCTCTATCCTACATAGCTAGAACATGAAGAAATGTTTGACAAAGTGAAATGAAAACAAGGTTATTACGAATGTATATGCTAAACTTTTTGCAGGCTTAGATCATGAAGACTCGTACATGTACCTCACAAAATTCTACGAAATTGCCGGTATGCTAGGAGCTCCAGAAAATAAGGAAGAAATAATATTCCTAATATTGTTGCACACTCTGTGATTAGAAAAATATAGGAGTGATATCTAAATCAAAGAATGTTGACGATGACCAATTGGAACTTGTTGGAGGAAAAATTCTTAAACCGATTCTTTCCTCACAAGAAATTCATGAAAGTTAAGACAACCATCAAAATGTTCTCCCAACGTGCAACGAAAACTATCTGTGAGGCATGAGAAAGATACAAGTTTGTGCCGAGACAATGTCCAAACCATGGTTTTGGCGAACTCATGGAGATACACATCTTCAGGAGTGGACTCTAACAACAACCAAAGTTGTTGTTAGATGCTACTTCTTGGGGTTGTCTCATGTCCAAAAATGTGGAAGATGCAATAGAAATCATTGAGCGAATGAAGCTCAATGATCATCAAGGATAACACAACAGAAATCCTTCCCAGAGGAAGAATGGTAACAAAGAACTAAATGATGATTTTCTTGCTCAAAACAAGTTATTAACACAGACGATGGATGGACTGACCAAACAAATCTCAAAGCTGCCATAACAATTGAAATAGATGCACGAAGTACCTCAACAAAGACATATTACGTTTTGTGAGGTCTGGATCGAAGACCATCCAACCAGATTTTCCCCTACTGATGAAGAAGTAAACCTTGTAGACAACCAAAAACCCATGCAATATCAAAATAACAACTTTCTGCGGAACAACAATTTTAATCAAGGAAGGAGTTTCAAAGTTGGACCATCCAACACACAACCTTTTCAGTATTACTCACAAGTACTTCCACAAAAAGACAAAAAAAAGTTTGAGGATACATTCAATCAATTAGTGCGAGTTTCTATGGCCAGTCACAAAAATAGTGAAGCCTCCATTAAAAATCTTGAAACACATGTGGGTAAATTAGCCAAGCAGCTTTCAGATCTCCCAAGTAACACATTCAGTGCAAATACGAAGAAAAATTTGTAGGATCACTGTAGTGTCATTCTTGTGGATAAAAAACTATTGTCAAATCCAGAGAAGAATAGGCAAAAGGACTAGAGGATGTAGAATAGCAGGAAGAAACCTACAAAGATAATCAACAAAAATTTACCTATGATGGAAGTTGACCCTGGTGTAATGTTATTACCTATTTCCATATGTAATATGAAGGTTGGAAATGCACTTATTGATTTAGGTACGAGTGTGAATATAAAACCATTATCAGTGGTAGAAAGGATTGAGTATCTACAAATAAAGCCATCTACATCAACGTTGCAAATGGCAGACAGAACATGTAGGACACCAGTGGAAACTGTTAAACATGTACTGTTATAAATTGATAAGTTCTTAATTCCTATTAACTTTATGATACTGGACATCAAAGTAGACCCAAAGATTCCACTCATCTTATGAAGACTATTCATGAAAATTGCGAGGATGTTCATGGACATAGATAAAGGTGAAGTAAAGCTCATAATCAAAGATCACGAGGTATGTTACAAGGTAATTGGTATTACGTAACACTGATTATTGTCAAACTAATGACATTAAACAAGCGCTTGTTGGTAAGCATCTCAACCATATTTTACAAGTTGGGATCTCTATGTAGAAAGGCCATGGCATTCCTCACATAGAGTGCTCAAGAGAAAGCCCAAAGGAAAAAACTCGAGCTCTCGACTAGGATAGCCCCGCTCGCCTAGCGAGAGACCCGTTACAAAACATTGTGAACCGTAATCAGACTTATAATTAACTTTCCCAATCATTTTTTTCTCACTCTTTCCACCTCTCCCATATTTTAAAAACTCTAGCGCACACTAGAGAAGTTTATTCAAGGGAAAATACATCACAAATTTTCATTTTAATTCGGTTCAGATACTGCTTAGGTATGTCATTTTACTCTATTTTTCTTAAACTCTTCTACATTATGAACATTGCTGAAAAAATAAGGTATACTATTTGTTTTAGGAATATATTAGGGACATTTTATAGCTTCGTGTTATTAATATAGGATATAGTAAGAGTGCTTGCATGGACACTTGAATTAGGATACTCTAGGAAGACAATAAAGGTATTTTTAATAGAGACCTATAGGTACTGAATTAATGTGAGTAGGAAAGATTATCCATTGCATGTGTGATGAATCAATACACCTAGATGATCCTCTGGTACAACGTATTTGTGGAATTTTCAATTGTAGAAATTATGTCATATTATCTAACATATTAAATTCCAAATATGTTGTTTGATGAATGTTTCAGATGGCTTATGAAAGATCAACAATTAGAAGAAAAAGACAAGGCTCGGGCATCAGTTCATCTACCGTAAAGTATGACGAGCATAGGTTCATAAGCTACATACGTGAGAATTTCCATACTGAATTGGTAGGCATAAATTTGGTCAAAGAAAAAACAGTTGAGTTGGAAGATCCGAGAGAATATTTGGATCTAGTGCAGGAAATAAACGCAAGGGGTTAGGGTGTTTTGGAAACGCCTAATGAAGTGGTCAACCTTGATGTAGTGAGGGATTTTTATGCAAATGCCAAACCCAATTAAGATAAACCAATGGCAAAGGTTTCTTGGGTACATTGCCGACAAGTCCCATTTTATAGAGATGTCATACACACATATATAGAAGATAACTATGTGTCACAATCTAGGAGGTTGGACATGTTTGTAGTGCAGCTAGTAAAAGGAAACTTGTTTTATGTTTAAATATTTGTTAACATCTATGAAGCGGGAAAAACCTATCAGTTAGGACGAGATGAAATTTAGACCAGTTTCAAGAGATCTGGCTTGGCCATCCAAGCTCAAATCTCAATGACCTTCCTTCTGCATAATGTGACTCATGTGAGCCATACCTCTTATGAAAATTTGAAGACCGCACAATTGATATGGTACATTGTGAAAGTTAAGCAAGTGGACATAACAAGGGTAATGACTTGGAAGATTATGTATTCAACAAAGAAACATGTCCTTGGCTTCGTGTTCGCACGTGATTCTCGCGCGAACAACCGCTGGATTCCTATCACAGGTTTACTTACGGGATCGGTCACAAAATCCCAGAATAAATGGTTGGAGTACGTGTGATGTTGGTAGGATGGTTTTGATTTTGATGAAATTGGACACAACTTGAAAAATAAAGGGATGCGAATTGATGAATAAAACAAGGGAAAAAAACAAATAAGTAAATGGCAAGATAACTTAAACTTTGGCAATGTAAATTGCTTTAAAAAGAAATGTGGACGCTATCATACATCTTGTGGGAGTAAACTCTTTTCTCTTAATGCCTGGTACTTAGAGTTTTCCCCTTTTGCAATGTTACAAATGCGACCCCTCAAAATGGAAATGGACATTGCTTTAAATAGGAAGAGAAAATAACTGTTTTTCTCTCAATGTTGGCCCTGGTTATGACACGTGTCGCCCCACCATTTTTGTAACTTCCCCATGTTCTCAGCATTTCAAATTTCTTCCCGCTCAAAAGACTTCCCGACTTGGTCTCGTTGGCGACCAGTCGAAAACCTTCTACAGAATAGCCTTTGGGGTCCTCCTCCGACGCGTCTTTTACTCGTTTCGACCTGCGCTTTGGTTTCCCCACCATTTCTACTTCTGAAGTTGACCCACCTGTTTGGCCTTCTCGTCACCTATTCATTCTCTCTGCTTAGTCGAAATCTTCCTGCTAACAAATTCCCCCCCAAAAGGCCAGTTTCAGCTGAGCACCCTGTCGACCGAGAAACTTGGCATTTTGTCTTTCTTGCAAGATTTCGATTGTACCTGTGCTTCGACCCAGAAACTTAATCGCTTTGTCTTCTGTCGAATCTCAACCACGTGTCACATGCGGTCTGACGTGATGATGGCACCTTTCTATGCCACGATTTCTAAGAAATGTCATTATGGCTAGTCTCGTCCTAAGTTATGGGTTTTGAAACGATTCCCACTACCTACAGAATCGAAATAGTTGTTTCCCTTGTCCTTTCAATTGCATGCCACTTTCCTATAAATACTCTTTACCCATATTTGGGCTTCTTTTCCACATTTTCTCACACTTTCTTCTTCTTCTTTTCTTGCTCCCGAAGTTCTATTGATTTTAACTTCCCTTTCAATGGCTTCTTCAACATTCACCGCTTCTGCTACTCACACCACCGGAAACAACCCCACTGCCTTCGTCCTCTCTGAACTTGAATCTCTCAGACCCTTTCCTCAACCAACATCCGCTGATGATGCGGTGATAGCGAACTGGCAACGCCAAATGATCATTCCCTTTGCGGTGGCCGGAAAACTGCATACTTTCCATGGGTCGTACCCTGATAAGAAACCGAATCATCAAGAATTTCAAGCATTTTTTCCCTGTTACGCTTCTACCATACCACCTGCTTTTGAGAAAGGTGGCACCTTAGACCTTAAATTCATGGCGCCCAAAGCTAGGGTCTTTCGATCGATGCCTACACCCGGCAACAAGGACTACATCTCTTGGCTCAACAAGGTCCAAGGCAAGCGTCAGGAGCAATGGAAGACAGCTGGCATCTTCGACGCCATCCAACTCTCAAGGAATGCTCACAGGGTTAACCCTTGTTTACTGCTGGCGTCGATGTACTTCTGGGAAGGGTCGACCAACACATTATACTTCCCTTGTGGTATGTTCATGCTGACACTCTTCGACGTGGCGGCCATTATTGGCCTTTCACCTTTGGACAAAACTTTCGACCCAACTCTGGATACGACCAACACTTTCGACTTCGAGCGTGCTGGTTTCCAGAACTACATCAAAGATTATCACGATAAAGGTTCCAAAGAAGTGTCAGATGAGGAACACATCGCTTTTCTGACTCTGTGGCTGTCGTATTATCTTTTCTGCCCTGGCTCTCTGCAAATAGACAAAAGCTACATCAACCTGGCGATCCAAATTCACGAAGGTCGACAGGTATCTTTGGGTAAGGTCTTGCTAGCCTCCCTCTATCGCTCCTTTGGGTTATCGGCCCTGCGACTAAAACTCCTACGTGAGACAACTAAAGCCTTGAATATCTTAGGGCCTATGTGGTTGTTGCAACATTGGCTTAATGCCACCCGAACACCAACTGGGTTACCCTGCATCTGTAGCAATAGAGCGTCTAAACGAAGAGTGTCCCATAGAGGGCGTTTACTTGCCCTGATGACCACCCAGGAAACTCCAAATAAAACCCTCTTTATGAAGTATCTTAACATGTTTGTGGAAACCACATCTTTCGTTCCAAGCATGGCACCCTTTGTGGATCGAAAGTTTGGCCTGACGTGGTTCAAAAATCCGTTCCCTAGTGTTTCCCCCAAAGCACCATCACAGTTGAATTCTATATGGAGGGCGTTTTTGACTCCCACCATGCTATCCTTCCGGATTGAGACGGGGAGTACAGGTTATGGGTTTATGAACTACCAACCCAACTTGGTGGCCCGCCAATTTGGCCTAAGCCAGATGTTGCCTAAGTCCTTAGTGCAACATTCCTCTGATATTGTTTGGGCTGGTCGATGGCTAAACTTGGTAGGTCACAAGAACTGTCTTAAATTTTCTAGGTCGACTCAACGTCTTGAGTTGCCTGTCTTTGCGTTCCAACCATCCTTCTTTACTACAAAATACTTTGACATATGGTGGTCGGAATACCAAACTCAATGTTTTCAACGTGACCTTTTTCTGGAAAACATGGTCGATGCTTTTGCCACCCTTGCTGGCGAAGCTCCTACTTTGACAGTTGATGTGCCTGTCGAGAATACCCAAGAAGGCTGATGCCAAAGAAGACCCACCAAAGAAGGTAACTCCTGAACTCTTCAATTTTATTTAATTAGTTTTCTTTAGGTAATTGTTTGCGCTTGTCTCCCAGGGTCGAAAACGGGAACCAACTGCTGCGTCGACCTCAACAAGGGCTACGAAGAAACCTAAAGTCCTGAAACCACAGGTATGACATGTTTCGACATCCCTTGGCACTCATTCCTATTGTTATCTTACTCTGTTATTTGTTTAGGCCTCTGAGAAAATTCCATCTTCTGAGGGGGACGTGTTGGATGAAAGTACCCAATCTCGGATCTTTCCCTCTGAAGCCTCAACATCCCCTGCAGCTACTCCATTGGTGAAGAATAAGAAAGTCCCAGTCAAGAAAACGCCTTCCAAAATGGTTACTTCGACCGTGAAACCTGTTGTCCCTAGAAATCTTGCTGAAGTCTTCAAGCCTGTCGACTCTGAAGCACCTCCCCCCAAACACACTACTGAGGTATTCACCATCCTTGTTTTCTTGGCTCATATATTACTTGGGTATTTTCTTACTGCACCTCCTCTTGGAGGAAACTGTGGCCGATTTGACCACTGCTGAGAAAGATAACACTACAATGGCTACCGCTGGAAACCCGCCTGCGATGGCAACCGTTTTTAGTCCCCAAAAAGTTGACGAGTTTCAAGGAGCCTCGACAGAAGAGGACCCAGCAGCGAAAACACCTCCAATTCAAAACACCACAACTGAGGCTGGCAAGGACGGTGCAACCACCAGTGGTAATGAAAACCCTTCGATTATTGCTACTGCTGTTGTGGACAACATGAATCCTAAAGTTTCTGCTGAAGGTGGCCTCAACACGCCTATGCCCAATGTCGACAAAACTCTTACTCTGGAGGAGATTTTGGCGACGAAGCAAACGAATCCAACAGCAACTTTGAAGGCACTGCACAAGCTTCGCCAGGAGTCCATAGACGTCCAACCTACTAGTTGACGACCATCCCTACCCCAGAAATGGATGCTTCTTTCACCCTCAAGCTCCAACAATTGAGGACGTACCTGTTTGAGGACGAATTTTTGGCTACCATCGTAGAGGAAGCAGCTGTAGCCTGTGACGTTTTCAAGATATTAGACGAACTTTCCCAGTTTTAAGTTCCCGCTCCTATGGCTAAGTACTTAATTGAATTCGTGGCCTTCTTTACCCAATTGGCCAAAGACCTCGCAGTTTGCAAATAGGCCGACACTCAGATCAGGATGAAAACTATTGAGATGAACTGTGAGTGGTACCTCAGTTAACTATGTGAAAAGAAACTTGGGGATTTCGAGGCCAAAAAACAAGAGCGTTCTGATAAGCACTGTGCTTTCGACCAACAGATATCCGACTATCAGGCTCAGATAGCTAAACTTACAAGGAAAATTGCTGATGTCGAGGCACATAAAGCCTCTTTGGATTCCGCTGAGCCTCTGTCTGCTCAAGAGACCATTGACCAAGAAGTCACCCAAGGAATTTCTCATGTCGAAACGGTCCTTGTCCTGAAAGGTACAATCAGCCAGATGCGGAAAAAGAAATCCCTACTCGACAGCAAGGTTGTTTATGAGAATACCCTTTTTGAAGACTTTAAATCCAGATTCCCTGCTTCATCTTAATTTGCATTTTAAGTTGTCGAACTTTTGTAACTTTATTTGGATATTTTGTAAGCCATCTTGGCCCTCAGCCCATTTTGGCTAATTATTAATGAAAAGTTACTTTTTGATTCGAATCTCTTGTAGCATAGGTTTATATTTTTTCAAATACTTCCCATTTACTCTTAAGATTCATTGGTCCATACCTACTTCTCGGATCTCGTATGCATTGTTGCTGAACAATTGGATTACTTGGAATGGTCCCTCCCAATTTGGTGACCATTTCCCCAGCGTTCGGTCCCGTCGATCCACAGGCAACACAACTTTCCACACATAATAATTAACTCTAAAGTTATTTTTTCTAACCTTCTTATTATATGCCTTGGAAACTCGTGCCTTCTGGCGTAATAGCACATTTAATGCTACCATCCTCTCTTCATCTAAGTCCACGATTTCGTCTAGCATCATGCCTCAGTATTGCTCTGACGGAATCTCATGTTGTCGTTGCACTCTAATTGACTGTAGATAAATCTCTGTTGGCAGTACGTCATCGTGACCAAAAGTCAAACGAAACGGAGTTGAGTTGGTTGACTCCTTAGGGGATGTTCGACAAGCCCATAAAACTTGATTTAACGTCTTGTGCCAATTTTTAGGCTTCATGGCAACGTGCTTCTTAATGAGCCCAATTATTACTTTATTGGCTGCTTCGACCTGACCGTTTGGTTGAGCATAATATGGTGTCGAAGTAACTAACTTGAAACCCGTTTCTGCTGCGAATTCTTGCATTTTATGGCCAACAAACACAGAACCTTGATCTGTAGTGATGGTTTCAGGGATCCCGAACCTATATAAAATATGATTCTGAATAAATTCAATCACAACCTCCCGATCTACTTTTACTAGAGGCACATCCTCTATCCATTTTGTGAAGTAGTCTATCCCCACCAGGATGAATTTCTGTTGTTTCGATGAGGCTGGTCGAATTTCACCTATGACATCCAATGCCCATCCACGAAAGGGCCATGGTTTGATGATGGCATGTAATTCGCTGGTTGGCACGTGCTGGATGTTTGCATGCTTTTGACAGTCTTGGCATTCTTTTGCAAAATCTATGCAATCCTTGAGCATGCTGGGCCAATAGACACCCTGTCGAAACAACAACCATTTCATCTTATGGCCTGCTTGGTGAGCTCCACATGTCCCACTATGGACTTTAGAAATTGCTAGGTATGCATCGGTGTCTCCCAAACACTGGAGAAACACTCCCTTTGGAGTCTTCTTCAGCAACTAATTTCCCATTAGCACGTAACTTAGAGCTCTGTATTTAGTCTTCCTATTAGTATTTCCCACCGGATTCTCCAAATACTCAATGATCGGTTTTCTCCAATCTGACGGTGATAGACTGCTGATAGCAAAAACTTCATAATTTCCAAAACTTTCGACTAAGCTATCTGTCAGGGCGTTTGCCCCCCCAGCTTTTGGGATTGCTAAGCTTGATGATGGTAGCACGTTTGACACCATTTTCTCCTTAATCTCAATGAAGTCTTTCAACTTCTCTTCCGACACCTTGTACCCAGAAGCAATCTGCGCCAAATCGTTAGCCTCTTGATTTTCTATTCTGGGCACGTGCGTAATGTCGACAACCTCGAAGCACTCTAACAATCGCTTCGCCATTGTGAAGTACATCAAAAGATGTTCTTTGACGCATTTATATTCTCTCGTGATCTGTTTAATTACAAGTTCAGAATCACCCTTTATTTCAACTTTCTTGGCCCCTAAATCCTTGAGTATTTTGAGGCATATGATTAAAGCTTTATATTCTGCTTTATTATTGGAACATTTCTCATCGAATTTACACTTGAATTTAGTCAGAATTCCCTGTGGGGACATTATTAAAATTCCAATACCTGTCCCCTTCTTATGGCTCGACCCATCGAAGTATAACTTCTAAGGGTCCACGTCGACCATACATATCGACGTTTCGACTACTGCGTGATTGCAATAAAGTCTACCACTATTTGACCTTTCATAGACCTTAGAGGGATATATGTCAAGGAAATTTCAGTTAATGCTAGTGCCCATTTCCTATGGTCGTATCTGACGCAACAATGTACAACTTCATGCTTTTATCCATGCTAGGTGGCAATAAAATGGGAGGCCTTGTGAGGTACTCTTTGATGGCGTCGAAAGTCTCCTGCTACTCCTGTTCCCAATGAAAGTCACTTTCCTTCTTGGCCTTAAGCAATGGTGAGAACACCTTCGTCTTGCCACTTAGATTTGATATAAACCTTCTCAAGAAGTTTATCTTCCCCAACAAAGATTGGAGCTGTTTCTTTGTCAAAGGAGGCTTGAGATCCAAAATTGCTTTTGTCTTGTTTTGGTTTATCTCGATGCCTTTCTTGTGGACCACAAATCCCAGAAAGTCCCATGCGTGAACACCAAATTCACATTTTAGTGGATTCATTTTTAATCCATATTTCCTCAGTCTTTCAAATGAACGTCGAAGGTGGTCTAAGTGACCATTCTCCGATGAGGATTTATCACAATGTCATTAATATACACCTGCATAAATTTCTCAATAAAATCATGGAATATAGCGTTCATGGCTCTTTGATAAGTTGCCCCAACATTCTTTAATCCAAACGGCATTACAACCCATTCGTAGGTTCCCAATGCCCCAGGGCATCGGAACGCAGTTTTGGGGACATCATCTCTGGCTATGAAAATTTGATTATATCCAGAATACCCGTCGAGCATACTCAAATATTCGAAACCTGCAGCTGAGTCAACTAGCATCTCTGCCACGGGCATCAAATATCCGTCTTTTGGGGTAGTGTTGTTCAGGTCCCTAAAGTCTATACAGACTCGAAGGGTTTCATTTTTCTTGATCACATGCACTATGTTCACTATCCATTCGATGTACCTTGCAGTTCTGATGAACCGGCTTTTGAGCAATCTTTCGTTCTCCTTCCTAAACTTTAGGGTGATTTCTGGAGTGAATCGTCAAGGCTGCTGCTTTATTGGCCTTTTTCCCGGCTGAATTGGAAGTCGATGCTCCACCACGCTTCGATTCAAACCGAACATTTCGCCATAATCCCAGACGAAGCAATCCTTGTATTCTTTCAACACCTCGATCAACTTGGCCTTCATCTTCGACCCAATTTTATTACTCACGTAGGTAGGTATTTTTATAACCCCATCTCCTAAGTCAATCTCTTCAAGTGGGTCTTGCGCTTGCATTCTCTGCATCTCACTGGATGGGTCTTTCTCAAACCCCAAAGGCTCATTGTCATAGATGCAATCAAGCCTCCGGCTTTCTGAAGTTGTTGTTTGGCCTTGTCGGCCATTTATCTGTGCATTGATGTCGGCTTCACTTGATAAATTTTGTTGTTTCTCTTCTTCTAGTGACGACTTTCTTTTGTTCTCAGCTAAATACGCCAAAATTCGAGTCAAGCTTTCTGACTCACTAGTCATTTCCATTGACTGTTGGCCACCCCGTGGGTGGTTTTTCTTCTGTAGGCTCCATTGTCTCGTCAGAAGCATCCCAAATAAACCCATAATCAGGGTCCAAATTCAAAACAAGCCCCATATCGACAGAGGTATAAGACCCCGATCCATCGTCATAAGGTGCCACATTTGCCAAGTGCTGATCAAAAGACTTCTTAGCACCCTTTGTTTCATCGATCTTGTAATAACTCTGATCAACCTCAATATTTTCAACAATGCCATCTTTCTTCCAAATACTTAATCTCTGATGTAAAGTTGAAGGCACTCCCTCTATCTCGTGGATCCATTCCCGATCCAACAGAAAATTGAAATTGGCTTTCGAATTTATGACCTTGAAGAGCGTTGATCTAGTGGTTGTACCTACAGCTAGGTTGACTTGGAAAACCCCGAGAATGTTGCTAGTTTTCCCTCCGTAGTTGGATAGAACCATATTGTGTTGTCTGAGGTCAGCGTCAGTCTTCCCAATCTTCTTAAATAAAGTATGAGGCATTAAATTGACAACTGCCCCTCCATCCACGAACACTTTATTGACCGTTACTCCGTCAACCTTTGCCTTTATGAATAATGGCTTCAAATGGTACATCATTTCGGGGCTAGGTCTCTCAAACACGACCCTCTGATCTTCTACTACCCCATTGTTCATAACATAGTAACATAGTAGCTTGTCTTTCGCAGTTTCATTTGGTACAAAATCTTCGTCCCCTTCAGAGACTTCCGACACCATATCATACTCCGCCGGAAATATTGACACGATACCACAGTTTATGACGAAATCTTCACCGTATGTGTCATCATTGGTGTCATCATACATGTCTTCGTCGAAGTCGTCTTTTGGTGACAGAGTATATTCTCCATCTGACTGAGGAGAATACTTTGGTTCTTCTTCATCTGACTGGGGAGTGTACTCAGGTTCTTTCTTGATCTCAACCAAGGATGTGCACTTCGAGCTTTGGGTTGACACCACCCCCTTTTCTTCTGAAGCTTCAACAGTCACTACCATTGTTTGATTTGTCACAACTTTTCCCTTCTCGACCCACCTTCCTTTTAGGTACTGCCTTTTCTATTCAGAGGTCTCGACAGGTTTCAACTGTGAAGTCGAAGCCTCTTTTCCAGCCTTTTTGTTTCGTTCGTAACGTCTCCATTGGGTCCTTGTCATCAAATTCTTCCCTTTGTAATTTGGAGATACCACATAGCCCCTAGGCTCGGCCCTTTTGTCAGAGACTTTTGCCTCTTTTTCCAAATCCAACATCTTCCATTTTGGCCTCTTGCTCCCCTTTTGACTCACGGGTTCCACCCACTTCTCCTGTGGAGTGTCTGATGGTGGCACAAAGGTCTTGGGTCGTGCTTGCCCGAACAACTTTATGTACTCCTCGTTTCGACGAGGGGCACCATTCCAGTCAAACATAAACCTTGGGACAGGTGGCTTACCGTCTCGCGGTGTCTCTTTCTTGTCAGCTTCGTATTTCTTAGCAGCCTTTTCATTAAAGACAGCGCTGCATCTTGGGCATAACATAATCTTCGACCCACTCACCCTGCATTTCTCTTAGAAATCCGTCAAGCTTTCGCCAGCTTGAGGGTAAAGTGCCTCGAGTTCTTCCTCAGCCTTTTTGTCGGAACCATCAGTAGTCTTAACCATCGTGCATTCAAAAGTTTCGGTTGTTAACTGTTTGTTGAGACCTTCAGTAGCCTCAATCATCATGCAGTCATACAACTCTAAGTACAAGGCTTCTTCTGGCCTTTCACCAAAAAGAACACATTGAGCTGTTTTATGACCAAGGAACTTATGAAACTTACAAAATCCCTTTTTTTTTCTTTTGTTCTAATGAGGGATCTTTCAAACCAGGAGGAACAATAATCTGACCATCTTTAACTAATAAATCAAATATTTCGTCACACTTAGATACATCAAAAGTATAAGTTTTAGCAATGTATTTATCTGTTTTTCCAGTTTCAACGGGATTTTTCCCGTTTGATGGTTTCAATAATTTACACGTGTACGGAGGCTCTGGCTTGAGTTCATCCACGTTAACCTCGCTTTTGCCGACGAGCTCTTCATCACTAGAAGAGCATTCATCAGCGGCTACGTATAAAACTTTCTCTTTCTTACGGTATCTACTAGTCTGAGTTTTTACCGCTTTCAACTGTTCGACCAGTCGGACCCTATCGGCTAGCTGCGCCATATCCCTGAGATATTGCGTGTCTAACCTTTTCCTGATTGAATAATCTAGGCCGCCATTTGCCATATCGACTAGCTCATGTTCAAGGAATTGAGTGAAGCACCGTGCTTTCAAAAGTCTAAACCTATTAAGATATTGGTCCACCGACTCCGTGGCCTTCCGTTTTACACTGGCTAACTCTTTCAGACTAATTTTCGATTGTCCCATGTAAAACTGTTCATGAAACAATCTTTCTAATTGTGACCAGGTATGGACAGACTGTGGGGACAACGTGGTGAACCACGTAAACGCGTTCTTTGTGAGGGAACTTGGAAAGTACTTCATCTTCAAGTCCTCATTATTTACTATGTCACCAACTTCGGTTTGATATCTGGCAACGTGTTCGACGCTGGACTCTTCGGTCTCTCCGGCAAACTTGGTGAACTTTGGAACCTTCCATCCCCTAGGTAATTCTGTCTGCATAACAAAATTTGGTAGCGGGGACGTATACGTTGGCCGTCGAAGGCATGGATTCTCTCCATTTTGAACCATGATCCGTTCAACCATAACTTTCATGTTAGGTTCGCCAGCCATGACATCGTGTCGAACTTGCCTGACCACGTAGTCTGGATCTTGGTTTCTATGAACTAACACAGCGGGAGGCCTTTGGGCCACCTTAGGTGTGTGTTCAACCTCATGGGGTTGATCAATTGTTTCGTCGAAGACTTCATCTTGACGAACTGGTGTCTCTGGCCTAGGTGGAGGCATCTGTCGACCCAGTGTCCTAGGAGCCTCTAAGAAATCGCCTATTCGTGTCATCTGAGTCGAATCTTGTTGGTAACTCTGGGCCAAATCTTGTATTAATGGTCTTAATATGGTGCCCATTTATTGAGTCAACACGTGAACCATTTCGTGATTACTCTCATCCATCTGCTGTCTCATGAATGCGACGGAACTTGAGGTGAAAGTTGGAACTAATTGAGATAAAAGATTGAACCCTGGGGGTCGAGTAACTTGGTTTGACAAAGGCCCTAGTCCTTGGTACGGTGAGAAAACTAGAGACGTACTTTCCCCAAACACCGGACCACTAGAATGTAAACTCGACATGAACTCTGTTGGCATCCCAAAAGCTCTAGGCATGGGTATTGTGAAACTAGGTACATGCTGCCCCGTAGTCCCTGTCATTTTTGGCCTAGTTTCGGACCGACGTGATGTTGCGGCTGGTCCACTATGGGCAGTAAAAATCGCAAACACAGTGCTAGAGCCAACATCTTATGTTGTTTTATTATTTAGTAGGATTATTAACAATGTCCATGCACAATGTACTGTTGGTCATTTTGTACTAAGTACATGAATAAAACCAAGTTTCTAACATATTCTCAATATTTTGATGATTATTGTTGGTTTATCTTAAAATTTGTTGTGCACATAATAAGTAAATTAAACCAAAATAAATAGGTACTGGTGTTGTAGCAAAAGGCTCACTAGGCGAGCCATAAAGTGAATTAGGTAAGGTCATCGATATTCCACTCATTATTTTGTTGCCTGAGGACAGAAAAATGTTTTTTTTGTAGGTGATAAAATGCAAAGATATGATCAATACCTGATTAATTTAAATTGTTTTCATGTTTAAGTGTCAATTTTTGGAAATTATTGAAAAATACTGCCAAAGGAAGTTTTCTACAGATGGTTCAGATAATGGTTTAAATAGTCAAAATGCACGAAATCACAAACAAAAGATCAAAGAACAAAAGGCATGAAAAAGGTTTTATTGTTTTCAAATTCTTCATTCATGATTAATGTCTCAAAATTTGTGAAATATAACATGATTTTGAATTCATTTCTTTATTTAGAGTTTGTTTTTCCTACTGTCTACTGAAAACATGTTGACATAAGCCAAGAATCATGAGCATATCGAAGTGAGGTGTGTGCAACCTCCTGTTTTAGGTAAATGATGAGAGTAGACATGCATGCTAACTATGTAGACTTTGCATCAGTCTTTCTATTACTTGATGTATTTGAAAGTCATGAATATTATCAAGACATTATTTTTTATTGAGTGAAAAACTACTTGATGTACAAATTCTAGCTTGTGAGGATGTGAATCTTTTCACAAACCCTTTTGATCCTTGAAATAAAAAAATTGTTCTTTTCAAATGTTACAACCCTTAGCCGATTTAAAAGAAAAACAAGGTTCACATCTTTATCTTAAGGATATGAGAACACGTAAAAGCAAGGGTATGTCTAGATCAAAAGTTGGGGAGAAAAATAAAAAGTAAATGTTTTGAAAAGAAAATTCAAGTAGTATTGGCGTAATGAAAGAAAAATAAAATTCAAGTAGTATTGGCGTAATGAAAGAAAAAGAAAATGCTTTGACTTAAAACAAATTCAAAAATCAAAAGTCAAGCTTACAAAAAATAAAAAATCACCAAAAGGAAATGGTTGTAAGAAAGTGGATCAAAAGAAAGAGAACTTTTGAAAAAAGATACCTTATGCTCTCTTATTTTTAGGCTTTTGAATAAAAAACCAATAATTTTTTTAGCCCCTCCATGTTACAACCAATAGAATATCTTAGTGATCCATGACAGATGATATATTTGGTAAGACTATTTAGATGAAATGCCAAGTGTTTCTATAGTTCATGCACTGTTTGATTTTTTAGGGAAACACTAACCATTAAGAGATACCCAGTGAAACCAAGATCTTGATGAATGATTAACTGTTGATTTAGAAAATTTTTAAAATCTCAATTTAGTCAAGAAAATGATTCATATTCATGCTATGGTTTATGGATAGTCATTAAGTTGATTAAGAATATGCATTTGAAAGAATATCATTCCATAAAAACAATTTCAAAATTCTTGATCTGAATTAGTCAAGCCTGACAACGAAACATGCATTCAAAAAACTTCTTAACCATTGGATTCATTTTGTTTAAGGACAAACAAAAATATAAGTTGGGAAGAATTTATAAGTGTCAGATTTACGTAAAATATGTCGGCACTTATTAACTTATTTTACAAATAATCAATACAAACCCCACATAATTTATCTATAAAAAATGATAGAACCATTGTTTGGACTTTTCTAGCATGTATTAACTAAAAATGTGTAAAAAGGATTAGAAAACCACAATTTAGCATGCAAAGACCAATCTAGAGCAAAACCATGAAAAATAAGGCTCATTAGCCTAGATATAGGCACGCTAGCGCGAGAGTAAGAGGCCAGATGGTACTTCCATGTTCAAGTACTTCATGGTGAAGTAAGGGTGTTTGTTCAAAGCGTAGAGGCGGTGCTCTTAGTGATGCAAGGCGACTAGGGCCAACCATCAGAGAGTTAACATTGCTTAATTGTGAAGAAAACAAGCTTGTTAGGTGCAAGGGAGGTGCATCTAGCGAAGGCCCTAAATCCATGCATATAAATAGAGGATTATAGTTCATTGCAAAGGGAGTTTTGGTGGAGTGAGGTAGTACAAAATTGGAGTAGGTTAACCTTGGTATACAATAGAGAATAAGAGTGGAAGCCTGAAGGTGGAAGCAGTACTCAAGTGACAAGGCAGATAAACTTCCAAGCTCAACTTCGTAGGATTATCGAAACTGCTGGGATGAGTAAGCGTAGCTATAAATATCTTTGTTAGAGGTTAGATGTAGTCATTATATTCATGTATTGAATAGTTCATGTTGTTTTATGCAATTATACTCAAGCTTTAATATTGATGACTTTTTGATCTTAATGCATATTTTAGATTTGATACCTAAAACTTATTTTCATGGTGTGACTTGAAATTCAAAAGGTACCTGTAATTTCTATATCAAATATAGTCATCTAGTGGATGCTAATGGCTAGATATAATGCTAGGTTCAATATTTGCACATATTATAATAGGATCGGTGTGGAGTCTTGCTACTTTATAATTGTTGGAACATAGTGCTTTGTCTTGATTAATAGACCGATATATCAACTATTGGGTAATACATTTATCTCACGATGTTAAGACCAAAAGGAGACAAATGAGAGCAACAGGTGGTAGTATTAATAAATGGGTAGAGGAGCATATTACTGATCTATGATTATGTATGATAAATATGTAATGACAAAATCTACCCCTAGGAAGCTTTCTTATTGTTAACATAGAAATCTCCATTTTACTTTCTGTTATTTACTTTCATGCATCAAAACAAATACCAAACCCTTCTCTACTTGAAATCTTAAAAACTATTGAATGATCTTTAAAGTTACCAGTCTTTGTGGATATAATAATTACAAATTTACTTTTTTTACAACAGTACTGAAAAAAGAAATACATCAACGTTAGACAATATAATTAGTATAAAATAAATATTTAAAGGCTTAAATAGTGTTTTCGTCCCTGTAAGTTAGTGAGTTTTTGGTTTTCGTCCCTGTAATTTTTTTGTTGGTTTTAGTCCCTATATCTTACTTTTTGCTTGCTGTTTAGTCTCTAAAGCCAAAATCCGCAGGAAAATCCGAAGGTTTCTGATGCGTGTTTTTTTCGCAAGTGTACGAACGCGTCAGAGTAATATAAAAGATTATCGTATCCACAGAGACCAAGTGTCAATCTATCGCTATCTATTGTTAAGGTGTGTATCTAAGGTGATTGAAAATATTAGTTTTGAAGAGTGCACGGTAGTAAATAAAGTAATTAAAATTAATTAATAAAGACAGGTTCGAATGCAATTCACATAACCAATCGACAATCCAAGTACTTGCTAATAGAACTACTTACGGGCAATGTTTTCTACTTTGAAAAGAACTAATTTGACAGGAACTGTCGCTTTCGCGTACTCAGAACCGAGTTGTACCCCCTAATCAAACCCTCTTATTGTCACGGATAAAAAGGCGCGCATTGCGTTAGAGTAGTAAACCTATTTTTAAGAAATATAGTATCTTGACCAAGTTGAAAAGTATTTTAACCTGGATTTTCTAAAAAAAAGAGAGGTTCTTACGAACCAGACTTTAAACTTCTTAACGCGTCCGAAAATGGTTTTAAAATCTCTTTTCCTTTTAAATTAAAAACTCCTAATAAACTAAACAAAGCGCTTTCGCTGTTTTTGAAATAGTTTAAAAACAATTAAGTTTAGATAGGCGTTGGACGGCTTTCGATCTTACCCAACGGAATTTAAGAACAGGAAAACTTATATTGAAAGTTAAAATAGCCCTTAAGTGTTTCTACTAACAATTGTACATATTATCGGTTCGGTTATGATCTTCACATTCTAACCTTTATAAAATTAGCCAGACATGGTAAAGTAAAAGTTCATTTTTAGATTTTTCATAAAAAAGTATTTAAGTGCGAGTGCGGAAAGTAAATGAAAGTAGTGCGAGTGCGGAAAGTAAATGAAAGTAGTGCGAGTGCGGAAAATAAATAAAAGTAATGCGAGTGCGGAAAATAAATGAAATTAAAAGACAGTGCAAGAAATAAAGTTGACAAAAGGTAAAGTAATAAAAACCTGCTCCAATCGGAGTGGTTGAATAAAATGCGAACTGAAAGTAAAATGGCGGCAGGATTAACTTCCTTCCAGAGTGCTCCAAGACTCAATCTCACAGGCTCTTACAGACTCGATCTCTCGAATGTAGTAACACCTCGATGTGAAGTGATTACCACTATTACACTGATATATGCTTATGAACAGCTAAGCTTGGATGAAGAAAAACGAAAATCTAAAGTCCTATTTATAGGCAAGGAAACATGTGGAAAAGACAAGGATGCCCCTAGCATTTGAATTTGGGAGGGAACTCGTTTTGTTCTTGTGGCGCCCGCCACAACACCATGGCGTCCGCCATGAGTGTAAAGTTGCTTGGGCAGTTGGAGATCGTGGGGAAAAACAGTTGGGAGGAGTTTGAGACATGGCCACGTCATGGAAGACCCTGTGGCGGCCGCCATAGTGGATGCCATAAGTGCAAAATGCTAATTTTCTCTATTTTAGCTCATTTCGGCTCCTTTTTCGCTCCTTTTCTCGCTCGGGGCTCCGATTAGACAAAAAACCTGAAAACAAAGAAAAACATAATAATAACATAATAAAATGACATTAAAAGACTAAGAATGCATGCGAAATCGGAGTAAAAAATACGGTGAAATTCAGTGTCATCAAATTCTCCCACACTTAGACCTTTGCTTGTCCTCAAGCAAAACATTTAAAGCTCAAAGTAAGAAAACTATTGCTGACACGTGATTCGGGCAAAAAGGGCTTCTAAGTTGAAGTCAGGATTCAGTGACAGGTACTAAGTGAATCAAGGGTATCGTAATGACACTTATCCGCATAGGCGGACATAAACTTCATTCTTATATTAATCAACCGTATCATCCCACAATAACTAGGCCTACCTCTTCATCTCTTTTTGGGTCCTTTTCATTCAGGCGCAATCACATTAAGCCCGTTATCCGTACATGTTTCATAGTAGAGTGACCTGTTAGTGATTCTGATCCAAAACATAGGGTTTCTGGCACATAAGACTGTCTAAACCCTTTTATTTAACCCAAATGCAGTTGTGGGGGATCGGATCGTAATCCGCCCTACCGAGTTCAGCGCCAGATACCTCTGAACCAACTAACAATGGGTGAGCTAAAATTATATATATATATATATATATATATATATATATATATTTTTTTTTTTTATTTTTTTTATTTTTTGTGGCAACAATTCAACTTTTTGGTTTAAACGACCTTGTGAGGGTCATCTATCCGGAGCTTTGCCTTTTTCTTTATTTAATTTACTGGATCATTCACTTATGTTCGTCGGTCCCCTACGTAGAACATGCTTAGGCCGGAGCTGACTGCTGAAATAAACTACTTAGGACAAATTTGGAAATGATAATTAAGGCCATGGTACATGGGGTTTTGGAATGATTCCTATATTCGTGAAGTCTACGGTGCTAAAACGATACTAATGTTTCAAAAAGTTCACCTAAGTCACCACATCCTAATCCAAACCTGTCTTAAAGCCCAAAAAACGTGTAGAACAACAATGTTTTCTTTTTGCAAAAAATTTTTTTTGTAGGGCTAAATAAATGGGGAAAAATGAGGGTGCACTAGGGATACACTGTACTGGTGACTCGTCAGACTCATGCATTTTCTAGGAAAAAAAAGACATAGACAAAAACAAGAAATAAACAACTAACTAAAAATGGAAATAGAAAGCAATAAAATCCCCTCCCACACTTAAATCGAACATTGTCCCCAATGTTTCGAAATAAGATAAGGAGAGTAACCTGTAAAACTACTGATGTGGACCACTGGTGCCCTCGTCGTCCTGCTGGGAATGCCTGGGACGACGGGATCTGCTGCGATGCTGGTCTCTCCGGTCCAATCGGGCTGATAAGGCTGCCTGGGCATCTCTGACCTGTCGAAGGTTACCTAGAACGGAACCTTGAGTAGCCTCCATAAGCTCGTAATGCCGGCGGTTAAAGTCTTGCTGACGGGATTGCTCGTCTGCGATCGCAAGCAAGGTGTGAGAAACGGACTCGAAGGATCGATCTGTCCTCCGTCGTGATTCTTCCATGAAGCTCATATTATCCGTCAGTTGTTGCTGAATGGTAGAGAGAAGGTTATCTCGCCTTTCTTCTCTAGCCATAAGGTCACGCCACATCTCCTCAGTGACATAGGATCCAGGGACCGAACCTGCAAAAAGGGTTAGAGGAAGAGGGTGCGGTGTGTGGTGGTGAAGGATGATTGGGGGACACATGAGGTATGGGAGACTGATCTCTCCGCTCAAATTCTTCGTCAGTGTCGTGTCCCTCCGTATCAGGAATATTAGGAGGAAGTGGACCTAGAACAGGTGGAGCATTTAAATCATAGGTCCAGTTCCTTTCATTACGTACATCGGTACGTCTACTGCAGGGCAAGGCAACAGATGGGATAGCTACACCATGGATCATCAATACAAAACCACCCTCTCTTCTCGCTCGGCACAATTTCATATCTTTTAGAAATTTTAGGTTGATTGTGCGAGGAGTTAAGGGCTCTAGTGTGGCTATCTCATTGTTCAGGTTAAGGGCCCGAGCAATAGACGTAATTAGTCCTCCAAAAACAATCGGTCCTGCTTTATTAATAGTAACAGACATGTGAGAAAGCATAAACGGGACCGGATTGATTCTTCTATTTGTGAGACTTCCTTGTAAAAACTGAAGCTCTTTAGCATTAACCTTATTTGGATTATCCCGGCCAAAAATAGTACATGCCAACAGGTATCTAAAAACTCTGATGGCCGGGTTGTGGATGGTCGATGCGAGAATTCCTTCAAAAGAAGTTATTAAATTATTCGACAATCTCTGCCAAAAAGAAAATGCATCGACCGACCATCCGTCATCCAAAGGGGTCTCACAAATAGCACCTTCCCAAAGAGGAATCCCTAACAGACTTGTTAGTTCGTCGGTACTGTACTTATATTCCATTCCAAACATTCTAAATTGGACAGTACCGACTGTGCTAGCAGTGTTAGGGTGGACAGTGTAGATCAAAGAACTTAAAAACTCAATTGTCAGTTTCTCAAAGGTTGGTTCTTGGTTTTCAAAAATAGCGTGCAGTCCCAAAAAATCAAGTAAATGATAAACACTATGATAAATACCCAAAGTATAGAGACAGTTGTCGCCCACGTACCTCGTCGAGAGAATTTCTCGACCTCGAAGCTTTTGAATATTCCTCCTCTGCCTATCCCCGGGTTTTCCTTCTCGCAAAATAAATCCTTCGAACTCCATAGCTTGCTCCTTGAATTGATTTGAAGATATTGAAGATGGGTTTAAATATAAGTTGGTAAAGGTGAGATTTTTATGGAATTTAATTGGTGGAATTTCAAATGGAAGTTTGAAAGGGTTAATGGATAGTGGGTATTAAATAAAGGTGGGAGCTTTTATGGGTTTTAATGGAGTTTTGGAAGAGGAGAAAAATGGGTTTTGGGAGTTTAGAAGTTCAAAAATGGTGGAAGATGAAGTTCTCCCCCGTATTTACCAGGACGCCGTGGCGGGCGCCATAAGGCTATGGCGGGCGCCATAAGGTCATTTTCGGACCTGGGCCAAAATTTTGAATTTTGGAATGGGCCTCTCTTACCTTTTGCGTCTTGGGGGTCCCGATAGCGTTCTCATTGGTTTTCCTCTTCAACACGGGACTTGCACAATTTTTGTGGAAATAAAAATCAAATATTAAGAAAAATAAAATTATTATTGGATATATATATATATATATATATATAAAAGGAAAAACACACATAATATATATATATATATATATATATATATATATATATATATATATATATATATATATATATATATATATAAAATCAAAGTACATAGGAAATGTAGGAAATGCGAAAATACGAAATGTGTCCAGATATGCTAAAAAGTAAAGAAAACGCAGAAATACTGAATACTAAATAACAGAGTAGTAAGTCAGGGCAATATGATCAATCAGCTGGCTCCTCTGCCTGGCTGGATCCACGAAGCTCAGCGATCTCACGACGAAGCTCTCTGATCTCCTGGTATAAAGAGTCTGCCTCAGTAGCATGAGTGAGATCAGATACCTCAATCTGCAAAGCAAGATCAGCTACCTCCTGTTTGAGCTTGGCAGTCTCTCTGCGGAGCTCAACAACCTGGGTGTATAAATCGGGCGGCTGCAAAGACAAATTATTAGATAAAACAGTGATTTTGGGAAACGGAGGTGAAGGGGTGTACTTAGCAATAGGAGGCGATCTAGGCTCCTCAATAGTCTCTCCATAACCCTCCAAAGCATATCTCCAATTAGCTGGGTCATGAACACTGGTCATCATCGGATCAGGCAGCAAAAAGTAATGAACAGCCTCGTTGTCGATCAACAATCTGAACTGGTTGGGGTTTGCAGAGGCTCTCCTTATCAACCCTCTGTCTAGGCAGAAATCAACGTCCATGGTGGTGTATTCACTGAAAACCCTGAGATGTAACAACTTACGCGATAGGCCTAAGGCAGCAGCAATCTGGGTAACAATACCTCCCACATGAATAATACCTACTGATGACCTGGCAATACTGCTAAGACCTTTCAGCAGAAAGTTCCCACATGCCACAGGACGTGACTGGGTCGTACAAAACAGTAGAAAGATCTCCTCCTCACTAAGCAAGGTCTCAGCATCTGGCAATCCAAAGAAAGAGTGTGCTATGATCATCTGAAAATACCTCAATGCAGGGTTGTGGATAACATGTGAGAACTGGGTGGAAGGATCCTGACTCCCTCCGCCAGAGATATCACTCCAGAACTTCTCCACTTCCCTACTCAGAAAGTATCCCATAGGTGTCTCAGGAATAGCATCAGGGGTCGTCTGAAAACCTAATAAATCACCAAACTCCTTATGAGTGAAGGAGTACTCAGTCCCAAATAACCTGAAAATAGTACATCCATCTGGTCCGGCCCAGGGGTCATAAGAAAACGAGCTGAGGAACTCCAAAGTGAGGTTCCTATAGGTGTTGTTCAGGTCGTCGAACTGGTCCCATTGAAGCTGGTGGCATAAGAATCTGACACTAGGCTCAATGCCTAAAGCCTCCATGCAAGCCTGATCTGGGTACCTCGTAGGTGCCATAGGACGCCTGAAGTGGACAAAGTAACGCTCTCTCTGGGCGTCATTCCTGAAAGTCACATGCATGTCGTCAAAATTCTGCATTCTGCACAGAGTTAGGAAGAAGGTCCTGTAAAACACAAACATTTCAAACATTAGTCCTGACAAAATATAACAAGAAATAAAATAAAACAAAATGTAGAAAAAGTAAATAAGGTAAGAAAATCATGGGTTGCCTCCCATGCAGCGCTTGTTTAACGTCGTTAGCTTGACGACTGGAACTTATACATCTCTTGTCGGGATTGGTGGATCGCTTAGAGTGTGGCTGGAGTAGGTTGTTGGAATGTCTCCTCCTTCGTAGAGCTTCAGTCTTTGTCCATTGACGATGAATGGTTTACATGTCTCGTTTTTTATTTCAACAGCTCCAGACCTTAGAATTTTTGATACTTTGAAGGGGCCGGTCCATCTTGAACGGAGCTTTCCTGGGAAGAGCCGTAGCCTAGAATTGAACAGGAGAACAGGGTCGCCTAAGTTGAAGTCTTTTCTTACGATTCTTTTGTCGTGCCAAGCTTTTGTTCTTTCTTTGTATATTATGGCATTCTCGTAGGCTTGCTGTCTGAGTTCTTCCAATTTGTGGATGTCCAGGATACGTTTCTCACCAGCAGTTAGGTAATCCAAATTCAAAGTTTTAATGGCCCAATAGGCCTTATGCTCTAACTCAAAAGGTAAATGACAAGATTTTCCATAGACTAGTTGGTAGGGGGTTATTCCTATAGGGGTTTTGAAAGCGGTCCTGTAGGCCCATAAAGCCTCTTGAAGCTTTTGCGACCAATCTTTTCTGGATACAGAGACAGTTTTTTCTAAAATTTGTTTAATCTCCCTATTAGATACTTCCACTTGGCCACTAGTCTGTGGGTGATATGGTGTTGCTACTCTATGCTTAACTCCATACTTGCTCAAAAGCTTATCAAATATTCTTGATATGAAGTGAGATCCTCCATCACTTATAACTAAACGGGGTGTTCCAAATCTGGGGAATATATAATTTTTAAATAATTTAATCACTACTCTAGTGTCGTTTGTGGGTGCAGCTATCGCTTCAATCCATTTAGACACATAGTCTACTGCAACTAAGATATACTTGTTTCCTAAAGATGGCGGGAATGGTCCCATGAAATCTATACCCCATACGTCGAAGAGTTCTACTTCTTGGATGTTTCTTAAAGGCATTTCGTCGCGTCTTGAAATATTTCCTGTGCGTTGGCATCTGTCACATTTGACAATGTAAGCATGGACATCACGCCACATGGTAGGCCAGAATAGGCCAGCTTGAAGAATCTTGGCGTAGGTCTTAGAGGTGCTTGCATGTCCACCATAAGGCGCAGAGTGACAATGCTGAATTATACTTTCTACCTCGTCTTCTGGAACGCAACGGCGAAAAATGCCATCTTTACCTCTCTTGAAAAGAAGTGGCTCGTCCCAATAGAAGTTTCTAACATCACTTAAGAACTTCTTCTTCTTGTGGTAATCGAGATCAGGGGGTATGATATCAGCAGCTAGGTAATTAACAAAATCAGCATACCAGGGCACGTTACTTACAGCTAAGGATTTTTGAAAGTGCTCATGAGGGTCTGGTTTTTTACCTTCAATGGTTTCCAACTGGGCTATCAGTCTATCATAGGCAAAATCATCATTTATGGGTACTAATTCAGGATTCAGGTATTCTAGCCTAGATAGGTGATCGGCTACTACATTTTCTGTGCCTTTTTTATCTCGGATATCTAAGTCGAACTCTTGTAGCAGCAAAATCCATCGAAGTAACCTGGGTTTAGCATCTTTTTTACTTAGTAGGTAACGGATGGCAGCATGATCGGTGTAAACTATAATTTTAGCTCCTACTAGATATGATCTAAATTTGTCTATAGCGAAAACTACCGCTAGGAGTTCTTTCTCGGTTGTTGCGTAATTGAGCTGGGCGGCGTCTAGGGTTCTACTGGCATAATATATTACATGTAATCTTTTATCTTTTCTCTGACCTAGAACGGCTCCTACAGCATAATCACTGGCGTCACACATTATCTCAAACGGTTCAGACCAATCAGGGGGTTTCATAATGGGTGCTGAAATCAATGTTTGCTTCAAAAGGTTGAATGCTTCATTGCATTTTTCATCAAAGATGAATTCAACATCTTTCATTAACAGGCCAGTTAAAGGTTTTGTTATTTTGGAGAAGTCCTTGATGAAACGGCGGTATAATCCAGCGTGTCCAAGGAAACTTCTAACTTCCCTGATAGTCTTGGGTGGTTTTAGGTTCTCTATAACTTCTATTTTTGCTTTATCTACCTCTATACCTCTTTCGGAGATTATATGTCCTAAAACAATTCCTTCAGTCACCATGAAATGGCATTTTTCCCAATTCAGCACAAGGTTCACCTCCACACATCTTTCCAGGATTTTCTCAAGGTTGATAAGACAATTTTGGAAATCAAAACCGCAAACCGAGAAATCATCCATAAATACTTCCATGATTCCATCTAGATAATCTGCAAAGATTGACATCATGCAACGTTGGAAAGTAGCAGGGGCATTACAGAGTCCAAAAGGCATTCGTCTGTAGGCAAAAGTTCCAAAAGGGCATGTAAAGGTAGTTTTTTCTTGATCTTCTGGATGTATAGGTATTTGGAAGAATCCCGAATACCCGTCTAGATAGCAGAAGTAAGAATGTCTGGCAAGACGTTCTAACATCTGGTCTATGAACGGTAAAGGGAAATGATCCTTCCTAGTTGCTTTATTTAACTTTCTATAGTCTATGCACATACGCCAACCTCCTTCTATCCGCTTTGCTATTTGTTCACCTTTCTCATTTTGCACAACTGTGATGCCTCCCTTCTTGGGTACCACATGCACAGGGCTCACCCACTTACTATCCGAGATCTGATATATTATACCTGCTTCTAGCAACTTCAGGACTTCCTTCTTGACAACACCACTCAGTATAGGGTTTATCCTTCTCTGGTGTTCTCTGGAAGGTTTTGAATCTGCTTCGAGCGAAATCGATGCATGCATACGGATGGACTTATACCTTTCAGATCAGAGATATTATATCCTAAGGCTGAGGGATATCTTCGTAAAATGTCCAAGAGTTGATCTGTTTCTTTTTGTCTCAAGCCATCACTAACTATAACCGGACGATTCATTTCTTCATCAAGAAACTCATATCTCAGGTTCTTAGGCAGTTCCTTAAGTTCCAAGGCTGGTTTAATAGGGCAAGGCATAGGATCTGGGGTAAGGGATAAACATTCGTAAAGGTTATCATCGATGTAGGGTTTCTTATAATTGTCATCTTCCAAAATAAGAGTTGATGGCAACTTAATTGTTTCAATGGCTTTTTCTTGCTCTAACTCCCTAACACATTCATCAATGATATCTATTGCATAACACGCGTCTCCTATCACAGGTGCCATAAGAAATTTTGAAAGTATAAATTCTATCTTCTCGTTCCCTACCTCAAAGGTTAGCTTCCCCTTTTTGACATCTATTATGGCTCCAGCAGTCGATAAGAATGGTCTACCTAGAAGAATTGGTACGTCATCATCTTCTTTAATGTCCATGACAACAAAATCAGTAGGGATAAACAATTGACCTATCCTAACAGGGACGTCTTCAAGTATGCCTATCGGATATTTAACAGATCTATCGGCTAATTGAAGTGACATCTTGGTAGGTTGCAACTCTCCTAAATTTAACCTTTCGCAAACCGCTAAGGGCATTAAGCTCACACTAGCTCCTAAGTCTAGAAAAGCTTTTTCGATGACATAACTCCCCAAAATACAAGGAATGGAAAAGTTTCCAGGATCTTTATCCTTTTTTGCTAATTTATTTTCGGCAATAGAATTACATTCCAAGGGTTTCGGATCATCAAGTCTACGTTTATTGGTAAGGATGTCTTTGAGAAACTTTGCGTAGGATGGTATTTGGGTAATGGCTTCTGTGAACGGGATTTCTACGTGAAGTTTTTCTATAACTTTAATGAATTTCTGATACTGATTATTGATCTGGGTTTATTTAAGTCTTTGCGGATATGGTATTGGTGGTTTGTATGGCGGGGGTGGTATATAGGTTTTGTCTTTGGGTTCTTCTCCTTTTTCTTGACTTTCCTGGTTTACAAATTCCTCTGGTTTCTTCTTTTTATCTGGGATGTTGTCATCTTCCTTAGAAGTTTTGGGATCACTCAACCTTGGGTTACAAGGTTCATCATAAGCGGTCCCACTTCGTAGGGTCATGGCATTTGCTTGTCCTTTCGGGTTTTGTTGAGGTTGTCCAGGGAATTGTCCTCCAGGTGTGGTCTGAGGGGCTTGGTTTAAAGATACCTGCGAGATTTGGGTTTCAAGCATCTTATTGTGAGTGATTATTTGGTCAACCTTGGTTCCTAACTGGGTAATTAGTTCGTTAACATGAACGTTTTGGTTCATGAACTCCTTGTTTTGTTGGATTTGAGCAGCGACAAAATTATCCACGATTTTCTCAAGGCTCGGTTTTGGTGGTACAGGTTGCATAGGTTGATTTGATCTTGGGGCTTGATAACTTGATTGTCTCGGAGGGGCAGTATTTTGGATAGGGTTATTATTCTTATAGGAAAAGTTTGGGTGATTCTTCCATCCAGGGTTATAGGTATTTGAAAATGGGTTCCCTTGGGTGTAGTTCACTTGTTCAGAGCTGGTCTCGTTTAACAGACTGCATTCTACAGATTGGTGTCCTTTCGTCCCACATATCTCACAATCTGACGAAACTGCGGTTGCAGTATTCGGGGTTGTACACATATGCTCAACTTTTAGGGCTAATGCATCCATTTTAGCTTGCATCATGTCTATAGAGCTTAACTCATGTATTCCTCCTTGGGCTTCCTTCTTTTCCACGGTCGCTCGTTCTACTCCCCATGATTGATGGTTTTGGGCCATATCTTCGACAAGGGCACTAGCTTCAGGGTAAGGTTTGTTCATCAGTGCGCCACCTGCGGCGGCGTCGATGGTCATCTTAGTGTTATAATGAAGTCCATTATAGAAGGTTTGAATGATTAACCAATTTTCTAAACCATGATGTGGGCATGCTCTTAACAGCTCTTTATATCTCTCCCAGGCTTCGAACAACGATTCTCCTTGGTTTTGGGTAAATCTAGTTATTTGGTTTCGAAGAACAGCGGTCTTACTCGGGGGAAAATATCTGGCAAGGAATACTTTTCTAAGGTCTTCCCAACTTGTTATGGAATTTGGTGGAAGGGAATCTAACCAAGATAGGGCCTTATCTCTAAGGGAAAAAGGAAATAATCTTAAGCGAATCGCCTCAGGAGGGGCTCCATTGGTTTTAAAGGTGTCTGCTAGTTGGAGAAAGTTTTTCAAATGTTGGTTTGGGTTCTCTGTAGCAAGACCTGCGAATTGTCTCTGCTGTACTAACTGCAGCAGGGATGGTTTGAGTTCAAAATTGTTAGCTGGTATGGCTGGATTTACTATGCTAGAACTAGGTTCCTCGTTGGATGGTTGGGCGAAATCCTTAAGAGGTCTTTGATTTTGATCTTCGGCCATAGCTTTCCTAAGTTTACGGAAATATAAACGTGCGCGAGCGTAACGTTCTGGTTCAGCTAGAGGGTCTACTAAACTACCGGTACTACGAGTTTTTCTCATTGACCGGCAGGTAACTTCCTTAGTCTAAACGGTATAACAACAAGGTACGAAATTTGACGAAATTGGTCCCCGGCAACGGCGCCAAAAACTTGATGCATGTTTTTTTCGCAAGTGTACGAACGCGTCAGAGTAATATAAAAGATTATCGTATCCACAGAGACCAAGTGTCAATCTATCGCTATCTATTGTTAAGGTGTGTATCTAAGGTGATTGAAAATATTAGTTTTGAAGAGTGCACGGTAGTAAATAAAGTAATTAAAATTAATTGATAAAGACAGGTTCGAATACAATTCACATAACCAATCGACAATCCAAGTACTTGCTAATAGAACTACTTACGGGCAATGTTTTCTACTTTGAAAAGAACTAATTTGACAGGAACTGTCACTTTCGCGTACTCAGAACCGAGTTGTACCCCCTAATCAAACCCTCTTATTGTCACGGATAAAAAGGCGCGCATTGCGTTAGAGTAGTAAACCTATTTTTAAGAAATATAGTATCTTGACCAAGTTGAAAAGTATTTTAACCTGGATTTTCTAAAAAAAAGAGAGGTTCTTACGAACCAGACTTTAAACTTCTTAACGCGTCCGAAAATGGTTTTAAAATCTCTTTTCCTTTTAAATTAAAAACTCCTAATAAACTAAACAAAGCGCTTTCGCTGTTTTTGAAATAGTTTAAAAACAATTAAGTTTAGATAGGCGTTGGACGGCTTTCGATCTTACCCAACGGAATTTAAGAACAGGAAAACTTATATTGAAAGTTAAAATAGCCCTTAAGTGTTTCTACTAACAATTGTACAGATTATCGGTTCGGTTATGATCTTCACATTCTAACCTTTATAAAATTAGCCAGACATGGTAAAGTAAAAGTTCATTTTTAGATTTTTCATAAAAAAGTATTTAAGTGCGAGTGCGGAAAGTAAATGAAAGTAGTGCGAGTGCGGAAAGTAAATGAAAGTAGTGCGAGTGCGGAAAATAAATGAAAGTAATGCGAGTGCGGAAAATAAATGAAATTAAAAGACAGTGCAAGAAATAAAGTTGACAAAAGGTAAAGTAATAAAAACCTGCTCCAATCGGAGTGGTTGAATAAAATGCGAACTGAAAGTAAAATGGCGGCAGGATTAACTTCCTTCCAGAGTGCTCCAAGACTCAATCTCACAGGCTCTTACAGACTCGATCTCTCGAATGTAGTAACACCTCGATGTGAAGTGATTACCACTATTACACTGATATATGCTTATGAACAACAAAGCTTGGATGAAGAAAAACGAAAATCTAAAGTCCTATTTATAGGCAAGGAAACATGTGGAAAAGACAAGGATTCCCCTAGCATTTGAATTTGGGAGGGAACTCGTTTTGTTCTTGTGGCGCCCGCCACAACACCATGGCGTCCGCCATGAGTGTAAAGTTTCTTGGGCAGTTGGAGATCGTGGGGAAAAACAGTTGGGAGGAGTTTGAGACATGGCCACGTCATGGAAGACCCTGTGGCGGCCGCCATAGTGGATGCCATAAGTGCAAAATGCTGATTTTCTCTATTTTAGCTCATTTCGGCTCCTTTTTCGCTCCTTTTCTCGCTCGGGGCTCCGATTAGACAAAAAACCTGAAAACAAAGAAAAACATAATAATAACATAATAAAATGACATTAAAAGACTAAGAATGCATGCGAAATCGGAGTAAAAAATACGGTGAAATTCAGTGTCATCAGTTTCCTACGGATTTTCCTTGAGATTTTCCTGCCGATTTTGATTTTAAGGACTAAAATGAACGCGAATGTGAAATATAGGGACTAAAATAAAAAAAAATTACAGGGACGAAAACCAAAAACATGCTAACTTACAGGGACGAAAACACTATTTAAGCCATGTTTAAAATAGTAGTAACAAATTTATGCTACATCTCCCTCCCACATGTGAAATGCAGCATGGTGTGTATATATAGTAAGTAGTGAGGTGTCTTTGGGACATCTAGAAAAACTAACAGGTGGGATAGCATCAGGTTCTGTGGATCATACATATATACATCATCATGAATGGGAGCATCATGTCCTTCATCATAAGCTGAAGATGCTTGACCTTGGGAAGACGATCCCTCAGCAGTATGCGACGATTCTCTAGTTGCAGGTCACAAGAGTCTACCTTTCTCCTTATGTATTAAAACATGTTGGATCATTCGACGGTGTATGTATCTCTATTGCTCGTCAATAATTTTTTTTGTAGAATTAAAAAATAATGTACCAACAAACAAAGTAAAAATAATGAATGAATAATAGAAAAATGTGGATTTTGTAATCCATACCAAGGGTCCGAATTTGGAAATCCGAACTAAAACGAACCATAGAAGAATGCGCTCATGAACATACCCTAACTCAAATGGCTCAAATTCACACAAAATCTTATTAAGAACAAACAAACAATGCATTTCTATTGAATGTATCCTAATGTAACATAACTTTAACCTATTAATGAGTTGCTTGCATCACAAATTAAAAAAAAGTAAGGATATGAGAAACTTACCAAATTTGAGAGACAATTATGCTAAGCTTGAATAGAAATGAGTAAAAGCTTGTGAGATCCTAAGTTCATGGAAAGATTTTTGTGCTTAATCCTTTAGAGAAAGATTGGAACAATGTGAGAGATGCTCTACTTCTTCAACCCTTAGTTGGTTTTGGTTTGTTTCTATTGGAAGGGAAGGATGAGGGAAAGACATGGTACAAGATATAAATGGATATCCATGGGGACGTATCCTATGATATTCGTATCCGTCCTATTGGATAAATATGATATCTGTATCCACCCCATATCCATGCAGGTACCAGTTAAGCGGGTAATTTATGGGTTTTACGGTACGCACAGATATTTACAGATATCCATGGATAATTTTTGTTTCTAAAATTATTTTTTGAAAAAAATATTTTTCGCTTCTTTTAAAGACACAAAAAGGTATTATCACATAACATCCATACAATTCGCTCTTAATTTAACAACAAAATTTCATCACATTAATTTTCTTCTTTTTCAACAAAACATAATTATATCCAAACATAGTATCTATACATTTTATTTTTAACCAAACAAATAAAAGATATTGTAATTGTGAGTTATGCTGGAGGGGTGCACGACAGAGGAGTAAAAAGGGAGACACTGGTTCGACAGAGGAAGGATGACACTGGTTCGACAGAGGAAGGATGACACTGGTTGGTTGGTCTGTGGAATAGTTGAAGTGAGATATGAAGTATTGAAGAGTTTAAATATGAAATGACTAATAGAATTTGTATGGAATGTGAAAGGTTTTCTTCAAGAAAAATTTAAAAACAAGAAAACAAAATATAAGAAGACTAATTTTTTTAGAAAATGAAAAGACAAGGTATAATAAACTAATGATATTTAAATAATTTTTATAATTTATTTACAGATATCCACGAGCACGGGTATCATTAAACTCACATCCATATCCATTAACAAACAAGTATTTAAATATTCATTTATTTTATCCATGGATATCCATTAAGCTACCCGCCCCATATCCGTGACGGATTTTATCCGTGGGTACAAGTTTTTTTAGCATCCCTATGTGCGAGTACTTAAATGAAAGAGTCTGAATTTTGAAATTCGTAAGTTAAATATGAACTTTGAAATCCATATATTTCTTTTACTTTGATTTGGCATGGGTTCTGAGGTTGAGTTGTTGTAGTGTGTTAGGGTGTGTTAGCCATTTATTTTTGACACAACATTAAAATCCACTAAGCCTGGTTTGGAAGAATATCAAGAAAAGATCCATAAGATTAGGGTCACCCTCTCTTCAAAACATGTCCAAAATCTCGAAAAGGTTTGCATTAGGTTAACGTTTCGACACGAAAGTGTTAGGTAAAGGTGGTGAGTTTGACTTGTCTGTCAGATGTTTTGGGACTTAGTATGTTTTTGAGGTCAAAGGCTTGGTGATCTAGAGAAATTTGACACCACTACAAAGTTCGATAGAGAAACTCCTTAACATGGGTAGTTAGAGGCTATGCAGACATTTTCAATAATAAGAGCAATTTAGAGACAATTCAAAGACCAAAGACACGTGGAAGCATATCGAGAGTATAAACCCACGTAATAGAATATGTGTCAAGTCCTATGGTAGTAACTATAACATCCTTAATTTTTACGAACTCAACTTTAAGATTGCTCAATAATTGTTATAAATTTTATGATTATTATTATTATTATTGTTACTATTATTTTTATGATAATAATAATAATAATAATAATAATAATAATAATAATTATAATAATTATTATTATAACAACCAAAAATGTAGAAATGTGATAACTACCTATTTTTCAAATAAAAGGAAAATCTAGAACATAAATGATCTCATGCATGAGCTCATTACTTTTCTTAGATCATGCACGAGTTCATTATTTCCTTAATGACCAAGAAAAAGAATAGAAGGCATGTACTAGAATAATGTACTAAATAATTTTATATTATTTTTCTAATAGTATAAATAGAGGAGTCACTACCTCTTATTCTTCACTTCATTTATAAATTATAACAAACTAATTTTATATGGTTTAAACTCTCTTTGGTGAAATTCTAAAATTAGCAAGACTCAAGTAGTATTTTTCTTCGTTACCAGTAAGTTGTTATAATGCGTAAATTTTAGTATTAATTTATTTTAACTACTTTTTTATTATCGTTATAATGTTCAAATATTTTTAGTTATTTAAAATGTTATTAAGGTGATACTCTCGGTAAATTTTAAAACCTATCAAATATAAACGAGAGTATAGTCTAATTAACATTTGAATTGAATAAATATTTAAAGTTTTAAAATAAGATTTTATAAGTTATAATTAATTAATTATATATTTTATTTCCTAACAACCTGACAATCGACGAAAATTAGGTTCTTTTCAAGATTTAAAAGCGACGTCGAGGAAATTTTTGCAACAATAAAAGGTGGGGGAAAGATTATGTACACGTTGGAATGGTTAGCGTAAAATAGCTTAACATATATTTGTAGTAGTGACCCAAGCCCTACTAGAGATAAATAATTAAGGAGAGCCTATTCTCAGATAATGATTTTCACAAATCATTAAACGAGGTTACACCGACCTTAATTATTTATCATAGGAATAATCTATGACAATATGAGGTTGTATTGTGCTTGCATTATTTGATTAATTGTTTAAATGTTTATTCATTGATACTTGAATGATTGTGATTGTTAGACTAAGAAAATGATCTATTACTCTTTGAGATGAGAAACAACAACGTTGTTAGATATTAAGTGTTAGGTTCCCATAGTAGACGAGAAGTTAGATATACTGAGTAGTTGTATTTGGTTGGGTTTTGGTTAAGGAAAGTCTTGGTCGAATATGTCCTTTACAATTCGCCTCTTTTTCCTGGGAAGTCAACCATACTCTATTCATTGTACGAACTGAACTTACTAGGTAGATGTAAAGTTGTGAGGTGATTTGATAATAAAGACATTTTGAGGTTGTTAATAGTAATTGGAACTCCACATAGGTGTTTAGCGTACGTAAGAACTAAAATGATGAATTCTTTAATATTAAACTACTACTTGGGGTTAGAGTTTCTATAATTAGATTTAGAGTACATGTAGACTGCATTTAGGAATGTGTAAGTCCATTATTGTGTGTATGGGTGCACGAGGTTGGTCAACTACCTGAATCCTGACGAGGACTATTATTGTGCACTTGGCAAGATAATTAGATCTTGGCATGTTTTCTTAGGGGCAATCGACTTATAACACTTGGACTCCATATGGTCTCATGACTTTTGATCTCGGTAATTGAAAGGATGTCCTTGACATCGTTTGACCTAAGTCAACATATAATTTAGAAATGAATTAGGATAGATATAAACATTTGAAGATAACACGCTTAATTGATTACTTGTGTTTGACATATATATTATTATTTTACACCCCATTCCCACTTTTAAACTTGGACGAAAATCTTAGCCCTTCATTCTTTTTATCTTGCATCTTTGGATTGATCTATAGCGATCAGATGACGAACTCGACTCCCTCTTACATTCCGATAGTCCAAGAGTGAAGGTCAAGGAGTGACATGGAGTTGGATTACGACGACATCAAGATTAAGAGTTGTTAGCGTTTTGTCAAATGCTAATCACATCTCTACTATTACGTGATATTATGTACAATCAGTATAAGTGTCAGTCTCGTTGGACTTAGGAAGTCCTTTTTATTATGCTTTCTTTTAGCTTACTTTATGTACTTTTCTATTAAGTTTTATCTACGTGGCAGTGCCACTAGTATTAGCTGTGTCAAACTCTATGTAAAAACTAAAAGCATATATATATATATATATATATATATATATATATATATATGAAGCAGTATGTTTTAATCAGTTAAATCTTGTGATTTAAAAGTTTCAAAATTTCAGCATTTTTATAAAGGCTTCTAGGTTTTCAATTAGAATTTCACTGATGAGACACATGTTGTCTCATTTTATGGTATCAGAGCTGGTCGATTCAGTTCGGACCGTGAGTGTCTAGAGGTATACTGAAGGTGTCAAGTTGGATTCCAAACTGGATGATAATTTTTCTTCTCTGTTTTTTCCCAAGTCGGATCGAGGAAGCATCTTTAACATGCTTAACAATTTTTTTCTTCTCTCAACGGTAATGAACAGTAAAACTAACCTTATTTCCCTACCCCCAACGGCCACAATCCCCACGGTAACATAACGAACACATCATAAAATTCACTCTATAAATAATTCACTCTCTTTCATAACTTTCACATAATTCCCAAAATATTTATTCACTTCTTCAAAATGGCTAAAAATACTCTCTTGTATTCATCACTCTACTTGTCATTGCTTTGATCCTTATCGGTGTTATCAATCAAGAAGAAATAGGACAGGAATATGTAGCAATAATGATTATTATCGTTCTACCATTACTAGTCTTAGCTTGGTTTATTGATTGTACGTAAAACATTGTTATGCTCTTTGTAATCATCGTTATTGAATAAGATGACATTTTAAACAATAAATATTGATTATAGTATTTTGTATTCTAGATATAGTCATGTCTAACGTTAAGCATTAATTCAACCTTGTAAAAATAACTAGAAAACAACAACCTAATCTGTAAAACCCCATATTATTTAAATGCCCAATTGGAGATCAGATGAGTATCTATGTACTCTATCTTTGGATAATTGGATTAATGGAATTCTCTAAATACTTTAAGTATTGTTAATTCGGATCAATAGAGCAGCTGGAGGACTCTGAAGAGATCAATTATTTTATTAAAGAGACGGATTAATATTTATTAATCTGAGAAAGTAATTTATGGTAACTCTAATAAATGATCAATTGGGTTGAGACGACAAAATATCAATTGGAGATATTTTACTCTATTGGATTATATTATATAATAAGCATTATATATATAGTTATTAAAAAAGAGAAAGAAAACGAAAAGAAGAAGAAGTTAGTAAGAAGAAGAGGAAATGGAAGAGAAAGGGAGAAAGTGGAGAAAGAGGAAGAAGAGAGAAAGCTCACGAATCATCATCATCTTCTTCAAACTCCTCTTCGATTACCAGGTGGGTTCTAGTTAGACACTCTAAGTTCTAGAAATCTATGATTTTGGACTTAGGTTAGATTTGAGAGAAAATGATTAAACGGACAAATCAATGGAATCTAACAGATGAAATTCGATATAAATTGTGTAATATAGTCGAACCATGTATATGATCAATTGTTGATACTTGTTTTGAGGTTTGAAACTGATTTGGTATGGTAAAGGTGAGAATTGGGACCCTTGGAACCATGGAAAATGCAGGAAAGAAATTCTAGTTCTGATGCGATCCGCCAGGCGAATTAGGTCTCGCCACTGTTTCGCCAGGCGAAGTACTGGCGAAGGGGAATTCGCCAGGAGAAATCCATTCTCGCCAGGCGAAAATGAAGAGGCAGAACATGTTTTGGCTACTGGAACTTTTGGTTTTTCTAAAATGAGGATTCGCCATTGGTTCGCCAGGCGAAGTACTAGTGAAGAGGGATTCGCCAGGCGAAATCCTAATCCGCCAGGCAAATCTGGCAGTTTTTCAATAATTTTCTTTTCTTCAAAAATTCATAACTTTTGATCCGTAACTCGGATCGAGACGTTCTTGGTACCGTTAGAAAGCCACGACGACCATATCTTTGAGTATGAGGTGGGATTAATTAATTAGTGGCGTTTGAATGATAACAATGTTATGTGATATGTTGAAATCCATATCTTTTGGATCGTAAATCCGTTTGAGGCATAATTATAGCCGATGTAACGCTGTGAAAATATCCTACGGGATAAAGGTGAAAAATATTGATTTTGATACCCGATTAAATGAATCGGAGGGAACCCGAAAGTGATGTTTTATGTGATGTGCTATTAAATGGTAGTGTGAGACCGTGATTTTAACCAAGGATGCTTGGTAGAGGATAGTAGTGGCTTGTATGCCTTGAAAATGTGTGTGAACTACTATATGTGGTTATGTTTGACATGTTATGCTATCATGTGTGTTTTATGATTGATATTGTAATATGCTTGTCTAATATTGTTGTTAAGTATGAATGAGAGAATATGCATGTTAAAATGAATTAGGAAGAGTGAGGAAACTTTACCCCAAAACAAATGGCATAGTTAAGATTGTTATAATTCTAGGTTGTGAATAGAATTGTGATAGAAACTATGGATGACGACACTCGTGCATTCATTGGCGAGTTCTGGCCTAGAGTAGATAACCTAGATGGCAAAGCTCAGGCACCTGATGTAGGAAGGTACATCCGTGATGAGATTGGTCTAGGAGAGAGTGAGACACTAGTATGGAACATGTGGAAACCTTTGTGTTTTATGAGAAAAGGCAAAAGAGGCCTTAAGGCAAATATGGCCTTGTGATTGTCGAATACAATCACGTTGTGTATATGACCACGTAATCGTAACTGTTTTCCCTGAGGTGTAGTTTCATGAGTCTCGAGCTCCTCCTCTGAAACGTATGCACAATTACTTGGCAGGTTTGATTCCCGCGTGTGAGTACGAATGGAGCCTACGAGTAAAGAGACTTGTGACGGTGTACTGGCCATGTGAAGTGACGATTTAAGGTGATAATATGTCCCTTATTTCCGAATCCATTTCGTATGCCAAGTAACTACAAGGATCCATGACTCGGGTCGACTTCTAGACGTAGAAGCGAACGGGAAAAGGGGATGCCTTGGTGAGGTTATCGATTAGTGATATTTTGAGTTGATGAACTCATGAACATGTTTCCATATAGTGTGAGATTGTGAACTCAAAGTCATTTCCCTTCCCCTTGATTTGAGTTATGATTGGTTAGAACCTTGTAAAGTCGAGAGAATCCATAGGATAGGGAACTCACTGAGATTTGATGTATCTCACCCCACTATTGTTGATTATTTTCAGGAGGTATTTGCAGGTACGATTTACAAGTGGAGCTAAGCTTAGATGTTTCAAGAGAAGCTCAGTTTTAGTTTTTCTGCTGTGTAATCTATTGTATACAATTAAGGATATTGTATATTGATCTTAGTTTTTTTTATTGTTTGGCTAATTTTCATATCTTGTACCATAGATTGTATTCATGTTTTAGAAATGGTCAAGTATGTGAATTACGCCATTAGGCACTTATGATGGTGTCAGTACCAAATAAAATGCTTGTATTGAATTATTCTAGATATATATTATACAGGGCATTACATAATCGAATACCTTGCATGTGAGAGACATGGCGAAATCCTTTTGAGAAATCATTCATGGGGATATAAATATACATATTTGTTATGCTCTTTATATCTTATGAACAATTGAACCAATTAACTTGTCTTTTAGAAAATTATGGCTCCAAACACTCAAAACAAAGATAGAGGCACTTAGAGAAACACAGGTAGAAATAACGTTGGTTCCCGTAGGGATGCTACTCCAAAGGGAGTAACAAATGGAACACATTCCCATACCGAAACAAACTCTCAAACTAATGATAGAGATGTATGAGAATTAGCTGCAGCTGTGTTACTCCAAACACAAAAGAACACTCAAATTCTACAAATCACAATGGAACAACAATTTCTTTAACAACAACATAGAGAAGTCGTACATGAGGATGCATGACTTAACTCTTTCTGATCGTACCTGGATCAGACAGTTGTTCAGTGGCCAACAACGCCGTATGGACTTCAGCTCCGGTGAGGTTGAAAGACGGCCGGGGGGGGGGGTGTACCTGAAAGGTACTCCGACGCTCAAGTAAGATAACGGTCAGAGAAAGGCAAGTACAGAAGAAGGTTAGAGTGTATGAGATTGTGTAACCTGACCCTCTCAAGTGAGAGGGTATTTATAGAGAGCCCCCAGCGCGGGGCCAACGGTCACTAGCACTGGGCTGGATTGCGAGGCCCAATCCAAGTAACTGCCAGGGCTTACGTGACGTAGTGAAGACCAGCACATGGTCTTCGCCCTGGGGTAACCATTCCTAGATCTCCGAAATTAGGGCAGACCGATTCCATCGGGAGTGGGTGGTTACATGAGAACGTGTCCTCGCGGGGAGGAGTCTTGCGTGTTAGGGAAAGATGTGTCCTCGCGGGGAGGATTCTCATATGCAGAAGGGGACGACTCCTATTGGGGAGGAGCACCTGAGCGTCGAGGAGGAGCGAGCCCGGAGAGGCTTAGTGACTCTGCCCGATGCTCTATGCCGTGCGTACCCGAACACCGCCGAGGTGTGGCATGTGCCTGACATTGTTGAGGTAGGGCGTGTGCTCGACATTGGTCGTGCTAAGAGGCCTTTGTTGGGCCACCCCAGGACGTGTGGGTTGGGCCTGCTCGATTGAGGGGCAGACCCCGACCCAGTCCAGAACAGGAGCCCCCCAAGTCGTTGCTCTGAGGTGTCAGGGTAATGACTTTAGGGTCAGTACTTTGTCGAGGACGTGTTCTATCGGGGAAGGGACTCTAAACGAGGAACAGTTGGTAAACTGGGCAGAAACAAATCGATTTGCTCATGCTAAACTATTCACGGATGGGTGACGACGCAGGGAGAAGTCTGAAACGAGGTGAATGAAAAGACGTGTTGGGGAATGAAAAGATGTGCTTGGGGAAGCGTGCGCCACGTGTCACACCTCATCATTGCCTAGGGTGGCTATGCTAGGGTAGCGTAATTGATTGCCTAGGAAATCCTCGAGTCTCCTGAGGAGCCTATAAAAGGGCTCGAGTTCGTGTCAGTTGCACTTTCCACCTTTTTCGCTCTCCTCTTCTTCCTATCTCCGTCGCCGCTCCACCGTCATTTTCCGCCGTACGTCGCCGCATCTTCCGCTCCGGTCAGGCTTCAACCACCGTTCCAAGTAAGCTTCTGATCTCTTTCTTTTCCGTTTTGTTTTCTGTTGGTGGTTTTCCGGTGAAGTGATGAAGTTCCCGGTAATCCCTTGAGGGTTCCGGCCGAAAACGGTGGGACGTCCCTAGGGTTCCGGTAGGTTTGGAGGAGGCTTGGGATGAATGTCCCGAGGACTCGATGAATACCCCGAGGACATGCGATGAATGTCGCGGAGAAGTGAGGTGAGAGGATTGGAGACCCGAAGAGGGGACGGGGGTAATGGCCTTGGGCAGTTCGCTGTGTCCCCGAATGTTTTCTTTGCTCTCGCTGCCCTTTCACTTGATCGGCGGTGGAAGGGTGGATTTGGTCGCGGCCAATGTGTTCACCTATTTCCTCTGCTTTTCAGGTAAAAAATGGCCGAGAGGCTTCCGGGGATTCTCCAGATAGACATTGAACCCGACGTCGACGGGCCTACGCAGATCCCTGGGGAGGAGCTCGTGCGTCCGGCCGTCGAATGGGTCGGTGAGGAGCCGCTAAACATAAAATCATGTTTCGCTGCCAACGACACGGACGCTTTCGCCTTCGTCGAGGACGTCCCTGAGGGCGAGCAGGCGAAGTGGACCGTCTTCCAGCCTCAGGCACACCACTGCATCTGCTCGAATTATCGTGGGTTAAGGTTCCCCATGTATGAGTTTGCCTTCAAAGAGGCTGGTATTCGTCTCCCCTTCAACAGCTTTCAACTGGGGGTTTTCAACCGGCTGCACCTGGCGCCGTCCCAGCTTCATCCTAACGCCCTTGCCTTCATGCGGGCATTTAAGATCGTGTGTGACTACCTCAAGATCGGGACCACCCTTACACTCTTTTTTTGAGTCTTCCATCTCCAACGTTCGACGGACCAGGGGCGACACAGTTGGGTCTCCTTCAAACAACTGAGGAAGCTGTTCAAAGCGTACTCAGATTCGATTAGGAACTTCAAAGATAGGTTCTACTATGTTATGCCCGCGACGCACGACGCTGTGGGTACACTTTATGACATCGTGACCGACAGTTCCGGGGAGAAGAGGTTTGTGTCCAAGTGTCCCCTGGAGTGGGAGGATGCGCACTTCACGCTTGGTATGGACGACTACCTCGTGAAGCCTGGCAAGCTGTCGGAGGAGGACAAAGGAGCGTACGCCACGCTGGTCGCATATGTTACTAGTTTTAACCAGGCAGAGTGTGTTGGTAGGGATGGAAAATACATCCTCGACCCACGAGGAAGGGTTGTGACCTTTCCCCGTTACACAAACACCAGGGGTCACCTTGAGTGCAAGTCTCCCGATGAGGCCAAGAGGTTCTTAGGTAGGAGCTCCTCGTCCTGTTTAGGCGTCCGTTTAGTTTTGTTTCTTTGTGCTAACTTTTTTCATGTTTTCTCTTGCAGCTCAAATGTTGAACGCCACCGAGCGCATCCTGAAGTTGGCCGCTGAACGAGCACCTAAGCGAACCAAGAGCCGCGTTCGGGATGTTATTCAGGCTGCGGCGTCGACTGGGACGACGAGTGGCTCGTCCTCTCCACAGTGTAGCCAGTCTCCTCCTCCGGAGGGCACCCCAACCAAGATAGCGAGGACCGAGGGACCTGTCCTCGGGGATCTCGTGGACCCTACCTCACCGGAGAAGTTACTAATGCCCGCCTGTCACCTTCAGCAGAATTTCTTAGGGGGAAGCCCCCCGTCATTGCCGAGGCCGAGGTGAAGGCAGTTAGGGAATGGACGGTGCGGCCAGGAGAGAGGCACTTGTCGAGGATATTGCGGCCATGATGCGAGTCTTTGAGACTGCCTGGATATTGAACGAGGAGACCCCCACTGCCTCTGAGTTACAGAAGCTGAAGGATGGATATACTGCCCTCGAGAAAGAGAAGGACAAGGTCGCGGCTGATCTGCAAAGGCCCCAGTCCAAATGTGAGGACTATGCTAACGCCCTCCGCGAGCTGAATGAGGCCAAGGCTGCACTGAAGACGACTCAAGAGGAGCGCGATCGCTTTCGGACCAGGAATGAAGAATTGGAAACCGCTGTCCATCCCACAGAGAAAGAATCCGCCGAGGAGAAAAGCTTCGTCGACCGTGCGAGCCTGATCGCTAAGATTCGGAACTTCAGCAAGATAGTCTGGAGGCCCTCGAGATAGGATTTAGGAATGCAGTGGAGCAGGTCGGTGCTGAGAATCCGGGTGTTCAGCTTGCGCTCGACAGAATCAGCCCGTTCCTTCGTGTGGTCAATGGCAAGTTGGACCTTCCAAAGGAGGAGGACGAGGAGGATGGACGCCAGGTTGAGGACGAGATTGCTGTTTAGTTTTGCTTGTTCGGCCTGCGTGTCACTCTCTTTTGATCTCGGTTTATCGGGCCTGCGCGCCATTTTTTCTTTGTAATGACTTGTGCTCGGCCTGCGTGCCAGGGGCTTTTTGACACTTGTTTGTAATATTTGTACGTTGGGCTTCTGCCCGCTTCAATGCATTTTTGTTTATCTGCTCGTGTGCTGTTTGTATGTTTTCAATTGTGTGTGATGTTATTGCATTTGCTATACTTTTTTTATTTTTGTCTGATTTTGGGGCTTGCCCGACTTCGATAATCCTTGACTGCGTGGAGAGCTGGTCGAGTGGCCGGGTGTGTATCCCGACCTTCAATGAGGCTAAGAGCTCGGTCGAGTGGCCGGGTGTGTATCCCGACCTTCAACGAGGCTAAGAGCTCGGTCGAGTGGCCGGGTGTGTATCCCGACCTTCAACGAGGCTAAGAGCTCGGTCGAGGTCTTATCTTCGCGGCGTGAACTTCCCATCGCGAGCTGGGTGTTCTGCCTAATCGGTACGACGAAGAAGGGGCTCGATCGAGGTGTCCTCGTCGGATCAAGGTGCTCGCGCACACACAACGCGGCCCTTGATCATCGTGTTCTGTATAGGGGTCTCATGCTTGTACCCTAGTGCGTCCCCGTAACCACGATGCTGGTGTGTCGCGGGCAGTGTTTAACTATAGTACTGTTTGAGCTTCTCAGCGTTCCATGGTCGAGCAAGTTCTTCCCCGTGAAGATTTTCGAGGAAGTAGGCTCCTGTCCCCGTTTTCGCGCGGACACGGTACGAGGCCTCCCAGTTCGCTGCGAGTTTGCCTTCTCGCGAATCTTTCTGGTTCCTTCGTAGGACAAGGGTGCCTACTTGAAAATAAAGTTTAATAACTTCGTCGTTATAATGCAAAGTTACTTTCTGTTTAAGTGAAGCTTCTCGGAGGGAAGCGCCCGAACGTGTCTCCTCGACGAAATCGAGTTCTTCCCTCAGGGCATCGTTGTTCGTGTCCCCGTCGAGGGGGGCTTCTGTCCTCCTCGAGGGTTCCTTGATTTCCACGGGGATCACCGCTTCCGTTTCGTAGGTCAGACAAAAGGGGGTCTCCCCGGTCGTGGAGTGTGGGGTCGTTCGGTAGGCCCAGAGGACGTTGTGCAGCTCCTCGACCCACCGTTGTTTGGCTTCGCCTAATCGACATTTCAATCCTCGGAGGATTACCCTGTTCGCCGCTTCAGCCTGCCCGTTGGTTTGAGGGTGCTCGACCGACGTGAAGTGCTACTTCGTGCCTAGTTTGGTGACGAAGTCTTGGAAGTTCCTGTCGGTGAACTGTGTTCCGTTGTGGTGACAATAGTTTGAGGCACGCCGAATCGGGCGAGGATGTTTCTTTTGTAAAAACGCAGTATGTTGAAGGCTGTGATTTTGGTCAATGCTTTCGCCTCGATCCACTTCGTAAAGTAGTTCACTCCGACGATGAGGTACTTGTTTTGATATGATCCTATGAAGAAAGGTCCAAGGATGTCCATTCCCCACCACGCAAACGGCCACGGGGAGAACGGCGCCACTGATCGTACCTGGATCAGATAATTGTTCAGTGGCCAGCAATGCCGTATGGACTTCAGCTCCGGTGAGGTTGAAAGACGGCGGGGGGGGGGGGGAGGGTACATGCAAGGTACTCCGACGCTCAAGTAAGATAACGGTCAGAGAAAGGCAAGTACAGAAGAAGGTTAGAGTGTATGAGATTGCGTAACCTGACCCTCTCAAGTGAGAGGGTATTTATAGAGAGCCCCCAGCGCGGGGCCAACGGTCACTAGCACTGGGCTGGATTGCGAGGCCCAATCCAAGTAACTGCCAGGGCTTATGTGGCGTAGTGAAGACCAGCACGTGATCTTCGCCCTGGGGTAACCGTTCCTAGATCTCCGAAATTAGGGCAGACCGATTCCATCGGGAGTGGGTGGTTACATGAGAACGTGTCCTCATGGGAAGGAGTCTTGCGTGCCGGGGAGAGACGTGTCCTCGCGGGGAGGATTCTTATATGCAGAAGGAGATGGCTCCTCGTGGGGAGGAGCACCTGAGCATCAAGGAGGAGCGAGCCCGGAGAGGCTTAGTGACTCTTCCCGATGCTATATGCCGTGCGTGCCCGAACACCGCCGAGGTGTGGCATGTGCCCGACACTGTTGAGGTGGGGTGTGTACTCGACATTGGTCGTGCTAAGAGGCCTTTGTTGGGCCACCCTAGGACGTGTGGGTTGGGCCTGCTCGATTGAGGGGCAGACCCCGGCCCAGTCCAGAACACTTTCCTTAAGGGAAAGCCACCACAATTTGAATTTAGTTATAATCTTGAAGGTGCCGAGAATGGATTCAAGAGATGGAAAGTAGTTTTGCATTTACTCACTGCATGGAGAATAAGAGGGTTGGTTATGCAACCTTTATGCTGACCGGAGATGCTGAAGCATGGTGGAGGGGGTAACACCGACTTTTGGAAGAGGAAGGAAAACAAATCATTTGGAATTTGTTTAAAGAGGTATTCTTGGGGAAGTATTTTCCTAAGTTATCAAGGAAGGAAAAAGAGAGAGAATTTAACAACTTTAAACAAGGCTCGTTATCTATTGGGGAATATACTAGGAAGTTTGAGTCACTACTAAAGTATTCTGAGTTTTATCAATTACATCCAAATGAGGAATGGATGTGTGATAAATTCCAAGAAAGGTTAAGGTATGATATGGAAAAGGTTGTCTTATCTCTACATATTGAAAGATTTGGTGAACTGACTGAACGTTGTTTGGAGATTGAAATGATAGACAATAGGAGGAATTAATATGGGTCAGGAGGACCTCTTTGTAACAACCACACTCGAGGAAATTTAACTCTAGCTCAAAACGGGAGACCTCAACATGGAAGGAGACTATTTATGAAACCTACACCACCTCCAAACAATATTGTTGGAAGGATGGATCTGAAGTGCTTCTCTTACAAAGGAGCAAACCTAAATAGAGATTATCATCGTAGGAAACCAAACACTTACCACCGCTGTGGTCAGGAGGGAAATTTTTACAAAGATTTCCCTCAAGTGAATAATCAACAAGGATTCTAGAAAAATTATAATAATGCGAGAATAGGAAGGAACATAGGTTCATGAGCAGGGCAAAAACCTCAGAATCAGAACAAGAAATAAACAAATTCTGCTGATTTTTTAAAGTTAGAAGTAGTTGATTTAGATAAAAGGATAGCCATTTCTATTCTGCCAGGAGAAAGGATGGTAGCATGTTCAGTTTGTGTAGGTTGTCACATAACCATAAAAAATAGAAAGTTTTCAGTAAACCATGTAGTTCTCCCACTACATGGTCTAGACGTTATCTTAGGAATGGATTAGTTATCAGGCAGCAATGTAGCCTTAGAATGCAACAATAAAACTTTGACATTTGGAGAAGATAATGGAGAAGTCAAGAAGGTAGAAGCTCTCACTCAAAAATTCACGATGATGTGTTCTATGTTAATAGAAGAAACCCCTACCGTCGAAAACTTCCCAGTGGTGTGTGAATTCCCAGAAGACGTTCCATGTTTACCACTAGTTAGGGAAGTAGAGTTTGCTATAGATTTGGTCCCAGGTACTGGGTCAATTTCTATATCTCCTTATCGAATGTCACCATCGGAATTGGCAGAGTTAAAGAAGCAACTAGACGAGATGTTAGAAAAAGAGTTTATCAGACCAAGTGTATCACCATGGGGAGCTCCAATCTTGTTTGTGAAGAAGAAAGACAGTTCATATAGACTTTGCGTGGATTACCGACAGCTTAACAAAGCTACTATAAAGAATAAGTATCCATTTCCTAGAATTGACGACTTGATGGATCAGTTGAAGGGAGCATCAATATTCTCAAAGATTGACTTGAATTCAGGATATCATCAGATTAGGGTGAAGGAGGACGATATTCCAAAGACAACTTTTAGATCCCGCAATGGACATTATGAGTACTTAGTTATGCCTTTTGGTTTAACTAATGCTCCAGCGGTATTTATGAATTACATGAATATGATCTTTAGGCCATACTTAGATCAACTTTTTGTAGTTTTCATCGATGATATTTTAATTTATTCCAAGAATGAAGAAGAGCATGAAAATCATTTGAGAATTGTATTACAAATGTTGAAGGATTGATAGTTGTATGCAAAATTCTCTAAATGTGCTTTTTGGTTGAAGGAGGTACAATTCCTTTGTCATGTAATCAGTAAGGAAGGTATTGCAGTAGACCCCCGTAAAGTCGAAGCAGTTACTATGTGGGAAAGTCCAAAGAATGTTGGTGAAATTAGAAGTTTTCTTGGACTAGCTGGATATTATCGAAGGTTCAACGAAGGATTTTCAAAGATTGCTTTACCGATGACTCAGTTAATGAGGAAGAGTAAAAACTTCGAACGGACAATGGAGTGCGAAGAAAGTTTTCAGAAATTGAAGGAAAGATTGACTTCATCACCGATACTTGTCTTACCAGATCCTTTGGGTCAATTTGATGTGTATTGTGATGCATCATATCAAGGACTTGGTTGTATATTGATGCAAGAAAGGAAGGTGATAGCTTATGCATCAAGGAAATTAAAGATACATGAGAGGAATTACCCTACTCATGATCTGGAGTTAGCGGCAATTTTTTTCTTGAAGATCTGGAGGCATTACTTATATGGATCAAAGTTCACAGTGTTGAGTGATCACAAAAGCCTGAAGTATTTGTTTGATCAAAAAGATCTAAACATGCGACAAAGACGTTGGATGGAATTATTAAAGGACTATAACTTTTAATTGCAATACCATCCATGAAAAACCAATGCTGTAGTAGATGCTTTGAGCAGGAAGACACTCTATGTGTTAGTAATGATGTTAAAGAAAGAAGATTTGATCGAACAGTTTGTAGATTTGAATTTAAGTGCACAATTTGTTCAAGGAAGGATGTTCTTAGGTACTACAGTAGTTTCTAATGATTTTATGAACTGGAATAAAGAAGAACTGAAGGCGGATGATCATTTGATGAATATAAAGAAACTAATAGAAAATGGTCACGGGGGAGACTTTCATATTAGGGCTGATGAGTTACTAAGATTTGGAGGAAGGATTTGTGTACCTCAGAACAAGGAAATTCGGAGATTGATATTGGAAGAAGGCCACAATAGTAAATTAAGTTTTCATCTAGGATCCACCAAGATGTATCAAGATTTGAGGAAAATGTTTTGGTGGCTCGGTATGAAAAAAGAAATAGCAGAATATGTTCAGTCATGTTTGGTGTATCAAAAAGCGAAGATTGAACAATAGAAACCAGCAGGGTTATTGCAATCTTTAGATAACCAAGAATGGAAGTGGCACGGAGTAGCTATGGATTTTGTAACCGCATTGCCTAAAACCTATAAGAAATTTGATGCAATTTGGGTTATCATTGATAGAGCTTCATCTAAATAAACCTCAGCCTTGTTTTCCTTTACTTCTGATGTCGGAGGCGCGACTAACTCTTCAGTTAGTGGTGCCTCTAACGACGACCATTTTAAGCACTCATGTATTATGCCTACAAAGCAACATGTGCAATCTATAGCAGAGGCTTTCATGAACTGGGACAATATGAACTCAATATTTTCCTCACTAACCTTAAAGGTAAGCTTTCCTCTCTTTACATCTATTATAGCACCCACGGTAGCTAAGAAAGGTCTACCTAATAAGACCGGGATATGAGAACCCTCTTTAATGTCCATCACTACAAAATCTGTAGGAATATATAGTTGGCCAATTCTTACTGTGATGTCTTCCAGTATTTTTTTGGTTTTAAATTACCTAAATTGATCCACTTATAGATGGAAAGAGGCATCAAACTAACAATAGCTCCTAAATCACATAAGGCTTTGTCAATTACCTACTTACCGATAACACAAGGAATCGAGAAGCTCCCTGAATCCTTCAATTTGGGCGGCATCTTATTTTGTATGAAGGTGTTGCACTCTTCAGTGAGTACCACTGTACTGTCGCCATCGAGTTTCCTTTTGTTGGCTAAAATCAAATGGAGTAGTGGGTGAAGGGCTAGGTGAAAATAGAGTATTATTATTCTTGTAGGAGAAATTTGGGTGATTTCTCGATCCATGATTATACTTGTTGGAATAGGGATTTCCTTGCACATAATTAACCTGGTCAGGGGTAGGCACGGCTAATAACTGACAGTCAGCAGTGACATGTCCTTGGACTCCACATATTACACAGTTAGGAGTCACAACAATAATTGTAGTTGCAGGGGTAATGGTCAAGTTGTTGATCTTTTGAGTGAGAGCATCTAATTTAGCATTCATGTGATTGAAACTGCTCACCTCATACATACCACCTTTAGGCTATGTCTTTTCAACAGGAGCATGCTCGCTTCCCCATTGACAGTGGTCCTGGACCTTATTCTCTAAGATTTTTTAGGCTTCTTGGAAGGGCTTATTCATCAAAGCTTCTATTGTCGTATCATCCGCAGTCATTCTCATATTATAAAGAAGACCGTTATAGAATGTGTGGATTATCAACCACTTTTCTAAATATTGATGTTGGCAGAGTCTCATCATGTCCTTTTATCTCTCCCAAACCTCAAAGAGGGATTCACCGTCAGCTTGTCTAAAATAGGTTATCTGCTTTCTTAACACTATCGTCTTACTTGGCAGGAAATACCTTGCTAAGAAAGACTTCTGAAGCTCATTCCATGTAGTTATGGAATTTCACGATAGGGGTTGTAGCCAAGCTCGGGCTCTGCCCCTCAGGGAAAAAAAGGAAAAAGGCGCAGTTTAATGGCTTATGGGTCGACGCTATTACTATTCAACGTGTTAGCATACTGCATGAACACGGAAAGGTGCAAATAGGGTCCTCTGTTGGGCTACTAGAGAATAGTATCTGATGCACGATTAACAGCAAAGAGGGTTTCAACTCAAATTCTTTAGCCTGGATCAAAGGGTTAACAATACTCGAGTGTGGCTCCTCCTGAGATGGAACAACAAAGTCCTTAAGAGGATGGTTGTCGTTTTCAGCCATTTCTAAACAAAGTTGCTGAATTTGGCTCCTAGCACATAGGTAGAACTCAATTTCGTTTATTTAATCCACTAAGATCCTGGTACTACGGGTTCTTCTCATACAAGTAGCACGAGGGGAAAATTAATTAAAAGAAAATGCCTTAGTCTAGGCGGCATAACAACAGAGTATGATTGATGTTATTGGTCCCCTATAACGGCACCAAAAACATGATGCGATCGCGAGTGCACGACTTTATCTCATTAAGTATAAAATATTATTGATTCCTCAAATACCATTCGACAACTATTGTTCTCTACTATCACTATGTTTATCTAAGGCGATGATAGAAGTTTTGATTGACAAAAGCGAAAATTAAATTGGTTTTGATTAAATTATGAAAAGGAGAGATCGGAATGTAGTTCTCGTCAACCTTTGGTGCTCACAAAGTCATTACTTATATTTACAATGAGACAATATTCTCTTGTAGAAAAAGATTTAATTTAAAGGTACCGTCCTCTTTCGCGTGACCAGTGCCGAATTTTAGCTATGTATTCTAACTGACGCTTTCGCGTGTTTAACGTGTTACAGTGTAAAATCCCTTTTGGAAAATAATTGCTTTTAATTACTCAAAAAGTTGCTTAAGGTAGAAAAGTTAAATTAAAGGTATCGTCCGCTTTCACGTGACTGGTACCGGATTTTTTTGGCATCCACTCCCTATTATGCTCAGGCAAATGGACAATTCGAAGTAGCCAAAAAATTATAACAAGTTTGATTAAAAGACATGTAGGTCAAATTTCAAGTAATTTGCATAATACTTTATACTAAATATTACGGGCTTGTCGAAATTCCCCTAAAGAGGTAACTAATTCTACTCCATTTCGACTAACATTTGGTCATGATGCAGTTTTTCCTGTCGAAATTTATTTGCAATCAACTAGAATTCAAAGACAATTTGAAATCCCTTTTAACCATTATTGGAATATTATGTTGAATGAATTATTTGATTTAGATGACGAAAGGCTGACTGCCTTGAACATTCTAATAAGACAAAAAGAACGAATGGATAAGGCCTATAATAAGAAAGTTAAATTGGAAACTTTTGCGGTTGATGATTATGTGTGGAAAGTTATCTTACCTATGGATAAAAAAAGATATGACATTAAATAAATGGTCACCAAATTGGGAAGGTATATTTCGAATTAACCAGTAATTTCTAATAATGCCTATGAAATTGAAGATTTTACCCCTAAAGGTCAAATTTTGAGAATAAATGGCAAGTACTTAAAAAAGTACAAACCAATGTTGTAGGAGATTTGAATAATGGAAGAATAATACTTAGGCAATAAAGATGTCAAAATGAAGTTGAATTTAAAAGATGCCAAAATGGCACATTGCCATTAATACAATCGAATAACAAAAAATAAAAAGGTCGAAAACTTAAAATGGAAAATCAGCCTTAAGCTTCTCAAAATAGATGTTAGCGAATCTAATCTTGGTGTCATTTATGAAGTCTTCATTTTTCAGCTTTTGAATTTCCCCATCCAGCGCACAAGAAACCTCACCATGTTGAAACCAATCTTGGCTTCCTGAACCAGTTTTTCTTCAATAGAAGCCAATCTTGAAGTTTCGTTCTCATCTTTCTCTCACTCTGCTTCTTAAATTTTATATTGCGATTTGTCCATTTGCTTCGTCCAGCTTAAAATGTTAGCATTGTGAGTCGCCACCTTATCCTTATCTGCTTTAGCATTTGCTTCTAACTTATTGATTCTACCTTGTGTTATACGATAGGCCAAACATGACTATACCACCATCCTATCTCAAGTGAACTCAAGTCCGGGTATAGGAATTATCTCACCACTCAGAGATAATCGAGCACCAAAAAAAAGCAAACAATAGATAATCATAAAACACAAATAAACAAGTTAGGCTAAACCCACTAGGGACTACTCCCTAGCAGAGTCACCACTTTTATGTAGCGACGAAAAATTAAGATTAAACTATTGATTAACTTAACTCACAAAAGCAAGAATCACCACCGCACTTTATTTTTTCCAAAGGAATGGAAAAAGAACGAATAAAACCCACAAAAGTTTTAAAACAAAACTAATAAAACAAAGAGACAAAGGTTAAGGGGGTTGGTTATACAATGGGAAGGTGTCAGCACCCAAAACATCTATAGTACTCTATAGGAACATCTTGATAATCTATGTTTCGGTTAAAAGGTGTTGTTTGTAAAAGATTGAGGAGATGAGAATATAAGTATTATTTTTTAGGGTTTTTGGTGTTTGACAAGACTTCCCGAGCCTCGTGCCTACATACCCACAAAGTGTAATGGAGGATCAAAACCTATTAGTTCCTGGTAAAAATAACAAAAGAGTTTATTTTGATTGATTTTAAATGGGAAAGACAATTTGTCATTTTAAGGAGAAAACTCAACTAATCACGCACAAGTATATGAAAATGGACCTTTGCATGACTATTGAGAAAGGCTCCAACTTGGATAGAAATCAACAAGTATTCCATTAACTATCTCAAGTGGAAAAGAATCAACATCTAACATTACTATGGGGATAGAAGAATTACATCTCAACTATGACAATGACTCGTGTCTAATCCTTAAGAAAAGGTTTTAAAAGAAAAAGTGCACAAAGGGCACAAAATAGTTTGGATGAGTTCTGTGTTTTTTATGTATTTTGAAAAGGTTTTGATATGCTTAAGATGAATTAGCATTTATTTAAGAAAAAAAGTTTGAAAATCACTTGACAAAGTCAAGGTTTATTTAGAAAGTGGTTCAAGTTTGAAAACAAGAAGGTTTTGAAAAAAAGAGAAGATTTTAAAAATTGAAGAAGGGGAGGAGATGAAGAGACTACCCTAAGAAAAGCAATAAAATGCAAGTGTGCAAGTGTGCAAGTGAACTAACCAGAACTTGAGAAGAGTCAAAACCAAAGTTCCATTCCTTTGGAGTAAGCCACAAGCAAGCCAAATAAGCAAAATACAAACCAATGTATCAGATGAAAGAAGAACTCAAGCCAGAAGGTCAAAACCAAAGTATCAGAGCCAAGTCTTCAAAAAGTCAACCCAAGGTCAAAGGTACCAGATGAATTCCAAGGTTTCAAATTACAACTCCAAAGTAAATGATCAAGAACCTAAATCTATGTCCACAAGTCCATCATCCAAGCATGGGATAATAACCAATAGTCCAAGGAACCAATTAAGTCTTTTAGGGGTTTTTCCTTTATTAATGTCTTTAAAAGAAAAAGAAAATTCCTAGTGGAAAAAGGATAAAAAACATAAACATAAACAATATGAAATGTAAATGATAAAAACAATAATAAAAAGAGCAATTAGTAAAGGACATAAAAGTAAAGGTGCAAGAAAAGTAAATGGCATAAAGTAAAAGTGAGAACAATAATATTGTCAGTGTTGGTGTTAGAGTTAATAATCCGATTTGAGACAATTTTAGTGCTATGTTAAGCAATCGTAGCATAATTTATAAGGAATATCATACTATGGAAGGCCGGTCAATAACAATTTATGTACCATACATGTTAGAGATATGATAGAAATCATACTCCTAAAACATGTATCACAAGTAAAACCAAGGAGGGATTAAGCACTAAGGCAATGAGATTGGTCCATTACATCAATGATCCTTCATGACAACTTAGGACAAACTTATGCATCAATCCACAGTACTTCCAATGATCCTAGATCAATTGAATATTAGATTTGAAATTATGAAAGTTCATCAAGCATCAACCCAAACATCATGAACAAGATGGACAACAAATCATCTAATTGATCAAGAGAAAAGAAAAAAGAAAAAAAGAAAAAGAAGGAAAGATGAAGAGAGGAACCAAATTGAATCAAGCCTCGAGATCCATTCATCATCAATTTCAATCACCTTTCTTGGTGGATTAAGGCACTAAACCTATCATCAACTCAAAGCACCAAAAATGAATAAAATGACTCATTTAATGATAGATTTGAATTGAAGAAGATTCATCCAACCTCATCAACACCCAAAGTACATTAAAATTGAGGAGAACTTTGATAAAAAATAGTTATGATCAAAGGCAACAACCAGCAAACAAGCCAAAATGCAGTATTACACAATTAAAAATGCATGAAAAAGAATTTAAAATGATTTTTAAAATGAAAATAAGAGAGAAAATCAAGATGAAGCCTCTAAACAAATATTAAATGCTCAAGAAAATTAAGACAAGTCAAAAACAAGTCAAGGACCACATGATAATTTTTGGAGAATTTAAAAATGCATAAAGGTATTTTTTTTACAAATAAAAATGCATGAAAAATGTGAAAAATGATGGAAAATATCAAATCATAACATAAAAATGTGGAAAAATGCTCATAAATAGAAAACATTTTTACAAAATTATCAAAAAAAAATGGAGTGAAAAAGATGAAGAGAGCTATTTTTATGATTTTTAAAATTAAATGAGAAAATAAAAACAAAGAAAATGAAATTAAATGCTGCAAAAAATAACAGCCATTAGATCTGATCAAAGGTTGGGAATCATAAACGTGCACAACCATCAGATTTCATTTAAAATAGATCCATAGGTCCAGATCAAGAGAGACACGGTGGAGTTTAAATGAAATAACGCACATGATCTATTTTAAATCAAAACGACTTCAGGTCACCGTGGAACACTTCCGGTCATCTTCTCCGGTGAGTTGCTCACCAGAGTTTGGCATTTTGCAAGCTTAGGTCACAAAACCACCACCATTACAACCGTTTTATCAGTGTGAATCCAACTGTATGCTTTAATTTCATTGAATGAAAGTATGCAAAGAAAATTTCACAGAAACTCAGTGAAACGAGAAAACACGAAAAGAAAAATTAAATTACTAATATGAACAATCAACACAAGGTAAGTGAGGGGAAATAATCAGGAAGCAATAGGCTACATCGTGGTAACTTGTTTGAGTCCAAAAGATGCTCAAAACTACCTTGTCCAAATGATGATCAGAGGTGCTGAAAGCTGGATCTAGTTAAAGCATTTCAGTGAGTCTTAGAGCTTGATTCTTGTTGCTGAAGCTTCAGAGAAGAACGATGGAGCTAATGGAATCAAGAAATAAATTTGAAAGAGCTTAGAATTTGAAAATGAAATCATAAATTTTCAGTGCAAAGTGGGAGGTCGAGTAGAGGTTCTGGGGGATTTCTAAGCTTGAATTTCAGTGCAAATGATTCCTCTATTTATAGCTGAAGTGAGAGGATAGCATACGTGTGAGAATTTGTTAGAATTCGCGTGTAATCATAAGCACCAAAAGTGTGACCAAGCTTGAATGGAAATTCATCAAAATGTAGTGTATTCTTTCTAATTTTGGGTTGTTTTGCATCACAAAGCATCACTTAACATCATCATGGACAAAACACGTGCATACATTGATTTAATTTGGAGATTTGAGCGAATTGCAAATTCTGGTCATAACCAAAACTCAGTTCCATGGGGTCATGTTCATAGCTAGGCCAAATGCAATCTACTCCTGCATTTCATGATTTTCCTTGAGCCAAATGATCCTCTTATATGGGAAAACACAATGCAAAAAGGATCAACCCAAAAGGATACTTAAGGTGAAAATGGCATGCGTTGAAAGTTAACGTCGTGGCACTGAATAACAAGTCAGACATTAGGTCAAACAGGTCATAACCTAGTTTTGTGCACAAAAGGTGTAATACCTCAAAATTTACCCTCATATTTATTCCATTATAACAGCGGCTTATGCCTCGCATTCATCTGCATCTTTCATTAGGTCATAATACTCATATTCATTCATTTGCATGTGTTCCTAAGGCACGGGATCATGGTTTCTTATCATCTGTGTGACTTGGTTGATATTCATCAATTGAAGATGGTGGTTAGCGTTCAAGGCAAAGGCATCTTGACATGAGATCCAGTTGTGGGTTTTTATTGTGATCAAGACAGTGCTACTCTCTTAGTTGCTTATTTTTCATTATATATAATACAAGTTAATAAGGGAGGAGATTGAAGTTTATTCGAGATGGAGTTCTTGGAGTATTTGAGTTTGAATTGGGATTGGGCCAGCGCTTTAAGATATTGGGGATTCAAAATACAAGTTTGTAATTCCGTATCCACTACATATCATAAACCATTTTTTGAGTCATTAACCATATCCATTTGTTAAAACCATAATCCACTTTTAACTTCAATTCATATTCATATCCATATCCATTTCATTACCCGTATACACTTCATTCAATTAACCATTTATCCAAATTAAATCAAAATCCAATTGTCCACTTTTAAATTCCAAATAATCCATATCCATTTTCTTTCTTTCTAAACATATCCATAAATATCCATTAACCATGTTATCCATGCGATTCCAAATAAACCATTTTCAAAACCAATCCATTCTAGATCCATGTCCTTTTAAATCCAAATTAAAAACCATAGTCCATGACCAAATCAACAAAGCTCTTGTCATCAAATGATTTCCAAACCATGTCACCCTAAATTCCAAGTCACATTCATTTTCAAATCATTAGACTAAATCCAATTCCATTCAAACCATGTTAATTTTTCTCTGAATAACCTCTTCCATATTCATCTAAAATTTCAATTACCTAGAATCCAATACAAGTGACCACTCAATGGATAGCAAAGCAGTGTAGCATTTGCATTTCTTGATGATGAAAGGAATGTCCACCATCGCCCATTTTTGCAATATATGCCACATTGGACAAGGGCAGGGGATTGATGACGGTTATTGTGTGAACTGTAAGTAGACGATAACGGAAATGAGACGAAATAAGTAGACGAAGAAGAACGTGGAGGCGAAGGATAAGTTTGTTGTCGTCGTTGGTTTGAACGGAAGAAGAGAAGGAAGACTTGCAGGCGGCGTACCTGAGCACTATCCATTCCAACGCCATTTTTTTTAGATCTTGAATTGCCCGGTCAGAATTTCAGACGGTGAGAATTCCGTATGTAAAACAAAATGGACTGCACAGGGAAGAAGGTGGAGAATGGAGACGTTGAAGAAGACGGTGCGGTGGAGACTTTGAGTTCAGCATTGTTTTTGGAAATAGTTGAGGAAGGCGAAGGAGAAGATGTAAAGGCGGAGAAGAAAGAGTGTGACGATGAAGAGAATGGTGAGATGGTGTGTCGTCGACGACGAATTATTGAATGGAGAGAAAGAGGAGTTGCGCGACTGAGACTTTGAAGGAGAGTGGGGAAAGATTGTCAGTTGCAGAGAGACCTCCAGGGTTAACTAGGTTAAACCGCGTAGATTGGGCTTCAAGCCCCTTTGTTGCATTTCACACCACCAAACTACCTGTGCACCCCCCTGGTTCATGACTGGATGCTTGGGTTTGCTGAACTGCAGCCCATGGAACCTCTATCCACGCCCCATGGTATTATCTGCACCCTCCTGTTGCGTTATTTGTTTTTATAAATAATTAGATATCTTAAAATTAGGATAATGTTAGATTAGGTTAATTCTAGGTTAGGTTTTTTAATCGAGTTTAATCTTGATTTTAATTGATAATCAACCTTTAGATTTTAGTTTTAGGTAATTAGATTTTAATTGGATTTTGATAATTTTGGATTAGAACTAAGTTGTCATTGGATCTTAGGCCTTTGGTTTAATTATATTGTAATAGTGACTTTAGATACTAATTTAGGATTAGGGATTGTTCAGTTAATAATCGCTTTTTGGCTTAATTGTAGTTAGATTAACCTTAGTTAATCCATTTTAGAATTAATTAGAATTAATCTTGTTGAATTAGATTTTTCAATTAAGTAACATTTACTTTTTTACATGGTTTAATAGTTGATTTTGTAGACTAATGTTGGCATAGTTGTGCTAATTAGATTTAGAGTTTGTTAATGATCGTTGAATAATTGTTTTGTTCACTAGTTCACTAATAATTTTTGCTTAATCACACTAATTGACTTTGATTTGATTTTGTTTTAACATTGACTTTACTTAGATTTTAGATGCTAACATTGACTAATATTTTTAGTAGTTTCATTTGATAACTTTGTTAATATCCTTAATACTTGTTACATGTTAGTTTTTGACTAAGTGTCGTTTACATTTTAGTATTGATCTCACTTACTTCTTATTTGACAATTTCCATTTGAATTGTGACTAACTTTTGAGTTGTTTTGTAGTGATTCTCACTTGGCTTGATAAGTTGTTTAAAGGTAGGAGGTGCTGCTGTATACATAGTTGTTGTGAACAAAGTGTGCTGTAGAATGTTGTTATTCTGTTTGGTTGCATACACACCTGCCCTGTTCTGGAAATAGTAGCTGTTATAGGCTGTTTCTACTTGTTTCTGGTTTTTACAGCTATGCAGGTGCTGGGGCGCTGTTGTTGTTGCTGTTTATGGCTTATTGCCTTATTTTATTGTTTTATTCATGAAGGGTGAAGAGCATTTGGTTCCATGTCTTTCACGGATCCGTTTCGCTTTCTAACACTTTTGCTCATTTATGCTAGGTTACTAGAAGATCTCTAGTCTGCTTATACTTTTCTTACGTTGCTACAGATTGATATCCGTTCGGTATTACTTCTCTTCTCTTTTACTAATTCCGCATTTTTTCCTTTTGATGCCATGAGAAGTAGGATTGGGAGTCCGTGCCACTTGGCCGACAATCCTGGAAGTCCTCAAAGGAGGCTCTATTTGTGATTGTTTAATATTGTGCCTAAGACCTCCAAAGAGGTATCCCATTCCCGTATCCCCTTGTAAGACCTCAAAGAAAGCATCAGGCGGAATGAGAGTCCGCAATCGACTCCCGCCATGTCTAGTCCCAGGTCATTCTTAGCTCGCATTTCATGTTGATGCTTTGAACATAACTCACTCTTGTTACCGAGTACGTCAAGTGGAAGAAGGGTTTAGCAATCAAACCCCCACGCCTTGTTTATAGCACGCATTGACCAATGCTGATGCTTATGTGATCTGATTCACATCTTCCCCTTTCTTACTCTGCTCTCCATGGTTCTCGATACCATTGGATGAGTACCCTTATTTGCCACAGCTAGCTTGTTTGCCTCGGTTGATATGACCCCTTGGCTAAAGCTCCCCATTTTCTTATTTTGATTGTTTGATGTTAATATTGACTGACACTGTTTATTCTTTCGGTTGCTGTTAGTTCATTTTGTGATTGATTTATCCTATGTTTACTTGTCTGATGACTTGATCCCCTTAGGATTCCTACCTCCACTTAATTTTTGATTAAGTCGGAGGTAGGAGAGACATTAGGATAACAATCCATGCATGACAACATTAGGTAGACTTCCCTCTTGATCCTGACCTTAGGATCATCATTTCATGCTGACTTGTAGGATCGAGTTTCCCCCTTAAACTTTCTGTGTGTCCTTCCCTTCTGTTCTCTCGCACCCATGCGATCGAGACTGTTTCTCGTTCACCCGTAGTAGTGTGAACTACGGATGCTCTGATTCCTGTTTCTTTTCAGATTAAGGATACGTAGGCACGAGATGCGATATCTCGGCGAGCACACTAACAACTAACTTCTCTTTTCTCTCGCACCCGTGCGATCGAGACGAATCACCTAGCACACTAACAACTAATTTCCATTTTCTCTTACACCTTTGAGTCTCTTCTCTCATCTTAAAACAAAAATCAAAAGCATGTAATAAAAACAACATGTATTATACGACACGAGCCTTAAGTACATGGGAAATGAAAGGAGGAGGGTTTCCTTTCGTCTTTCTAGAGTGTTTAGCATACGTCCTGTTAGGACGACCATACGACACATTTGTTCCTTTGTCATAGACTTTAGTGCAATATGAATTACAAATACAATAAATCAAAACAATTCTTCTAAAAATCAATAAACAAACAACAATTCTCTTCTTCCTCATTCCATTCATAAAGGACTCGTCACTTCCGTTCTACCGCAAACAGGTAAATGCCTAAGACTCCGTACAACGAGCTGCGACACCTAACAGCTGGAATGCGAACCTTGGTGTCTTCCATTAAAAAACACAAACAAAGCGAAGCCTTCCCTAGTGAGGGGAACTACGTCGCTCTTATTCTTCATTGGTTAATGGAGATACGTAGGCAGGAGATCGTGCGAGATCTCTCAAAGCACAACCTTTCTTCATCACCTCCTTATCTCTTTTTGACCCGTAGGTCGAACTACGACTGCTCTGATTTCCTCTCTCTGGTTAGATTGAGGATACGTAGGCACAAGACGACGATGTCTTGGCGAGCAAACCTCCCCCCTTAGTTCGTGTCCGAACTACGTTGACTCTGACTTTCCCATTGCACGAGGGAATACGTAGGCCTAGGACTCCGAGGATGTCCTACCGAGTCTCTTCTTTTCCTTTTTTCCCCTGTTTCTCCATTTCACCTTTGGTTTCCAGTTTTCCAGTTAGCAATTGAGCTTCAGATACCCTACACCCTTTAATCGATAACAACAAGCATGGATCCCATCGAGTACGATGGACGCGAGGGGGTGCTAATACCTTCCTCTCGCGTAACCGACTCCCGAACCCAGACTATGGTTGCGATGACCATTCCTTTCCCTTTTTTGAGGTTTTCTTCGATCGTTTCCTTTCCCTACGTCAGGATAAATAACGTTCGGTGGCGACTCTTCTGTTCATTTCCGCCGGTTGATTTTCGCAGATGCGATAGCTGGCGACTTCACTGGGGACTTTCCCATCCCCTATGCGAGTCAATCCTAGCGCTTGCTTGTTTTCGATTATAGGGTGTTTATCTGTTTACTTTACTCGCTTTATTTATGGCATTGTTGCATGTTTATTGTTTTATTACATTTACTTGCTTTTCATTTACTGTTGCCATATATATTATACTGTGCTGGATTTTTCTGTTTGGTGGGATAGGTGATCTGAGAGATAAGCCCATTACCCAGGCTTGAGTGTACACCTAGGAATAGAGTGGAAAGTAGTGTGGCCTACGTAGCGTCTTGGTACATTTGGTTTACACGAAATCCACAACCAGACGAGGTTTTCTTGGGAGATGTTCTGATTTGCGCGTCTTGTGCATTTTAGAATATCAACCTAGAAAGCTATCGACTCTGGTGACCATTCCCGAGGACTCAGTTGCGGCACTCCTCCCGAGATGTGATAATGGCAGACCAGAAATGGCAAACCCATTACGCATTCTTGATCCGAGGACCCAATGCTGGGAACTCATATAGGATGACCTTTTTGAGGGGAATCAGTTGAGGCCTCCTCGATTGATGATGATGCCAAACCAGAAATGGTGAACGTATCATCATTTCTCGACCTGAGAGTCCGTGATATTGAGGATCCTCGCCTTTCTAGGAACCACATGTGAGGGGGGCGGGATGTTTACATGTTTGCAGGTAACATTGACCTTTAACATACCTGGTATTCTGGTTTTCGTATCAGTGTGGACTTATCAGCCTGGTATTATGGTATTCCGATTATTCCGGCACCCTGATTATGCCGATATTCTAGCATTCTCGTATTCTGATTATGCCGGTGTTCTGATTATTCTGGTATTCTGATTATGCCGGTGTTCTGATTATTCTGGTATTCTGATTATGCCGATATCCTAGCATCCTGGTATTCTGATTAGTCGGATATTCTGGTATTTCGGTATCTTCTCTGGAGCAGACATGTGAACTTATTCAGTCATTAGCACAGTGATTATTCAGAATATGCGGAAGCTTTGATCCCATGTCTTATTGCATTCATATTATCGCATTGCATTTGCATCTTACATCATTTTACATATCTTTCTGCAGGCCAGACCAGTGAGCTCATCCATCCTTTGCCTCGACCTGCGGTTGGTTTCCCGACTTTCATATTGGACTTGAATCAGCTTCTGGGGGAATCTTAAATTCAGGAGAGCAGAATCAATTTATGACTAGGGCCGATGTTGAATCGATGAAAACTCAGTTGGATCAACTAATGGAAGCTATGGCCGCCATGACAAGGGGAGGGGCCAATATTCAGAGAATTGAGAATGTCATTCCACCTTCAATGAATAATGTTGCTCAAGCTCAGCCGGTGTGAATCCCTATTGAGAATCAAGTTATGCAAGGACATCCTTGTGTCCGAGGCGGACATTCATCTTCTCTCGATGCTGCTGATTATAACAGTTTTGCATTCTCTGTAACAGATGTCTAAGGGGTAGTTCCAAAGATGAAGCCTAAGGACCCACGATCTTTCGATGAAGAAAGATACCGTGTATTGGATGAGAAAATTGAAGCCCTGGAGAGGCGTGAGACTCTTGACCTGAATACTTCAAGTATGTGTTTGGTGCCTGGCCTTTTGTTGCCACCAAAGTTTAAGACACCGATGTTTGAGCAGTACAAAGAGGATGGTTGTCCAAAGCAACATTTGGTGATGTTTTACCGAAGAATGAACTCTTATGTCCACAACGACAAACTCATGATTCAATGTGTCTATGACAGTCTGAGTGGGGCATCAGTGTATTGGTATATGCAGTTAAAGAGTGGTTGCATCCAGTCATGGTCAGATTTAGGCAACGCCTTCGTGAAGCAATACCACTATAATCTTGACCTGGCTCCCAGCCGCATACAGTTGCAAGATTTATCTCAAGAGGATAATGAATCATTCCGAGGGTATGCTCAGAGATGGAGAGAGATAGCTATTTGTGTTCAACCACCACTTCTAGAAAGAGAATTGGTTGATCTGTTCTTGGACACTTTGCAAGGTCTGTATTAGGCAATAGGGCATTGAAATTCTCTGACCTGGTAATAGTGGGAGAACGCATTGAGAAACTGCTCAAATGTGGAAAGATCCAAGGCGTCTCGAACTTCCAAGCTAGTGAAAATGAATTAGTTGTCAGATCTCAAGAAGAATACGAGGAAGAAAATGGTTCCATCCTAGAATCTACAATACCTCATTCTCAGTGTTTAGGTATTTCAACTGTTCAGAGTCAGCAATCTTCTGAGTTTTCATATCAGGGACAATATTCTTCTGCAAATCAGAGACCTCCTGAGGGTCAATGGTCATATCATCGTCATCCGCGTCAGCACGCCCGACAAAGGCCAAAGAGGCTAGAGAGACATTTCACTCAGTTGCCAATGCCACACAGTCAGATGTTGCCGGATTTGATCAAAGGTGGATTAATAGTGTCGAAGAAATTGAAGCCAATGCCTTTTCCATTATCCACCAGGTTTTGATGTCAACGCCCCTTGTGACTACCATAATGGGGCACAGGGGCATTCAACTGAAGGCTGTAAGGCAGGTGGGTCCATCAGTCCAAGTTATGGAAGAAGGCACCGAGAGCAGTTGTGCAGATGGTTATCAGAGTGACTTCAAAGAGCAATTCTGAAGATGGCTAGCTCAGTAACCAATTAAGATTGGAAAGCCTAGTTCCACGAATCTGGCAATCATTATATCATGTCATTTCTTTGCATTTGTAGTTTCTTTTCTGTTAAAGTGCAAACTCATTTGTAAAACTTGTATGTTTTTAATTGATAATGGTAATGAAATGAATATGCATGTTATGATTAAATCAAGTCGTGTTCACTCATATTTTTTATCGATATCATATGCTTGTTTAAGCAGGAGCCTAGGGAGGATGACGAAATCGAAGATGCAAAACTTCCGATTGTATGCTTTTGAACGAAACCCTGCTGATGATGTATAAGCATTGTTTCAAATACCGAAACACCAGAGATATAAGGGAGTGAAACCTTTGTAAATCCCGTTGAGCCTAGTTGTAGGAGTTTATTTCTGAAAATGAAAAAACCTTTAATCTTAACCCGGGGCAGGGTATGTGTCAGTTAATTTGACCGTGCGTTCAAATTTCAAAAGGAGTGTCTCGTTCGAGGATGAATTACATCCATGGTTATCCCTCACTGATCGAAGAGTGAGACGGCCATAACCCTTTACAAGTCAAGACAAACCTGTGTCACACGATTGTTAAAAAAAAAAGAATAAAAAAAAAAGAAAAAGAAAGCCCGCTAAGTCAAAACTTGAAAAATAGTGACTTAGGCAAAAGGTAGGGCATCCCGCTGGACTTCAAAATCAAAAGATTCAAAAAAAAGGGAATCAGTCCAGGAAAAAATTAGGGAAATAAAAAAAAACAAAAGAACGAAAAGCGAAAAAGGATTACAAAAAGAAAAATCCTCGAGCAAATAACAAGTCGTGTGACTACAGACGCCAAAGACAAAAGGGGTGACTGTCACTCCAAAAACCGTGTGGGTTCCTTTTATCCTCCTACCATGCAATAAGCTTTTTGAAAGGTGAGCGCTTGTGTCGAATTAGCTGAACGTAGCACTGGAGAACATCAAGGAGAATGGGTGGGTTAAAATAAAACTTTGAGCCTTATATCCTTTCTTTCTCAAACTGTGAACCAGACCACGTTACAACCTTCAAAAGACCTAACTGAAGCAGGGTTGTTTCGAAAGCATACTTCAGTTAATATCACGTCAGTTCTGACTCCCAAGAGGATCTTTCTTACCATTCATGGTGGTATCGATATGACATTCGGATAAGTGATTCGTTCGCTATATGTCACTATATCTTTCCAGTGAACAGACTTGGATGTCAAAACTGTCATATGCATTGCATTAAAATTGTCATCTTCAAAACGAATTCTTTTACTTGCGAGTAAGCACTTGATGTCAAGAAAGTTTCTACAATGGAGAGATTGATTAAGATAAGATGCAAACGCCATAAGACTTCGTTGAGTAGGGGCAAGTCATCAAATGATCACGCCAAATGGGCAATTCATTCCAAGATTGAGCTAGTCTGGAGCAGCCATGTCGAGGAATCTCTCTAAAGTTCAGCCAAACTGGGGCAATTATGTCGAGATCCGATAAATCTCTCCACAAGCATGTAATATGGGGCAATCATGTCGAGATTAGGCAAATCTCTCGAAGATTAATCAGTCAGGGGTAAAATCACTCCAAGACTCGTATCGGGGCAGGCCACCTCAAGAGCATGAGAAGTTATCCTCCTCTAAAAGATGGTTAATCAAAACCACCTTTGCAAGATTCAGTATACTGGGGCAGAGTATTTGAAATCACTACGAATCATCTCGAGGCAAATTCTTTCATGAACTATGCAGTCTGGGGTAGTTACATCGAGATCCACAAATCTCTCCGAGAGTTTGAAGACCCTGGGGCATTTTGAATGCCGGGTTCTCTGCAAAATCCTCTTGAGACGATTTATCCCAATAGACCATGTGGTATGAGACAAGTCGGGAGTTCTCTTGTGATATTTGGAATGCAGTCGATCAGCAGAAACGTGAAGAGCCAAAGTAGTTCCCAGCATGGACTTTCTCTTCCTCGGCAAGGCGCCAGAGGGTATCGTTCCCTAGTGAGGTATCGGAATCGCTAGTCGTCCCCAGCAGAAATAGCCAAGATGGTATCGTCCTCGGCAAAGTATTCTCCCTAGTGAGAGTCTTAAGGTTTGGTTTCCCCAACAGGAGTTGGATTTTCCATTCTCTAGCAAGAGTTCAAGTCCTCATACGAGGTAGAGATGGTTTGTTCTTGCCCTCCAAGCAGGTGGGTATCCCCAGCAAGAGGCTCGTTTGACCTCTCGTCCTCAGTAAAGTCTTTCTCTCTAGTATAGAAGAGCTAGCATCCTCAGCAGAGCATCGAGAACCTCTCTCTCCCTAGCAAGAGTGTGGAAATTTGCCTTCCCCAGTCAGATTGGTTTATTACTCCCTATTGAGTGCTCAGAAGTCAACCACATCAGACAAGGCGACGTTGCAACTCCAGCAGGAGACTTGTTTGGTGTCTCTCCTTCGTAGAGATCTATTTTCCCCACAGAGTCTTGGTGCCTCTTTTCCTCATCAGGACAAAAAGCATAATTTCGTCAGCAAGGGTATGCTATCACCCCCAGCAAATGAAGGACATTTCCCCAGCAGCAAGTCAAAGGCAATGATGTTCCCCTGCAGGTTTGGTATTATTGACCGCTCACCCTAAGCAGAGTTTGGTGTTCATCCTCTCAACGGTTGATCAACGGTGTTTGACATCCCTGGTAGATTCCAAGTCCAATGGTTATCGGCGCCTTTTCTGCATCAGATCTTTGGGTTCCATCATTACCAGTTGTCATTCTTATTCCCCAACAGAGTAGAAATTCTCTTCAGGTTTCATCTTCAGCAGAGGTTTGGATCGGAAAGGCCGCTCAATTTGTCTTCCTCAACATGGTTTGCGACCACGAGGACAATCTAGTTTGTTATCCCCAGCGGAGTTGCCTTCATATCCTCAGCATGCTGAGGAGCCTCCTTGCATTTTGCATATAGTAATCATCATTGCATTGTATCCTCAAAAACGCGTAGCATTTCCACTTGAGATGGAGCATTACGCCATGGAAAAATTCAAACATATGCATGCGAAGCATAAGCCACTTTTGGTAGCTCGTGCGAGAGCCCAAATTATTTTATTCGACCAGAAAAAAAAATCCAGAAAGAATGCCTCGTTCATTCCCCAACAGACATTTCAAAGCAGTACCAGGGTTTCACCTCTTTTCTCCTCACCAGAGTCCCATCTTTCGGTTTGTAGATCTTTTGATCTTACGTTTTAACCGTATCTCTTAGGAACCATTCCGGATAGGTTTCCTTCCGCCATTCCCGATAGGCACCTTCTAAGTTTTGAACCTTAGTCATTCCCGATAGACGTATAGGTCAATCGTATCTCTTAGGAACCATTCCGGATTGGTTTCCTTCCGCTATTCCCGATAAGCACCTTCTAAGTTTTGAACCTTAGTCATTCCCGGTAGACGTATAGGTCAACCGTATCTCTTAGGAACCATTCTGGATAGGTTTCCTTCCGCTATTCCCGATAGGCACCTTCTAAGTTTTGAACCTTAGTCATTCCCGATAGATGTATAGGTCAACCTTATTTCTTAGGAACCATTCCAGATAGGATTCCTTTAGCCATTCCCGACAGGAAACCTTTGAGTTTTAAACCTAGTCGTTCCCGACAGGCCCATTTACCATTCCCGATAGGTAAACCCATAGGTTTACAACTTTAGCCGTTCCCGACAGGCGACCTTGAAGTTTTAGACCTAGCCGTTCCCGACAGGCCCATTTACCATTCCCGATAGGTAAGCCATAGGTTTTCAACTTTAATCGTTCCCGACAGGCAACCTTTGCGTTTTAGACCTAGCCGTTCCCGACAGGCCCATTTACCATTCCCGATAGGTAACCCATAGGTTTTCAACTTTAGCCGTTCCCGACAGGCGACCTTTGAGCTTAAGCTTGACCGTTCCCGACAGGCACACCTAAACCGTTCCCGACAGGCGACCTTTATGTTTTAGACCTAGCCGTTCCCGACAGGCCCATTTACCATTCCCGATAGGTAAGCCATATGTTTTCAACTTTAGCCGTTCCCGACAGGCAACCTTTGAGTTTTAGACCTAGCCATTCCCGACATGTCCATTTACCATTCCCGACAGGTAACCCATAGGTTTTCAACTTTAGCCGTTCCCGACAGGCGACCTTTGAGCTTAAGCTTGACCGTTCCCGATAGGCACACCTTAACCGTTCCCGACAGGCATACTATAAGCTTTAGACCTTAGCCGTTCCCGACAGGCACCCTTTAGATTTCATTTGTTCCGGACTCTTTTCCACCAACATCCATTACCACCACTGCATTGTTTGTTATATATCCATTCTTTTTACCCGCAGAGCACAAATTTTCTGGTTATTTTTTGTATTCAATCTCTATGTACCTTGAGTTTCTGATAGTCGTTGCTCTCATCCCTTCAGGTCCACAGTTGATTGAATATGGGCAGCTGTAATACCTCAAAATCTGCCCTCATATTTATTCCCTTATAACAGCGGCTTATGCCTCGCATTCATCTGCATCTTCCATTAGGTCATAGTACTCATATTCATTCATTTGCATGTGTTCCTGAGGCATGGGATCATGGTTTCTTATCTTTTGTGTGACTTGGTTGATATTCATCAATTGAAGATGGTGGTTAGCGTTCAAGGCAAAGGCATCTTGATATGAGATCCAGTTGTGGGTTTTTATTGTGATCAAGACAGTGCTACTCTCTCAGTTGCTTATTGTTCATTGTGTATAATACAAGTTAATAAGGGAGGAGATTGAAGTTTATTCGAGATGGAGTTCATGGAGTATTTGAGTTTGAATTGGGATTGGGCCAGCGCTTTAAGATATTGGGGATTCAAAATACAAGTTTGTAAATCCGTATCCACTCCATATCATAAACCATTTTTTGAGTCATTAACCATATCCATTTGTTAAAACCATAATCCACTTTTAACTTCAATTCATATTCATATCCATATCCATTTCATTACCCGTATACACTTCATTCAATTAACCATTTATCCAAATTAAATCAAAATCCAATTGTCCACTTTTAAATTCCAAATAATCCATATCCATTTTCTTTCTTTCTAAACATATCCATAAATATCCATTAACCATGCTATCCATTCAATTCCAAATAAACCATTTTCAAAACCAATCCATTCTAGATCCATGTCCTTTTAAATCCAAATTAAAAACCATAGTTCATGACCAAATCAACAAAGCTCTTGTCATCAAATGATTTCCAAACCATGTCACCCTAAATTCCAAGTCACATTCATTTTCAAATCATTAGACTAAATCCAATTCCATTCAAACCATGTTAATTTTTCTCTAAATAACCTCTTCCATATTCATCTAAAATTTCAATTACCTAGAATCCAATACAAGTGACCACTCAATGGATAGCAAAGCAGCGTAGCATTTGCATTTCTTGACGATGAAAGGAATGTCCACCATCGCCCATTTTTGCAATATATGCCACGTTGGACAAGGGAAAGGGATTGATGACGGTTATTGTCTGAACTGCAGTTGTTACATGGAGGTAAAATCAATGTCCCACAAGGCCCTAGAAAAAGTCTTAAAACAATGGGTGGATAAAAAGAGTATCCTTGGCACATGCTATGAATTGAAGTTATTTTTTGGGAATGGAACAAGGTTAAGAAAGGTGGGATGCCTACTGGTCCTTGCGCAGGGTTCCCATGTGTGTTCATAAGAGAAAGGCTTTTGAGTTACATTTTTATAATAGAAAAATCGCATCAGAATGAACATAGCAGAAAAAATACATTACATCAGATTCCAAAAAGGAAACCGATAACAAAAAATGAACATAACAAGGCTCTAATTTTTCCCAACGGATTTTCCATAACAAATTCAGTATCAGATGACAGATTCCAAAAAAAAAAGGCATAACATAATTTCACTTCCCAATCCAATTTCTCCAACAGTTACAGTCCCCTAATGAATTTTCTAACAGACTCTCTAACATCACCTCTTCAATCTCTAACAGAATTAACCATTCTTGGAATTCTTCTAACCAACTCTATTCATCTTCAATCTCTTCATTCTTTCCCTCTGATTCTTATATCTCGATTCAATTTCCCACAAGCTCTTCTTATCAACAATTCACCATCAACCTTCAAACGCCAAAAAGCTTCTTTGAACCTTCATCACACATAAACCTTCAAGAGCTCCTACAAATCCCATTCAACTTCGCTCTTTCACCATTTCATCATCATCATTGAGAATTCCTCAAACATCTGTAACCTGTAAATCAATCCTAACAACGCCGATTTAGAATCACGATTCACCAGCACGAATCCACAGCATCACATCTTCGATCAACAACAACAGCGAGAGACAAATTCATAATATGCAGAGAAGAAGAAGGAGTGGAAGGAAAGTTCGTCGCAAGAATGTTAGATGAACATCTTCATCTCGCCGGCGAGGTTTGGTCCGCTTTCGATTTGTGCATTTTCAACGTCGATTTGCGTTGTTTAATCGAAATAGAGGGAGAATCTTAAGAGGTGAAGATGATAACAGAAATGAGGCGAAATAAGTAGACGAAGAAGAACATGGAGGCGCAGGAGAAGTTTGTCGTCGTCGTTGGTTTGAACGGAAGACGAGAAGGAAGATTTGCAGGCGGAGTACCCGAGCACTATCCATTCCAATGCCATTTTTTTTAGATCTTGAATTGCCCGGTCAGAATTTCAGACGGTGAGAATTCCGTATGTAAAACAAAATGGACTGCGCAGGGAAGAAGGTGGAGAACAGAGAAGTTGAAGAAGACGGTCCGGTGGAGACTTTGAGTTCAGCGTTGTTTTTGGAAATAGTTGAGGAAGGCGAAGGAGAAGATGTAAAGGCGGAGAAGAAAAAGTGTAACGATGAAGAGAATGGTGAGTGGGGAACGATTGTCAGTTGCAGAGAGACCTCCAGGGTTAACTAGGTTAAACCGTGTGGATTGGGCTTCACGCCCCTTTGTTGCATTTCACACCACCAAACTACCTGTGCACCCCCCTGGTTCATGACTGGATGCTTGGGTTTGCTGAACTGCAGCCCATGGAACCTCTATCCACGCCCCATGGTATTATTTGCACCCTCATGTTGCGTTACTTATTTTTATAAATAATTAGATATCTTAAAATTAGGATAATTTTAGATTAGGTTAATTCTAGGTTAGGTTTTTTAATCGAGTTTAACCTCGATTTTAATTGATAATCAACCTTTAGATTTTAGTTTTAGGTAATTAGATTTTAATTGGATTTTGATAATTTTGGATTAGAACTAAGTTGTCATTGGATCTTAGGCCTTTGGTTTAATTAGATTGTAATATTGACTTTAGATACTAATTTCGGATTAGGGATTGTTCAGTTAATAATCGCTTTTTGGCTTAATTGTAGTTAGATTAACCTTAGTTAACCCATTTTAGAATTAATTAGAATTAATCTTGTTGAATTAGATTTTTCAATTAAGTAACATTTACTTTTTTACATGGTTTAATAGTTGATTTTGTAGACTAATGTTGGCATAGTTGTGCTAATTAGATTTAGAGTTTGTTAATGATCGTTGAATAATTATTTTGTTCACTAGTTCACTAATCAATTTTGCTTAATCACACTAATTGACTTTGATTTGATTTTGTTTTAACATTGACTTTACTTAGATTTTAGATGCTAACATTGACTAATCTTTTTAGTAGTTTCATTTGATAACTTTGTTAATATCCTTAATACTTGTTACATGTTAGTTTTTGACTAAGTGTCGTTTACATTTTAGTATTGATCTCACTTACTTCTTATTTGACAATTTCCATTTGAATTGTGACTAACTTTTGAGTTGTTTTGTAGTGATTCTCACTTGGCTTGATAAGTTGTATAAAGGTAGGAGGTGTTGCTGTATACATAGCTGCTGTGAACAAAGTGTGCTGTAGAATGTTGCTATTCTGTTTGGTTGCATACACACCTGCCTTGTTCTGGAAATAGTGGCTGTTATAGGCTATTTTTACTTGTTGCTGGTTTTTATAGCTATGCAGGTGTTGGGGCGCTGTTGTTGCTGCTGTTTATGGCTTATTGCCTTATTTTATTGTTTTATTCATGAAGGGTGAAGAGCATTTGGTTCCATGTCTTTCACGGATCCGTTTCGCTTTCTAACACTTTTGCTCATTTATGCTAGGTTACTAGAAGATCTCTAGTCTGCTTATACTTTGCTTACGTTGCTACGGATTGATATCCGTTCGGTATTACTTCTCTTCTCTTTTACTAATTCTGCATTTTTTCCTTTTGATTCCATGAGAAGTAGGATTGGGAGTTCGTGCCACTTGGCCGGCAATTCTGGAAGTCCTCAAAGGAGGCTCTTTTTGTGATTGTTTAATATTGTGCCTAAGACCTCCAAAGAGGCATCCCATTCCCGTATCCCCTTGTAAGACCTCAAAGAAAGCATCAGGCGGAATGAGAGTCCGCAATCGACTCCCGCCATTTCTAGTCCCAGGTCCTTCTTAGCTCGCATTTCATGTTTATGCTTTGAACATAACTCACTCTTGTTACCGAGTCCGTCAAGTGGAAGAAGGATTTAGCAATCAAACCCTCACGCCTTGTTTATAGCACGCATTGACCAATGTTGATGCTTATGTGATCTGATTCACATCTTCCCCTTTCTTACTCTGCTCTCCATGGTTCTCGATACCATTGGATGAGTACCCTTATTTCCCATAGCTAGCTTGTTTGCCTCGGTTGATATGACCCCTTGGGTAAAGCTCCCCATTTTCTTATTTTGATTGTTTGATGTTAATGTTGACTGACACTGTTTATTCTTTCGGTTGTTGTTAGTTTATTTTGTGATTGATTTATCCTATGTTTACTTGTCTGATGACTTGATTCCCTTAGGATTCCTAGCTCCACTTAATTTTTGATTAAGTCGGAGGTAGGAGAGACATTAGGATAGCAATCCATGCATGAAAACATTAGGTAGACTTCCCTCTTGATCCTGACCTTAGGACCATCATTACATGCTTACTTATAGGACCGAGTTTCCCCCTTAAACTTTCTATGTGTCCTTCCCTTCTGTTCTCTCGCACCCATACGATCGAGACTGTTTCTCGTTCACCTGTAGTAGTGTGAACTACAGATCTCTGATTCCTCCTTCTTTTCAGATTGAGGATACGTAGGCACGAGATGCGATATCTCGGCGAGCACACTAACAACTAACTTCCCTTTTCTCTCGCACCCGTGCGATCGAGACGAATCACCTAGCACACTAACAACTAACTTCCATTTTCTCTTACACCTTTGAGTCTCTTCTCTCATCTTAAAACAAAAATCAAAAGCATGTAATAAAAACAACATGTATTGTACGACTTGAGCCTTAAGTACATGGGAAATGAAAGGAGGAGGGTTTCCCTTCGTCTTTCTAGAGTGTTTAGCATACGTCCTGTTAGGACGACCATGCGACGCATTCGTTCCTATGTAATAGACTTTAGTGCAATATGAGTTACAAATACAATAAATCAAAACACTTCTTCTAAAAATCAATAAACAAACAACAATTCTCTTCTTCCTCATTCCATTCATAAAGGACTCGTCACTTCCGTTCTACCGCAAACAGGTAAATGCCTAAGACTCTGTACAACGAGCTGCGACACCTAACTGCTGGAACGCGAACCTTGGCGTCTTCCGTTAAAAAACACAAACAAAGCGAAGCCTTCCCTAGTGACGAGAACTACGTCGCTATGATTCTTCATTGGTTAATGGAGATACGTAGGCAGGAGATCGTGTGAGATCTCTCCGAGCACAACCTTTCTTCATCAACTCCTTATCTCTTTTCGACCCATAGGTCGAACTACGACTGCTCTGATTTCCTCTCTCTGGTTAGATTGAGGATACGTAGGCACAAGACGACGATGTCTTGGTGAGCAAACCTCCCCCCTTAGTTCGTGTCCGAACTACGTTGACTCTGACTTTCCCATTGCACGAGGGAATACGTAGGCCTAGGACTCCGAGGATGTCCTACCGAGTCTCTTCTTTTATTTTTTTCTCCCATTTCTCCATTTCACCTTTTGTTTCTAGTTTTCCAGTTAGCAGTTGAGCTTCAGATACCCTACACCCTTTAATCGATAACAACAAGCGTGGATCCCATCGAGTATGATGGATGCAAGGGGGTGCTAATACCTTCCTCTCGCGTAACCGACTCCCGAACCCAGATTATGGTTGCGATGACCATTCCTTTCCCTTTGTTGAGGTTTTCTTCGATCGTTTCCTTTCCCTGTATCGGGATAAATAACGTTCGGTGGCGACTCTTCTGTTCATTTCTGCCGGTTGATTTTCGCAGATGCGACAAAAGGCCTTTAAGATTTGTGGTCCTTGGAGCATGATTTGATGTTTGACCTCTAAATCAAAGTTGTAGAGGACATCAAGAAGGATATTTGGCAAAAATAAGCGCCCGTAATAGTTGAAAATTGAAGAAGTTATGATCTTTGGAACATAGGCATGCCATATTTGAACTTTAGGTCAAAATTTTCTAAGTCCCCAAAAGGACCTCTAATGACTTCAAAGTTTTGATGACTTTCCAAGCATAATTGGCTCTTGACTTGTGAAGAGAAGTTGGAGGGGATGTCAAGAGGAGTCATTTTCCTAAAGTAGAACTCAAAAATGTCGTAGTATGTAGAATTTATGAAGTCATGAACTTAGGCTTGAAATATTAACTTTTTGGTCAAACGTTCTTGAACAAACTTACAACCTTGGACTTTTTCTTGCATTTCAAGGTACATTGATGATCATATAAACTCAAAATGATGTAATCCTGATTGTACTTTGACGAAGCTTGCAATGACTCGAGGAAACTTGTTCATGAAGACATGGAAATAAACACATGAACCTTTGAAAAGTCTTAAGAAACAAGCCATCCAACCTTTGAGTTTTCTTTGATCAAATGAAGTTGATATGATATGATATGAATGTATGCACAAGACTTTGTGAGAAAGGTACAACAGGAGACAAACTACCGCTGGAAAAACTTAGCAAATGAAAAAGAAACTCCGCAGGAAAAAAAACAACAAGAATATAACCAGTTGGGGAATATAAAATTCCACAAGAGATGGGAAAAGTGCGTAGATGAAACTACGACTTAAAATTGTTGGAGATAAAGAGGAACGAGGATATGGACTCCAATGGGGAATTTCAAGGGAAAGTCATTTGTTCCACTGGAGAAGAAACTCCTAGGTAGACAAATATTAACAGGATAATAAGCTTCTTTAATCAAGTTTTAAACTTGAAAAAGGTAACAGACAAGCTTCACAAAGGATAGCCATTTACTGAAGATAAACAATAAATCTGCAAGAGATACCCAAAATAGATGTGAGCAGGACATACCACACAACAGACTTCTCAAATAAAGAGACAACCATTTATTTAGGATGAAAGATTAACTGGATCGCAACAGGATTCTCAATTAAGGAGATAAACACCTGTTCAAATAATGAACCAAGTTGAATTGATAACAAGATTCCAATATTAAAATAGGGCTCAACTTCTTCTTTAATCAAGTTTCAAACTTGAAAAAGGACCAACTACAAGTTGTCTCCGCTAAAGGGACTGTCGCTTGCTAGGAATTAGGAATTAATAGCTCTACTGAGGATCTTCAAAAGAGATATGGGAAAGTTAGATTACACAACAAACTTCTCAAATAAAGAGACAACCATCTGTTGGTGAAGATAAAGGTTTCACAACAAACTTCTCTGACGGGAATATACCGGAGAGATGCCATTTGATGGAAAAGTTGAGGAAGTCGCAACAGGATTCTCAAATAAAGAGATGCAACATGTTCAAATAATGAGTCATGGGCTTCACATGATTGGATGAGGATTAAGGATTTCACAAAAAACTTCTCTACCGAGGATAAACTGGAGAGATGTCATTTAATGTGAAAATATAGATTGATCTCTAGGGACATACAAGCTTCTCAAATAAAGATACCACCACTTGAAGTCACACAAGACTTGAATATAGCAAACAAGCTTCTCAAAGAGACTGCCACTTGTAATTGAAAAGGTTGGAGAACAATCAAGAACGGATAAGCTTCTCATAAGAGACTGCCACTTATCGTTGCAAAGGTTGAAATAGAAAAATAAGCTTCTCAAAGAGACTTCCACTTGTTAAGTAAGGCTAACCATGCTGGGGACATACAAGCTTCTTAAATAAAGAGATCGCAATTTGCTGTCAAGCAAAAATTCCAAGAGAGTGTTATCACCACACTGCTGGGGAAACAAAATCTTCATCTTTTGATGGGGAATCATAAACATATTTCTACTGAGAAAAATAAATCCTCAAAGGTGAAAAATAAATGCCTTCTCATCATCTAGGTTTCACAACCTAGAGAGCTTCAAAATGATTGCTGCAGGAGACTAAAGATCAATCCAGGAACACACTGGAGAGAAACGGTCAAACAATACTGTAACCCATGAGGAAATAACTCAACTGAGGAGTAATTCCATCCAGATAAATGAGCAAGAAAGGAAAACTAAAGAAAAACCTTCCCATGAGGAATAAACTTAGTGTGGAAATAGAAAGGATATACTCTTTCTGCGTAAGGTAGATGCTCTAATGGAGAGAAGATACACAAACTCTCTGTGGGTGGTAATAGCACCAGCGTGAGTGAATAAGAAGCACCAAGAAATGCAAGATGAGCATGAATCTTAATTCAGCTATGCATGATATATATGTAGGAATGAATGCATGTATGTATGTATATGTATATATATGCTGACAAAACAAGCACAAAGATAAACTGCGGATGACCAATCACCACGGTACAACCGGATACTCGACTAAATAACAACGAGATGGAAATATCATCGGAGATCTTGCTAGGGACTCACCTAGAGATAATCAAAAGCCGCTGAAGGAACGAAGTTTTGCTTCAAGGCTTACATCCCTGGGAAGAGGAAAATACTGCTTGGGAAGAAACCCAATGTTCAACCTTCTAACATCAATAATCTACTGAGGGGATAACAATATGAACTCCGCTTTGAGGGAATGGAAAGATTCACTGGGGGAAACATAGCAGCACAAATCTTCCAAATTCTTCTTGGGGAAAAGAACATCACACAAAATCTGTTGCTGAAGGATGAAGAACTCCTCTGGGGATATCAACCTCTGAAAGGGATGATATATGTATTAACTCTGTTAAGGAGATGGAAAGATGAATATTTCAAAAGACAACCTTTGAGAGGCAAAGTGAATCTTTTCATATACTCTGCTTTAGGGAAAGAAATAGATTTGTTGAGGATTATACCATATCAAATCTTCTAGAACCAACAGTAATAGTTGCAAAAATTCCGTTGAGGGAAATGCGGACCTGGTGGGGGTTATCAAAGAAAACTCTTTGGGGGATTAAACAAACTTTGAGGGAAACATCCTGGACTTACAGGGGGAAATAAGAAGTTAACATCATATCAGAAAGTCAACCTGCGGGGGATTTTAAAACTCAACACATGGTGAGAGAAAACCCAATAGATGACTATTATCTTAACACTTTTTAGCATAAAATATTGTTCACAAAACCATAACAAAATACATAAATGGTTGCAGAGGATTCTACAAAGAGAGATGGAATCCAACAATAAAAGCTTTACATCCTCGTATATCTGCTTGATCATAACCTGGCTAGGGAAAAGAATCACACTCGGCTGGTGAAATCTGAATCAAGGCTTAGCTGGGGAATCCAGTCTAGGATTCAATTGGGAAACATTGAATTTAGCACTCGACTGGGGAACGTCTGAACTAGCGCTCAACTGGAGAAAACATCAACAAGAACAAACTCTGCTTGGGATAATCTTTGATGGGCAATGTTGCTTCAAGTGATCAAGTCTGACCTGATGCAGTTAATTGCCATAATCCCTAACTTTTGCCTAGACCGCCCTTCGGGTTTTCAATCTACCGGGATAATTATTTTATATTTATGTATCTAACTTTTGCCTGGACAGCCCTTTCTGGTTTTCAGTCCAGCAAGACACTAATTTTTGCCCAAGCCACCTTTTTAGGTTTTAACCTTAGCGAGTTGTTCTTTTATTTTTTAGGCGATGTATTTCTTAACTGCATCAACATTCACAGGACGAGGGAGCTCCTCACCATCCATAGTTGTAAGAGTTAATGCACTTCTAGAGAAGGCTTTCTTAACAACATATGGGCCTTCATAATTAGGAGTCCACTTGCCCCTAGAATCAATGTTAAAAGACAAGATCTTTCTGATCACGAGGTCGCCTTCTCTGAATACACGAGGTCAGACCTTCTTATCAAAAGCTTTCTTCATTCTTTGCTGATATAACTGGCCATGACACAAAGCTGTCATTCTCCTTTCTTCAATCAAATTCAATTGATCATATCTACTTTGACACCATTCAGCCTCAGATAACTTGGCTTCCATCAAGACTCGCATTGATGGGATCTCAACCTCTACAGGGAGCACTGTTTCCATGCCATATACAAGTGAGAAAGGGGTTGCCCCTATCGAAGTACGGACGGATGTACAATACACATGTAAAGCAAATAAGAGCATTTCATGCCAATCCTTGTATGTCACAACCATCTTTTGTATAATCTTCTTAATGTTCTTATTCACAGCTTCAACAACCCCATTCATCTTAGAACTGTAAGGAGAAGAATTATGATGCTTAATCTTGAAGTCATCACACAACTCTTTCATCATCTTGTTGTTCAAATTCGACCCATTATAAGTAATGATCTTGCTAGGAATGCCCTACCGGCAGATAATCTGATTCTTGATAAACCTGACTATAACTTGCTTAGTCACGTTAGCATAAGATGCCGCTTCAACCCGTTTGGTGAAGTAATCAATAACCACTAAAATGAAAGTGTGTTCGTTCGAATCCTTGGGCTTAATCATACCAATCATGTCAATTCCCCATATAGAGAAAGGCCATGGAGATGAAATAACATTGAGAAGAGTCAGAGGCACTTGAATCTTATCAGCATAAATCGGACATTTATGGCACTTCTTCACATATTTGCAACAATCAGATTCCATTGTCAACCAATAGTAATATGCCTTTAACATCTTTTTAGACATTGCATGTCCATTGGCATGAGTACCAAAGGATCCTTCATGAATTTCTTTTATTAACATGTTTACTTCGTGTCTATCCACGCATATGAGCAAGACCATGTCAAAATTTCTCTCATACAACACATCTTCATTCAAAAAGAAATTGCCATCCATTCTTCTCAAAGTCTTCTTCTCATTGTTGGATGCCCCAAGTGGGCACTCCTGACTTTGGCATAAACATTTAATATCATGATACCAAGGCTTATCATCTTTGACTTCTTCTGCCGCAAACACATGAGCAGGTCTATCAAGGCGCATAACATTGATCTTAGGCACGTCATTCCAGCGATTCACTCTAATCATAGAAGATAACATGGCCAAAGCATCTGTCATCTGATTCTCTTCACGAGGTATATGATGCAATTAAACTTTATTAAAGAAAGTCAACAACCTCCTTACATAGTCTTTATAAGGAATCAAACCAGGTTGACGAGTTTCCCATTCACCTTTTATCTGATTAATCACCAGGGCTGAATCCCCATATACATCAAGGATTTTAATTCTCAAATAAATGGCTTATTCAAGACCCGTTATACAAGCTTCATACTCTGCCATATTGTTCGTACACTCAAACATAAATCTTGTAGTGAAAGGGATATGATAACCATGAGGAGTAATAATGTTTGCCCTAATTTCGTTACCATAAGCATTGACAATTCCATTAAACACTAAACCCCGTCGAGATTCAAGATCTAGTACTTCTTCGGGTAACAGTTCATCACAATCTTTGGCTTTGAAATACATAACATCTTCACTAGGGAAGTCAAACCTGATGGATTGATAATCATCAAATGGCTGGTGAGCCAAATGATTAGCCAAAATACTTACTTTGATTGCTTTCTGAGTATGGTATTCAATGTAATATTCAGATAACAACATCTTCTAACGAGTAATCCTTCCATTCAAAGCAGGCTTTTCAAAAATGTACTTGATTAGATCCATTTTGGATATCAACCAAGTGGTATGATTTATCATGTATTGGCGTAAACCTTTGGCAGCCCATGCCAAAACACAAACGTTTTTTCAAGCATTGAGTACCGAGACTCACAATCTGTGAACTTTTTACTCAAATAGTAGATGTCATACTCTTTTCTACCAGTTTCATCTTGTTGACCAAGGACATAACCCATGGATTCTTCCAACACAGTTAAATACATAATCAAAGGCCTTCCTTCCACTAAGGGAGATAAGATAGGAGGTTCAAGGAGATACTCTTTAATACTATCAAAATATTTCTAACATCCTTCTGTCCAAACACAACCTTGGTCTTTACGAAGAAGCTTGAAGATCGGCCCACAAGTGGCAGGCATGTGAAATATAAATCTGGAGATGTAATTCAAACACCCAAGGAACCCTCTAACTTGTTTTTCTATTTTGGGTACATGCATCTCTTGAATAGATCTGACTTTATTAGAGTCTACCTTAATACCTTTCTAGCTGACAATGAAACCCAAAAGTTTTCCTGAACGGACACCAAAATTGCATTTATTAGGATTCAAGCAGAGTTTAAACTTTCTCAAATGCTGAAACAGCTTCAACAAATACTCAACATGATATTCTTCAGTCTTCGACTTAGCAATCATATCATCAACATAGACCATTATCTCTTTATGCATCATATCATGGAAAAGAGAAGTCATGGCTCTCTGGTATGTTGCATCGGCATTTTTCAAACCGAAGGGCATCACTCTGTAGCAGAATGTTCCCCAGGGTGTAATAAATATTGTTTTTTTCCATATCCTCGGGTTCCATTTTTATTTGATTATATTCGGAAAAACCATCCATAAAGGAGAAGATATTGAATTTAGTAGTATTATCTACCAACATATCAATGTGTGGCAATGGAAAATCATCTTTTAGACTAGCTTTATTCAAATCTATGTAATCAACACACATCTGGACTTTACCGTCTTTATTTAGAACAGACACAATATTGGCCACCCATTGAAGATATTCAGAGGTAACAAGAAAACCTGCATCAATCTGCTTTTGAACCTCCTCTTTGATTTTAACAGCCATATCAGGGTAAGTTCTTCTTAATTTCTGTTTGAATGGGGGACATTCTGGCTTTAAAGGAAATCTATGCTCCACAATATTTGTATCAACACTTGGAATATTCTGATAAGACTAAGCAAACACATCCACATACTCTTTAAGAAGCTCTACCATCCTCTTCTTAATGGCTGGTTGAAGCAGTGCCCCAATCTTGACTTCTTTCTTGTCCTCTTAGGAACCCAAGTTAATTACTTCCACTGGCTCTTTATGAGGCTGAATGGTCTTCTCCTCGTGCTCAAGCAACTGAGAAATCTCATCAGGAATTTCCTGAACACCCTCTTCTTCAGCTTCAAACACAGGGAATTCAAAGTTGGGAGAGGGCATAGGGACATTGTTTTAATAGGTTTATCAATCAATCTGCACAATGATATATGTTCGAATTTAGGAAACAAATAAATGCACAAGTATTATGCAGATATTGAAATTATATTTATTATCTTTTGGTTTTTTTAAGTTACCATTTTCCAAAAAAAGCAAAAAGATAAAAGAAACACGTGGATAAGGAAAATAACATTTTATTCATGATATTAAAAGTTGAAACAAAGGCCTCACATATTCACTTTCACCTTGGGCAGAGTGAAAGGAACTTTGAAAAAAAACAAATTACTTTGAAACATGAACAATAGAAGAAATGTCAACAGTTGTCCAATTCTGGAAGATCACTCTGTGAGTCAGAAAGTTCGTCATGTCTTCTTGTGAATCATCTTCAATAATTGCAGCAGCAGTCTGATCTCCAGAATGAATAAACCCATCACCGTGGAATATGTCTTGATTACGCTTTAATTCTCTTCTAGTTGCACCAGGAGAAAATTCCAGACCAGCTCTATTTTTGTTCTCAGCAAGCTCAACAATTCGGCCCTAACCAACAGATTGACCGCTTTCCCTAACTTGTTGCATATCTTTCAAAGAAGAAATGGATGCCTCACTCTTCTTACCAGCGTTGTCAACAATAGAGAGGGCTTAGAACGGGGTTCCTACAACCTCATTAACATCAATATAAGAGAAAGATGAAGGATGACTTACCAAGATGGCTTGCTCACCTCCTACCACAACCAGCTTTCCATTTTTCACAAATTTTAACTTTTGAGGGAGAGTTGAAGTGACTGCTCCAGCTTCGTGAATCCACGACCTACCCAAAAAGCAACTATATGTGGGATGGATGTCCATAACTTGGAATGTGATCAGAAAAGGTTGAGGACCTATCTTCACGGGGAGATCAACTTCCCCTATCACAGTTTTTATGGATCCATCGAAAGCCTTCAGAACAACCCCACTATATCGCATCAGAGTGCCTTGATATGAAAGACTTGACATAGTGGACTCGGGCATTACATTTAGAGAAGAACCAGTATTCAACAGCATGTTGGATAATGCATCCTCTTGAAAATTCTTTGAAATGTGCAAGGCTATATTGTGATTTCTTCCTTCTGCAGGTAACTCTTCACACTAAAGCTCAGAATGTTACAAGCAGTTATGTTGCCAACAATACCATCGAATTGATCAATGGTTACATCATGGTCTACGTAAGCTTGTTCTAAGACCTTCCTCAAAGCCTCTCTGTGAACCTCAGAGTTCATCAACAAAGATAAGACAAAATTTTTGGATGGAGTTTGCAGCAATTGATCAACAATCTTGTATTCACTCTTTTTAATCAGCTTTAAAACTTCATCATCAGGATTCTGATTTGAATCACTAGATTGACATGTTAAAAATCTATATTTAAATTATACAAAAGGTGTTTTAAATACAATTGGTTTTTTTAGCAGAGATATCATCAACCTTCTTAGGAGGTGCAACAGCAAATACACGACCACTACGAGTCTTTCTGCTAACATCGACAATATTGACAATAGAAGAAAGAGAGGTAATGGGTACCTCCTTTCCATCTTCAATCATTGTGGCATTATATCGATTAGGCACAACTTTGTCAGAATCATAGGGAGTAGGACCAGGTCGATAAATGACCAAAGGAGATACATACGACTTCCGACTATTATAAACAATTTCAACTGGCTCAAATGTATTGAAATGAGGAACTATGACATCCACTTCATGATCAACATCATACTTTGAATGAGTAATATGAATAAGCCTCTAATCCAGCATTTCCTGAAGATCCCTCTTCACCACAGAGCATCCTCGAGGGTTTCTTGAACAAATTAGGCAAGCAGCATGGTCATGCTCATAATAGCTCAGTCTATATAAACTGACATGCATATAAACCAAAGATCTTATAATTAAATTTACATCAAAGATATGATAGTGGCAAGGACAACCATCTACCATGTTCACATTGGCACCTCCATGTTTAGGCAACGGGTTAACTTGGACATTGGGTCCAAGATCCTTGAAGAACAGAATACCGCTTCGAATTAATCTTTGAACTTTCACCTTTAATGCAAAAAAATTCTCAATGTCATGGCCAGGTGGCCCTTGATGATAGGCACAAAAATGATTAGATTTATACCACCAAGGGAGCTATTTTGGAACAGCCGATGGATCTCTAGTTTGTACAAGATTCTTTTGCACCAGAGCAGGTTACAATTCAGTATACGACATGTGAATTAGATCATACTGAGCTTTCTTCTGAGTGCGGTTATGTTGCTTATGTTGTTGATGAGTTCTTTGCTGAAATTGTGGTTGATAAGCTAAAGTAGCTTGAGCAACTAGAGCAGTGTTAATGATATGCGTGATTGAGGCCACCTATTTTTGATGATGATTGTTCTTTCCTCGGTGTCTTCTATGCCTTTCTTGGGAATTGGCATTAGACTCTCCCTCTTTTTTTTAGAAACCCCACTCCCATATTTCTTAGGATTACCAGTAGAATTACTATCTTTGGCCAATCGTCCTTCATGGACTCCTTCTTCCAGACGCATACCCATGTTTACCATCTCGGTGAATTCACTGAGTGCACTAGCCACCATTCGTCCATAGTAAAAAGAACTCAAAGTTTTTACAAATATCTTGGTCATATTTTTCTCTTCCAAGGGAGGATTAATCTGTGGAGCAATTTCACGCCACCTCTGGGCGTACTCTTTAAAAGTTTCTTTCTCATTTTGTGACCTAGCACAGAGTTGATCTCGGTCCAGTGCCATGTCCAGATTGTATTTTTATTGTCAAATAAATGCTTCCTCCAAATTATTGAAAGTGTGAATCTGTGTATTGTCTAATCCCATGTAACATATAAGAGCATCACCTATGAGGCTAGCTTGAAAATAATTGAAATTCTGGCATAGCAGATAGCAGATGTCTTAACACATGTCACAACATTGTTCTCTGCATAACATTTAAAACCAGGATAGAACAACAAGTTGATACTCTGTATATCAGCAACAGAAGCAAGATAGATGTTTCAACATCTGTTACAACATGTTAATCAACATTGAACTGTAAATTTGTAGAATGATAAACAAAGAATATGATGACCCATTTCAATGCAAATCACCTACATCTAGAGGCTACCAAGTCAGGAAGAAGAATCCACTAGCAGTAGTATAGTTTTATGTAAACAACCTCTGATTTACAGTAAACAACCTCTGGTTTACCTATCACTACCCAATGAAAACTTTATCATTAGAAGTCACATCTAATTAATAAGAGAAACCCATCTCACTCCCTAAATCACAACTTGTGATATCTAACAGTTAAAATCGACAACAACTACATCATCCTACTTGAAAGAATCCTCTTTCAATGAACAGTTCAGTCAAGCATCCTCGACTAACAACACAACTCGGATTTGCTTCAAAGCTTCATCCAAGAACAATATACAATTCATTACCAAAAGGTTTCTAAATCTGTATAAACATCTATGTCTAGCACAATGTATCAAACCGATACAAAGGGAGACTTATAACACAAGAAAGGCTACGACTCTCAAAGCCCTAAACCCTTATTTCCCTTTACAAAAGTGTTACAAGAGATTAGTTATTTAGCCCTAGGTCTAAGTCTTATTTTATAACCATAAAGAAGACTGGATTTGGGCTTCATAAATGCAACAATTCTGTTCCTCAGAATCTGCAAAATATCCTTCTCAAGAATAGTTTCTTCAATCCTAAGTTTCCTAAAATGTTTCCACACTTTCGAAAATGACACATATTCAAATTCCAAGAGAATCTTTGATTCCTTAATCTAAACGCCACCTAGGATACACAAACAATCTTCTACAATCTGAATTTAAATTAACAGATTCAAACCAAATTTAAAAAGTGTAACAGACAAAGATGTCGAATAACCCTGGTAGGACATCTTGTCAAAACATCTGGTTCTTCAAGTTCTGCTACATGTTAGGACATCTTGTCCAACATGTTTCTGTCAGGTTTGTTTTACCAAAATTAATGCCAATAAAAACTAAAGAGCCTTCAATTCCCCCCTTTTGGTAGATTTTGGCTAAAACAAATCAAATAACCCTTACATGCAAACACACAATAGTTAGAGGAAAAAATCAGTCAGCAGCGGAAACAACACAAAGATAACAGCCTCCTCCTCTACTTAGAACTTCTTATGCTGCAGCAAGAGATTAAAAAAAATCTCTCCCCTCAACAGCAGCCAGCAACCAATGATTACTTAAGTTTGTACTACTCCCCCTTTTTAGCCATAATATGATAAAGGTATATTACTAACTAAGCAACCACACAGAAGCAAATATGTAAAGTACAAGCAACCACAATTCTCTGACCAAGGCCCATAGTATTACCCCAATAGTCAGATACATACAAGATTTGAAGAATAATCACAACCCTCTACACTCAACTCTAAACAAACTCCTTTCATTAAGAATTAGTAAACTTGATCATGATATCTTCAATATATCAACAGAAAACTTCTGTTGATCTTGACTTCTAATCTGCAGAGAAAAATAAATTCTCCCAGATAGAAATCATGATTCTCAGGACACTCCCAAGAAGCTTGTACAAATCTGATTCAATCCATTGACACCCAATGACAGAACCAAAAAAATACACTGTCAAGTTCACCATGAGCTAGAACAGTAACACAATGTCACGACATCTTGTCTGACATTACACCCTCACCAGAGGAACATAATCATAAACTGCTTGAAATCACAAACAATCTTGATAAATAACTGCACTACTGCAGCAACAGATCCTAGACAGAAGTCTAACTCCCCCTGTCGGAGATAACCAGTGCTCCTTTGCAAGAAAAACACTTAAAAGTGAATGGAAAACATAAGACTCATCTTAATGTCTTCAAGAGCGCACTCCTTGTTCAACTTACCTACTGAACGCATTCACTTACTGCTTGATCCACAAGCAATCCATGTACCACACTAGTACACCCAATAGACAGAAGTTCTCCCCCCATCTTTTATAAAAGACGCTCTTTCCAACAAGAACCACCCAAAATCACCACATGATATCACATGACAAACTTCATGATCATATAGCGAGAGAGTACCAGGATCACATCCTTGTACCACAACCAACAAACTCTTTAATTGAGACCAAAATCACTATTGATCCCTCTCATCCAGAAACCATCCATACCCTGTACAAATCCACCTTGAATTTTACAGCCATAAATATCCTTGTTCCTTGAGAATAAATCCAATTGAATCTGGAATGCTCACATTCCTCAAAGAGACATACAACATCTCTTAGTTTGTTAGCTAGCCCAGATGTCCTTCACACTTGAAAGATATCAAATACATGCTCCAGAAATCCTCAGCTTACTTACTTCACAAGCACTAAACTGATCCACTTTTTATAGAGTTACTTGCAGCAGAAGAAACCACCTCTCCACAAGCATTCTGACCTCAGCAAGAGTCAGAATACCAGATAGACACCCTATGATCCAAGATAGTCTTCAATTCATCATTCTCCCGTATGATAAGTTAGAACATTTCTGATTCAACTGGTGAATATCAGCTTCCACAATCTGAACTCCAAGTTCAGAAAACATGATGATGTTCTAACATCAGTTAGGACATCCAGATCATATCATAGACACCATACGGTATGGTTCTTGATACAATTACCACTGGACTTAGTATCTGCATAGTAATCCAACTGAAGATCTTCAGAGAACACAACTCCTACCAGCTTGATCATCAAGAACTTCAAACAGTGGTAGAGAGAAATAAACTCTCATACTCCCACCAAGGAAAACACCTCAAGCGAAGATCCCTTCAACTCTCAGCAAGCCAGGAGCAAGACGAGCTCCTCCTTTGGTCTTCAAACAACCACCATTCTCATCAAAGGTGAAATGTTCTAAGAACAAGATGAAACACACATCTTGCTTCCTCTAGATTCCCAAGGGACATAACACTCTTAGTTCAACCAAGAATCTGGGTCTTCATTAAACATCCTACTTACTTCAAAGCAAGACATCTTGGATATACTAAGATTATGAAATGTAGCCTCTACTAGCTTCTGAAACTCCCATAAACTGCATAGAATATTTGAAGCATCCATTCCAATCACATCTCAGAAGATCAGCTTCTCTCAAGATGATGTATCTTCTCTGCAACCAAGTCTCTCAGAAAGAAGATCCAGATGATAACCCTGATGTCATAACATCTGATTTTGACATCAATGTCATGACTTCCAGCTGATAAGCTCAAGTCTGTCTGATACAATCTTGATCAACTCCCCCTCAAACATACCATCTTGAGAAACTTCTCCATTTATACAGAACAAGAGTTCCTTGCTCTCATAGACTTGATTGGCATATCAAGTTTGAGTAGTCAACATCCATCATGTGTTAATGGTCCACAATAAGTCTTAAGACTAGACACCTTGAAGAGCATCAGCTTCAAGACCTCATCCTCAGAAGAACCAAACATGCCAAGGCCTGATTCTTTAGGAAGGAGTATTCAACAGCTACAAGAAATCCACCTTTCTTCACTTCCATCACCACCATATTCTAGACAAGTTTCTTGCCACGAAACTTCCTAGTCAGATAATGTGCCTCTGCAGATCCACATAGAAGTTTGGTTCCCAGAGCATAAGCTATTCCTCTCTCTTGTTCCAAGGATTCACTCCTTGAATCAACAAGATTCTGTACAATCTCTGCTGATGGAATGTTTCAACATTTGGTTGAGCATCAGATCCTTGTGGAAGCCCAAACAGATCCAAGGACTAGATACTTGAACATTGATGACGCAACAACTGATGAGACACCTCAACTTCATCTTCCTTGATCATCAACTAAGGATAATTCATCAAATACTTATGAATATCACAAATAGCAACGAATCTTAAATCCTTATAAGAAAACCTTCTTGGATCATCCACTTGATGATAGTCCCTGAGCTACTGCAACGATAAACGTTGCACCTCCTGAACTCCAGCAATCTTGAGCTTCAAGAGCATGTATAATCAATTAAATACTTGTGCACTCCACAAATAGCAATTGTTCTTAAATCCTTGTTCAGTACCCTATACATCCATGAGATATCAACACTTTAGGAATACAAATAAAGTATTATTTAGTGTAGATACCTTATGTACCAAAAAAATGTTGAGACATCAAGACTGACACCCTTGACCTAGCTGATACAAACTTTTGCATCTTCCTTGAGAAGAACCACTTCAGCTGATCTGAAGGCGCACTACCTTGCATGACATGGAAGGTGAAAATAAATCACCCCCAAATTATTCAGATTGATGATCCTCAGGACCAACCTTGATCCAGAAAAGCAATCACAAGCCTCCAGAAAAAACAGTCCCCATGACAAGAGATGCCTTTATGAGTGGACTTGAGAGAATTCTTCAAGTATCTTTGTCACCTTTATCATGACACGGATATTTACTGGCTTCATAACCCAAGAAGTTGATAACCTAGACCTATCCTCTTCTGACTTCAAGATACCTGAAGGAACCAACCTTCCAAGTACAAAGACATCAGCGGCAAACAACAACAAACAACTCTCTCCATTCCATTACTCCTTGCTAGAATGGCTAGAACTTCAATAGATGTTGACACCTTCATGAATAGAGTCTTCAATCTTGTTTTACCAAAGTCCTTTCATCAGAAACATATGCAGCGGAACACCAACACATCTTCAACAGGCTCCAGTTAAGATGTCAAGTCATCTTAGAGGACACCTAGCAGAAAAGAATCTCTTCACCAGCAGTGGTTAAAGAAACTCCACAGAAGCAAATGACAACCAACAGAAGCTGTCATCCTTGATCCAGTTCCAATCATTCCAGTTATCCAATGAATGGTCTGATTGCACACACAACTTGTTTAAAAACCAGAAAGTATCTTCCAAGATCTCATCCAGAAACAGACAAGATGTGTGCTCTAATACCAATTGAAATTCTGGCATAGCAGATAGCAGATGTCCTAACACATGTCACGACATTGTTATCTGCATAACATTTAAAACAAGGACAGAACAACAAGCTGATACTCTGAATATCAACAACAGAAGCAAGACAAATGTTTCAACATCTGTTACAACATGTTAATCAATATTGAACTGTAAATTTGCATAATGATAAACAACACAGAATATGATGACCCAGTTTGGTGCAAATCACCTACATCTGGGGGCTACCAAGTTAGGAAGAAGAATCCACTATCAGTAGTATAGTTTTATGTAAACAACCTTTGGTTTATAGTAAACAACCTCTGGTTTATAGTAAACAATCTCTGGTTTACCTATCACTACCTAATGAAAACTTTATCATTAGAAGTCACATCTACTTGATAAGAGAAACCCATCTCACTCCCTAAATCACAACCTGTGATATCTAATAGTTACAATCGACAGCAACTGCATCATCCTACTTGAAAGAATCCTTTTTCAATGAAAAGTTCAGTCAAGCATCCTCGACTAGCAACACAACTTGGATTTGCTTCAAAGCTTCATCCAAGAACAATATACAATTCATTACCTAAAGGTTTCTGAATCTGTATAAACATTTATGTCTACCACAGTGTATCAAACCGATACAAAGGGAGACTTGCAACACAAGAAAGCCTACGACTCTCAAAACCCTAAACCCTTATTTCCCTTTACAAAAGTGTTACAAGAGATTAGTTATTCAGCCCTAGGTCTAAGTCTTCTTTTATAACCAAAAAAAGACTGGATTTGGGCTTCATAAATGCAACAATTTTGTTCCTCAGAATCTGCAAAATATCCTCCTCATGAATAGTTTCTTCAATCCTAAGTTTCCTTAAATACTTCCACACTTTAGAAAACGACACATCTTCAAATTCCAAGAGAATATTTGATTCCTTAATCTGAACGGCACCTAGGATACACAAACGATCTTCTGCAATCTGAATTTAAATTAACAGATTCAAACCAAATTTAAAAAGTGTAACAGACAAAGATGTCGAATAAACCTGTTAGGACATCTTGTCAAAACATTTTGTTCTTCAAGTTCTGCTACATGTTAGGACGTCTTGTCCAACATGTTTCTGTCAGGTTTGTTTTACCAAAATTAATGCCAATTAAAAACTAAGGAGCCTTCAATAATGGATTAGAAGCTGATGATTATCTGTATGAGTGGACATTTTCCTTGCGTACATGACAAGGTGACTTTGAGGACAAGTGTTTCCCTTATATTTCTCTAAATCAGGGATTTTAAATTTGGTAGAAATCTTCACGTTGGAAAGGAGACACGAATCATGAGCGTTATTCCCTAGGAATCTTCTTTTGAAACAGGTCTTGGAATTCGCTCATCCTTTCATAAAGGCCCAAGATTTCATTAGTCTCAACATGAAAAATAGGCTCTTCAGTTTGTGGAATAGAATGCACCACATGTGGAGGAATAGTCATGACAGGTTGAATAGTAGGAACTTCAACAACGGGTTTATAACCTTCAAGAATAAAATTCAAAGGCATGACCCAAGGAAAACCAGCAAGCATTTGGTGTGGCAGAGCACTGATCAGGGCCACATAAACGAGCATAGACACAACTTCAAAAATCACAGTAGTTTGAGGTTGAGTTGCTAAAAGAGTAGGAGAAGGATGAGGAGACTGATTCTGGAGAGCAACCAGAGATTCCACCAATGCATTGAGTTTCTCCATCCCAACCCTGAGGGTTGTCACCTCTTCACGGAGTTCACGATTTTCTTGCTCTAAATGATCCATTTTCCTTTGACAGTTAGCTCGAGTGTTGAATGAGTGAGACAACTTGACTTTTGAGAATACCAAGAGAAAAGCAATAAAACACTTGTAAAACTCTCAAAAGCAAGACCATATGCAGAATGACGCATGATATGAAATGAAAATGTTTTTATTCAGTTTTCAAGGAACTTTAAGATACCATAAAGCAATTGCGTACATCATAAAGAAATAACACTTTTGAAATACTAACAAATTCTCATTTCATTGATAATTGAAAAGAATTACAATTTGAAGTACAAGTTTCAAAAGATCCTAAATACAAAAGGAAAAAGCTAGATTATAAGGATCCTAAGGAATCACATCTGAGGATGATCCAACTCCAAGCTGATACTTCCTTTTGAGCCTCTTGACCTCCCTCTCATAAGTATCCTTCATAGTAGCTTTCTCCAAAACAAGCTGATCCACAATATCCTTTCAAGCACCTGAGGTAGGAGGATGAGATGGTGAAATACTAGAGGAAAATAAATCCTCTCTCTGTCTCTTCACAACATGTTGCTCAAGCAACTCTATCAAATCATCATTTTCCTTCAACTGCTTATGTAACTCTATCTTCTCAAGGTTTGAAGTACGAAACTTGTCTTCCCATATATCTCTTTCTTACTTCATCTTGGCTAAAGCTTCTTGAAGTTATTTCACATCATTAGTAGGAACGGTGAGTGGTTTGGGAACCATTAGAGACATAGGATTCTCATAAGCATATGGAATCTTGATCTCCTTTACTATCTCCTTCACCCAAAGAGTATAAGGTTCCAAAGCTACATAAGCCTTCCAATAGAATGTTATTAGGTTTATCTTTCAAGTTATACCCAAGCTGACATCTTGCTAAATTAGGGTTGTAGTTAATTCCACCTTGTGTACCAAGAAGAGGTGCATTAAAGAGCTCCCCACAACTATTAATGATCTTGACATTATCATACACAGAAGAATACCAAGTAATATCAGCGTTGGTAAGGGACATGATCCTTTGAGACCACCTCAAATAGCTCTTGTTTTCCTTGAAGATAGGTGACTGCGGCAAGTGCAAAATAAACCACTTGTATAGTAAAGGTGCACAACATACAATAATACCATTTCCCTTAGAAGTCCTATGATGGATAGAGAAATAAGGTTCGCCAAGAAAAGTTGGAATATGATTCCCAATAAAGAAGACCCGAATAGCATTATCAATAACAAAGTTGTCAATGTTAGGGAACAAGACCAGTCCGTAGATAAGTAAAGCCAAAATAGCCTCAAAAGCCATCATGCTACCAGCACTGGCAAGACAAGAAGCTATCTCAATCAAGAACTTAGAAGTCAACCCTTGAATGCCTCCTTTAACAATAAGATTGGCATCTATATCAAATTTCCTCAAGTGAATAGCTACTGGAATGAATTGTGATTTAGGAACCTCCTCCAAACCACTAAAAAGAACTCTGTGAGAAACTGGCACACCCACAAGATAAGCATACTCCTCCATGGTAGGCAAAATATGATAATCTAGAAAAGTAAAGCATCGGTAGATAGGATCATAAAACTGAACAAAAGTATTAAGAATTCCATCTTCAACATTGGTAGAGAGAATAGCCAAAAGTATTCCATGGTGAGATTTGAAATCCACAGGATCTACCACTAAGGATGCTAGCTTTCTCAAATCTTTGAGATCAGGAGCTCTGGAACTGTACTTCTGAGTGTTCCTCCTTCCAATATCCATGATCACAATATCTGCGATGTTTGCAAAGAGAATCTCTAAGTTTCTTGAAAACTGAGTGAAATAGGATGTTTATGAATGCATGATTATGCAACAATCACAAACAAGGTTCAAGGGTTTGACTTAAAGAGCATGGAGTCAAGGGTAAGAACACCCACAAGGTATGTACTAGGGGTAAATCACCTGTACAACAAGGTTCTACAAAGTTCCCAGAGTCGTGATTCCATATTTTGGATATTAGTGGCTTAAACAACTACTCGTCAGCCAATAATATTCTCAAGGAAACTCATCTGAGTGTAGTATCACATAACAACTAATCCAAGTCTATACCTGAATAGTCAATGCACTACATCCTAAAAAGACCAAGATGGGTTAAAGGGTTCTAAGGTTATCAACTTCTCAGGATCTCAGGTCAAAAGTAAAATGCCTTCACAACTTACTTGTTCAGCATATTTACCTTCAAGGAGGCCTCCACTGAGTTGGGGATCTCAAGTCAGCTTATTAAGGGTTAACTCTATGTAAGCCAAACATGACTATACCACCATCCTATCTCAAGTGCACTCAAGTTCGGGTATAGGACTTATCTCACCACTCAGAGATCACCGAGCACCAAAAAACAAAAGCAAACAACAGATAATCATAAAACACATATAAACAAGTTAGGTTAAACCCACTAGGGACTACTCCCCAGCAAAGTCGCCACTTTTCTGTGGCGGGGGAAAAATTGAGATTAAACTATTGATTAACTTAACTCACAAAAGCAAGAGTCGCCACCGCAATTTATTTTTTTTCCAAAGGAATGGGAAAAGGACGAATAAAACCCACAAATTTTTTAAAACAAAACTAATAAAACAAAGATACAAAGGGTAAGGGGGTTGGTTATGTAATGGGAAGGTGTTAGCACCCAAAACATCTATAGTACTCTATAGGAACCTCTTGAAAATCTATGTTTGGCTTAAAAGGTGTTGTTTGCAAAAGATTGAGGAGATGAGAAGAGAAGTATTATTTTTTAGGGTTTTTGGTGTTTGACATGACTTCCCGAGCCTCGTGCCTACGTACCCACAAAGTGCAATGGAGGATCAAAACCTTGTAGTTCGTGGTAAAAATAACAAAAGAGTTTATTTTGATTGATTTTAAATATGAAAGACAATTTGTCATTTTAAGGAGAAAACTCAACTAATCACCCACAAGTATATGAAAATGGACCTTTGCATCAATATTGAGAAGGGCTTCAACTTATATAGAAATCAACAAGTATGCTACTAACTCTCTCAAGTGGAAAAGAATCAACATCAAACATTACTATAGGGATAGGAGAATTTCATCTCAGCTATGAAAATGACTCATGTCTAATCCTTAAGAAAAGTTTAAAAAAAAAAGTGCACAAAGGGAACATAATAATTTGGATGAGTTGTGTGTTTTTATGTCTTTTGAAATGGTTTTGATATGCTTAAGATGAATTAGCATTTATTTAAGAAAAAGAATTTGAAAATCACTTGACAAAGTTAAGGTTTATTGAGAAAGTGGTTTAAGTTTGAAAACAATAAGGTTTTGAAAAAGGGAGAAGATTTTGAAAATTAAAGAAGAGGAGGAGATGAAGAGACTACCCTAAGAAAAGAAATAAAGTACAAGTGTGCAAGTGAACGAACCAGAACTTGAAAAGAGTCAAGACCAAAGTTCCATTCCTTTGGAGTAATCCACAAGCAAGCCAAGTAAGCAAAAAACCAACCATGTATCAGATGAAAGAAGAACTCAGGCCAGAAGGTCAAAACCAAAGTATCAAAGCCAAGTCTTCAAAAAGTCAACCCAAGGTCAAAGGTACAAAATGAATTCCAAGGTTTCAAATTACAACTCCAAATCAAATGATCAAAGACCTAAATCTAAGTTCACAAATCCAAAAACTAAGCATGGGATAGTAACCAATAGTCTAAGGAAGCAATTGACTCTTTTAGGGATCTTTCCTGGATTAATGTCTTTAAAAGAAAAAGAAAAGTCCAAGTGGACAAAGTAAAAAAAGAAGCACAAACATAAAAAATATGAAATGTAAATGATAAAAGCAATAATAAAAAGAGCAATGAGTAAAGGACATAAAAGTAAAGGTGCGAGAAAATTAATTAGCATAAAGTAAAAGTTAGCACAATAATATTGTTAGTGTTAGTGTTAGAGTTAATAATCTGATTTGGGATAAATTTAGCACTATGTTAAGCAACCGTAGCACAATCTATAAGGAAGATCATACTATGGAAGGCCGGTCAATAGTAATTTATGTACCCTACATGTTAGAGATATGATAGAAATCATACTCCTAAAACATGTAGCACGAGTAAAATCAAGGAAGGATCAAGCACTAAGGCAATGAAATTGGTCCATTACATCAATCACCCTTCATGATAACTTAGGACAAACTTATGCATCAATCCAAAGTACTTCCAATGATCCTTGATCAATTGAATAGTAGATTTGAAATGATGAAAGTCCACCAAGCATCAATCCAAACATCATGAACAAGATGGACAACAAATCATCCAATTGATCAAGAGAAAAGAAAAAAGAAAAAAAGAAAGAGAAGGAAAGATGAAGAGAAGAACCAAATTGAATCATGACTCAAGATCCATTCATCATCAATTTCAATCACCTTTCTTGGTGGGCTAAAACACTAAACTTATCATCAACACAAAGCACCAAAAATGAATCAAATGATTCATTTAATGATAGATTTGAATTGATGAAGATTCATCCAACCTCATCAACACCCAAAATCCATTGAAATTGAGGAGAACATTGATAAAAAAAAGTTATGATCCAAGGCAACAACCAGCAAACAAGCCAAAATGCAATATTACACAATTAAAAATGTATGAAAGAGAATTTAAAATGAAAATAAGAGAGAAAATCAAGATGAAGCCTCTAAACAAATATTAAATGCTCAAGAAAATTAAGACAAGTCAGAAACAAGTCAAGGATCACATGATTATTTTTGGAGAATTTAAAAATGCATAAAGTTATTTTTTTAACAAATTAAAATGCATGAAAAATGTGAAAAATGATGAAAAATAGCAAATCATGACATAAAAATGTGGAAAAATACTTGTTAAGAAATGTGGTTAGGCCTAACTCATCCCTACAAAACCGGTTGGTAGAGTGATGATTGCCCCCACTTATAAACACATGTTCATGCCATATATTGTCCGATGTGGGACTCTTAACACACCTCCTCACACCCAGGACTGGACATCTGGAGTGTGGAAATAAATGGTGGGTGGCCTGATAGCGGAAACCATAGAAGGTGGTTCACCGGATCTTAAACGAGGCTCTTGATACCATGTTAAGAAGTTGTGGTTGGGCCTAACTCAACCCTACAAAACCGGTTGGTAGAGTGATGATTGCCCCCACTTATAAACACATGTTCATGCCATATATTGTTCGATGTGGGACTCTTAACAATACTCATAAAATATAAAACATTTTTAGAAAATTATGAAGAAAAAAATGGATTGAAAAAGATGAAGGGAGCTATTTTTTATGATTTTTAAACTTAAATGAGAAAATAAAAACAAAGAAAATGAAATAAAATGCTGCAAAAAACAACAACCATTAGATCTGATCGAAGGCTGGGAATCATAAACGCGCGCAGCCATCATATTTCATTTAAAATAGATCCAAAGCTCCAGATCAAGAGAGGTACGGTGGAGTTTAAATGAAATAACGCACGTAATCTATTTTAAATCAAAACAACTTTAAGCCACCGTGGAACACTTCCGGTCATCTTCTCCGGTTAGTTGCTCACCAGAGTTTGGCATTTTGTAAGCTTAGGTCAGAAAACCACTACTATTACAACCGTTTCATCAGTGTGAATCCAACTGCATGTTTCACTTTCATTGATTGAAAGTAAGCAAAGAGAATTTCAAAGAAACTTAGTGAAACAAGAAAACACGAAAAGAAACCTTAAATGGCTAATATGAACAATCAACACAAGGTAAATGAGGGGAAACAATCAGGAAGTAATAGGCTACATTAAGGTAACTTGTTTGAGTCCAAAAGATGCTCAGAACTACCTTGTCCAAATGATGATCAGAGGTCCTGAAAGCTGGATCTAGTTAGAGCAATTCAGTGAGTCTTAGAGCTTGATTGTTGTTACAGAAGCTTCAGAGAAGAATAATGGAGCTAATGGAATCAAGAAATAAAGTTGAAAGAGCTTAGAATTTGAAAACGAAATCACAAATTTTCAGTGCATAGTGGGAGCTGGAGCAGAGGTTTGGGGGGTTTTCTAAGCTTGAATTTCAGTGTAAATGAGTCCTTTATTGATAGTTGAGGTGAGAGTATAGCATACGTGTGAGAATTTGTTAGAATTCGTGTGAAATCATAAGCACCAAAAGTGTGACCAAACTTGAAAGGAAAGTCATCAAAGCGCAATGTATTCTTTCTGAATTTGGGTCGTTTTGCATCACAAACCATCACTTAACATCATCAATGACAAAACACATGAATACATTGACATAATTTGGATATTTGAGTGAATTGCAAATTCTGGTCATAACCAAAACTCAGTTCCATGGGGGTCATGTTCATAGCTAGGCCAAATGCAATCTACTCATGTATTTCTTGATTTTCCTTGAGCTAAATGACCCTCTCATGGGGGAGCACACAATGCAAAAAGAATCAACCCAAAAGGATACTTGAGGTAAAAGTGGCATGAGTTGAAAGTTGAGGTCGTGGCACTGAAAAGTAGGCCAGACATTAGGTCAAACAGGTCATGACCTAGTTTTGTGCACAAATGGCCTTTAAGATTTGTGGTCCTTGGAGCATGAATTGATGTTTTACCTCTAAATAAAAGTTGTAGAGGACATCAAGAAGGATATTTGGCAAAAAGGAGTACCCATAAAAGTTGAAAATTGAAGAAGTTATGATCCTTGGAACATAGGCATGCCATATTTGAACTTTAGGTCAAAATTTTCTAAGTCCACAAAATGACCTCTAATGTCTTCAAACTTTTAATGGCTTTCCAAGCATAATTGGCTCTTGACTTGTGAAGAGAAGTTGGAGGGGATGTCAGTAAGAGTCATTTTCCCAAAAAAGCACTAAAAAATTTTGCAGTATGAAGTAGTTATGAAGTCTTGAACTTAGGCTTGAAATGTTGACTTTTTTGTCACACCTCCTTGAACAAACTTACAACCTTAGACTTTTTCTTGCATTTCAAGGTAAATTGAGGATAATATAAACTCAAAATGATGTACTATTGGTTTTCTTTTGATGAAGCTTGCAATGACTTAAGGAAACTTGTTGATGAAGGCATGGAAATAAACATATGAACCTTTAAAAATTCTTGAGAAACAAGCCATCCAACCTTTGAGTTATCTTTGATCAAATAAAGTTGAATGATACTTGAGACCTTATGATTTAAGATTAGAGGTCATGTTTAGATGAATAACCTTTGACAATAAATGGTTGACCACACTTTAACTTGAGGAACTTAAACCCTAGTTGAGGATACAATCACTTGATGCTCTTGATTCCAAACCCTACCTTGAAAAAGAACCAAAGGGACAAGGCATATATTTTTGTATTTTTATTAGAGGTTAAGGAAATATAAAGCATATCAACTTTCTAACTAAGATTGGGACATGCTAATCATCTCCCTAAATTACCCTTCCTTGGTTATTAACTTTACACTATGATTTGCCCATTTCAGTAATTTACAAATTCAATAATTCACAACCAATCACAATTCATGTTTTGTACACATGTCATACATTTTTTCAAATGCAATTGCTTTTTAATTGCCCTCTAAAAACATCTCCCATATTAAAACCTTTTCATTATACCTTGTCTTCTCATTTCTCTACACTCTTCCTCATTACAACAAAACCTCCGATAATACAACCACCGCAGGTTGAGCCGTCGAAGCCCAATATCAACTGCAAGGATTCATCAACCATGGTATGTCTACGTTTTTTTTCTTCAAGATTCGCCATGGTTGTGACTATCCCATATCCATATTTTCCTCTGTTATGTGTGGAAAATCTAAGCTTGCAAGCATAAAGTTCGTGTTTCTTTTACATCCGGTTGTTTACAAAGTGTAACTGAAAACTGGAATAGTGTATCACAAAGAAAAGATACGGTTCGGAGTGTTTTGTTTGTTATGTCTGAAAAATCTAAACTTGCAAGTATAAAGTTTGTGTTTTTTTTTCACATCAAGTTGTTTACAAAGTTTAAGTGAGACCTGGATTAAAAAATGAAAAAGAGAAAGGAAAGTCTGATGTGTTTTCGTAGTTATGTCTGAAAAATCTAAAGTTGCAAGAATAGAGTTTGTATTGTTTTTGATATACAGGTGTTAACAAAGTTTAAATGATACCCTGAATAAAAAATGAAAAAGAAATAAAAACTGGTTCCAAAGTTGCAAGCATATAGTTGGGTTTGAGTAATTTTTAAAAACTGGTTCCATTTTCAAGTGCAACTTCATAACAGTTATGTAGATTTTGGTCTTTGTCTTTAGTGATTTCGTAACAGTTACATACTTTGAATATTTATGATAATATTAAAATTTTAATGTATGCTCATTGCATTTTTCATTCGTGTTTTGTGAAGGATCATGTAAAGACCACCGATTTTTATCAGACTTGAAGCCTGACCATAACGTGTGGAAACTGGTTGTTCGTGTCGTCGATATTTAGTGCGTTAAAGAGTGTAACGGTCAGCAACATCACTACAAGAAAATTGGCAAATTGCGACGGTTCATTTTGGCAGATTACGACGGTTAGAACCGTCGCAATTTGCAAGTTACGACGGTTTTAGAACTGTCGCAGAAACGTGTGTCACGAGGCCATATTGTGACGGCTGTGAAAACTGTTGTGCAAACCATCGTTATTTTCACGACGGATAGTTAACTGACGTAATCTCGAATTTGTGACGGTTTCCAACCGTCTTAACTTGCTTAATGATTTTTGTTTTAGTTGCTGATCGCGACGATTACAACTGTCGTAATTTTCGGTTGGATACATGTTTATATCATTGATTGCGACAGTTATAACTGTTGTAAATTTCCAAATGTTTTTTGTTTTTATTGTTGATTACAACGGTTACAACTGTCGTAACTTTCCGTTTGATTCATGTTTATATCATTGCTTACGACGGTTATAACTGTCGTAACTTTCTGTTTAAGTTTTGTTTTTATTTTTTATTACGACAGTTACGAGCTAAAAAGATATTTGAATCAAAGATTAATAAGATCTTATATCCAAAGATAATCTAAACATTAGGAGTCAAAATCAATAGGAAATAATTAGAGAATTGGCCAAAGATTAAATAAAAAATTAATAAGTTGACCAAAATTAAAGTTAAAATCTAAATTAAAATTTGAAAACTGAAGTTTGTCTAATTTCAAAATCAAACAAAATATAATATAATTAATCCTTAATAAGAAAAGGAAAACCGAATCTAACTATGAAACTAAACTTTTACTGTAGCAGAAACTTAAACAAAACGATATAATCACTTAAAACAAACATCTAAAATCATTTGATCCTAAGGTATACCATACCTAAAATCAAAACTAATTGAAAACCGGAATTTCATTATACCATGAATTGAAAACAGGATATTCATAATTGAAACCAAACACCACAATGTTAAACACACAACCGAGCTTAGAACCGGCAAATCAATCACAATACGGAAATCAAAAACATGAACCCACAAGTCTTCTCCCCCAACAACAAACTTGTTCCCAAACTTGGGCTCCAATGAAGCCGATTCCACAGTGCACGACATATAAAAGCTCTTCACCAATCCATAGCTGAAAATCACAGGTGATAGATACTGTGAACCAAAAAGGCAGAATATCAAAAAAGAAACTGACCAACTAAGGTTTTTGCTACTTACTGATTTGTATCCCAAAACTTGATAGTAGAACAATCAGCTGTTGTAATATAACGACCATCCTGACTGACTTCAGCACTAGTCATAGGTGACTTGGTGTCAAGTGTTTGAACTATATTACCAGTTCTTACATCCCATAGCCTGTGAATATGAATTAGAGTCAGTACAATATAGAATCAAAGCGTATTGTTAATACCAAAGTTTAAAAATAAAAATAAGCATGATTGTATAAAAAAAAACCATATCCACAGACAACTGTCATTGAATGGCTAAATAATCTTATACCTGACACCTCCCATATCAGTGCAAGAACTCAAAATTGTCTGGTCACTATGAAGCCATGCAACACTCCTGACTGAACAGGGGATTTATCCACTTCTTTGGGTGGTGCATCAGGTCGATTTAAATCATAAATTCGGAGAATTTTCTCGGCTCCTCCAGTGAGCAAAAGGTGAGTATCCTGCCATTAATTCATATGAACAAATAAGTGTTTGTTAACCAGTCGTGGATAAAGAACAAGCATCATTGTGGTATCCAAATTTGAACATAATATATATTATGCATAGTATCAATTATCTAAATCTATACTGGGATTGGCTTATTTTGAATTTAGAATAGCTCATAATAAAAAACTTGCTGAGAAAATTTGATAGAGAAAGAATAGTGAAATAGAAGATGTCCCAAGGATGACTAGAGTAAATTTGAAAGCTATAACAGAAACACAATTGATTTGGAACCATTAAAGAGTGGAACACATTTTATGAATGCATGATAAAAAAAATTAAATTGATTCAGATATAAATTCCTGATTTAGGATTGAAATTCACAATAAAAAACAGAATTGATTTATTAAGTCAATTTTCATGTTTGAATCAACTAAATGAGTGGAATGCATTTTGGTTTAAGAATTTAAATGTAAAATTATTACGTTCACATACTAAATTGACAAGTTTGCACTCTTAACTCACAAATTCATGCACTTTTACGTGTTTTAGGTGTCTGAACAATCTCAATCCTATATGAGAACTCATTTGGCAGGAATCAATGCAATCTCAGTGTATCAAATGTAGAAACGTAAACCTTTGATGTATGGTCAAACTTTAAATTGCAATTGTGGTCACATCACAATTGTGTTGTTATCCTTGATATTGTGGAAAATTGCATCACATACAGCCAATGTGGCTGCGATGCATGGGGGCAAAAACTCGATGCCCGGGCCATAATCACAGATGCGAACCTTTCATAAACCTCACAACAAAAACTTCTCCAAGTCCCTATTGAGTACTATGAGATGCCCAAGTCCCACATGGAGTAGTATGAAATGCTACTGCTCGTAGAGTATTTAAGTGGCTTGGTTCTTTCCCCTTGATAGCTAACTTTTGAGGGAGGGAAAGTTCCACAATTGCTTAAACTTTAATACTTATCCACTAGTATTATTTGACAGGAACCAAAAAGATATTGAAATATAAACTGCATTTAGAGTAACTTTTGTTCAGATCAAAAAAAGAAGCCGTGGGAAAAAAATTACAAGCAATAGAAAATAGTAACACAAAGTAAGCTCCTAACAAGATTGTAAAAGATGAAGCTAATTACAAGAGATAATCAACTTTTCCCCTAAACCTAAAACCACCAACCAAATGGATTTTCAGTTATCCATCCCTTTCTTAATAGAATCCTCCCTTTATCCTCCTTTGGTTCTAGAATCTTCTCTCCCACTCACTTTTAAGAAACCAGTTTGGAAGGCACAAGAACACCCAATGCACCACAAAGCAAGTGCATGATGCAGCACAGCGGCGTAAGAAAAGAGGGGAGAAAGAGGACGTAGGAAACAGTATGGAACGACTATGGCAAGATGTGAAAAAATATAGTGAACCATGGACCACCAATGTTAGTAGAATCCTCATATGGTATTAGGCAAACTTACTAATTTAAGAATTAAATTTAAGGATGTTCCATAAAATTTTCAGGTGTGTTAATTAGATTTTTTTATGCATATCATTGGACCCTGTGAGGCACGGACACCCCGTGTTGATGGATCAAAAGCAGCACTCATTAAGTCAACTAAATGAGATGAATCCTATCTAAGCTGAATTTAGAATAAGCAATACATCATTTAACCAACAAATTAATCAAATTCAAGACACGCTGAACTAAATATAAAACGAACATAACTAAAAAGATTACATGGCAGCTAGTATGGTTACTTACGTAGAGAAATCAGCAGAAGCAGTTGCATCCCGCAGAGCATTAACATCCAAACAGCAACTCCAAACTGCACCTTTGTGCCCTTCAAATGTTCCAATCCAATCTCCAGTCTCTCCATTCCTCAGCATAGGGCTAGCATCTATTCACACAAACAAAACTCACATGAAAAACATCACACCATAAAACTAACCCTGTTGTATTCTTCCATATCAAAATCAGATCCATAAAATATGAAACCAAAAAACAAATTCATACCTTTGCTTGTACTAATAAGGAAGAAACCATCGGGAGTAACAGGACTGTAAAAGAGATCAACAACTGGACGAGAGTGACCGTGACAAACAAGAGGCACCGTCGCTTTCTTCTTTTCCATTTCTTAAATCTGACAAAATTGTAACGCTATATTGCTGGTTGTTAAAACGTAAATCACAGTATTGATAAAGAAATAAAGTATGAAATATAGGAGAAACCCTAAATCGATCAAGAAATGGTAACGACAGTGTTATGAAATTAACACAGGTGGGAAACGGTGAATCCCTAAATCTGACAATTTTTTTCACATCAAATCGATTAAGAGAAATATGGATTACACATCAAATGAAAGAGAAAGCAAGCCCAAAATGAGAATGAAATAGAGAATACCTAGAATTAAAAAAACTCTTCAATTTCCACGTGCTTTTCAACCACCACAACAGCAACACAAATTACAAAAAAAAATCTTAAAATTGAAGAAACAACAAACACATCACGGATTCAGCGAGTTGAGAAAATTAAACAAAATCAACCAACACCTTACCGATTTAGTATCGAAAACAAGTTGTGTCAGATTTGATTTGAGAATTGTTGAAATCTAGGTAAAGAGGTACTGATGCCAAGAGATAGTTGAAGAGCGGAATCATTGCGAGAATAACTGATGCTTGGATTGAACCGCGAAATAATGGCGTAGAAGAATAACATTGTGCATAAGTGTTTGCAAATGTGTTTGAAATAGGGAAGATGGACAAGTGTTTTCTACTTTTCTTGTATAATTTAAGCGCTTGGCCAAATATTTAAGGGTAATGACGGTTAATAACTATCGCAAAAAATGATTTTCGGCGGTTAGGAATATAACCGTCGTAATATGTATTTTTTTTTTTAAATTTTAAGGGCGGTTTCAAAAAACCGCCGTAGAAACCGCCGTAATATATATATATATATAAGGACGGTTTTCAATGAACCGTCACAATCTAAGTGTCGTAAAATGACATTTTTCTTGTAGTGCATGTTGAAACTGTAATACAAGATGCAAAGGTGTTGGTTTTACCTTTCTTTTGTTGAGTCTTTAATGTTTAGACTTTATAATTTGTTAATGTGTTTCGTTACTGTGTTTATAATAAAAATCAGGGTGACCAGATTCATGTAGTAACCCGTGCACGCGAATTTGAAATGTGGGACAAGGCGATAGAGGAAGATAATACGTACTTGGTCTATAATGGTGAACCTTTGATCAATGACATGCCCTTGAAAGTATGTGACAATGACTACAAGTTGTTTTGAAATCGTGCTACATGTGACATCCTCAATTTTTTTAAATCTAACTTTCAATCAAACAAGTATTTTTATTACTAACATTATTAATTCCATTTCTATTATTATTATTATTATTATTATTATTATTATTATTATTATTTTATTAATTATTATATACCAATGCTTACATAAACATAATAGTTTACAAGTTTTCATGATCATACTCATAGAAATATGCATAAAAAAAATTATATACTAGTAATATAAAGATAAAATGAATTACTAATAATATAAAGATAGAATATTATTATATACTAGAAACTAGAAATATACTAGTTTACAAGTTCTTATGATCATACTCAAAGAATGAATTACTAAATATATACTAGAAAAATGCATAACGTGTTACTATTAATATAAAGTTAGTATTATATACTTGTGATATAAAGAATGAATAAAATATGGAAACTATAGACTAAAACTAAGTTTTACACATGTAAAATCTATAAGATTTCATTAGTTATAATTTAGCACCTCATGTTTAATGGTGATGAATCATAGAACATGTGGAGTTCATGGAAGGTTTACGGTAAAGTGAAATTAATCAAAATTATTTTTTTATGGCCATGAAAGTAGTATAAATATGGATTGTATCAAACCAAATTCTTCATTGATAAATCAATCCTAAATGTTCACAACTCTTTATTCTATATGGTTTGTTGAATTTTAAAAACTAACAAGATTTTGGTGGTATTTTCCTTTGTTACCGGTAAGCCGTTATAATATCTCCATTTAAATTTTAATATTTTATTTTTGTTAACTATTATTATAGTGTCGTTATAATGTACAAATAATTTATTCATTTGAAATGTTATTAGAGTTATGCTCTCCATAAATTTTAAAAACGATCAGGTATAAACGAGGGTATAGTCTAATTAACATTTGAACTGAATAAATATAGTCGAGATTATTATTATAAAATAATAACTCCGGTTGTTATAAGATATAGTTAGTTAATCATAAATTATTTTCTAACTCGACGGTCGATGGAAATTAGGTTTTCAAGGTTTTAGAAAAACAAGGCCTGAGGAAATTTTCGAAACAACTTTAACGACAAAAGGTGGGGGCAAGATTCCGTACACGTTGGGACGGTTAGCGTAAATTAGCTTAATATATATGTGTAGTGGTGACCCAAGCCCTACTAGAGATAAATAAGTAAGGAGAGCATATTCCCGGATAGGGATTTTCATGAATCACTAAACCTTAATTATTTATCATAGGAGTAAACTATGATCAATGAAATTTGTATTGTGCTTGTATTATTTGACTAATTGCTTAAATGTTTACTTCCTAATATTTGAACGATTGTGATTTCTAGACATAGAAAATGATTTATTCTTCTTTAAGGTGAAGAACGACAACATCATGAGCTATTAAGTGTAGAATCCCCATTTACAGAAGGGAAGTGTAGTACATTGAATAGCTGTATTCGGTTGGGTTCTGGCTAAGGAAAGACTTGGTAGACTATGTCCTTTACGGTTCCCTCTCTTTCCTGGGAAGTCAACCATACACTATTTATTGTACCAAGGTGAACTTACTGTAAGGTTGTGTGAGGTGAGAATTAAAATAAGGTATTCTTAAAGATTAAATTACTACCAAGGGATTTTTTTCAGGATATGAATGGAAGTTCATATAGATTTGCATTTAGGAAAGTGTAAGTCCACCGCCGTGTGTATGGGCGCACAAGGTTGATCAGCCGCCTGAATCCTGATGAGGATTATTACTGTGCACTTGGCAAGATAAGGAGATCTTGGCCTGTTTTTCCTTGGGGCGATCGACTTATAACACTTAGACTCCATGTGAAGTCAGGTGGCGTTGCTCTTGGTAAATGGGAGAATGTTGGTGGCATGTGGTCCCGTGACATATGATCTCGGTAATTGGGAGGTTGTCCTTGACAGCGTTAGTGGCCTAAATTAGCATATAATTTAGAAATGCATTAGGATAGCTAGACCCTGGTTTAGAAGTAAACAGTTGGAGATAACACGCTTGATTGATTATCTGTGTTTGACATATATATTCCTATTTTACACTCAATCCCAATTTTCTATACTTGTACGAAAATCTTAGCCCTATATTCTCTATGTTTTGTATTCGTGGTACAACTTTAAAAATGGCAGGACACTTTCCGACCCATACCAGCATAGCTCAGGGTCAACGCGTATGGAGCACCCTTGAGATACGGTACCATGAGGGCAACGAGGACGCTGGAGGATGGAGAATAAATGCTGCTAATGATACTTTGACATTCACCGGCTTAGTGACTTATATATATAGAAGTCCGGGGATGTATGACGCTTTATTCACCGCTCCAGTCCAAATTAATCCGAGGTTACCAATCCACCGTATTTGGGAGAGCTATCGTCGTTTCAATGAGCTCGACCCACAGAACCTCGGCAGAAGACGTGTAGATGGTGATGCTCGTGCCTATCATCGTCTGTTTGGCCATGTTTACCGTGGGAGAGGCCGTAGACATGGAACACGACATGTGTCAAGGGATCATCTGACCTCGGTTGAGGGTTCAGTAACTTCATCTTATCACCCATCTGATCCCTAGACATTTGCCCTGATGGAGGTGGAATGGTGACTAGTTTGGACATGAGAGCATTTTTGTTTGTACAGCCAGTATGATGTCCATTTTTGGGTGCAGTCAGTCGTCGTCATATTTTGTGGGTACACTTGGGTTATCTTTGGATCTTTAGTTTGGTTCCTTTTGGCGTGGCAGTGCCACAACTATGTACAAAAGTTATGTGAACATATATGAAAAATGTTTGTTTTTATGTTACTTCCTGGTTATGAAAATTTTATTTACATTTTCTTACTACATAATTTAAATACGGTTAATTAGAATTCCACCAATGGGACATAGGTCGTCTCATTTTATGGTATCAGAGCTGGTCAATTTAGTTTGGACCGATAGGGAGCAAAGGTATACTGGTTGTGTCATGTTTGATTCCACATCGGATGATAACATTGTTTTCGCAGGATTAACTTCCCATTATCGCGAGTTCTCAAGTAGGTTAAAATGGAGTTAAGTCTTCAAATCAGAAGACCAACTTTCTTATCAAATAAGATTCATTCATAAGATATATATAAATATTTATATACATATTCTTTATATCTTATGAATGATTGAACCAATTAACTTTTCCTTTTTCAGGAAGTTATGGTTCGAAACACCCATAACATGGAACGTGGTAGGGGTGCTAGTAGAGGCACCGGTAGAGGCGCCGGTAGGGGCACTGGTAGGGTTACTAGGAATGCAGGCGGTACCAATAGAGGGTTCAGTGAAGCGACTCCTGAAGGAGGAGATACCATCCCTGTAGGACAGGAGAATCATTCCCAGACAGGAACAAACACCCAAACTGACACCAGTGATATCTGTGAGCATGCTGCAACAGTCTTGATTCAAACACAACAAAATAGTCAAATTCTGTAGCTTACTAGAGATCAACAACTTTTTCAGCAACAACAGAGGGAAAATGTACATGAAGATGTAGGTTTAAACTCCTTTCTGAAAGGAAAACCACCACAGTTTGGCGGTGAGTGTAATCCAGAGGGTGCAGAGAAATGGTTGCAAGAAATAGAGAAGATTTTTACATTCACCCATTGTAGAGAGAATATAAGAGTTGGTTATGGGACGTTTATGCTAACTGGAGACGCTGAGGCTTGGTGGATAGGAAAACATCGAATTTTTGAGGAAGAAGGAAGATAGATCACTTGGAATCTATTCAAGGAAGTGTTTCTTGGAAAGTATTTTCCCAAATTAGGAAGGAAGGATAAAGAAAGAGAATTTAGCAACCTGCGTCAAGGACCATGGCCTATTGGAGGGTATACCCGAAAATTTGAATCACTTTTGAAATATTCAGAATTTTATAGGTTGCATCCAAGTGAGGAATGGATGTGTGAAAAATACCAGGATAGGTTAAGGTACGATATACAGAGGGCTGTTTTACCTCTGCATATCAGAAGTTTCAATGAGCTAACAGAATGTTGCTTGGAGATTGAAGGTATTGATAATCGTAAGAATCAATATGGATCAGGAGGACCAATTCGAAACAATAATAATAAAGGGAACTTTAATCGAGGTCAAGGAGGGAGGCCTCAACAAGGAGGAAAGGTGCACCAAAGAATAACACCATATCAGAATAATGCTTCCAGTAGATCGGAGCTGAAATGCTTCACTTGTAGGGGAGCACATCTCAACAAGGAGTGTCCTCAGAGACAACCGAGAACTTGTTTTCATTGTGGTCAAAGGGGTCACTTCCTTAGGGATTTCCCTCAATGGCAAAAACAACAAGGAGGCCAAGGAAACAACCAAAGAAATAAGGAGGCTAAAGGAGGGACGAGTGGTGGCACAGGCGTAGGTCAAAAACTCCAGAATTCGAACAAAAACTCAACCAGTGGGAGGGCGTTTACTATTAGAGGTTCTGAAGCCCTTGGATCTGATGATTTAATTCAAGGTATGTGTTTAATTGAAGATACGTTAGTAGCCGTGTTGTTTGATTCAGGAGCTACAAATTCTTTTATTTCTACAACTTGCGCTGAGTTCTTGAAATTAAGACCTGTTGATTTAGATAAAAATCTAATCATTTATACACCATCAGGAGAAAAGATGGTAGCTCGTTCAGTCTGCGTAGGTTGTCAAATAACAATAGAAAATAGGAAGTTTCTAGCAAACCTTGTAGTTGTCCCACTTCATGATCTAGACATTATCTTAGGGATGGATTGGTTATCATCTAATAATGTAACCTTGCATTATAATAAGAAATCTTTAATGTTTTAAGAAGATAGTGGAGAAGTCGAGAAGGTTGAAGCTCTCACTTAGAAATTTATGATGTTGTTTTCTATGTCAGCGGAAGTAACTCCAAGTGTGGAAAACATCCCAGTGGTGTGTGAATTTCCGGAAGTCTTTCCAGAAGACGTTCCAGGGTTACCACCAGTTAGAGAAGTAGATTTTGCTATAAATTTGGTTCCAGACACTGGCCCGATTTCTATTTCTCCTTATCAAATGTCACCATCAGAATTGGCAGAGTTGAAGAAGCAATTAGACGACATGTTGGGGAAGGAGTTTATTAGACCAAGTGTATCACCATGGGGAGCTCCTATCTTGTTTGTAAAGAAGAAAGATGGATCATATAGACTTTGTGTGGATTATAGACAACTTAACAAAGCCACCATAAAGAATAAGTATCCATTGCCTAGAATCGATGACTTGATGGATCAATTGAAGGGAGCATCGATATTCTCAAAGATTGACTTGAAGTCAGGATATCATCAGATTAGGGTGAAGGAGGATGATATTCCAAAGACAGCTTTTAGATCCCGATATGGACATTATGAGTACTTAGTTATGCCATTTGGTTTGACTGATGCTCCAGTTGTATTCATGGATTACATGAATATGATCTTTAGGCCATATTTAGATCAATTTGTTGTAGTTTTCATCGATGATATTTTGATTTACTCCAAGAATGAGGCAGAGCATGAAAAGCATATAAGGATTATATTGCAAATATTGAAGGACCGACAGTTGTTTACGAAATTTTCAAAATGTGAGTTTTAGTTGAAGAAGGTGCAATTTCTGGGTCATGTAATCAGTGCGGAAGGTATAGTAGTTGACCCAAGTAAAGTTGAAGTCGTGACGAAGTGGGAAACTCCTGAGAATGTTGGTGAGGTTCGAAGTTTTCTTGGACTAGCTGGATATTATCGAAGGTTCATCGAAGGATTTTCAAAGATCGCTTTACCTATGAACCAGTTGACGAGGAAAGGTAAAAGCTTCGAATGGACAAAGAAGTGCGAGGAAAGTTTTCAAAAGTTAAAAGAAAGATTAACTTCATCTCCAATTCTTATCTTACCAGATCCATTAGGACAATTTGAGGTTTATTGTGATGCATCTTACCAAGGACTGGGTTGTGTGTTGATGCAAGAACGCAAGGTGATAGCTTATGCATCGAGACGGTTAAAAACACATGAGAGGAATTACCCTACTCATGACCTAGAGCAAGAAGCAATTGTTTTCGCCTTGAAGATTTGGAGGCATTACTTATATGGATCAAAGTTCAGAGTATTGAGTGATCACAAAAGTTTGAAGTATTTGTTTGATCAAAAGGATCTAAACATGCAACAAAGACGTTGGATGGAATTCTTAAAGGACTATGACTTTGAATTACACTACCATCCAGGAAAAGCCAATGTTGTGGCAGATGCCTTGAGCAGAAAAACCCTCCATGTGTCAGCAATGATGCTAAAGGAAGAAGATTTGATTTAATAATTTGTAGGTTTGAATTTAGGGTCAGAATTTGTTCAAGGAAGGATGTTCTTGGGTACTACCGTAGTAGCTAGTGAATTTTTGAATAGGATTAAAGAAGCACAAAAGGCGGATGAACATTTGATGAATATAAAGAAAATGATAGAAAATGGTCAGGGTGGAGACTTTCATATAGGTGGTGATGAAATACTGAGATTTAGAGAAAGACTTTGTGTACCTCAAAACAAGGAAATCCGGAGATTAATACTTGAAGAAGGTCACAATAGTAAGTTAAGTTTTCATCCAGGATCCACCAAGATGTATCAAGATTTAAGAAAAATGTTTTGGTGGTTTGGAATGAAGAAGGAAATAGCAAAGTATGTTCAGTCATGTGTGGTGTGTCAAAAAGCAAAGATTGAACATCAGAAACCAGCTGGGTTATTACAATCGTTAGATATTCCAGAATGGAAGTGGGATGGAATTCCTATGGATTTTATAGTTGGATTACCAAAAACTCAGAAGAAGTTTGATGCAATATGGGTTGTAATTGATCGATTGACAAAGTCAGCTCATTTCATTCCTATCATTCAAACTTATAGCTTGGAGAAAGTTGGCACAAATTTAAGTCAGAGATATTGTGAGGCTGCATGGAATTCCAGCAAGTATGGTGAGTGATCGAGATCCTCGATTTACGTCAAAGTTTTGGAAGCAACTACATAAGGAGTTGGGAACTAAGTTAAGACTGAGTTCAGCTTATCATCCACAAACAGATGGTCAATCAGAACGGACAATTCAATCACTAGAAGATTTGCTAAGAGCTTGTGTTCTAGAACATAAAGGGAGTTGGGACGAGTTTCTACCTTTAATCGAATTTACTTACAATAACAATTTCTATTCGAGTATAGGCATGGCACCCTATGAAGCATTATTTGGAAGGAAATATCGCACACCCTTGTGTTGGTATGAAATTGGAGAAAATAAGATTCTCGGATCAGAATTTGTAGTACAAACAACAAATCAGGTTAAAATTATTAGAGATAAGATGAAGGCTGCACAAGATAGACAAAAGAGTTATAGTGATAAAAGAAGAAGACCTTTGGAATTTGAAAAAGACGATCACGTGTTGATAAGAGTTACTCATAGGACTCGAGTTGGACGAGCAATCAAGACCAAAAAGTTGACTCCAAGATTTATCGGGCCTTTTCAGATTCTAAAGTGAGTTGGTCCAGTAGCATACCAGATTGCTTTACCACCTCATCTATCAAATCTTCACGACGTGTTCCATATTTCTCAGTTGAGGAGATATTATCCAGACCCATCACACATTATCGAATATGAAACATTAGAACTCAAGGATAACTTAAAATATGAAGCTTTAATAGTTAGGATTGTGGACCATACAACGAAGGTACTTCGATAATACAACCACCGCGGGTTGAGCCGTCGAAGCCCAATATCAACTGCAAGGATTCATCAACCAAGGTATGTCTACGTTTTTTTGCTTCAAGATTCGCCATGGTTGTGGCTATCCCATCTCCATATTTTCCTCTGTTATGTGTGGAAAATCTATGCTTGCAAGCATAAAGTTCGTGTTTCTTTTACATCCGGTTGTTTACAAAGTGTAACTGAAAACTGGAATAGTGTATCACAAAGAAAAGATACAGTTTGGAGTGTTTTGTTTGTTATGTCTGAAAAATCTAAACTTGCAAGCATAAAGTTTGTATTTTTTTTAACATCAAGTTGTTTACAAAGTTTAAGTGAGACCTGGATAAAAAAATGAAAAAGAGAAAGGAAAGTCTGATGTGTTTTCGTAGTTATGTCTGAAAAATCTAAAGTTGGAAGAATAGAGGTTGTATTGTTTTTGATATACAGGTGTTAACAAAGTTTAAATGAGACCCTGAATAAAAAATGAAAAAGAAATAAAAACTGGTTCCAAAGTTGCAAGCATATAGTTGGGTTTGAGTAATTTTTAAAAATTGGTTCCATTTTCAAGTGCAACTTCATAACAGTTACGTAGATTTTGGTCTTTGTCTTTAGTGATTTCGTAAGAGTTACATACTTTGAATATTTATGATAATATTAAAATTTTAATGTATGCTCATTGCATTTTTCATTCGAGTTTTGTGAAGGATCATGTCAAGACCACCGATTTTTATCAAAGACTTGAAGCCTGACCATAACGTGTGGAAACTGGTTGTTCGTGTCGTCGATATTTGGTGCGTTAAAGAGCGTAACGGTCAGCAACATGTTGAAGCTGTAATACAAGATGCAAAGGTGTTGGTTTTACCTTTCTTTTGTTGAGTCTTTAATGTTTAGACTTTATAATTTATTAATGTGTTTCGTTACTGTGTTTATAATAAAAATCAGGGTGACCAGATTCATGTAGTAACTCGTGCACGCGAATTTGAAATGTGGGACAAGGCGATAGAGGAAGATAATATGTACTTGGTCTATTATGGTGAACCTTTGATCAATGACCTGCCCTTGAAAGTATGTGACAATGACTACAAGTTGTTTTGGAATCGTGCTACATGTGACATCCTCAATTTTTTAAAATCTAACTTTCAATCAAACAAGTATTTTTATTACTAACATTATTAATTCCATTTCTATTATTATTATTTGATTAATTATTATTATATACCAATGCTTACATAAACATAATAGTTTACAAGTTTTCATGATCATACTCATAGAAATATGCATAGAAAAAATTATATACTAGTAATATAAAGATAAAATGAATTACTAATAATATAAAGATAGAATATTATTATATACTAGAAACTAGAAATATACTAGTTTACAAGTTCTCATGATCATACTCAAAGAATGAATTACTAATTATATACTAGAAAAATGCATAACGTGTTACTATTAATATAAAGTTAGAATTATATACTTGTGATATAAAGAATGAATAAATTAATGAATAAAATATGGAAACTATAGACTAAAACTAAGTTTTACACATGTAAAATCTATAAGATTTCATTAACTATAATTTAGCACCTCATGCTTAATGGTGATGAATCATAGAACATGTGGAGTTCATGGAAGGTTTACGGTAAAGTGAAATTAATCAAAATTATTTTTTTATGGCCATGAAAGTAGTATAAATATGGATTGTATCAAACCAAATTCTTCATTGATAAATCAATCCTAAATGTTCACAACTCTTTATTCTATATGGTTTGTTGAATTTTAAAAACTAACAAGATTTTGGTGGTTTTTTCCTTTGTTATAGGTAAGCCGTTATAATATCTCCATTTAAATTTTAATATTTTAATTTGTTAACTATTATTTTAGTGTTGTTATAATGTACAAATAATTTTATTCATTTGAAGTGTTATTAGAGTTATGCTCCAAATAAATTTTAAAAACGATCAGGTATAAACGAGGGTATTGTCTAATTAACATTTGAATTGAATAAATATAGTAGAGATTATTATTGTAAAATAATAACTCCGGTTGTTATAAGATATAGTTAGTTAATCATAAATTATTTTCTATTTATTTTCTAACTCGACGGTCGATGGAAATTAGGTTTTCAAGGTTTTAGAAAAATAAGGCCTGAGGAAATTTTCGAAACAACTTTAACGACAAAAGGTGGGGCAAGATTCCGTACACGTTGGGACGGTTAGCGTAAAATAGCTTAATATATATGTGTAGTGGTGACTCAAACCCTACTAGAGATAAATAAGTAAGGAGAGCATATTCCCGGATAGTGATTTTCATGAATCACTAAACGAGATTACGTCGGCCTTAATTATTTATCATAGGAGTAAACTATGATCAATGAAATTTGTATTGTGCTTGCATTATTTGACTAATTGTTTAAATGTTTACTTCCTAATATTTGAACGATTGTGATTTCTGGACTTAGAAAATGATTTATTCTTCTTTAAGGTGAAGAACGACAACATCATGAGCTATTAAGTGTAGGATCCCCATTTACAGAAGGGAAGTGTAGTACATTGAATAGCTGTATTCGGTTAGGTTCTGGCTAAGGAAAGACTTGGTAGAATATGTCCTTTACGGTTGCCTCTCTTTCTTGGGAAGTCAACCATACACTATTAATTGTACCAAGCTGAACTTACTGTAAGGTTGTGTGAGGTGAGAATTAAAATAAGGTATTCTTAAAGATTAAATTACTACCAAGGGATTTTTTTTCAGGATTTGAATGGAAGTTCATATAGATTTGCATTTAGGAAAATGTAAGTACACCGCCGTGTGTATGGGCGCACGAGGTTGATCAGCCGCCTGAATCCTGATGAGGATTATTGCTGTGCACTTGGCAAGATAAGGATATCTTGGCCTGTTTTTCCTAGGGGCGGTCGACTTATAACACTTAGACTCCATGTGAAGTCAGGTGGCGTTGCTCTTGGTAAATGGGAGAACATTGGTGGCATGTGGTCTCGTGACATCTGATCTCGGTAATTAGGAGGTTGTCCTTGACAGCGTTAGTGGCCTAAATCAGCATATAATTTAGAAATGCATTAGGATAGCTAGACCCTGGTTTAGAAGTAAACAATTGGAGATAACACGCTTGATTAATTATCTGTGTTTGACATATATATTCCTATTTTACACTCAATCCCAATTTTCTATACTTGTACGAAAATCTTAGCCCTATATTGCCTATATTTTGTATTCGTGGTACAACTTTACAGATGGCAGGACATTTTCCGACCCATATAAGCATAGCTCAGGGTCAACGCGTATGGAGCACCCTTAAGATACGGTACCATGTTTAGTGTGATTTTTGTGGTCTTGAATCACTATCGCTTGGGCACTACAGTTTAATTCATTTTTTATCCTGTTGAGATGATTAAGGAAGGGAAATAGATGTCTCCAATTAACCCTGCTTGCATATTGAGTTTAAACAGCGGTCTGTTAGGTTACGGATGCTATTAAGATGTGGGCCCCTCTTCGGTTATTTTGTTAAGAATAGAATGTTTGGACCATTTGTGAGGTTTTTGGTAATGTGTTTAGATTTGATGCTTTTGGGTTGATATATGAAGGTACTGGATTTTGGGTTTTTGATTAATGTGCTCGGTAAGATTTTTGCAATCTTATGCCTACGTATTCTCGAAATAGGGAAATCAGAGCGATCGTAGTTCCTCCTATTCTAAGGGAGGAAAAAGGTGTTTTGGTGTCTTGTTTAAAGCCCAAGATTGAAGCTAAAGGGGTGATTTGTATCTTGTTCAAAGCCTAAGATGTGAAGTTGAAGGGTCTATTTGTATCATTTTCAAAGCCCAAGATGTGAAGCTGAAGGGTTTATGCTGAGAGAGAATTTGTCATCTCTAAAAAGGAGTTGTTGACATTTGTATGATGTGAGCAAGGCACAACTTTGATGCGAAAAGGTTGAGAGACTCAACCGGGATTTTCTTTATACAAAGCCTAAGAGGAGGCTAGAAGCTGACTTTTCCGAGGAAAATGTTCTTTCTGTCTTGGACAAAGGCCAAGATTGAGGCTAAAAGGGTTTGACTCAACAAGAGAATCTGTCATACTCAACAAGAGAGTAATTTGGTGTCTCGTATGAAGCCCGAGACGGAGGCGAAAAGGGAAGACGGACTCAACGAGAGAGTCTGAAAAGGTGATTGACTCAACAAGAGAATCTGAGAGTTTATTGACCCAACAAGAGAGTCTTTTATACTCAACAAGAGAGTGTTTTGCTGTCTCGTACGAAGCCCGAGATAGAGGCTAAAAGGAAATTGACTCAACAAGAGAGTCTGAAAATTAATTGACCCAACAAGAGAGTCTTTTATACTCAACAAGAGAGTGTTTTATATGTGTCTTGTATGAAGCCCAAGACGGAGGCCAAAAGGAAAGTGACTCAACAAGAGCGTCTTTTATACTCAACAAGAGAGTGTTTTTATATGTCTTGTACAAACCCCAAGACGGAGGCTAAAAGTTGGTTGACTCAACAAGAGAGTCTCTTATACTCAACAAGAGAGTGATTTTCTATCTCGTACGAAGCCCGAGATGGAGGCTAAAAGTGGGTGACTCAATAAGAGAGTTTAAAAAGGTCAGATCTGCTGGGGAGAATCATTGTACAAAGCCTAAGAGGAGGCTAACTTACCGCTGTGGATTCTGGAGATCCTGAAGCGGGTCCAAGCGTGGGGAACTCTCATGAGAGAGACCGGGTTTCGGTGTTTCTTCCTATGTTTAAAAGGAAACTTGAGAATGTCTTTGAGACTCAAGGGTCTTAGACTTTCCACGTCTAGAGTTTTATCTTTTGTATAATGCTCAAGAGGAGGCACAGGCATTAAGGGATGAGTATTAACCCTACAACGACCGGAGTTTTTTGACGCTGGAAAGACTGCTCTAGCAAAGGATGACTAAGTTTTGTCTTATACCTTTAAGAGGTCGTCGGGGTCCTTGTATGAAGCCCAAGAGAAGGCATGAGAACTTTTAAGAAGCCGAAGGGTCCTTGAACAACGCCCAAGAGGAGGCGGGGATGCTTTTAGGAAGCCTGTGGGTCCCCAACCGAGAGAAGTTCAAGAAATAAAATTCACCGAGAAGAGATCATTTCATGAAAGTCCGCGGTTTGAAGAAACTCAAGAGATGCCATTCACCGAGAATAGATCACCTCTGGGGAGTAGAATTTATTTGACAATTTCTAGGGGTGACAGTCTGAGAAAGGGTTCACCGAGAATGCTGCCTTTCACGTCTCCATATTGTTTAACCCCAAGAGGAGGGAAGACTGTATTTGGAAATCCTATGGGGATCTAGTTTTGTTTGTACTTAAGAGTGACCAATAGGGCTTTACCTAGTGCTAGACGTAGTTGCCGGGGAAAACTCTAAATAACTATACTAGTATTACACAGTTGATATGTGACAAGTATATAAAAGTTTGTGAAAGAAGACTTACAGTGAGACAACCCCACAATACAGTTATATATAGGAAAGCAATAAATAAAAGCGGATAAACATTTACCCGTTGTAGAGCTTCCATGTTGTTTGGTTAGTTGTTCAACAAAGAAAGATTTGATAACAATATTATATTCAAAATCAAAGGAGAAAATGCTTTGAAAAGATTGTTAGGGCTTACAGCTCAAGGAGAGGCCCAAGGTTTTATCAGTGATTGCACTATTGTTTTGAATTTGTACAGGGACTTATACAAGTGACTGAGGTCCAAAAAGGTTTTCTGTACAAAGGGATGTGTCTTACACTCTCTCAAGAGGCCCAAAGAGTTTAAGGAAAAGAAATGGGGTTTATAACACGAGGGTAGGCCCAGATGATTTATTTTTGAACTGGAGATCGCGCCGAGATTTTTGAAAATGCAGTGGGTCTTATACAACGACTGAGGCGCAAATAACTTTGTTTTTTAGAAGAGGTTGGGTCTTACACTCTATTAGAGGCCCAAAGAGGTTATTTTTGTACAAGAGATGGGGCTTACAGCTCAAGGAGAGGCCCAAACAGTTTTAAGAAAAAGAATTGGGACTTATAGCTCGAGGAGAGACCCAGTTGATTTTGTTAAAAAGGCGACGATCGCGCCGTTGTTTTTGAAAATACAGTGGGACTTATACAATGACTGAGGCCCAAAAGGTGGTGTATTTACAAAGGGGTTGGGTATTACACTCTAATAGAGGCCCAAAGTGTTTTAAAAAGTTTGTTTTAGGGTAATAAACCCATAAAACCCTAATTTCATCATTTTAAAGTAATTTATTCAAGGAAAATTAATAAAATGATAAAAATACCAAATAAGTGCTAATAAACAACTTATGATTTATGGTTAAGGTTTGGAAAATGAGGGATTAATCACAAGATGAATTAAAACTCATTTGGTTTTGATTTCCAAGATGAATATTCACTTTAAAAATGTTTAAAAACAATTAAAATGAATTTATTCATAAAAATACTAACTATATTAAATAAATAATATAACTTTGATTTTTTTGTGGAATAAAACATTTCAATATTTTTGTGATTTTTTGCAAAAAGAACCAATAAAAAATAATTAAAATTGAGGGAGTTATTAATTTTCCAAACTATTAAAAATAATATGAAAATTAGTAGAAAAGTGGAAAAAATAGCAAAAAGAGAGTCTGGGGCGAGGGGGATTCGAACCCCAGACCTCTTGTGTACAAGGCGCGCGCCTTACCACTGGGGTGGTGATACATCCGTTGATTGAAACACAACCACAAATATACAAGGTTTGCCTTGTTTTTGGCTTGGCCCAAGGCAAGGCAAGGCAAGATTTTGGTTAGAAACGTGAAGGCCGTAACTTTCTCATTTCTCCATGGATTGGGACAAAATTTAGGTCTATCCTGCCTAGAATTTCACAAGGAATCCAATGGTGGTGGTGTTTTTTTAGATCATGCTCCTATTGAAAACCCCGATAGTGGTTTTGAAATAGGCCATGATTTGCATTTTCTGTGCTATCTCTTGTTACAGGCATGGATTACATGATAAATTGGTGCAAACACAATACATATAACATGTATAAGATGTGCATCATCAGTGGACATCAAAGGAAAGCATGATTCAAAGAATTCAAGTTGTGAGGCTTACCTCTTTTTGGAGCTTTTGTGCAATCTGCCAAGTGCTTTGTTCCAGAAATGATTTATTGCTTTGGACACCCTCAAATGATCTCTTAGAAGCTTTTAGGATGGTTGGAATCAGCTGGAAACCTTAGGAACAAGTTTGAGCTCTTTCTTGCAAAAGGGGCAAAAGTGGCAAAAATAGCAACTCTCTCAAATGGTGTTCCAGATATGGGGAACCATTTGGGATAGTTCAAGGATGATATTTGGAGTGTGTTTGAGGTTTTATCTGGTTAGGAAAGTTACTGAATCAAGACATGGCTTGAAAAATGCACAAAAGTCCTTTTTTGAGGTTTTGAGAGGTGACTTTGTGATTTTGGTGTTACAGGTTACTTGTGAAGGTTTGGACAACTTAGATATGACATATTGGATGTGTTTGGATCATGAGCTATGGTGGAATTTCTCTCTAACCCAAAAACTCAGAATTACCTTGCTAAAGAAGGCATTGTTGCCAAGAGAAAGAGATTTTGAGGAAAGCATGTGTTGTAGTGCTTTGGTGTACTCAAACTGAGCACAAATGAGCTCTATTTATAGTAGAGCAAGTTTGTTTTGGCTGCAATAGTGAATGACAACTGCTGCAGAGGTTTGGCCAATGTTGATCAATAGGAATCCAAGTCTCCTCTAGCCATTGACTAGAGGTTAGGGCACAGGCTACTGGTTCCCTAGTTCTTGGATCATCCTTGATTGAATTCAGTTGGAAGAGGCTCAGTCCATGCCACCTTGGTGCATCCATTAAATGCTCCAAACCAAAATTGGAGTCTTGTCCCTCTTTTAGGAATTTATAGGTTTGGCATGCTACTTTTGGTTCCAAAGACTTGGGAGGCTGATGGATCAGTGTTTGTCCCTCCTTGGTCCCCCCTTGAGGTGTTCAGATGGATAGATTTGCTTGCCCTTTGCAAAATTTGAGAAAATCGAGCAAAATCCACAAATCTGCCTTGTCATGATAGTTTGCAGCAAGGCATATTGGCATGGTCATATCTCATGATTTATGTGGAGTTTCATGGAGTTCTTGGCCATTTTGGAAAGCCCTCATATGATACAACATATGTGTGATCATAGTTTGTTTTGATACTTTTTGGATCCAAGTGAAAAATGCCCCTAAATTTTGGAAAAAGTGAAACAGATTCTGACTTAGTGAAAATTTCACTAAGTGTTGGAAAAAGATGCATTTTCATGTTTTCAGCCATTTTGATCATTCCATAACTCAAAATCCATGATGAATTGGAATGAGGTGTAGTTGAAGCTTTTATAGAGGGCCATGAGAGCTACAAATCCAGCATTGAATGGGGAAAAATGACCTTGTGGTTTAGGAGTTATGATCCTCCAAAGTTGGTACCCTAGCCACTTTGTTCCATAACTTAGAAAATTTCTAAGTTTTTTATGGTTACCCCTTTTACAAGTTATCCCACTTTTCTTGATTTTTCTTGATGAATGATGATTCCAATCACACATTAACATCATTTTAGGGTCAAAGAACCATAATTGTGAAAAATCTCAAAAAGTCAAAGTTGACTTTTGTGCACAGTTGACTTTTTGTCAGATGAATTCCAAATTGTGCGATCCTTTGTGAAATCAAGTCCTTGACCTAAATCAAACTTAATGGACATGTTCCATGGGTGTTATAGGGTATATTGTATCATGTCCCAAGGTTTGGGAGCATGCCTGAGTCAAAAGTCAAAGGCACAGTTGACTTTTACCCGCGAAACCCTAACTGTGGTTCTAAGGAACTTGAAACTTGTGAATCAAGCTTCTTGAATCAATCCATTGGTTAAAATGGATCAATGTAGCTTATTAGAGACCCTCAAATCATGTCTTGAGGTCTTGGCTCATGTTTTGTCCCAAAAGTCAACTTAGGGGTGAATTAGGTCAAGAAACCCTAATTCCTGATTTTTTTATGAATGCATCCCCTGAGGATAAATTGACTTGATGGTTGGGTTCACGATATCCCTTGGAGCATCTTAGGTTATGCTTTGAAGCGTTGGCTCATGCCCAGAGGAAAAACTCCATCTGGAGGCCCTGGTCGACCAAAACCCTAATTTGGTGACACTGACGATCTTGAGGCTTGATCCACTTAGAATGTTGCAACCTTGCGCTTGATTCTTGATGTGGGAGTCCTCTTGATCCATTGTGGATATTTGAGAGTTTTAGACAAACTGATGATCATGTCATTCCTTGATTGATCTTTTGTCTAAAGGTTCTGAGAAGGCTTGAAACCCTAAGTTTGATTATAGTGGATGCTCACCCATCTTTGGGGAGACTAATGAGGTATGATGGTACATCCATATTATGATGATGATTTGCACAATGATGGGGAATCTTAGTGGTCAAAATTTGGGGTATGACAGATGCCCCTATTTAATCTTCTTGGACCCGAAGGTGTGAATGGCGAAGGTATTCGGGCATTCGGGGTGCAAGAGGATTAAATATCGAAATACCTAAATTTTTGATGGTGGTTAGGAATGGTAGTTCACGCATCCTTCTTCTTTTGCTAAGCAATGATGCTTAGAAAAGGTAAACTTCCCCTTGATCCTGGGTTCCTACCAAGGAACTGGTCCTAGTTTCTGAAATAAACTTCCCCTCGATCCTGGTTTCCTACCAAGGAACCGGTCCTAGTTTCTGATATAAACTTCCCCTCGATCCTGGTTTCCTACCAAGGAACTGGTCTTAGTTGCTGACATAAACTTCCCCTCGATCCTGGTTTCCTACCAAGGAACTGGTCTCAGTTTCTTTAATAAACTTCCCCTCGATCCTGGTTTCCTACCAAGGAACTGGTCTCAGTTTCTTTTGTCAATAAACTTTCGTGACAAGGGACGTTGTTCGTAGCGGTTTTACTCAAACTTCTCGCCGAATTTTCCTGGGGATATGCCATTTAATGGATATATGATCTGATGTCAGAGTTTTTGGGGAACCCAACTGTCTGAGTTGTAGAGGTACACAAACTTCTCTGTTGGAGACGCCCTTTGTCGGTTCTACTGGGGAAAGCAGGTCTCTTGAGAGACTGCTGTCGCTTGGGGGTATTACATCATACTTTTCTCAGGATCTTCTTGGAGAAATGCCATATGATGTGATCCAAGTTTGAGGTGCCGATGACCTTTTCGTCAGCGAATTTTCCGAAGAAGAACTGCTGTATTGCCAAATCTTTGATTAAGAGGCTTTCTATGGGGATTTTACTTAATCCGGGAAAGCGAAGATATCATCTTCAATGGCGAAGAGTGATGTTTTTCGGAAGCTCTCTAGCTCTTCAGAGGTTCAAGTTATCAAAGTGGTTGAAGAACCACCTTCAATCCAGAAATAAACTGGAGGAGAGATCGTTTAGATGATTAATTTCCTGACGAGGAAAGAACTGACGACTCGGTTGGGGGGACTTTTATCACTAGGGAACAAGACCGACTAGAGTGATAGTGATGCAATATGAGTATGAATGTAAATCAATAATGCATGATGTATGTATGTTTATGCTGACAAAATTGACGCGACATTCAGACTAGTAGATGCACACGACTGGATACTCGGCCCTGAAAAGTATCACTGGTCCAGAAATAGCAATTCTGCATTGCTTAGGAGAAGTAGTCCTCGTGGGGAGCTACGTTGGTCGGACTTAGGAGATGAGAACTCTGCCGGGGGTGTTAGATGAAACATGGTCTCTGACACAGTTGATCCTTCGTTCAGGTGCACTGGTTTAGAAGGAATACTTTGATTCTGCACTTTGAAGCTCGATTACTTCTGGCGAAGCGATTGATGTTCTTTCGATGTTCAACAGTCAAAAGAAATTTCCATCTTTATTTTAAAAGCAGAAAAAGTTTGACAAGTAAATTCATTTTTGTTTTATTTCAAGAATCGCTGATCATGTTAAAATGTCGTTCTATAAAGCTAAAACAAATAAGAATTGCAAACAAAAGCACAAGGGCTCAAATTTTATTGATAGGATGGAAATCAGCCAAGCGCGTGATTCCATAGAGTATTTACAAAGTTTAGAAAATGGTAATTTAAGGGAAAAGGGCTACGTTGAAACATAACGACCACTATCCTTCTACCAACTTTGAATTCGGGACATCCTGAGCTTCTGTCGAAGATGACCTTGACTGGAGTTTTTCTGATGGATGGCATGACTGCTGCTGGGGGATTTGCCCCTGTTGGACGTAGTTACTTGCCATTATCCCTAACTTTTGCCTGGATTGTACTTTGAGATTTCCAATCCACCGAGATGATTTTTTTTTATTATATCTCTAATTTTTTCCTGGACCGCCCTTTCGGGTTTTCAATCCACCAAGACGTTGTCTTTTTTTTTAGTTTAGGCGAAGTATTTCTTGACTACGTCGACATTTGTGGGGTAGAAAAATTCTTCTCCGTCCATGGTTGCAAGTCTCAAGGTGCCGCCTGAGAAAGCTTTCTTGACCACATAGGGGCCATCATAATTCGGAGTCCATTTGTCCCGGGAATCAGTGAGGAATGATTGTATCTTCTTGAGCACGAGGTCTCCTTTCCTGAAGACGCGAGGTCGGACCTTTTTGTCGAAGGCCTTCTTCATTCTTTGTTGATACAACTGACCGTGGCATAGTGCCGTTATTCGTTTCTCTTCGATCAAATTCAGTTCACCGTGTCTGCTCTGACACCATTCAGCTTCTGTTAACTTAGCTTCCATCAATACCCTGATTGATGGGATCTCTATTTCTATGGGGAGTACTGCCTCTATGCCATATACTAGAGAGAAAGGGGTTTCCCCTGTTGAAGTGCGGACAGATGTGCAATAACCGTGAAGAGCAAAGGGTAGAATCTCGTGCCAGTCTTTGTAGGTTACAACCATTTTTTGAACAATCCTCTTAATGTTCTTGTTAGTCGCTTCTACTGCTCCATTCATCTTGGGTCGGTAGGGAGATGACTTATGGTGTTCGATTTTGAACTCAGCGCACAACTCTTTCATCTTCTTATTTTTCAAGTTAGATCCATTATCAGTAATGATCTGGCTCGGAACACCATAACGGCAGATGACATTGTTTTTGATAAATCGGACCACCACTTGCCGGGTTACATTAGCGTACGACGCTGCTTCGACCCACTTGGTGAAGTAGTCAATGGCTACTAGGATGAACCGATGTCCGTTTGAAGCCTTGGGCTCAATCCTGCCAATCATGTCGATTCCCCATATGGAAAAAGGCCACGGGGAAGAGAGAACTTTGAGACGCGTTGGCGGCACATGGATTTTGTCTGAGTATATCTGACACTTATGACACTTCCTCATGTACTTATAGCAATTGAATTCCATTGTCAACCAATAGTACCCTGCTCTTAGAATTTTTCTCGCCATTGTGTGTCCGTTGGCATGAGTGCCAAAGGATCCATCATGAATTTCTTTTATCAGCATCGAAGCAAGACCCTGTCAAAATTTCTCTTATAGAGTGTATCACTGCTCAAGAAGAAGCTGTCTGCCAGTCTTCTGAGGGTTTTTCTGTATTTCCTTAGTGCCCCAGGAGGGTAATCTTGTTTCTGAAGGAAGCATTTGATATCGTGATACCAAGGTTTGTCGTCTATGACTGCTTCAATCGTGAAGATATAAGCGGGCCTTTCAAGGCGCATTATGTCGATCTTAGGTAGGTCGTTCCATTAACCTACACTAATCATGGAAGAGAGAGTGGTTAAGGCATCAGCCATGTGATTCTCGTCACGCGGGATATGATGAAACTCAATTCTGTTGAAGAAGGGTAGTAACCTTCTTGCATAATCTTTGTAAGGAATCAATCCTGATTGGTATGTGTTCCAATCTCCTTTGATCTGATTGATAACCAAGGCTGAGTCGCCATATACATCCAAGTTCTTGATCCTTAAGTCGATCGCTTCTTCGAGACCCATGAGACAAGCTTCGTATTCGGTCTCGTTGTTTGTGCACTTGAATGTAAGTCTGGCAGTGAAAGGAATGTGGGTACCCTGAGGTGTTATGATGATTGCCCTAATTCCATTTCTGTAATGATTGACAGCTCCATCAAAGATTAGTCCCCATTGGGAACCTAGTTCTGGCCCTTCACTGGGTAGCAGTTCATCGCAATCTTTCATCTTCAAGTACATGACATCTTCATCTGGGAAGTCAAACCCGACTGATTCTTGACCGTCAATCGGTTGATGAGCCAAATGATCGGCTAAAATACTTCCCTTAACGGCTTTTTGAGCGTGGTATTCTATGTCATATTCTGATAACAACATCCGCCAACGGGCAATTCTTCCTGTAAGAGCAGATTTTTCAAAGACGTACTTTATTGGATCCATTTCAGAGATTAACCAAGTAGTGTGATGAATCATGTATTGGCGCAGACATTTTCTCGAGCATAGCGTACCGAGTTTCACAGTCGGTGAATTTCTTGCTCAGATAGTAGATGGCAGACTCTTTCCTTTTTGTTTCGTCTTGTTGGCCAAGTACACAACCCATGGAGTCTTCCAAGACTGTTAAATAGATGATCAGTGGTCTTCCTTCCATTGGAGGTGATAGAATCGGTGGGGTCAACAAATATTTCTTAATACTGTCGAAGGCAGATTGGAAGTCTTCTGTCCAAACGCAGTCCTGGTTCTTTTTAAGTAATTTGAAAATCAGCGCGCACGTCGCGGTCATGTGGAATATGAATCTGGAGATGTAGTTCAAACATCCCAGGAATCCCCTGACTTGTTTTTCAGTTTTCGGAGAAGGCATTTCTCGAATGGCCTTGACCTTATCAGGATCAACCTCAATTCCTTTCTGGCTAACGATGAACCCTAAAAGCTTCCCTGAGCGAACACCAAATGTGCACTTGTTGGGATTCAAGCGGAGTTTATACTTTCTTAACCGCTCGAATAGCTTTGACAGGTGGGTCACATGCTCCTCTTCTGTCTTAGATTTGGCAATCATATATTGACATACACTTCGATTTCCTTGTGTATCATGTCATGAAAAAGAGTAGTCATGGCCCGTTGATAGGTTGCCCCGGCGTTCTTCAAACCAAACGACATTACCTTGTAACAAAAGGTGCCCCATAGGGTGATGAAGGAAGTTTTCTCCATGTCTTCCGGCGCCATCTTTATCTGATTATAGCCCGAGAATCCATCCATGAAGGGGAAGACTTTGAACTTTGCTGTACTGTCAACCAGCATATCAATGTGTGGTAAAGGAAAGTCATCCTTCAGACTTGCTTTGTTCAGGTCCCTGTAGTCTACACACATTCTGACTTTTCCGTCCTTTTTCGGAACTAGTACTATGTTGGCTAACCATTGAGGATATTCTGATGTGGCAAGGAAACCTGCGTCAATCTGTTTTTGTACTTCCTCTTTGATTTTGATGGCCATGTCCGGGTGAGTCCGTCTCAGCCTTTGTTTCACCGGCGGACATTTTGATCTCAATGGTAGATGATGTTCCACGATGCTGGTATCCAACCCCGGCATGTCCTGGTAGGACCAAGCGAATACATCGGGAAACTCTTTGAGAAGCTTTGTCAATCTTTCTTTGACAGTTGGACTGAGTAGTGCCCTAATCTTGACTTCTTTTCTCTATTCCTCTGAACCCAAGTTGACCATTTCCAACGGCTCTTTGTAAGGTTCAATAGGCCTTTCCTCCTGTCTGAGTAGTCGTGAGATCTCCTCTGGAATTTCTTCGGCATCTTCTTCTTCAGCCTCAAATACCGGGAATTCAAAGTTGGGAGAAGGCATCAGATCGTGTGTTTCAACGGGGTTTAAAACAAGCAATCTGCATGACTTGATGATTGTTTTTTAGAAGAGATAGAGAAAATGCAAGAGTGTGTGCAGTGTATTTTATTATTTTTTTTACTGCTTGTTTTTATTATTTGAATTGTTTTTTAGGATTACCATTTTCTGAAAAAGCGAAAAGAGAAAACAACAATTAATGCGGAAATTACAAAACGACGTTTATTTATTTATGATATTGTCGATTCTTGAAACTACAAGCCTATAAAACAAAACTCTGTCGCTTTGGGCAAAGCAAAGAGGGATAATTACAGAAAGCGAGCCCTATCAAAACATCAGTTTCACCTGGGTAGGGTGAAAGGTTAAAACAAAGATGGCCATTACTTTGACTTATGAACAATCTTCGGAACATCAACTGCAACCCATTGGCGGCGAACTCCTCGGTGAATCACAAAGTCTGGTACCTTCCTTGATTTGTCTTCAGAAATAACGATGATTTCTGGTGGAGCGGGATCATTGGAATCTGTCTCCCAGGCAGAGTTGTCATAGGAGGATTCCTCAGCTGTATCTTGCACAGTGTTTGTACTCTCAGGTATATCTCCCCATCCAGTTGGCTGGATGTCTTCGAGCCTGATACGAGAGCTTTCGGGAGCGGTATACTTGACCATGAAGTCGTATTTACCACTCGGTTGTCCCAAGGTGTCCCACACTTCTTTGGAACTGCAGGAGTCATCCCTTTCGATGACGTTGACCTCGGGAAAAGCATAGTTAATGAATTCTAGTCCTGCAAGCTTTGCAAATTCATCGTCGTGCTGGATATTTTCTGAATGACCTGAGTGTTGATCCCACAACATGGTGGGGATGCACGTATTCTTTTCAATGATGCTCAGCTGATTTTCATTATTCGGCTGATTTTCTTGCCCCAAGTCTCCTGGGTACGGTTGCCAGATAGACAGGCCATCCATTGGGCCATAGTAGTCGTGGTCAAAGTTGTATTTCATCGGAGTGTCTTCCTCTAATGAATTTGGTGGAGCATGACATCCTTCTGGATCACAATCTCTGTATATCATTTTGAGGTCTGACCTCGGTATAAATCTCGGAGTCTGTGCGGGATAGAAAAATGGCGTAGGTACCTCTTCCTGAGACATATAAATGTCCTTATTAAGATAGGATTCCCATTCTTCCTCTGTATCGGAGGAATCCCCCTCGTTGATGGTATGTACTTCTTGAGACACTGGGTGAAGAAAACCTCCACTGTGGAAGAAGTTCTGAATGGGATGAAGACTTTCACCGTTAGTGGCAGTCTGGGTACAGGTTGCAGAAAAACCAAGACCCTTCTTTGTTTTATTATCAGTAGGAATGATAAGTTGGCCCCATCCCTTTACATTGTTACTTTTGATCACTTCGAGAGCATCTCTATATGAGGAAATAGAGGTTCCTCTCTCTGACTAATTTTCATTGCTCACCGATAGTGCTTGGAACTGAGTTCCAACGACCTCCTCTGGTTC